>JAULSV010000001.1:7373571-8602500 GCA_030512285.1 Cercophora newfieldiana
TGCTTCAACAGCTCGGCATGATTCCCCTTTTCCAACACCTTTCCCTCCCCAAGCACATAAATCACATCCGCCTTCTGAATCGTCGCCAACCTGTGCGCGACTGCCACCGTCGTCCTTCCCTTAGCCACCCTTTCAAACGCCGCCTGCACCAACTTCTCGCTCTCCGAATCCAGGGAGCTCGTGGCCTCGTCCAGGAGCAACACCCTCGGGTTACGAATCAGCGCACGCGCAATCGACACGCGCTGCTTCTGCCCGCCACTGAGGGAAACGCCGCGATTTCCAATGTTGGTGTCATACCCGTCCGGAAGAGACGCAATAAAATCGTGGATGTTTGCATCGCGACAGCACTGGTGGAGCATCTCGTCTGTTACGCTGGTCGGGTCAACACCCAACAGAATATTCTCGCGGATGGTGCCTTGGAAGAGGGATGGTTCCTGAGCGACGAGGGAGAGTGTCTTGCGGTACTCGTAGACGTTGACGTCGGTGATGTCCATTCCGTTGAAGAGGACCTGGCCACGCGTGGGGTCGTAGAAGCGCTCGAGGAGACTGACGATGGAGGTTTTGCCGGAGCCGGAGGCACCGACGAGGGCAGCGAACTGGCCCTTCTCGATGGTGATGTTGAGGCCTTTGAAGATAGAAGTGTCACGCGTGGGGTACTTGAAGTGAATGTCGCGGAGCTCGATCTTGACGCCGCCTTCGGTATCAGGGATGCGGGCGTCGCTCGAGACAGAGTCCCGGATGCGACTGTCGCGTGCCTCGAGGATGCGGTTTGATGCGGCCGCTGCTTGTGCGGCATTGGGTCCAAAACTCAACCACTGACCAGCAGCTTCGGCGCCCTGAATGATGGCCATGTATGTCACGATGAAGGAACCAACGCTGTACTCTCCCGACAGGAGCAGACGACCTCCATACCAGAAGACGAGTGCTTGACATGCCAAGCTGACGCTGTCGGCGTATGCGAAGATAACGGTCGTCCAGCGTGCCTTCTTCTGCGCCGACGTGACGTGATGCTGCAGCAAGCGGTCGTAGCGATTGCAGATGCTGTCTTCCATGACAAGAGCCGAGACGGTGCGGAACGCACCGATAGCCTCGGCACCGAACTTGGAGCTCTCCTTGAAGACGGCTTCGTTCATGGCGTTGAACTGCAATTCGTACCGCACACGATAGTAACCAGCCAGGACACCCATGGGCACCGTCACGCACAGCGCCACGAGCGCCAGCTTCCAGCCGTACGCAAAAGAGATGGCCAGCGCGCCGATGAGTCCGAACACACCAATCAGCATCATCATCAAGTTGATACCCAACAGTTCCTTGAGCGCCGTCGGGTCGCTCGACAGACGTGCCGTCAGTTGTCCCGTGGCGTTGTCGTCGAGGTCGAAATACGCCGTCTTCTGGAACAGGATCGACTCAAAGTACTCCTGTCGGTAGGCCGCCGCAATGCGCGACTCGGCGCTCGTTGCCGCGTACATCGTCAGGAAGTAACTGAAACCAATGCCAGCAGCGAGTACCGCCCACATCTTACTCCAGAACGTCACTCCGTCAACGAAGGCAGCCGGCCTCAACACGGCGTCTTGGAACACCACGATGACCTTGGCGAACAGGAATGCCTGCATGGGAATAGCAGCAGCAGCCCCCATCGCGCCGATAAGGGAAATGAGGAAAAGTACCCAGCGGTGCTTCTGCTCGTACAAAAGCTTGCCAAAGCCATTGAAGAGGTTGCGTTCCTTCCATGCCGCCCCACGTTTCGCCGGGCCAGTTTCCGACTTGGCTGCGCTCTTCTCACGCGACAGGATGGCCCCGATATCCTCCTCTTGAACGAGCTCCTCTGCGTCATCACCGCCTTCACCGAGCGACAGCTTCTGAGCGTGCACGAGGCCGTAGTAGGCACCCTCCTCGTTTTTCAGAAGGCTGTCGTGGGTGCCGCGCTCGACAACCTTGCCGTTTTGCAGCACGCAGATGCGGTCGGCGTTCTTGATGGTGGACAGTCGGTGGGCAATAGTGATGGTGGTGCGACCTTTGGACGCGCGCTCGAGCGCCTGCTGGACGATACGCTCACCGCGGACGTCGATGGCCGAGGTGGCCTCGTCGAGGATCAGAATCTTGGGCTTCGAGATGATGCTGCGAGCAATGGCAATGCGTTGCCGCTGCCCGCCGCTCAACTTGGTTCCGGAGTCGCCAACTTGTGTCTCGTACCCGTCGGGAAGCCGGTCGATGAATTCGTCAGCAAAGCTCTCAGCGCATGCAGTCTTGACGAGCTCCCGCTTGACATCCTCAGGCTCTTTCTCCCACTCGCTACCAATGAGACCCGCCGCCACGTTGTTGTAGATACTATCGTTGAAGAGGAAAGGCTCCTGTTGGACGAGTCCGATTTGAGAGCGCCACCATTTCATGTCAATCTGATCCAAGGGAACACCGCCAATCTCAATGGCACCACGAAGCTCAACAGCGGGACCGACGTCTTCGGCGCTCAAGGGGAGAACAACCTCCTCCTCATCGCTTTCGTCCTCGTCCTTCTTGCCCTTTTTCTTCTTTTTCTTATCCTTGTTCTTGTCCTTCGCTATCGCCTTGGCGATAGTGTACTGATCATGGAGGCGGTACCAGCCTTCGACTAATCCCACGATGGTGCTCTTTCCGGATCCGCTAGGGCCAACGATGGCAGTGTTCATGTTGGCTCGAACCTTGAGGTTCAGACCATCGAGGACCTTTTTGGACGGGCGGCTAGGGTATGCGAAGTGGACGTCCTTGAACACGATGTCCCGGTTGGCTGACACATCAGGATCCTTCAGGGTGCCTGTCTTGGGCTTCGGGGCGTCGATGACAGCGAAGAACTCAGCGGCTGCAACCATAGCCTTGGAGACAGCAATAAGGGGCGTAGAGATACGCTCGAGCGAGATCACCATGAGCATCACAGACATCAATACGATGAGGATGGTGCCGATGTTATCCAGTCGACCTTCCATCAAGATACGCATTCCGAACCAGAAGGCCAGGGCGAAGGAACCATAGAGACCGAAGAAGATCATGCCGAACTGGATGGAGAAGAAGGGCGAGGAGAACTGTGCCGCTTGCTGGGCTTTCCTCACCCACTCAGCATATCGTTTGGCGACCCGCGACTCCGCACCGCACGCTGTGATCATTCGAATGCCGGCGAAGGCCTCGGTCGCAACAGAGTTGCCTTTCGACTCTGCCTTCGTCATCATGGTGTGGCCCTTGATGATGAAGGGGAGGAGGACGGTGAGAACCAGGGAGATAAAGATAATGACGGAGGACGTGACCAGCGCCAAAAGCCAGCTGAAGGTGAAAGCAACAATGATGGCGGCGATGATAGTCGACATGAACTCGAGGAAGGTACCGAGCTTCTCTGAAATTCCGAGCTGCAGGGTGTTGGCTGTGGCCGTGATAGTTGCCGCCGCCGTGCCCGAGGGCATAGAGTCGAGGACATGGATGGTCTGTCCAAAAAGAGCCTGAAGATAGTGAAGGCGAATTGCCGCCGACATCCGAATACCAATGAGGCGGAAGCAGAACTTGTTGATGTAGTTGAAGCCAAAGCGGGATATGAAGAGGGCGAACATGTACAAGGCGAGCTTGTCATTGTTTGCCGAGAAAGTGGCTATCTGCTCGGACGCGGGCCCGGAGGAGGACTGTTGCTGGATACCAAAGGAGTTGAAGTCCCCGATAAGTCGACCGAAGAGAACGTTCATGAGCGGGAGGGTGATACCCGCACCAATGCTGGCGATTCCCGCGCCCGTCATCAGCACGTAGTCCCATTTGGTTGCGTATGTGAAGACGCGCAGGTAGTCCTTGAAGGTAGCCTCCCGTTCAGGACGGTCCTTGGGGGCCGGCTTGGCCTCGGCGTCGTTTTCGTCATCTTTGGGTTGGTCGTCCTGTTTCACCTTCTCATCCTTCACTGGGGTCGGTTTGCTGCCGTTCTCGACGGGGACGGGGAGGTTGATAGCCTCGTCCTCAGGCTCATTCCCAAAGCGAAAGCCCATCTTGAAAGAGTCGAAAATGGTCGTCTAGGAGCACCGCGACGTTGACAAGCACGCCGATGGACCTTCCATCCAGCCGGGAGTCGTCTCGGGGAGAAGAGCCAAGACTCCGTCTCGCAGGCGAATCCAAAGGAGCGGCGGGTGTTATACAGACAATCCAAACAAGCAAGCTTCGTGAAGTCAATCCCCTGCCTGTGGCCTGAGCCTCGGGGTCTTGACGCGATAACAGCGCAAAGTAAACTCGCCGCACGCGCTAACAATGCAGTGTTCGGAGGGAGAGGCGAGAGAGGCTCTGAAATTAAAATAAGGGCAGCGGCTGAGGCAGTCGACAAGCACTAGACCGCGCCGCGCATCAAGAAGCTTTGCTTCAGGAAATGGAGTCAAAGAGACAGGGAAGGAGCGATGGCAACATGGTTGGATGATTGTGAGTTGAAGTCGTCTCTCCTCCTCCGGGGGCGATGCGAGGTTTTCAGTTGTTGGATAACATGACAGTCTCCAGCCCTCGGCGGCATCCTGGCCAGAAGTGCCAAGACGGCGTGGCTGACGCTTCGAATTGCGGTTCGTCGGGTTTTGCAATGGCGTTCGCCTGCTCTCAGCATGCCGTTTGTGACACGCCGAAAGGACGGGTCATCTCGGGGTTGAAATTACCCCCGCTACCCGACCGAGTGGTATCCTAGCGGGACGCTAGGGGCTTAAGCAGGGCCTGGCCCAAGAGGGCAGTCAAAACGTAATCCGAACACCAACGTCCGCGCGGCCAGAACACCCGTTGCGCAATGGCTATTGCCGATGCTCGTCCAGAGATTCTGTTCTTGCATGTCTGCCTGGAATAAACCATCGATGCCTGATTTCAGATTGAACAATGCGCGTTCATCCCAGAGTTGAGTGTGAGCCTCTCAACGTTGAAACTCAAGGTAGGTAGGTACCCAGCCTGCCTACAACACCTGACCCCTGGGTCCCTGAATACCCCGACCCGCGGATAGAACATGTTGCAGGGCATATGTTCAGGAGTGACAGCGGATAAACACGGGTATAAGCTTACTCGACAAGATGTACAAGATCGTGTTTCGCCATCCAGATGTCGCAGTGCTTTCCCGGGCAAGAGCGTCCCATCTCCGGTTGGTTACCTGGCTGCCGATGGCCCGCATGGACTTCTCTGAGCCTCAACCCTGGTCACACGAAATACACCGCAGTGCGACATATAGCCAGTGACTCATGCCGAAACCTGATATGCGCAGAGAAGACACATTTCAACGCAGAGTTGGTGCTCGGCCCTGAGAAACTAGTCGTGTTGTCTTGTGCAGATACGCGTGTAGGCATTCTAGTAGCCAATCGCGTGCATTCCATCACTAGGACATCAAAGGGATAGCTACAGCCAACCATGCAACATCCCGACGGAGGTTCATCGGTTCGTCTATCAAGGCTGAGTCTGTCGGGCTTATCCACTCGGGGCCAGGTGGGTATCGGAGTGGCCCGAAACCCCCGATGAATGTTTTCCTCCGGCTTCTGACGGACGTTCGCCGGGTGTTTTACTTGGGACAGACAATACCGTTAGCAGCTTCCCCTGGGGTACGTTTGAGCCCGGATAGCGATGCCGGATATTCGCCAAAGGATCGAAAGCCCCATGCCCCAAGGACATTGTTCTGATTTGGGAGGAATGAAGCTCTCGGGATTTCCATCTTCCTCCAGTCAAGGACATGTGTGGGAGGGCGGGCAGCTCACAGTACGAACTTTCGCAGTGCGCTCCTTCCTCAGACCGGGTACAACTCGTTATGCCAGCGTAATTCCCGCAATTGCTTGACCACCGGCACGCACCGGGTCGGTACGGAGAGACAGCTCTGTGACTTCTAGCAACCCCCTTTTACGGAATTGGGATCGCCTAGCTACGACAGGCCTTCACGGTCAGACGAGACGCATCGAACAGCTCGCCATGGCTCGTAAGAGCATCCCACGACCTAGACTCACTTGCTTCTTTCACTCTTACGTTGCCAGTCTGCACCCAGATCATGGAATGAATGGTTGGAAAGGGCCATGTTCTGGTGGAGAGAATGCACGGCTCTCATAAGGCAGCCATGCTGCAAGTCAGACAGCCACCCACGTGGGAGAGTGAGACTGAACACCACGACGGCAGCAGCTCGACGAAAAGACCCACATCGAGTTGGGCCACGAACGAGCTCTCGACTCGAGCTCCCACCGCGAGTCCGAGCAAGCAGAACGAGGAAGCCAAAACTGAGAAGGCGCTAACAACGCCAGCAGCAGCACTGCCGTGAATGATTCGCAGTATGGAAAGAACAGGGGGATTTTGCATGTGACGACCATCAGGGGAGGAAGGCCCAGGACACGGAAACATACATATTTCTGGCCAGTCGACTTGGACTGCTTGCATTTTTTCTCTCGCATCATCAGGAAAATTCTCTTTCGTTGGCATTGCTCTCATATCACTCACGTCAACATCTCAACCATATTGATTGCTTTCTTGCACCAAGCACTATTCGTCTCCTAGCTGGTCTTCTCGCACCATTCATCTCCCCGCTTGTCTTCTCGTTCAGTTGCTCCCAGTGCAATCTGAGCCAGCCGTCACAACCGTCGAGCAGTATATTCACGATCCACGGCATACACGCAATGTCTGCCACTGCTGGTGGTACCGGGGGTGATGGTGACCCGAACCGGAACCATGACCAAGACAAGCGCAGCAACCCATTTCCCTGCGTCTGTGCCGACGGATCTCGTAGGATACCTATGCCTTGAGTGCTCCGAGGAACTTACTCACGAGGTTACCGATAGTTCTCGATCGTTCCCCGAAAGATTCGGACGACCAAAAGGCCAAGCCCGCTAGAAAACAGGAGGTATGGAACGCTTGTTGAGTGCTGTTTGCTCCTCACTAACTCAAAAAACCAACAGAGAAGGCTTCTGCCGCCAGCTCAGCTGGAAGCTCGGCGGGAAGCTGTACGAGAACGCATAAGACAAGAGACGAAGGAGAAAGTCAAAAGGATGGAAAGAGAACTTGAGGAGTACAAGAGCAGACAGTCGAGAGATCTAACCATTCAAGACTTGATGAGGAGGAACCGCGAACTTGCAACGGCAGTCAACGACCTGAGGGCGTCTGTCAGCCAGCCTTACCCCGCGCCTTACCTGGAAGACAGTTGCTCGCTTCACCCGGACGACAGTTCCTGCAGGTGGGTTCAGCTACCAGCGAGACCGAAGCCCTCCGAGAATAATCAAGACCGCGCCGGAAACACCCAGAACCGCCCGGGGAAGAATCTTCCCAGAGACCCCAAAAACGACGATTGATCAAGCTGATCTGGTGGTCTCCAGAATGGCCATAGATCAAGTTCACTTGGCATGGGTTGATCAGAGAGCGAACCATCGGGATGAGGTGGTTGGTTTGCCTGCATTGTTGCACATCAGCGAGTTTCGGAGTTCCCGCCATTCACCCACGCAAAGATATGGGTTGAGCCAATTGAGTTGTTGGGGCTGGTCATAGGCGTCAGCGATATTTCTATGAGGGTAGCTTCTTCTACATAGAGGTTCAATCCAGATGTCAGCGAATTCCCACTGAAACTGAGAGTGCCTCGTTGCCTGGCAGCGTTGTCGTTCAAGTGTTGATAAGATGTTGGACAAGACAGGGGGGTCGAGGGGGTGTGCGGGGCGTTTTTAGTGCCCGTATTACCAAAATCAGCGCTTCCCATAGGCCGTTGCCCAAACTGCGGCTCCAATGGCCCAGATGCGGGTCGGTTTCCAAGAAACCTTCCTATGCGATGCACGATTTTGAGTCACCCACTGCCGGATTTCCATGTCCACTCTTTCGCTCGCCAGCTCCTCGTGGACAATCGCCACTCGGTCCGCTCGACGACTCCCTCTACGACGATTTCCCCTCGCGCCCGCGCCTTTACTTTGGACGAAGAACGCTCAGACCATTCGAGAAGCACTTCCGCAACGACAACGACGAAACTTTGCGAACGGCGCTGCGCTGAGGAGACGCCAGGCTCAGGCTGAGGATTGCCCCGCTACTGCTGCAGATATGGCGCCCAAGGCACCTAAGTTTGATATCAAGTAGGTTCTTTCTATTTTCTTTGCTGCCTGGGGGAGATAATAAGAGCGAGAGGTGGGAGGATGTTATTTTGGGAGGGGGGCAAGCGTGTTGTTGTCGTCGTGCATTCAAGATTGGGAGCGCGTTACCCCGCGTCGCATACTCTGGAGGGGTCGTGGTTCTGGATTTGGGGGTGGGGATGGAGAGTGTTTGGTATGGGTGTGAGTGTGGGATGTGGGCTGACTTGTTGGCATAGGACCCCGAAGGGCACTAAGGATTGTTAGTTCTCTGTCACCATCGTCGTCGTCGTCGCCATCCGAGTCGCCGTCGAGTTGTGTGTGCGACAAGGGCTGATATATGTTGCAGGGGATGGAGCCGATATGGTGATTCGGGAGAAGATCTTCTCGACGATTACGGAGGTCTTCAGTGCGTATACCTGGGAGGGGGGAGGTGTTGTTGGACATGGGCATGGCTGACGAGGGGTTGCAGAGCGTCACGGTGGAACGACTATCGATACGCCTGTGTTCGAGCTGAAGGGTAGGTTGGGGTTTTGGGTGTTTGGATGTGTGGATTTGCTGACGTGGTGCAGAGATTCTTGCTGGTAAATATGGAGAGGACAGCAAGCTTATTGTAGGTGGCCTGGGGTTATATGTGTGGACAATGTTTGGGGATTGGGCTGACGTGAGGCGACAGTATGACCTGGCGGATCAGGGCGGCGAGCTCTGCAGCTTGAGATATGACCTTACGGTTCCTTTCGGTAGGGTGGTTATGGTCTCTCGAACTCGACTGGATGCTGAGACGGTTTCTAGCCCGATACTTGGCGATGAACAAGGACATCACTTCTATCAAGCGTTACCACATCGCCAAGGTTTACCGCCGAGACCAGCCGGCAGTCAGCAAGGGCCGTATGAGAGAGTTTGTGAGTGACCCATGTTTTGCTCTCAGGGGCAGCGGCTGACGTATACCGCTGATGTAGTACCAATGCGAGTATGTCATTCTTGAGCCGATCTGTTGGTCAACACAGAACTGATGGTCTTTGCTAGCTTCGACATCGCCGGTGTCTATGACCCCATGATCCCAGATGCTGAAATTGTGAGTCGACTCATATGGCCTGTCAACACTTACTCTGGATCATGCTGACGGTTGGTCCAGATTCGCATCATCAACGAGGTGTTCGACAGCCTTGGGTGGAAGGGAACATACACCATCAAACTCAACACTCGCAAAATCTTGGACGGTATCTTCCAGGTGTGCGGTGTGCCTGAACCTCTGCTTCGCCCTATCTCCTCCGCCGTGGACAAGCTGGACAAGATGCCCTGGGAGGATGTCCGCAAGGAGATGGTCGACGAGAAGGGGCTTGACCCAGTTATTGCCGACAAGATTGGTGCGTTTGTTTGACTTCGCAACAGCTGCATCTGCTAACTCTTTTAACCAGGCAAATGGGTTGTCCTGAAGGGACAGCGGGACCTTCTGGAAAAGCTTCAGGCTGATGAGGAGCTCTCAAAGAATGAGTCTATGAAGCAGGGCATGGCAGATTTGGACCAGCTCTTCACAATCCTTGAGTACTTCGACGCTCTGCACACCGTATCGTTTGATCTCTCTCTTGCCAGAGGTATGTTTTCCATAGTGACTAGTGGCCATGACTGTTGCTGACATCTTTCTAGGGTTGGACTGTGAGCATGCCGTGAAACTCCCGACAGGCTCTCTTTGAGGCTAACGTAAACAGATTACACTGGTGTTATCTACGAGGTGGTTACCGAAGGCTCTGCACCAGCAGTCTCTGCATCACAGGCCGCGGCGGAACCCGCTGCCAAGTCCTCCAAGAAGAAGGGCCCCAAGTCTGCAGACCCTGATGCTGACCGCTCGGATGACCCAACGCTCGGAATTGGTAAGTTCTGCAAGCGGCGCGAGATCTAGCCTCAGTTCTGACAAGTTCGGTAGGCTCTGTTGCCGCCGGCGGCAGATACGACAACCTCGTGGGCATGTTCTCGGGGAAGACCCAGGTGCCTTGTGTTGGAATTTCATTCGGCATTGACCGTATCTTCTCCATCACAAAAGCAAGGATGGCGGCCCAAAAGGCGACAGTAAAGCCCCGGAAGAACGACGTCGACATCTTCGTCATGGCGTTCGGTGGAGGAAAGGATTTCACAGGATTGCTGAAGGAGAGGAGTCAAGTCTGTGCTCGGCTCTGGAATGCAGGCATCAAGGTCTGTCACCCTCAATATCGCACAATCCAGCTGCATCGTCCCGCGGGTGCATTAGGGATCAATAATTGCTGACACCCCCCAAAGGCCGAGTTCCTGTACAAGGTCAAGCCTAAGCTTCCTGCCCAGTTCAAGGCTGCCGAGCAAAATGGTGTTCCGTTTGCTCTCATCTTGGGCGAGGTATGTTCCCCTTTTGGTTGCTTTGTTCCAGAACAATCTTGGACAAACAATTCCGACGCTAGAACTTCATCTAATGCGCAAATTAGGACGAACTTGCCCGCGGTGAGGTGCGGATCAAGGAGATGGGTCTCGCTGCCGACCACCCGCTGAAGGAGGGTGAGCTCATTAGCCTCGAGGACCTCGAGAAGGAGGTGCAGCAGCGTCTTTCGCTCAAGAAGCAGCTAGACAGCATCACACGGGAGGCGGCAGGTCTGAGAGTCGTCCACGGAATCAAGGGCGAAGATGTGGTGTCAACCTCTGACTCCACCACACCAGTGCCAACTAGCACTTCCCCATCAGCACCAGCGGCCGAGCGTCCTGCAGAGGAGAAGCCTACAGAGACGACCAGTGCGTGAAGAAAAAATCGTTGAAGACACACCAACACGGCGCATCCAAGGTTTTTATCTCATAGCACATAGACTTGCTTCAAGAGAATAGACTATCCAAGGCCCTAGCATTTTGTCGTCCTTACCCCAAGGTCTTCTCCACGTGATAGCGAAGATCTGGGGTCTAGACTGAGGCTTCATCCCATTAATCCTGGTCCATCTCGGTCCATCAAACGTCAAGAGGGTGCCTTGGCGAAGGTCATAGCGGCCGCCGACTGCGACTGAGTCTGCAGTGGAGTGTCAAAGCTTTGGTGTCACTCGCGACGGGGCAAAATCATCTGAGGGTAGACGGTTCTAACACATCTGATTCGTCAGTATTCCGTAGTTTCCAAGCTGCCACAACTGTGAAAGAGGCTTGTTTGCAGAGCAAACGTGGTGGTTGCGCCTCGCTGCCTATCTTCAAAACAAGATTGCACCAGCGATAGGAAACGTGCTGCGCGTCATGGCGCGCCCTCAGGCGCGAGAAAAAAAAAACCAAATAATTCCTTCGCGCATCCAGAGTGTCGTGTCTTGTGGTTTGGGATATTGCTACGTTATATTCCTGCAGTTCGGGATTCCGAGAGGCGCCCGCTATCGATAGGTGCCGTGTACGGCAAGGCAGCTCCCGCCGCTGGGTGCCTCGGTTTTTGAATGCAGGGAATATCTCGTGACTGGGGACCGAGAGAGACACGGACGGCGCTGTCATGATGGAGCTGGGATTGCCCCTCGGTTGCACTCCGCTTCGACCGCCCGCGAGGTTGACGTTGACGTCGTGTTTTTCGCTCACCTCACCCCCTCCCCAGGGTCGCAGCGCGGCAGAGACCTGGGGAGGGATGGCGCGCTGTGATAATGATAGGCGGGTCCCGCGCTGGTCGGTGCATTTCTGCGTCCCCGCCAGCCCGCTCCCGAGATTCTCGAGAGAATGGTGCTGGTAAATTATTATCTGAATACTTTCCGCGGCACTGGTGCTTTCTGTTGGGGGGTTTTCTAGGTGGTGCATGAATATCGAGTGAGTTGGTGATTTCGCGCCTGGGACCGGTAAGCTTCCGTTCCAAGGTCCGGGAAAGTGAGATGTGCAAAATGTTTTCATATTTCATAACATGTTGCCGCTGGTGATCCTTCTGTGTAGTTTGAGGATGTTTGTGATGGGCGCGCGGCGGACTCGGCGGATTGATCGAAAGTGGAAGTGGAAGTTGAAGGTGTGGCCGTGGTGTGTTACACTTTCGTCGTGACGATGCACCAACGCTGCAGCAGGGGTTGGAGGCTTGAGAGAGATCACGTTTGCGTCTGTCCGCTGCAGGGTGTCGGCAGTCTTGCGTGGAGGCTGGCTGTTTCGGGACGAGGAGATCGCAACTGAAGTTGGACAGGATGCCCTGGGGGTCGGCGAGCGACCTCGCCGCTGTCCAACCAACGGCGGATAAGACTGGCAAGAGCAAGGGCGCTCGAATGACCCCTGCGCTGGTGCACCAGCACAGGCCCTGCATGGGCCCTGGCGTCGGGGGACCTTCGCTGAATTCGACAAGCCAGCCTCTCAGAAGCTTTGCTGCTTCGTTGCAGGGTCCACTGCCTGCACCGAGCCCTTCCACTGTCTTCGCCGCCTCTTTCTTTTCTTCACCCGAAGGCGTGCGCCCTAGCCCTCCCTGGCTGGTGAAATTTGCATCTGGCCTGGCGTCATGCAGCCAAAAGGGAAGCCCTGTGCCTGTTGATGGAGCTCGATCTGCTCCCCACATGGTTGCGAAGATTCAAGAAAAGGCCCCTCGTCCCATCTTTTCCCTCTTCTCAGGAAGAGAATTCTACTCTCGCAAAAGAGTGTCGTCCCTCTCTCCACTCGTTCGACTCACCGGGTCTCCACGTCGTTCCCTCCGATCTCTCAACTCGGACCCGTGTTGTCTTGTACAATACCTGTTTTATTACTGTACCAATAACTACTGGATGACGACCCACCCTTCAACGGCGTTCCTGAAGGTTTCGGTTTCCACGGCGCTGCACATACAACATACCTTAGAATTGGTTCCGGCTGCAAGGCTCTGGTCTTTTTTCCTCGCAAACGTTTGAGTCGACGTCGAATCCACTCCTCGTTATCGGTCGGTTCTATTCAACCGCCTGAAGAAGGTTGGCCGTCTCAGCTGTGCTTTTTTGCCGGCCGTTGTTTCGCCCTGCCCCGTCTCTCGGCGCCTCGACTCCGGGAAACTCAACCACACCTGGACGACGCGGCCCCGCAACAGGCTAATATTCTAATACCGTTTCCCACTCCTGATCCAGCGACCCAAGTCCGGGTCACGGACGATCATCCCTCGTTTCAAGGCGCCGGCGATCACAGGGGCTTCCGTTCCCCGATTCTCCGTTCCCTAACAGGCCGGCCGATTTTTCTGGAATTCGAGAAGCTGTCACGGCGCACGAGGCTAAAGACGTCGAGGTGCCCACCTCGTGTCTGTTTGTCCTCCTGTTCAAGGTCTCGCCTGTTGTCCAACACCACTTCAATTTACCGAGCTGCACCTTTTGTGCCGCCTTTTGACGATCATTCTTCAGCCCGCGGCTTCTTGCATGTTGCCGGGCAGCCCGTCGCCTTGTCCCACTCCAGCTGCATAGGACGCACAGAGAAAGGAGGGAGGCCCTCAAAACTCTGAAGCCTTCGCTGGGTCTACCAGCCGTTTGTTTCTCTAGACACCGTCGTCGGCGCAACTCCAGCAATGGGTGGATTGATACCTCTGGTGCTCAGCTCGGGCAACCGAGCGAGCTTTATGTCGTCTCCAACCCGGATGAGCTTCTCGCCATCGCCCACCACCGCTACCTATCAGCCCTCTCACCAACGCTCCGCGAGTACTGGTTCCACGCCTATCCTCAGGCCAAGGCCCTCGAAGCGACTGTCGCACTCCGCTCCTGTATCCCTACCGGTTCTTCCCTACACGCCAGCAGAATGGAAGCGGGCAATTGCGGATGTGAAGCGCCAGCATTTTACCAAGAGGTATCGTGCATGCGCCGCCAGGTGCAACGAGATCCTCGACAACATCAAGGACACAACACAAGTTGAGCCTACTTATATCATTTACCTCCATTTTTACGCGGCGACATCCATGGAGCTGTGCGCGCGAACACTTCCTCCTATCTCGCCATCACGGACCAGCTTGCTGCAGCAGGCAAGAACACACTTCGACCGTGCCGCCTCCTTGGTTGATACCGCCGAAACCTCGATGGTCACCAGGACAAGGACTGGCTCGGTGAGCTCGTCGAGGAGCTCGAGCTGCCACTCACCAGCGGGATCTATCAGCTCTCGCGCTGCGACACCAGACACTCGATTGTCTTCGCCCACCAACTCTGTCTGCTCGTTTGAGGAACTGGCAAAGCCGCAAACACCAACGTCAGCACCCAGCGGAAAGCGCGTCAAGAAGGTGTCCTTTTCCCTTCCGCACGAAGAGACCATCAGGATACCCGAGCCGTTGATTCGACCTGATTCGCCAACCCTGGGTTTTGATGATGAGTACTTCCACCTCGGTGCTGCGCGACAGGAATTGCCGGAGCCTCCGAAATCAGCACTCAAGTTCCAGGAGGTTGAACTTCCACTTCACCTGCCCCCTGTGTCCGAGACCGAGCCCCTCCAGCTCATCCCCGAGGACGACTCATTCCACATGGCGCGCTCTGTCGACCGCTACTGTGAGAACCTATCAGGCTTGCGCGCGCAACTCGCACGCCACTCCGCCAGTGTAGACGAACTCCTGGCAGAACCCAAGGGCTCCGAGGGTCAAGCCCCGAGATCCCTTCTGCTGGCTGCGGCTGAGACCGCCCGAGCGTCATCGCGGCTTTCGAGTATCAGCGACAGCGACGACCTTCGCAAGGTGGACCGCCAAGCAAGAATCGAACGACTTCGGAAGAACGGCTGGCAGCGCAAGCGCTTCGACGCTCGGCGCTACGAGGAGCTCTGCGAGACTGTCATGTCTGAGCTAGCGTGATTGTGGCTTGCGTCGCTCGACTGTGGCAGTTCCTGGAATTTTTTTTTTTTTCAGCTCAGCCCTACCCGCAGCCAAGGAGATGAAGCGGCTGAGGGAAATTACGAGTGCGCGCGGAAATGACGACAGCGAAGGGAATAATGCATGACACTAAATGATGAATGCGGAAACGGGAAACGCTGTGAACTATGGATAGCGCGCTCATGTTATTATTATGTACCGATTATGTTCTATGGGGGTATGAGTCATTTGGGGGGTGTTATTTGGGCAAAAAGGCATTTTCTGGTGGGCGGATGGCAGGCGGAGTTCTTTTCGGGAGGGAGGTTCTATTCATTTCAGATACTTGTTCTAGAAGGCGATAGCCTCGAGCGATGTTATTGTACATTTGAGATTGTACATAGATGAAGATATTTGAGCTTTGAGGCTCGATTGGGTGTCATTCAGACGGCTGCTTTCATTCATTGGTGCCCTGTGTTAGTGATGTCCCCTTTTGCTCCAACAGCAGATCCAACCCATTCCCGCTTCATTCAATCTTCAGAGCATTGTAATGAGATCGACAACCTTATCATCAGCCGTTGGATCTTTAACCTTGATCCCGGGCGGGCGGTACCGCTCTTTGCTGAGTGTGGTTCTCCAACCTTGAATAAGCACCCATGTTCCCGTATCAACCAACATCAGGATTCAATACCCTACTGAAAAAAAAACCAACACTTCTTAAGAACGTACTCCCTGTTCAACCAGACTCTTCCAATCGATATATTGATCCGCGCCACACGATTGCAGACAGCGGAAGAGAATGTAAAATTTTCCTTCTTCCCGCGGCATGGAGACAAGAACTAGGTTTTGAGAACGCCTCGCGATCCTCTTGGTTGACACGGACACGAAGACGTGTCACGGCTTCGATTCAACTTCGCGTCAGTCGATGCGATCAATACCGGTACTGTCCGTCCGCCACGAGCCGCGCATCCTCATCTCATCATCAATACGGATGTTGGGGCCAAAAGAAATGAGGTGCTCACGACGTACCGTAGCCTTCATCACCACATACCGTAGCCACTGCAATTCGCCACATATATCCCTAACCCTGGATGTTTGGTCACCCCGACCAACAACCAAAAGCAATAAAATCAACGAAAGCAATTGCAATTGCTGTAATTCTTTCAATTCCACAGAGAAATAAATAACAAACAGTACTATTACTTGATGACTAATCAACAACGGCCTTCTCTGATTGGCCAAAAACGCTCCCCTCCTGCATTTCTTCCTACTCCATGTTGGCCCTCACACGCGCGGAGGGTGTTCTCTTACGACTGCCTGCCCTCTTCGTGATACCAGCCGGTGCCGCAGCCGTCGCCAAACTCGTCGAGGAAGGCGTACTGGCTGGCGTTGAGGCTATAGAGACAGCGCTAGGCGTGGGGATTGCTGTAAATAGGAGGGATACAGTCGTCTGGCTCCCCTCAAGCACCACGCCCTCCCAGTGTGACAGGTTACGGCGAATGCTTAGCATCAGGCCTGACTGGCGGCCGGTTGACTGCTTCTTAGTGACATTCTTCCTGGCGGGTGCCTTCCTCCGCGGAGCCGCAGCGGTACGGCTTCGCTAACGGCTAACAACTACTGTGCCTTGCGTACTCTGTGATGCCAGAGCTAGAGGTTGGCTACAAGGTATAACCTTATCCTCTTAGGTTAAAGGTATTACGGACTCGCTGCTTATGTTAAGATGCAAAAGGGATGGAAGCATTGGAGAGAGAAGTGATGGTTGAAGGTGATGAATTATTTCTATCTTCGAGAGCAGAAGCCGTGTTATTATAGCCGTGAGGGTGGCCAGTGCACGGAGTGCATTGGCCACGCTCGCTTCTGCGAAGCGAGCTTGGCTGACTGAATACGAGGTTGGCAGTGGAGTCTGGCGCTCTTGGCTGTGCAGATCCACGGATCCAGCCGCTCTGCGGCTGCGTGGATCCAGCCACACTGGCCGGGTTAGGGTTGTGAAAACCCAATAGCTTATTAGTGGCGGTGCTGTGAGTCTGGGAGCCCTGGGGTTGCTGGTAAAGGCGTTAAAACCACGCGGTCTGCCTTTTAAGGTCGTTACCACGTTAAACTCTTAATACCGTAATAACTCGTTATCCTCGGCAAGACTTCTCTCTAACCACTAGAAGCGATGGAAGTCTTCCTTAGTGAGCGGATTCTTCTGGTGATAACGATAGAAATAATTCATCACCTTTAACCATCACTTCTCTCTCCAATGCTTCCATCCCTTTTGCATCTCAACACCTATTGATATACCTGGTGATAAACTCCTTGTGTTCCTTTTTGAAGCTAGGGAGGCCTGGAAGTCCTCGGGATCGTAACTACAGTGCTGTTCGTAACTAAACTTAACTTTAAAGGTCTATCGCTGTACTTTATTAACAAGTAAAGCCTTAGCTATAGCCCCTTAAATACAGTCGACTTTAGCTGTGCTTATACGATGAGACTGGGCGGTTTGCTTCCAGAGGGCGCCTCTGGCGTAAACCAGGTCGACCCGCGACGGTTTAAAGTCCTTGATATAATTGTTAGAACGTTGTTTAATAACGGAGAAGTGGGCAGAGGCCGAGAACTCGTATAGATCGTCCATAAGGGCATCGAGAGTGTCGTACTTTGTCGTGAGGAGCATATAGTCCACCAGAGGGTTAGAGAACGCAGGCGCAGCCTTAACACGGCTAGGAATAGGGTTGTTATCGTCGGTGTCGCTGCAGCCCTCCTATTTGCTCTTATAATCGACAAAATCGGTCTCCATCTGTTCAGAATTAGCAGGGTAATCGAATAGGACTATTTGCAGCTTACTGTGACGATTTGCGCGCGCGTGGTGGCGGTGATGGTAGTAGTTGCAATTGCTTGGCGATGTTGGTGATGCCTGCAGGTTAGCTTTGTGGCTGAAAATACCGAGATGCGTGGCAGAATGGGTGGTGGGTCAGTCTTTCAACATTCACTTGATTAATAGTTGTCACAGGGTTAGGGATATATGTGGTGGAATTGCAGTGGCTACGGTATGGAGTGACGGAGGCTACGGTACGTCGTGAGCACCTCAAAGAAATTACCCTCCGATGTTAGTGGCAAGCCAGCCCACAGTGGGCTGATTTTCTTGGCATACGTTGCCAGGGATTCTCAACCCTAACCCTTCGCAAATAATCCACCCCTCATGCAACCCCGCATGCAACCCCACCATTGTCAACACCACTGCCAACAATATCACCGACTTTGAAGTCGGCGCAACACCGCAAAACAGCCTCTATCACAAAATTAAATGGTGCATTTTTGTCTCCAGAAGTAGGGCTTTGATTGAAACTACTCCCACTTATTTTGGCCAATTTGCGGAAAATACCGACCGTCGCGGAAAAGCAGTACAAAATTTGAGGAATGTCAACTATCCTTTTCCAGAGTCTTGGCTGATCTATTCCCCATACAGATTACAGTACAAATAAGATCGGCAGAGAGTTCACACGGTGTCAGCAGCCCTCTCGCTAACAGCGGAGGGTAATTTCTTTTGGCCCCAACATCCGTAGTGATACTTGCATTTCATGTTGACGGTATCAAGAGGAGAGAAACCTGACAGAAACTACCTACGGAAAACTGGATCATACCTCCCACACAAGAGACCAACAACTGTTCGCCATTCCGCCCACGATACAACATAAGGCGGGGAAACCAAGAAGTATTCGACGTCACTCATTCAGTCGACGCCGTTATTTTCCAACCGCTCGCCGACTGACTGCCCAAACATATCGCCCGTCTATGTTGACCCTCTCGGCAATTTAGGCCCTTTTCCCATCGTCGCTCGTCGCACCCTCTGTGACCTTGAGCGTCTGTTCCTGCTCCTTCATCTCACGAACCTTAGCGAGGACAACCTCGCGGAAGATGGCGCCCTTGATGGTCCTAGAGAGAGTGCGCTTCTCGGCCTGCGGCTTGACCGGTGAAGTTGGGCCTTCAGGGCCTTCGCGCGACTGGTCGGCCGCCAAGGTCGAGTCCTTTGGCATGTCTGAGTTTTCGGGGTCCTCCTCCTGCATCTTGAGCGCCTCGATGCGGTTTGCGAGCTTGACCAGCTCGATACCGCGGCGAAGGCGCGCCTTGGTGAGGTACGCCTTGATCTCGGGCAGCAAGTTGTGGTCGGTGGCGTTCTCGCCGCTCAGCCATGGGTGGGAAAGGGCTCGCTGGAAGGAAGGAAGATGTTAGTTTCGGTCAAGACACAGGAGGCACTATGATTTATATTGAGAAATTCAGAACTCACCTCGCTCGACCATCGATCCTCCGGCTTTGGCTGCAGAAGCTTGAGGATGAAGTCCTTGGCGTCGTCGCTGACATCTTTCCAGTACCGCTCGTGGAACACAACCTGGGCGTTGCTGCACTCGTCGATAAGGTCCTGGAGGTTCTCAGAGCGGAATGGAGAGTAACCGCAGAGCAAGGTGTAGGTGATGACACCGAGCGACCACATGTCGACAGCCTTTCCGTGCCCTTGCTTGAGCATCACCTCCGGGGCGGCATAGCCAAAAGATCCGGCCATGGTGGTGAGGACCTCATCCTTGGTGTCCAGCATCTTCGCGATGCCGAAGTCGGCGAGGACCAGGTCGGAGTTGGGCGCCTTGGTGAGGTACAGCAAGTTCTCGGGCTTCAAGTCTGCGAGGAATTAGAACGATGCTAGGTTGTACAAGCGTACACAGCAAAACCCACCTCGATGCACTACGTTGTTTTTATGCAAGTAGTCAACGGCGCCCAGGACCTGCTTGATGGTCTGCGAGGCATCCTTCTCTGTAAACTTCCCTTGCTCGCAGATCCTGTCGAACAGCTCTCCTCCCGTGGCGAGCTCGGTGACGATGTAGTACTTGTCCTGGACGGAGAGAGGCACAACATTAGCACTCGATGCGGAGGCGCGGGGGCACTGAACCAATGTGCGAGGCGCATATACGTACTCTTGACTCGAACCAGTCGACAAACTTGACAATGTGCGGGTGCTTGAGGCGCTGGAGCAGGTCGAGCTCGTCCAGGACCATCTGCTCATTGCCCCTCACATTCTTCTTCAGGATGATTTTGACTGCGACTCTGCCGTCGGGTCCCTCAGCTTCTCTGACGATACCATAGGTACCTGCGCCGAGCGTTCGTCCGAACCGGTACTTGGACCTGATGCGCCCCACGTCAGTGCCGTGTTCAAAGTGGAAAAAGGGGAATACGAGCCGGCGCACTTCTTATCGTAGCTGTCTGGCTGCCCGTGAAGGCGGTTCAGCATGTTGGAGACTGTTCGTAGGAAGTTCATTGTCAGCGAATCCCCTTCAGCGATTCAGGGAGCGCGGGGCTGGCTGGGTCGACCAGGGCGCGCCTTCGAGAGCGCAGCCGATGGAGATCTGAGGAGGGCAGACCGAGGCTCGATATCGCGCAGCTGGAGCAAAAAGGACTTACAGCTCATGATATCAAGCTCCTACGGTCTCGGTCTTTCAACAAAGTGGTTGATTTGGCCGGCTGCGGCTGTGGCTGCGGGTGCGGATGCGGGGGGAGGCGCAACAGATATGAGTGCACAAAGGAGGCCGGGAACGCCGTCTTTGCCTCGTTCGTCCTGGTCGCGTCAATCAACGAACGGCCCCGTTAGATGTCAGAGGTGCGCCGGGGGAAAAGTAGCGAGGAGGTGTCTGCCAGAGCGGCTGAGAAAGCTGACCAGCAAGGTCAGATGCTTGGCAGCAATTGGGCTGGACGAGGGGTAGTAGGGGAAACAAGTGAGGGTCCAAGATTGATTACCCCGCTGTGACCTGGAGAGCCTTGGGCGCGCGCGACGAGAATGGAAACCAGAACGGGTTCTCCCTCCTATCTAATATTTAGCATTCCTGTTGGTCACCTCCGGGAACAGCAGCATTGATACACCGGACGCGTTCAGTGCCAGAATTCTGGCAAGCAGGAGGCTCAAGCCAGGCCCCTGGACTAGGCTTGAAGAGTATGCCTTCTTCCCACAGCATCTGTGATCGATTACAAGCCGTGATACTGCTCAGCCCTCCCCGCTTAGCGGGAGGGGCAGCACGGGAAGAGGCTTTGGTGGTTGGGCCCCTCCTTCCTGATGGTGGGTCGGCCCAGGGGACACGAGCAAGCAGCCGTCCGGGTGGACCCTCGATGCCTCGTCGATCCTTCATCAATGGTATCTTTGCACACATGGAGGCCCTAGATGGAGCTTCTTGTAGGCAACAAATTGACTACTTTCCCTCGGGCTGTGTTTACCAGCTCGGTTCTGGCTTTCAGCTCAGGAGAGCTTACATCATGGTCATCTTACCTTCCTTCCTGACAAGCAATCCACCCTTATCTGATCTTACTCACCTGCGCGGCTCAGAACGGAGTTTGCGCTTTTGTCTCCCATGCTCGGTCACTGATCACGATGGCTGCACCGCCTCTTCATCCAGTGCAGTGGCGAGATGAAACGGGTATGGCACACCGGGCTTTGGTGAGAGATCATTTGGCAGAGGCGGCTCAGCCTCGCCAACCCAACCCTCAGGTCTGTGTCTGGGCCCGTAGATTTTCCAGCATGTGGGCTGCGTGCAGTGGGTCGCCGCACGGCATCTGCCAACTGCTTCGGTTGGTTGCATCAGGGCAGAGCCGGAAGGCTGCGCTTCTCGTCAATGCACCTGTCTTGGTTGCCGCATCACACACAACTAGGGGGTTGAGTGAGGTGGTGGGACCTGTCCTCTCGACCTTCAAAAGCCTGACCGGAGGCAGCCGGAGACTGCCTCTGTGTTTGGGATCAATATTGGCATCGTCCTTCGGCGCTGGCGGGTGCTTGCTTTGGAGGTGGCGTATCGACACATGGCACGAAGATCGAGAAACGGATCCGATTGCCCTGCCCACATGGTTTGCATTGCTGAGCCGCCCAGAGGAAACGCGCTTGGGCCAATGGCGCTGTCAAGCATTTGGCGCTTCCATCCCGTGCTCGGTTCCTCCCTGCTGGCGCCGTCTGTGTATCACCAGCTGGCCGCCAGCCAGGAAGCTGCGAGTGACCAACACATCACCTATATCTGTTCGCCAAACTGGACCTCTATTACGCATCAACACAACCCCGCAACGCCCATCCTCAACCGACATTCACACAAGTTGGTGAGACCGATCAGGTCGACTCTTTGTTTCCCCTCTCCTTTTTTTCGGCGTTCATGGAGAAAAGATTCCTTTAGAAACCCTGCACGTCAAGATCTCTGGACGTGAACCGCCAGCACTGCCCCTCCCCGCCCGACCCCACCACGCCTCTGCCTCGCGCAATATCAGCCCGTTGACAGCTTGACAAAGCTTCGATTGCGGGATTACGGCACTGTGAGAAGTACATTTGGTAGATAGAAGTATGCCGCCAACAGCGCAGTTTGCAGCCAAGAGGGTTGCGAAAGAACTGCAAAAGGTATGAGGAAGAACAGCTCTGGTGTAAGCTCCCTTGCTGGAGCGCGACTGACGCGACTGCTCCACAGATCACCAACGACCTCCCGCCCGGCATCAAATTGGTCGAAGCCGAGAACTTTGAGGAATGGCTGCTGGACATCCAGGTCCTGGACGACAACCCGCTCTACAAAGATCAGACTTACAGGCTCAAGTTCAAGTTTGGGTCTTCGTACCCTATTGGTATGTCCTGCCCTGTCGCCCGATTTGCATGTCGCTGCTTGATTGACTCTACGACTCCAGAGCCACCCGAAGTAACGTTTGTCAAGCTCCCGGACCGACCCATCCCGATACATCCGCACATCTATTCGAATGGCATCATCTGCCTCGACTTGCTTGGCCAACAGGGGTGGAGTCCGGTGCAGAATGTCGAGAGCGTCTGCATGAGTTTACAGAGTATGCTTACGGGGAATACGAAGAATGAACGACCGCCGGGAGACGAGGAGTTTGTCCGGGCGAACAGATTGCGCCCGAAGGACATTGACTTCTATTACCACGACAACAACGTGTGATATGTAACTGTTCCTGGCTTGGAACCGGGCATCAAATCTGTTGGCAGATCGGTAGTATCTTTGGAGAGGCTCAAGGCGCATGAAGTGATATGGTTGGGAGGACACAGGCTTGGGGTTTTGAGCATCTAGCGACGGGTTCTGGGGATGGAGCATTACGGACGGCCAGGTCTCGATCTATGTCTGTGTCGATTTGGGGGTAGTATTTTGCCACACGAAGCCTTGTTGCTGAAGAGGTCAAATGTGCCCAGCGAACAGGCGCTGTGGATGCACAACGGAAAGAAGGTAGAGATGTTGGCCTCCCATCGCAGAAAGCAGCCAGCAGCTGTGGCTGAAACATCCATGAGAGTAAAAATATAAACGCATTGGTTGTTAGATGACGACCCTTGCTTGAATACTTCTGTTCTAGCACCATTGACAGCTGACGGGCTGGTATCAGACCTCGGTGTTTTCTGTAGGTTCCCGTCGTGGAAGGCTTCCGCCGAAGAGAAAAATGACGGTAGGCTCCGTGTGGCGGATCGTCAGCCAAGTTCTCACACTGTCTTGGGTGGGGCCTGAGCTAAGGCGATAGCCCCGCTGTGCCAAGCCTTCAGCTGCCTGCCGCTTGGAGAGAAGCTGACGTCCACTGGGCTCGCGACACCTTGATCGCCCGAGCTCCAACAAGCTCCCCCAACACACGCGAACAGCTCATGGAGAGCTCATAACCATGGCTCCTCACGCGGGCTTTGATACGGAGCAGGTCAGGGAGAAGGCCCGAAAAGACCTGTTATACCTTCTCGAAGGAGTAAGTCGCCCCTAAACGCTGCGCTGTGTTCACTGCTGCGCGGCGCCAAAACTGACAGCGACGCTTTGCGCTCAACACAGGTCCGCGGGAAGAAGAACTTGGTCATTGAGAAGGAATTGGCTGGCCCGCTTGGCGTAATTGTCAAAGCCTCGACGCTTCGCGATTACGGCGTCGACAACTTCTTCTTTCTCGAGAACAAGAACACCGATGCCAGTCAGCGCAATGTCGTCTTCATTGCGCGGGGCGAGTCTTCTAAGCACGCCTACGCTATCGCAGGTAAGAACAACCATCTTTCTCTACCACGCCGGCATGGCGCTTGTCGCCTGTTGGGGTAGCTACCGTGGAGCTTACCTCCCCCCCTGAGCGGCGATGCGATGCGGCCCCTGTTGTTGACCTCTTACCCCGTGACCACCCCCCTTGGTATGCTAACGGCGAGTAAAGATCAGATAAAACGATTACAACGCGAGAGCCAGTCGCCACATGAATTCCACATCTTCTGGGTGCCGCGGCGCACATTGCTCTCGGACAAGATCCTTGAGGAGGCCGGTGTGCTCGGTGACACAAATGTTGCTGAGCTGCCCCTTTACTTCTTCCCCCTGGAGAAGGACCTCCTGTCCCTGGAGCTGGATAGCTCGTTCGAAGATCTCTACCTCGCGAAAGATCCAACATCGATCTTCCTCCTCGCTCGAGCTCTCATGGGAATTCAACAAAAGCACGGCCTCTTCCCGCGTGTCATCGGCAAAGGCGACAATGCCAAGCGTGTGGCCGAGTTGTTGGCACGCATGCGACAAGAGCTACTTGCTGGCGAAGACGTAAACGAAACAGACAAGATTGGTCTGACCCCAAGTACAACAACCGAAAGTGTTATTATTATCGACAGGGAGGTAGACCTCGTCACACCGCTGCTCACGCAGTTAACATACGAGGGCTTGATAGACGAGGTGTTTGGGATTCAGAACAGCCAGACCGATGTCGACTCTACCATTGTCGGCACTCAACCGCTGCCAGCTCAGGGGGCGTCTGCCACAGCCGCTCCAGCAAGCAGCACTCAGAGCCGCAAGCGGAAAATCCAGCTTGATTCGTCGGATAAGCTGTTCGACCAACTTCGCGATGCCAACTTTGCCATCGTCGGCAGTTTGTTGAACAAGATTGCGCGTCGATTGCAGAGCGACTACGAGAGCAGACATAGCTCCAAGACAACGGCAGAACTGAAGGCGTTTGTCCAAAAGTTGCCCGGATACCAGGCTGAACAGCAAAGTCTGAAGATTCATACCGGCCTTGCGGAGGAGATCATGAAGCATACGCGGACAGAGAACTTCAACAAGCTTCTTGAAGTCCAGCAGAACCTGGCTGCAGGGGCTGATCCTTCATCTCAGTTTGATGCCATTGAGGAGCTCATCGCTCGGGATACGCCTCTGCCACAGGTACTCCGGCTCTTGTGCATCTACTCGTGCATATCAGGCGGGATCAAGACGAAAGAGCTGGATCATTTCCGACGTCTTATCCTCCAGAGCTACGGCTACCAACACTTGCTTACGCTCCAGAACCTGGAGAAACTCCAAATGTTTTTGTCTAGATCATCACCATTGGCTTCCATGATACCCATGACTGGTTCGGCGGGCGCTACGGGAACGAAAACGAACTACACTTATTTGAGAAAACAGCTTCGACTTATCGTGGACGAGGTGAACGAGCATGACCCCAACGACATTGCTTACGTCTACAGCGGCTACGCCCCCCTATCGATTCGACTGGTCCAGTGCATCTTACAGAAGCAGTATCTGTTGTCTATAACGCGGGGGAACGGGGCAGCCAACGCCCCAGGACCGGCTGCCGGTGGAGCTCAGGGCTGGAGGGGATTCGATGAGGCGGTCAAACATGCCCGCGGTCAGACTTTTGACGAAGTCCAGAAGGGTGAGGACAAGGCTGTAAAAGCCCGGGCATTGCTGTCGGGAGGCGGGGACAAGAAGACAGTCTTCGTTGTGTTTGTTGGCGGCATCAGCTTCACCGAGATTGCAGCGCTTCGCTTCATTGCGAAGAAGGAAGAAGGTAAGTCAATGACCCCTGATTCTCGAAGTTGGTCCGAGTATCTTGGCTAACGAGGGGTGCAACGCAAACAGCGCGGAGAAATATTGTTATCTGCACAACGTCGATTATTAGCGGAAACAGGATGATGGAGGCGGCGATCGAGAAGGGCACATTCAGCAAGGAGGCGCCGAAACCCACTGCTGGCGTAGTTGCTGCTGGGGGTGCGTGAGGGAGAACAGACAACAAGGGGTGGGGGTGGGGAAGGAGGGGTTCAGCTCCAGTGCTCATTCCTTGGGATGCCGTCAATGTTGAAATCATAGAGACCCGTCGCAAGAATATCTTGGCTGAACGCCATGATAATGGCACAGAAGATATGTAGAGGACGTCTAGCGCTCTGACGAAGGGACAAGGCTGATGCGACAATTATATTCCAAACATGATAAGGTGAAACCGTGAGGGCGCGATAGGTGCAGATTAGCGCAAGCTTCCCCTCTGCGGCCAGGCCTCTCACGTGATGAAGCCACTTTTCCCCCAGCACCTCGCCTGACTTATTCAATGCCTATACAGTGGATCTCCGCGAGACTCTGCAGCATCACGGCGTCCCAAACACAGGGAGCCAATTCGCTATCAGAACATCAATTGACAACATATCGGACTTTGAAAACGAGCTGCAACCGCTGCGCGGCGAGTGACAGGCGGACGGGCGCAAGGCGATATGCGTAGTAAAGGTACAGAAGTCCATGGCCCGGTTTTTTCCCTGATGGTTTTCGCTGGTTCATTTTTGGCAGCGCTGGAGCGTTCGGGTCCCCCCTAGACACCTGACACGCCCTGCCTGTGGTCCACCCACTGCGCCGTGATACCGTCCATTTATTGTTGAGATCAAGTTCTATATGCTGATAAAAACACACAGAAACCCGGGCACGGCTCGCGTTATAGCTTCGGCCCCCCGCACGTTGCGCTCCTCAGTGCCTGGCTGAGACCCAGAGCCAGCCCTCAGAAGGCTGCCAGCCTATGGAACGGCAACACCACCGACCCGCTCGCCATATATCCTACAACAACATATCCACCACATCCCCGCCACTCCCGGTGACCCTTCAGCCCTCGATGAAATGGGAACCACTCTGCGGATCCGTAACGGCAACAGAAAAGTCATCGGTGGTTCCGGGAGGGTGGTGCCGACGGCGACGACGGCGACGACGACGGAGGATCCCAGGGAACCCAGCCCGGGAGGCTCACCTCGCACCTCATCATCTTCATCACTCAACAAACCTGCCTCCCATCCACACGCCAAGACGCTCCCCTCACCTGATTCCATCACATCCGGTTCACAACGTCAAGAATTAGCGACTGGCGTCAAGCACATCGCCCCGGAGATCGTCGTCTGGACCGACTCCGCAGACGCAATGAGTGTCGACTCCTCTTCCAGGTCGCCGTCCCCGGCTCCCGAGCTCGAGTTGGAGCTCGAGCCAGAACCAGAACAGATACTGGAGTCTGAGTCTGACATGAAAGCTGAGGTCAAATCAGAACATCTGGCGTATGTTCATCTCGTGCTCCCCTTTCCCAACCATCAACCACTCCCGCTGGTGGTCTCAACGGAGCTGACAGACTGATAGGTCACCACCACCCCCACCATCACCATCACCACAACCCCCCGAGATACCAGATCCTCCACCGTTACCACCTGTCTCACCTCCGCTTCTAACACCCTCTCTTGCCGCGCCGTTATACTCTGCTGCCTCGTCGCTCTCGGTCACGTCAGATAACTCCGACTTGTCCTCGCTACCTGCTTCTTTATCGAGCAAGGCTACCACCCCGGTCGATGTTGACAGTTCTAAGGAAGCTGCCGCACCCGTTCCCCAGGTTATCAGTCAGCCACAACCAAGTAGTACGCCACGACAAAGATATGATGTTCGCCCCAAAGTATCCCTCCCTACGGATGTCCCCCTCGGCGAGTACGCGATGCAGTGCATCGCTGCCGCTGAAGCATCCAGACTAAATCCCTATCACCTCCACGAAGAGGAGTACTTGATGCTCCGCGACCACATAAGCCACACACAGGTAACCACCTATCTGAATATCCGAAATGGTATTTTGAGATTATGGGTCCGGAATCCCCAGATTGCTGTCACACGCGAGGAGGCTGTCGGATGCGCCAAAGACACCCGCTGGTTTGACGTGGCGAGTGTTTGCTTCGATTGGCTTGTCCGTCGAGGGTTCATCAACTTCGGATGCGTCGAAATTCGATCGGCTCGCAAATACGGACCCAAGGATTCACCCAGCGGCAGGACGCGGAAGACGGTTGTGGTTATCGGTGCCGGGATGTCCGGTCTCGGGTGCGCCCGCCAGCTCGAGGGCCTGTTCATGCAGTACTCCAAGAGATTTCGGGAACGCGGCGAGGATCCTCCCAGGGTTATTGTTCTCGAGGGGAGGAACCGTTTGGGCGGGAGGGTCTACTCAAAGGCCTTCAAAACTAAGCCGAAAGCCACCCCTGAGGGCTTCGAAGACAATCGCTTCACTGCCGAGATGGGAGGCATGATCATCACTGGATTCGATAGGGGCAATCCACTGAACATTCTTCTCCGCGGCCAGCTGGGTCTTCCTTATCGACCATTGCGACCAGACACGACGCTCTATGATGCTACTGGTAAGCCCGTAGACCCGGTCCGGGATCTACTGGTGGAAAATTTATACAACGACTGTCTCGACCGTGTCAGCGAGTACAAGTTCAAGCAGCCTTCGTCAAAGCTCATAGAGGGCAACCGGGACTTGATCGACGAGGGCAAGGATAGTGCGGCAGAAACACACAGGACCATAAGACAAACAGAAGAGGCAGCTGCGGCTCAACCGCATGCGCTGCCTGTCTCGGAACAGAACATCGCCCCCCAGGTGAACCTCGTTCCCATCTCCACCGACCGCGCTACCGGCCGGATACACACAGAGCCAGGGACACCAGGCGCCCTGAAGGCCGCGCGGAAGGCGAAACTGATGGGCTGGTCATTGAAACAAGGCGTCAGCGAGGATGCCGATCTTGATTTCGAGCCAGCAACCAAGGAGCCCAATGCCACGCTCGGCAGTGTCACAGACAATGTCATTGCGCAGTATAAAGACCTCGTGGACCTCACGGCTCAAGATTACCGACTGATGAATTGGCACATTGCCAACCTTGAGTATAGTAACGCGACCAATTACCACCAGCTGAGTCTCCAAGGATGGGACATTGACGCCGGCAATGAATGGGAGGGGAGCCATACGATGGTCATCGGCGGTTATCAGAGTGTCCCGAGGGGCCTGATGCACGTTCCCACAGCACTGGACGTTCGACAAAAATCACCCGTCAACAAGATCACCTATTCTCCAGAGGGGACCACAAGCATGGCGACAGTTGAGTGCGAAGATGGATCCAAAATAGAGGCTGATTATGTCGTCAACACAATACCCTTGGGGGTGCTCAAACACGGCAGTGTTCAGTTCGACCCGCCGTTGCCATCTTGGAAGGCAGACGCCATCGGCCGACTTGGATTCGGCGTTCTCAACAAGGTGATATTAGTCTACAAGGAACCATTCTGGGACGAGGACAGGGATATCTTTGGCGTGCTGAGGATCCCGACCAACAGGAACAGCCTCGACCAGAACGACTACGCCTCGCAGAGAGGCCGATTTTTCCAGTGGTTCAACGTTACAAAGACCAGCGGGCTCCCAGTTCTCCTGGCGCTGATGGCCGGTGACGCCGGGTTCGACACTGAGCAGACATGCAACGACGACTTGGTCGCTGAAGCAACAACCATTCTTCGCAGTGTCTATGGTGCCAGGGTCCCAGATCCGGTGGAGACTGTCGTTACCAGATGGGCATCAGACAAGTTTGCGCGCGGCAGCTACTCTTCCGCTGGCCCCAATATGAAGGCCGACGACTACGACACTATGGCTCGCCCGATTGGCAATCTCTTCTTCGCTGGGGAGCATACCTCCGGCACGCACCCCGCCACCGTCCACGGCGCTTATCTTTCCGGTTTACGAGCTGCATCCGAAGTGCTCGACGTCATGCTCGGCCCCATCGAGATACCCACCCCCCTGATCATCCCTAAAGAGACTTCTCAATCGCTGAAGCGCAAAGCCGCCGACAGTAAGGATCCTGTCCGTGCTCGACTTGAGGCCTACGAGATCGAGCTGTGGGATCACATCATTGCGCAAATAGGACTACGTCCACTGGCTCCAAGCAGACCTGCAACAAACGCGTACGTTTTCTACAGCAAGGCCCACTATGAAGATGCGCGCCGGAAGTGTGAGGAGGGTCGCAGGCCTGGCAAGGGCAAGGCCAGTGCAAATGAGGTCAGGGTGATGAGCGCGAAGATGTGGCGCGACGCAACAGAGGACGTGAAGAAGCCATTTATGGAGATGGCAGAGGAACAGAAGAAAGTGCATAACACAGCCGTGGCTGCGTGGAAGGAGGAGGGTGCTGAGTGGGATCGCAAGGCTATTGAGCTCAAAGCAAAATATGAGGCCGAGCATCCACCGCCGCCGCCGGAGGGAACTGTGCTGGAGGAGGAAGGGAGGAGGAGCAAGAAGAGGGTAGAGAGTTATGCGGAGAGCGAGGGGAGTGATATTGAGATGGACGGTTTATAACTTGGCCACCGCTCAACACACAGTATATTAGTTTTTTTAGTCAGGGGCCGCTTGGTTGGTTGATGGGCGGGCAGATGTCTGCCTGCCTGCCTGTCTTGCCGCTCTGGGGAGCAGGAGTCCTTTCTGCCCTGCCCTCTGGGAGGGTCTATATCACGCTTGTTCTATGGGAACTTCTTCAATTTCTTTTCTTCCCCTTTTCTCGTGAGCAAGGGGCTAAACCACTGTACTATTCTACTTGGCATTATAGGAATAGGAACATGGCCGTTGGCGTTTGTGTTTGCTTGCACTGTGTGGCGACGGGGCAGCGATAGGGATGTATTTAGGGGTTGGCTTGAATTGAAAATGGGGTATTTGATCGAGTGAGAAGTGTCAAGTGCAAAGTGAGAGGTGCAAAGTGAGAGGCGAGAGGTGTGGAGAGAGGGAGGGATGAGAAGTGTAAGTGAAAGGTGAGATGATTCTGTGAGTCTAACCTTTTGAGTCATCAATTCGATCTGTCTGGAGCGGTGTAAATGTAAAAGATGAACGGATGGAAATCCGAAGATGGAAATTTGGAATTCTGGGATGGGGTTCAGGAACAAAATCCGGATTTTGTGTGGGAGCCTAACATTGGCAAGATGGAAATGTAAATTTGAACCTTGAAGATAAAGTCTAGCTGTACCAGGATTATCGGTATGAAAAGGAATATTGCAGGCGTGCATGTCGCTGGCTTGGGATGAAGGTCTCCATGTAATTTTTGAGTGAGGCTGTAGTTTTTTTTTTTTTTTTCAAGCGAGTTGAGATGAAATCACTGAAACCTGGATCAAATCTAGGATGTGTCAGAATTTGAAGTGTGCGTGAGATGATCGGATGAAAGCTGAAGCTAGTCATGTGGCAAAGCTTGCTTGTTTTGCCTCAGCGTAGCTCTCTAGCTCAAGCTTCTCAGGGGCTGAGATGATATCATCTCCTTTCCTGCATCTCATGCATCACAGGAAGCTTCATCACCCGAGACCAAACAACATATGGACATGACTCGATTCAGGGAAATAAATAGGCTTTATACACTGGGGGTACGGGTCGCCAGAGCCAAAGAGGAAGCGAGAACTCTTTCATATCTTGGTGGTACACAAAGGGAAACGGGCCGCCCCTTTTCTCCCCCGTCGAGGCAAGACAAGGTGGGTTTAAGCTTTCCTCTCTCTCTTCTATCGGCGCTTTGCTTCTACAACTACACTTTTTACATGTCCTCCGAGGCGGTAGCACCGGTGATAATTTCAACCAGCTCGCCTGTAATGACGGCTTGACGGGTGCGGTTGAAGAGAATCTGGTACTTGTTGATCATCTCACCAGCGTTCTTGGAAGCGTTCTACGGAGGAAAGGTTAGACCGGTTTGGATGAAAAGGCTGGTGCGATTGAAACTTACATCCATGGCGTTGCGGCGGGCGGAGATCTCACAGGCGTGTCCCTCGGAAAGGGCCCAGAAGAGAGAGTTGGCAAGGGCGTATTCCCGCATGTTGGGGAGCACCTCCTCCTCGACCTCGAAGCTCGAGTAGTTGGCTAATGAGACTGGGTCAACGGGTATGTTTAATGGTCAAAGAAAGCGATATGACATACGGGAAGCGAGGAAGGTCTCCTCGGAAAATGCCTCAATAACGGAAGCCTCGTAGCTGGTGGCGTTGATGAACTTGTTGTAAACAATCTCAACCTCGCTGTAGTCACCCGAGAGTTGGACAACCTGGTCGGCGATGGCCTGGGCATCGGCAAAGGTGGGGACGTCCTTGCCCACACCGGCGAAGCTGAGGACAATGTTCTGGGCGTTGGTACGGGAGAGCTGCGACCTGCACTTCTCGCCGAGGATCACGAGGTCGAAGTTGGGGTTGGCAATAGCCTCGCGACGGATGTAACGGGAAAGACCGGAGTGAATACCACCGCAAAGGCCCTTGTCGGAGCTGCAGACGATGACGAGCTTCTTCTTGCCCTCGGCCTCGGCGGCCTTGGTCTCGGCCGACGCGTACACCTGGTTGCTGGTCTCGCCGTACTTGCGCGACTCGGTCATGCCACGCTGAGCACGGGTGAGCTTGGTCGAGGCAACAATCTTCATCGTCTTGGTGATCTTCTCGATGTTGCGAATCGACTTGAGGCGGCCTTCGATTTCTCGCAGGGTCGCGAAGTTGGCTGCGGAGCTCGGCGCAGCTACCGCTCTATTCCAATTGCAAACAATCCCATCGTCAGCATAGCTCCAATTAATTCAAAAACGGCCCTCCATGCTATCCTCGGTGCTGCATTGGCCCAGGCGGGCCCAATTGAGCTGCATCGTGTTGTGATCGGTCTCCTCCTCTCGCTCCTCTCGGTCGGGTTTTGGGGGGACCTACCGGGACGAGGCGGCAGCTCCGGCTCTCAAAGCCGGTCGGGCAGCTCTGGACAGCATTCTGAGAAGATGTGAGGTGTACGGGGAGAGGCCCTTTCTGCTGGCTGTGGTCCCGATTGACCAGTGTTGCGCCGAGAAGTGTAGAGGTGTTTTGTCTCGCGGACTTCAATTGGCGTGAGAGGTTTGCCTTTGCTCAGCAGTGGTATCCACAAAAACTGCTCCCGTCAAGCCGTGCTCGCCCGGCTATTGGCGACTGGCGATTGAACACCAGCTGACTCAGCTGTGGCGTTACTGCAGTGGCTTCGTCTCTTTAACCCAGGAAAACTCAAGTGGCTCAATTTTCCCCCCCAAATTCCACTTGCACTTCACTGGTCGCTCCTGCCGCTTGCACCACAAGCACCGCACACCCAGAGGCTAGGCTGGCTCGGGTGGATCCATCCCAAGGATTCGTTCAATATCTTTGGATCCGTCTTCCCTTCCAAGTTCCCTCGCCTTCTTTCCCCCCTTGATCACGGAACTCCCTCTCTCCTTCACTCTTTCCTTTTTGCTATACTTCAAGATTGGAGTCTTGCCACGATTGCGGGCGCATTACTGCCGTCATCTCTTTTAGATTTGTTTTCCCACGGTCCTTGCATCACTGCGACAATCCTTACCCTCAGACTGCGACAAACCCAAACGCCGCGAAGTTGCTGGGCTGCCAGGCAACCGTGGAAACTTTTCACCAAGATGGCGTACGACAGTTCCGACGACGATGTGCCTCTTTCGCGAGCAAATGGTCACAGTAAGAACAGCTTGACGCTCTGCACACACATCCTTCCCCGAACACGCTCGCCACCCGATCCCCGTACAGTCTGGTCGTGACACCCAGCGCGAGGCAAGGCCAGGCGACGTGTCAAATTCTCAACGCCGCATCTTCTGTCGCGCATCTTCTGATTTCGCCTTCTGCGGACACTCGCTTGACGCGCTTCAGATGCTGACAATGCTTGCAACAGTTTCTGCGGCCAGGATCACGAAGGAGGAAGACCGCGCCATGGACAAATCGATCTCTAAGGCCCGGCCCGGCCCCAAGAACATCTCCATCCGAAACGGGCCCGTAACCGACGCGATGGATGTCGACTCAACCAACGGAGCTCCTAAACGCAAGTCCCGAAGCTCGATCGGCCAGGCAGTAAACTACAAGGATGAGTCGGAGAGCGACGAGGGAGCGCCTTTGGTATGTTCATGCACGCGACGCTGTATTTTCTGTTGTGGAAGACATTGAGCTGACTCGCGCAGGCCAAACGCCAAAAATCCAAGCACAAGAAGGAGGAGTCCGACAGTGATGATGAGCCAATTGCTAAGAGGAACGGCAAACTTCCTCCCTCCATCAAAGATATCCCCATGGGCGAGCTGTCCGACGACGACGACGAGCCCCTCGGAACAAAACTGGCGCAGAAAAAGGCGAGCATCGAGAAGGCCGCCGCAAAGGAAGCGAAATCTATCCGTGCGGCCGAGGCCAAGGCCAAGAAAGCCACCCCGAAGAAGGCAGTGAAGGAGGAATCCGACGATGAGCCTCTCTCAAAGCCGAAGAAGCGCCAGTCCAATGGTGCCGCCTCCGCGAAAAAGACAAATGGTTTGAAGAAGGAGCCCGAGTCAGACTCGGATGCGCCCATCGCTACAAAGGCCGCAAAGAAGGCCGCCGCCGCAGCTCCCAAGGCCAAGGCCGCACCGAAAAAGGCCGCCAAATTTGAGAAAGAGTCCTCAAAAGACGGTGGTGAGGAAGAAGAAGAGGAGGAGTTTCGCTGGTGGGACGCCCCGAAGAAGGAGGATGACAGCATCAAATGGACGACTCTTGAGCACAACGGTGTCATTTTCCCTCCCCCCTACGAGCCGCTGCCCAAGGACGTCAAGCTGTACTACGACGGGAAGCCCGTTGCACTACACGTTGAGGCTGAAGAGGTGGCGACATTTTTCGGCTCCATGCTTCACTCAACCCAAAACGTTGAAAACGAGGTTTTCCAGAAAAACTTCTTCAACGATTTCAAGGACACACTGAAGAAAACGGGTGGCGCCAAGGACCTGCAAGGCAACAAGGTCGACATCAAGGATTTCGGAAAGCTTGATTTCACAAAGATCTTTGAGCACTACAAGGGTATCAGCGATGCAAAGAAGGCTCGGCCCGCCGCCGAAAAGAAGGCCGAGAAGGCTGAGAGGGACAAGGTTGAGGCGCCCTTCTTGTACTGCAAATGGGACGGGCGCAAGGAGAAAGTCGGAAACCCCAGGGTCGAACCTCCGGGTCTGTTCCGTGGCCGTGGCGAACATCCGAAGACGGGAACCGTAAAGAAGCGTGTGATGCCCGAACAGATCACGATCAACATCGGCAAGGAAGCCACGGTACCTACTCCCCCGCCGGGCCATAAGTGGAAGGCGGTGCAGCATGACAACAAGGCAACGTGGTTGGCAATGTGGCAAGAAAACGTCAACGGCAACTACAAGTACATCATGCTGGCAGCCAACAGTGCTGTCAAGGGCCAGGCCGACTATAAAAAGTTCGAGAAGGCCCGTGAACTCAAGAAGCACATCGACAGAATCCGCAAGGACTACACCAAGGACCTGAGGAGCGACGTCATGGCCGACAGGCAGCGCGCCACGGCCATGTTTTTGATCGACAGGTTCGCACTGAGAGCAGGCAACGAGAAGGACACAGAAAACGAGGCAGAGACCGTGGGCTGCTGCTCTCTCAAGTATGAGCACATCACTCTTCAGGAGCCTGACAAGGTGATCTTCGACTTTTTGGGCAAGGACAGTATCCGTTTCTACCAGGAGGTCACGGTTGAGCGTCAAGTATTCAAGAACCTCAAGATGTTCAAGAAGCCTCCGAAGGAAGCTGGAGATGACATCTTTGATAGGTTGACGGTAAGTTATCTTTGGTTGCTACAATCACGGGCGCAAGCTGACTCACAATACAGACCACCCAACTCAACAAGCACCTGTCTAGCTACATGCCAGGCTTAACAGCAAAGGTGTTCCGTACCTACAACGCCTCCTTCACCATGTCTGACCTTCTCCAAAAGCTCAAGATTGACCAGAACATCTCGCTTGCTGAAAAGATCAAGCTGTACAATGACTGCAATCGCGAGGTCGCCATCCTGTGTAATCACAAGCGGACCATCGGTGCAGCCCACGGTGCACAGATGGAGAAGCTTAGCGATCGCATCAAGGGATTGAAATACCAGAGATGGCGTACCAAGCATATGATGCTCGATCTGGACCCAAAGCTTAAGAAGAAGAAAGGCGCCCAGTTCTTCGAACTGGACGAGGACCTGGACCAGGAGTGGATCGAGCAGCACCAGAACTTCTTGGTTGAGGAGCTGAAGACCAAGATCCAGAAGAAGTTCGAAAAGGACAACGAGAAGCTCGAGGCTGAGAAGGAGGCCAAGCTTCCTCAAAAGGAGCTTCAAGAGCGACTCAAGGCTGCCTCGGAGCTTGCAGCGAAGTTCAAAAAGGAGAATAAGACCAAGAAGGTCGAGGCCGAGGGCAAAGGCCCTACACTTGAGAAGCTGGAGGCCGCGATCGAGAAAATCAATGGGCGCATCAACGTCCTTGAACTCCAGTGTGCCGACCGCGAGGACAACAAAGATGTTGCTCTGGGCACATCCAAAATCGTAAGCACATGCTTCCCCGACCCTGAAATTTCGAAGATGGATTGCTGACTTTTCCCAGAACTACATTGACCCGCGTCTCACCGTCGTGTTTGCGGCAAAGGCCAACGTTCCAATCGAGAAGTTCTTCTCGAAGACTCTTCGCGACAAGTTCAAGTGGGCTATCGAGTCTGTTGGAGACGACGAGACTTGGGAGTTCTAGTTGGGAAAACGTTCTGGCCATTTGTTCAGGATGGACCGCCAGACCCCCGCTTTCCAGGCTATTGTAAATAGATCTAGCGTTTGCTTTTCCTTGCATTTACATGAGGTCGCCTTCGGACCTAGGATTTGCGAAAAACGGAAGGCATGGACGGCACGGAGAACATGGTAGCGATGATTTTTATTTCCTCCGCAACGGCAAATCTGCCACAAGCTTGGTGCGAATCAAGGTTAGCTATCTTCCACTACGCACTCATATCGTGCTGAGGAGAGGTTCCCAGCGGAGCGTTACAACGAGCTACACGGAAACACAGCAGACAACTGCGTTGGTTTTTTGGGTCCCTGGAGTTAGACCAAACTATCAATAATCCATGACACCTAACATGCTGGTGACTTCGAGAGACGGCCTTCTGCTGATCGTGATTTCACCCTATGCACCAGCATTCAGTATTTAGGGTATAGTATCTTGTCCATTCATTACTCTAATTGCCGCTTTGCAGCGCGTATATATCTAACTCTCGGTGTGCTACCCTCCGGTCATTACAAACCCCATTAACTATTGATTCTCTACTCCTCCACCATGGCCCGCAATATCTTTGACTCCCATAGATGACTCGTGCATCTGCCTCCTGTCCCTGTTCGTAACAACTGCCGCGAAACTCGGGATCCGCATCACCCAGCGGGTTAGAGAGCCTTGGCCAGTGGCCAAATAGGGCTTCTTTCTCCATGTAATAGATGATGTTGCTGCGGTCGCGGGGTCTGGAAACCCTAGCAATCCGTGTCCTCTTGGTGAGACTGTACAGTAATCGTCGCCATATCGCTGTCCGGTGAATCGGGCCTGACTCGGGACCATAATATCGGTTGTTGATATCGGCTCGATGGTGGCAACAGTTTGCATAGTCGTAACGAAGCTCTTGTCGTGAGGATATTGTTCTCTAAATCGCGTCGTAGGATTGCGGCGGCTTGCCGTACCTGTGATATCGCGTCCAATTACTTCTGGCTATCAGCCACGAAGTCCATGACGCGCGGTTTGGCTAGAAGCCGGGTCTGGTCTTGTGCTCGAATGTCGCTGCAAAGCTCAAGGGCGACGCCCTCCAACCAAGGCGAGTATTCCGAGCACGAGAGGGCCAGCAAGGAGGAAGGCATTCGGCGGTTCTGCATCTTGGTCAGCGGTGCTCAGGGGAAGTACGTTCAAATTAGAACTTACTGATTGCGTTTGAGGCAGAAGGAACTATCTTCCCCTCGGGCGTAATAATCCATCCATCAGGGACAGGGTTCGGCTTTGACGTGCCGGTACCAGTCCACGGCCAGCCCGTCTGGGTGGATGTCGAGCCCTTTCCGATGCCGCCAGCGGGAACAGACGGGGAAGATCCAGTAGCCGCAGCAGCGGTAGCGGTGACGGTCAACTGGCCGGCCTTGCCGAGATTTCCGTTGATCTCGCCTCCCTCAGACCGGATAGACTGCCAGGTGCCGGAGTTGTCGCTGTAGCTGTACGACTTTCCGGTCGAGTAGTCGGACACGACAGCGGATTTCACCAGCATGGTGTACGGCCCCTTGGAGTAGTCCGTTGGCCCATGGGACCACTCGATCGTGCCGGGAGAGTTTCCAGGATCACCGCCGGACCAGGCCCCAAACTTGACTTGCATAGGCGTCTGAGGGTACTCTCCAGCGGCGTCGCTCATGGTCAGCGTTCTGACGGTAGTGCCGCCAACATACCATACGATGCGTTCCGAAGTCCAGTCGATTGTGTAGGTGATGTACTCGGCTTGGTTGTTCGGAGCTGGGTTAAACTGTCCACGATTGTATGTCGTCGTCTGTCCCTTGCTGAAGTAGTTCGTCTGGACTGTCCCAGAGTCGTAGCCCAACCACTCGAAGTCGATCTCATCCAGGTCGTCGGACTGGAGGACGAGGGAGCTCACGATACCGTTGCCCGGTGCGGCCTTCATGGTCACTTCGACACGGCCGAACATAATGTAGAAGACGCTGTCCAGCTGTGGGGAGTCGCCAGACTTGGCGACAGTGAACGATACGCCTCCGTCGCCATAGGTTGGGCTGCCACCTCCGCCTGAAGCGAACGTCCCAACCGCGCCCTTGCTGAAGTCAACGTTGATGGTCATTCCCAGTGCTGGATCAGCGGGGCAAGCGGCTGGTTATACAGGTTAGTCTATGTTGTTTGTAGGTTTTTGCGAAGGAATACTCACTCAGCAGTGGATTACACGCTGTCCAGGTTTGCGCCGAGACGATACTGCTCAACAAGGCCACTGCGGTCGCGCCCGCGGCTTTCCATCGTGGAGATACCATTGGACCTCCTAGCTCGGGTCCAGGCTGCAAAGCAGGAGAATGAAGACGAATGATGACTTAGACGAACGCCCACAGCGAAGGTTTGTGCCAGAATCTGTTGTGAATAGGGGGCGACGGTGAGTGGTGTTCTGATGCACCAGCAACAGGCAGAAACTGTTGAAAATCCGGGGTAGCCCAAAGTGGGAGGGACACGACGGTAGAAATACCAACTCCCGAACTCGGACCCGGAAGTAAGGTCTCAACGATCGACAATGAAACCTTCTGTGAACCAAAGGGAGGAGGAGCAACGAGGCGATCGGGAAGCTGCATGGAAGCCAATGCTCCGGCTTTATTGGCTTAAATGCAGGCACTCAAACCAGGAATCCCAACCACCGCACAATGGGAAACAAATAAACTAAAAAAGACAGCGACGACTTCGTCATCATACAGGGTCCACCAAGCATCGGAGGAAACATGGATTCGTCTGCTGGGACCGGCCGCCAGTCCAGACCGTGGGTCTGGTTCGGGCTGAGTTCGACGACATTTTGCAGATATCTGGGAGGTTGGTGTCGAAAAAGATGCGCTGGAACCAATCGGCCACAGCGTATCGCTGCTGCGGGCGACTTGGCGTCAGGTAGCGCCAAGCTGGGGATTTCGGGTGGTTGGTCCCGGCCGCCATGCACAATTGTGGATCCACTCTTTGGTCCAGGGTCTCCATGTGGGAGGGATGACATCGACATCATCCATTCGCGCTTCCCTGGCTGACGCGACGCAGCGCACATGGGAGACGCGATCAACCGGTTCTCGGCCAGTTTGCTGCCTGTGTGGAATCGGATTCGTCTTTGCAAGTTTCCCTCGTTTATTTGTCCTCAGGGGGCAACGTTGGGACAGGCGAAAGCACTTGGGGCATGCTCAAGTTGCTCCTATGAGCGCCGTTGACTCCTTCCCAGCAAGCGAACAGCTCCTGCATCTGTTGGGAAATGCTTGAAGTTTTGGGGGCTACCTGATGGAGAAGTCTCCATTTGACCCTCAACACCATCAACTTCTGAACCAGCTTTTCAGAATAACGCTTGCAACCGCCCTGTCACTTGCGCTCATGACTTTCGACTGCACAATATCCATCCTCGAATTCAGGACATAGTCGAGCCACAGCTTTCTGGAAAGTCGGTTGGCGAGTCCGCTCAAAGCGCACAGATATTGATAATGTGAGTCGTCTCGGCATCCCCAGCGGAGAGATCATAACACTAAGTAGAATTCAGACCTTCGGAGGACTCTTCCGCGTTCCCTGCTCGCGGGTATCAAAACGTATTTGTCCGACCAATTCCCCAAATGGATGCCACCATGTATTCCGACCCAATTACTTGGTCATGAAGTCGCCCCATCACTGTTCAAACGAAAAGCAAGGCTTTCTCGTCATCTCTCAAGCGTTTCTCACAATATGTTCTCTGCTTCCTATAAAGAGCGTGGCCGTAGAGGCTAGCGGCCATCGCCGCGCACATCGCCCACGGAGCGTACCCCAGCAGGATCAAGTTTGCGCTGGCTCCCAGGCCGTATCCAGAAACTACGGCTGCGGTAAGGAACAGAGCGTAGACGACGAACTGGGACGCGTCTTGGCCCTGTCGTCGGTGGACAAACGACGAAACACAACAGCCGAAAACCAAACATGCAACAAGCATCAACTCCGGAGACGGGTTCAGGACAGCGTCGCCGATGAAATGCTCCGCAATGACAAGTTGCTCTTGAGACTGCGTCTTCGAGAATTAGCACGTCGAATCTCGCTGATCACAGGTGAACGGCCACAAACTCTCTCTGGCTCGGATGCCGATTCACTTTGGATGGTAAATCGCCAAGTTACGACACTGCAGATGGCTCCGATGCCGATCTCTAGACTTTCGAGAACCCAACCACGGACCCGCCGGGGTCGGGACTCCCCTTGAAGTTTCTGATGTGAGGTGCATCGCAACAAGCTCATTGGAACTGGAAGGGTCGGTAGCGGAAGACGGCCTCGATCCGGAGGCTCAGAAAAGGGAACGGTTGAAGCACTCTACCGAGAGCCTCAACTCTCGTGCATGGCGGAACTACTAACACCTATATACACACATACAGTGCGTCTGGACAACAGGAGGCCGAGTTACGGCATGACAGCAGAAGATCATGAGCCCCCAACGGATTGCCTGACGAGACACGGATCCGCCGGGCACATGCAAGTTCCACAAGGCCCGAATCGAAACCATCGACATGCATTCAGACCCGGTCGTGGTGTGAAGGCTACGGCCGAGCTCGCCAGGGATGTGCCACGGCTCATGCGTTGACACCCAAGGCAACTGGTTGGGCATGGGGTGCTGCCTGGGGACAGCCAAGGCTGCTTGCAGGGCTGACGACCCTCACCGAAAATGCACCCGCCCATCAGCCAATCCTGTCTCACACGGCCCAGAGCCTCATCTGAGGCATCCCATGGCTCACCATTGCGAACCACTTCGAGTCCCGTTTTGGCCTTGGAGGCTGCTGTCTCTTGTCGTCGCACACTTATATCGCCGTACGGGCAGTCGATACCCCGCATCATGTTCTCCCCACCAAGGGGGCTGTGCCGCCTCTTCGTTCACTGCACTCCAAACTCAACAGATAGAGGTGTTACTCGCGGCACTGACGAACTGCTGCAGGCTCGGCCACCAGCAGCAAGCTATCCAGGCTGAGCTCATGTCTCCCATCAACTTATAACCCCACCAATACTCACAATCTTCGATCCTTTCCTCTCCACCAACATCCAGCTTCATATGGTGAATTTATGTCCCAGGAGAAGTGAGCAACGTTTGCGCAACCAAATCTTTCTCTTCTCTGCAGAGGTCATCACTGACCAAAGCAACCAACCATTTCAGCCAACCAGCCGGCCCCCTTTCGTCACCTTTTTTGCACGGATCTGGACATCATGAACCATATCCAGGTCTTCCTGACCTCCCACCGACGTCTTGAGACGCGCGGTGGACAGATCTGCCAGGTTTTCAAGGTGTTCGCATGTGGTTGCATGATTGGAACTGCCTTTCTTTTCCCTTTGGCCAACGCCACGGTGGAGGCCCTCTGGTTTCGGTGCGCGTGAGTCAACTCCTTCAGCATTTTGCGTGGGACAGGGCGCTGATCTGAAAGCAGGACACTCTCTATCTTCATAATCACCACCTTGGCCTTCCACGCTATCCACGTCGAACCATTCGTTCGGTGAGTGCTTCGCCCCTATGGTGACCATGTCCTTGACCAACCGTAGAACAGATTTGGCCCATTCACAGCACCCGTGGCACTTTTCATTTTACTGTTAGCCGTCCTCCCCCCAGGTTCACCGCGGGCGGAACTCATACCATGGCTTCCACTTTTTATTGCCGCGTCGAGCCTATCCACCGTGGCCATTCACGAAAGTTACATGCGCTTTGAGGACCCCAGCCCACGGCTCTCGTTGGAAGACGGGCCATCGGATATCTCCATTGGAACATGGAGCTACCGTTCAACACAGATAGGGGCCCTCTCTAACCAGCACTCGGGTCACGCCCAAGGCGATTTGGCCGCCATTGATGCCCTGCTGCATCTTCAGGGTCCTCCATTTCACTATGCACAGCAAAGACATGATTCAGATATTTCGCTTTCCGACGGATCAGGCCGAATACCATCGGATTGGGACTCTGAGACACGCTCCTTCTGGCCAGACAGGAATACCCAGCCGAATTATCATGAACGATCCCAGGCCAGTGTTTACCAGCAAGGAAATGGCCATGATGAGATGGACACCGACCATACTTCGGAAGGGGAGTCAACAAGGTCGGTTGATCTCCTCCTGGGACCGCAATGATACGGCACCGCTGGTCCCCGGATACCACCCAGTTTTAATCTCTCATTACTCTACCATGGACACAGAGGCAGGCCTTTGATCATAGCACCAAACCGAAACACCACTCCATGTACATCATCGGTCATGCGTGCTAGCTCACTCTTTTTTCCTTTACACATATCTTCCAGTTAAGAACTTCTCAACTATAATCAGCATGACACCTGGCCGTTGACAAGCACTCAACATGGCCCTGAACGTAATGAACATTGAAAGCGTCTCCGGCGCGAGACCTCCCCCTCTATCACATACATTCCGACCTCCTATCCCTCCTGGGCGGCCTCACCCATCACCGATATCACGAAAGCATTTCGGATACGGTACCACTCGGGTTGACAGTACACACCGCTCCGAACCACCCGCGAGGAACAACTTACACACACGACTTGGCAAAAGGGCAGCCAGGAGGAATCATTCCATTACCCCAGCATCTCCGATTTTGCTTGGGTCCAGACCAACGAGGGGGAGCGATCCCTGGGAGAAGCATGGCGGCAAGGCTTATTTTTTGGATGGATGGCGCAGAAGGGCGTTTTACTCGTTTCCCTTTACCATCGACTATCATTGGGAATGATGGAATGTCAACAAATACGTTGGGCAATTAGAAGAGGCATTGTAAGAGGTCAATACTTCTAGAAGGATGGAGGGATCGATAAGGAAAGGAGAAATAAGGTGCCTCTGGGTTTGTGGCCAGAGAGCGCCAATGGCCAATCTGCATGCTTGCGAGGTTGAGGTAAGTTAGCACTCCTGTATCAGGAAACAGGAGGACGGCCCACTCTGGCCACTGCACATGTATATACACATAAAAGTCCTGGGCAAACGGCGCCGTATATAGACGACAAGAGACTCGTCAGTTACCGCCAACTTTACCTAATGCTCGACATCCGAAGGGCGTGCCATTACGTATCGGCGGTCAGGAATGGCGGTCACAAGGGGTGAGTTTCGTCTGGAGATACAGCGAAACCCGGGGCTAACAGCGGTTACAAGCGGGTTGCACAGGCCCGCGGCCCCGCCATCGGCCCCTAGAGTGTTATCGCTCGTGCCTACCAGCCAGGGGTGCGATGTGACTCGTCGAACGGCGAGAGTCGATAACCGCTCCTTTGTCTTCCTCAACTTCCTATCTATTATTTACTCTATTCCATTGCATCTAAATTCCCAGAGGATAGTCTCTGGATCCGATTTGGGTCTTGCATCCGGTTGTTAAGTTTCCTCTCTAGAAACCAAACCGGTGCATCCCTTCTCTCCCTGCCTTAGCCCCATCACTTACACCAACAACCACCACCACCCATGCGCCGAGCCGTCTCCACCCTCCCCGGCCGCGCCGGTCCCGGAGCCGCCATCCGACCATCTCGCCCCCGGATCCCGCACCGGATCCCGCCCGCCCTTGGCAATGGCTTCCACTCCAAATCGGCAGATAATTCGGAGGCGATTGGGACGGCGGCGAAGACGACGAAGGTCCCGGCTGGTGCGGTCGCAGAGGAGCAGCCGGTTGGGAAGGGTGTGACGATTGAGGATTTGGTGGAGAGACGGCGGAAGGCGGGGAGGTTGGTTGCGGGGACGGCGGCGTATAGTGATACAGATATGTTTAAGGGGCCGGTAGGTGAATTGATTTTATTTTTTGTGATGGAAGGGGTGGGGATGGTTGGGTGGGGGGGGGGGGAGAGTGGGACCCTAACCCTGGTGAGAGTGGAAAGAGGGATGGAAAAGGGGGGGAAAGGGAGGAGTGGGATAGAGTGAGAGGGGAGGAACGGAGTCGAGAGATGTGCTAATATGTGAATAGTCCGCAGGAAAGCCCAAAGCGAAACGATGGGATCGTAAGTGTTGACACCCCCTTTTCGGAAACCACCACACTAACACAGTCAGACCACCTCGCCCCCGAGTCCGCAGTGCGCATGCCCTGCGTGCTCAAGCAAGCAGCCAAACACCTCAAAAAGTCTGGCCTCATCTCCCTCGGCGGCGGCCTGCCCTGCGCAGAAAACTTCCCGATCGACTCCCTCTCCCTGCGCGTGCCCTCGGCCCCCAACTTCACCGAAGCCGCCACCCACGCCTCCGGCCTCGACCTGCACATCGGCAAGTACGACTCCGCCGGCCCCAACCCCGTCTCCGAATACGACCTCGCCACGGCGCTCAACTACGGACAGGCCAACGGCTCCGCGCAGATGAACCGTTTCGTCGCCGAGCACACCGAATTAGTGTCCAACCCCCCCTACGCCGACTGGCGCTCCTGCCTCACCGTCGGCAGCACCGCTGCCCTCGAGCAGTCCCTGCGCATGCTCTGCGACCGCGCCCGCAACGACGCCATCCTCACCGAGGAGTACTCCTTCTCCACCGCCGTCGAGACCGCCATGCCGCTGGGCATCCGCGTCTTCGGCGTGCCCATGGACGCCGAGGGGCTCCTCCCGCAGGAGCTGGACTCCTTACTAACGAACTGGGATCCCTCCGAGCGCAAAGGCGCGCGCAAGCCGCACGTGCTGTATACCGTTCCCTCGGGACAAAACCCCACCGGCGCCACGCAGGGAACGCAGCGCCGACGCGATATCTACGCCGTCGCGTGCAAGCACGATCTGTTCATACTGGAAGACGAGCCGTACTACTTCCTCCAGATGCCGCCGTACACCCCCTCCTCTCCCTCCCCTCCCTCCGCAACAGAATCCCCAGAATCTTTTCTGCATTCCCTAATCCCCACCCTCCTCTCCCTCGACACCGAAGGCCGCGTCCTCCGCATGGACTCCTTCTCCAAAGTCGTCATCCCGGGGTCGCGCCTCGGCTGGGTCACGGCCTCGGAGCAGATAATCGAGCGGTACATCCGCCACGGCGAGGTCTGCAACCAGGGGCCGAGCGGGCTGTCGCAGGTGGTGCTGCATAAGCTGGTGGACGAGACGTGGGGGCACGAGGGGTACCTCCGGTGGCTGATGCATCTGCGCGGGGAGTACACGAAGCGGCGGGACGTGATGATGGGGGCGTGCGAGCGGTACTTGCCGGGGGAGGTGGTCAGTTGGACGGTGCCGAGGGCGGGGATGTTTGTATGTTTTTTTTTCTTCTTTTCTTTTCCTTCTCCCCCTTTTACACTGACCCTTTCCCCTTTCCCCCTTTCCCATTTCCCCTTACCCTTTCCCCCATTTCCCCTTACCCTTTCCCCCTTTGCCCTTTCACAACACCCCTTGTATACCTAGGTATGGTAAAACTAACTAACAACAACAGCACTGGCTCAAAGTAGACCACACCCTCCACCCCTCGTATCCCGCGCGCTCCATCCTCGACATCGAAGAGGAAATCTTCAACCGCTGCATCGACGGTGGCGTGCTCGTCGGCCGCGGCTCCTGGTTCCGCGCCGAGCACGACAAGCCGCCTAGCGGGCTGTATTTCCGGGCGACGTTTGCGGCCGCGACAGAAGAGAACATGACGGAGGCAATTAGACGGTTGGGGGTTGCGATTAGGGAGACTTATGGGATGTGAGCGGTGTTGAATCTCAGTTAAAGGGATAGGAGATGAGGTATGAAGATATGTGGCGTCGATCTATGGGTTATCTCTGGGTTATCTGCAGGTTGAACGGCACTGTGGGAGCATAGAATGGCGAAATTGAGCATCATCGGGTTGTTTGTTGCCAACGTGTAGAGACCTGATGACGAAGATTATCACTTGTCGAAAAGGGGCACTGTGACCAACATCCTGCACCATGACCAAAATCCTTGTGAATCATATTCCATTCATATCAAATTCGACATGTATACCAAACAATACAAACTGCGCTGATCCCCAACCATTCGAGCCGTGGTATAGACATAACCAATATTATCCATCCTCCCAATCCCTACACACCCGCCTAGGTATCCAATCCAATCCAGTCCCGACTTTCCCCCGGCCCATCCCAAATGCAACATCCCTCTCATCCACCCACTCAGCTCTTCTCCCTCCCCGCCTCCCAAAACGCAACCTTGACTCCATCTCCCGGCGAAAGCACAATCTCCGCCTTCAGCGTCGGATTCCCCCCATCCACCGGCCCCATCAGACTCTCCACCCTCTCATACCGCTGAAACAGCCTCGTCAACACATAACCCATTTCCGTAAGCGCAAACTGCTGTCCAATGCAGATTCTCGGCCCACCATTGAACGGGATATACTGCCACGGCTTCGGCTGCCAATGGAACCAACGATCAGGGCTGAAAACCTCTACGTCCGGGAACGTCTCGCTGACGGGGGGATATAAATCGGCGCGGCGCTGCATGAGGAGGGTAGAGTACCCGATCGGCGTGTCCTTCAGGACGTGCAGGGGCTGAGAGCCATCGGGGCCGCCGCCGAAGGGGAGGGTGGTATCCTTGAGAGCGAGACGGACGTTGAAGGGGACGGAGGGGTACAGGCGGAGGGTCTCGTTCATGACGTTTTGGAGGTACTTCATGGACTTGAGGTGCTCGTACGTGGGAGCACGGTCGGGGCCGACAACGCTGAGGATCTCCTCGCGGAGCTTGCGGACGGCTTCGGGGTGGCGGCCAAGTTCGTAGATGGTCCAGGAGAGGGTGGACGCCGTGGTGTCACGGCCGGCGAGGAGGACGGCGATGAGCTGGTCGTGGAGGACCTGGCGGTCGCGGGTGAAGCCGGCGAGGGCGTGCAGGAAGGAGTAGCCCGTGTCGCTCTTGGACTTGGACTCGAGCTCCTCGGGCTTGAGCTGGAGGGCGATGTCGATGTACTGGTCGATGAACTTGTTGATGACCTCCATGTGGCGGTAAAACTCGCCGCGGGGGAACAGGGGAGTCAATGGCCCGGCTCGGGAGATGATATTCTGGATTCGCTGGGCTTCGTTGAAGGCGTGGGAGAACTCGTTCACGGGGGTGGTCAGAGACTTGACATTGCTGCCCAGCAGGAAGTCGGTGGCGGAATCCAGGGTGAAGCGGAAGAACAGTTCACTGATATCGACGGGCTTGCCGTTGACGGCGGCCATGTCGACGTACTGGTTCTCGCCATCCAGGGCGCCTCCGTTGGCGATGGCCCGGAACAGGATCTGCATGTGTGTCTCGAAGGTGTGGAGGTCGCTGACGCGGTCCTTGATGAACTGGGGGCGAATCAGCTGGCGGCTGCCGTGCCACATGTCGCCGTCGGTGGTGAAGATGCTGTCGCCTAGGAACGGCTTCCACTCCCGGTGGAAGGGCTCGCCCTTGCCGTAGTCATTAAATTGCGTGGCTAGGATGGCCTTGATGTTCTCGGGGTGCGCAGTCATCACCACCCGGCGGGCGATGATGCGAGTCTCGGCAGTGTACGCGTTCTGCGGCGAAAGAAACTCGCGCCACTTGTCGAGGTTTTTATGCTCCTTCACGGCTTTGATTGTGTGGTACACCACACTGAGACCTGCATTCCTCCATGTCAACAACAATGGACCAGATACGGAATCGAGTTGTTCCTACCAAAGGGAAGCGTGCTGGGAATTCGATAGGCCCGCGGCCCCCGTCTCGCCAGCTTGAAGTTCTGCAGCAGTATTTCAAGGCCCGTGTAGATGATCAAGCACACAAATAGGTAAGCCACCGCCAGCAGAGCCCCCTTGAAGGAGGCCCGCTCCACTAGCTGTTCGATTAGGCCCATCCTGGGCCGGCGACGAGACCGAAATCAGCGAAGATGCTAGCCGCCGGATCGACGTGAAATTTGCGGTAGATATACGAGGAAGGTGCAAAGATAAATAAGAGGTGAAATCGTCCAAGTCAAAAATGGAAAATGGATAGATGGGGTAAAAATACAAAACGCCCAGCGTAGGGAGGCAGAGGAGGGACCGTTTTTATGATCACCGGGCCGGGGAACGGGCTTAAGAGGAGAGACCAAGCGTTCTGGCGTTGCATGGAAGTCCCATGGCAAGCGAGAGGGTAGGTGGCATTCACTAGCCCGGAAGTTGGGAAGGAGCTTGCCAGCGGAAGCGATCGGTCCAGGCCGATATTAAGACTCGAAGGGATGAATGTGTGTGCCCCGCCTTGCATTCCAGGGAGGGTAATACTACCAACATTGGATTTTTTTCGACCAAAAAAAAATGAGAGACGAGGGGGGGGGGTCTGCAGATGCCGTGAGATACACGCGTAGGGTCCGTTTGTGTGAGGTGAGCGGCGGCAAAAATGGATTGGACCACACAAACCATTGCGCCGTATCCCAGCATGGAGACAAAGAAAACATGGCGGCACCACGGCGGTGAGCCCGCCAACCTCCATACCAACCTGAGGTGACAACCTGTCGCCGGTCTCGATCTGCGGGCTCCGTCGGGAGATCAATCCATCCGTGACGTGACGACGGAGAACTTGGAAAGAGCGGCTCAGATGTCCTGCATGGCCGTTTTGGAAGTTGCCGAGGCATCTGCTCCTCCCCGCTCACCACCGTTGGCCAAGAAAACCACGCAAAGCTCTAGCTCGAATCGAAACGTCATCTGTCGATTTCTGTTGGTAAATTGTGCCATTTGCGCGGGATACGAGAGCCGACATCTCAGCGGCCGCTGCTGACGCTCGACCTCACACACGGATTCTAGACCTCGATGTATGCATGTGGTAAGAAGCTTGGCCCCGGATCACGCTTGAATAAGCCGGGAAGGAACAGCTCAGCGTCCCGGAAATCAGGTACCTTAGGTCGGTACCTCGTAAATACTGGCAAATATCAATCGCCCTCACTGAGAAACCACCAGCCCTGTATTGCAAGCAAGTGGGAGCCCACGTTCAACCTATCTTTGAGCGGCGAAACACAAGAAAGTGAACCACTCACAAAAACGCGACATGGCGTGTAACGGAAACACCCAGCCGGTTCGACTTACACGGTCCTAACCCCACTGTAGCTACCCCAGATATCCACAATGGTCCCGCATTAGCTTCAACCCCCTTGAGATCCTCCTCGACCTTCCTAGCATGATTTGAGCGAGACGGTGCTAAAGGCACAGTGGGGGTCAGGGAAGTCGACTTGAGCAGAGAAGACGACAATTGTCAGCTTGAGGTATTCGAGACTCATGGTTGTTGAAGAGACTTACAGCTTGGTAGGTACCAATGGCAGATTGGTTTTTTTTTCTTCAAAAAAAAGTTTGCGGTGCGACGTTCCACAGCCCGCATATGCTCCAATCCACTTCCTATTGCCCTGCGACCCTGTTTGGGCAAGTGCCGAACACCAATGGGAGGTTTCCCCTTTTACTCAGGGGCAGCCAAACAACGTACAACACAACACTTGGCACCGTGTGGAAGCTGACTCCTTCGACACTCTGTCTATTGTAGTGTGTATTTACGGTTTTACAGTTTTTAGCAATCCTTGACACAAATTCAACTTTGACCTTGTCCCTTGTTGATTTCGATCGCAGACGAAGGAAGGGAGGGGCATAAAAATCCGGCGAAGAGAACGACAGAAGAGAAAACGGCAGTTTGCCCATATTCAGCAAATAGGACAATCACCACCCAGCACAGCAAGCCTAGCTTAGCAGCCGCAGTTCGCAGCGCAGAAAGTCCAACTACAACCATGATATCAGCAACCCAAACTTCATCACCGACTTGATCATCCAAGACGGAAAGACATGTCAGCGACTTACCAGTAGACACAGGCCGACGGGGGCGAGGTGGCAGAGTTACACTGCCGACAGTAGCTGTATCCACCCAGGCAGCCATCGCAGCCGTCGTAGTTGCAGGCACGGCCGGAGAGGTCCCGACCGGAAAGCTGGGGAGTGTTAGTGTCAATGGACAGTCACCTTCAGGGCAAGAAGGATGGAAAAAGGGGAAGCTTACCTCGTCCTTGATCAGCTGGGCGGGGGACTGTTTGCGCTTAGTGTTAGCACGGGCGAGTTCGTAGCACGCTCCTAGGTGATGGAATAAGAACGCTGGACTCGCCTTGGTGGGGCCGGCAGCGGCCATCAAGGCCTGGAGGGAGAGGAGGACGGTGTAGGAGAGCTTCATTTTGAACTTGGATATGCGTTTGTAGTCTGGAAGTGGTAGCCTTGGTTTCTCAGGCTTGTGTCTGATGACGAGGAGAAAACCAAACTGGCTGGAATCTCATGAGGCTTTATAGGCGTTCAGTTGCGGCCTCTGGCCATCTTCCCCTTTCGACCGGTTAGTCGGTATGCGAACGAACGTCCGCTCACATCTATTCCCGTCCTAGTCCCTGACGCCCGTGATGCTGAGCATCAATCATATCGCCATGTCTGAGCTCAACTGCTTGTCTGACAGCCACCATCATGCTCCCAGAGAAAGCGGCACAGAATATGGCCGACTTTGGAAGGTGAAGATATCACCAGATGCCATTCGGTGACGACATCTCGGAGTTTGCATGTTGATTATTGGAATAGTGCCGCGTCTGAGCCCCTTTTAGGTCTCCCAGGCCTCACTGAAGTTGTCAGGTCAGGGTCTGGGGCTGCAGTCATGCAATCCATCGGATAGCGATGCTAGTATTTCGAGGCGCCGGCCTATCAGAACGGAAGTGAGGATGTTGTAAACCTTGTGTCATGTTTGGTTGCACCTTGGTACAGACGTGCAAGGGCTGAACGTGGGAGGGAGTATACGGTCCGACCCCGTATCAGTCTCAGTGGTACTGCGACCTATATGGTTTGTTACTTCTCAAGCATCAAAGAAAGAATGTAGCATGGTTGGCTTTGCTCACCAGTGTGAATTGAAAGTGGCTTGCCCACGATGTTTGCCTGTTTGCGCAGAGATAGGCTGGCCATGGTAATGATGCTCATCAACCTGCTGTTGTCAGTGACATTGGGCGGGCCTCCTCCTTTTGAAGTCGGTGATAGGCAAGGTCCACTCCTCCCATCTCAGCACTCAAAACGAACCTACCACGGCGAACCAGACAATTGCTCATTCCGACATTCAGAAGAAGCATTGACGAAAATCAACATCGCACAGACACCCGGTACCCCGTTCTCGATACCCGACCACTACAAGAATCAACAGGTGCTCAAAACGCTCCCCGTCACTCCTTTGACCCTAGTTCACTTCCGGATCTCAACCAAAACGGAACGAACAAACGGACCTCACTAGTAAACGGAAATAACACCAAGCAACTCGCACAACGTCAGCCCCCCCTTCCTTACAACATTCACATGCAGCCGAGCTGCCACGCTTCCCCGCATTTTAGAACGCCTCTGTCCCGCAGATGGCGTGAACGGAATGGCCAATCAGCATTAGCGTTTTGACATCCTTCCAGGTTCGGGGTTGGAAATACTAGTACATAGTGTGGACGACGAGTGTCAGTCCAGCTGGTATGGGATGGATCGTCTTGAGGGGTTCCGGTTTGTATCAAAACTGACTGCAAACGTAATGGTAAGCGGGTGAGGTGGATTCCGGTTCGGGGTTGCGGTGGTATCGAGACTCCGAGTTTTCCGAGGGGTCTCCACAGGCACGGAGCATGTTTTCGCCCGGCGGGCTTGACGGGAGGGGGTCCGGGCAGCTAGCTCGGGCTCCGCGGGCGCCGAGGGTGGGTTCCAGAGCGTCGGGATGGGAGTTCCAGGTACATATCACTATGGGAGGTTCGCTGTGAACTACCTTATTGGCATACATTACCTAACTAGGCGTGTGGTAGGAGATGAGTGATAAGCCAGAGCAGCTGCTCGATCATCCGTACTAGACATCTCACTTCCGCCCATCAACTGTACAGCATGTCTAACTCAATACCCTGATATTACCAGTAAAGAATTACACCTAACGCTATATGTTATCATGCAGAGCATCGCTCGCTGAATGTAATCATACGCCTGCCTGCCAATCATCCCATGGACCAACAACTCCAAACTCCGTTCTCCTTTCCCTTTCTGTTTTCATTCCCCCTTTTCTCGCCCCCCTTTCCCCTCCCCTCTCAGAAAACAACATGCTGACAAGCCGTCCCATTATTATTATCCGCCATACTACACCACTGCTGCGTAATGGCCGCCGCTCTAATTCCCCTCGCGACCATCCGCTCCCTCATCTCCACCAACCTCGGCTGCGCCTCAATCATACTCCGATTCTGCCCCGCCGCGTCTGTCCTCCCCGACCACAGCACCTCGCCCGCGGCGCTGGCGCGCGGCCAGATGATGCCGTCCAGCGTTTGAGAATCAATAGTCTCAGTCCAGACGGCGACCTCACCGCCGAGGACGAGCTTGGCTTCAGCGGGGGAGAGGCCGGCGGTGGGATCGTGGGAGTAGATGAGGCGCCAGGACTTGGTGGGGCCGCACCAGTCGTTGAAGGGGTAGAATGTTTCGAAGGCGGCGCCGTTGGCGAAGTTGAGCCATTGGCCGCGGCCGCAGTCGAGGTACTGTGGAGTGTCAGCGTTGATAAGTAGGTTCAGGGGGAACGATGGTACGCACCCAGAAGTTGTAGTTGCTGTCGATGATCTTGTGGCCCATCTTCGTGAGCTTCTTGACGGATGGGCCGCCTAGCCAGGTCTGCACGACGGTATCCTTACCGATGGTGACGTTCCAGTCCAGAGGGATCTCCTCCCAGGTTAGGGGCGTCAGGCCGGCCTTGCGCACCCGCTTGTGCTGGGCGTCGACGAACTTTTGGAGCAGCGGCTGGAGCACTTCGGACCTGTTGCTGCGGATGCCCTCGTCGAGCATGGAGTCGTTGGCGTTGAGCTCGTCGCCGCCGGTGTGGAAGTACGCCGAGTACGGAGCCAAACGCGGGAAGAGGTCGTCGCCGAGGGTGTCCAGGAAGGTGTCCACGCCGGTATTGTTGAGCTTGAAGGCGCCGCAGGGGGGTTGGGCGCAGTACCAGTAATAGGGCTGAGCGTCGTAGGCGACGATCAGTTCCGGGTGGGACTCGCCGACGGACCCGATGTGGCCGGGCATGTCGATCTCGAGGTAGACTTCCACGCCGTGGTACATGCCGTAGCGCTGGATCTCTTCGAGGTCGGCGGTCGTGTAGATCTGGGCAGGGCTGTACGCGCCCTTCTGGGCAAGCTCGGGGATTGCGGGGATCTCGAGCGGCCAGGACTGCGAGTCGGTGATGTGGATGTGCAGCCGGTTGAGCTTGTTCCAGGCCATGGCGTCGATGGTGCGCTTGATGTCCGCAACAGGGAACCAATGGCGCGCAGTATCCAGCATGACGCCGCGGTGGGGGAACTTGGGCGCATCCTCAATGGCAACGGGGGCAAACGGGGTGTACCAGAAGGTGCCGCTCGAGTGTTGGAAGAAGAGCTGGGTAAAGGTCTCGAGCCCGCGGAGGATGCCAATGGACGAGACAGCGGTCAGCTTGATGTCGCCATCGGTGCCGATTTTCAGGGAGTAGGACTCGTCGACCTCGTCGGCGAGCGGCTTGAAGGCCGAGGACTTGTCCGGGCGGGTCTGGACGATCTGCAGGGTGTTGAGCCACTTCTGGCCCTTGTACACGTCGGGCTCGAAGTTCTTCAGCCCGCCGCGGTTCAGCAGCATCCACGGCACAAACTTGTCGTCGAAGATGGAACCCAGGGCGCGGGACACGGCGGCCTGGACCATTTCCTTGGAGGTGGGGCCTCGCGGGGTGTAGCCGTACGTGTACGTCAGCTGCTGCGAGGTTAGAAAGATGTTACGGTCACGGTCAGGGTCCGGGCCGTGGGCGGGACAGAGGAGCCAGCGTACGGGTTCACCGTTGTAGGTGATTTGGAGGTTCTGGTGCAGGAACAGCACCGAGCTGCCCTTGGTGTAGCTCTTGGGCGCGGGCCATATTGCCGACGCCGGTCCTAGCAGCACCGCCACGGCGCACACCGAGACCAGTGGCGCAAACATGGCTCAGTTGGTGTTGAAGAGCGTTTGCGTTGGAGAAGGAAGGTACGAGTCGACAGGAAGGGGTGGGGGTAGCCTCGAAGCAGCGGGTCCGCAGCCGATCGATGTGAGACCGAAATCGAGGCTACTTCAAGGAAAAGATCCAGAACACGGCCATGAGGGAGCGGAAAGCGCAACGGCCGGGATCAAAGAAGCTGGATGGAATTTCTGCGAGCGGCGCGCGAGGGGACCTGCTCTATAAAGTTCGGTCCACGGTTCCGTTCCTGGGGTGGTTTTGTTTGGGCAAGGGACAAGGGCCAAGTTCCATTCGTATATTAACTCCCCCCGTTTGTCTCTGGACGGACAACCCCCGGGGAGTAGCCAATCACGCCCGAGGCAGCTCCGGACTGGTTTCACGGCGATAGGACGGCAGCCAGAGACCGTCCAGCCACCAGGGCGCGCGTGGTCGTCAGGCGGATGCGGTGGATCCAGGGACAGCTGTCTGGCTCGTCTGCGCCGCCCTGCACCTGCAATTCGTTCTGTCTGTCTGACCTGCTCGGCGAGGCTCAAACAGCGCAGCAAAACTCGACTCTCGTGCACTTCTCGTCGAGAATTGACACTGTTGATCCGAATCTTGGATCATGTCCGCAAAGCGGTGGTGGCGCAACGTTACGTCAACCCAAGCTAACCTGTCTTGAGCTGGCGACCGGCATCGTGTGCGGAGCTGCAAGGGTGGGTTGGATCTAGATCGGCGCCGTCCAAGAGTGAGAATGAGATTGACGAGCGCACACGAGCCACATATCATGGAATGCTCCGAAATCCCCCAGCTGGGGACCACTGTGACCAACCAGCCACCTCACAAACGGTTTGCAGTTGGGATACCTGGGCGCGCAGCTCATCAATGCGGACGGGATGTAGAGGTGCGGCGAGGAGCACCGTAGGCGGCATTCCTTAATTGACCCTATCTATTCTGCTTTATGCCCGCATGGCCGCCACACGACGCCAGGGGAAAAGGAATCAATGTTATACAAAGGGAGGAGCTGCCCAGCCGGGTCTACATCAAACCTCCATCTTTTGGGTCCGACCAACTGCAACGGTGAAGACCTCTGGTCGCCGAGCCTATTTATGTCGCCTGCTGTGTCTCTGTCGTCCCGGAACACAGCACGACATGTTGCTGCCATCTGGAAATCAGCACGCCTTGGAGGGAACGCAGGTGAGTAATAGATTGGATGGGGTTTTCGTCCGTCGTGTGCTTTGCAGCATGGGCTTTGGCTGAGCCAAGCACCTGCGAAATGAATAATCGGGCGATTCAATGCGAGCAGCTTCTGGAGTATGCCTCGTCGAGGAGCCAATCAGAAAATGGCCGGATTGCGGGAGCATGAAGGTTGCAGCTAACTGCCACGCGATGAAAGCCAGCAGGGCTTTGGTGATGTCCACCCATAGCTCCTGCCTGTGCAAGAACATTTATCGTAATAGGCCCTCGCTGCGATTGACAAGGCACTTGACGCGCTCAAATAAGGGGTTCAAGTGTATGACAAATCAAGAGATACCTTCCACCACGCAGCTTGGAGGGGCGCTGCTTTTGGTTGTTTGCCCCCGGGCAGTGGGACATCAACCAACAACATATTACCATCTATCGGCGATGGCACTCTAAAAACTCAACATGCAACCTTCCGAGACCACACGCGACAGCCAAGGCTAGGAGGTCGTGATAGCACGGTGGCAATCATGGGCTGAGTGGCTGGTTTCAACGGTGGTGGAAGTCACCATCCATTGGACTGTCTCTCCGATACCTGGAGCACAAGAGGTAACCATAGGTATGATGTCAATGAAGAACAACCAGAGAGAGGTGAATGGTGCTGCAATGCGGGGAACAGGGACGTTGGCCTCGGCCTGCAGGAAGAGATCTCAGCTGCGTTAGGCCAGCAAGGCCAGGAGGCTTTCTTTGTTGCGTAGAAAATCATAGTTCCGTCTTCTTGAGCTCCGATGCGAAGTGCAGATATTGATGGCGAGCGCTATCATTTTGATTTCCAATTGTCAATATCTGTGTTGCTTCTCGGCAATTCAATTGCTGTCCAAGAGCTTCCAGCTTGGTGTGCAATGATGAGTCACGTGCGCGAGGCGGATTCTCCACACAGTCCGTGCACGGGCAAGGCTCTTTGGGATGCGCCCCCAATCTCAAAATCTTCAAACATCAAGCCAAAGTCAACTACGGTCATTCCTTTCGCGACGTTGGGCTTCCATATCACCAACCTGCAACCTTCTACATTTTAGGCGCTATCCTTCGTCTCGCGCAGCTCGACAGTCACTTGCGCGCGCGTGAGAGGCCACCTCGGTCGCGTCCAACACCCACCGATCCATCTTCGGCCATTGCGGGATTCGCCTCACCTTAAATCATTGTCGCCCAACACATCTCGCCTTTTGCTGCAAGCAAAATCGTTACCACGTCTCGATACCCCAAAGCTCTTCCCTTTTCTGCGCCTTCGGTCCGCCACCATGTCGGAACTGGTCATCGGCACGCCTCTGGCGGATGCCCTCAACGTGGCCATCCAGAATAAGATCACCGAGCTGGAATGGGCCGGTGGAAGCAGCGAAGGCTCCGCCATGTCGGAATACTTTATTCTCTTGCTCAACAACGGAAAAACACAGGCGGAAATCATCTCCGAAATCTCCAACCTGTTGTCGCTTGGTCCCGAGGACCAGACTGTAGCGGCCTTCGCCCAGTGGTTGATTGAGCAGGCGAACGCGCTCAGCTCGCAGATGGCGGCTTCGAATCCTGCTCCCTCCAATGAGCAGGGCGCGGTCGAAATGTCGGACGATGCTATGGACGCAAGCTTCGACCCGAGCCTCGACATGATGGACGCACCTTCTGGCGAGCTCAACGTGTATGTCAAGCTTCTCAACCCCCCTCGTTTCCAAAAGCTAACATTATACAGACCTACTGGGCCGAAGGCTATGCGAGCTGGCGGCATGCGCGGCGGCAGCCGAGAAAAGCGCATGGTCGGTCACATCAACCGCACCTTGGACCGAAGTCACGACTCGGCTCTCCACCGCGTTCGCGGGCAGTCTGGCATTTCTCGGGGTCCACCGACCGGGCCAAGGATGGGCGCAGGGAGGCAACCAAGGACGACAGCGAACCGAGCCGCAAGCGTGACTGCCGGCTTGGTGAACATGAACGGCATGCCCATGGGGCCAGGGATGAACGGCATGGGCGGAGTCAACGGCATGCCCCCCCACATGGGCGGATCATACATGCCGCCAGATATCCTCGCGATGATGGAGCAGCAAAACCAGATGTTGCAACAAATGCAACAACAGCTCATCATGCAGCAGAGCGCCATGGCGAATCCAAACAACAGACACGGCCACGGCCACCACGGGAAGTCGCTGCTTGATCGGTCCAGCAGAGGTAACAATTTCAGGCGCGGCGGGGGTCACCATCAGAACAACGGTCACGGCCACCAAGCACAGAATCCGGATGCCTCTCAAGTCGATGCGACCGGGCAGCAGGGCGAGGATGTCGAGATGTCGCAGACGAAGCGAGAGCCCCCCAACCCTGACGAGACTGTGTGCAAGTTCAACCTCCGCTGCCAAAACAAGGACTGCAAATTTGCGCACCAGTCTCCAGCTGCGCCCCCTGGTGTCACCGTTGATGTCAAGGACATCTGCACCTTTGGAGCGGCTTGCAAGAACCGCAAGTGTGTTGGCCGTCACCCTTCACCCGCGACCAAGGCAGCGCATCAGAGCGAAATGGACTGCAAGTTCTTCCCCAACTGCGCCAACCCCAACTGCACATTCCGACACCCCAGCATGCCCCCTTGCCGAAACGGCGGCGAGTGCAAGGTGCCCAACTGCAAGTTTACGCACGTCAAGACAGCCTGCAAGTTCAACCCATGCACCAACCGGACATGCCCTTTCACGCACGAAGAGGGGCAGCGAGGCACCTTCAAAGATAAAGTGTGGGTTTCGGAGGAGGCCAAGGAGCATGTCAGCGAGCGGAAGTTTGTCCAGGACAACGGCGAGGAAGAATTGGTACTGCCCGGGTCTGGCGACATGGTCGACGAAAGCATGCCCGAGGTCATCGTGTAACAGGATTTGGCGGACGGTAGGATTGGAAGAGGAAGACGAGAATGAGGGGAAGTAGAAGGAATGGACGAAATACCCTGCATGTTTGTGTAAAGCTTGATGACTTTTGTTCGAGGGAACTGAGAGGGAGGCTCCGAGAAGGGACAGGTCCTGTATTATATGAGGGAAGGGAGGTGGAAAGGCCTCTTCTTCATGACCGTTATGGCGTTTTGGGGAAACTATTAGCATACATCGGAATCCGATTCGGCGTTGGCTCTTAGAGACGGGTTCGGGGGCGGGAACGGATGATGAAGGTTACATGTTCGATCTGGTTATCAGCGGTGGGCAGCTTTCTGATATTTCTGTTGTGGCTGGGCTCCTAAAATAAAAGCGAACACAGCGTTGTTGAGGCTGACAGAAATGCCCGACATGTTCCAAGTTGCTCCTTCCCTTTTGTGATGCTGTGGTAAAACCGTGAAAGCTATGACCATTTCGCGATACAAAAAACCCCCCACCAACATGCCACCTCTCGGCAACAACCATGCTTCGCCTCCAGGCCGAGCAATTGGTCCGTCACGACGGTTCGCAGACGCGATGTGGGATGCAGTAACTCCTTGTCACCATGTACCGCATCAGTCCGCACCGAATTGGCTGGTCCGGGCGGCCCGGCGCGTTTGTGAGGAGCGCGTTGGGAACCCGCTCCGTGGCTTACTATGGCAGGCCAAGCAACTTCTTCGACGAACCTGTGTACCCTCCGAACTACAAACCGCCGCGGACGATTGCAGTGCTTGGGGGCGGTCTGACAGGGCTCACCACGGCTTGGTATCTCTCGCGCTGGCTGCCCAAGGCCAAAATTACATTGTACGAGGCCAGCGACCGGCTCGGTGGATGGATCGATACCGAGACCGTCCCGGTCACGACCCCCGATGGAAAAGAGGGTACGGTCGCCTTCGAGAGGGGCGCCCGCATGGTGCAGATCTACCGTAAGGGCGTCCCGAAGTTTGACGACATGGTGTTCTACGAGATGGTGCGCTCCTTCCCTTCACTTCAAGCTCTCTCGGGCTGGCATGCTGACGAGAGGTACCGGAAAATTAGATCGATGCTCTTGGTCTCCACGACGAAGTTCTCCGTGTCAGCAGGAAGAGCCCGATGAAGAATTATATTTACTATCCCGACCATATCGTCGAGCTGCCCTCTCCGAAAATGGGGCTGTTAGAGATCATAAGAAAGTTGGCGACGGAGCCTCTGTTCAAGGGCCTCTTGCCGGCTGTTTGGAATAGCTGGAAGGACCCGACAATAGGAAAACCAAAACTTACCGACGATCACAGAGAAAGTCTGTTGAAGAACAAAAGGCGTCGCGGTGCAGTCGGCAGTCTTGTGACTCCACTGCGAGACCAACAGTCACTCGCCACATATTACTCCGTGGCGACCCAGCGGCCAGATGTGGTCGATAACTTTTTATCTGCCATGGTCCATGGCATATGGGGCGGGGACGTGTCGAAGCTGAGCGACGCACGGGATCCCTTGAACCACTTGTACGACAGGCCCGGCTTAAAATCCACAGAGCCTTACTTCGTGTTGACAGACGAGGAGGCAGACCTGCCTACCGTAATGACTGAGGGGAGGAACCACTCATACGATATCTCTTGGACGATGGATGCCATCAAGCACAGTCACTTGTCCTTCAAGGATGGCTTCAGCACCCTGACCAACGCCTTGATCAAGGCATTGGAGGCAAACCCGATGGTTACCATCCTGAAGAACGAGCCTGTCTCTGCGATCCGCATGCATGCGACTGGTTCACCGTTGGTCGTCCCCCGTGGGTCGCAGTCAAGATCTCAGCTCTTTGAAAAGGTAATCTCGACCATCAACGCCAACACATTGGCATCTATCACGGGCGTCAAGCTGCCGAGCCTGGCCGAGACACACGCCGTGACCATCCAAGCAGTCAACCTGTGGTATCCGACCCCTTACCTCAACGCCCCCTACCATGGCTTTGGCTATCTCATTCCCAAAACCGTCAGGCATGACCTCAACCCAGAGTGTGCGCTTGGCGTCCTCTTTGACTCGGACCGTGAGGCCATCGCTGGCTACAGCCCGGATACTGTGCCAGGCACCAAGCTCACCGTCCTGCTCGGCGGCCATTATTGGGACGAGCTCCCGCCCGAGCTTATCCCTGACTCAGCCCAGGCCATCGAGATGGCCAAGGCCGTCGTGGCCCGCCATCTTGGTATCCCGCAGCACGAGAATGACCGCGCTGTGGCGAGCACCAAGCTCTGCCGAGAGTGCATTCCCCAGCATTACGTGGGCCATTGGCGCCGCATGGAGATCGCCGGCACTGAGCTACAAAAGGCCTTCAACGGTAAACTAGCTGTCGCCGGCTCGTCCTACCAGATGCCCGGCGTATTGGGCAGCATCAGGGCTGCCCGCGATATTTCCTACTACACCGCACAGTTCTACCCACCCAAGCACTACGTTGGCTGCTCTCCTGTCGGCCAGACTGGGCTGGACCGCTTTATCGCCTCCAAAAACAATTGGATGCTGTACCGAAAAGCCGACTTGCCCATGCGCTTCCCGTCCCACCACTTGAATCAGAACGACTACCCCGAGGTCTCTGTTTCCGAATTGATCACAGCCGAGGTACTACCTGAAATAAAGAAAAAAATACCGTAAAGGAGAGAGGTAGTGATCAAAAGCAGTCAAGATTTGCGAAACCTCATCAGCCGTGTTACTTTGGAGAAAAGCGCGCTGAGAGAGTCGAAACGCCACCTGACATCCATCCCGCAGCCGCCCTGGACCGGGTTCGAGCAGAGGATGGCCCTCGACAGATTCGAGGAGGTTGCTCGAAGGGGACTGGAGGTGATGGAGGAGATGGAGGAGAGGTCCTGTGTGCAGAGTGCAGCGTGTGCAGCGATGGTGGAACGTCTGTCAACCGTATTGACAGCAATTGAAGTGGAGGCACGAAGACTACGAGTACAGCAGTTGAGACATCAATCCGAACTGCCAAAGGCTGCGCAAAAAGAGCAGCAGGGGAAATGAAAAAGGGGGAATCGGGCGAGGGTTGACGAGCAGAGTGGGCTCGGAGAACACAGTTCTCCATCTTGTTTGTATTATTGGTAGACAATATTGTATATGGATCTATGGGAGCATAGCAAGCGAGCGAGCATGCGTGTCGCGATGAACTTGGGGTTTTTGAGGGAGAGAATATATACAAACATAGAGACTTCACAGGTTACATCATCACATTGGAGCAACTAGATAGAACACGAGAAATTCAGTTGATCAAAACGATCATATGCCACTTTGTTATTTTCGCTTTTATGGTATCATGCCAGTGTGACTTAGTAAGTATGCTCAGTATGCCCCCTTAACCTAACAAAGTTTGCGGCGCGAAGGACTTTGCCCAACCGCCTTCAAACGACGACGACATCCCCTTTTCCCTTTTCCCCAGTGTCATCCGACAGGGTGGATAGGCGTGTGATTCGTCGTCATTTTTTCCTCTTCCCCCATGTCTATTTCCCTTGGACTGAAACCCCTCCACTGAAGAAGAGTGGGAGGGTGGGAAGGAGGAGTAAAAACCACGCTGCAAAACACGATATGATGGAATGCCTCCCCCCATGCAAAATCCCCTTCAACCGTAGTTTCATCGATACACAGCTCATCCATCCGTGGAAAGTTTCTGTCTCGCATCCTTGGATAGCTATCGTGATGCTGGATGGGACGAGGAGGAAGAGAGAGTTTTTATACAAACGTCCTCGGGGTGGTGGATTGTTTATCCAACGACGACTAGTCGAGCACCACGAGGGGCGCTTTGCTGTTGCTTCCCAGTGGGGCTGCGCCAGCACCGCGCTGGTGGACTTGATTTTGATTTTGTTGTTGTTGTTGTTGCTGCTGTTGCTGTTGCTGTTGGAGCTGCTGCTGCAACTGTTGTTGGCGGTGCTGAGCATATCTCGCTGCAGCTGCAGCAGCCGACGCTTGTTGTGATTGCGGCTGTCCCTGTTGCGGAGCTGAAGGGCCTGCCGCTGGGCCGGGCGCCTCGTTGCCGGCGAAGGGAAGGCCCGGTCCTGGAGTACCGACAAGTGACCTCGTGGCATGCTCGGTCATGGCGAGAAGCCTTTCGATACCCTTTTCGGGGTCTGCGACAACGCTACTGCCCAGGCTCTTAATCCCCTCGCCTGACGCTGTCCAGACCTTTGCCAGGACGCGATCGAACTCGTCGGTCCGCCGGGGTGCCCCAGGGTTGGTTTCGACCGGGTTTCTGTTGGCGTCTGAGCGCGTGACGTGCCAGACATTCTTCCCTTTCCTATTGTGGCACTTGATGTCCAAGTTTAGGACGCGACGCGGGGACAGGGTGAAGCGAAGGTGTACCCAGTTAAGGTTCTCGTGGACTGATTGAAACAGGCCTTCGTTCTTCATGCCAGGAGCCCTCCAAGTTTCCTCAATCTTCTGAATTCCGCGGAAAAGCGGAAGGGACCATAGCAGCCATGAAGGTAGAGACTCTAGGCCAGGCGAGTTCGCAGCCACTTTCAGGTAATCGAGCACCCGGAGGTGCGGGTTATCCTTCTCCAGTGATATCTCGACCCCGTCCTCCTTGCTGATGTCAAGACGAACACGCCATGCGCGGGGTGGTTGGCGTGCAGGACCAGGCATAGTGGCAGCCGCTGGAACGGCGTCGTCACCGCTGCCCCCGTATGTAAATACAACCTCACGCAAGGTTGCGCTCACAGGAACAACGTCTTTGCCCGCACGTCGGATACCTTCCACGAATTCGACCAACCGCTCTAGGGAACGGATACGGGCGGCCAGCAAGGCCACGAGTGGTGTGCCCATGTCTGCGCGCAGCTTTAAAGAGAACTGGCCAAGGCGGGGATCGAAGGCAACATCGTGGTCGACGTTTCCTTTGAGAAGCTGGAACTTGGACCTATTGGTAACCGTGAGCCTAGCCTCTGCGATAACCTTGAGCCGCGTGTCCCGCCTGGGTTGAGAAGCTGCCGATGCAGCAGCGATATCCTGCTCGTCCGAAGGACTCTGGACACCGAGGAAATGAATTGGCACGAAGTCCTTGGCCCATGATGCTGAAATTGTTCGTTTCTCCCCGCTTTGGGGTCGGAGCATGTCCGACAACCGTACAAAGATTGTTGGGAGGCGGATCTCGGCTGGGAGACTGGAGTTGTAAACTTCCGAGATTTTGGAGTTATAAGCCATCTTCTTAGAATGGAGCTCGCGGAGGTCGGTAATTTGTGAAACCATCCCAGACACATAAACTGTCAGGTTCTCGAAGAAGTTATCGGTCAAGCTCAGCTGAGCAGACGCCATGGGAATCTTGGTAAAGGTTTTGACACGGGTACCTCCTTGCGGTCCTGGTTTATGTTGTGCGGAGCTAAAAGACCTGTCAGTTCCAAGCTCAAGAATCTCAAAGGGTTCGGCTTACAGTTCGACTAGCCACCACTGGTCCCCGCCCAAGCTCATGGTCATTACCACATACCACTGAGGGGCCCAACCGACCCTGCGCAACCAGGCCGATTGGAATGCCTCCCTGGACTGGGAAACAGAATGAACCATGTTCTTGAGCTCATCGGTGGTGATGGGGTTCCGCAACACTGTCCATCCAATACTCCTAGCTCGGTTGCTGATATCCTTCGTTGTATAGTAGGCCCTGAGGTGTTCAAGGGTGATTGGACCATCTTCTGCCGGGTTGGGGCTGGAATTGAGTCTCTTCTGTCCATCTTGGATGTAGGGCGAAATTGGAAGCAGAGTGAAGGCACCGGTCATGCTGTCGACTCGAACTGTGGCGTTTTCTTTGTCGAACAATTGTACTGTCAGGGACGAATCCGAAGGGCTGTCCTTAGAAATATCAAGCGAGAGTCTCGCATGTCTCTGAGCGAACCGGGGTTTGGAGAGCAGTTTGCTGTAGATAGAGCCAAGCAAGTACTCTACATGCTTGGCAATCACTGCTGTCAAGAGGTCTTCGGCGGATATTGCGTCCACGTCGAAAGGAATGTCAAAGTCCTTGACTTCCTTGTTGTCTCGGAACCACCGCAGACTGAGGCGGCTTGGAGATTTCGGGTCTGGAACACCATCTGGACCATTCCCGCTGTTCACCCCGAGTATGATCCAGCTCTTAGAACCCTGGGAATGAGGCCGGTTGACCCAGTAATGTATTGCCATCGCTCGGTTGAGTCTTTCAACACCCAGAGTGTCTACCCATCTCTCCCTGCTCAGTTCAACTGCCTGGCGCCAGAACTCGGTGATCTTCTGTGTCAGGACGAATTCGTGAAGATACTTGTAGCAGCCAGCCAAACCGTCGGTTCCCAAAACTTCGTTGACCCTGGCCTCAAGAGCAATGCGCAACGTCTCCGTGAGCTCCTTGGGTGCGGGCCTGAAGAGGAACCGGAAGTCGATGAACCAGAATTGCTTGTCGAAGTCTTCATCCCCGATTGTCAGGTCCACCTCAAACTCTCCCTCCACTCGAAAGGTGACCCTCCCAGAGGCGATCGTATAGTTCCGGAATGCAAATGGTGTCTTCTCATACTCGTCCAGGGTTAATCTCACACTTAACATGGTGTTGAGGTTGTCGATCCAAGCCTCCGTCTCCTCCGGCGTTATTGGAGGTGGCTTCAGGTACCCGAACTCAGGCATCCAAGTCACCTCACCAGAACTCAAGATCTCGAGTGCGGTTTTCAGATCCGGGCTCGGTACCTTCGCCCAGTGCAGATCCCGCTTTGTGGTGACCAAGTCAAAGAATACTTGGTTGAACTCCTCCACCTTCGTGGCAAGATGGGCTCTTATGTCAATGAGTCGTGACACTTTATCGGCTTTCTTGCTCCATTCAGCAATCACGAGAGCCTTGACCCATCTGGTGTGTAGATCCTGTATGAATTTCAGGAGAGCAACCTTCTTCTCGAGGCTTTCCGGTGAGGTGTCTTCGGCTCCATTGGACTGATAGTTCGCATTGCCGTTCGCCGCGGTCTGAGGTACTGGCTTGGAGGCAAGACTCATGATCTGCTCTTGGAGTTTCCCATGGCTAAACTGTGCCAGCCTCGAAATGATCGTACTCAAAGGCAAGATATCGGCCGTAATGTGCTGTATCTCGTCGGGTAGGTCGTCCATGCTCGAGTAGTTTGTTGCCGCCAAAGCCCCAACAGGGCCACCTTGCGGCTCACTGTCCACGTCCATCTCGGAATGACCGCCACCGTTTGCCATGTTGGCAAGCAGACCTTTGCCTTTGTCAAGGGAGATCTCGCGATTCACCGACCCGCCGTTGACGCCGTTCATCCATGTGTCTCGGTCGTGGTTGGTCCGAATGCCGTTCTGTATTGGGTTTTCCATGCTGAAGCTTCCGGGCAGCCGAGAACTCCGCTCTCGGCCGTGATATCAGCCTTCTCCCTGCGAGGAGAAACTCCAGTGCCGGCTCTCAAATCTCCTTCCTCGCGCGCGGAATGCGGCAGAGAACCGGGTGATGCAGAGTCGTCGAGAGAAAGTCTGGCAACACTTCTGTGGTTGAAAAAGTCGCCGCGCGCACGTCAACAATTCCGTAGACCGGTTGAGAGAGTTGCGGTTCGCAAATCCAAGGTTGCGACCATCGGCAAATGGAAGGAGGTTTCGGAGGGGTAGGTTTTTTTCTTTGTCGAGCCTGCTGGGATAAAGCGCAGCGCATTCACCAGCGTCTCAGGCTAGGCGTACGGTGTAATGGCCGCGACTGTCCATTACTTCTCGCAGCTGGCGAGGGATAGAGTCGGAGTCGCGCGCGGACAGACCCAGGCTCAGTGTGTCGGGCGACGTGATCGGGGAAGGAAAGTGGCAGCGGTCGGGTGCGACGCGCACACGCGATGCCGAGTGCGGGGCCGCTCGATTTCGTCGTGAGAATCGCGTCAAAACAATCGCTGCGACGCGATATGCAGGGTTCTCTCGGTGGTGCGTCCGCCTGTCGTTCGGAGGCGGCGATGGGGCGGGCGTTGCGAAAGGGCTTCAGGTGCTTTTCCTTTCGACAGGCAGGACGGGGATCTCATTGAGGTTGGGCCTTTCCAGCGAATCAAACTCGGCTGACATAACGGCAGCATAACACGTGACAGAAGTGATAACCTAGCACGACTTGGCCCGGGCGTTCCCGTCCATCTTCCCGAGCTTTGCCTCTCAGTTTTTTGATTGAGCTTGATTCTCAAACCGCTCATTCCACCACCTTCCCGCCGCCCCCTCCCCCATCCAGCTCGATGGCGTCCCGGAGACTCGCTCTGAACCTCTCGAAGGGCCTGCGAGGCCGCGCCGGAGGTCTTTCCGTGCCCTTCAGGCGAGGCCTCGCGACGCCGCATCACGCCCCTGCCATCAAGACCGAGACAACAACGCTCAAGAATGGCCTGACCGTGAGCCGCCCATCGTCGCAAACCCCCCAATTGGCTCCCTCTGACCCCGATTTCACCTCTAGGTTGCGACGCAATACTCTCCCTACGCGCAGACCTCGACCGTCGGCGTGTGGATCGATGCCGGCTCCAGGGCCGAGACCGAGGAGACAAATGGCACCGCACACTTCCTCGAGCACCTTGCCTTCAAGGTGCGCCCGCTTCAGAGCTGCAGAATCCTCACCAACGCGGAGCAGCTGGTTGACTGCTTTTAGGGAACCGAGAAGCGCACCCAGCAGCAATTGGAGCTTGAGATTGAGAACATGGGTGCTCACCTTAACGCCTACACATCGGTTCGTCCGATGTCCGTATCCCCCGCGACACGTTTGGCCACTGACACAGTGCACAGCGTGAGAACACCGTCTACTTCGCCAAGGCCCTGAACGAGGACGTTCCCCAGTGCGTCGACATTCTCCAGGACATTCTCCAGAACTCCAAGCTCGAGGAGTCGGCAATTGAGAGGGAACGGAGCGTCATTTTGCGGGAGTCGGAGGAGGTTGAGAAGCAGCTGGAGGAGGTTGTCTTTGACCACCTGCACGCTACCGCCTACCAGAACCAGCCCCTGGGTCGCACCATTCTCGGCCCCCGTCAGAACATCCAGGACATTACCCGCACCGAGCTCTCAAACTACATCAAGCACAACTATACGGCCGACAGGATGGTCCTCGTTGGCGCTGGAGGTGTTCCCCATGACAAGCTGGTTGAGATGGCCGACAAGTACTTCGCGAACCTGCCGAGCAAGGCTCCCGAGACAGGCGCGTACCTTCTCTCCAAGAAGACCCCCGACTTCATCGGCTCCGATATTCGCATCCGTGACGACAACATCCCGACTGCCAACATCGCCATTGCCGTTGAGGGTGTCAGCTGGAACGACGACGACTACTTCACCGCTCTGGTTACCCAGGCTATCGTTGGAAACTACGACAAGGCTCTCGGCAACGCCCCCCACACCGGCAGCAAGCTCAGCGCCTTCGTGCACAAGAACGACCTTGCCACGAGCTTCATGAGCTTCTCCACCAGCTACAGCGACACCGGGTAGGCCCAGCACGCTTGAGTTCATTATCTTGTGGTTTTACTGACAGTGCGTGAATAGTCTCTGGGGTATCTACCTCGTGACCGACAAGCTCGGCCATGTCGATGACCTTGTTCACTTTGCTCTCCGCGAGTGGACCCGCCTGGCCGGCAACGTCACCGAGGCTGAGGTTGAGCGTGCCAAGGCTCAGCTCAAGGCTTCGATTCTCCTGTCCCTCGATGGCACCACTGCCGTCGCGGAGGATATCGGCCGGCAAATCGTCACCACCGGGCGGCGCATGAGCCCCGGTGAGATCGAGCGCGCCATCGATGCGATCACAGAGAAGGACGTCATGGACTTCGCCAACCGGAAACTGTGGGATCAGGATATCGCCGTCAGCGCCGTTGGCAGCATCGAGGGTCTCTTCGACTACTCCAGAATTAGGGCTGATATGTCCAGAAACACGTTCTAAGCGGAGCAGTGTTTGAATTTGAGAGGGGGGAGAGTTGCCGGAGGGACAGGAGAGGTGGCCGGACCCGGGTTCAGTGTATTATAATCGGAGTTGTATCCCAGCCCCTAAATGTACTCTAGGGTCGTGGAGTAGACATAGAGCAATCGACTGTTTCTTTGCCTTCAGCACTTTCACTCTCACAATCAGGGGCTCCGCGCATAATTGAGTTGTTGGTTATTGTTGGGCTGAGGATGTCTCGGACACTGGAGATGGGATGTTTGAGATGCTGTATCTCGTGCGAGGTCCCACGAGCCGGGTGGGCATTTTCTCCAGCGAGCGTGTTCGCGTGGGTCTGAGGTTGTGTCACCGGGGTGTCTTTGCTCTGTTTGTTGTTGTGGTACTTGAGCTGGTTGCCCGCCCCCTTTTACGGGCAGCGGCGGCGGGCAGTTGCTCTTGATTTAAAATTTAGGTTTGCGGGTAGCTGCATTATTGTGTGTTGGTACCCGTCTTTACTTCGGCAAGGTGAAGGAGTGTGGCTGGGTATGGATGGAGGTATGTTTCTACCCTTTCCGTGTGTCCTGGGGAGGGTGCTTGCATACTGGGGCTGTGGGAGAGAGAGAGGTGACGTGTGGTGTTGGGGTCACCGTACGGTGGTTGGTTGTTGGCGAGGTTCTTGGTGTGTATTTACTTGTGTTGGGCACTTACTTGTACAGGGGTTACGAAATGGACGTGAAGGTTAGTTGATATTCCTCTCGTCGCAATATCTACAGCGATGACACTCCAAGCCCAAGCAGCACCACTCACCGGATCCAGCATACCCACCTAACTACGCATGACAACTATCCTCATGGACATAGGTTACTCAGACATGCCCTTAGCCCCTCGATCGTCACTGCACGCACAATGCCATCCACTTCCCTCCCGCAGAGCCGCGGGCATCTGGAAGCACGGGAGAACAGACCCGAACCCGGGACGGTGGGCTATTGTTTGTTGCCAACCACTTACCTTACTGAGAACCTGTCGACGTGCTCGCTTGCTTCCCGCACGGAGCGTGTAGCCGTGTCGGGTCGGGACACAAACTGCAGATCTCCCGCGGGAGCTGCTGTACAAGTACAATACGGATGTAAGGTTGGGAGGTTGAATGTTTGCCTTTCTTGCTTCTAGGAGTTTGCTTGTTGAAAGGCTGCCGGTACTTGCCGAGTGTGCTACATGCATGAGGGGTCTTGGTCTTGCCACCCGTGGATGTGGAGTGACATTACATTACGGTGAGGCAGGTCTTGGAGACTATGATGGAAGATAAGGTGAGGGATATGAGTCTTCGCTCCGGGTCACGCGGTGAGGAGTCTGCTGCTGGGCTTTTCGTTCGGTGGATTTTGCCCAGCGCGTGCCCGTGCAAGTGCCTTCCAAAATAAAAGGCACTCATTACCTCACGGTACAAGCGGCGCCATAGAAATTACTAGCTATCGTAGGTAGCAGGAAGTACTATCAGCCCATCAGCACCCCACTACCAACCATCATTTGACCCTCGGCCGCTAACACTTTCTCCATCCTGGCTACCATAGAATCCACCAGCTTGGTTGAAGGTGGTGGTTGAAGGTAGAGTGCAATAGCGGTGTGGGTGGTGGGGTGATGCTGGTAAAATTGTTAGGGGCCCTGTTAGGCCAAGTGGCTGGAGGTGGCACGTGCAGCTTTCTTCAGTGTGCCTGTTTTTTTGGAAACTAGTTGGCAGGGAGGAAAGGCGGGGGCTATTGCGAGATGGTGGGCACCACTGAAAGAACACACAACGGCGTGACCACCAAGCGGGGGACTTACGCTCTGATGTGTAATTGAGCCTCGCAGAGAAATACGCTTGATGTCTGCCCCGGATGGAGGAGGGGGTTGTGGAGCCGTGTGGTAGTCAAAGGAATCACGCACTCCACGATACACCGGGGCGGGACGGGAATACGATCCGTGATGCACCCTCTTGGTGAGGAATTCAACGGGGTGACCCGAAGTGTTGTTATCCACGAAATCACCTCATTCGATGTTCTTTGCTGCTATAAGATCAGCTGATGAAGAGGTCTGTTGGACTCCGTGCGAGTGAGGCTGTGAAGCCAAGTATGCCGGGCGTATTCGACGGCTATTTGTCACGGCATGGTCGACGAAGTTCGCGATCCTAGTTGTTGTCAGGCCCGGCTGCTTCGGCCCACAACATCAATGGCTGGGTCAGGTTATTGCGCGTCCACGATCGATCGGGGCCGGGTGGTCGTCAAGATACCGATAGCTCCGCAATGTGGTCAGCTCAACAGCAACCGCAGCCAAGAGGTGGAAAAAAGCTTGGCAGGTGACTGAGCAGGTTTGTGGGTGGCGAACATCATATCATCCCCGCCTTTACACAGAGCTGTGGTATGTGTGAGGTGTACGTGGAAATGCGCAATGCAGTCTGCGTCTGCAAAGTTTATTTGCTCGTGGGGAGTGTTTGTGTCTGTGGATTCGCTGTGTTGCCGCGAGCGTCATGCAGCTCCAAGGCACTGACAAGCTGGAGTGAGGTAGTACTGTGTAAGCAGTCCGTTAGTTGGTCGTCCTTGAAGCCGTGAAGCACATGGCGTATCTGGAAAACTGATCCTTCGACATCGATCAGGGGGGCTGACGAGAGCCGGTCAGCCAACGGGAGGGCATGAACTGGCCAAGCATGAAGAATAAGATGCATGACAGTTGTGGTTGCAATGTGCCATAACTGCCATGGACGCTGCAACCTCCTTTCGTGGAGTTGGGGGCACAAGGGACAATACTTTTGATGTGTAGGGTTTGTGATGGAGCCTTTGAACGACGGCTCTGTTGTCGTCTATTTTCCCTAGCGAGATCACAATCGATATAGACTACGGAGTATCGGTGATCAGGTCGCCGTTATGGATTACTGATGATGAAAGGAAGGGTGCGCGCTGAGCGGGGCTATTCTTGGCGGGCTGTCCTGTGCTCTGGCGAAGCCGCCAAAAATCAGTGTTGCGCCCAAAGATTCGACACCAAACGTCTGTGCCAAGTCGATCTCGGCCTCTTTTTTCCAGCCAGCAGATCAATATTGCGATGCGCTGCGGTTCATCCGAAAACAGACCTTGGTCGATGCACTCGCTTCACCGGGAATCTCGCAAGCCCTCACCCGTGCGCGATGCGAGCTGAAGTTCCGGGGCAAGGGCCGTGTCCAGATTCAATGTTTGCAAAAAGCCTGAGTTTTGCAACCCGTTTGAGAGACCTGGGATGGTCGCGGCGGGCCAACACGTCGACACCTGTAGAAAGATGGCCTATCGTCGGCTCCAGATTCCTCTGGGCTGACGAAGGAACAACAGCAGCCCGCAAAGTGAACACAACATGATACGACACTAATGCCTGGTGGTGGGTAGTGGCTGTCCAATTCGCGTCGCCTTGTGCCATCATCAACATCTAAGAGGCGCCACAAGGGTCGTACCATAGCCACCGCCATTTCAAACATCACAAACATCGCCAGTTGAGGTGGAGGGGTTCTTGCGGTTCGACCTGCTGACGAAACTTGCGGGAGTACGCTCCGTTCGCGTATGGCCGCTCGGCGAAGGTGGCTGAGCACCGAGCCGGAACTTTGTCGTTTCGGTGTTCAGGAGTCGTCATTGAAAACTTACATCGGCATCACTTCCGGTGATTGAACGGAGATCGGGGAATTTGTTATCTCATCAACATCACGGGTCTTCCGACTCCCTTCCACTTTATACAATTAAAAGCAGCCTTAATAGTATTGTCAGCAGGGGGGAACAGTCTTAGCCGCCGCATAGATGTGATCAACCGCGTGTCGGATCGAAAGCAACCACAAGGCGAACGTTGCCGGCAGACAAACGACGTGCATGAATCCAGGATAAAATAGTTCCTATTGATCTGAAATGCTAAAATCCCGCCGTCAGATCTCCGGGCTGCAAAGCGTGGCAGGGCCCATTTCAACCATTCTTGCCCTGCGGCACAGAATCATTGTCCTGGGCTGCTGATTGTTGGGGATGGAATGGTCGAGGTTCCGCCCTTGAGACGCAGCGAGGGGTGTCCGTTGCGACTGCGTAGGAGTGGGATTCGGATTGGGGCGCTGCGAACAGCGGTGCCTAGACAAAGAAAAGCTGCAAGGACTGGCAGGTAAAACGTGTGGTCTGCTTGCGATTGATCAATGTCTCTCCTGTAATTCCCAAATGCGGCGTTTTGAGGTCCAGCCCAAGGAAACGGCGGTTGCATGCCACGGCAGCTACCGACTCCCTACTTTGCGGAACCAGCTCGGGTGGTTTCAGCTAAAAAGAACCAGGAAAAGGTCCTGCTTTCGACAGGAAATACGCATCTCATCTGTACTGTCTGCACTGCGAAGCCTCATGTGAAAACCAGAACTCACGATGGCCGGCGTGATCCAACTCTGGCTCCCTTGCCGATGCTGGTGCTGGCAGCTTGATTGGCCGCGCGGTCTCACCCTCTGCACCTCAGCGCCAGTAGGAGGCCGTGAACGGGACTAGTTGCCATCGGGCAGGCTTGGTGGAGGAGCAAGCGTTGGTGCTGAGGATGGAGATGGAGGGTGGCCGCGCCGATTGATTCCATGGTTCTGCACCCGTCAAGAAGGCCGAGCCCGAAAAGGCGAGGACTGTTGCGGGCGGTCAGTCGCAGCAAGCTGGACAGGAATTCCAGCCCCGGGAGAGACGGAAAAGGGACCCCCTCTTCCTTGTCCAATTCTCGCCCGTCCAAGCGTCGCTTGCAGGCCAGGGGGTGAACTGGGCCACCCACACCTGCTCCTCACAGCCCGGGCCTGGCTCTACACGCTAACAAATCCCCGCCCCTCTCCTTCTTTCTTTAACGTCTCTTCGCCCCCGTCAGTACATCCTCTCCACATCTGAGCTCATCACCCTCCCAACTATCCGCTTTGGCCGGACTCTTGCCAGTGTTTCCCAACCGACACCTGGGATTCACATAAGACAAGCCGCGACCCGACGAGGCCCTCACGCTCTGGCCAGTCGCTTTTTTTTTGGTTTTGGTTTTCCGTCTTATTTGTGTGCACGCACGGGAATACCGCACGTTGCCATTTCATCTGTCGATGCCCAGGCGCAGCACGGCGGCAGCAATCGCCCGCCCGATGGAATCCCAGCGACAGTGAATTGCGCCCATCGCCACGAAATAGGTCTCTCTGGCATTTATCGACCGTCTTCAAAATGGCATTTCTCAATCCAGCGGTCGCCGAGGGGTTACGGGTCGTGGCCCGGCAGGTCGTCACGACTTCGACTTCGCTTCTCATCGACCCGACGGCGTCAACAGGATTGCCAACCTTGGCCAGCACCCCGACTGCCTCGGCAACGAGCAGCAGTGCGTCGCCCACGGACACCACGGTCAATGGCCCCGGATCTTCTGGACCGCCGCCTGGGTCCGGAAGCGGAGGGGGTGGAGGAGGAAGTGGTGGTGGAGGCGGCGGCGGCGGCGGTTCAAATTCGTCGCCGTTGCTGTTCTTTGTCGCTCTCGGCTTCGGCGTTGTATTTACCAATCTCTGGTGAGTATTGGCGGCATGATGCGTGTGTTCCTCCAGACCACCGGTCTAATTGTGCACCTCAGGATTATTGTCGGCGTGAAGTATTGCTTCAGGTACAATGCGCGGAGCCGCCAGATGCGCATGAACGAGGATGGCGAGCCAATCAATATGGAAAACATGCCCCGACCGCATCGACGCCGGCGCGAAAAGAAGCTCATGACAATGGACGAGGTGAACGAAAAGTTTCCAATGCTCAAGTATAAGAATTGGGTTGCCAGTCGCGCACAAGAGGGTCTTCCAACCCGCGGTGGAGTATCCGCTCCCCCTAGCCGCCCAGGCAGCGTCCGTGATGCCGATGGCGTTGCGCCTGAATTACCATCCAAGGAGCGCATGTCGACGGAGGAACGGCCGACGACCAGCGCGACAGGCGCCGCGACGGAAAAGAAAGCCCCACAGCACGCGACGAAGGAGAGCACGTCCAGCACGGCACCTGCGGCACCCCGGACCTCCACGGATGCCCACTTGGTGCCCACCATTTCTGAATCGGCAACCTTGTCCAAAGACCCGAACAGGGCATCCCACGATGACGATGATGAAGAAGACGAACACATCGATGCCGCGCTGCCGCCAGAGTGCATGGGGACATCGGGCGACACTTGTGCTATCTGCATCGATTCTCTAGAGGATGACGACGACGTGCGTGGCCTGACTTGCGGCCATGCCTTCCATGCAGTTTGCCTCGACCCCTGGCTGACGAGTCGGAGAGCCTGCTGCCCGCTGTGCAAGGCCGATTACTACACACCCAAGCCTCGTCCGGCGGCAACTGAAGGTGGTGGTGAGGCGCCTGCTCATGGTGTCATCACCGTCACCTTACCGTCTGATCGGAGCCACCGGATGAACATGCCCAACAGGCCACCACGCACCTTTCTCAGTGCCGGCAGGTTTGCAGGCCGACCCTCTGCCAACCATTTTCCAGTCACCGATCAATCTCAGTTTAGCAGCCGGACTTCAGACCGGACTGGTGCTGGCCGCGGTGGATTCCTCGACCGGTTCAGACGTCAACCTTCAGCCCCAACATCTCCATCGTCTGCTCCAACCCTGTCGCCAACCAGGAGTGCCCAGCAGCAACCAGCTTTTCAACCGCAGTCTGCCGGTATGTTTTCGAGCTTCCGCAGTGCGTTTCCTGCGTTCCGGCTGGGCGCAGCACGGCAGGCCAACCAAGGACCGATGGCATCTGGCGCCAATCCCGCTGTTACACCTTCGAACCTTGAGGCTGGCGTTCGTAGCTGAACGCCGTGGCCACCACACGGTCTTAGTCGTTAAGACAGTATTTATGAATTGATCAATCGATACCCCTCCAAATTTCCGCACCTCTTGTACATTTCCGTGCGCGTCCTCGACACCGGCCGCACTCAGTTTGGCATCAGCCACCTCGCCTCTCTGCTATGCCGAGAGAGATGCGACACATGTCATGCGCCAATTATATCGACTTTTATCGACACTATATACTCACATGAGGCCACCACCCCCTGGCCAGACGTTCGCCTCCAGCTGGTACCGCGTTATCCGACCCTAGAACGACAACACATACCTTACACGCGGATGGCGATTTTTACAAGAGCTGGGAAGAGAAGAGGGCGAGCAGCAACAGGGATGGCGGATGTATTTTTCTACTCTTTCTTTTACAATCGTCGTTTTTATCTTGGGAATGCATAGCAAGAGGTGGTTGGCTGATGGAATTTTTGCGTTGCGGAACGGGTTCGTTTATATCCGGGGTATATGCGTGAGAACCCATTAAGCATTGGAGTTTTTGGGTTGGGATGAGCGACATCAGATAGGCATGTTATGTTGCTGCTGATTGCTGCTGTCTGAGAATGGCAGCGGGAAGGGCAGGTTAGGTAGGGACGGGGAGTGTAGGGCAGGTATAGGTATAGGTAGCGAAGACTGTAGTCCGCTGCGGACTTGGACTTGTCACTGGCAAAGTGAAGATGAGTCTGTAATGTCACAACTTTTGAACCTTATATTCTGATGTGTCTCTGTTTTGTATCTGAATGTGTGAAATCAGGGTTCCATCAGGGTGAGCAGCCCCTTTCGTTGATGAGGGGGTCCAGATGGTTACGGCAAGGTTTGGTAGACGTTGTGTAGGGGATCTACTCGTGTTCGGGAAGGGTTCAGGAAGGGTAAGGGTTTGATACGGGATTCATCCTCAAGCATTCTGGGAACCTCCCGGCACAATTCGCCCTGGGTGTTCAGAGTAGAGACAGGCAGGCGTATTTCAGATATGCCCACCATTCACAATCACATTAGATAGACACATGATACAGTATTTCGGCGGCCTCAAAAGCATCCATTTCAAGCTGGAAAGATGCCCCTGATCTGACAAAGTTACAAAAAGCTCCCCTTCGAGAACCTCCCCCCAAAATTGGCCGCCCGATTCACCATCTGCTGTCTCTGCGTGTCGCTAATCTGCCCACCGACCTTCATATCCTTCTCCCAGTCAAACGCCCGCTTACTCGGATCGTCCTCCTCCTCCATCTTCTTCCCGTCTGCACCCTGCGTTGCCTTGCCCGCCTGTCGCGCGGCCTGATGCTCCTCCACCAAGCTCCGCCCGCGAGTCTGCTCCGTGAACGCGCGGATCTTCTGCTCGTCCGCTCGTCTCGAGGAGGAGGCGGAGGATCGGTGGCCTGGGGTTAGGCCGGCGGATGTGGAGGGGTCTTCGCGGCCGAGGACGGCGTTGGCGAGGCGGCGGGCTTTTTCTTCGGGGGTCTCGGTCCAGATGCTGCTGATGCCGGTGGGCTTTTCGCTGCCGGCGGAGCGGCCGCTGGCGAACTTGCGGCTTTTGAGCTTGGTGGGGTCGACTTCGCGGTAGCTGCTGGCGGTAGGGGGGGCGACCATCCAGTCGTCGCGCTTGGGGGCGGCGGGGGAGGCGGGACGGGGGGGGGCGCGGGGGAGGGAGGCGCTGGGGTGGGAAGGGGTTGCGGAGGGGAGGGCGGGGCCCCAGTCGGAGTCGGAGTCGGAGTCGGAGTTGGAGTCTGAGCCCGAGTCGGGATTTGTTGATGGGCGCTGGGAGAGGTCGGCGGGGGGTGGGGCGGGGCCGAGGATGCGTTTTGCGGCCGGGGCGGAGGGAGGGGGAAGGGTTGGTCCGGCTTTGGTGGGCGGGGCCGGGCCGGTGTCGTCTGAGTCGGAGTCGGCGTCTAGGGGTATCTTATCTTGGTTTGAGGTTGGTGGTGGTAATGCGGGCCCTATTTGTGGCCCTGGTCGGGCAGGAACTTTCGGGCTGTCTTGTTGTTTTGTGAAGTTGGGTGGTAGAGAGGGGCCGATTGATGGTCGCGAGATAGTCGGTGCGGGTTTCCCGCTCGTAGAAGCTGCTGGCGCACTTGGTCCATACCCATCGTCGGAAGAGTCGTTACCATCCAAGGGGATTTCGTCCTCGTTTGTCACCCTTTTCGTCTTCGCTGGCGGCGCAGCATGGCGCAAATCGTCTTCTGTGGTCCGTTTGCGCTTTTGGAGGTGCGGGGGTAGTTGAGGGCCTATGGACGCCATAGTTGGTGGTGTAGAATGCGCGTGCGATTCGGTATTCGGGTTCAAGAAATTGAGCAAGTATCGCGTTCGGTTGTAGACCAGTGTGGTGTGAAGTTTTGCTGCAGTGTGTCGTCTTGTGTTGCTTTGAATGCGCCCTGGCTATATTTCTGGGTCCAGGTGATGCTGCAGGCTGCAGGAGCGATAACAGCCTGTGATATTCCCCCAGGCTAGCCCCTGTTAAGGTTATCGATAAGGCACACCCAGCCGTTGAACGCATCTGTGTGGCTGGTGCCATCAAGCTCCCAACCATCAGGGCAGTTGACGAACCGATGCAGGGGAGCTGCGTAAGTGCCTTCTGCAAGACTGTAACTTTGCAACAGCCTCGGCTACAATCAGAGCGTAGCCTACGAGCGCAACATCCTGACGATAGATCCCGTCGGTCGCAAGACGCAAAGCTCACCCCTGACGCGCGCCCAGAGCTTCGATTCCGCAGTTCCCGCAGCCGCATCCACCCCATCTGAGCCGAGCGAGACCTGGGTTGCGCCAAGTCCAGTTGTCCAGTTGAGCAGGACCCCAAAGAACGATGCGGCACGCCAGACACACCCGATGAGTTTGAGTTCGCCTCGGAGAGATGGCCCGGAGGATATCATGGCAGATGCAACAGAAGCAGACCTGTCTCTGGCCGAGGAGCAGAGCTCCAGCGACGAGGAGACCGTAAAGGGCGATCGCGACGACGACCACATTGTCGACATCCTCGAGGAGGAGCGCCAGGCTGCCACGACTCCGGTGCCTGCCATTGGGAGCACATCCATAAAAAACCGCCATCGAGAACTGCTCGAAGCCGAACAGGAGACAGCTTCGGAGGAAGGCTCGGTCGATGCGATACCGCGGCGGGTCGGCAGCCCGAGCGACTCCCTGCTCTCGATACCGGACGATTCACCCTCTGTGCAGGTACTTGGCCTCTTTTGTTGGGTGTATTGAGGTTGGTATAAGAGCTGATGTGGAAATAGGGCTCTGTGGTTTCTTCGCCAGCAAGCAGCAGCGTGCTCGCTATCCGCGGATCGCGCCCCGGCCTGCGAAGCCCGACCCCTTCGTTCAGGCCCTTTGATAGGAGATTTCAGTCGCGAATTGCATCCCCGAGTCTCAGCTCCAGCAGGCCATCTTCTCCCGCATTTCTAGGGGGTCACAGTAGGACTGTGTCGGTGACGAGCCAGTTCCTTCTAGATCCGAGCGAGACGGACACACCATCACCACCATGGGAGGTTGTGAGGTGGACAAAGTTGAGCAAGCTAAACGGCCAGGCCTTCTCAGAGGCAGGGAAGCGGAATTTTGGTTCTCCCACCTGCTTAGCTGTCGCGGCAACCATCGTTCTAGGGACATCAAAGGGGATAATTTTAATGTTTGACTACAACCAGAACTTGAAGATGATCATTGGCCCGGGAACAAAAGGTTGGTCTTCTCTTGCCCGTGAGACTCAAGTTGTGACTGACTCGGTTCCAGCTGTTGAATCTGGGCCAATTACCTCAATCGCCGTTTCGGCCGACCATACCACCATCGCTGGTGGACACGCAAACGGGAGCATCTTTACCTGGGATACCACTCGCGGGGCCGCGAGGCCATTTTTGAGTATACCGCCCTTAGATCCTTCACAACTCCAGAATAGGACGGTTGACGGCCACATACCAAACGTTGCGATCACCCACCTCGGGTTTTTGGGTATCCGGCACACAGCAGTTGTATCTGCGGACGATCGAGGAATGGCGTTCTCACATCTAGCGACTCGCGGGACCGGATCACTCGGTAGGACTGTCAAAACCACAAGGATTCTCGGTCGATATCCAGATTCCAAGCCCCCTGCTGGGAAGACACTGAAGCCCAGCACGGTTTTGGCGTTCGCGTCCCTGCCTCTCGGAAACATCGAGGTGGCCACTGACACGATGGGCCTAACGGCTATGCTCACGCCGTATCTCTTGGTCATTGTCTCAACGACACCTGTCGCCCAGACACAACACAAATCGGCCCGGCCCAAGGAAGTCGCTGCACATAGCGCAATGACAGGTTGTCTGGCCTGGTTTCCTGCCGTCAAACTCAAAGTACCCGATCCCGTCACAGGAAGTCATATGTCCAAGGTCAAGCTGGTCTACTGCTGGTCCAACGTCCTCACGGTTCTAGACGTTGACGAGATTCCAGCCGAGGACAAAGACAAACCCCCAAGCCTAAAGTTCAGAGCGCGCAGCCGGTGGAAATGCGAGGAGCCAATCGTTGCCGTCCAGTGGCTCAGCCGGTCCGTTTTGACAGTTTTGACTATCAGTCAGAGGTTGATCGTGCTGGAGGACCGAACCATGAGGATGACCGAGGCCTTCGACCTGATTTACAAACACATTTACCACGTTGACCTGTTCTCCAAGCAACTCCACTCCTTGGTAGAACAGTTGGACGAGGACGACACCTCTATGCACGGTGTCGTCGCCGACGCCTTCTACATGGGCTTCAAAGCCTACAAAGGACGCCTTTTCCTGCTTGGATTCAACGACGTCTCAATCGGGGCTCTTTCCAACTGGGCTGACCGACTCACTGCGTTGATGGAAAATGGGGACTACGTGGGAGCAATCCAGCTTGCCACTTCCTACTACACCGGGGATGCCAACAAACTTACCGTTGGGCTCCCGGAGGACGCCACTTCAAGGCACGCCATGGTCTTGGATAAGCTGATGGGGATAATGAGCGCGTCCCTGAAGTACGCTTTTGGTCAGAGGCAGAAGGCGAAGGGGAGGGCAGATGATAGCCACCTGCGGGAGCTTGCCGAGACGTGCTTCATCGGCTGTCAATGCGCAGGCGATGTTGACTTCCTCTTCGACGAGATGTACGACTTGTACGAGGAGGCTGGGGTGGAGGGTATCTTCCTTGAGACCCTTGAACCCTACATCCTCGACAAGACGATCACCATGATACCACCGGTGGTGATGAAGTCCTTGGTCACGCATTTCGTTGCCAAAGGCTGGGAAAGCCGACTTGAGGAGTTGATCTGCCACTTGGACACCGCTGCTCTCGACTTGGACCAGATCACGATTCTGTGCAAGCGGCATGGCCTGTACGATGCATTGATCTACGTCTGGAACCAGGCCCTTGGGGACTACATCACCCCGCTCCTGGATTTGTTGGCGCTGTTGGTACCGCTGATGCAGAACGGCGAGTATGCAGAGTCTGGAAACCTCATGGAGGACGAAGCCGGCCTGAGCGCATATAAGATCTTCACCTATCTGTCGTACGTCCTCACGGGGCGCGTCTACCCAACAGGGGAACCCATCCCCGACACGATCAGCCAGAAGGCTAAGGCTGAGCTATACTGGTGTCTCTTTTCGGGCAAGAGCATCACATGGCCAAAGGGGAGCAATAAACAATTCCTCACCAAACCGAGACAGTCGCAGGAGCCCTCGTTCCCATATCTACGGATGATACTCAAGTTCCACGCCCCAGACTTCCTCAGCGCACTCAATGAGGCCTTTGAGGACCCCTTTTTGAACGACTCTCCCGACAGGCAGATGAACGGCAGCCCGGGCCGTGACCTGCCCGAAGAGCAGATCTTCGGCTTGACGGTTGACCGGCAGTATATCGTCTCAATTTTGATGGAAATCATGAACCCCTCGGACTTTTCCCCTGCCGACACCATTTATCTCGACATGTTCATTGCCAGAAACCTCCCCAAATATCCTCAATACCTCCTATTCTCTGGGTCAACACTGACCAAGGTCTTGACTGGTCTTTGCCACTACCCTGGCGAAGACTTGTTTGAAGACGCGCAATTGAGCTCGGAATACTTGCTATCTGTCTATCAGCCACCTGACTTTGCCGACTTGATGCCCCTGTTCAAGCAAGCAGGTTTCTACCGCATCTTGAAGCGCATCTATCGAACCGACAAGCAATACGGAAAGCTCGTCGAGACCTACTTTGAAGACCCTGACGATCGCGATGCGCTTTTCGACTGCCTTAGGGTATGCCTACAACCTCAGACTGGCCTCACGCGCCGCCAAATCCAAGACGTACACAACGTCATCAAGGAGCACTCGGTCGCGTTCGTCGAGCTTGATCCCCAACAGGCAGCCAAAACGATAGCGGAGAATGCGGCGGATCTGCACCGACACATTCTCGACTCTGTCTCTGCTCAGCCGGGGCTGCAGTATCGCTATCTCAAGACTCTGCTGGAGCCCGAGGATGGTTCGTCCCTTGACAAGTCACCAGAGACCGACATGGTAGAGCTGTACCTGCGACTTATGTGCAAGTTTGATCCCTCACATGTCTCCGACTACGTGGGGGTGGTCCAGTCTGCCAACTTGAAACTAGAAAACTTGCTTCCCACCATGGAAGAGACAGGCGTTATCGATGCCGCTGTCATCCTCATGGCAAAAGAAGGCCAAGTTCAAGAGGCCATGGGACGGCTGACGAAGCATCTCGGGACCCTTGAATCAGCGCTACATGGCCTCCTGGAGGGCGCAGAGTCCCATCACGATATTGGCGATCTCCAAGAATCGGCTGAGGACTTAATGCAGGCCCTACAGAAGTACACACTCGTGGGAATCTGGCTCTGCCAGGGACAGACCAAGACCTTCCGCGGAGCAAGTGGTTCGCGACGGCGGCAAAAATCACCAACAAAAGACGCGCTGTCACCCGACGAAGACCTCTGGCTGGATCTGATCGACAAGACAGTCCAGATCACAAAACAGCTATCCGCCGACCTCCAGACCTGCGCCGACCAGCAGGTCCAAATACCCAACGGAGACTCCCAATCCGACGACAGCTCCTCGCACCAGCTAGACACAACCAAACTCCTAACACTTCTCCGCGCTCTGGTGCAAAACGCCTTCACCGCCCTCCTCATATCAACCTCAACTCCCGCCACCCCCTCCTCCGCCTCTAGAAACACCACCGCCATCGGCACCAACCTCTCCTTCCTCCGCGTCCTTCGCGCCTTTCTCACCCGCGCAGTGGCCTCATCCCCCAACCTCGCCGACCTGCGCGCCGTCCTCTCCTCCATCTTCTCCGCCTACACCTACGAGGAATCCATCCTCCGCCTGTCGAACCGCCTGCTGGAGCGAAGCCTCTTCGTCAGCGTCAACCAGGCCGTTGAGCTGCGGCAGCGCGGGTGGAGGCCCAAGGGCTCGACGTGCGAGGCCTGCGGGAGGCGCGTGTGGGGACCGGGTGTCGCGGGGAATGTGTTTGAGGCGTGGGAGGAGCGCCAGGCGGAGGAGGATAGGAGGCGGGCGCAGAGAAAGTATACAGGGGGGTTGTTGAGTCCGGGGGGTGGGACGGATGGGAAGGGGGCGAGCTCGCCGGGGTCGCCGGCGGAGGAGGAGTATGGGGGGAATGGGAAGGGGAAGGGGAAGGATTTGAGTCCGAGGTTGGAGGAGGTGGATGGGAGGGATTTTGGAAGGGGGGTGGAGGGAGGGGAGGGGGAGGGGGAGGGGGAGGGGGAGGGAGTGCCGAGGAAGGGGGGAGCGTTGCTGGGGCCGTTGGTGGTGTTAGCTTGTAGACATATTTATCATCAGAGCTGCTTGGAGGAGCTGCTGCAGGCGAAGGATAGGGAGGGAGGGGGGAGGGGAGGGGGGAGGCAGATGCAGCAGATACATGCGGGGGAGTATAGGTGTCCTATTGATGGGTAGAGGGAGCATGGAGTGCTGGGAAGCTAGGTACCGGTATTTAATGTTACAATGTTCAATGATGTTGGGTATGAATGTGTTTGTTGATGTTGGTGTTGGTGTGGTTGTCATGGGAGGCATGGGAGGGACGGATTAGCCCCTGACTTAGGGGCCTTGACTTGTACCGCGTATGTATTTGGGATGAAATGCAGTGGTGTGAAAAAAAAAAAAAAAAGAGAAAGTCAATCATCCATGTCGCTTCTCCCGAAGCAGAAATGCTAGGTATGATTGTTGATCTTGGATTCTCAAGTATTGTGTAACCATGGCCCTCTTTTGATGTTGATATTGCAGCCAATGCGGCCCTATGGACCGAACGTACGGCGGTGTTCTGTAACCCGTTCCACAGTGCCAAGCATTTCGGCGGGTAATGCCGTTGATACCCACATGCACGTCAGTGGATGCAACGGCCAGTCCCCAACCCACCCACATCAAACACGCCTTTCGCGACCAGCCAATGCCACCCAGACAACCAAATGCCAACACCATGCCAATAACATCCGAAGAAGAGGAGGAAGAGGACGGCCCTCTCCTCTCCGCCGGGTCAAACCACCCCTCCGGCGACGACGCGTCCACCTCAGGCGGCGAGGACGAAGAAGTCGACCTCTCCGACCTCTCCGACGACGACGACGACCCCCTCCCACCACCACAGCCCTTCTCGCAGCATACCTTTGCGCCCCCTTTCTACGGTCGCCCGCCCACGCCGCTGCCTCCCTCCCCGTCACTCACGTCCCTCCTACGCCCGTCGCGGCCTACGACGCCCGACCAGTCCGACGATGATAACCCCGCGGAGCCGCTCCCGCGCGCAAGCCCCAAGGTCCCGACGTACGAGTACTACGGCTTCGTGCTCTATCTGTTCAGCAGCCTGTGCTTCCTGATATATTTGCTATGGAGCTACTTGCCGTCGCCGTTCCTGCACGCGCTGGGGATTTACTACTACCCGAACCGGTGGTGGTCGCTGGCGATTCCGAGCTTTTTGGTCATGCTGTACGTGTACATCTACGTGGCGCTGGCGGCGTATAACACGGAGATTATGACGCTGCCGCTGGGGAGCATCGAGACGATTGTGGATGAGGCGGCCAAGGTGGCGGTGGTGGATTCGAAGGGGAGGTTGAGGGCGGATGAGAGGCGGAGGAGGGAGAGGAGGAGCAGGGCGAGGGAGGAGGCGCTGCAGGGGCCGGGCGGGGGGTTGAATTGGAGGTGTGTGTGGAATGAGGGGACGGATGCGGTGATGGATGTGCCGCTGGCGGGGGTTTGTGAGGTTTTGTATGTGGAGGGGAGGGATCTGGATGAGGAGATTGAAGAGGGGGATGCGGATGTGGCGATTACTTGGATTTGATGGAGGGATGGATGGTGCTTATTGTAGGAGGGAACTGGCGTTAGATACCCTGTGTTTGTATAGTAGGACTTGGGCTGGGTGTGGTTTCTGCGATGGGAGTGGTGAAATGAAGATATTCACAAACCCTAACCCTGGATTGAGCCCCACACTCGAGGCCAAGATGCGCCGCCCGCCCCCTCGAATTTGGAGAGCTCGAGAGAGTTCGATCTCCAACACGCGACGCATCTTTTTGCTTCAATTCTTACAATTCTGGTTGTTGAGCTTTCCAGCTTGCGAGTACCACAAAATATTGCCGATTTTTAAAGCGCTCTTGATCCGCCCACTTTCTCTGGATTAGCCACACTTTCCCAGCCGATTTCGACCATGGCGCAGCAGCAGCCTCTCTCGTCGTCGGTTCAGCCGACTGACATTTATGGAGGCGGTAGGTCAAGCTCTAACTCCCCCCCCCAATCTCTGTTTTTCACTTCACGTCGCAGCTCGGCCGGTCGCATAAAACCCAATTGAACCCTGCTGACCGCGGAACCCCGCTCCAGATGAGGTGTCGGCGCTCGTTCTCGATCCCGGCTACTGCAACACGCGTGCGGGCTTCGCGGGCGAGGAGATCCCCAAGCAGCTCGTCCCGTCCTTCTACCTCCACGTCAACGACCGCGACATATTCGGCGATGAGATCCTCACCCCCCGGGCCGGCATGGAGGTGCGCAACTACATGAACCGCGACAGCGTCGTTGAGGACTGGGACGCCGCCACCAAGATGTGGGAGCACCTCCTCATCAAGCGCCTGCAGCCCGAGCGACCGACCCCGCCGAGCAAAAACGGCCTCAACGTTACGGACGACGGCGACGTGGCGATGGACGACGCCGATGGCGCCGACGCGGAGGCCGCCGAGGCGCACGAGAAGCCCCTCGCCGAGAACCCCCTGCTGCTCACCGAGGCGCCGTGGAACTCGCCTAAGGCGCGCGAGAAGGCCATTGAGATCGCCATGGAGAGCTGGGGCTGCCCTGCGTTCTGGCACAGCCGGACGCCCGTGCTGGCGTCGTTCGCCGCGGGCAAGGCAACGGCGCTGGTGGTGGATGTGGGCGGAGCCAACACGAGCGTTACGGCTATTCACGACGGCATGGTACTAAAGCGGTCTATTCAGAGGTCTCCCGTTGGCGGCGTTTGGCTCAGCGGGCAGATCCGGAGCATGTTGGAGAGCAACGATCCCAGGGTCGACATCGTGCCGACGTTCATGGTGGAGAACAAGAAGCCCGTCGAGGCTGGCGCGCCGCCCGACTTCCGTCCCAAAAGCTTTAACTTTACGGTGTCAGATTCCTTCCGCGCGTTCGAGGAGGAGCGCGTGCTCACCGAGTTCAAGGAGTCGGTCGTAGAGGTGTGGCGCGGCCCCGGAAAGTACCAATCCAACGAAGACTTCGTCAAGAGCCAGGCCGGACGCGTCTTCGAGATGCCCGACGGAAGCAACCAGATGTGGCGCGAGCAGCGCTTCAAGGTCTCGGAAGGCATGTGGGACGAGAACGCCGCGTACCCCACCGGCGCGGGTGACGAGGGCCGCATCACGAAGCAGCAGACCATCCCGGCGCTCATCCGCCAGGCTATCGAGGGCGTGGACGTCGATCTCCGGCCGAATCTGCTCGGCAATATTGTGGTGACTGGTAGCACCAGCTTGCTCAACGGGTTCAACGATCGCCTCACCTACGAGCTCACGAACCTGTTCCCCGGAATGAAGATCAAGATCCACGCTGCTGGCTTGACGAGCGAGAGACGCTTTGGTGCCTGGATAGGAGGCAGCATCTTGGCGAGCTTGGGCACGTTTCACCAGATGTGGATTTCGAAGAAGGAGTATGAGGAGAATGGCGCGGGCATCGTGGAGAAGCGTTGCAAGTAACTTCTGCCTGCGCGGTGTTTGGTGCTTGCGAATCGGGTGTGGGGTGGGGTGGTTTGGGTTTGATATGGAAATTTACCTACCTACTGGGTTTCTGGTGTGTTGGGCTGGATTCACGGCGTATGGAGTTGGCAGAGAGAATTGTTGTTACCGCGTAGCTCGCAGGGAGACCCAAAAAGCAATGGCAGTCAGAGGTACGAGTAGCGGTTGATTAGGTACTTGTAGCAGGGGACTCTAGCGGTTCAGAATTATGTAGACAGCGGGCTGGAAAAGAGCGCGTGTCTGTATCATCATTCATCCTGGTTGAAGTGCACATGTGCTGTCGTCTCTCATCACGCTCATACAACTCCAGATGACACTCACCACCCCCTCCACCTCGGCCAGACATCCACAACCTCATCCTCCCTCCCCGCCCTCCGACTATCCACAACAAGATAATAATCAAAGCACGCCCCCGCCACACAACTATGATTAGGCCAAACCCTCACCTTATCCCCCACCCGCAGCGGTGCTTCCTCGGCTTTGGGCCCCCGCCACGTGAGAATCCCGTGCTCCTGGCTGATTCTACCGACTTGCCACCCGCTGTGCGCGCGCGGGAAGTCAGGGCCCGGGATGGGGTTGGCGCGTGCGGCGCCCCAGGGCGCGAGGATGCCCCAGGCGGAGTAGTCGGTTCCGGGGGTGGCGCCTTTGTCGGTAACGGGTTCCCGGCCTAGGGCGAGAGCTCCGGCTGCGAGGAGGGCTTCCGTGGTGGAGGAGGCGCCGCGGGTGGGGTAGACGGAGGCAACTTCGGCGAGGACAGTTACGGCGATGTCCGAAGATGTCATTAGGGAGGAGTCCCGGGCGTGGGTTGCGAGTTGTTGGAGGTCTAGGGTTGGGCTGGGAGGGTTGTCAGTGACTGGATGGGATGGAATGGGATGGGATGGGGGAAGTAAACATACTAAACCCCCGCGTGAACCTCCAACTTGAACCCATCCCCTTTCAACTCGTTAAACAACCTCTCCACCTCCCTCGTCGCCTCATCTCCTGTTTCTTTGCTTTCGCTCAAAAAAGTCGGATGCTGTATCGACGTCGCCGTCGGCGTAGCGCCCACACTCAACACCAACTCATGCCCAGGACTCTTGCGTCGAATCTCCCCAGCGACCCCATGCAGCCCCGCAAACTCCGCCGCGAGGTAATGCATCGCCTCCCAGTCGTGTCTGGCACCATAGCTATGTCCCGCGTGGCAGTAGATACCATGGAAGACGCAGGTGCCTGCAGCTTCGGCTTGCAGTATGGCGTCGATGAGGGCGGAGCAGGCAGGCGAGCCAGGGACTACGCCCGCGCGGCCGTAACCGGCGTCGATTTTGAGGAATATGAGGGGGGATGGGAACCGGGGGTGCTGGTGATGGTGGCTACGAGAGGGAGTTGAGAGGGGTGGTCAATCATCAGGGAGAGGGAGGAGGGGCCGAGGTGGGAGGAGATGCGCGCGAGGCGGGGGACGGCGGAGGGGAAGACGGGGAAGGCGAGGAGGACGTTGGTTTTGCGACCTGCGGATTGGTATTCTTGGAGGAGGGGGGTGATGTTCTCGGCTTCGAGGACGGTGGAGGTCATGAGGGATACGGGGGTGGTGCGGGCGTTGCCGACTTGGAGGCGGGTGAGCTCGGTGGTCTACACGGGTCAGTTTTGGTGAGGGCGAGGGTAAGGTGGGATATATCTGCCTTGTGAGTCTTGATGTGGACGCGCCATAAGAGCCCGAGTCTCTCGGTGGCATCCAGCATGCGCTCGCAGTTCACCTCGAGCTTGGCCAGGTCGAGCACGATGGAAGGGGTCGGCACATTGTTGAGGTTCTGTCCGACGAACCGATCCCTGAGTTGCGCTTTGAGAGCGGCACTGTCTGAAGGTTGGGTCATGATGTTGTGGTTAAGCTGTCTGGTGAGTGATCTTGATGTCAATTGAGGGATGAGACTTGAAACTCGTCGTTGAGATCATTGGATATATGCACATGCGTCACGGTGGATACAAAACGGCTTCAATCAGCCATATGGAACTTGCAATGGACGTCGTATTCCGATACGCACAATACGCTATGTTTTGAAGGATGCGCTGAAGAGATGCGATTTCGGCCGCTAGAAAATTTACCTAGGAAGGAGCAATGTTGACTGCCTTCTTTAGGTTGGAGCAAGGTGTGGAGGATCATAAGGTTCGGAAGAGACAGGATGATAAGGATAGAAAGAAAAATAAGCTCCCCATGTCCTCGGATCACCAGGCATAGACCCATTGCCGACAGTCACACCCTCTCCCTCGCGTCCTCATCACTCCGTTTTCAACCTCAACCACATTCCCCCTGTTCAACTCCTACTCCTCGCAGCGGCAGGTTCTTACCAACGCCTCTGCATCCAAATCTCTCGCTTCTCGTCACTCGCATTTGGCCGGCGCATACAACTCAAAAAGAGACGTGTTGCAGCCAGCAAGGAGCAGTGGATGGAAAGCTCGTGTCACTTAAAAAACCAGCCCACAACCCCCGCTTCTCACTGCAGCTGGAAGGCGCACGGACCACAACGCTCAAAAGGCAGGACCCACTTTGAGCCGCGTGTGAAACCAAGCCGATTGCAAGCAGGCAGTTGAACTAAATTGCTGTCGAGTTCTATCCCACGCCATTCACATTCTCTTTGCGCGACCAGCATCCAGCAACGGTTCCTGCGCTTCAGCTCGACCATCAGAATAGCTGCTTCTCCGACAAACTGAGGGGGACGGCAGCGCGCATGTCATGATCTGATCCCCGCGGGTTCGCGTAGCAGTTGGGAGGAGCTTCGAGGGGACAATCGCGAAACTGACAAATTCCGAGATCGAGGCAGCTACCACGACACCACAACCACGATGGGCGCCGCAAACGATGAACTCGACTTCAGCGCCCTCACCGCCGAGGAGTGGAGGGCGCAGGAGGATAAAGACGACGAAGCCATCCGCCAGATCAGCAACACCCTGGGCACCCAGAACGATGGGCTCAACGATCTCATTGGAAAAGTGACCAACGGTGGCGAGATCGACCAGCGTGGCAAGGCCGACGATGCCATCGACTTTGAGGACATGGACCTGAGCGACGAGGATGATCTTCCTGAAGAGGAGGAGCCGAGTGGGACAGCAGGCACGCTCGACGTGCCCGGCCTGACGGATGATGGCGGAACTAGTAATGATACCGACGACCTCTTCGGCGGCGATGTCCCTTCCTCGCCTTTGGACGGCGGGCACGGTGGGCTTCGCTCATCGCCGCATCCCCTGGATGCGGACGCCGACGACCAGATCCATTTGGCGATGCCCGGCGAGTCCATCGAGGATCTCCGAAATCTCAACTTCGATCACGACGACGACCAAGCGCAGACCAATCAGGACCCGAATATCCCGCCCCCCGCCGAAAACTTCATAGACACTGTCAAGCAGGCATGGCCCGGCTTCGAAGAGAACGCCATCCTCAACTGGAACGAGCTGCTGAAGCCGAAACAGGCCACCTGGATCTCGAAGAAGCCTGCGAAAGTACCAAAGCCCCTCATCCCCTCCAAGCTCAGCTTGGAGCTAGGTGCCGACCAGGAGAAGATGTTCCGCATTCCCGGACCCGCATCGTCAAGCGTATACCAGAAGATAAGGGACGCCGAGGCTCGCGGTCTGGTCTGTCTCGAGGAACCTGAGCCGCTGGAACGGGCTGATCTGGAGGTCTTTACAATAGAGGAGGAAGACGAAACGGATTCAGAAGAGATCGGCGGCTACACGTTGAGGGATATTGCCACCATTTGTGACGATTGGGATTCCCTGATAGAACTTGGGGATGCTGTCCCGGTGCAGAATGAGCCGAAATCTGACAACAGGTTTATCAAGGGTGAACCTGATGAGGACGGAGAGTTTGACGACATGTTCTGGGACGAGCCCGCAGCTAAGAGACGGCGGGTTGAGATACCTCGTGGACTCCCGCCTATCCCCCGGTTTACCGCGCCCAATTTCGACAACTTTGAGGAAGCCACAGCGAAGCTCGGGAAGCGAGTGATTCTCGATATGAACGACCCGTACCTCCTCATCGATGATGTGGAATCCGAGCGAGCCACCAAGCGAAGGAAGATCCAGCACAAAACCGTCCGCTTGTCTAATGGAAAGTTCGGCCGCGAGGTGAGCCAGCGGTTCAATTTCTCAAACGACGCTGCCTACGATGCCCTCAAGGAAAACAACCAGAACAGAGTGCGCGCAACTCTGTCCACCATCCCGGTTGAACACAGCATGACAGCACAACGGCTCTCGTGGCCTTACTACCGCGTTAAGCTCGCGGCTAGTGATCCTCACAGCTATCATCGTCCTCAGTTCCACCCTCGGAGAGATGGCACCCGTGAAATCAAGTTTGTCAAGCCCGGTGTCATGAAGAAGAAGCAGTACAAGGGAAAGCGGGTGTCGGAATTATTCACACAGTCAAGAGACCTCACTCTGAATGACAACTCGACTGCCGTCTTGTTCGAGTTCTGCGAAGAGATCCCCACGGTCCTATCCAACTTTGGCATGGGCCAAAAAGTCGTCAACTACGTCCGCCGGACCAAAGGTGCCGATGTTCGACCAGAAAAGCAGGAACTTGGAGAGTCGTGCATTCTCATGCCCGAGGACCGATCTCCATTCGCTATATTCGGACATGTCCACCCGGGCGAGGTCGTGCCCACCCTTCACAACCAAATGTTTCGCGCCCCGATCTTCAAGCACAAGGCCCGGAGCACCGATTTCCTTGTCGGCCGCAGCACTACTGGTCAAACGGGCTCGGCGTGGTATATTCGAAACATCGATCACCTCTATGTCGTTGGGCAGACGCTTCCGTCAATGGAGGTGCCTGGGCCACATTCGCGACGCGTGACGAACATTGCGAAGAACCGACTCAAGATGGTGTCCTACAGACTGCTTCGACGCAGCACTCACGTCACACTTCATGACATCACACAACACGTTGCCGACTCGAACGAGTCCCAGAACCGCCAAAAACTCAAGGAGTTCCTCCGTTTCCGCAAGGAGACAAAGGACTGGGCACTTCCAGAAGGCGAGGAGATGATGGAGGAGCCAGGCATTCGCGCCCTTGTGAGGCCTGAGGAGGTTTGCTTATTGGACGCCATGCAGGTTGGCGCTCACGAGCTTGAGAACGGCGGTTACGAGATCAACGATGGTGAGAAGGATGATGGTGCAGCCGAGGACGAGCTTCAACCCGATGCACTTGCAAGCAAGATGGCGCCATGGAGAACCACCAAGGCATTCATCGACGCTAGCCACGGCAAGGCAATGCTTGCTGTCCACGGCGCTGGCGACCCTACTGGCAAGGGCCTTGGTATCAGCTTCCTCAGAACATCGATGAAGGGTGGCTACCTGGAACAACTCCAGGGCCCGCTGGCAACTTCTGCCGACGCCATCGAGAGGCAACGCAAAGCAAACGGTGGCCACATGTACAACGTCAAGAACCAGGACACGCTCTACACAGAAGCCATCACGGATATCTGGAACCGCCAGCGAGAAAGCTTGCAGGATGCTCAAGAACATGATGACGAGGATGTTCTTATGCAAGAAGACGAGGACGAACGCTTCAATGCGCCTCAGAGTCAGACCGTAGCAACCCCTGCAGTGGCTGAAGGCATGAGCCAGATCAGCCAGAGCGCGGCCAGCGCCTTGAATCGGAAGAAGCTGAAGATCACAAGGGAGGTGGAGCGCAGTAATGGCGAGGTCGAGATCGTGACCGAGATTGTGCATGACCCAGTTGTCATCGCGCAGTACATGAAGAAAAAGCGACAGCAGGATTTCGATAAGATTGAGTAAGTTTCACACGCATCCATGTCAACAGTCAGCGCTAACAACATGTACAGTATCTACAGCGCCAAGCTCACGGGTGACCCCGATCAAGACGCTATCATCCTCGAAATGTAAGTTCCTTGGCCGACCATTCCACATTCAGACTACTGACACAGATGTGTAGCGCTCGGAAAGAGCAAGAGCGACTTGAGAAAAACAAAGAGCGACGTAAGAAGCGCGAGAAACAAAAGAAGCTCCAAGCCAAGATTTCCGGTGTCAGTCTTCCTGGCGTTGAGGAAGGCTCCCCAGAACCATCGACAGAGAAGGTCACAGGCACAACGCGCAAATGTGCGAACTGTGGGCAGATTGGCCACATCAAGACCAACAAAAAGTATTGTCTCAACCCTTCCCTTGACATCTACAACGATCCCACCACATGGACCACCCTGGGCTTTGATAAGTGGATGGGGTAATGGCCTGTCCCTCTTCATTGCCATACCTTTTTTCTTTTCTGTCTTTGTCTTTTTTTTTTCAAATCATTTTCTCGTTTGAACTTCTCTCTTCATTTTCCCACTCATATTCCCACTCCCCTCGCATCTTCAAGTTCGTTTACGCTAACATTACACCCCCAAAGGCTCTGCCCTCTACTCAACGGTTCGATGCCGCGTGACCAGAACCAGGACGAACTCGCCAGCCTCGGTTCGATTAATGCCCCTGTGGCTGCGAGCTTCGTCACTGGTTGATTGGTTTGGTTCAGTCTCTTGTTCTTTTTTCTTCTTTTGGCCTTGGTCACATTGTATTTTCTATTTGCGGACATAGGGGGAGCAAGGAAGGATGGAGTTTTGATATCCAGGATGGGATTGTTTCAGGGACCTTACGGATTTCGGGGATGGGGAAGGGGGATATTCATCGGGATTAGGAACATACGCCGCTAAAACCCGGCGATGGACATGGGGTGTGTGTCTATTTTGACTCGAGCCGCCAGAGAGTGCGAGGAGAGCATAAGGCATGGGACGAAGCAAGCGGGTAGGATGGGATCACCTGCCAAAATGGTATCGCAGATCAGCTCGGCTATCTGTCGTTCGTCGGTTCTACCCACGTGGGAAGGGCAGTGAGAAGAGAGACAAACAGAATACCAAGGCATGGTACATATGTCTACATTACATGCATAAACAAAGAAAAGGTACCTCACGATTGGTTGGTTGTGACAGGGGCGCGGGTGGTAGATATGATGATATTATTTAGGTCGACGGGATGTCACCCCGCTCCGCACCCACCGTTAGGTCGTGTGTGCGCCTCTGCCAGCCAACGGCGGGATTAGAAACAGGACCTTGACCATGTTTTTTCAGTCTTGTGTTGATGGCTTACTTGAAGCTGTGTCATGATGAGGGGAATGGATGTTATTCGCTGGGGGGAAACCCGGTTCGGGCCTTCTGAAGGGAGGTGGGACGTGGGCTAGAGTAGGGATGTACTAGGACGGAGGTGTGTACGGTGTAGATGGGCTGGCTGACTGTCACCGAGTCCCTTCTCGGAGGCTCGTCTTCTAGAAGCGTCTCATTCAGCTTCCAAGCGAGTGAGCGAGACGAGCACAGCAGTGTCGAGCATGGATGCACCGCAGTCTGGATGCCCGGTTGGCGGGCATATCACCCGGAGAATTGCAACTGAGGAAAAGGGCGCTATGTTGTGTTGCCAGGCGTTGCGGTGCGGTGCGTGCGTTGCCCAGTCAATCATCAATCAGCATAAGGCGAGGGAACAACCCGTTGACCCACACTGACGTGAAGTGATGATGCGAGGTGGTAAAGGATGTATGTGTATGCAGTCGGTACCTGGATTGAATTGATACCAAAAATGGAACAAACGAGTGAGTCTGGTCTTTGGGACGGGGACGGGCACGGGGATGGGGACGGCATGCCGAACCGAGTGGTAAGGTAAGGTAGGGTAGTAGGCGGTACGGGTGGAATAGATTCAACGGATCGGACGTGCATGTATGTGGTCTTGGATCTGTTCAGCCTCCTTTCGTCCCAAACATTGATGATGGGGGGTGGTCTTGGTAAGGGATTACAGTACATTATGTGTGTGCTTGTGTGCTTTGGTTACACGGATGAGACGAAAAGGGACCTGGGAGGTTGTGGTGATGGGTGGAGGATGAGTTTGGTTTGGTTCAAGTTTGGTGCTCACCATGTGTGGTGTTTCCTGCGGGGGGTTTGGTAGAGGAGAGTCGTGTGCGCTGTAAGTGGTGGTCTTCGCTGCGTGAGCCGTTCAAGGAATGCCAGATATCCGGCTAGTGTTCTCTCATGGCAGTACTTTTGCTTTGAGTGAGACGTTGAGGTGGCGTGGGTTTGAAGGCTGCGAAGATAACCTTCAGGCGGAGCGGTCATCAAGACGGAAAGACCCGCGCGAAGCAGCTGTCCTGACAGGTGCCCTAGCTATTACGAGGCCCACCCAGTGACCGCATCAAATAGCTTACCCTCCTGTGGAATCAAGAAGACGCGAGACACTGGGTTCCATCGGAAGCCAAGACCGAGAGCCCATGACGACGCGGGAACGGGGCGAGAGACTGCCGACGACCGATGGCGATGCTATATCTCTCTCCAAGGGAGAGGAAGCACAGCCTTACGGTAGACGAGAAGTGCCACCCGGCTGGGTGGGGATGGGACTTGAAACATCAAACAAGGCCGCAGTCGGCATTTGCGCTTACGCCCAGGATGATAGGCATTGTGGGCTAAATGGCAAATTGACGGCGCATCGCATCAGATAACTGATCGTCGGACTCACCGCCCGATGGGGTGGCTGAAATTCAACCAGCCCGATGAGGCGAAAGAATTGAGTCGAAATGCCTTTACAGATCTGAGCTACTCGATGAACTTGAACATCGGGTGCAGGTGAAGTGGGGCAGATGGGGTGGCAGAGCTCAAGTCGAGCAAGGGCGATGCATGCGCTCAGAGACAGCAAATACACTGCACCTGCCCTAATCGTTGGGAGAAGCCTGCTGGCGCTCTGCAGCATCCAGTATGTTGGTTGTTCGGTTGTTTCATCAGCCTCCACAGACAACAACAAGCATACCCTCTGAAGTGACGATACTGCATGCTGCATACCCGCGGATCTCGCAGGGCGGAACAACGACAGCACAGATGCTGTTGGTTTCTCTCCTCCCCTCGTCGGTTGCTATGTTTATCATCGATACACGCGGCCCGCAGCATTGGCAACTCTGGGATGGCAGAAGAGAGCATCCCAAGCTGCATCTTGTGAGCGAGCCCCTTGCTTAACCGCCGCCCCACGAGCAAGGGTCGATAGTGCTGAACCCGGCACTGAACCGTTGAACTCCCGAGTTTCTGGATCCCATCTCTGCTGGAAGCGGGAGGGAGGTGTGAGAAGTGGACCTCAAGTTGACGCACTGTTCTTACTTTGGTCCTGACCTTGTTCGTTGATACCCACATCGGGATCGGTGGGGAACAGACCGGTGGGCAAACCAGTTGTGGGCACGATGGGATTTAGGAGATTTGATGCCCGTCTCACACCCTTCCTGGTGAAAGATGGTGGGACGGCCTTCATGATTGGCAGAGGAGACGCAGATGCAACGGTGCGGAGTGATCTCAGAATAGCTGGCATGTTGACGGCATGGCAGGCCATATGGCGGGGAAGCGAAGCTTCCAAGGATCCATGTCGGGTGACTGGACGACAGATAATCGATAGAGAGAAAGGCCGACTGACCGCCAGGAAGACCGGGGGAGAGAGCGAATTCGAAAATCCGAGCATGATTCCTCCACAGGCATCGCATCCTCGAAGAAGAAGGGATCCCAACGCGCCAATAGCGGGATGTGACCAGAAGCGCGTTGCAGTTCCACCACAGATCAACGGATCACAGGGCTGCGGGTGCTGCGTATTCTAAAAATAGCTATTTTTAGCATCCGGAGCATGGGGGAGCTGTGCCGAGATCGATGGTGGGCAAATTGTCATTTAGCCCAATTGGGATCATTTAGCCCTCCCGGCGCTTCGAGGGACATCGTGGGCAAATTAATGGTGGCAACGTCAGCCAATTAACTGCCGTCTCCTGGGCGGACGCTGTGATCTGGCCAATCCTCCCGCGAGCCGCGTCTTCGTTCGCCCGCACAGACGAGCGCGGATTGACGCACTCCTGGGCCCTTGTGCTTGTTGGCTGCAGTCCTCGGTGAGAGTTGCAGTCAGGAGCTCGTCTGATTGAGCACACAATTCGATCCCTCGCAATCCGTTTCGCTGGGCTCTACACCGTACCGCCCAGACAGCCAAACACCTGAGTGATACCACCAGAGCTGACGGATCATCAATCAATATCACTTTGGGTCGCCCTCGGCTGTTTCTCGATGCATAATTTGCCCACATTTGATGTCTCGTCAAGTTGGAAGTTTGTCTCGATGTCGCTCAATGTGGATTTTACCCCGATGGCGTCTGTGTCGGCTATCTGAGACGGACTGGACGGCACTTGAAGGAATCCACCCTTGGTGGACGTTCTCGGAGGCGCTCCCTCTTCCGCATGCCGAGCACGCGCCGTTTCTGCAGCCGTAGCGTGTAGCAAGCATCACGACTAGGCCTGTTTGGGAACATCCAGTCGGACCCTTTCTCACATGCGGCACCTCAGTCGTCAGAGCGAAATGAGCAGACCCGACGTTGTGAAATCTTTCTGTATCGTCCAGGCAAGCGAGATATCCCCAAACAAAGCAGGTCGAGTGCTTGACTTTGTGTTGGCCTAGCAGCCCTGCCTCATCAGTGTCGAGTCGTAACCCGAGGGCTTGCTCAGCCAATCAGCACCGCCCGGTCGTTGTGTTTGAGGTTGATGACACAGGCCGATGTCCGAAGTCAGCTCGCAGAAGGGAGGGGTAACCAGGTGCTGGGACAGTCATGGCCCATCGACAAAGCTTCGCAGATACGAGGGCGCGACAAACAACCATCCTCCGTGGTATTTCTCGAACGCGTGCCCTGTTGCAGCGAGAGGGCGGAGAGGTGCGCAAACTGCAGCGGTCTCTCCACCTTGAATAAATGAAGCCCGGAACGTGGATGATGTGCCCTCTGAAAAGTCTGAAAGCTCTTTCCCGGTTATATTGCTGAACGAGATTTGCTTGGTTCGTTCTCCGGAACCGAGACGCATCGCTACAGAAAATGTCGTAGCCACGCCATTTCCCCGCGCGTAGGATGCACCGCCGTTTTGGTGGCTTCACAGCGCGGAATCCGGGACACCAGGGCGCACTTCAGTGGCCGAGCTCAACGTTTCTAGGCGACTTCCAGCAGACATCAGCCCCATCTCCAGCTCGAGACTGGTTCAGCACCGATTCCAGGTCGCACGGCTGCTCGTCTCCGGGTGCATCGCCTGCCTGTGTTCCGCTCGTCGGCCTTCCTCCGGCACCATGCCCTCCATCACAGAGACCGAGCTGGGTCGAGCCCGGCTAGCACAGAAAGTCCGTCAAGTTGAGCGAACGGGGACGCGGGGAGTGCCTGACGGACGTCATCAACGAGGACTGTTGCAGAGAGACCGGTTTTCCTGTCCGAGTCTGGTTGTTCGAGAAGACCGTTGGCTGCAAAACTGGCTAAGACGCATCGGGAAGAGTTCTTTATCTCGCAGCCCACCAATCCCGCGACGACCCTGCGTCGGCTTTGCTTGGCTGGGTCGCCGCTGGCTGCTTGTCGTTGGCGTGCCAAGCCTGAGTCGTGGCTCCCGGTGCGAGTGCTCCTCCCGCCCACTTTCCCACCTTTGCCCGCCCCTCGCTCTGCTTTTCTCTTCCCCAACCCCAACTGTGGTGACTGGGCCTATATTTAGCATCACCACCAAACCAGCCTCATTGCCTTCTTCTGCATCAAGCAGCGCCGCAAGTACCAGTGTATCTTTTTCTACCCCGGTAGCAAGCCATAGGAATTGACGTCGACCATCGACATCCCACGGCTGCTTCCGCCGGAAACACAAAAAGACGGCGTCGCCCTGCCACCATTGTCATCCAAGTCTGTGGGTTTCAGGATCACGGTCGACTCCATCCACCAAAACCACGACCGCCCTGCTGCAAAGCTTTCGTCCGGTCCCGAGTCCAGGACATAGCTCTCGGTAGTTATACTGTATCGCGACCCTCACCGTCGCCGACGCGCCCGCCTCTGTCGCCCGCCGCCCTCGACAACGTCGCCCCTGGCTGTCAACGATTCCTTTGTCGTCGAGTCCACCGCGACGGTGCGCCGATTGACCATCGCTCACCACGACACCAGCGCCACACCTTAAGCGCAGTCCTCGAGCCACCGATATAACTTTGATAGCACAACCGACAAGATGGGTCGAAGAAAGATCGAGATTAAGGCGATCAAGGACGACCGGAATCGTTCTGTGTAAGCAACCGTCTCACCTTTTGACCCGTCCTCACATCGCTAACCACGACTTTTTTGTCTGCAGCACATTCTTGAAGCGCAAGGGTGGTCTCTTCAAGAAGGCTCATGAGCTTTCCGTGCTCTGTTCCGTCGACGTCGCAGTCTTCATCTTTGGCAGCAATAAGAAGCTGTACGAGTACTCATCATGCGACATGCGTGATTTGATCACACGATACACATACGTATGTGCCAGCAGCAATCCCTCCGAGCACAGCAGAACTTTTGCTAACATGTCTCAACAGCATGGTGGGCCGAACGAGCACAAGGGGCCGTCCGACTTCAATGGCGGCGCTGATGAGGAAGAGGATGAGGATGAGAACGGCACTCCCCCACAAGCAGACGGCATCGATCCCCAGATGCTCCCTCCTCACTTCCAAGGCCAGCCTCCTTTCGCCCACATCAGGCATCACACACCATCAGCATCACCTCCTATCCCCAACGGTGTCTTCGTATCACATCCCGCCCACGGCCCACGGGGTCACACTCCCCAGCCAGGTATGGGCTCCAGGCCGTCATCCAGGAACGACATCAGGAGAATGGGCCCCGCCATGGTTGGCCAGCAGGTTGGCCCAGGGCAGCCTCAACCTCAGGTGAACGGCTACGCATTCATGCCGCAGCCGGCCATCTACAACCCTCAGAATCCCAACAACATGCAGAACAACATGCAGCCCAACATGCCCCCTCACTCCATGGCTCAGGTACATCCTCAGTACGCTTTTCCCCCACCACCAGCGCACGCCCACCAGATGCAGTCGTACATGGAGGACCAGCGGAGGTCTTCTCTGCCTCCCAATTTCCCTCCCCAACCACAAGTACAACCGGTACAACGCCATTCTGTGTCGCCGCCACAGCCTCCTGCTCCACAACTTCCCTCGCAGCCAATCCAGCATATGCCTCCAACCCCACCGCAACCTCATGTTAACCCCATGAGGAGTCCACCTCAACCTCAACATCCAATCGCACCACCACCACAACAGCAGCAGCAACATCAGCAGCAACAGCAGCAGCAGCCACAGCAACCGCAGCCTCAACAACAGCAACCTCAACACCAGGAACAGCCTCAGCATCTTGCGCCCCCTCAAGAGCCGCAACCACCTGCGCCAGTCGAGCCCAGGCCGAAGCCGGAGCCAGTTGATCAGCGGCGTCAATCTCTTATGCTTGATACCGCAATCAAGAAGCAGCCGCAGCGCGCTCGGGCAAGCATCTTCACTCCCATTGACGAGAATCGGTCCATCCTTTCACAGCATCTCGCGGCCTTTGATTCCAAGTCTGATGGAAGTGTCAACCGATCGCAGTCGATTGATGTGGGCAGCGTCTCGAGGACCAACGGAACCAGCTCACCACCCCAGCTTCAGCGTGCGGCGACCCAGGCCAACATCAAGCGAAATGGCTCCATGTCCTCGATTCCGGAGACGACCTTCACGCCGCCGTCTCGGTCCAATAGCCTTCGTGTTGGCGGTGGCGCATCCCGGCCGCGACTAAAGGTTCAAATCCCTGATGAGCCTTCGGATGGAGGGAGCGCCACAGGTGGATCCACCTCTCCTCACGGCACGACGTCGACAGACGTCACATCTCAACCCTCGAGGCGGCCTACAGACTCGCACTCGAGCGGTATGGTTCTTCCTCCCCCGTCTCCCTCTGCTTCGACTCTCCTCTCGGCAGGGGCTTCTGGACCACCGAACCCTTTTGCTCGGCCGATCCCGCAGCAGAACAACAACATGAATATTGATACCCCGGTCTCCGCTCTACCCTCCCGCTTCCTCAACAACGAATTCCTTCCCAGCCCCAGCAGCTTTTACCCGGAATGGAACTTTCGTGGAAGCGACAGCAACACCCTTCCTAGCCCTCTGAACTTTGCGACACCAGTTATCAGCAATGGCCCTTCTTTCCTTCGGGATGATCCCACCCCGCACAAGAGGAAGAGCCCAGAGATCAGCGGCAATGGGCCTCACCATGACCACATGGACATGGGAAGCGAGGCGAAACGGGTCAAGGTTGACTCGTGAGCGACGGTGACTGATCCCGAGCTGTACCATTATGCTTTATTTCTATGACATCTTTGGATGTTGTTATATCTACTCTATTTTGGGGAAGAGGATGGGATCGAAAAATAGCGACTTGGACTCTTTTGGCGGATGGCTTGTCTTTTCACATCTAGCATTGGGCGGGCATAAATGTACGGCGTTACGGGCGATTGAAGGAACGAAGATACAGGAACGATGACCGAAGCGGGTACGACTTGATTGCTTTTGCGTTTTTCTACTTCTTGGATATGTCTTTGGGGACTACTTCGAGACGGGTTTGGCGTGTATTAAGATTAGAGCCTTCTCCGTGGCAAAAATTTGAACAATTTTGAACTTGCACAGTTTCCGATTATCCTTCCATGTTTTCACCATTCAACTCAAGTGAGTGAAGCATTCAATGCGAAGACATCCCCTCTTGAAAAAGGGCAGCCAACGGGTTGCTAGAGGGCGGCTGGCGGCTAACACTCGGCACCCAGCGCTGGGGCGTAAGGCTGAGCAGATGCCGTCACAATCCTCCTGCGGGCTTCCGCACCTACGAAGCTTCTTACCAGGTCACTACGGCACGGGTATCGTGCTGCCTACCGCCACGGCGGTAGTTGGTCCCAGCCGCAGAGGCTCCAGTCTCTTATTTCTTGCTCCCTATGCACTCACACCTACACTCGCTCACTCACGTTGGTATGCAGTTCTTCGTTGAGACTGCTCAGGAAGTTTTTAGCCATGCGCTCACCGCTGGGCTTGGAAAGGTGCAGGACGGCCATGTGCATTCATGCGGGTGGCGCGAGATCTTGGGTGTTTGTTTGGGTAGGTAGTCAGCTACGTACATACTTTAGCGTGGGCGCGCGTGGGTGACACGTTTTTTTCTGGCGGTGGGCTGTGTAGATTTGGATGGCTTGAGTCGCGAAGACAGTAGGTAGGTAGGTAGGTAGGTAGGTAGGTAGGAGATAAGTTACACGTAGAGTAGAGATAGCGCCTGTGAGGGCGGTACTCTGCTACTGCAAGTTAGGTAGTAGTCGGGAGAGTGGTGATAGGGCGGAGAGGGGAGGGGAGATGGAGGGGGGTTCTTACTAAGAATAGAAGCAGAGTTGGGGAAAGCGGGAAGCAAGAGCGTGAGGGGGTTGGTTGGGGGTGCCGCTGCCATGTGCCATGTGCGGGCCATGCATGGTTTGCATGCATGCGATGCGGATGGGCACGTTTTTTTTTCTTTCTTTCTGTTCGTGAGGGGTTTTAAGGGGGTACCAGATAGGAGAGAGTTAGGGGTTTGGGGAGGGGCGGTGAGGTTGGGGATGGATGATAAGGTTGGATGTAAGTGAGGTGAGGGTGGGAATGCCTTACATGGAAGTCGGTGATGGGAAGGGTTTAGCTGATAATTGGGTTTGGGCAGGATGAGTGTGCAGTGGTTGGAGTTTGGTGTCTGTCATTCTGCGAGTTGCTGATGGATGATGATCTATCTTTTGGCTTGGGGGTAAGCGTGGAAGTTGGTGTTAGTGATCGTGATGTGTGGATTATGTGTCGAATAAGGTGAATTTGCCCAGAATGATATATCGGTCATCAATGAAGGCGATGCAATTGTTGATCGGTCTCGATGAGCAGTTCCTCCGGGCTGACAGGCAGAGATGTGTATCCGACAGAGGTTGATCACGAGAATTATGCAGGAGAGGAGAATATTAAGTCAATTTGTGTGCTGCAGTTAAGTTAGGAGCCGGCTTTCTCTCCATCTCAGCTCGTAAGATCCTCGTTCAGATACCCGACCGGCCTCAGATAAAGTATGTACCTACTCAATATACCTCAGTCCTCGAGCCGCTGTAAAGCGAACTTGCAGTTTTCCAGAAACATGTCCCTGTTTCCCGTTCCCGTTTCTGGTTTTGGTTCCAGAACCAAAACGTGTTCCTGTTTCCGTTTCTCGTTTCCCGTTTTCTGCTTCCCTAAACCCCAATTCATAGTTCCAAGAGTGTGTAAGTAGATGATAGGGGGTATCAGGTATAAATTTCGCGCTCTATCCTCTTGCTAGGATGTCATGAGCCAGACAGAACAACAACAAGACCTTCAAGCAACAAAAAGACCCAGTCAAGAACAATCAGCAGTAACTACTCAGGAGCAGCTTACCACAAGTTTTCGAGAGTAAACACCACCAAAGCCTAGTAGCAACCCAACGCCTAAACCATGGAACCAATCTGCTCCCTCTCCCTCCAGGCCTCGGTCTCAATCCTCATGGCTTCCGCCGTCTTGATCTCAACTCCGACCTCAACCGTCCTGATCAAGGCCATTCACTGCCTCAAAATCGAGCAAGCCCTCGCCGTAACCTTCCCTGCTTCCAACCTACCCTCACTCCACCCACATCTCCACAACCTCTGCGTCGACCTCGATGACTTCCACCATCTCAATCTCCATCTCCATCGCCACCCCAACCTCAACCATACTTATCATGCTTACTCTTCACCTTCAAATCCAACAACACCTCATGATAATCCCCCTCCCTCCTCGCTCTCCTCAGCCTCTTCACCTCCTCCTCCTCCAACCTCCTCCCCACGGCCTCCTCCAACTCCCGTCGACTAATCTTCTCCCTCGCCCTCTCCTCCTTGGTCGTCTTGGCTCGCGGCTTGAACCGAGCCTGCATGCGTATGCGCAGCGTCGTGTCGAAGGAGACGTCCGTTGCGTCGCCGCGCACCTCGGGGGCTTTTTTGCTAGTGGCTGGCGCGCGGACTTTGAGGTAGGTGTCGCGGAGGGTTTGGAGTTGGAAGGTGGAGGGGGTGTCCGGGGTGGGGAGGAGGTTGAAGGATTCTAGGGGGGTGATGGCTTCGGAGGTGGCGGAGAAGAGGCCGATTTTGTCGCAGGAGAGGTATCTGGGGGTTGTTGTTAGCTTTTTGTTCTTTACTTGGGTTTGTTTGTATGATGGGGTGTACGATAGGTAGGCGGTAGGAGGGGAGCCTGCAGGACGGGTATCTCAAGTATTAGAGATTGACATCGGTGTACGATATGTCTAGAGTAAGACATTCGCAAAGAAATCAAAATCAACCACATACTTCCCATGATGCCCCTTAAACCGATAATGCTCCGTCCCCACGATGCGATTCGCAACCCACACCTGCCGCACATCATGCGGCTCCGCGGTAACCGGATTCCCATCGACAATATTCTCAATCGGCAGCGTAAACACCTTCCCACTGGCGTCGCACGCCAACGCCGTCGGGGGCTCAGTCAGCAGTACGAACATGACCGGGCCCACGACGTCGCTCACAGCGTCGGCCGACACCCAGCTGTCGTCATCGTCGGGGTTCTCAGGCTCTTCGTCCGCCTTGGTCGCTTTCAGCTGTCGCTCGCCGCCATTGTCGTCTGCGCCGTCTGCTTCGGCGGCAGTGCGCTTTCTCTTTTTAGGCTTCTTGTCGCCTTTGAACGTGAGGGCTTTCACCATCGTGGCGGTGTCGTTGTTGCGCGTCGCAAACCAGGCGGCGAATGGATGTTTACTTTCCAAGCCCCAGGCTAAACGTGGTGGGGGGAAAACAGCGGCTCAGCGGGTAGATAGTGTGCCAAGCCCCGCGATATTAGGCGGGGCATCTACTCCTTCACCACACTTCCCAACGGCGGAAGCATCGATTCAGTAGGGTTCAAAGTTCCAGTCCAAATTCGACTTCATCCTTTCAACCCGACTCGGGTATGTTTCTACATGGTAAAGTATCTACAACAAAAGAGAATAGCGGCTGACTGCCCACATGCCAAAAACGCCAGGATATCTAGAAACAGAAACCGCAACAAAATGCCACCAACATTAAATAGTTAAGTATACACATGAACCAACGCCGGCCAACGCGCGCTTAATGCCCAGGCCCCTTCTTTTTCTGCTCCTCAACTTTCTTCTCCCAATCCCTCACAACCCGCCATTGGTCGGTCAGGCTCAGCGAAGTGTCCTTCGCCAGGTTGCATTTCCCTGTACCCCATTTCCTTCTGAAGATCTCTCTCCCCGCATCGGTCAGCACACCAAAGGCCTCGCCAAACCCAGCGCCGTCGTAGTAAAACGGCTCGCCCATTCCGCCGCGCTGCGCCGTCTGCCATGTGTTGCGGTTCTTGTAGCCCTCGCGATACTTGTAGAAGTTCATCGACAGGCCAATGACGTTGAGCAGCCGGAAGTACTCGACCGGGTCCGTTGGCATAATGGGGGCAGGTTCCTCGACAGGTTCCACGGGTGCAATCTCCTCAGGCGAAGTTTCCACAGGCGCAGCTTCGGCTTCTTGCTCTGCCGGCTCTTCTCCCTCTCCTTCGGCCTCCTCTTCTTCCGCCTCATTCCCCTCACCTGCCTCAGCCGCAGGGTCCTCGCGCCGCCCGACGCTTACGTCAGGCTTAGCGTGCGCGCCGTTAGATTTGACGTGCGCATTAGTAGTTGAGTTGCCGGCGACCGGCTTTGCAGTAACCTTCGGCTTAGTCGTCTGCTTCGCCTTCTCTTCTTCCGCCTTCTGCTTGGCCTTCTCCTCCCTGAAAGCATCCTCACCCTTCTCCTTTTTCAGCGCTTCGTCCTTCGCCTTCTGGATAGCCTCCTTGGCAGCCTTGATTTGCTTGTCCTTCTCCTCCTGGACTTTCATCCCGGGATTCGGGTTCGGATCCGCAAAGTCGGGAACGATCCCGGGAAGCCGGTAAAATGCGCCCAGGTCGGTCATAACGGATGACACATCATTGATAATGCCGACTCTCCGGAATTTGGTCGACCACCCATCCATCGCCAGCTTTCCGTTCAGGTCGCAATCGGAATGGTAATAAGGAATCATGGAATCGTAACCGCCAACCGCTTCAAAGGCCTCCAGATTGACCAGCGTCAAGTGGTCATACTGATACCACCGCATACCCCAGCGCTCGCCCCTTTCCAGCGTATCCTGGAGCTCAGCGAGACACATTTCATAGATGGTGCGATATCCCGGCTCACCCGCGGCAGCGGGGAACATAGCCGTGTGCTCATCGTCCGTGTCGTAGAACTCCCATGGCCGATCGCCCCTCCTCCTCACATCCTCCGGCCCATCCTCAAACGAAAAGACCACCACGTCCTGGTGGCTGTAGTAGTAATACGGGTGGTCCTGCTCGTATGCGACATGCATATAGAAGTTCTGCAGCTGCGCAAAATTGAGAAGCACGGGCGTTTGAATGACTGATACGCCGAGGCGGTTCAGGGTCGTGTGGTTGAGGTAGAAGGGGTTCTGCAGCGTAAGTAGCTCGTCGCGGTTGCTGTCGTGGACGCCTGTGTTCTCGATGACGAATATGCTCTCGGCAGGCCAGCCGGCGGTGATGTAGGAGACTACGGATTGCAGAAGCATGGGCCATTGGCGGGTGAATCCGATGAAAAGAGGAGGCGCGCGGTCGAGGCCGTAGTTTTCGTGTACGTTGGGTCTGTAAGATGGTTAGTTGTTATCCCTTCTTCATTTTTGCTTGGTGATGGCGCATTGGGGAGTCAATGGGCTGCATACCGTGGTACGTTGTATGCTGGGATCGGAGGCGGTGGACCGTCGGACAGGGCCATGAGCGGGAAGGGGTCGACAACAGGCGGAGGCCCGTTTGTAGCGGAGGGCTTGTAGATTGGCGGGTCGTGATCCGTCGGTGGTCTCCTGTTCCGGGGGGTACCGGAGGTGATCTTGCGCGTCCTCGTCGGTCGAGCCTTGGCTGTCGGCGCAACGTCTGGCGTGACGGTGTGGGTGACGGTCACGACCTGGATGCTCACGGCGGCGTTGGGATTGGCATGGCTGCTGCCCTCGGGGGTGCTACTGCTGTCGTGGTTGTTGCCGATCGGGTTCGACAGGCGGAATGCCCCCGAGTTGGACGACACCGAGTAGCCGTAGAAAAGCATGCAGCTGAGCAGGAAGGCGAACAGCACCGGCACAGCACTGCGTGCCGTGCGCGACTGCGCGGGGATCATCGACATCAGGGCCATCTCGCGGTTCGTCGCAGCGGCGCCGGGAAAACAGCAGCGCTGCTTTTCGAGTTTGTCGTCGGCAAGGGTGATGTTAGAGGGAGAAGGAGCTGCTTTTGCTTGGAACCGCGCCCTGGTCGGGACCCCTATCACTTGCTTCGATAGCCCCCCATAAGTGCTGCGTAGGGATCGCCTCAGCGCTCGTTAATCCGCTCGTGCCGCAGAGGATCCGGTCTTGTCCCTCCAGCTGGGTGCCCGCAGCCATTGCGCTCGATCTGTGACAAGCAAACAAGCATCAAAGGGGGGAATATTGGCATCATTCGCGCCCTTGATTGGCTGCCTTGCGGCATCCTGCATGCCGAGACAGGCCATTGCTCGATAGCGCATCCTGGCAAGGGGCGAAACCGGGGCGGGAGACCTGGATTTCCAGGCCCAGCTTCAGCTGTATATTCGGGACGCAAGGGACTGAGCCCCTGAAACGTTGTGCTGAAGAAAAAAAAAAGTCAGCGACGCGCTCGCTTCATTAGCAATCAAGAGCGATACGGCGCGCTGGCCGGTAGCAATGGGAACAACTTCCTAACGGCGGCGCGATGGAGCAAGTGGACCACGGGCAAAATTGGATCTTCCAACCTTGTGGGGGACTATTTTAGGGAGTTTGGCGACAGGCAGCAGGCGGGGTGTATAATGTTACCTTTTGGCGCTCTCGTGTTGGTTTGTCGCCAAATCAAACCAAATTCCAATGAGTTGAAAGCAGGTCTGGGGGTAATTCGACAGCAAGACCATTACCTCTCTCCTAAGGGCTCGATCCTGTTAGCCTAGAAGCGAGGACACAGCTACTCCAGAACTGAGTCGAGGATATCTCGTTCTCGCGAAAAAGTACACAAGAAAATCGCACACTCGGAGTGCTTATCGATAAGGATTTCGTGGTCACCTTCCTTCTTGAGTCTGAAAACCGGGCCTTGGCAACGACTCCCGGAGCAAGCCGATCGCCTCTCGTCACGATGCCCAGTTCTTCTCTGACATCCTCTCTTCCTGAGTGAAAGTTGCAGTTCAGTCGTGTCTTATTTTCAACATGGCGCCCCTTGCGCAAGCTGTGACGGTGTCTCTCAAGGATTTGAAGGCCGGTAAGTGATTCGCCCTGTGTTTCGGTGGAGATGCGGGGTGTTATCGTGTTGTTGGTCCATGTGAAACTTGCAACACAGCTAACAGCGCCCATTTCTGCGTCTAGGAACCGTGTCTTTCGAGACCCTCAAGGAGGCATTCGGTCCGGATTCTCTGGGAATTCTTGTTGTCAAAGACGTTCCCGCCGAATTCGTCGAACTGCGACACCGGCTCTTGTCGTACTCGTCGTACCTCGGCAACCTCCCCAAGTCCAAGCTCGGTAAGTGCCACGACTTCATACAACTTCATACAGGGCGTATCGCTGTTGACACCCGCCGTTCAGATGAGCTTGAAAATGAAAAGGCCAAGTACTTGACTGGGTGGTCTCTCGGCAAGGAGACGCTCAAGAATGGCCAGGTCGACACCCTGAAGGGCTCGTTCTATGCCAACTGTGCCTTCTACGTGGATCCAACGCTGGCCTGCGCTAAACCAACAGAGCAGTTCAACGCTGACAACTTCCCGGAGTACCTCTCGCCCAATATCTGGCCTGGCGAGGCTACCCTGCCCGGCTTCAAGGATAGCCTTGAACAACTCTGTGGCGTGATCATCGACGTGGCCGTCCTCGTCGCACGAGCCTGTGACAGATTTGCCGAACAGGAGATTAGCGGTTACCCCAGCTCCTACCTGGAGCGTGTTGTGAGTACCTCTACCACCACCAAGGCTCGCCTCTTGCACTACTTTCCTGAAGAACCTGGCACGGTTGCGGATAGTAAGGCTGCTGGCGGAGACGAGGACGAGGATGACTGGTGTGCCACACATCTCGACCATGGCTGTCTCACGGGGCTGACCTCGGCCATGTTTGTCGACGAGGCCAAGTCGTCACCTTTGATTGCCGCACCCAAGTTCGAGACGGAAGAGGCGACCGGCCTGCCGCCACCCCTGGCCCCTCTTCCGGAGCTCGCCGCATCCCCCGACTCGGCATCTGGACTGTATATCAAATCTCGGACGGGGGAGACGGTGCAGGTGAAGATCCCACGCGACTGCATTGCGTTCCAGACCGGCGAGGCCCTGGAGCGCATAACCGCTGGCAAGTTCAAGGCTGTCCCACACTTCGTGAGGGGTGCTCGAGCAACATCGGGGAGAATCGCCAGAAACACATTGGCTGTTTTCACGCAGCCAAACTTGGGGGACGAAGTGGATCTGGAACAGCACATTACCTTTGGCGAGTTTGCTAGGGGGGTTATCACCAAAAATACGGTCGTTTGAGTGGGGGAATCCAGCCTGGGGAGAGTCGATGCGTATCTGAATAAACAGCCTTTGAATCGGTTCTGTCACGCGAAAATATGAAGCCGGGGCGCTCTTCGCTGCGCTTTTGTCCACAATATCCACACTTTTGGTTGTCCTCGCGCGGGCTGGCACTAGCTCCCCTCTTGCAACTTTGAAGATGACGGAGGTGGAGGGATCATGCCGTCACCAACCTGGACCCAAGAGGAGGCGTTCGTTCTTCAGGGGTTTGTTCTTGGCAAACCGGTGGCGTGTGCATAACCCCATGCCCCGCAAATTACCCCTGGAAGCTACGGAAGGTTCCAATCAACGCGCCCATGACAGTCGAAATTGCCTCTGCTCGACAATTGCCGTCGCCGTCGCGCAAGTTGTGCCTCTTTTTCGGACTGGTCTCTCTCTTCCAGTGGCTTCTATCGATCCCACCGTAGTCGTTCGCTTTCTACTTCGTTTCGCTCGTTCAATTGACGCGTTTTGTACTTGTTACGGCCTGTGACGTAGGCCTGAGAAGCTCGCGACTTACACAACTTCGGGTGTGTCCAAATCTGCCGCATATGTTCGCGACAACAGGCTTCGCCATGCCGGCCGCGGCATGGCTTCTACTCTCCACTCTCTGCGACACCGTCGCGGCAGTTCCTCATGTCAACCGAGGCATGCACGCCATCGCAATCGCAGCCCGACAGACTGATGCTCCCGCGACGCCTGCTTCCCCGACAGACCCCTGGGTCTCGGTTGATGAATCCGGTCGTCCCAAGACAGTGACGCCCGTCTTGACCACCATCGATGGCACGCCCACTGTTATTTCAGGGGCGCCGTACGAGTTGACAGGCACCGTCTTTACTCAAACCCGCAACGCTGCTATCACAACAAGCACTGGCGTCCCGGCACCAACAGCGACTGGCAAAGATGGAAGCGGCTCTTTTGCTCTGTGTAAGAAACCCGAGGGCGACTTCGCTCCGTTCTGCGAGCCCAAGAACAACGCAACCATATATCCCGGAAAAACACACTACGGTATGTCCTTCCCCCCGTGTCCCTCTGCGCCCTCCCTTCTCTAACTCCTCTCATTCAGTCACCTGGGACCCAGCCTTCTTCAAATCGAGTAACACCACGATTCGTGTTGTCGGCTTCTACAACGAAACCGAAGAGGCCTTCTCGTCCGACCTGATCTCCGCCGGCTGGGGCTTCTATCAATGGAAAGTGGAGTCCGACCTCTACAAGAAGCCCGGCAAAGACGCCGTGAACATCACCCTCCGCATCGCATCTCTCCCCCTCGGCTCAACCGTCAACTGGGTCCCCGGCCCCACCATCATCGTCACCTCCGAGCCTGCTCCCGAACCAACCAAATCCCCCGTCCCCCAAGGCGAAGCCCTCTACATCGCCCTGCCTACCGTTCTCGGCTTCGTCGCCCTCATGGTCGTAGGCACCTGCATCTGGAACCGCAAGCACCGCAAGATCGGCCTCGGCAACGTCATGGGCCGCGGCCGCAACGGCTACGGCGTCGGTAAATCCCGGCGTCAGCGCCTCTTCGGCAAGGGCACCCGCAAGGAGCAAGCCATCGGGCTTATGGAGCGCGACGGCGCCGCAGGCGCATATCGCGACCATGACGACGACGAGTGGAAGTCCGAGATCCCCGGGCGAGGACGGACTCGCATCCGCGCTGATGAGATTGACCGGCCCCGACGCGATAGTGACGCGCTGGGCAGTCTCGCGGGGACGCCGACGCGGACTGATTTTGACTTTAGCAGGCCGGGTGAGAGTGATAATAATAAGAATGGAGCGAATGTGTTCCGGGCTGAGATGGAGAGGCAGGAGAAGATGGCCAGTAAGCGGATGTAGAGCATGAAGCCTCCTGGCTATGATGAGTTGAACGGGGAAGACGACATGGAGGACCACAAGCAGAAGGAATATGAGGGGAGGTGTTTTGTTATTTCCCAAGAAGAGAGGGTCAGGGTTATCCGGCGGGTATCGCGATGTGAAAGAACCCCTGATGAACAGTTTCAAACTTAGGAGAACAACAGCATCATCAAACCAGACAGACAGTGGGAGGCGGAGATAAAGGTATAACGATGGCAGATTGAAGATCACCAGATAGTAGCTGTCTACGTATCCGCTTATGATAATGGAAATTACTTTCAAACTTGAAACAATTCGGATGGAGAGTTGAGATGCAATTATCATAAGGTCGAGCTACCGAGCCCAACGCTGTCATTACACGTTATATAGAGACCTTTGGTTCCTTCCCATGATTGCGTCGCCTTTACCCCCATCCCCTTAATTCTGTCCATGTTTTCTGTACCCGTTGCACCCCAGCGCCATTCCAATATCCGTCTCTTGCTCCCATTGATGCAGTAAAAAACAAAACACAATCTGTCCAGACTTGTGGCGGTCCCGCCATCTGAGCCCGTAAACAAAGAATTGTACACACCCAATCGAAGAGAATGTTCATTTCAGGCCCAGGTGAGTTCCCAGTGGGAAGTCCAAGCACCCTCTGGGAAGTGCTCCTTGAGATCCTTGAGAATGAGGAGTTGGCTCTCGTCGGAGTATGTCCAGCTTGAAGAGTCCAATTCCTTTCCTTCCAGCACCACTTTCGACGGGGCCGTCGCCACGCCCATGATTGACACCGTCCCGAGCGGATTCCTGTCAAGGTAATTTCCCTCCGGCGCTACGTTCAATGAGCTGCTCCCTGCGAAGAACTTTAAGATGTTAGTATGAACTAGAATGCTGAAGCTGTGTGATATGCAACTTACCTTGACCCAAGTCTTCGCAGCTGGCACCAAACTTTCACCATCATCGAGATAGAGCTGCCCCTCTGCATTCCCGCTCAAATCCAGCGCCACGATGAGCCCCCATGGGTTCTTGCGGCTCTCCGCTGTCGTCATTCCTGGCTCCTGTGTAGGGATAATATTGCCGCCACGCAGGTACACCGGAATGTGGGTAAGAGGGGCACTGATCGTGACGTTCTGGCCACGCTCAACTCCCTTGACAGCCGTCTGATTGTACCAGTCATACCAGACCGTTCCACTCCCGACCCCCGGGAACACACCGTTGACAGTTGAGGCGCCTTGATTCAAACACGGTGTCACCATGACAGCCTGGCCAAGCATGAACTGCAGGTCTGCGTTCGCCAACCACGGCTCGTTCGGGAACTCCCATGCGAGAGCGCGCATCACGGTATCCCCGTTTGAGTTGGCCCGGGCGAAGAGCGTATACATATAGGGCAGGAGTGTATACCGGATGTTCATCGCCTTCTTGGTCGCAACCATCACTGCCTCCCATCGGTATGGCTCCTGTGGGTCGGCGCCCAACGTGTTGTGGTTTCGGTAGAAGGGAAAAAAAGCGCTAAGCTCCATCCAGCGTGCGCAAAGTTCCATGTTGGAGTTGCCGCTGAAACCGCAAGTATCAACGCCAAACATCGGGATGCCAAAAATCGAGAACGACAGTGCTTGTGAGATGCTGAATACCATCGAGCGCCACGTGGACTGGTTATCGCCTCCCCAGTGCCCAGCCCACTTTCCTGAGCCCGCAAAAGTGCTTCGCCCGATGATGAATGGCCTTTTCCCTTCAAAGACTCTGAGAAGGGCCTGGTACGTGGCGCTGAGGATCTGGTGGCCAAAGAGGTTGTGGAAATCATACTCGACGGTTCCTCCGTGGTGGGTGCCGTTTGGACTGAGAGCATGTTCGGCCATATCTCCATAGAAGCCGTGGATAGTGTATGGTGGCCAGTTTATGTTCCTAGCTCCCGGGGTCGGTGTGGTGCTTGTAATTGGTCTGTCTGGGCGGACGACAGTTGGATGTGTTTCTTTTTGCTCACGTAACCTGGACGCTGCCACGAGAGCCTCAGTTTCATTCGTGAGTTCAAAGCCCTCGGGGTACTCCAGGACAAGATTTCCAAGTTCTCCAGGTAGCTCAAATGGTGGATGTACGGGGTTCAGCGTCAAGTTGCCAGTTCCGCAGCTCCCCACGCAGAAGGAAGCCACCTCGGACATATCGATCCAGATACCGTCGAACGCAACGAGCTTTGAATATCGGATGAACTCGTCGATCCACCAGTTAATCGCTCCAGTGCCATTGAGGACAGCGCCCACCCAGTCTGGGAATGCTGGACCAGGAGGTCAGCAGCTGAAGATAGATACAGTATCACTAGAGTGCTCACCTGTATAACCTGGCCACACGGCTCCGTAATAGATGGAGCCATCGGGATTGAGCACAAAGGCATTGGCATCGACTCCACGGTCGAATGGAGGATATGCATCAAATTCGTTCTCGGGATTGGGGGCGTAGATGGCTGAGTCCACAATAGGCACATAATGTTGGCCGTTTGCGTGGAGCTTTGATAGGAACTCGACGCCCTCCTCGTAGCTGAAACGCTTCGGGTCGTTCTCAAAATCCCTATACTGGTTCATGTAGTCGATATCGGCTACCACTGGTCAGTATTTGCAGCAAATGTCCGAGCCGCCGAGAAGAGCAAAGCCATATCTAAAGCGTGAACTTACTCCAAATAGTCTCTAGGGGTATCTCAAAGTTCGCAAACTCGTCGATGACTGTCTGGAGTTCGGTCCAGTTGTTATAGCCCCAGCGGCACTGATGGTAGCCAAGTGTCCAGTATTGTTGCATGGCCGGGAGGCCAATGGCGCTCTTCTGGTAAGCTTTTGTAACATCCTCGGCCGTCGGACCAGAATAGATGTAGAGATCGAGAGTACCACCAAGTACTCTCCAAGTGATTCCTGATGGCCTAAGGAGCACCTCGTGTGCATGCGCATTTCGGAGGTAGACACCGTGCGTATATGAGAGGTATTCTTTCTTCTTGTCGTCCGCGTCCGCGACGTAGGTCAACTTTCCCGATTCGCCCTTGGTGAAATACCTCGTGTCAAGATATATAGGGTGGCTGCCGTATATGTTGGAATCGACGGCATCGCCTACATCATCAGCGAAGACTGTTCCTACTCTGTGTTAAAAGTCCGATCCACCATGTTACTGTATGGAGAGGACATGCTTACTATTGAGGTAGTTCCCCAGCCGGAGGCCATGTATGACCTCCCCAAGACCATACAAATTGTAGTTCTCGGGGAGCGAGGACCCAAATTCGATGAATTGGTCCTCAAAGACAAGAGCCCGCCCTTCAGTAGTGAATAGGATATCACCTGTGTCCTTCCGCTTGATTGTGAAAGCAAAACTAGGCTCACTCGTCCAAGACACATCCAACTTGCTGTCAGCAGCATATAACCCTCGCCCATCAACCGGACGCGACACTAATGCTTCTGGTAGCAAAAACCAAGTCTCATTCTCTTGGCCAATATAGCGAGGCTGGATTTGGATATGAAGACGGTCATCTGCTTGATGTCTGACAAAAAGTGTCAGATCCTCAATGTCGTTTCCGTATACGTTGCAAGCAGGGCCTGCAAGATGTAGATCCGCGGTGAAGCCATTGACGGTCTCTAAAACATTGGAGGCCTTGTAGCCTGGGCAGACGTCCTGAGGATCAACAGCTTCGGGGTCGAGGAGGTTTGGGATGAGGTTCAAGCCATAGTCGGCCGACCTCGGAACCGTGAAGACCGGGTTGTTAGCTGTGGCTGTTGCTGTTCCAGGGAGGGTGCCGGGCCGGGTGGGTGCGGGATACTCGGCCTGACCAAACGCCCGATTTGGGAGGACGGTAGAAAGAAGGAATAATGAAAGCCACGTGAAGAGCGCCATGACGGCAAGTGTCAGCCCGAATCTCCGTATACTCTGTCTCTTGGCTGAGCCGGGTCTCGTCTTGATGCGAGAGAGAACAGCCCACAGGAGGAGCAGGGCGCAAACGCTCAAATAGTAAGGAGAAGCCGGCCCAACGGGGCAGCCTGCTCGGCTTGGGCGAAAGGCGAAGTGGGTTGCGCACTTAGGTGTGCTAGTCAAGGCCGATGCTTCTGAACTATGATGGCCCGGGTGACCGTTCAGATGGGCCGAGGCCGCGTTGCCATGGAAGAATAAGGCGAGGACGAAGATTCTAGATTTGGATGCTGCCGTGGAAGAACGTGGCGGCGAGGCCACGGGGGGGAACCTACACGATGGTTACACACTCTCCTGGTCACTCGGATCGAGAAGGTTTGCAAAATCAGGGCACGAGACGATGGGTATGTGCAAACCTTATGACGGCATATGTACTGTTCCGACGGGGGCGGAGGTAACGCACCGTGAGGGTAACATCTCTTTCGAAGCCGGTCAGCCTGTTCCACCTCGCTGTCATTGTCGGGAACACTGCTATGCTGGTCTGTGCTTGCGAGTAATGTGTAGGCTCTGCGGTTGCGGCCCGCGTCCTCGACCGCGTGCGTAGGAAGTCGTTGGACAGTGGATCGGATCGAGACATGATCGCCACTCCCATTTGCGGGCACCAATCGCTAGTTGCCCCAAACCCGGGGAAATCCAGGAACCCTTTGTGCTTCCGGGTGAAATAAGCTTGCTTGCTTGGGCAAGTTCGAGGTCAAAAAGTGGGAAAGTCGTTGCGGCGTGGAGGCTTGAGCGGCTACAGGATGTTGGCTGTCAGGTGCGCAAGCCTCGAATTTGAATACACACGCCAAGTATTTGCGGCGATGGATGGCTTAGAATCTGCAATCCCGTTCGGCTTTGGTTTCCGCCATGAGGTGGCCAAGGTCAGGTGCGCAACTCGGCGCGGGCGGACAACGGAGTCGGTGTGGCGGAAGGTGCGAGTCGAGGGGCCCGCAAAACATGACCCAGTTACGTTGAGCTTGCACTGTCAAACGTCAAGGTCAACCGTTCGAGCCAAAAAAGCAGATCCCGCCGACCACCACTTCGTGGCGTTCCAGAAGATATCCGTGCACGAGGTGTGAACAATTAGTTTGACACCCCCTTCAGCCACCTAACACTAACAGGCCCCCTAACAACCTCCCCAACACTCACTAACCCCTTCTGATTTTCAGCGCCTCCTACCGAAGTAATGTTGCCCTGACCCTTTTTTTATCAATATCGCAATGAAAATTCGTTTTCCTTCTAACAAGGTTAGTATATCAGCTATCAGAATTGAAATGAAGCCATCTGTTACTTTCTCTAAGTATTAAAACAATGATGATTTTTTTCTGGCGTCGCCTAATTTACAGTGCCCTTATAGTGGGTTTAGTCACTATAAGGCACTGTTAGCAGTGATGAAGGGGGCTGTTAAGGGGCCGTGCATGCCTGAAGTGGGGGTGTCAAACTAATTGTTCACACCTCGTGCCGTGTTTACTTGTACCTTGCAGCAGCTTGCACCTGACTTGTCTGCTTGACTGTCAAAGTCTCAGCCTCGGCCGAGATATAAATTAGACTGTAGCGTAGAACACCTGATATTCCAATTATGTGGAATAGATGTTTAATTTTCCTTGAGCCCTCTCGTGCAGACAGATCACCTTCTGCGTAGGTACCTTTGACCCCTTCCAGGTACTGTGCGCCATTCCAATGTGTCATCCGAAGAAGTCGTCTCAACTCCTGTCAGTTTCCAAACCATATTCCATCTCAAAAAGTCACTAGCAACCCCTAGCAACCCCCAAATACTTTAAACAGATGACAGCCCATAACACCAAAAAGAAGAACTCCAAAAACGAGAGAGAAGATACCCAATGTTCCCAGATGTGATGCCGCCATCCCTTGAACTCCGTCCGCGCTGAACTCCGTCGCTGGTATCCGCTGATATATAAATCCCAAAAAGCAACCGACGCGACTTACCACCGGGGTATAAACAACATCAATAACTGAAGTCGACGTGCCCTAATTGTGCGATTATCTTGTCTTCCTGCGTCGTAGATGTTGTTGCCGTCGTCCCGGTGGTGGCACTCGCGCCCGTGTCTGATTGGGATGTATCGGCACTGCTGCTGCTCCGCGACTGTTGCAGCTCGAGCTGCGGTTCTGTCGGTATCCCGCTGTCTGAAAATCCAAAGTCGCGCATCTGCTGGAAGCTCCAACTTGGCTCGAACCTCCTGCTGTTCCACGCGTGATCCACCCGCTCGTACATCTCGTCGATCTGCTCCAAACTGATCTTGCTGGTCTCGAACACCATGCACCAAACAAAAGCGATGGCAACGATGCAAAAAGCTCCCCAGACGAAGAAAATCCTGGAGCCCAAGTTGACCGCGTCCGCAGAGCCTTTCGTATCTGTCAAATATGGCGTCGCGAAGGCGATACCGAAATTGAGGAGCCAGTTCGACGATGTCGAGACGGACATCGATTTGGCTCGCACCTTCAGGGGGTAGATCTCTGATGTTACAACCCACACGACAGGACCCCATGAGGCAGCGAAGAAAAATATGTAAATGGCGACGAAAGCGATGAGGATCTGGTTTTGTGTCGTCAAGTCTTCGTCTCCGTTGGCGGTGGCGTAAGCGGCAATCAGGAGCTGGCAGATGGCCATGCCTATTGCTCCCACTATGAGCAATCTCCGTCGTCCCCACGACTCGACAACCAAAAGTCCGGGCAGGGTTGATACTGTGTTGATGATCTGCATGATGAGTGAGATTTTGAAAGGGTCGTTAACGCCGGCCCCGTTGAAAAACGTCGTGCCGTAATACATGATGAAATTGACGCCGGTGAGCTGCTGGAGCATTTGGAGACCGCAGCCTGTTAGTGTACGGCGCCCAAGATGCGGATGCCCAAAGAAGACGTCTTTGTAGCTGTCGGGGCCGAGGGCGAGTTCATATTCATGGTTAGCCTCAATTTCGGCGAGCTCTTCAATCAGAGCCGGGTGGGTGATGTCCAGTCGGCGAAGGCGACTGAGTGATAAAGCTGCGGCTTCTTTGTGGCCACGCTTGATGAGATATCGGGGGGTTTCTGGCAGGACCAAGAGGCCGAGGGCAAGGACGCAGGCCCAGCTGAGTTGAAGGCCCATCGGGATTCGATATGCAGCGGCTCCATCGATGTTGAACGTTAGGATGTTGACGACAGAGGCGATAAGTAGCCCCACCGTGATGGAGAGCTGGTAGGCGCAAACCAGTGTTCCTCGAACCCATTTCGGAGCCATTTCTGACTGATACAAGGGAACGAGGACCGAGACCGTTCCAACACCGATTCCAGCCACCGTCCTAAGAATCGCGTCGTGTCAGCGCGCGAGTAGATGGCGTGTGTCCATGCGTCTCGACTCACCTCCCGATAACCAGTAGCGGAATATTTGTCGCGCAAACCTGGAATATGCCGCCAATGCAGAAGACCCCGACCGCGCCGATGAGCGACCGACGGCGACCCCATTTGTCTCCCACCGGAGCCGATAGAAGCGCACCGATAACCGTCCCAAAACTCAGCATCGCGACAATAAATGCAACCTCCTTCGGCGACATGGTGATGTCTCCCTTGTAATCTTGGTAGCCCGAATTGAAATGGTCCTTGAATGACTGCATGGCCAGGATGCCGTTGATCGTGCTAGAGAAGGGAGAACAGCGTCAGCTCTCGCGCCCCGATTGATTCCTGCCTCCTCCCGAGTCCTAGATCCTGCCTGCCATCGCTTACCCTGTGTCGTAGCCGAACAGCAATCCGCCCGTGGCGACGAAGAGCCCGACCATGATCGCCGGCGCGGAGGAACCGGCGACATTGTCGGGCTTGTGCCAGCCCATGGCTATCGCCATGGTGCAAGAGAAGGCCTATCAAGCCAGATTCGATGTCGGTGCTCGCTGGGAAACTATCGCGATGGGGGTTGGCGATGAGGTTGTATGTGCGAACCGGTTCATTTGAGGGCGATGGCCGTAGCGATGTCCTTCGCGGGAGGAGTGGGGATCACTGAGCGGGCACTGGAGAGGACGAGCGAGAATGTGGGCACTGGGGCCCGTGCTCCCCCCTTTCCTAATCCAGCTGCGTTGGGCTTGGCGCCCCAAACCCGTGGTGAGTTCCAGCAGACCTCCATGCTGCAACAAGCCTGCCGGCGTGGGCACCCCTCCCCCGGGCCTGGATGCCTGTCCTTGGGGCCATCAGCCAGTCCAGGCAACAAAACACTACACGTCGAGGTACTCTACGAATTTACACACGCGAAACGCCAGTCAATTGACACAAACGTGTGATGATTGTCACGACAGTTCCGATCCATCCGAACGGGCGGTCGATCGCCGGTACTCCGTACCGTTGCGATGGGCTTCCCCAAAGATCTGGCCAACGCCAGCATGCCTAGGTGCTGTTGGCGATCTTCACCGGAAAGGGGACGCCTGGCTTTTTGGGAGGGCTCAGCGAATCACACTGGCTGCGCAGAAAACGGCGCGCACAAATCCACAAGCACGACCGCTCAGGAGGCGGGGCTGTATGAATACCAGAAACCCCAGGTTCGCGGGTTGGTGCCATGCAACCTGGAAGCGAGATATCGCAGTTCCAGCCTACTGTGTAGGGTGCACACTCCGAACGGTTCTCAGCATTGTGCTGGGGAAATTATTGACGGCGGCCAACTAACTATCGACGCCTCGGCCAACCCAAGGGTATTCTGAGGACAAAGGTGCTGCAGAAAGACGTAGACGAAGTCAGCCCTCGAACAGACATTTGCGTTTTTGTCAGACATGAGGCTCTCCATAGTTACTTGACGGCATCAAAGGCGACTTGAGAAGCAAAGGAGAACGAGTGGATCCCCTCTGGCCCCGTCCATTGGCTGAATGGACAACTTCCCAGCCCCACACCATGCTTGCTGGCTGGCATGAGGCAGCGAGGTTCAACAGCACGGGTTCAAGAGCTGACAGACACAGACAAAACTTGACCTCTCTCAACGCGACAGAACCGGAACTCGACTTGCATTCGCGACCTGATCGTTTATTCTGCCTCCGCCCTTGCGGCCACGAGGCCAAGAAGCCGATCAACACCCTCACGCTCGGGAAAGCACACACGGTGCAGGATGTGGGCGAGCCACAGTCACAGCACCCCCCAATCCAATCCTCTGCTGAGACGGCGAACCCCCCGAGTGGCACTGGCACATCACGATGCAGGCCGCTTGACTAAGAACAGCCAATTCGATTTTCCAACGGCAAGCTAAACGTCAGCACCCAGACCGCCAGCTAAACTGCTCTAGGCCGGCTGGCTCCTATTCTGATCGAACTTATGCAGCCACATCCCACCTCCTGTTACGGCTTCCTGGCTTTTTCATCAGGCGCGCAAGAGCGCCTGCTTTTGGTGCGCATTTGGCCCTCTGGCATTGTCCAACCGCAACATGCATCAACCAAACCTGAATCGCATGCGATTTTGACTATTTTTACAGGGTCATCAGGTTGTCCGCCCACGGTCGCAGATGGTCCTCAGCTGTTTCCGCTGCTGCGCTGCGATGCTTGTGTCCCACGAAAGGCGAAGGGCCCAGTCACACGGACTTGGCCGCTTCCCGTCGACATCCCCTCACAGCCCGTCATCCCGTTCAATTCCCACAGCGGCACCCCGCTCGAGAGAAACTGTCGATTTCACATTGTACCGGGTCCCCTCCGCGCGGTTCAGACCCAGCACTGTCAAGACTGGTCAGTCCGCGGTGGGTGAGTTAATTTGTCGGTGCGCACTGCGCATCACGGGCGGGGTGTGATTGGATCACCTCACCCCTCCTCAGCCTGTCAGGACTCAGGAAAAAGGGAGAGGCACACAGACAGCCTGTTGCTGTGACCAAGACGCACAGCTGCGAGGTCCCTCCCGTGTTTCTGGCCGCTTTTTGGGGACCTCGACTGGCGTAGCGGGCCATGGGGGGCGACTGCCTTCTGCGCCGCAGAGGGGCAGTGGTTTCTGGCATGATTATGCCTATGCTCTTTTCTGTAGTATCCCCTTCATCATGCCACCGTAACTCGCCTCGGCTCCAAGGCGGTTGCGGCCCGCCTGGCTCAATGGGTTGTTGAGCTGGGGAAAGCCGATTCAGCAAATAACCGTCGGGAAGTTTTTGCGGAGTTCTCCCACTCGATGTGTCTCAACAGGGACCGGCTGAACAGAACCTGCTGCCCATCCTCCCCCGTCGTCGGCGTGGGTTCTCGGGGTTGTCCAACACTTGGCGCGGACTTGGCGCGGAAGAAGAAACGGTGATGCCGCTGTTTCTTCTGCTGCATGTTGAAGCTCAGCTCCGGTGCCCTGAAAATCCCACAAGTGAGTCCAAACTCACAGAGCCAACTGCGTTGAACAGGTGCCCCTTTTGGAGAGGCAAAATCCGCCATGGCGTCTGGGAACAGAGTCCCCTCCCGATAGGACGGCACCCCTCCGGCACAGGGTGAATTCCTTCGGATGTTCGAGGGAGGGTGACCACACACCATCCCATATTCCTTCCCGTCTGGTCATGGCAGTCGCCTTCTCCCCAGGAGTTGCATTGAGCTGCGCCTACACCTACGCGGGAGCGACCGAGGTGTGCTGATCTTCTCCGAGATGGGCTCAAGGTTCAGTTGTCCAACTTGGCCAACTGAGACTCAAGGGAGTTGTTGAAGACAGGCACAGTCCATCGATATCAGCTGCTCGGTCGAGGGCTGGACTATCGATGGTTGACGCCACGGGCTCAAATACGGGTGCCATGAAGCAGTAGTGCAGACCAGTCCTTACCGCACTCAGTCCGTGATCAAGATGGGGATGCGAGTGTGCTCGAGTGAGCCCCTGAAGCAGCACTCCGATCTTCACCTCTCCATCGCACAAGTAAGAGTTTGTACGTTGACCTCTTATGAGACAGTTGATCTCAGATCGTCTACTCGACAGATGAAGCTCACGATACCGGTTTCTGAGTTGATGTCGATGGGACTGACGATGTTGTGTGTGTCTCATTTGCTTAGTCACCGCCGCTATGCACGGTTCATGTATTCTCGGGGGAAGCCCGAGATCACCACGCCGTCTTGCTGCAAAGCAATAAACGCACTCTTATGGCCACATATCCGAAGGCAATGCTGCCTATGGCGGCCAACACTGGCCGCCACTCGCGATGGTATGGAGCACAGCATCAAGCACGCTGACAGCCCTATGCCTCAAAAAGTTGAAAATATGTAAGTTCTGAGAGATGGCAAAGTCGGTCAGCACCGTCAGTTTCAGCCTCTGTCTTGGTGCCTGCGTCCTGAGAAGCTACTGGTCGCCTCCTCAAGGCTGCACACCACCACTCAACGCAAGATTCAGGGGCCATCGTTCACAATGATGTTAGCCACCTCTCAGCCCCGTCACCGAGCAGATGTGTGTCTCAACCCATCATCGGATTCTCTGGCCCAAGACAAAAGTCGCCTCGTCACCCGCACCGCCATGTGTCCAGTGCAGCCCGTCCGCTTGGAAGGCGCTCAATGGTGCGACACCACGCTTATATTGATCTCCTGGGTCGGTAGGGAAGAAGACAATCCATCACCACCAAGCCCGGTTTCTCCAGGCAGCGGAACGTGCAAACCTTACCATGCGTCCTTGCTCGAAACTGTCTGGAAACCCATCATTTACAAAGAATACAAACCATATCTATGTGCAATACCCTTCCACGGTGCGTGCATCGAAGGCTCGGTAGTAGTCCCTGCACTCAGCATCTCCAACCTGGTAACCTACCATTATCTCAAAGCACGCACTTGCTCACGATACCTTACCCGCCTCGATTAGACTTCACTTTCACACATTTCCCTCCCCGCCAACTAGCACATCTACCAAATACAAACCCTCATAACATCCAGGCGAACGGCCTGAGAACAGGGAGAATCCCAGCATACCGCCCCCAAGCACGGGACAGACAGGCAGACACAGAGCCTCCCTCCCCTTTCCCCATCCCCTCCCAAACTGTTGACCGACCACATATACACTCCCCACCGCTTCCACCCCAAGCATTGGCTCAACGCGCAATTTTTAATAACTCCAGAAGGAACACCCAAGCCCTTGGAAAGTCTTGGTCTCATGCAGCCGGTTTATTCGACCTTGAAAATCCTTGAAATGGACCACTGTAGCCGATAGCCGAGGAGACGACCAGAGGCCAATCACAATTGGGAATGAGTGATAGGTGGGTAAATTTACAAGAGTCCAGGATTGCAAAATGATGAATGTGAGTGAGTGAGTTAGTTACTTGTTGTCATGTGCAAAATATTCTGTAGAATTTTGGGAACATTACTTTGATGATGGCTGACAGAAACAAGACATTTCATGACATGACATGACAACAAATGAAATTTCGAAATAAATAAAGAATCTATCAATACAGCACTGCTATGCATCATAATCCCTCAGCATACATGATGCTGTGTCTCATCTGCTTCATACACACTACACACAGCCGCCACCACGTTGAACTCCTGGGGGGACGTAGCCCCCCTTTTCCCCGAAGCCCTGGTTTGGGTTGGCTTCACCGCTGACCAACTTCATTACACCGCGGATATATCCTCCACACTATCACTCAAGATTGTTTAGATCTCAAGAGTAACCTCCTGGCCCTTGACTCTCCCGATGACTTGCTCGGGGGCGTATTTGGGGATGACCTCATCATCGTGGAGCATCTCAAACTCCTCAGTGGCGTCACGGCCCATGAAGTTAAGGAGGGCCTGGGGGCCACCAGGGTGGTCGTCAAGCCAGTTGGTAAGGTCGAGAACGACACCCTTAACTACCACCCAGAGGTCCTCCTTCTTGTTGTGCTTAGCGACCTCCTCCATCGTGAACTCCTTCTCAGGAATAGTGAACTTCTTGGGGTCGTTGGCCTTACCAGACTCTTGGCCGTTGCCCTTGGGGTTGGGCCCCGTCGCGGACACGGCCTGCGAGGAAGGAGCGTCGGAGCGACCAGCACCGGCACCGCCGGAGCCCCACTCAACCGAGATGCGACCGGGGGTAGAGGGGTCGATGTGGAGGGCGATCTGGCCGAGACGTGCTGCGCCAGCGGTGCCCTGGAGCGCCTGCTGGAAGAGGTAGTTGCTGGCGGTGTCACCGGCAACACGGCCGTAGACGACGCACCCGAGAAGAGAGGATCCACCGAGACGGTTGGCACCGTGGACACCACCGGCAAGCTCACCGCAGGCGAAGAGACCCTCGAAGGGCTTCTTCTCCGAGTTGAGGACCTGGGCCTTGTCGTTGATCTCGATACCACCCATGGTGAAGTGGAGGACGGGCTCCATGAGGGCGACGTGGAAGTCATCGTTGATGTCGAGGGGCATGTTGTGGAAGAACTTCTTGCCCCATGGGTCCTTCTGCTTGCCCTCGGCAATGGCGTTGTAGGTAGTGAAGGTCTTCTGGAGGTGCTCGGGTGTGCAGCCAATAGCCTTGGCGAGCTCCTGGCCGGTCATCTTCTTCATGAGGCCACGGCCGGAGTAGTGGCGGGTGTGGAAGTCGAGGGTGTTGGAAGCCTTGGAGTTGAGGATGAGGCGGATAGGGAACTTGCCCTTGTCCTTCTCCTTCCACATCATGCCCGAGACGTAATCACGGTGGCCGAGCTCGTCACAGAAGCGGTCGCCATCAGCGTTGAGGAGAAGACCACCCTCACCGCGGAGCGCCTCAGCAGCGAGGAACTTCCACTTGGAGCCAGGGTCCTTGGGGTCGACGAGACCGGTAGGATGGACCTGAACCTTGTCCATATCGATGCCATTGCCGCCAATGGCCATGACCATCTTCTGGCCGTCACCAGTGGCGTGCGTGCCGTTGGTGGTGGCAAGGCCGTAGGTATCAGGGCGGTGCTTCTTCAGGAGCGAGCCCTCACCGAAGTCGGCGGCATAACCACCGGTGGCCAGAATAACGGGGCCCTCGAGCGTTTGTGGTTGCCCGTCGAATTCATATGTGACACCGGTGACCTTGTTACCCTCCTTGTTCAGGCCAGTGACGCGGGCCTTCTTGATGATCTGAACTCTCTCAGGCTCGGTCTCGGCGAGCTCCTCGAGCCTCTGCATGAGCGCATAGGTGATGGCCATGCCAGGGAACTTGGCATCGTGGCCACGGTGGGTTCGGGGCTGGGAGTGGCCACTATTCCCACACGGTCAGCGGAGCGCTGGTGAAAACAGGGGTAATGCCGGGCTTACCCGAGACGGGAGACAAGAGTGAGGTCGAGGTTGAAAACATCTTGCAGCCACTCAACGGCGGCAGCCGACTTGTATGTGAGGACCTTGATGAGGTCGGGTCTGGCCTTGTCACGCGCGGACTTGAGGGTGTCCTCGTAGAACTGCTTGACGCTGTCCTGGATGCCGTGGTCGACCTGTGTCCTTGTCAGGGCGCCATTGATGCCAGAGGTGGCCTTGGTCGAGTTTCCGCCAAAAAAGCCCTGCTTGTCGAGAACGACGACGTTGCCGCCGGCAAGGTAGATGGTGTGCGCAGCGCTCAATCCGGACACTGTGCATCGGCGCTGGTCAGCGTCACGAAGACAACTTCACATGTGATGACGACACACGGCGCAGCGCAGCGAAACGCGGGGTCGCAACGCCTTTGGGGTGGGCTGATTGGGGAAGGGAAACTTACAGCCGCCGCCAACAACGATAACTCGGGGAGCCATTGTAACTGATCTTTTTGGGTGGGAGAACAGAGCGATGACGATACGAAGAGGAACAGGAGAGGGGATGGGAAAGACCGCAGCCGTGAGGAATGCTACGAGTAGTTATTTGACCGCGGTGGGTTGCTCCCTCGGAACTAGCAACGGCTGGCCTGAGGTTGGAGCTGACACGCTGATTCGTGCCGAGGTCGACTTGAGGGACAGGGGTTTTGCGGAGATGCTGCAGGGCATGTTAGCGAGAACAAAATGCCCGGACCCGGCGTCGTTCAACTCACATTCCTCGTCTGGCAGTCGCGAAGCTCAGAAAGCTCAGAAGCACACGAAAGCGAGTTGTTGCACGATTGGAGAGACGGGAGCAAATTGGGGAGAGGAATTGGAGGCAAGCGGCCTTAATAATGGTCGATTTCGTCCGCTTTGTGCACGGCGACGGGACCAGGACGTCGTTCTCCTGGGAATGAATGTACCGAGGTCTCCTCGCCACAACGACCCGGGAAGGAGCGACAGCAGCAATCCCCACCGCTTCACAAATGTGGGGTTCGCCTTGGGCTCCGAGGGCTCTCCATGTCACCTTGTTAGCCTTTCGAGACAGGATGCCCGATGAAGGCTTGGTTCCGAGGCGCGCGAGGGTCAGGAGGTGCACCGTTGCCGCGACGCCTGTCCCCTCACGCCTTCCCCAGAGCCGCTTTCTCCACACTTCGTCACGAGCCTGGGCTGCAAGTCCCGTCGCGGGCACCACGCTCAAAATTGCATGTGATGGAGAAGCTCCAACTTATCTCAGGGACCACTAAAATTTAGGCATTTGCAAGCAACTCCTCGCGGCACTTGTCCAGCCGGACGTCCAAACACTGGACTGGGAGCCGGCCGACAAATAGCCTCGAGCCTAATGATGCCCATGAATAGGTGCATTTCGGCCGGCCGAGCATTGCAGAGGGCCTTGGGAACGCGTGCAATTCCACAGAATACCTTAACCTTGGGGCGAGGCCTGGCCGACTGTGGACAGCCGGTTGAAGCCGAGCCCAGCGGCGAGGTCAGATGACAACTTCCCGTTGCCAGCGGGCAGAACGTCTGCTTTGCGCTGGTTCTGGTACTGTAGATAGATAGCGCCTGACATGTGATGCAAGGAGTTGGGTTCCATTCGATTTAAATGCAAGTATCCTCTGCCAACTGTTTACTGTCGCCCTACTTGTAGGAATGCACTGCATTTTGCTGGATGGGATCCATAAACCTGGGAATGGGGCCCCGCCTCTGGGCAAAACAAGCTCACTTCCATCCTGGTTCCAGGTTGAAAACCGTTATAGGCGCGTGCCACGCGCGCAAGCAACTTGAGCGATGGAAATTGCAAATATCCTTGGATTGAATCAGAGAGACTCTGAGGCCGCCATCTCTTTGTACCTATGAATGAAGACTGGTGGTTGTCGCTGGTTGTTTCGGACCGCCCAATCAGGAGAACGAGAACGGATATCGGTACGTCACACGGTGCGCACCCCACGCACAACGGGAAGATCACTTTGCGACAACGACCAAGTAGTACCTATGTTTTGTCAAAAATCTCAACCACAACCTACTCCAAAATGCGGCCCCTAGTCATCTCTACTACCGTTTTAAGTGCTGTTGTGTCTTCGCAGCTGGTCTTGCCTCTTCTGCGCGGCCACCCAACCCCGCCACATCTTGACCAACAGATCCCGATGAACATGGATCCCGCCGGGCCCGGACCAGCGATTCCTCCATCCAAGCCAGCGCCGGAGCACCCCTCCTCCGGGTCAGGCGGCGATGTGATGCTCTCCGACGTGATGGGCAGAGACAGAAGCATCAACCTCTTCGCAGGGTAAGCCGCGACCCCTCCTCCCGGAGATGACCCCGCTCACACAGGACGATATCTAGATTCGTGCGGGATATCGAATCTGCATCAAACCGCCTCGATGATTCTTCCAAGAACACCACAGTTCTAGCTCCGAGAAACTCGGCGATCGAGAAACTGCCCCGCAAACCATGGGAAGACCCCCGAGATTACGGCGCGCTGGGCCCGAACGCGTATGAGGGGGAAGATGGCCAGGACAGAGCGCATCGTAACCTACAGCGCTTTGTTGAGGCGCATATGGTCCCGCTTAGCCCGTGGCCGGAAGGAAAGAATGCGAAGGCGTTGGGGGATGACCAGACCATCTGGTGGGAGGAGAAGAACGGGGTGAAGGTGGTGAGTGTACTGCTGGGTTGACCTCTTGAAGTTTTGCTGACGGTGATGGCTTTTAGATTCAGCCAGCGGGGATTGAGGTGATGAGCATCGCCAGCACTGTTTCCAACGGTCAAGTGGTACGTTTTCTCTGCTTGACATTCTATATGCCTACTACTTACTAACAAATCATTGGGATGTAGTGGATCATCAAGGATGTTCGAAACTACGCTTAAACGAAATACGATTTGGGGCGGTATGATTTGATAATAGCGCTGTTTATGACTTGGAATATGCTCTTTGTGCAACGACTGGCATATGGGATAGGGTTATATTGTTAATTTTGATGACTGTGTGCTATACTACGGGAGTTGGGAGGGTGGGATTAATGACTGGCCTGCTACTGAAATCTTGTTGTATAGTGGAAAATTGGTTCTACTCTTTTCATTTGAGTCTTTTGACGGAGCACAATACGGGTCTATTCTGCGAGGTATTATGGTTCATGGCGGAGGGCATCTCTTCCAGGTCGTTCTACTACCTAGGTACACATTGAAGATCTCCATATATCAGATGGGCTAGGGGCCTTTTTCCTTTTTCGATGCAATCAAGACCTCTTACGACACATTGAAGGCCCGTTGCGGGGAAAGCTAGACCTTATTACACGAACACGAGCCATGGGTGGACGTCAACAGAGGTCTGTCAGTATAAGATACACGGCTGACGGTCTGAAGATCTTCAATCAAGGAGTCCTTTGACGTATTTCTGTGATATGTCTCAAAGGTATCTAGCTTCGATTTGAGACAGGTATGTTGCTCTCGCCCAACCAGGGGAGGGGGGTCATCCACGATACGGCTCGCCAATGTTCGACCCCAACTTCTGGGAAGATTGTGCTGAGTACATGCCACACGTCCTGTACCTGACGAGAATGTCCAGGGATGAGGGTGTCAAGACTTGCGTCAAGCTCTTCTACTCGGCGAACAGGAAGCGCCCAGGCATAGGTTTCTCGGTTCATTTTCCAGTGAATCCGCAGAAAGAGGATGCTGGTTTCAGGGCGGTCTTTCTGCGAGTGAAGGCAGGGCAAGGTGGAGGCTGCTGTGGCCGCACAAACTGCAGTGCAGGAGGCTGGCGAACCCGACCATGAGAAGAAAGACAAAGACAATAAGGAGGCAGGAGGACGTCGCGTTGGCAGTCAAGCCGCTCGATGAAGCCGAAGCAGGAGGACAGTTGCAATTTCATCATTCTATTGTGTGTTTTGCTGCTCTTGAGCGCCTACTCAATGAAAACGATGCTAATGATCAACTCGATTCCCGCCAGCTTGATCTAAACAGTTACCATGGCAGTAGACCTTAAGAGACAACCGCAATCCGCTCTGTCCCTGCATTCGATCTTTTTTTAGGAGATCGTCTGGGCGTCACCTGCTGAGCAGTGGAAGCAGTCATCATGGAGTATTGGGGTGATGTTTGGTAGCCTGGATGCGGGAGCACTTGATGACGGCGAGATGCCAGTCGTTACCCACCGTTATCTTTGCTCCACACTGCGAAGCTTCCGAGGACGGAGCCGGGATCGCAACAAACCGCAGTTGCGCATCAAGGGCAGAGGGTATAACAAAACAATTTTGCTGCGCGCTGACACTAATCTTTTGCGCGATCAATGATGGAGCTTCGATTCGCCGGGGTTCAAGCTTGGAAGCCGAGTTGGGGTTAGGGTTATCGCACTATCGCCGCCTTATCGATAAGCGATGCACTCAAACGGAAGTCTTGCAACATTCGTTATTACCCTTCAATCATCACACTTGTTTGAATGGCATGGCCTCTCCCAACGTTTGACGACAACGCGGTTTCAAGCTACCGGCCTGGATTCTGATCTACTGAAGCTATTCCGTTCGGGTGCCCTTTTTGAATGGCCGTGGATAGGCCGCATGCCACCAGTCGCAGCTGTAAGTCCAAAGCTTTGATTTTAACTCAGCTTTCCCGTCGCGCCCCTGACTGTCGGCAATCACTTCAACTCTTAATGACGCCGGGCTGCTGTTCGCATCCCCGCAAATCCATTGTGTCAATCACTATGAAACTTTATTTGCTGCGATACTGACCTTTTTTCTCGCGTCGTCAAGAGCCCTCGAGAAGCCATCCGAGATGAACCCCCAGCCACCCCATGCCGCCGGCGGCTTTGACCGCGAGCGCGACCGAGAACGAGATATGGAGGAGCAGCGACACCGTGCCATCCAACAGGAGGATATGGCCAGGCGAGAACGCGAGCGCGAACGCGATGAAGCTGAGCGACAGCACCGCGAGCCATACCAGCCAAGCGCCCCGCACCACAGCAGCGCTGGCTCGCTTCCCATCCATCAACCCGTCGCATCGAGAATCTCAACCACCATCCACAGCCCTGGTGGCCTTCTCGCCAACCACGGAGTATCTGCGCCCCCTATACCGATTGGCGCTCCCGCTCATGGCTATCCCCCGCCGCAACACCACGAGCCGGGGCGCCCCCCTCAACACAGCGGTCCTGGCCCGGCTCCCAACACCCAGCATCCGATCTTTGCGCCGCTACCGCATGCTCAAGCTGGCCCTAATAACTCGATTGGCGGGATGGGGCCTGGCCCGGGTCCTATTATCTCGGGGCCCTTGCAGCAGGGAAATGGTCGCGCCATACCCGAGGGTCAGCAGCAAGCGCCTCCTATGCCTCCATTCGCGGCTACGATGGTCACTGGGCAAGCCATGCCCTCTGGCCCGAATGGGATGCCCCAAGGCCAGCAGCCTATCTTAAATGTAAGTTTTCATCTGAAGGCAACGCAGCATTGCTTCAGGGACTGACAATGCTCCGTCACTCAGGATGCTCTAAGCTACCTTGACCAGGTCAAGGTGCAGTTCCACGAACAGCCAGACGTCTACAACAAGTTCCTGGACATTATGAAAGATTTCAAGAGTCAGACGTAAGTTGCCCAGGTAGTGGTCCTAGAACGTGAGAAGCCAACTGACAGATGGCAGTATCGACACACCTGGAGTGATCAGCAGGGTATCTGAACTTTTTGCTGGACATCCTAATCTAATCCAAGGATTCAACACCTTCCTGCCACCCGGCTACAGGATTGAGTGCGGGTTGGAAAACAACCCCAATAGTATCCGCGTCACAACGCCTTCGGGATCCACGATTCACTCTATCGGAGGGAGCCGTCCGACACAGGTTGAGCCTGCACAACCGCCGCCTGGGCCTATTCAACAGCAATACCTGAGCGCGCGACCGAGCAATTGGCAGGCGCCGGTGCAGCACAGCATCGAGAGTCCGGAAGCCAACTTCAGCGTCCCTGCACAAAACGGACCACCCGGCTTTCCTCCCGGATCAAGCCAGAGCGCCTCTTTCGAGAACACAAGCCCTATTCAGCAACGTGCGGTCCCAGCGGCGCAAAATGGGTCTGCAGTGAATCATGCGCCGGCACCCAGAAATGCGCACACCCCCACACCGAGCTCTGGACCAACTCCTGCGAACGGCAGCGCAGCGCAGCAAGCAAATATGGAGAAGAGAGGGCCCGTTGAGTTCAACCACGCAATAAGCTATGTTAACAAGATCAAGGCAAGTTCATTCAATCTAGGTTGGCTGGCGCAAGGGAAAAATAGTTTCCCTGAAACCTTGACTGTCAAGGATGGGGCTTGTCAAAAAAAATTGGTGGAGCACTTGACCAAGACTTTGTCCTCTCGCTTTCTCGTCTTGGAACTTTGCACTGATATTTGCTTTCGCAGAATCGCTTCCAGGACCGGCCCGAAATCTACAAGCAATTCCTCGAAATCCTCCAGACATACCAGCGCGAGCAAAAACCGATTCAAGACGTGTACTCGCAGGTTACGACCCTGTTCCACACCGCGCCGGATCTCTTGGAGGATTTCAAACAATTCCTCCCCGAGTCGGCAGCGCAAACTCGATCTGGCGGTTCGCGCCCCGAAGACGGAATCACCATGGCCGTCACCACTCCCACGCCCCAGCCGGCGCATGCTGCTCGTGACGGACCAAAGATGCCGCCCGTGGGGAACTTCGCACCGCCACCGAGTGCGACCAAAGAGACCAAGAAGCGCGCCCGCCCCGACAAGAGCGCCCTCAGTGCTGCTGTCAACGCGGTTGAGCAGGGCCAGACTTCAGCTGTGCGAGGAACCGTTCCACCAGCACCACCCAACAAGCGCACGAAGCTCTCTCACAAGCCTGGCGGCGCTCCTGACGGCATTTCCGTGGAGCCCACATTGACTCCAGTCATGCCAGAGCCGCTTGCCCCAATCCCGATTTCCATATCCAGTCAGGATGATTTTGCATTCTTCGACCGAGTCAAGAAACACATTGGCAACAGGACGGCAATGACAGAGTTTCTGAAGCTCATCAACCTGTGGAACTTGGAGCTCATTACCAAGGAGGTCTTGATATACAAGGCGAACCAGTTTATGGGCGGCAACTCCGAGCTTCTCAACACACTGAACGGCATGTTGAAGAGCGGTAGCGATGAAGAGCTCGTGGACAACAAACCCGAACCACCAACGGGCAAAGTCTCGTTGAGTAACTGCCGTGGCTTTGGGCCGAGTTACCGTCTCCTGCCGAAGAGAGTAAGTTGACAATTGCCCTGGTGTGGTTGTTTGGCATAATATTGACGCTTCGAATAGGAACGCCTCAAGCCCTGCAGCGGCCGCGACGAGCTTTGCAATTCGGTTCTGAACGACGAATGGGCTTCCCACCCTACTTGGGCGTCGGAAGACTCCGGATTCGTTGCTCACAGGAAGAACGGTTATGAGGAGGGCCTACATCGCATCGAGGAAGAGCGCCATGACTACGACTTCTACATCGAGGCAAACCAAAAATGCATCCAGCTTCTGGAGCCTATTGCGCAGCAGATGCTCACCTTGAACCAGGCAGAGAGAGCCGCGTTTAAGATGCCGGCAGGCCTTGGTGGGCAGAGCACATCCATCTACAAGCGCGTTCTGAAGAAGATCTATGGCGCCGAAAAGGGCGTCGAAGTCGCCAACGAAATGTTTAAGAATCCTTTCGCAGTGGTGCCTATAGTCATGGCGCGCTTGAAACAAAAGGACGAAGAGTGGCGGTTTACTCAGGTATGTGCTATCGGACGTTTCCGTTTGCGCGTCTGGTGCTGACATGATTATTTTGTAGCGAGAGTGGGAGAAGGTCTGGCAAAGCCAAACCGAGACAATGCACCTAAAGAGTCTAGACCACATGGGAATCCAAGTCAAAACGAACGACAAGCGGAATCTCGCAGCTAAGCATCTCGTCGATATTATCAAGACGAAGCACGAAGAGCAACGTCGGCTGAGGATGACGAAGAGCAAGACGCCGCGCTACCAGTTCCAGTATGGTTTCCAGGACCAGGCACTTCTTCTTGACCTGTTGCGGTTTATGATTGTGTATGCCCATGTGGGAGGGCAACACAACGCCCAGGAGCGTCGTCGTATACTGGAGTTCTTCGAAACCTTTATCCCGCAGTTCTTCGATATTCCCGACGAGGCTGTTCGCGACCGGCTGGCAGATCTGGACGAGGTCTCTGCGGAAGAAGACGAGGATGATCCGACACCAGCTGAGCTCACTAACGGGCGCGCCCGGCGCAACGGCAAAAAGTCCGATCTTCTACGCGGAGTCCTTGACCCAGGTCGCAACGGCAGTCGAACCCGCACGCAAAAAGAGGACAGCGCTGCGTCAGGAAGCAAGGAGACAACTCCGGATGTTGGCTCAGCCAACGAGGAAGATATGCCCGATGCTCCAGAAGAGCCAACCGTCCCAGTGGTCTCGAACGGCCGCTGGATGCCTGCTGTGCCCGGCCCTATTATCGTCGAGAAGAGCAAGGATGGAAGGCCGTCCGACCTGCTTGATGTGGACGGTGAGCTCAAGGCTGATGCGCCTTTCCCAAGGTCTTGGTACAACTTCTATTGCAATCAGAATATGTACATCTTCTTCACCGTCTTCCAGACGCTTTACAAGCGTCTCGAGGACGTGAAGGGCAGCCGGGAAAGCGTCCTTCAGGAGATCTGTCGGCAGAAGGCAGAAAAGCCGGCAAAGATCCTCGGCCTCGTCCACGAGGACACCCAATACTTTGACAACGAGGATTCTGAGACCTTCTGGCCGAACACGGTCACACTGATCGAGGATTATCTCAACGGCGAAGTCGATGAGAGCCGCTACCAAGACGTCCTCCGCCACTTTTACCTCAAAAAGGGCTGGACTCTCTACACAATCCAGGACCTCCTCAAAACCCTTTGCCGCATCGGCCTGGCTTGCAATAACCCTGACGCCAAGGGCGAGAAGACCAAGGAGCTGGTCAAGGCTTATCTCGAAAGCCGCCAGCAGGAGGAGACGAGCTTCCAAAACGAAATCAGCGCGCGGAAGTTCGCTGAGAAGTGCATCAAGGACGGCGAGATGTTTGTGATCTGCTGGGTAAGTTGAACAACAAGCTTGTGCTGAGGAGCAGTTGCTAACCTGTGCTCGCAGTATCCCTCCAAGAAGGAAGCAACGGTCCGATGGCTCCAGAAGGATGAGACAACGTTCTACATGGACGAAATGGAGCGCATCCAGCAGTGGCAATACTACATATCGTCGTACATGCGCGTGGAGCACACAGAGGGGATTGTTCGGTCACGTCTCCAAAAGGTGCTTCTGGAGCGCAACCTGCCCTCAGATGCCAAGGATTCGTCAGACGAGGGGTATGCGCACAAGCCCATCCGCGTACACGAGGGTTTGGTGGTTAGGATCTGCCTCAACTCGTACAAGATGGTGTTCGAGAAGGATACGTGCGACTACTTCCTTTACAACAAGGACAGCTTCGACACGCAGGAGGACCGCAAGTTCCACGAGGACAAGCAAGTGTTCCAGACGGAGCTGCGGAGCGACCGGCTCAAGGACAAGCTCATCACCAACAATGCATGGATGAAGGGCATGAGCCACGAGGGCGTCCAGAAGATCAAGGACGAGTACCAGCGGTGGAAGGACGGCGAGATCCTGGCGCCGGGGCAGGAGCAGTCGTCGGCGGCAGGGCAGGCCGATGCCGGTGATGTCAAGATGTCCGATTAGAGCGCGGGTTGTTTCGAACAGTGGCTTTCCTGGCTGACGGGCGAAGGTAGTGAGTGGTTGGAAGGATGGAATGGTTCGGTTCTGGGTGACGGTGCCCATGGCGCTGACTGGCTGGAGGGGAGTACGTGGCGTTGAAAGCAGTGTAATGCGACGGATACGGCCTTTTGATCTTTGGTTGGTTTTATTTTCGAAGCGTGTATTGCCGGCGGCATCGTAACAACATGGTTTCTCGTTCTTTTCTTCTGATTGGGGGTAGGTAGTTGTGCCCATTGATATCCTGTGTTACCTTGGGCTGTAGCTAGTTACAGAGAATAGGAAGGCGTGTGCATCTATTTTTGATCACTGTGAAAGGGCTGGGACTGGAAGGTGTTTCTCATACAGGTTCCTCAGATGCTCGTACACTGTGAGAGATAGACTATGGAATTGTTCAATCCTATCATTCTTCGTTAACTTGAGAATATGTGTGATCTTGTGTGGAGTGGTCCCCTGTGTTTTGGATGAATGAGATCTGCGTGTGGTTGAGCGAGGTGGAGCTTGGACCACATCGCGGGATGGATTTTGGCAGCGCTGTCAACCGCGTTCAGCAGCGACACAAGACACGACCAGTTGTCATCAATCGGCCAACAGAAACCATGACGATTCAAATACGACTCATAGGCATCTTGCCTCGTTGTCATGGCATCTCAGTTGTACGGGCACAGGCGGCTCCGTCGACGTTGCTGAGGAGCTTTTCGTCACAATGTTTCTCAAAATCAACGCCACCACCTTCGGTGTCGACTCTTGCGACTCGGTTACGCCTTGGGCTGCGGTGGAAATTTGGATCCGGGGATGGGATTGCTCGATGCGTGCAGAGGAGGGCCTCGTCGTCGGCGCAAACTGGTCAGGCGGCAAGCAGTGGAGCGACTTCAGCTGTGAGACCGCCAATGGGGAAGCAGAGGATGGGTGAGTGTCTCAGTCCGTGGAGTTCGCAGGTCGAAGACTGACGGTGTTGCGATAGCTTACCCGCAGAAAATGCTCGTTTACCATGCTGGCACAGGCAGTATGTCGTGAATGGGCGGATTATTTCACTCGCTGCTGGAGGTAGCTGACACTCGGTGCAGAAACTACCTTTCTCGCGATGCTGAAGCTCAGCACCATCTTCGTCTTCATTTTCTTCACCTTTTTGGTGGCGCCTAGTTATATCATGGCTGCTGCGCCGCTTCATACATCAGCAGCGAGTAAGTCTTTGACTTTCTGTTCTTACCACCTATGAAGCTGACACTACTTGAAGTTCTTCTTTGTGGTATCGCGCCTCTGGTCTATGTCACATATAGCGCCTCACCCTTCGTAACGGCTATCCAACTCCACATCCCGCCGTTCGCACGCACCTCGACCGAGATGCTGCGGCGGTTCGCGGCCAACGCGCCACCGACGACGCAGCTTGAAATTATCACCCAGAGTATGATTGGCAAGCCGCGGGTCAGCAGCATGAAGTTGGGCGACTTGAAGCCCGCCAACAAGCGCTTCGGCATGGTCAACTTCGAGCGCGATACGACAATTGCGAACAAGGAAAGGAAATGGTACCACTTCCGCGCCATCGGGAACTTCAACGTCCAGAAGGGGAACGAGGGAAAGATCAAGCACGGGTGGGTATGGCCGGAGATTGCCAAGACGATCACCAAGAGGCATGATGCGAAGCCGTAATTTCACCCCTTTGTATCTACCGTACCTACCTAACTACCACACCCAAAAATGTACCATATGTACCATCACCCCTATCTATCCTACGCATCAACAACCGCATACCTAACCAACCCCAACACCGCCCCCATCACAATCGCAACCGGCGGATCAACCCCATACCACGCCCCTCCTACATAGCTCGTCGCCGTCACAACCACCCACCACGGATCCTCCGCTAGGCTAATCCCCCTCACAAACCCCTCATCAATCCACCCGATGCCCCAAAGCCGATACACCGCCGTATAAATCAACCCCACCGCCGCAGCATTCACCCCCCGCAGCGCACTCTTCACCCCCCTCTTGCCCCTCACCGCCCCCCAGATCCCCATCGTTCCATGCACGGTTACTAACCCCGGAACGAAGATGGCGAGCCAGCCGAGCAGGGCGCCCAGCGCGGGGTGGAAGCCGGCGTTGGAGGCGGTCAGGGCGCCGAGGTAGACGGCGAAGTTGAAGTTGGGGCCGGGGAAGGATTGGATTAAGGCGAGGCCGATGAGGAAGTCCCGGGGGGAAACCCAGGATTCGAAGACGATGTATTCGCGGAGGAGGGGGATGACGACGGGGCCGCCGCCGAAGATGATGGTGCCGGCGAGGTAGAGGTTGGCGAAGAGGCGGTCTGTGGGGTGTTAGGAAGGGGGGGTTCTTGGGGGAGGGGAAAGGGATGGGGAAAGGGGGGAGGGGAAAAGGGGATGGAGTTGTAAAGTGGTTGGGGAGGTGACTTACAGAGGAGTGGCGGGGCGTTTAGGGCGCCGCGGAGGGTGACGATTATGATGAAAGATACGAGGAAGAGGACGATTAGGCCTACGCCGGCTTTCCAGGAGAAGGCGGTCAGTTGATGCGAGGGGGGGATCGCACGTTCAGATCCGGAATCATGGGAGTTGGTATCAGCGGCTGGGACTGCGTCCTGCCGGGAGGTTGGGAGGCGCTGTCGAGCGGCATCAGTCACGGTGCTGCTCGTTGCTTTGGCCTGCTCGGCTACATCTTGTTGCTCAGACCGTTCAGGGAGTTCGATGCCAGCTTCGGGAGCGGCTGGTTCGGGTCTCCGACCTGTGAGTTTCCCGCGGAGTCGGGAGGGAATACCAAAGATGAACTTGACGGGGCGGTGGAGCCACCGGAAATCGAAGATGACGGAGATTATTCCGGCGATGAGCATCAACAGCGGGAAATACCAGAGGGCGTTGTACAGCAAGCCTGCTGCGGCGCCGAGGAACACGAGGGTTCTGGTCAGCTTGTCGGTGATGGCCTTTTGGGAGAGCTGGACTGCCGCCAGGGCAACGATGCCGACGGTGGCGGCGTTGAGGCCGGAGAGAAGGGCGTACACGGGGCGGGGGAGCGTCTCGCCGATGTTGGAGACGCCGACGGCGAGGCCGAACATGCCTAGGGCTCCCGGGAGACTCCAGATGAGGAAGGCGAGGACGGCGGGGAGGAAGCCATCGTGGATGAGGATGATGCAGTAGAGCATCTTCGTGCTGCCGGGCCCGGAGAAGGCTTGGCAGACGCTGAAGAGCTCTTGGTACTGGTGTTGTTGACGTTTGGTGTTAGTGACGGCGACGGGTGTATAGGGGTAAGGGGTAAGTGGAGCCGTGGAAGTGTAAGTGTAACTTACCAGTTGCTCGTCTATCCATTGCAGTTTCTGGACGAACTTGTCATGAAACTGATATTCCGAACCGTGTGTTAGTTGAGCCAGTCCTACTTGAGATGCGTCTTAAGGCGAGACAAAGTACGTACAATCTTGAAGTGCACAGGTGGCCCGCCAAAGGAGGTGAAACCCAGGTACCAAGTCTCGCGAACTGTGTTCCAGAATTTGGCCCCGATTTTGTGCCAGACCTGCTGGAGGGCATTTGGCGCTATCAAACGGCGCTCTGCAATCATCTCCGCTTCCTAACTAACGGTCACTTTCTCTCTCACGACAACTCCTGCAGCGACTCAACAGGTTAGCAATATCGAGCTGAATGTCTCCTAATAACTACGCATGCGACGTTCACGACGGAGGCGGGGTAACTGTTGTCTGTCCTGGCTTTTTTTGTCGCCAAGCAACGCCTCGCAGCCTCAAAGAGCATGATGCCACGACACGTGCGCAAGCAGTTCGCTGTGGGCGAACGGGATTTGCATGGTTTGATCGCCGCCGTCGCTCCGGGTCTCCATCGCTGCAAAACCGGGCTCTCGCCGGCACAGTCATCGGCATATTACGTTGATCTTTCTGCGCCGCGCCGGTGAGCCGTCTGTGGCTCAGGGAGATCGAATTGACGACGGCAATCACATTGAAAAATCAATAGAAGTTGACATCACATTAAGCTCGTCACTAGGGCGGCCTGTTTCTGGCCGGCGTTTCGCTCGCCCTACTGCTGCAGCGTTCCGCAGAAGCACACATACCCTTTCAGCCGCCTCTGTGTCGTTTCTTTTTCCCACATCTCAGATGCACGCACACACGTGGGGGAGCCGAGATGTCTTGCAAGTCGCGTTTCCCCTGCTCATGATTGGCTTCGGCATCCTTCTCGGTCGGTCAAATGGGCCCTCGCAGGCCCTCTGCGATGAGTTTCCATTTGTAGCAAGATCGCCTGCTGACATTCTCGACGCTTAGGCACTGAATGGCACTATTTCATCTCAAATGCTTTATCCCAATGTCAAATGTGATGAGTGCGCATGAGGGAGCGCAATAAAGTGTAAGTCGCAGAGAGATAACAGCACACACGAAGCTGAAATTGGACAGTGTCATTTCCCTTGCCGCCATCTCACCTCTCTGAGGCCCCCAATTTGGCGGAGTGTGGTGTCGTCGTTTCTGAAGCGCCCGTTCGCTCGCACCGAACGGCGGCGGCAGGCAAACGTTGAGACAACGTCGGACCCAAAAACATTTTCGTCGAGCGCTCATCCCTGAGCTCCGCAGCCTTCCGAATTCACCGTACCCGCCATGCATTTTGACAAGACTTCTCCCAGCCTTTGTCTGGCGCTTCTGACGTCGTATCGTCGTGAGCAGGAGAAAGGAGGACATGTGAACTCCATTCTGACTCGTCTGGTTCCTGCGCAGGCGAGCTGTTACCGAGCAGTGGGTGGCTCCTGGTGGCCAGAGCGATCCCTGGACGAGAGGGTCGTGCTCCGCGCAATCTGCAAGGCACGAAACGCTCCTTGCCAAAACGGGCGATAGCGGCTTGGGAGGCGCAAGGGGTTTCAGGGGTTCCCTGTCCTCCCACACCCCCGATTCGATCGAAAATTGAACGATGATGGCGCCTCGCGCTGGCTCGAGGTGCCACATCGCTGACAAGCGCGTCGGTCAATGGCTGGCGTTGCCAAATGAGGCTAACAGACGTGCAGTTCCCACTGCGACCTTCCCCGGAGTTGATTCTCAAAGAGACGGCGAGCAGTCCAATTTCTGCTCCCTTTCCCTTTCTTCCCTCTCGTGCGTACTTGCCCTCCCGCGAGCCACGAGCTACTGCGTTGGCAATCTGCCAATTCTTTCTACTTGCGGGTTGACTTCCCCAATAATTGCAACCGTCCGAGCAGATCCAATTGAGCCCCCCCAACTGCCCCCCCAAGCCATGAGGACCGAGAGCAGATAAGGCCGCTCGCACACCGAACCGCATGTCACACTTATGAATACCATGGAAGCTCTCCAACGCCCGCCGCCAAGCGGTGTTCCGCCCCCCTCACCCGCTCGTCCTGAGACGACAACTGCTTCATCTGAAGTCGACGCCGGCGGTGCACCGTCACCTCCAACGTCGCCCCCGCGCCCGGCCCCCCCACCACTCGGGCCCCTCGAAACATCGCTACAAACATTCGCCCAAACAGACGCCTTCCCGCCGCTGCCCTCGGTGTCTTCGCATCACTCGCTACCGAGTCCCAGGACCGGACGCTCCCAGAGTCTCGCCATCAAGCGGAAGCCTTTGTCCTCGACGGCCTCGCCCATTGCCACGCGGTACTCGACACGGGACTATCTGGATGCCGTCCAGCGCTTCCCTCGTCCCGAACAAAGGTTTTCGAGATCATGCTCGCTAGACAGCCCAACCCTGTACGAGTTTCCTGACCGCCAGACCTTGCTGGCCACTGGTTTGCTGAGCTCCCGTGGGTCCACGGTTACGTCCGGCCCCAGCCAACCGTATGTCACGATGCCACTTTGAACCTTCAACCCTCATTTCGCATGGCTAAAATGGCCATCACGATGGACAAATGGCAACTAACACCAAGCTCTCTGACAGGCCATCTCCCGTCTTCGAGAAGACGGCACTGGCTGTCGCCCCGTCCGAGCCCAAGGCAGTAATAGCAGTAGAGGAGCACCCACCGCTTCGAAACATTTCGCACAGCAGCCCTGCAGATGCTCAAACGGCCAACCGGATCTCGCACGACGAAGATCTAAGCGCTGAGACCGCCAGCTCGACCACTCAGGAGTCGAATTACGACGACGTCCTCAAATCATTTCCCACCATATTGCCGGACACGGTGGGCAACCGCACCACCGTTATTAATACCATGACAACCTCCTCCTCACGGAAGTCTCCCCCACCACACCTTAGTTTGGGACCAGCAGATCCGATCGTACAGGCTACGACAGTTGCATCTTCCAAGACGGAAAATAGTAATCTTAATAAACCCCTCCCGAAATCACCTGCCTCGTCCAAGATATCCGCATTCTTCGGCTGGGCCAACTCTCCAACCTCTGCCTCCGTCACCGACTTCTCCGACCGAGCCTACTCGCCGCTGCCGTCGCCATACTCAGTCAAGCCCGGAGCCACGCTGACCGAATCAGATGGGCCAGCAGTCTCACGCAAAGGTTCAACAAATTCAAATGCCACCGAGGAGAACTCATATTATTTCGATAATTACCTTGAGACGCCGACCGCCAGCGCCACAGCACCATCGTTGGCTCACATCGAAGAGATGGAGGACGAGTTGAAGGCGATCAGCGCCGAATTGGCCTCGTCCATTCGGCGCGAGATCGACCTAGAAGATTTGGTTGACAGACTGCAGATTCAAGTCAACAACCCCCTGACGCCAGGAAAGAGGACAAGCGACTATTACTCCGACTCGGGGTACAGCTCGGCCAAGTTTAGCGACTATGACGCAGCCAAGGAGGAGATCTCGCAGGTCCAGCGCCGCGCCGAGCAGGAAAAGGCTCAGCTTCGGCTGGAGCTCATCGGCAAGCTCCAGGAGGAGCGTACCCAACGTCGGATGCTCAACCGACAGATTGAAGAGTTGTCCAACAAGGCATCAGAGGTTGATCTTGTCAAGCTGAACAACATGGACGCTGGAGGCCGGGTTAAGGAGTTGGAAAGCACGTGCGATGATCTGCGTAGGAAGCTCTCTGAAGAACGTCAGGTCAAGGACAACTTTGAAGACCTTCTCTCCGCGCTCAAGGGCGAGCTTCAGAGCGCATCAAACGAGCGCGACAACCTCAGAGACGAAATCGTTCCTCAGCTGCGGGCCCGAGTCGAAGGGCTAGAAGCCGCAGCCGCCGATAATGCCAAGATGGCGTACGACACGACCAAGATCCAGCAGGAGCTCCAATCATTGAGGTCTGAGAACTCGGAGCTCAAGCAGTCGGGCGCTCGCATGTCGGTGGCCTTGTCAAGATCAGCTTCGGTTACGGGAAGCTCACATAAGAGGAGTCGACCGCAATCCTTGGTGAGGTCTACGACGGTCAAGCAGAACGAACCCCGTGAGGTCCTCGCCGAGCGGCTCAGCGATGTTGAGGCCCAGCGAGACGCCCTGCACAGCGCACTCAAGAGCCTGCTCGAGAGGCAGGAATTCCAGAACCGCGAGAACCAAAAACGAATCCGACAGTTGGAGATGGAGCGGGACCGCCTCCTCACAGCCTCACCAAAGAAGGCGGGCTACGAGAGAGAAGTCTCTAACCTCCGGGACGAGATCACCGCGCTGCGCCGCCGGGCAGAGGAAGCCATCGAGCAGAAGTGGCAGGTCGAAAAGGGTCTCAGCGGTCTGAAGATGGACCTGGATCGCGCTGAGGAGGAAATCGCCTCGCTGCGGACCCTTCTCAAGGAGAACGACATCTTGATTCCTGAGATGCTGAGCCGGTCAAGCAGCTCAAGCAGCGGCTCGTTCCTGCGGCCCATGGTACCCGTCACTTCGGCTTCGCTTGAAAAGGCTTATAAGGACTTGCAAATTGCCTACGCTGACGCACTCGAGCGCATCAAGAAGCTCGAGGCTAACTCGGGCTTGGATGAGAAGACGAAGCTGGCCATGGAACGCCTCGAGCAGTCCCTTTCCACTGCCATCTCGGACCGCGATCTCGCCCGCTCGGAGCTCAAGTCGTACCAGTCGCAGGTCGAAAGCCTGCAGACTTCGGAGAAGAAGCACTTTGAGGTTGAGCGCGACCTTGCGGACCAGCTCAGGGAGTCGGCCCGTAGAGTGGAGGAGCTCGCCCAGCAAGTGCGCTCTCAACTCACGACTAATTCCACACTGCGCACTCGTCTGTCCGATACTGTCGCACGCGGCGAGGCCGATCAGAGGGTGAGCACGGAGCGCATCGCAAGCCTTCAGAACCGGCTGCGCACCCTTGAGGAGCAAGTGGTTACCGCGCAGTCCGGAGCCGAGGAGCGGGTGGCACGCCACGAGGAGGAAATCTCGGCGCTCAAGGATGCGCACAACATCCAGCTGCAGCGGCTGCGGGATGACGCTGGTGCTCTGCGTAGTGCGCCAGGCAGCCCTAGACTGTTCCCGTCAAGGTCTCCGTTGTCGCCGATGCTAAGCGCGAGGAACACGCCCAACGGTCGCTCTCCGAGGATGTCGTCGCCGCTCCTCTCGCCCAACACCAACCGGCCAGGAATTAGGCGATCCTCAACATCACCCCTGGATGGGAATGCCAGTAGCTTGACGGAGCAGGTCGAGACGCTCAAGGGGCGCGTTGCCGAGCTGGAGGGAGCATTGGCTTCGGCGGACGCCGAGATGCAGGAGGTGGTGGGCCGCATGAACACGGCCCAGATTGAGGTGATGACGCTCCAGGAGGAGCGCGAGACAGCTGTGCGCGAGACCCGCCGGCTTCAGCGCAAACTCGAGGAGGAGAGGATCCAAGTGTTTGAACAGCGATTCAAGACCATGACGACTGAAGTCAGGTAGTATCGGCTAGGCGGCGATAGTATCCCACTCTCCCACTCCCGCTGGGTGAGGACGCATCGGGCTGTTTATCAGTAACTAAGCCGCGCCCGTTTTTGGTTATTCAACGCATCAGATCGGCGCTTCATGGGTTCATCTTTTCGGAGTATGGCATTTTCGGCGGCATCATCAGGACACAAAACCAGCAGAGATGCAAAGTACATCAACATCATCAGCATCTGCTCATTACGGAGCGGCGCGTTTTTCTTTGACCACGACACTGTACGACTTGCATCGCCGGCATCGGTGTTTGACTCTTCCACTGTACTATATGCCCTTGCTGAGCCGGGCTGTCTTGGAGAGAGAGGTCTTTCATCTTTAACTACTTTTTGTATAATCTTATTTGGCTGGGCTGTTTGGCAAGAGGTATCATTATCATGATCCAAGTTGGAGAGGAGCTCCGAGAAGATTGGATCACTGTAACTTTAGAGAGGGATCTTTGTATACCTAGTTACCTGCCAACAGGGCAGCATCGGGCTTGGATGCCAGATCGAAGGAATCACGTTTGATAGTCTAATGGTGAACAGGCTTTGCTATCACTTTGATGTGTGTGTGTGTATGTCTGCGTTGCTGCGTGGGTCGTGCTAGCGCAAGGGGAAGGCGGGCTGCTGATGCGTCGGGGACTCCTTGATGCGACACATGCGATGTGATGTGATGTAGTGGTGGGTGTTCAGCAGGTACTACAGTTTGACATGAACCTAGCAGACACTATCTAATTTTCTCCTATGGGGACGAGACAGTCCACCGCAGCACCATGGCAGACACACACCTTCTCAGCTTCAGCAACTTTCTACTGATGGGTGTGTGAGTCACAGCTCTAGATGTATTCTTGATCTCTCAGTTCTCATTCAGCGGTGCCCAGCTAGACAAATAGTACTATCCTATTCGGCTTCTAGAGTACAAATATTGACAGATACGAGGATGACTTGACACCGAGGTATACACGAGTACCCTGCAGCGAAAGCGAAGGGGACGGACCGTCTCTTGAGTTGCTTACTTTCTTACTTACTTTCTCACTTGCAGCCTGCAGTTTGCAGCTTGCGGGATGAACCTAAGCCAGCCAGCTAGCCAGTTACACTGCATCTACTTGCAAGGTAGTTTATTGTCCAACCTACACACATGTCGTGGCTCCGTGGGTTGAGGCATCTCTCTCTATCTATCTATCTCGCAGTGATCGTGCGTAACCTGTCAAGATCGGGATTGGGTGTGACAGCGTCAGTGACAGTTGACTACCCAGTTGGTATCGTGGGAATAGGGGATGGTATGGGGGATATGCGCTTCGCATGCGATGCGTACTGCATGGTGGTACTGGCTTCTACCTACTCGAGAACCCGGAAGTAACCGGAGCGTATGGTATCGCGAAAGGTTTGACAACCTTCGACAAGCGCTAGCGAGACATCATGATATCTACTACGCGGCATCATACGTCGAGTACCATGACGGGCCAGATGACCTCTCTCACTCTCAAAGGGTACAAGACATCGCCGATCCGAGATAACAAGGCAAAAACTGCTCCTCCTGCATAGCATAGCTTATCCCGCAACTGAGTTGTGAACAGGGAAGCGTGCAAGCAGTAAAGAGGGGAGGGACCGTCCCGAAGCAGCGGAAGATAATGCATTATTCTCATTTCGTCCACACGATAAGGCAGCCAGACGGCGAAGGAGGGCTTCGAGAAGAGCGTACTACGCAGTAGCGGCCGTTCGATACGCGCTCCAAACGCCATTTTGGTCTGCGGCAACTCCGTGGACCCTAACCACTAGAGGGCGCTAGTGTTTTCCAGGCACGCACCTTGGTGAGAGGGCTGGAGGGGGGTCGGGTGCGCGATGCCTAACAGCGATGCGGGCCTCCCCTCCCCTCCCTCCCACACGATCTCGACAAGTGGATCGAGGAGGGCTTGCAGCAATTTCACCTGCACGCCGCCGTGCCTCACACCGGCTTCATGGCTGGTGTGGCGGCTCATCGTGCCTCACGGTTCAGGTGAGGTTGTGGTGCCGCTTTTCAGCTCGGGATGTTTCTGGAAAACAGAGCATGTGGCTGGCCGGTGGCTACAAACCGGGTTGGCGGTGGCGCATAGTGATGTGTTGCGGTATTATATAACATATATCACTGAGGTATTATGAGGATGGACAGGCCCGGGAAATTTGCGTCGACATCGCGGTGCCTCCGGACCGGCGGGGGATGGAGTCGCCGAATCTTGGCAGCTTCCGTTGGTGTCAGCACCTCAAACGCCGGATGTGTTCCAGTCGAGGCATCCGGAGCCTTCTACTGCCGCTCGGAGGTCGAGTTCTGGTCTGTGTTGGATACAGCGTCGGTCGAAGACCTGTTTCGTCTGTGACGGTGCTCACGGAGGGCTGTGAAGATGCGGTACGGGCCGGGACTCGCTCCGTGCTCAACATGACAGGACGCGGAGGGGTGGCGGACGATTGGTGAATTTTATTGCTCAACCCCCACAACCGAACCCCACGGGAGGCTTGTCAAGGGGCGTTAGCACGCCAGGAGGTGTGCGGCTGATCGCGTCAACGCCAAGATTGCAAAGATGAACATCATGCGCCGTTCCTGGCTGGCGAACACTCAGTGAACCCATTGCTTCCATCAGTGTCTTCCTTTCCCGTATGGGGCAAGGGATGATGATACCGTGCCCTGACGCAGATCCTTTCTTACGATCGACGGCGCAAAGCTGCCCCCCCAGATAACATAGGGCTGGGCCAATGGCTTGACAAGAATGATCTCCGGGACGAGAAAGACATTAAGAGAACTGCCCCAGTCGATCAGAGTGGCTCAGAGCGGATCTTGAAAATACTTGGGTCCTTGTGTGTGTTTCTGATCGTTCGTGTTCCTGAATCCCCCCCACGCCAGGCCCGCCTTCCTGGCTGCGCAGACGGCGCTAGCGCGGAGGACTCGGACTCCGTACCCAAGAGAAAGGGAAAGGACACAGACGGGTGCTCTCGCTGTACCGGTCCCTGCGTTGGTGAGAGAAAAGAGAGCGGGAGCCAGAGTGATGCATTGTAAGAGGTGTAACCCAATGCCCGGGATATGCAAGAGGGACTGGTGGCTGCAGTATTGAGCAACGCACGCACACACACTCCCTAGTTAGCTTGCAGATGGTGATGCAAGGCGCGGTGGTTGGAAAAAAAGGGATCAGGAACAGAAGCGGTACCTCGCAAACCCCAAGAAAGGGAGATAACACCTCAAACTCCCTGGTGATGAGACAACTTGCCTGGCAGGAAGCATGCCGTCAACGAGTTTTTTCTGATGGGGGTCGCTGGCCGGCAGCAGCGATGGTTCTGCGCATCAGATAGCCTACAGTTTTCTGAGAGGACGATACCAAACACGACCGAGGCTCGTCTTCCTTTCGGGACGATCACTGATGCCCAGCCGGCGGCATTCTCGGTGTAGGGCCGGGAGTTGAACGAACAGACCAGAACATGCTCCGGGACGTTGCAATTGTTGCGAGTGCAACACAATTTGAGTCGCGTTTCGGTGTGTGCCAGAAGAAGGACAAGAAGGGAGCAACCAAAATACCACACCGGGTGTAACTGCCGGTATGCATCCTCGATGCACGACTCGAGTCAGCAAGACTCGTAGGGCGCTCTGTGTATAGTTACCTACGATGTTGAAAGGAGGTTGCAAGTCTACCTCATGGTGAGGCAACGGGTAAGGTGGGGCTCAGAAACCGCCCCCGCGCATTGGAACCCCTGCAGTCTTGAGCCAATGGACGTGCGACGATAGGGACTCGCACGACTTGCTCCTTCCCTGGTCGCGTTGGAAAGACGGCCGGCTGGCAAGGGGCACCCCCAGTGGCGCATCCAAGAGTCCATTTGCTTTTTCCTTCTGGCTCACCAACCCCTCATTACGTGCTGTTAATCGAGGGGCGGTCTGGCAGCTTTGCGCAAGAAACGCCTCTCGTGGACCTTTTGGTCCGTCGCGATGGGGTATGGAAGCATCGCGGGCATCAAGATGGAACAGCTGTTGATACTCTCTTATCAGTGGTTTTACTGGTAATTTCCGATTTGCTGTTGCGACTGGCCGACAGCTATAGTTGGGTTGCCATTCCGTCTGGGCCCCCGCCTTTTCTTTGGTTAGCCCCTCGGCGTGGTACGGTAGAGGCAGGAGTGCTCACTGCTCACCACGGCATCCTACCACGGCTCACTTAACCCAACTAGGATCTGAATCTCACGCGTCGCATTGCGTCCATTTCCCTGGATGAGCAACTCAGGGGGTCGAGGGGGTCCAGGAACCTCGTTAAAGTCTGGCTGGACACAATCCATGGCTGCTGCTCCCCCGCATCCAGGAAACAAACACACACATTCGTTTCTTCTTCTTTTTTCTCCTGCGTGTGAATGTGAAGGCGCTCTGCAGCCGCAGGCCCCGATCCACTCACTCCCTTCTGCGTGTGGCGGGACGTCCCCCCTGATTGGCCCCAGCAGGCTTGTCGGTGTCGAGCAGCAGCGTTATTGCCGGCATCCATTCGCTCTATCATTGAAGCCTTTCCTTTTTCTGCCAGGCTCGAACATTTTGGTGGGTGAGCGGGTGTCATCCCACGCTCAGTGCTGCCACCACGACCCGACCATTACCGATCGTGCGAGGGCTTTAGTGTACTCCTACTACATCTGGCGCCTCCCACCCACTCACCTTGGGTCTTATACCGTTGCTTCCACTCTTTCGACACCAGGAGCATCGACTACACGGAGGACGGCGCAGGCCATATCGCGATATTAAAAGCACACTCGGGCTTGCTCCAGGACACGGGCAGCCTCACACGACTACAGCGGGCTATTCATTTGGCCCCCTCTCAGCCCTACCGCCCTTATCGCCCGCGCATCTTGGGTTGATTCCCCCACCCTCACCATGGCCGACAGCGAGTTTGTCGTCCTGGTGCCCTACAATGGCACCGGCGCAACAGGAGGTGACCCCTTGGTGGACAATCTGAACATTTGGTACCAGGTAGGTTCGACCAGCGCCGTGCTGTTGCAGTGCGCGCAACGAAAAAAAAATTCACCAAAAAAACCTACCTGCCGCGATAGCTAACGATGTGGCGTTTCCGAACAGTCTGGTGATATTGGATGGATGATCACGGCCACAGCACTTGTGCTTCTCATGATTCCAGGCGTTGGGTAAGTTGGCTCCTGCTGCCCTGTTTCGCTCGCGCGAAGGGTATCTGGATTCCCAGAGCTGACCTAGTTATCACCAGATTCTTCTACTCTGGTCTGGCGCGGAGAAAGTCAGCCTTGTCGTTGATCTGGCTGTCTGTCATGGCCACGGCGGTCACAACGTTCCAGTGGTTCTTCTGGGGCTACTCTCTCACCTTCTCACACACAGCAGGCCCCTTCATCGGAGATCTCGCCAACTTCGGCTTCCGGGATGTCCTCGCAGCGCCCTCCGTCGGCTCCCTCAAGGTCCCAGACCTCCTGTTCGCCATCTACCAGGGCATGTTCTCGGCCATCACCGTAGCCCTCGCCACGGGAGCCATAGCTGAGCGCGGCAGAGTGCTCCCCTGCGTCATCTTCATGTTCATCTGGGCCACTGTCATCTACGACCCCATTGCCTGCTGGACCTGGAACACGAGCGGGTGGTCCAACAAGATGGGCGGCCTCGACTTCGCTGGTGGTACCCCTGTGCATATCGCCTCTGGAACGGCGGCCCTCGCCTACTCGATGATGCTCGGCAAGCGTCGCGGCCACGGCACCCACGAGCTCAACTACAGGCCCCACAACGTCACGCACATTGTTATCGGCACCGTCTTCCTCTGGGTCGGATGGTTCGGTTTCAACGCCGGTTCCGCCCTGTCCGCGAACCTGAGGGCCGTCATGGCTGCCGTGGTGACCAACCTCGCAGCCTGCGTCGGCGGAGTTACCTGGTGTGTCCTGGACTACAGGCTAGAGCGGAAGTGGTCGACCGTTGGTTTCTGCTCGGGGGTCGTCGCCGGGCTGGTCGCCATCACTCCAGGCTCCGGTAAGCCCTCCCTCGCTCTCACCCCCCTTTACCACACACCCACTAACACCCTCGTCCAGGCTACGTCCCCGTCTGGTCCGCCGTCGTCTACGGCGTGCTCGGCGCCTCCTTCGCCAACTACGCCACCAAGCTCAAATTCATCCTCCGCATCGACGACGCCCTCGACATCTTCGCCGTGCACGGCATCGGCGGCCTCGTCGGCAACATCCTCACCGCCTTCTTCGCCACCAACTACATCGCTAGCCTCGACCACGTCTCCAGCATCAAGGGCGGCTGGCTCGACCACCACTGGATGCAGCTCGCCTACCAGCTCGCCGACTCCTTCACTGGCGGTGCCTACTCCTTCGTCGGCACGTGTCTCATCCTCTTCATCATGAACATGATTCCCGGCCTGACGCTCCGCGCCACGGAGGAGGCGGAGATTTTGGGCATTGACGATGCCGAGATTGGCGAGTTTGCGTATGATTATGTCGAGCTCACGAGGGAGGTGCTGAATGATGTCGATGGGGAGGGCGCAAGCGTGTACTCGCATGAGCCTGGGCCGCAGTACCCGTCTGCGGGTGCGGGTGCGGGGAGGGAGAAGAATGGGATTCATATGATGGGGATTGATCCGAGGATGTACGGTGTTGGCTCGACGAGCCATCAATAGTTTGTGTCCTTTTGGTGATTCCCTTCGTTGCTTATATATTTCTTTTTTTATCTGGGTAGGTACGGTATGGTATGGTATGGTATGGTTTGGTATCCTGGGGCAGGGAGTCACGGCTGTTTTGGTTAGACGTCGCGGATGGATGCCCCCCTGATTTGATTTGGTTGGATACTTTATAGGGCTCGGACAGATGGATGGGAAGGCTATCTATCTATCCACCTAGTGATGGAATTTTGTTTTTTTTGGGCGGCGTATTTTATTTCGAATGGTGTGAATGAGTAGATGTCGCTGTGGATGTGGGATGGGATGGGGGAGGGATGTGATGTGATGGGATGAGGTTAGGGGTTGGGGAACGGGGGATGGGGATGGGGAGGTTTGTAATAAAAATGGGGGATGTACTATAGGATCTACCATGTGTATGTCGAATGCGAGGAAATCTGTAAAGTGTTGTGTGTGCTGGGTGATATTATGCTTGTCGTTGAAGTTGGCGTGTCTTGGTGGCAGTCTTGACTCTTGAAAACTTGAATGTGGGCCATATATACATGTTGACTGTCGTTGAATCCCAGGGCACAAAGCAAACATATTGCTCTTTTTCTGCTTTGCAATGGTCTTCATTCTGAGATTGGTGTGGCCAAAAGAGTAAAAAGAGCAAAAACATACAACACCAAGGATTCGCTGGTGGTCAGCCACCCAACTACTAGTTTGGCCCTCACTGGTTTATCGATGGGAGAGCGGACGGGATCCCGAGTTCTCCAATGGGTATGGTCGTATGTATCAGTCGACGGTCTAGAACCCGCACAAGAAGGCATCTCCCAATCATGAAAAGGAAATTCATTGAGCAACCAACTCATCATCGTATCCACTCATCGCCATCCATCCAGTCCCCGTACCCAACCTAACGCAAGACCCCTATCCATCCTATGCTTGTCCCAGCCAACCCACCACCCAAACTGATTCAGAAAAGGGGGGTATCGTATCATCAAATCATGCATGCATGCTCATAACTCATCCTCAGCACCACCTCTCACACGGCTCCCGCCACTTGACCCCCAAAATCTCAAAAATCCTCCTCTCATCCCGTCCCTCGACCAGCTCCCCCTCCGTAACCTTCGCCCTGCCCTTCCCGCGCATGACCTCCTTATACAAACCCCTCTGGTTCAATCTCATTCTCTTCTTTGAAGCAAGCAGCCTCAAACTTCGATTGAATATGTCATTCCCGGTAAAGTAGATCAGTGCCGCGCCGTATTGCGATTCCGGAACAAGAAGGAAGTCGATCCGTCGCCATATGGGTTTCTCACGGGTGATACCTAGCTGCGCGTACTCGGACGGGGGGAGGACGCAGCAGCCGTGCCATTTGCTTCCTGGGCCGTCTTTGCTGGGGCGTCGCGTACTATGCAGCGCTGCGAGGGTGGCGACTAGGAAGCCTTTGGCGGTGAGGACGCGGATGAGCTCTTCGAGGAAGGTGACGAGGTCGTTGGAGATGGAGGTTGTGCCCTTTTTGGTGACGATGAAGTCGATGTCGCCGGACGAGTCGGATCCGCGGCGGTAGCTACCGCCGATGAGGAGTTCGACGGAGGGGTCGATTAAGGCGGCTTCACGGGTTACGTAGGCGCCAAGGGCGGTGACTTCGGCACGAGGGATACGGGTGTTGAGGTCATCGTAGTGGTCGATACCGAGACGCTGGTTGGTGGTTAAATCCGCGTGGCCGAGCAGATCGTCGAGGGTACGAAATCCTTGAGCCAGCCAGCGTTGGGCGACAGCGTTTCCGACACCGTAGATGCCTAGGAATGTGGAGAAGGCGCGGTCCAGAGGCTCGTCACGGGCATAGTCAAGACGGCGGAGAGAATTGGTGGTGACGATCTCTTCGATCTTGGCGGCAAGCCTTGAACCGATGTTGGGCAGGCGGTAGGCCTCCTCCTCTGTCGTGATCTTGGTTGTCTGTTGGCGGAGAGTATTGATGCCTTTTCGGTAGGCCAAGGTCCGCCACTGGTCGCCGATCCGTGTGTAATAGTCGCACATGCTCTGTAAAATCTCGATGGTACGAGCATTGGGATTGGTGTCGTTGTCTGTCTTCTTGAGCGTCCCGCCACGGTTGCAGGCGAAGCGGTCTTCAAAAGCGATGTCCTTCTTTCCGCTGCGCTTGAGTGGCCGCCTTTTCCGGGCCCTCTCATCCTCGGATCCAGAATCGGTCTCTGAGCCTGACACGACTTCCGTGGTCTTGACTGATTGGGCATCGTCATCCTCGTCTGCGTCTAGGGGTAGGTCTTTGTATTGTAGCATGAGCTTGATGTATTCTGAAAGCTCATCATGGATATGAGATCCTGGATGAGACTGATTTGCGGGTCGCGTCATCGAGTCCTCGACTCGGGGGCTTGAACTGGGGAGTCCAGGTGTTTGCGGTGCATCGCCCGGTTCGTTTGCATTATCTTGTGGACGCTCTGTGGAGATCGGAGTTTGAGATACTTCCACCACTTCCTGCTGAGCGGACGATTCGCCGCTCCCCAACGGAGTACCTTTCCTCGGAACGTGATCCCATCTCCTTGGGTCCGCTGGTGGTTCTTTCAGTGGCAAGGAAGACTCAGAACTCTGAGGCTGCAATGGCGAACTGCGAGGTGGTGATTTGTCCTCGGAAGCAGGAAACCCGGAGACCTTGTACCGTGGCTGGTCTGAGTTCAGCAGCGAACGGTGCGCAATGCAGTCGATGGGGTAGTTCTCATTGGTGACTGTCAGCCCCGAGTGGGAAGAGAGCATCTTCTCGATGTCTTTGTATGCCAAACGGTTGTCCACAAAGACATGGCTAGCAGAAGCCAGATCGCGAACCCATCGTCCGCCGTAGCTTTGGGCATTTCGAATACGCAGCTTCCGCGCAGGTGCGACATCGTCATTCGGGATGTAGTAAAAAGCAATAGTCCTCAAGATCTGCTCTGACTCCGGTACTGTGTCGACTGCCTGGTCCTTCCTCTTGCGCTTCCTCATACCCGAAGCCATGGATGGCGACTGCTCGGAGAGTACGGAACCTGAGCTGCGGGGCAGAGGAAGTGTTGCGCTCCGCTGAAGTAGAGGATGCGGTGCTCGAACCAATCCCGAAAGAGGGGTTTCTTCGACAAACGAAGAGGTGGGTGCTAGGAGTTGGCCTTTGTCTGTCACAGGCACTGTTGGCTCCTTCGGCTCTGGAGTTGCCTCGATAATGATTGGAGACTTCGATGTTCCTGCTACGGGGGTTGGCGCTGAGAAACTTCTTTTGGGCATTGGGAGTGTTGAGCTTTTGGTCGTGGAAGATTGAAGAGACCGCGTGGTCTTGCTTCGAGACGAAAAGGCGGCTCGAATCTCCTTTCGAAATTTCTCCTCTTCTTTGCTGAGTCGGTCATCTTCTTCGTCAATTGGCTCATTCAAAGCGTCCAATTCCTCGAAAAAGGCAATCTTGTCGCGCAGGACCTGGGAGTCCATCGCTGCGGTTTGAGAAGAAATGAAGTTTGTAAGGCGACATCACCGCCTCATTTATAATTCGCGCATCACAGACCGGATTGATGTTTGCCTGAAGTCGGCTGAGGATAGCTTCCAGGTAACAACTCATTGCCGCCTGCTTGAGGTTGTGATGAGGGGTGGGTGACACGTGCCTAGGCCCCTTGACGGCTGCTTGGCAAAGCTGCGAAACAGGCACGGGAGCACGTGAAGGTGCTTCTGGGGCAAATTAACTAGCGGCAGGTGCATGGGCGGAGAGCCCCTTTTCAACCATCTGCTCACCACTTCAAGACTTCCAATTTGGACCGGCGTAACTTGTTGTACACTACCATATTGGCACACCTACCTGACTCAAATCATGGCCAACCTATTTTCAGGATTGTGAGTGACGATCTCGCTTTTGTCCGAACCTTCTCACCATGATGACCCGCACCCCCGCCGCATCAACATCCCAACGCATCCCCACGCATCCCAACGTGCTCCCTGCGTCCTCAATCAGGCACTGCATTCAAGCCAAACTCAATATTGGCTGCTGCATTTTATTCCCTTGCGATTGGGCCAGTTTGAGCAGCTTGCCCTTGCTCCAGCAGCATGGAATGATGAATGCTACTGCTTGTCTCTGCTTTTGGTGACCCATCGCATGTGGCTTGCGCTTGGGCTATCACATCTCGGGAATCTCCTCAGCGGACTAGCCCGACCCCTATTTCCTCGTTTTCTGCCAGATTCGGCACCATATGACCCGCGGTGTCTCTGATGTAAAACATCACTTTACTAACTCTGTTCTGCAGCAATGCTCGGCTACGGGGCACTTCGAGCAAGCCCGGGCCGGCCAAAAGCCCCGTTTCGCCTTTGCCCATAGACAGTCCCCAGCTTCCACCACCCGGCAGCAGTCACTCTCAAGCCAGCCAATCGTCAGCCAGTCTTGCATCCAAACTGCCGCCGTTGCCTGCATCGCCCTCACTCGCGCAGTCCATCGGCATGATGGGCACCGCCGATGAGGCCCTCAATGCGTACCAACTTCCGAAGCCTTTGCCGATATGGCTGAACCCAGCTTACGCAAGGCACATCGTGAAGGGCAACTTCATGACGCTCAGTGCCAGGCCCAAGACTGTTGAGGAGGGCGAGTGGGTAGCCCATCAAGGTAGCCTACCCGCTCAAGGGTTTCCGTGTGCTATCTGTTACTGACCCGAAGCTTCAGTCGTCGAGCATTACCGCAACTTGTGGAACTTTGTCCGCGTCATCTATGAGAAGGAGGAAGACGGGAAGACGCTTTGCAATGCCACAACCTGCCCTCGCATGTCTGCTGGAGCGTAGGTGATCACATCTCGCCCCTGAGAAGTCCAAAACGCTGATTGGTGACAGTAACCACTCCTACACTTGGTTGAACAGCCGTTTCGAGCCCATCGAGCTCCCGGCCTTCGAGTACATTACGCTCATGCAGAGGTGGATCTCTGGAAAGATCGATGACACCAAGATGTTTCCCACAGAAGCGTCCGGTGTCTCGTTTTCCCACAACGCCCAGATCACCACCACCGCTCTTCTAAACGGCCCGGATGAGTGGGTTGGCAAGCGCAGCGGCTTCCCGCATGAGTTCTTTGGCATCTGCCAGACCATCTTCCTGCAGATGTTCCGCGTTTATGCTCATCTCTATTGGGCCCACTTCACCGAGCCCTTTTACCACCTCAACTTGGAGAAGCAGTTGAACAGCTGCTTCAGCCACTTTGTGTTGACAGCAACAGCGTTGGACCTCCTCAAGCCGCAAGAGCTCGAGCCCATGCAGCCTCTGATCGATTTGTGGGCCGCGAACGGGACCTTCCCGCCCGAGTCGAAAGCTTTTGCTGCTGCCAACCTCAAGGTCGGGCAGCGCTTGCTGCAGCTGGGGGGCATGGCCTGAGCAGCTGGGCTGCAGGGCAGGAGTTTTTTTTGCCTCTCTAGACCGGTCACGCATTTGCCATGGAGTTTGCAGGCAGGGTCATGGTTGTGGTGTGATGTTTCTGATGGGATTTCTAGAAGGTGTGGGGTTGCGGCGCTCGTCCGTTTAGCGAATGGAGCCGTTGGACTTCAGGGCGGGGCAGATAAACGTCCGAGGAGTGGGATGGAGATGTCTATAAAGTCAGAAATGGATAGATGCCAGAGCCTTGGGTCAAAAAAGGGATTGTGTGCTCTGCATAGACGCAACGACGCGGCCCCTACGACGTTGTTTACAATAGAAAAGACATGAACATAGGACTCGTCGAAACAGCCCGGTGTATTAAGCCCTGAAAAAAATACAATAGATAGGTACTCTGACGAATGAGGCGAGGGTCGCTGGCAATGTTGGGACGGACGTCTGAGGACGCGCGGGCTTGCGTGTGACCAGGGGTCAAAGAATTAACTGAACCCTGGAGTCAGTCCGTACCTGAAGGCAAATTTTCGCCGCCCTGTTTCAAAGATTTGTGGATTTACTTGATTAAGTTGACCGCCCCAGACTGGTGCAGCCTTGACAAACGCTCAGATGCCTTATCGTCACAGCGGGGGGTGGGGCGAAACGCCCAAATTTATTCCTGTAGCCGATCTCGACCCAAGACTTTTTGTTCTCGTCTTCACTCTTTCCCGCAATTCTCTTCTCAGGTCCCATCTTCCACAAACACAAGATGGCTGGCGAAGCAATGGATATCGAGGTGGCTGAGCAGCGCCTCAAGTCCATGGACCACTCCGAGCAGCATTATTTCAACAGGTGAGAGAACCTCTCCGGGCCTGAGAGCCGCTTGACTTTGGCGCTGCGCTTCCTTCCCGATGCTGACTTTTTGACCCCCTCTTTGCAGCTACAACCACCATGGTGAGGAATACCCCTTGCGGCAAACGATGCGATCAAAACGTCGGGTTTTTGGAAATGTTTCGTGCTAACTCGGCGACTTTGGGAAAAAGGCATCCATGAGGAGATGTTGGTATGTTGACCCCGCGATGCAACCCCTCCCCCCCCTTTTTCGTTGACCACCCCATCGCTAACTTCGCTGCGCTTTCTAGAAAGATGAGGTCCGAACACGGTCATACATGAACGCTATCGTACAAAATAAGCATCTGTTCAAGGACAAGATCGTTCTGGATGTGGGATGTGGTACTGGCATTCTTTCCATGTATGCGCAGTCCCTGCAGATTCTTTTCGGGGGTGGACGAGTGACTGACCCGCGACTTGCGCAGGTTCGCCGTCAAGGCTGGCGCTAAGCATGTCATTGGCGTTGACATGTCGACCATTATCTTCAAGGCGAGAGAGATCGCCAAGGTAAACGGCATGGAGAACAACATCACCTTCATCCAGGGCAAGATGGAGGAGATCGAGCTTCCGTTCCCCAAGGTCGACATCATCATCTCGGAGTGGATGGGGTACTTCTTGCTGTACGAGTCCATGCTTGACACCGTTCTCTACGCGCGTGACAGGTACCTGAACAAGGACGGCCTGATCTTCCCTGACAAGGCGACCATCTTTGTTGCGGGCATCGAGGATGGAGAGTACAAGGACGAGAAGATCGGATGTAAGGCTTGTCCGGTTTCCGCTGATATGTTGGCTGATGTTCTAACGCTGTGACAGTCTGGGACAATGTGTACGGGTTCAACTACTCTCCCCTCAAGGAGACGGCTCTCTCCGAGCCCTTGGTTGACACCGTCGACGTTAAGGCCGTCGTGACGGACCCTACTAATGTCCTCACGCTCGACCTTTACACCTGCACAACCTCCGATCTGGCATTTAGCTGCCCGTTCGATCTCGTCGCAAGGAGAGACGATTTCATCCACGCCCTCGTTGCCTGGTTCGATATCGAGTTCAGCGCCTGCCACAAGCCGATCCGCTTCTCCACTGGGCCGCATACCAAGTATACCCACTGGAAGCAGACCGTCTTCTATCTCAAGGACGTCCTCACGGTTCAGCAAGGCGAGAAGGTTGAGTGCTCGCTGCACAACCGCCCCAATGAGAAGAACAAGCGCGACCTTGATATCAAGATTCAGTACCGCCTTGACACCCAGGAACCCCTCAGGCAGGCAGAGGGCACATGCTTGTACAAGATGTGCTAAGGAGCTAGAGAAGCCCGGAGCATCCATCGTCTTGGCTAGCTAGGACCGAAAAATAGGATCCCCTTTCTATTGGTTTCTGGAGCGATAGCCCTCATGGGATCCTATAGAGTTTCCCAAGCTCGTACTCGGATTTTGCTGGAGCATGGCAAAGGGGGAAAATACAGGCAACAGCAAGCGGGAACGAGGTACTCATTGCATCGGGTGCCGTGCATCTGGTGGTCTTTGGTAGAAGAGCAGAGCAAGCAAGCGGGCGTACTCGTTGAACCGGCCACGGGAGTTACGAGCACATGTTTGCATCACGATGAGATGATGGGAAACGATACCCAGGGATATACTAGAGTCATACTCATATAGTATTTTTCGATGTCTTTGAGTGTCTCCAGTATCTGTGACATGATTGTGGCGATTTGAATTCAGTTACGTCGCCACAGAGTGGTGGCCGCCAATTGCATTGATATGTGGCGATATCGCAATACAAATTTTCCATGATTGAGGCCATCAAGGTCAGCATTTGAGGCTCGGTCTTGTGTGAGAGCATTGGTGGATGAAAAATGGACGGTTTTGACATTTCGCTCTGCTCTACAACTCAACCCCTTTCCCAGCCAACCCCTTTTGTGCCTTCAGTGACCCCAACATGCAGAGGAAACGACTAAAAGTCACAGCCAGAAAAACAGGAAAACAAGCCCGGGAATCTCTGGTCGAAAAAATATCATTAAAGCCAAACTTTTTCCCCCTTCAAAGCAACCGCTTCCAAACAATGTCGCTAGGAGCTAAAGCTACCGTTCTACCCACTATCCATCACCTTTCCTCTTCCCTCCCAAACTCAAAAAGATGCCAAAACCTAGTTCAAACCTGAAAACGCTTCGCTCGTTGGGTTCTTCTCCCATCAACTCGTCTGGCGTCGTGTGAAATTGAGATAACCACCCACCCATACACCACCCCAATCATTTTAACCCAAACCCTGAACGCCCGTTTTAAGATTGTTGTCGTGGTTCCTGTGGTCTTTGTGGGTTTTGTGGTTGTTGTGGTTGCTGTTTGTCTTGTGGTTTTGGTGATTTTGATGGTTGTTGCGGTTGTTGTGGGTTTTGTGGGTCTTGTGGTTGTTGTGGTTGTTGTGGTTGTTGTGGTTGTTGTGGTTGTTGTGGTTGTTGTGGGTGTTGTGGTTGTTGTGGGTTTTGTGGGTTTTGTGGTTGCTGGGGTTGTTGCGGTTGTTGACCTTGAGATTTATCTCCTTTCTTCTTATCCGGTGGTCTCGGGTAACCGATGGGATAGTCCTTCATCAAGTATCCACCATGGGTCCTTATTACGTTGTTAACTTTGGGCTCCAACAGGTCGATCGGTCTCTTTGGGTTAGGGTAATGAATTTCAAGCCCATCTCCGCCGAGGAGAGCGCGGATAAAGCCGTCCCTTTCAAGTTGTTTTTCCGGGGCTCTAGGGTCTCGAATCCCCTACTTCGAGTTATTGCCATAGCGCTCAATGATGCGGACCACACGATCAGCGAGCTCCTGAACCTCCGAGCGTGAGGCTGCCTCCGCGTAGACGCGGCAGGCATTCTCGGTTCCGCTGGCACGGGCGAAGGCTCGTGCCGCTCCGTACTTCTTCACGGCGTTATCAATCTCATCCTGCGCGCCTTCTGGGTGGGTAAGGCGACGCTCTGCATCGGTTGTTTGGAACATATCCTTGTCTAAGACCTCGACGCGGACCAGGCGGTTGGGGAGGTCGCTGTAGGTTGTGGCCCAGTCGCGGAGGGTCCAGTTTTTGTGGGCGAGGATCACCTCGACCAAGAGCATGTCTGATATGGCGTCGCCGACGGTTTGGTTGATGAGGTCTGCCAGGGCCGCCAATATGTCCATTGCATCCTTCTGCGCCGGAGATTGTGGCGGGTATTCCTTAAAAGCCTTGACGGCGTCCATGGAGAAGAGGACGGTGCCGTGGCCGTTGGCCTCGAAGTAGATACCAATGTCGAACTGCTGGGCGACATGGTGAAGGTGCTTCACGCCGGTTGGTGTGCAAATGACGGGCAGATTGAGACGACCGGTTATGAATCTCGTGCTACCGCCGTTGGCATATGCAGTTTGTACCACGCCGATGTTGAGGACCTTCCTCAACCCAGCCCTGTCCACGAGTTCGGTGATGAACGAGGCGGCAAGAGACGAGATTCGATCTCCGTCCAGCATGACAAACCCCTTTTCAGGGTCTGTCCAGTAATACATCAAGCGGTCGGCGTCGCCATCTAGCGAACAGCACCGAAGGCCAGGCTCAGGCTGGGGATTTGGTGGGGCTCTTTGCTTGGTCTTGACGAAGTCGGCGCCACACTATAAACAGAGTTAGCGGGAGGGCGATCGGATGGCTGGCGAATTCTGGAGTCTTACATCGAGGTTGAGCACCTCGGGACGGAGCACGTCGTCATTTACAATCTTGACGTCAAGGCCGACCTTGTCCTTGGGGACGTGTTTGAGGAACTCTGCGAGCTTCGGACCGCCGACACCGTTGGCGCAATCTACTTGCAGGGTACCCTGAATCTTTTTGCCTTGCAAGGTTCTAACAAGGGCTGTGGCAAGCTTCTCGTAGTACCCAACTTCGCTAACCTTGCCGTAAGTTATCGGCTTGCCTTCGGTGTTGGTAGCCCGAACGAGATAGTGGAGCTGGGGGGTGGTCAAGATCTTGTAGTCGACGTGTGGGGTGTTGGTGGCCTCGAGGGCGTCAACGAGGGCTGCGACGAGCTTGTGTCCCGAGGGTCGCGTATCACGGCCGTAGATGACCTTTGCCTTGGCGTTGAGGTTGATCTTGTGATCGGCGGCCAGCTGGTTGTAGATCTTGACCAATTCCTCATCACTCTTGGCGTTGACGAGGGCGGTTGCGTACTGCTCCCATTCTTGTTCGAGCATCTCGCCAAAGGGGTCAACGATCTTGACGCCGTTGTCGATAGCGGGGTTGTGGCTGGCGGTGATCATGATGCCAATGGCCGCCGAGCTCTTCCTACGGCTGCGGAGGGAGGCCAGCAGGCCGACGCGGAAGGTGACGCCGTCGAGCAGGTCGGCGTTCATCCGGAAGCCGGCGGTGCCATACTTGTAGACCTGCGGCACGATGGGGTGCTTCGCCGAAGCGGCCAAGATGGCGGCATCGTGGGGGCCGGTGGTGGGGTCCGCGGAGGCCATGATGAGGAGCGATGCGGGTGCGGGTGCGGGTGCTGGAGCAGCGTTGAGAAAACAATAATGGCAATGATGGCAAGGGATGCAATTCGAGCGATTTATGGTGTTTGAGCTAATAATCTAAGCTTACGGGGAAGAAATCCGCATGATGCGAGGTGGGAATCGGGAGGGGCTCCAACTCCCACCTGAGTTGAAGGTCCGAAGCTCCCTGCCCCGCAGCTGCCTCCATGTTGCTTGTCGCAGCCACCCCGAAAGTGGGGACCCCTGCAGGACACCCGATCTAGAATAGCGCTGGTGTATTTTAGCTACGTCACTTTTCAGGGCACATCGAGACGCGACGAGGAACGCGTCTCCAACCCATTGCTAGAGTTCTGCTGGTGGCATTTTGGGCGCCATTCTTCGGCGTTTTTTTGGCCGTTGCTCGAGTCTTGCCCCACCCAACGTCTTTGGTCTGGTGTTTCTTTTCCGCCTGTTTTTCTCTTTTTGGGCGCTTGTCCACCCATTTTGGCCCCGCGACAACCCTCCTCACAACCAGCCCTCAGGTGGATCTTCAACCATGCCAGACGACACCTGCGCCAACCCGCAATTTCTGCAATGGGTCAAGGAATTCTGGGACAAGGAGCGGGAGCGCAACACCAAAGGAGTTACAACATACCGACACGCCTACGATGCCCTCAAAGCTTGCCCCATTGCCTTTCAGCACCCCTCGGAGCTGCAGAAGCTCAAGGGCTTCGGACCCAAGATATGTGCACGCCTCACCGACAAGCTAAAGGCATACTGCGAGGAAAATGGGCTTCCCATGCCCCACCCTAGTAGGAAACGGGGCGGGCGCGCAGCCCAGACCACGGCGGCGATGAACCCATGGTTTGAAGAGGGTGCGGACGGTGAGGACGGCGAGGCACCTCGACCAGCCAAAAAGCCGAGAAAGACGAAGCCATACGTGCCCACCTACCGCTCTGGGGCGTACGCGTTGGTACTTGCGCTCTCTTTGCAAGACGAGAACGATACCGTTGGCCTCACCAAGACGGCTCTTATCGACGCCGCCCAGCCGTACTGCGAGGCTTCCTTCACCGCGCCGCCTGATCCCACCTCATACTATACTGCCTGGAATTCTATCAAAACGTTGGAGGGAAAGGAGCTGGTCTATGAGCGAGGCCGGCCACTGAAGCGGTATTGCCTGACGGACGAGGGCTGGGAAGTGGCGAAACGAATACGAGAGCTTGCCCTCTCAAAAGGGGATGTGGTTGGGGCTATTGGGTCATACAGGAGGATGGAGGATGTCCCATTGTCTCAAGCCCCGCTTGCTTCACAAGCAGGGCCTTCCAGGGCACCAGCTGTGCCGAAACCCAGAGCGCCTCGGCAGAGGGCCGAGCAATCCCCTTTTGTTGGCGACTCCGAAGACGACGACGAGGATCAGGGCGAGAACGATGGCGGCAGTGGCAGCTACGGCGACAATAACATGGCGGATGTTGAGCCCCCTCAGCCACAGTTTGCTGGGAGTCAGTTCAAAAATGTTGTGCCCGATGGGGGTACGGCGAATGATGATGCAACACCACCGCACTTCACGCCGATTCGCCTCGCGCCTGGTTCCTTTACCGTGGAGATGATTCTTGATACCCGTGAGGTTCGAGCCAAGACAGACCGAGACTACATTCAGGACGAACTCGCAAAACGGGGCTGCCAGCCAACGATGAGGTCCCTGGAGCTGGGCGACGTGCTCTGGGTCGCGAGGTGTAACAAACCGGGCTGGCTCTCTCGCATGGGCTCCGATGGCGACGAGGTTGTGCTGGACTGGATCGTGGAACGGAAGAGACTAGATGACCTGATCGGGAGTATCAAAGATGGCCGCTTCCACGAACAAAAGTTCCGCCTGCGACGCTCAGGCATCAAGAACGTCATCTACCTAGTGGAAGAGATCTCCATGGACCCCCAACACCTCCAAAAGTACGAGGAGTCGATCAAGTCGGCCATCGCAGGGATTCAAGTAGTTAATGGCTACTTCCTGAAACGGACGCAAAAAATAGACGAGTCGATTAGGTATCTCGCGTCTATGACAAAGATGCTGAAGAAGGTTTACGAGGGGAAACCACTGCATGTCATCCCAACCAACGTCCTCACGGCCAAGAACTACCTCCCACTCATCAACGACCTGCGTGAGAAGCAACCGACTATCGGCCACTACATCAGCTACCCGGCCTTCGCATCACTCGCCTCTAAGTCGGATCTGATGACCCTCAGGGACTTGTACCTCAAAATGCTGATGTGCACACGGGGCGTGACAGGCGAGAAGGCCATCGAGATCCAAAAGGTGTGGAAGACGCCGCGAGACTTCATCAAAGCGTTCGAGCAGTGTACTGAGCCAGGCGAAGCCGGTAAGAAGCAACGAGAAGCCCTCGTCGTCAACAGACTAGGGCATCTCGTAGGACGAAAGAAGATAGTCAAAGGAGTCAGCCAAAAAATCGCCGAAGTATGGGGCGAGATCCAAGGCCCTTCATCAGAGTAGAACTCAGCGCGGCGCAAGCCCCAAATCTTGTAGATACCACAGCACCACGAATAAACCTCTATTTTGCCCACCCCGGCGGTCTCCCCGCCGTTCTCGCTCCCCTTTCACGAGAAGCCCTGCGCAACTATCCTCTCCACCATCTTCTGCAGCAACGGAATCCCCCCGCCGCTCTCCTCCAAACTAACCAGATACCCCTGCAGACTCTTCTCGACATACTTGGCCGTCATGTCCACCTCCACATTCACCGTCGCCCCCACCTCCTTCGCCGCCGTCACAATCTTCTCCTGCGTGTACGCAATGAGCATCACCTCCCACCACCCCTCGTCGTCATCCACCGCCGTCACCGTCAGGCTCGCCCCGTCCAGCGCGATGAACCCCTTGTACACCACGTACCGCATCACCTCCTTGGACTTGGGGCTGAACCGCAGCGTCACGGCGTTCCCGTCGGGCTCCCGCTTCGTGATGGTCGCGACCGTGTCGACGTGCCCCTGGACAAAGTGCCCGCCCATGCGCGTGTCGGCGCGCACGGCCCGCTCCAGGTTGACGCGCGAGCCCTGCCGGAGCTCGCCGAGGTTGGTCAGGCGCAGGGTCTCGGGCGCGATGCCGACGGTGAAGGAGGGCGGGGAGGACGGGGTGAAGGTTGTCACGGTGAGGCAGACGCCGTTGATGGCGATGCTGTCGCCGAGGTGGGCGTCCGAGAGGAGGGCGGAGGAGGCGGGGAGGGTGATGGTGAGGGAGACGCCGCCGGTGGAGTCGGAGTGGTTGTATTGCGAGACTTCTGGGTGGGGGTTAGTAAGGCGGTAGGTGAGGGGGGGAGGGATTGTGGGGAGGGAGGGGGAAATTTACCGCCGATTTCTTCGACGATGCCGGTGAACATTTTGGCGGTGTTTTGAGTCTGAGCCTGGATTGGGTGTGTTGTGGTGGTGAGATGGTGTGGTGAGTTCGTGAGGTGAGTTCGGCTCGGTGGTGAGGGGTGGGTGGGTGAGAGTGAAATAAGGTTGTGGGGTTGAGCTCCAGCGGGAAGGAGAGGGGTGCGAGTTCCATTAAACTTTCCGCTCCGCGCTCGGCAGTGGAGGGTGGCTTTGGTAATCGGATGAATTGCTTGGTTTGTTTGCAGGTTGTGGGAGATTTACGTGATGGGTGCTGTCGCTGACATATCCAGCACTTCTTCAAGCTTCGACCGGAAATTCGGCCGTCAGCCTTCAGAATGGTGCTCTGGCGAGAAGATGACCTCGGATTCGTATCAATTCAGGGCTGAAGGTCGATTTGATATTTTGTGTTAAGGTTCAACTCTCGTTTCGGGCCGTTCCGTTGGACCCTTCAGATTTCGTCGGATCCCGAGCTGGCCCGACTGATGGTCCGCCCCGAGGTTCCCTTCGAAGTATCCCCATAGAACCCCTTCCATTGTATCTGATGGACGACCGAGTCTTCCGTAGGTCTCTATAATGCATAAATGATCTCTAACTCTATCCAAGACACTTTATCGGCTCAACTAATCACCGCCAAATACAATACCGCCGTTGATAATCTGTCCTCCGTTGACGACCATCGAGTTCAGGACGTTGCCATGTATCGTCACACCCGGGGTCCTGCCAACGTCGCCGAGGAGTCGCTTGGCGAGTTCGGTATTTTCAAAACCCCCAGGATCCGGATCAGATTTAAATGGGTTGTCTTTCTCCAGCGTCGTTTTGAGATCCCTCGCCCATCTCTGTATCTCGTTGGACACGGCGATGAATCCCGGATCAGCCATAGTGCCAAATCGGGCAATACCCCTGTGGTCCGCGTGGATTCCAATCGCCGGATATCCCCTAAGTATCGCAGAGTGTTTTGGCACGATCTGTTCGGGGGTCAGCAAGCGACAATTGTTGGGCATATGGGTTAGCTACCTCGCCGATACCCTGAATTGGGACTTCCTCGTACACACAAGTGATCTTGATCTCGTCTCCCTTGGACCGCAAGAGAGAATGAAACTCGTCTTGTATCCTGGCCAGCACTTCCGAGTCTCTACGAAGGACCTCTACCAACCGAGGATTTGACCCCGAGACCAAGCTTGCTAGTCGAGAAAGCCGTTGCCCAACAACAGCTAAGCTAACACCAGAGTGCGGCGTCCCGAGGAAGAGGATGCCTCGCGTGCATTTAAGAATTTGCTGGATGTGTTTCTCAGGGCTTGCCTTAGATGAAATAAGTGCATCTTGACAGACGAGGCCGCCCAAGCTATGGCAGACGAACAGTATCGGCCTATCGTTCTGGATATCTTGTTAGGCCCGGACGATGTCAACAAAAGGCAGGGATGTTGAAACATACAGTGTAATCGGCTTCTCGATGCGCAGCAAATGTTACAAGGAGGTTCTTTGCGTGGTCGCCAATCCGGTTTCCCGATAGCCTCGAGCGCCAGCCAATGACACCCGCGTCGTATCCAAAGCTGAGAATCCGGGCCCGAGGAACCTTCTCAGGGAGTATCGTTTCTGGCCACGGCCGAGAGCCTGGCGCTGCCCATGTGGTTTCCCGGTGACCAGTTATGCCGTGTATAAAAATAATCTACAGCGTGGTGTCAGGATCAGTACGTCCTCTTGAGTATACCATAAGGCTCTGTCTTACATCCACATCCGCATTGGGGGGGTCATAGAACGTCTTCAGACCGAGCTTGTGGTCAGGCTGCGAGAGATCCGATGTCCGACGGAACAATCGATCACTGAAGGTTCGTCGGATCTTGAGAGGGGGAGGTGTCACATGCGACATTTTGTCATCGTCGACATCCCATGCAAGGGAAATATTGAAAGATGCTGAGTCTTCGGGAAAGGGATGAGTGTTTGGTGGTCCGGGGCGGGCTGTGCGGCCCAGCTTTTCTCCCGCGCCCGCACGGCTGCGGGTGTTACAGTCGTGAGCCCAACCAGTGACCATTTTGCTGTGCATGGCTGCAGGATTTGGGCCTGCAGCAGCGCTACCCGAAGCTGAGCTCGATTGATCCTCAGTAGAAAACTGGAAGGAGGGCCCCGGGAGCACATCGTTGTACTTAATATTGCGGGAGCCTTCCCACTCGAGAAGGAACGCCCTGGTCCGCCCCTGGTTTCGCCTCGCCAAACTCACCGCCGCCCGATACCCGCCGTGGACAATTTATTTGCCTCTGAGATACCCCAAGTGCTCAGCCATGCCTATCACGACACTTACGGAGCTGCGGCACAAGAAGGAGAAACCTCTCCCCGCTTTCAGTGGCACAGGGGCTAGCGGTGCCACGATTGCCAGCGGCCAGCTCAGTGCCCAGCTCACGAACCTCGAGGCTCCCAAGGTATGAACGCCTGCTTAGTTGGTGCCCAGCCCTGCCAAAACGCATACTCATCTTTGCCTATCTAGTTGGCCCAAGAGACACAGAAGCTGTATGTTCACGGGGACAGCATCAAGTGCAACATTGTGAACGGGCCGGTTATCAACAACGGCGAGATCCGCTTCGTCGGGAAAGCCAAGCCATCGGCTCAGCAGCCGAAGGTCATACCAAATGTTGGCGCCGAGACGGGTGCCGCAGTAACTGTGGCTGGGTCAATGAAGCTAACTATGGTTTGTGAATCATTGACTACGAATGGTATCACATTTGGAGAAGATGACGATAGTGATTGATCAGTGCCTGGTGAGAAGAGGGGTCAAGTTGAGCGGGGCATTTCCAGGTTGTGTTATCGATACGCAGGGGTGTAACTACCCCGCCAACAAAGTCGTTGAGGCTGTAAAATAATTGCTGTGCTGTATCCTGGCTTCCAAGCTGTTAGGGGAAAATATACTGAAAAGCTTCCCCTAACTCATTAGGAATTTGCATCCGTGAGAAGTAGGGCCCCCGTTCGGCAGCGGCCTCCATCACGGAGCAATGCTCGATCATCTCGGGAGGCGGTTGTGAACGAGGGGCATGAACCGCACGAGGCTCCCTCTGCCTTCGATTGACGCCTTCTCGCAGAGCCAAGAATCGTATGCAGTTTCGACTCATCACGACGCAGTCCCTTCTTGACACGCCGGCGATGTTATTTATTGCCTTGAAATTGATCACTATTTACTCCCAGAATCGTTTGGTTGTGCTTCCGACTCGCCGAGGAAAGAACGGCGAACTGCGTCTGATCCGGTAAGGCTTCAAGGCACTTCCCCCGCATGTTATCGCTCATGGTCCGTGAGACCCCTGCTGCGGCACCATGGGATCTCCAGCACGGATTCTCTGTCACCTCACCCCAGAGATCGAGCCGTCAAACGTACTATGTAACTCAGTCAACTCACAAGGCTCTTGCTGATTACATCAACGTCGACACGCTGACCCCAATGAGAATTGGTTGTGCCATCACTGCTACCTTCCTCATGTCCTCGTATCGAATTTCGGTGATCTTCAGCCATCTGATAGGAAACCAGCAAACGCAGCCGGCGCGATGATTGGGCGCCATCTTTTATGCAATCGCTGCAACAAGTCGTGCGCATGCACTCAGCCGCACTTCATGTTGGCCTAACCCAGATTTGGTAGTCGGAGGCCTTTCGTTTCGGAGCATGGAACTTGTGTCAGTCACCCGCAAGGCTGTGGCCCAACAGGCTGGCCGGGACACACGGGAAGGATGTGGGAGAATGTGAGTGAGGGGATGATGAGGGGGGATGGTGGTACTGCTTGCTTGGGGCAGTGGTTCGCGAACCACCTGCCTTTCGTCGCAAGAGAAACCAGACGCGTCATTCCCAACTTCTGTCGCCTTGCGAATATTTGCGGCATTTCACCCCGCTACCTTTTCTTCAACACCACCTCGAGTTGAAAGTGTTGATCTAACCTACACCAACGCCGGGCACCTGCTGCGCAACTCACACTTCCGATGGCCGCCCCTCTGCGACCCCCACTGGGGCTGCCCTCTCCCCATCCAGACGGTTCAGACGACCCGTACTTTGAGGATCAATGGAGCGACGATCCAGGCGACGAACACGACGAAGCGCATCGGAGGAGAACCCGAACACACAACATATCGAGCCGTACTGGTCGGTCCCCCTTCATGCCCAGCGGGCAAGGCGCTCGCGGCGAAACCGTACCATACGGGCGCCCGACGCCGCAGCGAGCAGACACCGAACCCTTTCCACCGGCGTCGGGGCTACGAACGCGGCCGTACACTGGCTACTACGGGCCACCTCCGCCCTCTCGGACGCCGTTCACGCCCAGGGAGACGTATGCAACCCCGACTGGCGGCTATACCCATGGACCTGACTACTACCCATCGGGGTACGGCACCAGCTACACCACAGCACCTCCTCCAGAGACCATCCCCTATTCATCGCACCCCTACCCAAGCACGCCCGCCGACCCGTCTTACGGGTACACAAGCCCTTACCAGTCTTCGACGCCGCAACCTTTCGGTACATCTTACAATGATGGACGCACTGGCGTCCGAGGACCAACCATCCGTGTGCGGAAGACTCAAGTGGAGCCGCAACCGGAACCACTGCCGCGGCTACGACGCGAGGACATCGAGAGGGAGAGGGAGAGAGAAGCCGCCGAGAAGCGGTGGCGAGAATCTCAACGCCAGAAACAGCGCAGTGAAAAAGAAGCCGAGAGGAAAGAACGTGAGGCCACGAAGAGGGATTTGGATCGGCTGCGACGCGACAAACTGAAGCTCAAAGTGGAAAGGCTCCAGCAGCAGCTTAAGCTCGAACGGAGCAGGCAGCCCACTCAGAGCGATTTCGAACCCAGTATCCGCCCGCACGATCTGATCGATTATCTACACACCTTGCGCGAACAGGAGACTCGGCGGAGCTTGGTCGAAAGACCAGACTCTGTGACACGGCTCCTGCAAGATATTGCGGAGATAGCAGATGCCAAGCGGGAGGCCCAAACTCGACAGGAGCGACTCCACCTCCTTGGTGGACTTCCTGTCAGAGCCAGATCACGAAGCAGCTTTGGAGACGTCAGTCACGAAATCTCTCAGCGAAGGCTGATCGAAGAAGTAATGATGGATATTCTTCGTGGTGGCGCGTTGGATGAAGACGTGAGCCGGCTGCCTTTGCCAGCACGTTCCCATCACACAGGGCGAAGCGGCGAAGACATCTTCCCCGAGGACGATTTCCTGCGGATGCCTAGAACATACCAAGATGAGGACAGCGGTGCGTCGCCTCGGTCGCGTTATAGTGACGCTCATAGCGACGCCCACGTTGGCACTTCGTCGCCTCGTCACCGGACTGGCGACCCTGGGCCGAGCATCATGCGGGATCGGGATCCGTACCTATCTCCCGAGCCTAGCCGCTACGGTAGACACAGCGTTCCGCCACTCGAGAGACGGCAAACCGCCCCTCCGCCAGGCCTCACGCCCATTCGTAAGGTATCTACGCCCGGCTCCAGCAAGCGACCACGTGGATCTGACTTCTCCAGCGACCATTCCTTGGCAGCGGACCGTGGTGAATATACTGCTGCTGCATACGATCGCCGAGCGGAAGTGCTTCGAAGGACGGAGCAATTTGCGGAGCAGTACCAAGACCAAGACCAAATGCCTCAAAGAGCGGGACACTACAGGGAAGAGCCACCTCTGAGAAGAGAACACTTCCAAAACGAGCCACCGAGGCCAGAGCGCCCCCGCGATGATACGCCTCGAAGAATGGACGCGGATTGGCCAGATATTCGGAGGGCAGACTCTCACAGGTCATCCGGTACAAGAAAAAGCTCGATGTCAGTGCCTCGGCCAGCTCGGAGTCCAGAGAGGCGACGCGATAGATCTCGTGTTGCGTTCCGGGAGCAGGACCCTGCTGGCGGACGACCGATCATCGACGATACTTCCGAGTCGGAGTCAGGGGGTAGATTGCGCCGGGAAGGATCTTATCGCATCGCGGGAGACAGAGTCTCTGGCCGTAGGTATAACCCTCGGGACGCCACGCCTCCTCATGCTCCTGAGGCCCCAAGATCTGAGACACCCACGGTGACCGGGTCGGCACGGCCTCCGCGCCGACCACAGGTCGAGGACGATTGGTCAGATGATGATGGAGGACGCTTCATGTCTAGGGAGTCGACTGTGGGACGATAGTGTGTAATTTCTGGACGAACACTTGAATTTCGGTGGGAAAAGTTGGTCGGTTTCTCAAAAGTACTTGCACCAGCGAGTTCGCGGAGCTAGATTCAAATTCATCGCTTTTATCCTCACCGTCCCATTCATCATCATGAGAAGTCAACGAACACAGGTCACTCAGTTTCAACGTCTTGAAGCCACGACTTCAGGGGCCCAATCGGTCTGCCAACTTCCATCTCAACCCCCAAACTAGGTTCAAAATGCTTGGCTGAATGATTGGCCGGCCAAATTAGGCGGCCGTGGCTGTGTCGAGGGTGCGGAGTTGCTGTACTTCGTACGCAGTAGCGCATTGCTTCGCGTTCCCCCGCAGTCGATGGCGCCTTGCTCGAACTGCAGCCCAATATGCATGCTACGCTTCTTTCACGACATGAGCATGCGTTTCCTCAAGTGCACCTGCAGTATGGTTATCAGTTCCCCGAGGTTACCTGTAGGTCTGCGAGAGCCTCACCTCCTACCCGGAAACCCTTAGACTGACGAGCCAGCGCAGAGCCACTGTTGGATACCTGACGAGCGTCGATTTCTGAGAGCAAATACCGCTGTCATTTTAGGCCGAGAATTCAGCTTGACTCGATTCTTTTACGAACATGGACCCTTTGGCTTCTCAGCAGCTTCATGTCCCTCCTGCGTCAAGTATGGGTGCAGGTGGTAGGGACAATGCAGGCCCGGCTCATCCACCCCACCCACTTCACCCAGTGATGGCAGGTCTTCGTGTGGGAAATGTCAACAAGTCCATCATCGCAGATTGGGTGCATAACGCACAGGATGTAAACTTTGGTAATCTTAAGTCCCCTGGCGTGAGATAAGTATTTTCTTTACTGATATGGTTATGGTAGAGTCGAGCAAAGGAGCGCCAGGGGGTCCAGGGGGTTTTGACCAGTCAATATTAGCACAGAAAGTCGATATTCACGGGGATGTCACCTATACTACTAGTAAGGTTATCGTCCTGGCGTTGCGGGAGGGATATATCTCCTGACTGGATAAAAGGCTGACGATAGCTGCAGAGACACGCAATATCATCTGTGAGTATTCTTGTTCAGCGCCTCGAGCTGTCATTTACGAAGATTCAAGATGCTACCGCACCGTCGTCCGATTCAAATCCCAAGGATGCCTTCTCTCGTTCTCCGTTTAGGTTTGACGTCAAGCAACATCACTACCTACAGGTGGCTCGACAGTCTCCTGGCTCTGGAAAGTGGCTGCTCAAATCAGATGATTTTGTTGAGTGGAAGGATAATGACAGCCTGAGAAAGCTGTGGCTTGTTGGTGAACGTATGTACTGTCCCTGGCTGCCTGAAGAAAACCGTTGACTGATTTCCCCTCGTTAAGTTGGTGCCGGTAAAACGATCTTAGCGTACGCGAGAGTCCATACCATTCACTGTGTCTGCTCTGCAAGTACCTGACCCTAGAGTTTTAGGTCAACGATTATCGATCACCTTGAGGTCAAGTACTCCTCGAAGAAGTTCGCTTGCTTGTACGTGTACTTCGACCATGGAGAGCAGAAACAGCAAACGTACGAAAAACTCCTGGCCGAGCTGTTGTGTCAACTCGTCCGCCTTCGGGACCGCGTCACGCCGGAGGTCGAGGAGATCTACAAAAGCTGGACGACAAAGGGTATCCCTCCAGGACCAGAGGACTACATTAAAATGATAAAATCCGAGATCGAGACGTTCAACAGGGTCTTCATTGTTGTCGATGCCCTGGATGAATGCTCCAATGAGGCACCTGAGCACACCGATACCCATTTCATAAAGGCCTTGGATCAGCTTCCGAAGAAGACACGCATGTTGTTCACCTCCCGACCCCTGACCACTATTCACGACTTGATCAACGCGGACAAGAAGATTCCGGTACGAACAAACATCAAAGACCTCAGCGCCTATTTCAGGAATCGGATCAACAGCGCAGATTGGCTCAAGAAGCTGGTAGAGAAAGGCACGGAAAAAAACCCAAACTTTTTCCAGGATGCTGTCGATGCCATTGTTGGTCGGTCACAGGGGATGTAAGTTTTATGGACCAATGACTCCCATTTATCAATCACTGACACATGCCATCCTAGGTTCCTTCTTGCTCAGTTACACGTCGAATCTTTGATCTCCAAGCGAACTCTCGAGGACCTGGAGTCGGGAATAAAGGAGTTGCCCACAGATCTGAATGCTGTCTACGCAAAGGCGTTAAGCCAAATCCAAGATCAAGCCGAGTGGAAGAGGACCTTGGCCATAAAAGCACTAACATGGCTGGTTTACGGAGAGGAACCGCTCTCCCTCGATCAGCTGATCCATGCGCTGGGAGTCAAACCAGAAGACACCAAGCTTCATAAAGATCGACTCTGGACTGAGCAAGATATTACCCTGGCATGCTCTGGTATCATCCTCGTGGATCCAGACAGCAGGACTGTCAGTTTGACGCACCAAACGGCGATGGAATACCTCCGAAATAGCGCCATTCTCGAAGATCCTCACTCCTATTTGGCCACCACGTGTTTAGTTTACATGTCCTTCGATGACTTCTCGGTCGCGATGCACACCAAAAAGGAGCGAGAAGATCGTATCAAGCAGTACCCCTTTTTGAAATACGCTGCCGACCATTGGGGCGACCATATCGACCGTGGCGTCAAGGGACCGGTGAGGGAGAGGGCCTGGCGCTTTCTCAACAACTCGGCAAGGCTTCAAAGCGCATTTCAAGTGATGACCGACTTTCCATTCCACAAAGAGTCAGGTGTAGCCGGATTGCACATTGCGGCTTATTTTGGGCTCACAAAGCTGGTTCAAAGCGCAATGAAGCGCACAGGTCCCCTTCCTCTCAACGCAACGACCCAAGCCGGTGAGACAGCCCTTCACTGGGCTGCGAAATACCAGCAGAGCGGTTTCTTGAAGCTTCTGGTGGAAAACGGCGCGGATCTGAACTTGGCAGATAACGTTCGGTCTCGGAATCAGACAGCGCTACACCAAGCCGTCGTCAACCGGGATATGGCCTCGGTCAAGGTCCTGCTGGAATCCGGTCGTTGTGAGCTACACATGGCAGACGCTCAAAATTGGACGCCGCTTCGCTGGGCTGCAGCATATGGGCACGGGTCTCTGGTCAAGCTGCTTCTAAAACACGGAGCGAGAGTAGACCACAAGGATAAGGACGGCTGGACAGCGCTGCGATGGGCAGTTCAGCGAGGCCATATGCATGTCACCAAGTTACTCATATCAGAAGGCGCCGACATTAAATCACCTCTTGGCGGCGACCCTGACAAGCGGACTCTGCTGCAATGGGCCGCGGGCGAAGGTCGCGATCCTCTGGTCCGGCTCTTGATCAAAAGGGGCGTGGATATCGACGCAACCGACGAAAAGGGACAGACCGCGCTGTGCTGGGCAGCCATGTACGGGCACGGCATGGCGGCATGGCTCCTCCTCCAAGGAGGCGCGAACATGAACAAGACAGACAAGCGCGGCTACACGCCATTACACGCCGCCGTCGATTCCTGGAGTCCCAGCGGTGGTCCCAACAACGGCGGCAGCGGGACGTCCTCCTCCCTGCTGTGGATGCTCCTAGAGCACCGATCCGGAGCAAACGTCAACGCGAAAACAAGACACGGATTCACACCGCTGCACCTCGCAGCATCGAAGGGCTTCGCCCCGGTCCTTTGGCTCCTTCTCGAAAAGGGGGCGAATCCCATGGAAAAAGACAACTCGGGGTGTACCCCCCTCCATTGCGCCGCCGCCGGAGGCCACGTCGAAGCCGCCGGCCTGTTACTAGCCCAACAGCGAGGTGACTTGAAACTCATCCGCGCCGTCGACAACGAGGGGCGCACCGCCCTCCACGCCGCCGCCTCAGGCGACTACCCGCAAACAGTCCAAGTCCTCCTCGACAACGGCGCCCTGCCCATAATCGACGTCCGCGACGGCGAGGGGTACACGCCCCTGCGCAGGGCAGTTAGGAAGCAGTACCTGGAGGTGGTGGTGTGTCTGGTCAAGGCCGGCGCGGATGTGAATATGCCGGGGCGCAAGGGCAAGACGGTGCTGCATTTGGCGATGCAGGAGTGCGATGAGGGGATTATCAATGCGTTGCTGGATGCGAGGACGATTGATCAGACGGTGAAGGATGCGAAGGGGCAGACGGCTTGGGAGGTCGCGGAGAAAAGGGGGTTGAATGTCAGGGCGTTGAGGAGGCAGGTGCATTTTGAGGATGGGGAGTAGGGGGTGTTTGTTAATTTTGTGGGCAATTCGTTATGTCGATATTTGTGTCCTAACTTGGCGTTTGGTGTTTGCGCACGTACAAGTCGTAAGGAACGAGGGTGTTTACATATATGTATATACATTTGTGCAATTTATATCGTAGTATACACTATATTTGAACTCTAGAGATGAAAACGGAACTATTCCTTGGTTCCTGCCTATGTGTTGCTAGTTTCTTGACAGGTACATACGTATGTCTGTATGGCAGGCAGATCAGTAAGGCGTCTGACTTGGCTTCAGCTTCCACGCCACTCCCGGGGTTCTGACTGTTTTGCGAGACAATATCTCCGAGATCTAGTACTGCCCGTGTTGGTTTTCGTGAAGCTAAACTAAGGCACTTTAGGCGACTCAGGTGGTTACATGATGTTTACGAAGGGGCGCCATGATGTGCCTCACTTACCTCCTTGAGAGGTTTTTGAGTAACCCAAACATGTCTCACACCATTTGGAATGCTACTCTGTAACCAAAGGATATGGAGTCCCAGTCTTGAAGGCTCTCTCCGGGTCGCTGGTGGAACAATACGCCACTCCTGTCCAGGAACAGGCCACTCTCAACGAACAAACATGAGGTCCAACACCACCCTCAATTCACCCCCCCTCTATCATCCAATGGTCACGATGACCCATGTGCGTGTCTATATAACTAACATTAAGTAATAATAATAACCCCCCAAACTCATCCCGGCCGCTGCCCACCCATCCCCAGGCAAGACCGCACGCGCGTCTTGTGAGTAGGTATGTATGTCCCTGTATGACCTAGGGTATGTAGAATGTTCCATGTATGCCCATATGCCGTCGTATGGTTCGTTATGTATGTCCGGGTATTTCCTTCCGTTCCCTGTGCGTATTGCCTTCGTGTGGCTAGTAGTATGCCGGGTATCCGTCCGATGTCCGTCCGTAGATCCCCATGCGATGCGTGCGTGAAATGCAAGGCCGTAGCCAACCAACAAACCAAAAGCCAAAACAAAACCCCTTCCCTCTCCTTTCCTCCCTAAAACAACCCGTCACCGTGGTATCGTCTCCTCGTGTCCTCTTTTCTGCTGCTATGCTTGGATCATAGCACCCCCTGAGTGGAAATCAAAATGCAATGCCCATCAATCATATCCTGGGCGAGGACATTCCCCATGAATCGTCGACCCTCAAAGCACCATGAAGGTCAAGAGAGCGGAAAACACGACGCCGAGCCCGAGGAATACGGAGCGCTCAGCACCGGACGACTTGGCAAAGTAGGTAGCAGCGGGTCTTGCTGGGTAATTGTAGTCCTCGTTGATGTTGGTTGGTGCCGCGATGTTAGACTGTATGCTGGAGGGAAGAGCAGTCTGGACAGTCTGGGCGGTCTGAACGGTCTGAACAGTCCTCAACGTCGAAGGCGCTGTTGTTGTTGTTGACTTGGGAGCAGCCGACTCGACGAAACCAGGGGCGGCACAGTCACAGACTGGGATATGTTAGTATGTTTATTTGGTGAGCGGCGGGGATGAGACTCACCCTCGTTGGATCCATCGACAACCTTCTCGAACTCTGACGCAGCGCACTTGGTGGCTACGCAACCCTGGATGGCGCTGAACATGGCCGTCTTCTGTTTGCATTGGCAAGCAAAGTCGAGACCACCGCAACCGATCAAGCCTGCGTTCTCGAGGTAGCATGGCTGTGCGCAGCTGGGAATGGCAGCCAGGGCGACACTGGTGCAGTCCTTGGCTTGGGCGAGGACGAGGGCCGCACCCGCGAACTGGAGAGCTACCGAGAGCTTCATCTTGTCTAGTTTATCTTGTGGTGACTGAACAAACAGCTAGTTGACCTAAAGTCGATGGATGTAGAGCCGTGAGCTTGGGGAGAGCTCTGACTTGACAGCAAGATAAACGATGAAGATGCAGAGAGGGAGAGAGAGGTGTGATAGGACAAGAGCTATAGCTTGCGGCGGGAGAGGGGGTAGATAGCTACATGGCCGGGGACCACAAATAAGCAGGTAGCAGGCAGCTGGTTCCCCGGGAACGAACCAAGGTGGATTTCCGCGAAAACTTCATGGGTCATCGTGGGAAGCACCAACTGGAGCCGAACCGGCGCCCATGCGCTCCTCTCGCCACGGTCCACCCTCTCCACCAGCCATGAACAGACATGATGATCGCCAAAATGAGCGATGAAGGAGCTGAACTAGTAACCATGCCGACCCGCTGTTCAAGGGTATACGATATGATCCGGGTATGTGGCCAGGCTCAAGGCAGGTGGTGTGGGTGGTCCAGGCTCGGCTGCTTGAGAGGAGGTGAGGTTGAGAAGCGGAAGGGCTTCACGTGAAATCCCCACGAGGAATTTCGCCGAGGTCGCGAAGATCTGATCCCGTCCAACCCGCCTTGCCAGATCCGGGGTAAAGAGAGGAAGGATGCCCCCCCACTTGAGAGTAGCATCTGAAGTCATTCTGTCTACCAAATAATCCCGCCATGGCATAGAGGTGGTAGAGGTGGCGTCTAGCCGCTCGGCCTCCTTCCTAGTCCGGGGATGACGGGCGTGAAGGTTGTGGAGAGCAAGGGTGTTGTGAGGAGTTCCCGGTGCGAGGGCGGGATGTCAATAATAGCACCTGTGCGTCACCTCCACCGTAGCACGAGCTCAACAGAAAGACCACCGACTCTATTCCCCTCACCAAACAAGCATCGTGAGCCACTATGGACTTCCACTGTGGAGATGACACAAGTCTCGGTTGAGATATCGGCGGCGGCGTCGAGGCTGGGCCAAGCTGGACTAAGACGGGTATTGGGAAGCGGAAGTGGGAATGGCATCACAAGAGCCATCTCTGGACTTGACCGGACTGGAAGAACCGGTGGGCCGTGACTGACAACCAACACCCGTGAAGTCAGCAACGAGGTCGGAACCTCACACTTGCAGGGGTATGAAGAAAAGCCGGTTCCTGGTTCCTGGTCGAGCTGGTGAGTGTCACCCACTTGAAGCTGTCGCCGAGGCTAAGGAGAGGGGTAAAGCTGGGGTAATATTTTGACATCTGATCCTCACCTCCACAATCGTGGAGACAGTCAGCACTCTGATCTCAGTTCCCCAGAGTTCCCCAGATGCCATCAGTTTGTTTCAATCTGAAATTTCCTGGGGAAACGAGATTGGCAGATCGTCATTGTACTGTTTAGTTTACGCTTTCGTCGGCCATGTTGCTGAGAACGGTTGGCAGGCCCGGACCGTCGAAAACAACAAGAGATGAGGGTGAAAGCATTTCCGCGAAAACGAGGCCGGTGGAAGACATGCCGAGCTTCTTAGTGCAGACTATCGAGTGGCAAGGGTTGGTGATGTCCTCGAAGAGAAGAGACCGTCTCTGCTTGTTGATGCCCGGTCTGGATCCAGTGGCACAAGTGTGCATGGCCAAGGCACGCCCTCTTCGTGACCAAGCTTTCTTGGGCGAGAGCCCCATCGTAGACTCCATCGCGCGATCTGGACTGAGTTGTTGCGCAACTAAGATAAGAAGAAGTCGCCGCCGCCTGTTCCCAAGCTCCATGCACTCTCTCTTTTCCAGCTCGCGTGTCGCAGAGGGGCAAACACAGTGGGCCCATGCTGACAAGGCAGCATATGGCGCACCCACTTTTGTTGGCAGTAACGGGCAGGCCAAAATGAGACTGGGAAACGCAGAATCGGAGGTCAGCAGGCTCAAGAGCCGCCTGCACTTAGGAATTGTCCGTGACAATGGAAGGCTGCGGTTGACATTGCGTTGACAGTTTGGTGAGGTGTGATTGGAGGAGCTCAGACGAAAGCAGGTGGGTGGCTGGCCTAGCTCCTCGGGAAGGAGCTTGGGGCTCTTCCCCGCTTTCTCCAAGCCGCCCAAGGCCTCGTCCAGCATGCGGCCATGATGATGCAACTCGCCGAGTGACAAACAAAGCAAAGCCGAACAAAATTCCCTTCATCAATTATCTCCCCAGCAGCGACTACGCCTCCCTACCAGAAACTATGGGGTCAACCTGGGCTGATTCCTCGCAAGAGGAGGTTACGGTGCTGATCACCGGCTTTGCCGTAGGTTGCTTCCCCACAATTGGATTCACGACCCTTGTCCCGCGCCATCAATGTCGGGCAGAGCCGATCGCTGTGCCCGGCGCAGCCACTACAGCTCCCGTTGCGCGTAATGACTATAACCGTACTGCAGCGCAAGCTAACAATCCTTCTTCCACCAGCCGTTCAAAACAGAATTCCCGGTGAATCCGTCGTGGGAAATCGCCAGCCGGCTGCCCGACTACCTCCCGCCGCTACGTGCCAAGACGGCTGCGCGGCCGGAGTCAGACCCGGTCCTGCACCCTGTTCGTCTGTTGGTCCACCCGGAGCCGGTCCGGGTCAATTACCAAACTGTCCGGACGCTGATCCCGAAGCTATGGCATCTCGATGGGGATAGCGACGGCGACGATGCCACCAAGCCGAAACCCAGAAAGATTGATCTTGCCATTCATATTGGCATGGCTGGTCCCCGTCTGTTCTACTCGATTGAGCGCCGTGGTCACCGTGACGGCTACAACATGAGAGATGTTGATGGAGAGTTTCTCGGGGATGAGGAGCGCCGGCTGGAGCAGGGCAAGGACTGGGTGTGGGATGGCATGCCGTCCGAGCTGTTGACTGAACTTGACATGGAGGATGTGTTGGATAGGTGGCAGAGACACAGTCCCGTAAGTTGTCCGATCTCTACGCACCGGGTGCATGCTGATATGATGATTCACAGCCGGGAAGCGACCTGAGGATTTCCGAGGATGCGGGACGGTACTTGTGCGACTTCATCTACTTTTCGAGTCTGGCGCACTTGTACCGGGTAGGTCAACCGCGCAAGGTGGTGTTCTTTCACGTGCCGTCCGAAAACTCCGAGAAAAACTTCACTTTGGGAGCAGAGCTTGTGATACAGCTTGTCAGGTCCATGGTGGAGAGCGAGTTGGCGCGCAAAGTCAAGGCGCCGAAGGGTGATGGTGACCTCTAACGATGTCCCTTTGTATGTACAAATCTCTCGACCTAATACAACCCAGAACCTCAGTGACTATGAAAAGGGGGCCCTCGCGTACTGTACTGGCCACTTCACCTTGACCCCAAGCTCGTGGGCTGTTCTCAACACGAACTCAGGCTCTCTCAAGAATTGTCTGCCCACGAGGACAAGATCCGCCTTCGCCTTCAGGCCAACCCCCAGTTGAACTTCGACCCCCTCTTCTTGAACCACCTCCCTCGCCAGGTCTGCTGTGGTAACCATTCCAACAGCTCCAATCAACAAACTCTTTCCCTCAGCTCGCAGCGCCTCTCGGACCTTCGCGGCAATATCAATCTGGTAATGCGAATGCATTTTGATCTGTTGATCAGGGTGATTTCCACCAGAACTGACATCCAGAAGATCAACCCCAAGGTCCGGAAGCAGCCTCGCCAGCTGAATTGTTTGACCAACATCCCAGAACGGAAGGCCCGTATGCTCCATCCACTCGGTCGCCGACACGCGAACGAGAAGGGGCATGGTTTCCGGAATAACCTCCCTCACAGCCGTAACCACCTCCGTAAGCAGCCGGATTCGATTCTCAAAGCTCCCGCCGTATTCATCCGTCCGTTTCTGCACCTCAAGTCAGCTTCTACCCGCCTAGAAAAAAAGGGGCACCCAACAAAACAAAACCACCTGCACTCACATTGCTCACAGGCGACAAAAACTCCGAAATCAAATACCCATGCGCCCCGTGAACCTCCACTGTATCAACCCCCGCCTCCACCGCCCGTCTCGCCGCCTCCCTAAACCCCTCCACCACCTCCTTTATCTGCGCCTTCGTCATCGGCCTCGGCCTCACATACACCTCCGAATACGGCACCTCGCTCGGGCCCCATACCTCCTCCGGCCACCCCCCATCTTCCACCGCGGCAACCTCGTTCACACCCCTCTGCCATCGCGCATCCCACCCAGGGAGAATACTCGCCTTCCTCCCCGCGTGCGCGAGCTGAACTCCTACCTTTTGCCCTTGGGAATGGATGAATTCTACGATGCGTTTTAGCGGAGCGATCTGGGTGTCCTCCCAGAGGCCGGAGTCGTACGGGGAGATTCGCCCGTTGGGAAGCACGGCGGTGGCTTCGAGGATGGTGAGGGGGGCGCCGCGGAGCGCGAAGGCGGAGTAGTGGGTGAGGTGGAAGTCGGTGAGGTGGCCGGTTTGCGGGGAGGAGTACATGCACATGGGGGCGACGGCGAAGCGGTTGGGGAGGGTGAGGGAGCGCAGGGTGAGGGGGGTGAAGAGGGTTGGGAGGGGGGAGCCGGTGGTTGTGGTGGTGGAGAGGGGGGTTCCCGCCGGGGGAGATTGGGAGGGAGTGAAGTAGGGCTGTGTGTCGGACATGGCGGCGGTGGTGATGTTGAGGTTGTGGTGTTGATGGGGTGAAGAGTGAAGAGAGTGAGTGACTTGAGAAGACGCCCCTGATATGGTGGTGGCCACGCTTGAAAGTGCGGATACGCCGGGGATTCGGAGATAATATCGATTTCAACGTCAAGGGATATTCCCTTTTATATACACCGTCTAGTGACGCCATCAAGCCCTGTATTTACACCTTGAAGCTCCATATCTCGCGTTCGCATCGTGGACCTTGATGAGTAATTCCTCAGTTGGCGTGATGGAGGGGAAACGATTCCCCGCAGCGTTGCCAAGGCGTTTGCAACGGCGACCCACCCGTCGAGTCAAGCTTTTGGGGCTCTTTGGCGATCGATAGGGAAGATGCCTTGAGTTGGGAGGTGTGGCGATGGAAGGGCTTTAACATTGAGGGCTTATATTGTGGCTTCGAATGATGATAGTATGTACGGGAACGAGAATTGGTGCGTAAAAAGTAAGCCTGAGGTATCAATTGCGGGCGTTGATGAGCTGCACGGCCTTGAGATCGGGCCAATAATCCGTCTAGACGATGCAGGGTACGCAAGTTGCATCTTTTTCCCTACGACACCAGGAATCAGCATCAAAACACCCTTTCAACACGAATTCGCCGGTGAGGTTGACACTGGCGTCCACCGGCACCCAGAGTCTGAGCGCTTGGTCGTATTTCTTCGTCATCGTAACCATTTCACACCGCTCCAGGTAATGAAAACAGCGGGGTCTTGCATGACTTCGAAACCCGGAATTTTGGAGGCGAACCACGGAAACAACTTCTGGCCCGAGCGTTGGAAACGCATGAAAATAGGTTGTTCGTTGTTCAGATGAACCTGGAATGTTTGACCAAGGTCGACGGATGATGGGGAAATGGCCAATTATGCCGAAAAACCCTCTGATGTGTTTGCAGCAATGGAAGGAAGGGGCAGCATCGTTGCTTCCGTCGAAGCACTTCTCTCAGATCTTGGCGCTGTCAGCACACCCCAACAAATATTGGCACGAAACTCACCTCATGGATTCTATATCAGCAAGCAACCTAGAAAGAACCTTTTCCTCCGTCTGTTCAGGGCAGTGCTTCTCCATCAGTGCCTTTGGGGCCATGCAATACTGGACACTTCCACACATATCGACGCGGGGCATGCAGTAGGTGAAGTATTTAGCTAACGCCTCGCGATGGCAAACCATATTTTGCCAACCAAAATAGTGGTAGAAGGTTTCGTGGTCTTCAGGCATGGATCTTGACTGCAAAAGCAATCGGCATATTCTTGCGATGAGGGGTCGCCGGGGCAGCTGAAGGGGGCTTGATCGAGGCAGTGAGCGCATTCCGGCGAGAGGGTGCCGTAGATGGGGTGCCAGTTTCCGACTGCCCGCGCAGTGGTCATGCTTGCTAGAGGAGCAACATCGTGGTCATCAAGAAGACGAGGGGTGGTGTCGCTGTCGTCATGCGAGGCCGAAACACCAAAGAGGAGGACGATGGTGATGGCCGCGATGGACTTCATGTTCAGGTGACTGCTGACGTTCGGACATAGCGACCAGATGCAAGCCGGGTCTTCACCTTACTTTATCATCACCGTCGAATGGAAACCGAAGAGTCATCACAAGATCGCAGATTCGAGATCTTGGTGGCGGTGCTGCCTGCCAAAAATCAGTCCCTCACAGCCAATCCATCACAATGCACTCCAGAAAAAATCGTCTGTTGGTTCTTCCCGATGATTGACACCAGGTTCTCGCCAATCCGAAGATCAGGAACCAAATACGAGGTGCACCTGGGATGGCACAGCAATTCGTTATCTGTGACCGTGCCGCATCGCGTCCAGCAACACGGAGCGGCGGGGATTTGGAAACTCGGCAGTCAGCGGGGCGGGTCTTGGGGTGTTTCGGCGATCAGGGGCAAAGGTTAAAAAAGCTACGAACCAGGGATTGGGTGGGGGGATTCATGCAAGGGGCGGCTCACACTCACACGCGACGAAACACCAAGCCCTGGTTTTCTACGCTTTGGTGCTTGTCACCCGGGCTCAAGACGGATGGCTCAAACACGATGGCGTACGGGATGGAGCCGTTGATAGAGCTTTCTTTTTTACGCCTGGGGGGAGCTACCTACATAGAAGGGATCAAACCCATCTCTGTGTTTTGACTTGCTTTCGTCTGGTTTGCGATTGCAGCAGGACGCCGGCAGTTCTTGGAGTTGACCTCATTCGTTTCTCTTCTTCTTGCAACTAGTTTGCTTGCTTTCTATCGTTTAATTTTCGCAATGCCATTCCTGTCGCTCAACATGAAGGAGGAGAATGGGAACGAGTCGGATGGGTCGTGAGTCTAGGCCCTTGCCTTGCCATGCAGACATGTGGCTGCTAACATTTTTCAGCGTCCTGCTCAACATCTTGGATTCTGAAGAGGTCAAGGTCTTGGTTGGTGCACAGCAACGGGAATTCACTCTCAACCGAAAGATCCTCTGCGAAACGAGCTCCTTCTTCCGCGAGCATCTCGACACGCCCTCACCGTCGCCGCTGTATCCGGAGGATGGAAAGCAGGAGGAGGACTCCATGATGTGGCTGCCAACGGAGACGCCGGAGATGTTCGAGCTCTTCGTGCTGTGGCTATACCGAAGGCGGGCTTTTCTCGCCCTGGTCGACCAAGCAGTACCGCAGGTGGCTCGGGATGCATCCACCTTTGCCAAGCTGCCGAAGCTGCAATCCTTGCGTTGGAATCTAACCCGGCTACACATCTTTGCAGCCGTCATCGACCTACCGGCGCTCCAAGATGTCGCCATGGATGCACTCCAGGATCTCTACCTTCGCTGTGACCTGGATGTCTCGCCGCGTTTCCTCGCCTTCCTCTACCAAGAATGCGACGCCAACCACGCTTTCAGGCTGCGGAAGTGGGCTGTGGCCATGCTCGCATGGTCTCTCAACGCTGCCAACAGCGATGCAGCTCTCTACGAGCGTTTGTTTGCCGCGTACCCAGCACTGCGCGAGGATTATTCGGTCCATTTGGACAAGATGGCGCAGAGCAAGGCCGACGTGCGCATTAAGAACCCGCAGCTGCGTCTGCCGATGAACAAGTTGCGAAGCGGCGAGCGATTCTTTGGCTTCCGTCTCTGCTCATTTCATAGCCACAGGGCGTCAGTCGGGGAGGCCATGTGCCCGCACCTGTCAGAGGAACATGCCGTCAACCTGCCCCTGAGCGTTCTCTCACCGACCCGGAGGAAACAAAAGGGGTTTGGCATCTTTCCGGGCCCTGCCGATGGGTCCGATGGCGAGCAGACGATCCTGTCACCGGTTGGAGACGCAACCGAAATATCGTTTCTCGACCTGTCGTGAACGATTCTTCTTCTGCCCATAGACGATGTGCCTCACGGCGACAAAACAAACCATTCCCATGCCCCACCCGCCATCAAGGCGGGAGACCCCTGAATCCCAACCAGCCTCAACCCCACCCGCAAAACACCCCCGAGCCAACACCAAACACCATCTCCACGGCCAACACACACAATCACCACTCACATCCCACAATAATCCCCGCCCATCTCAACAATTCACAAGGGCATCGCCCGGTTAGCTCAATCGGTAGAGCGTGAGACTCTTACTCGACGCCCACCCTATCCAATGACAAGGTCGTCAGTTCAATTCTGGCAGTGGGCAATTCTGCCCGCTTGGCTCAGTGGTAGAGCGTGTCACTAGTAAGGGATCGTGAACAAAGATTCATGATAGGGCAGATGCGGGAATCTCAAGGTTGTGGGTTCGACCCCCACGTCGGCTTCAATTCCCGGCAGGTGCCTCATTTTTTGGTATTGGGGGGTGGGGAAAGGAAGGGGGGTGTTTCCTTTTGTTTTGTTTTGGTGGAGGGGAGGGCGAGGGAGGTTGGATGATGATGATATGTGTGCTGAATATCTCTGTGTGTGTCTGGAGTTGGATGGATGTACGGTAATATTGGGAACTGGTCGGTGTCCATGGGTTTGGGGAGCGAGTGAGAGATGAGGAGAGCGGTTGGGCGGAGGTGAAGAAGCCGTGCGTTGAGGGGTTGAAAGTGAGATGCCTACTAACTAGTTGGGGAAGTGACGGTGGGATTTAGAGAGGGATGTAAATCCCAAGTCAGAGCTACAGCAGAGAATGTCAATGACGGGTGACGAGAAATACAGCAATACTTGAACCCAATATACGTGAACTACAATGAAAACGCCCTTTGCAATGGGATCAGGGCAGTACATTGGCGAGTTCTCGATCTTTGTCTTTCCGTCGCTCATGCTTACATGCGGGGGGGGCCTCCAAGATTGCGCACAACATGGAAAGAACGACCATACACGACCGAGCGAGGGCCCGCTTAGCTCCCAAAGCTAGGTAGGTACCCGCAGAGGCTTCTGAGCTTCCCCTGAAATCATCAATCGATTATCCAGAGATCGAATATCTTTCAAGATGGCAGCACCCGACCCCCAGCACTACGAAGCATGCGGACTCCCTTCGCTCAACCGAGACGGCCATATCACCCGCAACGACTATATCAACGTCATCGATTATCACTTCGGTACCTGCAACATAGCTCAAAGATTCGCCAGAATCCCAGCCGTCATACTTCACGGGGTACCGGGCGTAGGCAAGCCCACTATTGCGTGGCAATACGCCTTCGAGAAGCTCCAGCAGGGAGCCATCGACAAAGTTCTTTGGGTGCGCAGCGCAGACACTTGGCCGATCAGGCAGAGCTTCAGAGAAATCAGCACTCGGCTGCCTGAATCATGGCCCCTGCCTTACAAGCTCCCAGACAACCCGATGCAAAAAGACCACGCCCGTAACCACTCGACTATTGTTACTTGGACCCTATACGCCAGTATGTTTCTACCCAGTCGCCAAGTCTGCAGTTCTTATTCACTAACGCACCTTCGCAGACAAGAGGTGGCTTCTTGTCATCGACAATGCGGGCACACCCAAGTTGGTGGATCAAGTTTGGCCAGTGTGGAACATCGGGGACTCGTCGAAGAGCCCGCCGAAAGTTGGTGGTCAGGGGCGGATTCTTATCACCACTCAAAGCGAGAGGCCCACCGCTTGTCCAGACCATATCGAGATCCAAGGCTGGGATACCAATACCGTCAAGCACTTCCTGGAACGCCAACCTTCGGAAGTCGAGCCACTGGATGACCTCGCTATACAGCAAGTACAAGAAAAACTTAAAGGCAATGCCTTTTTTGTGAGTATTGCGACCGCCTTGCGGCGTAAAGGTGAGCTAGCAATCCCAGTGGGTGAGCAGTCGTGTTGGACAACAAAACAGGGGGTAAGGATGATTAAAATTGGCGATAATAAGATGGAAAATCCGACATGTCTCCGGGAACATCTTCTACGGTGTTCCATCCTCGGGCTGAGCCAGGAGGCTCATGCGGTCCTGAGCACGATGACTTTCCTGCATCCTAACAGGATACCATTGAAGCTGCTGGCCCCGCCTGGCCAGCCTTTACTGATCTTCCAGCACAGAAGGTTGGGGGAAGACTCCACGAAGAGACACATTTCGAACGGCTCAATCGAAGAGCTGCTAGAAAGGTCTCTGGTAACAAGTGACGCCAAGTCTGAGAACTTCAGAATCACCCAAACGGTTATAGAGGCTCTTAAGAGGCTCTTTATGCGGAATACTTCCTTGAAGTCTTCATCAAAAATCCGTTCCAAAATAGCTTTCAACAATGCAGTGGCGCTCATTTCTAAAGCCTCTCCACGCTGCAACGTGACGATTTTCCACCCCGGCTTCTGGGAAAAGTGTACTGAGTTCACTCCACACGTCATGAGTCTGAAAGACTGCTTTGAGGCCATGATCGACTCCATTTATTTTCCCCCAGATTGGGCAGAGAATGCTGCCAGAGACCCTCGCTGCTCTGAATACGGCATGTCAGCGGTGAGTTCAGAGGCCGAATATTTAAGTACCTTACTCAATTGCCAACTCTTTCGGCAGATACCTCTTGGAAGCTCATTTGTACACGGAGCTTCGCGACCTCATACGTTGCAACAGGAAAATTCTCGGGCTAAATCCTCCGGCACCTCATGTCCTCCGGGCGTCTATATTCAACCACGAAGGTCAATTGCTGATGCGTACCGTGGATCCAGAGGAAGGACTGCGGGTTCTGGACACGGCAGTCAATTTGGTACCTCAGGATCGTCACGGATGGGGCTGGGTGCTTCTCAACAAGGCGACATGCCTAGCGGTGATTGGAGACAGGCACCAAGAGGCCATCCAACTCATCGATGAGATACGTTCGCATGCGTTATTTGCGGCCGTGTATCATAGCGAAATTGCACTTCGCCAGGCATCTATTCTCCTTTAGGTGGGGGGAGACGGTACGTTGAGCCCTACGGTGCAGGCGTTCGGTGCTTCTCTGAAGGCATTGTATCTAACACATGTTTTTAGCAGCAACTAAAGCCGAAGAGATCTTATCAAAGGCACATCATGGTGAGCTGAAAACAAACAAAAGCCAATGGGATTGAGGAGGGATGGAGGCTGACGTTCACAAGTCTCTACTTTTGTTACGGCCAAACCAAGCTCCGCCGGAATCATTTCAAAAAAGGACTCACTAGCTTCGAATATGCAAGTAAAGTTTGGCTCATTGCCAAGGCAAATACAGGTGACCCGTTCTACGGGGCATGCCTCTACCGTACAGCGTGTGCTCAGTTCGGTTTGAACAACTTCAGAGAAGCAAGGCAAGTTGACAAGACCACCAGGAGGTTGCACGGGCTCCGGGTTATACGCTGATGCTTATTACCTACCACATACAGGTACACCCTCGAGGAGGCTATTAAAGTTTTAAAACCGTAGGAAAAGACATTGGTTGGCGACGTCGCACGATGCCATTACAAAGTCTCAGAAGTTGCGTTTGCGGGCAGTCTTCACGGTCCCATACCCGAATGCACAGACCAAAATGAAGATCCCGATGATTGGAACGAGCTTTTCCTCAAACACGGGGTACTTGCGCGGAAAGTTTTGGAGGCTAGGACTTCATGGGCTAGGGGGAGGGTCACGACGCTCAGCGACGAACAGCTGGACCCTCTGGTTTGCATTCTTTGGCGGTAAGAAGAATGGCTAGGGACGCCTTTATTATCAGAAACAAGACTCAATTATAAGCCTTTTGGCTGGGCACCGAGGTCTTTGGGATGTGTAACCAAATCTTCCGAATGTGAGGCCTGGCTTGCATCCCAGGACGCCTCTTTTGGCTCGTCTAGGCGTCGGTGACATCCGCAACGGCCTTTGGCTGTGTGGATGCGTCATCACTGGCATCCGTTCGATCATGCGCAAAGTGTCGGTGTGGCCTGCAAGAATCTCATCTGTGATCTGCCAAATGGCAGCAAGGCCATTTTTGTCATAAAGCTGAGCGTAGCGGTGTTTTGTAGGTGTATTTTGCCGTTCTGAAAAGGCATCGGTGATACGAAGTCATGAATGACGTATTGTCTGCTGAGTCTGCTGTGGATTAAGTTATCAGGGATATTGGTTGTGAGGGGGTGCTTGCTGATCGCTGACGGGCAGGGGGGGTTGTTTGTTTACATACCCCTGAACGGGTCTCAGGGGTGGTCTGGGGGCTTGGTCGGAATATGTTGTGGGTCATGATAAGGGAAGACTTATTGTGTTATTAGAGGTGCAAACTGTCAGATATGACTGGCATTCATGTTTTGGCCGGCGAGATGTCATTTGGGAAATATTGGTGCAGTGCACTGGTGTGGCTGGTTTGGGGCTACCCCTGATTCTCGCTCTTGGCTTCCGCCATGGCGTTGGGTCTTTGTTGTCGGGAGGGAGTACAAAGAATCACCGAGTAGGTTGAGATTGAGCAGTGTTGTATTTCTGATCTGTCGATTGTCATTCCCGTACAAAGAATTGACAATGCGATTGAGCTTCATCCCTTTGTTCTGTGAACCACCGCGGTCGAGGCCGGGCGCTCGGTGCAATGATACCTCTTTGTCCTCATGATTCGAGGCCGGTTGGGATTTCGGTGTTTGGATACATTTGGTTCCCGAAGGTTGCTCTATTGGGTTGTGCGCAGCCCCTGATGAGAGATAGCTATTGATGAACAAGAACATTGTTGAGTGTTTTGGACAGATATAAATCACACCATGTCTGTTCCCAATACCTTCCCAGTGACTACATCGCAATTTGACATCTCCAACTGGATTTTACAGTTATTTTCACCAGGAAAATCTTGCATTCTTATCGCCACGATGAGCTCTTCAGACACCGCATACTCACCCTGGGGAGGCCCCCCAGCACCTACAGACGGCTGGCAAACTCCAGCAGCAAAGAGTGAATCACCTGTTGACGATGCCGAATACTACGCCCAAGACACAGGAAACTGCCTGTCCTTCGGCCTCGAATTCGAGTTCATCATGAACTGGAGGAGAAAAGGTAGACCCGAGACAACACCCGCAGTTCCAGTTTATACCCCCGAGTACGAAGCTGAGCAGGTAGACGACAAGATCCAGGAGGCATGGGACCGGTCTTCGCCAGACTGGTTCGCAGAAGACTACATGAAGAACTTCTTCCGAGAAAAGGGCTTCAAGCTTCTCAACGAAAGTGTACAAAAGGGGGCACCCAACCCTTTCCCCTCAATGTATCTCTTCCCGAATGCGGGTTGGGAAATATCCTCTGACTATTCCGTCACGGAATGCGCTCTGAGCGGTTACGATAGGGACGCGATGTTCCCGGGGTATTTCACCATGTCTTTTGAGATCAAGACCCCGGTGCTGAGAGCCTGCCAGGCTTCGTTCGATCATGTCTGCGAGGTACTGGCCGCTATAAACGGGCATTTCCGCGTGCGAGTGAATCCCAGCTGTGGGATGCACGTCCACGTAGGCAAAGGCTCGCAGCTGATGCGTGACGTGGACCAGATAACCCCGGCCCTGAACGCTGTGACCGGGTTCCCCATCTTCAAGTCGAAGACCTTCTCGCTGAGCGAGTTGCGAAGGATTTCGGCTTTGTTATGGGCGGTTGACCCTTTTCTCGCCGCGCTTCATCCGCCGGAGAGGCAGTTCAATATCTACTCAGGCAGCATTCGGACGTATTCCGAGCTAGCGGTAGGAGGTTGGGATACTAAAGGTGCCCCCTATCCCGCGAGGAAGCGTTTTGGGGTACCTGGCCCGGAGAAAAATCTCGATGCAGAGCCGACCCGGCCAATCGAACGGATAAGCTCCGAACGCTTTCCTGCCACACGGCCAACCGATCTCGGAGCCGATGCCAGGGCTCGGCTCAACATGATGACATTTGGTCGGCAGCTGAGAATGCCAGAGAAACTTCTCCATGACCGCGTGTGCCCCGGAGCTGATATTCTTCTCGCAGCTTCGTCTAAGTCCAAGATTGCCCAGATGATGAGCTCGTGTGTGCGGGGCCGCTTGAACTACAACTTCGCCGAGTACCTTTCCGGCAGAGAGGCGAGCTGCAACTCATTCACCGACAGCAAAGGGACGATCGAGTTTCGAGAGCATGCGGGGAGCCTCTACCCCGAGACCGCCGTCTACTGGGCGACTGTGTGCGTCTTCATTGTCAACTTTGCGCGGACCGCGAGCGACAAAATCTTCAATCGAGTTCTCAACCGTCTCGCGAGAGCCGAGGAGGCCGCGCTGAACGGGACAGGCAATCTGTACGATGTAATTTCGTTCCTGGTGGATATTGGACTCACTAATATCGCAACGTGGTACGAGATGCGACTGAGGAAGATGCCGATGGAGCATTGGTATCCGATGCAAATCCAGTTTCCCAAGGAGGTTGACGTGTTGATACCGCCTGAAGGACCGTGGAAGGGAAATACGTATCCAACGTCCAGCTACCCGAAGCTCCTCGAGAGATCGGAGAAGATGGATCGTATCGACAAATGCCTGCAGTGGAAAAAGGGCTTGACAGACCCGGATATGGTGGAGATGTGCGAGTGGTTGGATCATGAGGAGGCGCTCGTCCTTTGCGAGTTGCCGCCCACCATCGCTCCTGAGGAGGGTTCTGTCGATTATTCTGGCGAACGGGCTGAGAGGCCTCCTGAGTATGCCGATATGATCCGGAAATACCGGGAGGGAGTTGTGAGGCTGAGGGAGTACCGGCGCAGGCACCGCGTGACTCCTACTACAGTTCCTCCCGCTCCGGCCCCGCCGACTGCGTTGCCACTTCGGCCAACTCTCGCTGGTGCTCGCACTGCTGGCGGTGCTGGCAGTGCTGGGAGAAGAATCTAATCGTCGTTTTCTGGTCGGGTTCGCCATCTGAGTAGGCTTCGGCCGAGTAGCAAGATTCTGGGGAAAGAGCGATGCTCCCAAGATTTCAAACCAAAACGTCGGAAACTCGGAAGCGACTTCCTTCTTTCAAACCAAAGAAATTCATCACCTTTCTATAATTTCCCTTTTCATCTATCAAGTAAAATCTCGTCCAAACACCCTTGATTCCACGCAAGCAATCCCACCACCAAATGCAAACCCATCCCACAACCATAATGTTCAAAATATGCAACCCTTTCCCTTCAAATTGCAACCGCTTCTCAAACCGAAACCCAAAACTAACAAAGTATGCAACCAGTCCTTCTATTTTATCCCTCCCTCCTCACGCCCCAACCCTAAACACACTCCCCTTCCCTTGCCCTTGTCCCTGCCCATCACCCCCCATCAACCCCTTCACCTCCCACCCCTCCAACAACTCCCCCATATCCCCCATATCCTCCCCTCCCCCTCCCTTCCCCTGCCCCAACACACTCACGCCCACCGTCCCCTCCTCCCCATCAAACCCAACCACAACCCTCACCGTCCCCTTCACGGGCCTCTCAAAATAATTCGAATCTCCCCCCCTAAAAACACTATGAAACGTCGACTTCGCCTTGTCCGACCCCGGCGACAACGTCTCAAACACATCAAACTCCCCACACCCCGACTTCCAGCATGAGCACGCATGATACTGTCCCGTCAGCGGAATCCGCGCGTTCAGCAGCCAAATCGCGGGCATATCCGACTGCGCGCCTCCCCCCGCCAAAGGCGCATGCGGCATGGAGAAGTCAATCAGGATCAAGCGGGATCCAGATACGGACGGAAACCCCTCGTACGCGACGGAGCCGGGCTGGATGTACCCGCACGAGGTGGAGGTGCAAGGGGTGGAAGAGGCGAGGGTGATTTCGTGGGAGGAGGGGAGGAGCGTGTCGGAGAGGCGCTGGGAGGAAGAGGCGGGGCCGGTGCCGCTGGCGTTGACGTAGGAGAGGGTGGAGCCGAAGGTGGGGGTCCAGTGGCCGGAGAGGGAGCCGCCTTGGTTGGAGAGGAAGGTTAGGCCGGAGGAGAGTTGTCTGGCGGCGTGGTAGTGGGCGATGCGGGTGAAGGAGGGGGACGAGGGGTGGGCGGCTTTGCCTGCGGCGGTGTGGCTTGGGGATGGGAACGGGGGGAGGGCTGCCTTGGTGGTTGTTGCTGGGGTTGGAACTGGCTCGGGCGGAGAGTTGATGGAGGTAGGGGCTGGGGTTGGAGCGGCTTGTTGTTGTCCGGGGCAATAGTCGTTGATCCAGGAAACGACTTGGCCGTCCATGGTTGCTGTTACCCACTGGATGGGGTCACAGGCTCGTTTGAAAACCTTGGGGGTTTTCTCGTGGAAGTGGCGATGTCGATGCTGGTGGTATTGTTGGTGGAGATGTTGATGGCGGTGGCTCTGGCCAGGTATGTGGTTGTTGACTTCTGGATTCTCGTTCTTCTCCTTGTCCACAACGCTGCTTTCCTCTCTCTTCCGCTGATCGTTGCTGGGCAGATACACAGCGACCTGCTTCAACCTCACAGGGCCCCTGAAGTGGATGTACATCTACACAGCCGTCAGCAACGCCATCGAGTGGCTACCTTAAGAAACTCACAGGCTCGTTGAACGGCGCGAGCGGTCCTGAGAACTTTCGTGTCTTGAACTCGCAGGCTCCTGTCCTCTGGTCCATATGGACAACATCTTGATACTCTCCTCCCGAGGCACCAAAATCCTGGTATGTGATGTGTGACACTGGCTGGCAGTACCAGTTTCCATTCTCCTGGAAGCTCTTCCCTGCGCAAAGCTGATCACTTGAAGTTGCGCCCCGGGCTATGGCGACAGCATGGGCCGTGCTGATTACCGCCAGGGCGGGGATGACGGGCGGTTTCATTGATTCCTATGATCGTCCTGGATATCGATCTTGATTCTGTGTCTTGTCTTCTCGTATAACTCGAATACTCTGTTGGATGGTCCGTGTTCCAGGAAATGGGTGCTTCTCATTTAAGGCTCTCGCACTGGAGAGTGAAAACCCCGTATCGCAACCCCAAAGCACTTTTGGGCTGGGACAAAAAACCCAGCTATTTGCAATGACGGGTCACTGACAGGGGTGAATCACCAACTGCCTGACCAGCTGATCGAGCACTGAAAAAGGAGTGGCTAGGTGAATCAATCACCACGTGGGTGTGTCGGTGTAAAGGAGTGGCTAGGTGAATCAATCACCACGTGGGTGTGTCGGTGTAAAGGAGTGACGAGAACAAGCAAAGTCATTTCAGACCAGTCGAGCTGAGTCTTCACCAACCTCGCCCAGAAATGGGGTTGAAACGAAACCAAACCAACACACCGAAACAAAAAAGGAGCGACGACGGTGAGAACCGGGGAGAGAGTGCAGTGAGTCGACGGCTGCCACGTGGGAAAGACAGCAGCGGCCACATATATTCCAATTTCCATCTGGACGGCCAGTTCTGCCGGGACGAGAAACACAGCTGCCACATCCATGCTCACTTATAAGACTCACTGGTATGGTTCACCGGGATATGTCTATATAAAAAATGAGTGTCAACATCGGACGACGGCCCAGGTCCCCGGTGGATCTCGACAGCTGCCACTCTGACTGTGACTGAGGCCCCCCTGACTTGAAGCTGACATCGCACTCACTTCACACATTTCCTTGCCATGTGACTACCGTTTGCCAACCAGCTAGGCTGAGCAGAGACAGAAACAGAAACAGGAAACATGAAACACATCCATCATCAACGTTCTAGATGTTCCAGTCCACCCCGCACTCAACCACGCTAGGAATGTTCCCCGTCATCCACACTCCAGCATACTCCCCCACCACCCATAACCACATCACATCACTGCCATATTTACACACACAGTCAAGAGTTTCTCAATCAAATGCACAAGAAAAGCACCTAGGGTCCATCCCATCTGCCCGACTCACCACTACCCAAATAGGATCGTCGCTGCACAAGCCCAAGAAAACCCTTTAGCCGAATGCACCTCATGTCGTGCCGCGCTGACGGCAGTCTGGAGCCGAGCCGAAGCCAAGAACGGCATTGACATTGGCGAGTCTCGACCCGCGCAGCCGGATTTCCTACATAGTATCTCGCAAAAATTTATTGTGGCGTGGTGTGGTGCGTGGTATAGATGAAGCAGGGAGTAAGGGGGTAACTGCCGCGAGCGAAGGGGGGTTAGTTAGACACTCATTTCTTGAAAGTTAGATGTTAGATGTGGGATGTGATTGTTATCGCCCTGTTGCCCAGGCGTTTTCCCAGCTCACAAAACCTGCGATGGCAGTGTTACCTAGGTAATTCACAAGGCCAGGGAAAATGTGTCAAACCAGTTTGCTGTCAATTCCCGTAAACGCCGTCATATGCCCAGCCCATTTGCCCCCATCTCAGCTGACCGACAGCAAAACCAGTTCTTGTAATACATAGATCCGAGCATCTATCCGTGCCAACTCACGCCTTGCTCTTCTTCCCTCTCCCCCTTCCACCACCCCTGCCCCTCCTTCTCTCACCGGCCCCTTCCCCATCCTCAAATGCACTCCCACTCTCATCCCCATCCTCACCATCCTCCTTCCTCTCACCAGCCTCTCCCCCCTCCCCCTCCTCACCCTCCTCCTCCTCAACAACCCCCCTGCCCTTCCCCTTCTTCCCCCCACCCCTCTTAGCCGCACTCCCCTCCCCCCTCTTCCTCTTCCCCTTCTTCGGCCCCGTAAACTCCACCACCGGCATCTCCATCGACAACCCTCCACCTCCCCCGGCCTTGGCCCTCAACCTCCCCACCGCCTCCGCCATCCTCTTACTCCCCTTCACCCTCTGCCTCGGCGCAAACGCCTCCCCGCCCGCCGCAGCCCCACTCCCGACACTCCCCTCAAAGTACCTGGTTATATTACTCTGCGTGCCCTCCACCGCCCGCTTATTCATATCCCGAATCACAGGTACCAGCACCTCATCCGTGCGCTCCTGGCCCCAGCCGATCGTCGCCATGAGGAACTGGCGCAGCCCGTCCAGATCCGGGACGCCCCATTGGAATTTCTCGGGCGAAGAATCGACTTCCGGCTGGAGATACGCCTCGAAGACGGCGGGGGACGGAAAGCCGAGGGGCAAGAACAGTTTCGCAGCGTGGGACTTTCGGAATTTCCTCCGAAAGGGGTTCGCGGCGTCCGCTTCCTTGGGGCGGTTGTGGTGCAGGATGTCGAACCACCAGTCCCTGAAGTCGACGAGGCCGTCCCGTCCGGGAAACTCGGAGAGGATCTCGATGGCGGTGACGGGGCCGACGCCGGGGATGCCCTCGGTGTAGTCGGAGCCGAGGAGCTGGGCGAGGGAGATGAGCTGCTCGCGGGAGAGGGAGAGCTCGGACTCGAGGTCCTTGGCGAGGTAGCACTCGACGAGCTTGTTGCTGTTGAACATGTTCTTGTAGACGCGGGTGCCACCGAAGAGGAAGGTGTCCGAGTCGTCGGTGACGATGCCGTCGACGAGGTTGAGCCGCACGAGCTCGGCGCATTGGGCTTCGGCTTCCATGGGGGCGGTGATGTAGGGGATGCCGAAGAGCTTGAGGAGGGCCTGGCATTCGGTGATCATGATTTGAGTCACCTCGTCGGCGTCGCGGCGGTCTTTTTTCTGTTGGTCGCGGAGCTGGCGGAGTTCCTGTTCGTAGGAGGCTTGGTTTTCGCGCTGTGACTTGTTGTTCAGCTGGCTTGCGAATCGGGCGTGCTCTTCGGCTTCCTCGGCCATTTGCACCAGGAGAGCTTCGTCCTCTAGGTCGCTGAAGTCGTCAAACTCCTCTAGGGCGGGTGCATTCGGGTCGATGATTCCATCGTCATCATCGGGAGGTGGGACTAAGCCCTCGATTCTTTGCTGCTGGGCTGGAGGAGGCGTGGCGGCCACGAATAACTCAGCTTCGATCTGTGCAGCTTCGTCTGCCTGCGTCAAGGTTGGTTGAGGAGCAACCTGAGGCTGAGCGGGCAAAACAACGTCCTCAAAATCCTCATCCATGTCTTCTTCCGGAGATGGAGAGCGAGGAGCAGGCGCATGCCGAGCTGTAGATGCTGAGTTCGTGGCTGCTGCCCGCTCGATCTGAGTAACGGGTTCATTGACGATGTCGTCCTCAAATGATGGTAAGCTAGCACCGGGCTCTTCGAAAGCGACCCGCTTCGGCATTGGTACAGGAGGAGCGTCGAGTATCTCAATGTCGCTGTCATCGTCACTTGAGGAGTCGATCTCGACTATTGCGTCTTTTTGTCTGCGACGGAACAGCTCCTGTTCCTCTTGCGCCATCTCTTCGTCCTCGGCGTTCATTTCCCGATCCAATTGTTGTTGCAGCCTGACAGACTCTCGGATATCTGAGGTATCTTGCATCCATGGTGGAAGTGGCCTGGGAGCATCCTGTGCTTCTTCCTGGTTGTCCTCTACTTCCTTCCTCTTTCCCTTTTCTTTGCTCGGTTCCCTGAAGAAGCCGCCTGCGTCATCTTCGGACTCCGCCTCAAGATCACCAGTCTCGCCCTCAAGAAAATTCTCCGTCAGTTTCTCTGCGGGCTTCTCTTGTTGCTTCGCTGGTGCTTCCTTGGCAGGTGTCGCCTTTTTTGAGCTAGAGAACATACTCGACCAGTTCAACTTCTCGAAAGGTAATGGGCCGTCGAAGGGATTCTTGGTGTTTGGTCTAAGGGGTGCCTTCTCCATCGCTTTTGGAACAGGAACCGGAGCTCGGGTTGGAGCAGCAGCAGGTGTTTTCTTCTTCCTGGCAGCAGCCAAAGCAGACTGAAGATCCATTTCACTCTCGCTGCCGGAATCGCTATCCCGTCGCTGAGGGACAGCAGCGCGAGCTCTGTTGTTGACGATGTGGGCAACCATCCGGCCACTTGTGTTGACGATTGGTTTCGGACCCTCCACAGCTTTTTGAGTCCACTCCGGTGCAGGAACATCCTCAAGCTCCTCACTCTCCTCCTTTGTCCCCGAAGCCCGGACCCCATGCTGACTCTCCAGCGACATAGCGATGGCTCGAGCGAGCGCCTCATCCTCATCTTCAACAATTTCATCTTCCTCAAACAGGTTGGAGACGTAGTCGTTGTCAATAAAGAGAGACTCCTCCTCTACTTCATTCGCACTCTGTCCCTGTGTGACCTGGCTGCCCGGCTTTATTTTCGGAAGCCGGTTCAGCCCTTCAATTGGGACATCCTCAAACTCCTCATCTTCCCATTCGTCTTCTTCTTCGTCATCTTTTCCTTGGTACTGAAACTCAACAGCATCAACGTCTATCGGCTTGTGCACCTTGCCGATATCTTTGTCTCTACTGACGACGCCAAGAGCCCAACCTCCCTCTGCGCCTTCGTTCCTGACGAGAATGTACTCCCGGTTCTTCTCGCCAGCCACCCTGGAGTTGACGGCCAAAGTAAGATCAGTACCCGTCATGCCCATCTCGTGCATCAAGCGCTGTGTCAAATTGTTCCTCTCCTTGACTCTCTCGATCTGGAACCTCGAGAAGGCCATCCTGTCGGGGAACATCTCGTCCAGCTGGTCCTTGCTGAGACCCATTCTCAGACGACTCCGTAACCTGGCGGCGTTCAGAATGTTGTAGCGGTCCGCCGGTGGCAAGCTCTTGAAGAACTCCCCGTCAAAGTCAATCTTGCTGAAGTCGTAGAGGTTGATATCCTCGCCGTTGTGAAACTGCCTCGCATACTCCTCCAGCTCCTCCACGCTCATGATACGCGGGTCCTCCGGCTTGCCCATGTTTTCGATACTCCCGCGAAGCTCTGGAAGGTGGTACGCATCCTGCTTGTGAAAACGCCGATTCTTCTGCCTCTCCTGTTGCGACATTCCCAGCTCCTCGGCATACACGACCTTATTCATGTCGGGAATCTGCTCCTGCTCTTCCTCGTCTACAGCACCGGCTTCCCTCCTCTTCCGCTTATCTTCCTCCTCCTCGGCCGTTCGCTGCATCTGCACGGCAAGCAGCTTTCCAGCCGTGCGCGTGGCATCCTCGCGGCGGCCTTCCCGTCTCCTCCGTCGGCCCTGGAGAGTCGCGCGCTTCAGCGCCGGAGCGCCGCCATCAAACACGAACACAGGCTGGATCCCATACCACAGCAACTTGCATATCCTTCGGAAGAATCCCACGACATGGCTGTTGCGCAGGGCGTTGCCCTCCTTGTCGCGGACGGCCTTGAGAAACTGGTAGATCCAGATCGACGCATCGACGGCGAGGCGTTTTCGGTTCAGAGTCGCGAGGTTCGTGGGGCGCGCGCATGGCTGGACCACCGTCCAGAGGCCGTTAACACCCATGGCGAAGAGTCAGGGATGGGAATGGTGCAAAGGGATGTCGAAGCGGAAACTCGGGTCCCTCGCGAGGGGTAGACGCGCAAGTCGTGTCGGTCTTGTTCAGGTGAAATCATCCCATCTTTGGGAGAGGTAGCTCATGCTGCAATGGCAAGAGCTATGCGGCGACGCGAAACTTCTTCAGAAACAAGCCGTCATCATCAAAAACGGTGCAACATCCTCCCGAGAGTTCGCGCCGCCGATCTCCGAGTCCTTGCTGCCTGCCGTAGCTCTTATCTCCGGGGCGTTATCCATTGGCCACAGGCAACACCCACCCCTGAAGGTACCACTCACCCCGCCATTGAACTCCCGCTTCACCCCGCATATCGCCTTCCCGTCTGGAATTCTGATACCCACCTCAACGGCTTCTACGTGCATCTAGACGTCGAAATCTTGCATTCCATTGCCGCCTCAGACGAGCCAGGCACACCCCCGAAGCATCCAAGCCTACCGTCAAGCTCGCGCGGATCTTCCTACCGACCAACCTCAAGTGGATCCTCACAGTCACATCACCACCAGTCCACACCACACCACTCACTCACCACTCACCACTCACCCTCACCTCCAGCGACACACTCACCCAAACCAAAATGTCAACAACACCCCCCACCCACCCCCCTCCACATCCACATCCGACTCCAAATCCACCTCAACCACCTACCTCCAATCCCTCCTCAACAAAAACCTCCGCATCACCACCACCGACTCCCGCATGTTCTGGGGCGCCTTCAAATGCACCGACTCCGAAAGCAACATCATCCTCAAGCACACCTACGAATACCGACACCCCTCGCTGCAACGGCAAGCCGAAGAGATCGCCGCCGCGGGCGGAACCGTCAAAATGGACATGACCTCGCGGTACTTGGGATTGGTGGTCGTTCCGGGGCGGCATATTGTCAAGATCGAGGCGGAGGAGTTTGTGAGCCAGATGAGGAAGCCGCTTCCTAGTGCGGGGGCGAGGTTGGGAGCGTTGGCGGGGGTGGCGGCGACGTCGTCAACTACTTCGGAGGGGAGTTCGGTTGTTGGGGGTGTTGTGTGAGTGAATGCATGGGCGGATGAGAGGGAGAGGGAGTGCAGAATAGACACCACGGGGGGATTGTTATGATCCTTAGATGGGGAATCGGGGCGTATAGGTTGGTGGGGATATTCATCAAATAAGTCCCTCTCAGGTCATCTCTGTTTTGTCTAGGAAGAGAAGCACCTACGAAGTTGGAATAATAGTACACCAAAGCATGTTACGGAGTCTCGAATACGGCACTTCACCGATTCTCCCTTTCTAACCTATTACCACCACCATCACCAATTCCGCAGAAACGCTCGCACAAGTCCAAGCATCAACCCAACTGATTAACTCTTGTGTTTGATGCCTAGGAGCCGCTCATATTCTCCCAGTCAATGATACCACGAAACACGACGCCTGCCTGCAATTTTCTGGACACCAGCCAATTTCTAGGCGATGACTGGCTCCTTGTTACGTCCACGGCTTTCGCCGTTAAGGCCAGTCTCGCTATCCAAGAGTGAATGCGCCGGGACATCATCCTCCTCGTCATCGTCCTCTTCGTCTTCATACTCGTCCTTGTGATGGCTCAGATTGGCCCAAGAGTCTCGATCATTCAACGGGGCGTCCTGACCGGAGAGATCCAGCCCTTCGGTGCGAGCCTTGATATTGTTTCGGCGGCGCTGAGACAACGTCCGGGCCCGTGTCGAAAGCTTCGAAGATACCGCTGCGTTTTGTGTCACCCAGTTGGTGAGCGAATCCTCGCAATCTTGAATGATAGCTTTGCTGGCCTCGTAGCCGTCGTATGCCGCGCGAGTCTCGCCTGGTGTTACCGGGGTGTCGTCGATCAATTCTAACAGGTGCTTTCCGTAGCCGGCGATGATGGCGACTTTCTCCGAGTGCTCGCGCAGGGCGTCGAACTGGTAAGCGTATGCGGCCTTGATCTTCTCGCGCGTAATGTTGGAGAGCTGGGCCTCAGCCACCAAGGACTCAGCCTCGGCGCGAACAAGCTCCTGCTCGAGGACCACTATTCTGGGAGAATTGGGCTCCTTGTACTTGAGATGCGCAATCTGGTCGGTGATCTTTTGTTTTCCTGTCGACTGCTATTAGCCCCTGACTCTACATGCCCAATGTCAAACCTCAACTTACTATCTCGGCTTGGCTGAACCGACGCCTCGATATTCCTAATACTCTTCATGGTGACGCGATACTGGTCATACCGGTCGACATACTGGTCCTCAAGCTCCCCGATTTCGTAAAGGAGCACGCCCAGCTTGTCGGTGACGTCGGAAACATCCTCGTCGCAGGCCTCGCCCCAGATGGACAGCTGCTGGGCCACCTCCATGCGCTCCTTGGCAACCAGTTCTAGACTTCGCATGACGTTCTTCTCCATCTTGACGAGCTGTGAGAGCTTCTTAGCCAGGTCGGGCCCGAAGGCACCAGCAGCGTTGCGCCTGAGAGCATGTCCTAAGCCCCCTATTAGCCCCGTGCATGTGAGGATCCCGCTCTGGGTTCCAGTATCCTGAAATATCTTGGGAGGGCTGCCTACCGAGTCCGCCTTTGAAGAAGCGGCCTGATTTGGTGGTGGAAGGGGGTGGAGGGGGGTTCTGTCCACCACGTCAGCAAAAGCCAAAAGCCGCGGCGTTGGGCGCATGTCAATTGCGAAAAGCTTCCTTCCTCACCTGGATTTGCGAGGCTGTCGGCGCCCTCGTAGCGCGCATGGAGTATGTTCGATGCATTGCGACGGGTGGGAGTGGGGGATGTTGATGACGAGGTGAGGTTCAAGACCGTGAAGGTGCGCACGGATTAGAGATTAGGTAGGTAGGTTCCGGGATGGACGGCGGCGGAATGCGGTCTCGAGTGATGAAATTACTGATTAGGATTACCCGTCAGCGCAAGGCAGACGCTTCACAGCCGGGTTGGGCGATGTGTAACGACAGGAACAAAGAGGCACAGATCGTGGGGCACAGAGATGAAGGATGCCCAGCGGTTTGCGACAAACAGAACGGAAGGGGCCTGTGTTAAATGCGAACGGTGTCCGCAATGACGTCGTGGACGTTCACTTGTTCGGGCTAAAAGAAGGGTCGCACTGTGTGACAATGCATCTTTGCACAGCTTTCTCCCAGTCGAGAAACCTTGGCCACATTTCGGACTACCTTAGCGCCACGAAATTGAGCATGTATTTAGTTAGTCTGAGGGCACCATGTATGCATATTATTGACTCTGGAGTCTTGAAGCACATCGTGAGCTGTTGCCAAAGGTCCAAATGGGTTGCGCACGCTGCTTAAGTCCCACAACAGAGTCTCATTAGAATGGTCTTACGGATATGAGCATGTGGGTGGGGTTGAATCCTTGGCAAAAATCGATGGGCTTGGCTCGCGTGCTCACCCCCCTGTTCGCCGCCGGGTCAATCGCGTCGACTGCCCGCGTCTGGCACAACCGCGTCTCAACTTCCTCACATGCGCCAGCACCACCGCAGTTCGCAACACCATCGACAAAGACCGATTGCCGCCCGCATGCTCAGGAACCCTCTCACCTATTTCAAAGGCGGAGGTGGGTGACTGCATAGCCTGCATCAGCCCGGAGGGCAGACAACGCAACAATCGAAGTGGTCGCTGGCAGAAATCGCTGGCACAAATCCCTCGAACTGACCATTGCTGTGAGAACTTGAAAGTTCCCAGCCGCATGGTGCAGGCAGTTTTGGCGCATTCGGTTCAAGGAGGGCCCCCGGATGAATCAGGATGGCGCGACATTTTGTGGACCTGACGTTGGAGGACGAGGAGGACGTCGTGGTTGTCGCTTCCAATCCGGTCAACTCTCGCGACCGTGACCCTTCTGTTGCCTGGGAATATGCGCCTCGAGGACAGAACCAGCCTGCATCCTTCTTGCAGTCCTTCTCACCAAGACGGACCAACAGTCCTGTGATCAAGCAGTCACCCGGGAGTCGGTTGCCTGCTCGATTTGAGAGTGCAAGCGCCAGCGCCCACGAAGAGCCTCAGCCAACGCCTTCAAAGTCGGCGCGTTTCTCAGGATTGGAAAATTCAGAGCCTTTGACCTCAAGCCTGCAGTCTCGAACTCAACCGTCGAGTGCTCCAAGCGTTCCACCCGCGCCGCTACCAACCCAAAACCCACGAAACTCTACCCCGCAGCCACTTCAGCGACCCTCTAAAGAACAACGCACTCCGAGAATGCAAACACCAAACGGACTCGACTGGACCGTCGATCAGATCGCCGCAAAGCTCGACACGCTGGTGGGCCAAGTCCGTCGGGATCATGGCCACCTCGTTGAGTTCGAGCTCGAAGAGGCCGAGAAGAAAGCACCAGCGCCGAACCATCTGACCGCATTTGACGACTTCGCCGATATGAAATGTCTCCCCTTGGAAGGCTTCGTCGCGCCTGGCCCCGAGACGGAGGTTATCACGGTCAAGTTCAAGGTGGGATCCCTCTGCCCACCCGATTGACGAGGCACTGCTGACTGCTGGAATAGCAACATACCGGGGAGCACGGAAAGCAAAGGGGAACCGGAAAAAAGATCCCCTATCCGTCTATCATCGTCAAGTGCGAGACAGAACCAGTTCCTGTCTATAGGTTTCACCACGTCGAGATTCGCAAAAACATTCTCACGCCGAACACTATGCTAAACTTTGTGCCGCATCTTCGGGACGTGGATCCTAATTCTGCCGAGGAGAAAAAATACAGCAACTGGCTTGCTGAGCTTGACAAATTGGACACTCAATCTGGGTTCAAAACGCAGGATCGACTTCAGAAGCTGAACAAAAGAGAACGAGAGGAGTATGCGGCAACTCTCTCCATGTATCTAGAGCCCTGGCTCCAGAAGCTCGCGATCGACGGCTGCACCAAGTCAACTCTCATCCGCTTCATGGCGAGCCAGCCTGAGCACGACGACGCTATTACTCCGAAACAAAAGTCTACCATTCTCAACACATACAGCCAAGACACCGGCCCCCAAACCGATACGGTGGCGAAGTTGTTCACCGAGGCGTTTGATCGCATCTTCAACGCCGAAGACAAACAACCAGCAGTTTCTTTGCGCGATATCTTGCTGCTTGACAAATCCGTCGAGACGATCGTGGACAACAAACTCGCAAAGGAAACACCGAGCTCGCAGAAGCACAGGGACGCGGATTTGCTGCCGCAACTGGAAGGCGAGCTTGCAAGCTATGCGTGTCTGGGATGTCTGATCTGCTTCAGTCATGACTGTGAGCACGGCGAGTTCGACGCGGATAATCAGAGAGTCTGCCTCGCGGTTGTGAACAACGGCGGGCTCACACGGACATTGGAGGGAAAGTGGAGGGCGCAAATAGACGCCCAGGGCGGCAACACACAGTCCAACAAGGCGGTTCTCCACCAACCATGCAAACGGGACTGCTACCGCTCATACGACGTGGGCAATCCTGCCCAAACTGTGGAGCCCTGGTCTGAGAACGAGGTCAACGTCCTCAAGGCCGTGTTCGCGACGATGGGATATAGCACCACGTTGACAGCTCACTGCTTTGTCGCCGCAGGACTGGGCCGGCCATGCTGGGATGTGCGCCGAAAGTTTGTGGAGTTGAATCTGTCGCTTCCTCCCATCCAACCCCGGCCAGACCCCCCCAAGGTCAAACCGCTGTCATGGTACGATCGGAAGAAAAGACAGCTCATCGGGGATTGGCAGGACTGTACAACCACACACGAGCATGCGTTACGCGAGCCGGAGTACAACCCGTGCCACCATGACGGGCCTTGCACTGCTGCGAACAAGTGCCCTTGCGCCTTGGCCTATCCGCGCCCGATTCTCTGCGAACGCTTCTGTCATTGCACAGCCGAGGAGTGCGCCCTCAAGTTTACCGGCTGTGCCTGCCACTCGTCAGGAAAGACCTGTTTGCAGAAGCAAAAAGAAGGCAAGCCTTGTATCTGCGTCCAGCTCAACCGAGAGTGTGATCCGATCCTATGCAAGGGATGCGGGGCCAAGGATAGAGCCGATCCTGAGAATGCTCACGACGAACATCTGCATTCAACGGGCTGTCAAAACGTTCCTCTGCAGCGAGGCGCTTATAAGGTCCTTATGCTCGGCAAATCTCAGCTTGAAGGCTGCGGCTACGGTCTTTTTACCGCTGAAGATATTGCCCAGGACGAGTTCCTGATCGAGTACACCGGCGAACTTATAACGCATGACGAGGGTGTGCGTCGTGAGGCCCGTCGAGGCGACGTATTTGACGAGTTGCATACTACCTCGTACCTCTTCACGCTTCTCGAAGAGGGAGGTATTTGGGTGGATGCCGCCATTTATGGCAACCTCAGTCGGTATATCAACCATGCCTCTGAGCATGACAAGAAAGGGTGCAACATCACGCCAAAGATCATGTACGTGAACCATGAGTTCCGTATCAAATTTACCGCGCTGCGCGATATCAAGGCTGGAGAAGAACTCTTCTTCAACTACGGCGACAATTTCCCTAATCTCACTAAAAAGCTCCTCGAGCAAGACGAGGACAAGACTGGGCAGGCTGGCGGTAAGCGCAAGAGCGGAGCGCAGCGCGCCGAGACGGCGCGCAACACTACCACAAAGAATGGAGCTAAGGGTAAGGGAAAGAAACGCGCCCTGAACCCCAATGGCTTTGACGAGGATGATCCGATGTATTGGATAGATGGACCAGGCGCTATGGAAGATGAGGCTGATGATTGGGAAGAGGACCATCCACGGCGTCGCAAGAAACGAGGCGGAAGACGCCCCGGCGCTGGTCGTAAGAAGAAGGTTGTTGTGGACGCCAACCAACCTCGGACAGAAATAAACGACAGCCAAGACGAAGGCTCCCTCATCCAATCAGGCAACATTGACACACCATCGCGAAGCAAGCGGTTGCACGGCTCCGGTCCAGAACTGGGGACCAATGCCGGCACACGCCACAAACCGGCGGCGGGACAAGAACCGCCGGTGAAAAAGGTCTCTAAGCGAGGTGGCGCGCGCCCCGGTGCCGGCCGGAAGCCAAAACATCCCAAACCGCAAGTCGTTCCCAAGGCGACAGATGGAAGCCCTAGCGATGTCAACATGGTCGATGGAGCCACGCCGGACAAGGATAGTAAGAGTTACCCTTTTGATGATGATTCTGATGATACGCCGCTCATGAGGCCGGCTTTGTCAGGTCGAAATCGGGTACTCGAGTATACCTCCTCATCCGGTGCTGCGCCCGTTGCTGCTGATTTCCCCGCCGCCCCTTCCTTTGCTCAAACAGGTAGCTCCGGTGCCTTGTCTCCGATCCCGGCTATGAACCGGAAGCGGAAAGCGACCCAGGAACCCGAGCAGGTCGAAGACGAGATCACGGCGAGCAGTACGAGAAGAAACGGTGGTGCAGGAGGTGTTAGTGGGAACGCCAGCAATGTGCAGATGTATGCCCAGGAAGGTTTCCAGCCTATTGAAGGATCTAACGAGGATGACGAAGATGATGAGCCCCTGGGCCGGCCGCGAAAGAGGCCAAAGCAGATGCCTGCCCGGTATAGAACCGACGAGCAGTAACGGACAGCAGTCCACATCGGAAGCCGCCAGAGTCACATTGATGAGATCAGGGAATTGTATTATTAGCGGTAGGCGGGTGGGAATTCTGCGGATAGCCAGGCGAGGCTGGAGGCACAAGGCATGGAGCAGGAGAGGAAGTTCAGTCAGTGAGAGACAGCATCTCTCGATGTGTCGTTGGCACAGGGACTAGATGGGTTGCTCCGGCCATTTACAGGTTATCAGGGGCCTAATCGGGTCGGAAAGGAGCAGGAGCATGCGAGAGATACCTCCCAGATGATTGTTAAGATAGTTGACACATGTCGGAACCTAATCAATCATGAAAACATCAAGCTTCACGTGGTGACTACGTGTCTGGGTTGAACTCCACTTTGGTATCGATCCAGCTGCCCGCTCACCCTTCAGCATGCTACAACCGCCCCAAGGCATCGACATTAGGCCGTATACCCAGCCCTAAAAGGAAACATGAAAAACACCAAAACATCACACCCTGAGCTTTGGCCGACCCTTCCACTTCGCCAGACATAATATGCACAATTCGGACCCCATGCGTCTGTTTCGCCTGAAACCATCATCACTCATCGAACATACGGCGGCGGGAATATGACCAAAGATATAAAACGATAATCCTAACGCCTTGCTCAAGAAACTCGCCTATCGAGCGGAGGTAGGGACAGCGTCTGCAAGAGAGGTACAGACGGAGACCACCACGTTTTTGTTCCCCTTTTTTTGTACTGCAGCAGGAGCGCTGTTTTGTTGACCGTAATTTTCCCTAGCGTGTTGTAGTATTATGACCGTACGATAGGACCGCATCAAGGACCGACGGTTGTTCCAAAAGCATTTCAGCCACCAGAGATGAGTTCGAGGCCGCTGTTGGGAATCCGTTCCAGGACCCAAAACAGGGGGTATCGAGTTACTCAAGGAACCAACAATGTCTGCTCGCAGTCCTGCACTCCTCCGGTTGTCTTGGTGTTCCCAACCACATGGCACCATCGGGCTTGAGCCGGCCTATCCCCTTGCGCAATCGTCTCACAACGCAGACCCGCGAATCAGCCTCGCTCGAGCCCGTCCGGCAATAAGGTCGCATTATACCCATCTCCATGCGACATTTGTTCCCGTATTGCTCGCTTTCTTTCATAATTCGGTTCCTTCGCTCACACGCTTTGGGGGTAGACACTCGCAGGCTGAGTATTCAGTTAGCGATGTCCGGATCAAACCAACGTGCAAGGGGCATAATAAACATACCGGACTGTTGAGAAGTTGGTTCCTCTTATTTCTTCCCTTCTTGATATGACTCTTCAGAGCGTTCGAGTCCAGCGGTTTGAGAAGTTCAAAACTGCAGAGAAGCTCAGACGACACCGACATGACGGCTCCCCAGTTGTCAAACTCTCCGCAGTACTGTTCTGAGTTAGCAGAAAAGCGCAATGCAGGCTGGTAGGATGAACTCACATTAGGTGCACTGAATACAGTGACAAGGACGCGGTCGTTGAAGAATTCATAGCCGTCTTCCACCACCATGTGCGCTCGGCACACCAGGTCGAAGTCGTGGGTTGCAAGGAAATCCGTAATAACTTTCTTCCCGAAGCAATAACTGACACCCCGTTCATTCGCCTCCCAGTCCTGCTCCATATCGGCCGGGTCGGACCAAAGCAAGTCGTTCAGGAGACCGTAGTCGGGAACATCGGTAGGCCGAGCAATGTTGCGGATGTCATCCATGTGGCCGAGGGCTGGTGACAAGCCACCGTGCACACAGAAGATCTTTCCAGCGACAATGGAAGCGATGGGGAGGGTGTTGAATGTGTCGATAAAGGTCTTCCAGATCTTGACGTTGCACCTCCGCTTGCATTCGTCGTAGAAGCCGTAGACGCGTGTGACATTGGCGCACTCATGGTTGCCGCGAAGCAAGAAGAAGTTCTCCGGGAACTTGAGCTTGTAGCACAACAGGAGCAGGATTGTCTCCAGCGACTGCTTTCCACGGTCAACGTAGTCCCCAAGGAACAAAAAGTTGGCGTTTGGCGGGAAACCACACATCTCAAACATGCGAATCAGATCGGTGTATTGGCCGTGGACATCTCCCACAATTTTGACCGGAGCGTCGAGCTCGAGAAGTGCTGGCTGAGAGAGGAAGACCTCTTGAGCGCGATGGCAAATGGCCACAATCTCAGCGTTCTTGAGGCACACACTCTTCGTCACCTTCCCTGCGTAACCAGCGTCCAACAGCCGCTTGATGAAGTCGTCGAGATCGATGTCCTTGATGTCGCTCATTGCAACCGCAGCAGCCCCCTCCTCCTGGCTTGGCTCCTGTACGCCATTGGAGACGGGGTTGATCATATTCTCGCGTTTCACAAGAATGGACTGTCCAGGTTGTTGTCCAGGCACAGATGTGTTCCCACTTCCTGAGGGTGGTTGATCCGAGACATGATCAACCTCGCCGCTTGCCTGGGCGGCACTGACGTCGTGATGCCCCGCCTTCATGGAGTTGGATTGGATAGGGGATGGTGGCGGTTGATCATCGCTCACCGGGGAGTTTGCCGTTGCAGTGTCAACGGATGACTGGGAGCTCGGGGTTGGCGCGGAGTCGGAACGACTGACACGCACTGGCAGTTGCTTTGCTGTCTTCCCAGAAGACTTGACCGAAGCCACATCAGATCTCTCGACTAGATCCCCATTTCCTAGTATCGTCGAGTTTCGAGGACTGTCCGTCTTCCCCGACCCAGGGATCTTGGAGCGAAGAGACCGGAACGACCGGGAGGACTCCTTTGTGTCTGACTTGCTGAAAGAAGGATAAGACTGCAGATTCTCTGGCGCGCTGCGGTCTCCGTTGCCGCCGGCCTTGGAGGACCCTGCGCCAGCATCCTTGGATGGTTGATTGCCCATATTTCTCGATATCAGAACGCCTGGTTAGCGCTGGATGGAGAAGGAGAGGGGCTGGACGGCGTGCGCGTGTTAGGTTGTGGCTGCGGCTGGATTGCCTTTGAATGCCCACACAGCCTACCGCTGCACCCGTCTAGACCTGATGTTTTGTTTGGTGTCCCCCAGGGTATTAGGGAGGATGGAAGAGTCGGTCGAGGCAGGCGAGCAGGAGCGAAGCGGTGGTTGACCGACGTCGCGACAGTTTCGCCGTGGTTAGGGTTGCAGGCTAGAGGACGCAATGTGCCAGCGCGATGGCGTGCAAGGACGCCGTAGTTTTCGAGGCGCAAAGGGGCAGCTCGATCTAGAGCGCTGCGAAATCGGTATTAGGAACGGGGATATCGGAAGCGACGGGTAGGTAGGCTGAACTGGGCCGTGCTCTGGAGAGGATATGATGTCAGCCTTGCTTCTCGCCAAACTGAGCAGGCGTAGCCTCTGCGACTGGCGGCCGAGGCAGGAAGTTTGGATGAAAAGGCGATATAAAGATGGAGCGACCCGGATTCGGGGAAAGGAGAAAGGCACGTACATGTACGGACAATGGGGAGAGCCAAGTCCTGGAGGTGAAGAAAAACCTGCCTAGGTTGCCAAGACGCAAGTGACAATTTGGCGTCGGAAGGTTGTCGAGAATAGAGCTTGGGGGCGTCGTGTCGGATTGCTCAAGCAGAGCGTTAGGAGTGGTGGTGGTCGGTTGAGAAAGCGTGCGGTTATGACAGGTGTGTCGAGTGCGGACTCGTTGCGTCGGCGCTTCGAGGCAATTGCTCGGTGCAGGTGCTGTTTCGAACGGTGACTTTGCCACCGCACGACGGGACTTGGCAGAGCAAGGCTCTGAGGGGATGCAAGAGGTGCGAGACACCGCCGTTTATGTCGCGGAACACAATGGGACAGGCGACGGGGTGACTGTGCAGATAGTGAAGCTGCTGTCAAGTGACGTGAATAGAGTTTACCAGGCTGGTGATCTGGCGAGGCTGATGGCCGATCTTAGGTTTGCGGCGCTCTGGAACGCCAACCGACGACCGATGACGATTGCGGCTTTCGGACGAGTCTGGTTCACCTGTGCAGGCGGAATTGGGCCGTTGTAGGGCGCCGGATCACTCGGTTATCCAGTCGTTCGCAGGGTAGACAAGAGACGTGGCAGTCGCTTTGAGTGCGCAGATGTTGTTGAGTCTGCAAGGCCGATGAGTTGTGCAAGCTTCCGATGAGGTACTTGGTCAACTGCGCGGCGGCGAACACTGGCACGTGCCCTTCTCTGTGGGTGCAGGTGGACCGCCTGCCGCTGATAAAGGAACTTTCCACGATGCCTATCTCAGAAGAGTCAGAACCAGGTGGAAAGTCTGCGTGGGCCATTTCACCCAGATCAAACTTTCAACGCCTATTATCCATTTATCTCTACATTAACTTTTTCTTTTCCATTTTTCAGTCGCCAAACCCGGATCCGGCCCCTTGTTGCACGCAGCCGAGACAACAGCTGGCAGCCCCCAAGGCCTACGCATTCCAGGCCTTTGGTGGGGGGTTTGCGGGGATGATGCGGCACCACTCTCCGACAGAAAACGGCTTGGGAGTGTCAGCCCAGGCCTTTTCCCGGCTCCTGGGTCTCTGCACGCGGCGGATCGAGCGCTCGAGTATGACAATCTGGAACGAGAACTGCATCGCGGGTAGCCCCGAGGGTACGGCAGCAAAAAAGAAGCTCCATATCACAAACTCGTATCCCTGGATGGCGCCGTCGACCCGTCAACTTGCAACCCGAACCGAGCCTCTCTATTGTTGACGGCTGCAGTTAGGTAATCGTCCAAGGCAGAGCTATGTGCCATTGTGCATATGCCACGGCCACATGACCTTCCTTTTCAGCATGCGCTTCCCCCCAAAGGCCCCCATCCGGGGACATGGCAAAGTGATCGGGACCGAGTTCCTCGCAAGTCAAACGTGGGATAATTGGTCTTGCGGGAATTTCTCATTTCTCAGCGAGAGGAGCGGCAGAACTTTCGCGGGGGGTCTAATCGACGTTTGTTGCTCAAAGCACACACTCGACGACACCGATATGAGGGAGTCTGAAGGGGTTTGAAGTGGGAGTGGCCATTCGGGGCATCCGGCGTTGGGCCGGTGATCGGTACGACAGAGGAGGGCATCTCCACGTCGGCCCGCCAAAACGTCGGAACCGGCCTGTCGCACGGCATGCAAAGAGTTCGGAAGCCGAAACGGAGCTTGCAGACATCACCGGGCCCCACTAGCCGGATCGCTCAGCATTGCTGAGACCCAACTCCTCAAGAGGCGAAGCGGCCACCGGGAGATGCCGCATGGTTGCAAGTAAAATCGTGTTTCTACACCAGCGGTTGTCCCAGGCAAAGCCGCCTCGCTGGGCCGGGACTAGGGACCCACAGCGCCGATGGCCGTGGGGAGGGGCTCGTAGAGACGGCGGGAAAACGGACCTGCGCTAATAATAGTTGAAAGCCCATCCAGTGCCCGCCACCGCTGCACCGAATCCACCCACCTGGCACCACAGCTCAGCCCTCCGTTGCGTAATGCACTCACCGATCACTGTTCCCAGACACTGGTTCGGTCCTCTCAGCGCCTTCTTGGCGTTTGCGCTAACACGCGTTCTTCGCCAGCTTTTGTGGCTCCCAATGCTTGGCCATTTAGAGCTCGTCCTTCCGCCACCAGGAGTTGATGCCAGAACGGGACTCTCCAAGCTACCGACACTGGGCGAACGACGGCAATGAATGAGGGGTCTTTTCTTTTCTACTCTATGCCTCTATGCGCATCTTTTAGGTAAGCTAAAGATCACGTATCCATTGAAGAAAACGCGTTGGCCGTCAGACCTACTGTAATCTTCAGATGTCGCACTCACTGCGCAGGCGCATTTCCTTATGCCTTTCTGACCTAAAAGAAACGGTCTCTCATTTGTTCGAAACGCCCAATCCTGGACTGTCAGACTGATTCCTTTGACCTCGCAAGGGCTTGGTATCTCAGGGTCTATTGACGCATCCTTGACCAAAGCTGACCTCATCACAGGCTTACCTTACTAGGTCAACTCCTGGTACCTGACGGAGAGCAGTTGATCAATGCCCAATGAACCCACCCAGGGCCAGCGAACCAGCCCTCAGAAACGAAGAAAGAATTCGACTGAACTTCATTTCTCGTCGAGCGCGCAATCGTTACTTATCTATTAGGCTTGAGTGTTATATGATGTTGGCAGCTAACATACAGTCCGATCCGGTCTAGCGTGGGTGAGCTGAGAGCGACCGCAGTGGTGTGTTCGTGGTGGTTGCCGTTTCTGTCCCATTTCCACAGCCAGTGTGAAGGATGCCAGCCCCCTGGCAGAAGCAGAAACCTGAAGCAGACGAGTTCCTGGGCCCGTAAATCTGTGCTCCTCCTTGCATGCTGGGCATGGATGGCATTTCGTCGCATTGTTGGATTGGAAAAGCGATCGCTTGAAAAACGGCACTTTTCCTCAGGCTTCGCGTGATACCGTCGCGCACTGTACTGCGTAAGTCGCACCAGAGCATGCTTGGCATGCAGGGCAACAGCACAGCTCCGCGACGCGTGTCTTGCCCAGGTTAGGCCAAAAAAGCTGGGCCCTGGAGGCCGCTCGTGGGCCAGTGCAAACCCAGTGCGAGTGGGCTGAGTTGGGATTTTTGTGGGTCCCGGGAGCTGCGCCACCAACACGGCTCAGCCTTTCCTAGCCCGCAGCAGCTGCCCGCCCCCAGGCCGTTCGCCTACGAATAAAGCAAAGGAACGCATGGGTTGGACGTCGGCAGGTGCTCCTATTTATCTGGAACGCCGCACACCATCCGTCCTCCTTCAGTCATCTCTTGCATTCACCACCAATTGTCCGTTTGGAAATATCTGCGTTTCCAAGTGCCTTTCCACTCGCTGAAGGCATCTGCTGGATCTTATCTCGGACGCCCACCCAACCTTTATCGGGGATCTGACGTCTTCCCCCCCCCCCCCCCACTATCCTGAAACCTAAAACCGAGAGAGATCGAAAGTCGCCTCCGAAGAAGACGAGAAGATGGCCAATTTCGGGCGGTTTGTCTGCGTGCTGGTGCCATTCGCGCTCTGCGTGGGCTCGTTGATCGCGCTGCTGGTAGCAGGCCTTGCGGGTGTGGCCGACAAGTCGTTGTACATGTTCCAGGTCAACACGACCGACCTCTCTATTTCGCCACTCTCGGTCGCAAACGTCGTCAGCTCGCTCAATTCGCGAAGCCCCGAACCCAACCCCCAGTTCCACGATGTCGTGGGCATCCTCACCGATGCGACCAGCGGTGGATCGAGCGGAACTGGCTCCAAGGCCGAGTCTGGATCGGGCGGCAACATCACGGCTGCTGACCTTGGCCTCTACGACCTCTACGATGTCGGCCTCTGGGGATACTGCTACACCACCCAGAACGGCACGCGCGACTGCACGAAGCCCGCATTCAACTGGGCCGCGACCGCTTTGAACAAGACGACAACCGACGTCAAGACCCTGATCACCCTCTCCGGCCAGAACATTACGCTCCCGAGTGGCATTACGGATGCCATCACTGCGTTTGGCACTGTCTCGAAGTGGACCCAGATCACCTTCATCATCGCCTACGTCGCGCTCGCCGTTGAGCTGCTGTTCGGCCTCTTTGCTAACTGCAGCCGCGCATTCTCGTGCGTCACCTTCATCATTGCCGGCATCGCCACCACCGCCGTCTGCGCCGCCGCTGCCCTCGCGACCGCCACCTCCGTCGTTGTTGTCGGTGCCGTCGAGAGCACAGCCAAGTTCTACGGTGTCGGTGGTAGCTTCAACACCAAGTACCTGGCCGCTGTGTGGATCGCCGCAGCTTTCGCTCTCGCCGCCGGCTTCTTCTGGCTCTTCACCATCTGCTGCTGCAAGCCCGACCACTCGCGCCGCAGGCGCTCGGGCGGCGACGGCGAGAAGTTCATGCAGGGCCCTTACCAGCCCATCGGTGGCGAGCAGACTGGTTACCAGGGCAGCCGCTTCTCTCAGCCCCAGAGCTACGCCGCCCCTCAACGCGAGGGCGCCTACGAGCCATACTCTCACGCCCGGGCTTAAACCACGAAGTTATCATTGGGACGGGCGTGTTTACTATCGCAAGGAGAGGCGTGCTATGATTAGCGGACGCAAATCACACTGGTTTTTCTGGCCCGTTTCGGGTTTGTAGTCAACAACTACTGCATTGACACGGCGTTGGTGGGGTTTCCGGGTAATTGAAAGTCCCCTGTTTTGGGGGCTGTAGCCAAAAGGCCGGTTGAGATCATGGTTGTGCGATGACGATTAGGGATATACCCGATCTGGGTTATTATGGATGATTTAGAGCAGGCTGGAAACGGTTCATTTTATCTTCTAACGCTGAATGACTAGTCAAACTTTCTCAATTACTCTCACTGACTTGCAATTTTGAGTGTTTGCTCTGACGGTGAACGACCCTGTCCTTCGGATGAGGGAAATGCGCGAACCACGCGCAGCGTTGACACTGCCTGCTGACCGGAGGAGCGTTGGGGGAACGATCACTAGGATCCTTCAGCCAGCTAGCCAGCCTCCGGATTTGTCGACTCCGGATGACAGGCCGGTCTTCACGGGGGCCAACAATGGAAACTGTTTGTTGTTTAGTAACAGGTCGGACCAACCTCAGCATCCAGCCGCACAGTACCCATAAGCAATTCGCCGCCCCTGGCGAATTGATTTGATGCTGAGCGAGCACGAAATAGTCGTCGGCGTTTGACGTTGAGTGCAGGAAGACAAATGCTTACGATATGGTGACTCCGCTCTGCGTAAGCTGGAATGTCCGATCCTTGTTTGTTCCGTTGCGAGAAGAAGGCAGAAGCGAGGTGAGATCTTGGGCGTTGGTGAGATAAGATCTTAATCCCATTGGTGAGGTGAGATTGGCTCACATGTGGGGAAGGGTTTGGGTGGTGCCTGATTGCGGGGAATTACCTTAGGTGGGTGTGGCTGATGGTTTGGCTGGCCGTTTTCTTGTTTACATTTTACATCTTCGTTTTCTTTCCTTTCGTTGTTGATCGTGATGTGTTCGTTCCGCTTGTCGGTGGTGGTCGAGGGTGGCAAGCGGTTGACAAAAAAAACGGCACACCAAAAGCGAGTGGTCCAAGCGCGCCTACCAGCCACTACCAATTTTCCAACAGTTCCACGGTATTCGGCTCACACCACCTACCTCACTTCTTCAACACACCTAACTCGCCAGACCTCTCGCCAATTGAGAACTGCTGGCGAAGTGTAAAGCAATGGATTACAGCCAACCTCTCGATAACTGGCCTTGGGTTGAGGGATTTGGTGTTGGCTGGGTGGGAGCGAATTACAAAGGCTCAGATCAATAAAATGGTGGATTCTATGGTAGTGCGAATGCAGCAAGTGTTAGAGTCCGGGAGGTCAGATGACAGGGTGGTGAACCTGGAGGTACCTAGTTTACAATACAAATTTGGCCTGGTGGCGATGTACCTTGAGGTAATGTGTACCGTTTTTTTTGTCAACCGCTTGGGTGGTATAAGTGATTTGCGGAAGTAGGGTTAGGGTTGTTGTAGTACCAAAATTTTGGAGGCTGTTCATGCACCGAATTCACAGACGGCGGTTTGCCTCAACATCGATATCTTGCCCGAGGGTACACTGAAACTCTTGCGATTTATTCCCAAAAATTGTAAATGGGAATTATTCCATGACATCTGGGGCCCAAATGCCCAAATTTGACGCCATGGCACAAAAGGTGTTTTGACCCCCGTGACTCACTTGTCGCTCTTTCCTTGTTGGGTACTCGTGAGAGCTTCACTAACATTCGTCCAGGAAAATTCCGTCTCTCGGCTGCAACACAATTTTCTGTTGAACCCCATAACAGCACTCACGACATACCAAGATGCATCTGGCTGTGTCCTTGCACTTGCGGGCGAAGATGCCTGGCTGAAAGTGTACGATGTCGACAGCAACCAATTACTCGGCCAGCTCAGAGTCTTCCATTCTCAGTCTATTCACGGTATATATGTCTCGCAGGGAGATGGTCAGAAAGCAAGCATCCTCATTTGGGGTGGTCAATCCGTGGTCATCTTACCACAGACAGCCTTGCAAACCCTCAGCGAAGGGGGCACACCCCCAGCTCCAGTCGAACTCAAGGCGCCAGATTGGATCTACGACGGAATCCTCTTCTCCTCTTCATCTGGTGTCTCCGGCGCCCTGGTCACAGCCCACAACGAAATCGTCCCCATTCTGGCCAGCCCAGACGGAACCTCCTTCTCCTTTGGCGGCTTGACCTCCCCGTCAAGACCAATCCTCTACTCTGCGAATCTCTCCCTCCTCTCCCCCTCCACCATCCTCGTCGCCGGGGGTACTGTCTTTGGTGAGATTATCGTCTGGAAATACCACCTCGACTCTACCCTCCCCTCGCAGTGGGAAGTCCTCTTCGTCTTCACCGGTCACGAGGGCTCCATCTTCGGCGTGTCCATATCCCCTGAGATCGAGATCGCCCCTGATACCAAGCTCCGTCTTCTCGCGAGTTGTAGCGACGATAGGACGGTGCGAGTGTGGGATATCACAGATCGTGCCTCCGGAGTGATAGCTCCGAGGGTGTCGGTGTCGCAAGAGGCAAGGGAAACCGGGTTTGGCGAGAATTCCGAGGCCAGGTCGGAAAACAGGAATGACTCCTCGAAATGTGTGGCTGTTGAGATGGGCCATGTCTCGAGGATATGGCATGTCAAGTTCACCGGTCAGACGGATTACCAGGAAAAGCCTATCGAGGTGTACTCCTTCGGTGAGGATGGCTCGCGGCAGAAGTGGGAGTTGAGCTTGGATACCGCGCAGTGGAAAGAAGCGGCGCGGCCCAGGCTGGAGGAAGATGCCGAGCCATGGGTCCAGCCAGCTGGGAAACTAAGGAATTGTGATGGGATGGTCTGCCACAGTGGGAAGAATATCTGGGCTGCAACGGTATCGAGGCAAGAACAGTCGTTGCTCATAATGTCCGGCGGCGCGGACGGAAAGATTGCCGTTTCTCAGGGTGGAGAATTCCTAAAAGATGAGCGGAATCTCGTCGGCGATATCTCGAGCGTGGGACTGAGCGATGTCAACACTCGCCTTACCTTTGATGAGTTTTTGCAGTTCGTTACGCCCCTAAAGGACGGTGTCGTGCCTCCCGCGACAAAAGCGTTCGGCAGGCAGAGTTTCTACCGGTATGTTTTCTTGTCAGAGAACACACTACTGGTTACCGCAGCCTCGGGGAGACTGTTCGTCGGCACGTTTGGGTCACCTACTGTGTGGGAAGAACTCGCTGTGCCCGAAGCCATCAGTGCGGATATAGCATCTTTCCACATGCTCGAGAGCCCTAGAGAAGGCACAGCTGTCATTGGGACTCTGTCTGGGAAGCTATACCTCCTCGACGAGGCTCGCGAAATCACAGAAATAGCACAACTGCCGGCAAAGATTACGGATATTATCTGTCCTGGACATAGTGGTTGCAAATCGGCCAAAGAAGACACAACACAGACCCTCTTCATCACCGTTATTGGTCAGGGCCATGCAACAATGTTGGAGTATGATACGTCTACCGGGAAGACTCTGGGGGATTTCACAGCAATAAAATTCGACAACGACTACCAGAACTATGTCATGACTGCCGCTAGTTATTGTGGAAGTCATCTCATTTTTGGCTCTCGTGTGGGGACCCTGACGCTCTACGAGTATGCGGATGGCTCTTGGACGAAGATCGAAGCACGGAAGGATTGCAAGGATAAGGACGCCGTCACAAGTATTGTGCCTCTGCCTGGAAGCTCGACCGCATTCTTGACGACCTGCCGGGACGGGAGGCATCGCATTTACGCCATCGACAGCCAGAATGGCAGAGCCACGCTGCATCTTCAACATGAGATCTCCCCGCCCATCGGAATGATTGAGGGTGCTGAGTTTTCCGATCATTCAGGGACTTGGGAGTTGATACTCCACGGCTTCCGCGGGAAATACTTTGTCGTCTGGAACGAAACATTGCGACAAGAATTAGCAGCTGTTGAATGCGGCGGTGCGAATCGGCCGTATAGTTACAAGTGCTCCCCTTCGGACCCTGCGAAGCTGATGTTCGTCTACACCAAAGTGACTCAAATGGGGTTTTACGCTCAAAAACATCCTGCCCTCCGGACGCTCAAAGAAGGTGCCCACGGGCGAGAAATACGAACGGTCGCTGCATCTGACAACGGCTATGTTGCTACTGCTGCAGAGGATACCACCATCCGGATATGGCAGTACAAAGACAGCGTAAATCCAACCCCCAGGGCGTTCAGGTGCCTTGCCGTCATGGAGAAACACTCCGCTGGCATCCAGGCTCTCAAGTGGTGTGGCAATAACTACCTCCTCAGCAGCGCTGGCAACGAGGAACTCTTCATCTGGCACATTACGCGCGTCGACTCTGAATATGAGGTTCTCGCTGTGGTCTGCGAAGCGGTCTACCCCGACCGCACGGTAGACGGCGACCTGCGAATCATGAACCTCGACGTCCAGAGCTGGAGCGGCAACGGCAAGGAGATGCTCATCTCCTTGGTTCTATCGAACTCTACGCTCCGCACATACCGTTACTCCAAGGACCTAGGCTTCCTTCTCCTCTCTACACGCCACTACACTGGCGCTTGTCTTACCCAGATCTATCACCTGCACACAACAGCCGACGAACTGCACGTCCTGACCGCTGCAACGGACGGCTACCTCTGCATTTGGTCGTCTGTCAGAAAACCCAACACTGACGACTATACCCCCTACGCCCTAATCACGGCAACTAAACTCCACCAGAGCACCATAAAATCCATGGATATATCCTCCTCTCCCTGTTCAGACTCCTCACAATCTCCGACCCGCCGATGGTTGGCCGTCACTGGGGGCGACGACAACGCCCTTGGCTTCCTCGACATTCTCTTCACACCGTCCTTTTCATCATTCACAATACAACTCAACAAATCTCGCATCAAATCCGCCCATGCTGCGGCTGTCACCGGGTTGACTGTCCTCCCTTCCTGTGACGCGCAAGGAGAAGCGACAGAGGTGGCAACGGTGAGCAACGACCAGCGAGTGAAGGTTTGGAGGGTGATTAGAGGGGATGGTATGGAGAGACTGAGGGTGCAGATGAGAGAAAATTGGTACAGCTCGGTGGCTGATGCTGGGGATGTGGAAGTCATTGGGGAGCAGAGGAGGAGGCTGATGATTGGGGGTGTGGGTGTTGAGGTTTGGGAAGTTTAGGGTGGTGTCATGAAATCTAGATGGGATAGTGATGAAAATGATGATGTCGATGAAGAGATTTTGTGTGATTCAGGGTAGTGACTGAAAGAAGGTGACTGTTTGTGGCCTTGTGAGTACGATGTGGCCGGGGTGAGGACTGGTCTGTGGAAAAAAAGGGGCAGCATGTTGTTGTCAATAGAGATGTTCACTTGATGCGCTGGGTGCATTTCTGCCAGCGCCAGGCTAATTGAAGATTGAATAGGGGAGGTATGCAAAAAGATATCCTGCCTTTTGGTAGAGGGATAGAGAAAAGCAAAAAGTATTGATCGTGGCAGGGATCGAACCTGCGATCCTCTGCGAATATCTCCTGTTGACAGGACATGTAAAGCAGATGTCATGACCACTAGACCACACGACCTTATCTGATTGGACGTCATGCCAAGTATTGGGGTACATGAGGTCTGTGCACTACCGCCAAACCCCTCCCAAAACACCAGGGTGAAGAGCTCCTCACCGAAGCTCAGCAGAGCTCCCATCACAGCTCAACAACACCCACGAGCGCCCGCCATGAACACACTCAGAACCGCCAATGCGCTGCTGCGCTGCAATGCGGCAGCCTACGGCGCCGTACCACGGTTTGTCTCACTCAAATGCCTCCAATGCCCCAAGAAATACCAACTAACCTCTTCAACAGCACCGCCATACTAGCAGCCACCGCAACCCAAACACCCCTCCGCCTCCCTCCCACGACTGCCGCCCGCCCATTTTCCACGACCCCCTTCCTCAGCAAAAAAGACCGCGGCTCCAAAGACAAAGACGCCCAATCCTCCTCCAAAAAGGACAAACGCGGTAACTCCTCCTCCGACCCAACCCCCTCCTCCTCCAAAGAAACCACCCCCACCGACCCCTTCGACTTCTCCGACCTCACCGCCGCCTTCGACAAGATCGAAACCCGCTACCTCGAAACCCTCTCCGGCATCCGCTCCGACGGCGGCTTCAACACCGACACCATCGGCGCCGTGCCCGTGCAGCCCGACCGCAAAAAACCCAGTCTGACCTTCCCCCTCCGCGAGCTCGCCGCCGTCGCCGTCTCGGGCGCCCGCCGCTTCACCATCCTCGCCTTCGACGAGAGCAGCGTCAAGCCCATCATGTCCGCCATCCAGGCCAGCGACGCGTTCAATCAGCAGCCGCAGCGGGATCCGGAAAACCCGCTGGAGCTGACGCTGGTGGTGGAGCCGGTGCGGGCGGAGGAGCTGACGCGGCGGGCGAAGGAGGCGCTGCAGGCGTGGAGGGACAGGCTGCGGGATGAGACGCACAAGCGGGAGAAGGTGCATAAGAAGCTGAAGGCGGACAAGGCGATTTCGACGGATGATGCGGTGAGGTTGAAGGATAAGATGCAGAAGTTGCAGGATGAGAGGATGAAGGGGATTGCCGCGAAGGAGAAGCAGGTTTTGGCTAGTATTGCGAAGCATAGGTAAGAGTGTAAGAAGATTTTGGGTTGGATTTATGTAAGTCTAGATAGATACGTCTTGTACAAGTATGCCTAACACGGAATTTGGGAATGCTGATGATACATTGGGGTCAGCGGCCGTGTTGCCCGCCGCCGACTTTCCTTTCTATACACTCTGCTCGCCAGCCCTCAAGCCGTCTTTTGTTTCGGGACGGCCTTGGCTGTTGTGTCCACCGGCAGCAACTCCTTGATCTTGCCGATGAACTTCGCTGAGTCCGACGTCTTGTACGACGTCGACTGCCCGTGGTATTTGGTAACCATCGCAATCGTATCCTTGGCATCAACAAAGCCCGGCTTCTCGTACTTGCCCAAGACGGTCAAGTCAATAATCGCCTTCTTCGTGTCGTACTTCGGCCCCTTGATCTTCATGCCCTTCTGGCTGCTCTCCATCCACGCCTTCTCCTCCGCCGAGTTGAAGAACACAGGCTTCTTCTCATGGTACAGCCTCGTCACCACCTCCCTCGTATCCCCCGTGACGCCCGCATCGCTGTTAAACGTCCTCGCGCCGCCCAGCATCCGCATCGCATGCATCACCGTCTCCACCTTCGCCGTCCTCGTATCCGACGCCACCGCCGGCCCGTACCCCAGGATCTCCTTCGCCGTCAGCTTCGGCACGTAGTCCTCCACCACGCCCTGCTCAATTTGGTTCATCAGCGCCTGCTCCTCCGGCGTGAGCACCATCTTGCCCTGCTCGTCTTCAAACTGCTCCTTCTTCTTCTTCTTCTTGTCGTCGCGGCCGCCCTTCCGACCGCCTCTCCCTCGCGTTCGCAGACCGCCCCGCCGCGCGCCGGGTCCCCATTGTCGTGCGCCTGTTGCGGGGGCGCCGGCTGCGCCGTCACGGCGGACAAAGGCGCCGCCGCCTCGCCCGGAGAAGGAATCGCCGCGGAGAGCGCCGCCCCGGATGCTGCGCATGGTGATGAGCTTGGAGGGGTCGATTGGGGCGCGGCGGGCTAGGCCGGGGCCGGAGGGGGAGGGTGCGCCGCCGAGGGATCGGGCGTCGATGGGGGCGGGTCGTAAGCCGCGGAGTTGGCTAATTTGGGACGCGGCGGCTTGGGAGCGCTCGCGGGGGCTGGGGCGAAGGGCGTTGCCACTTTTGGTGGTGCTGCTGCTGCTGCTGGGGGTGTTCTCAGCTTGGGATGTCGAGGTGGAGGAGAAGGGTTTGCGGCCGCGGGTGAGGGTTGGTGTGATGTGGAAGAAGTCGGTGGTGGGTGTGGAGAGCCAGCTTCGCGAGGTGTCGAGGGCGCGGCGCCCGGTTTGCCAGGCGTGCCGGTTCATTTTGGGTCTGGGGTGTGCGTTGCGGCGGCGCGATGCGGTGGTGAGGTCGCGGCCGGGCTGCACCGGAGGTGATGGTGGTGGACGAGGTCACGATCAAAAAGTTGAGGATTGAAATTCAGCGTGGATGCTGATTGGCCGGGGTGGAATGTGGGGCGGAGCTTGGGAATGGGGGATGCCACAATGGGGGGTTTGCGCGAATGGGGTCGCTAACAGGGTGCTTCAGCGTACCCTAGAACAGCTTCTGGGGCTATGGAACCTGCACCTCGACACTACGGATCCGTGACGAGGAACTCTCACAACAACTACTCAGAGATGGATACGGCCATCAAAGTAGCCCCAAAGTCAGAAATTAGAGCCTGCACACGGTTTCTCTACAAGGCCAGCCAGACATTCCACCTCCTGACTCTCCGTACCGTTTTATCAACCAAAGGCAGTGATAACAAAGAGTCGCCAAATCTTCACTTGGTAGCTGGCTTGTCATATCCGTATTAATTGGGCTCGTTCATACACCTCTAGCAATACCAATATGATGCCGCTGTACACTGCTCTTGCACGGAAAATTGGACACGCCCTCGGAGGGCACAGTTTCCGGTGACCGATGATCTGTTCCGATGTCTTCACTAGTCTTTCGGATCTCATTCAAACATTCTCCTGACGAGCTCCAAGGTAGCAGGTCTGGGTGAGTCCCAGACAACATCCATGGACTATCTCCCCTAGCAGTCAATATCTAACGCGAACCTAGGCTCGGGTGTTATAGATCTGACGCCTGGAGCCAGGCCTCTTCATGCAACGCTCACGTTCTCCAGACATTTTATTGAAATGCCGACGTTTACGTCCAGCTCAAAAACACTGAACGACACCCCATAGACGTACGGCTTGTGCCGCAAACCCGAGTTCATATCAACCCTCATTTGGGACATTGACGAGGCTGAGCGGTGACCATCTCTTCCACTTGACAATTCTCTCACTGGATAGTTTTGTGACCGAGCTGACCTCAGGTATTCTTTCCTCGACGATGTCGACGAGCATTTCTCGCACTCTGATAGTGGACATCAAGGTACATGCCGACCGGTCTTCAGGCCCCACGGCTTGGAGCTACCACAAGAAGTCACGGTAACCTCACCGAGGGCGTATCCAGGTCTTCATTGGAACAATGCAATCAGACGCCGGAAGTATTTGCCCAGTAATGAGACCCTGAAAGAGCATTACCTGCTGGGTCGCGTCGTCAATGGTTAGGTTGAAGAGGAACACATCCTGATCCCAGCCAAATGTGGAGTCAAACTTCCTAAGATCGGAAGGAAGCAGCCACATCCGAAACTTGGGCTAAACCCCGTGCCTGCCAGTTGGTAACGATTCAGAACCACGTTCCCAAAGCTTGGCCAAACATTTTCTCCGACCCGCTGTTCGTTAAGGTTGCGTTGCATGCCCCATGGCGACCGTTCCAACGGCTCTCAAAACAGTAGTTTCCTCGCCAAAGCGGAAGACGATATTCGCAACGTCCTCCTAGTACCTAACTTGGCGGCAGCTCAATGGCATCAACTTCTCGACACCCGCTTCCAGTGGGCGATCGCTCTGATCTCACCAAGATCCCTGGAGGCGATATCTGTCTGTAACATCACGTCACTCATGCGGCTGCCGAACGCATCATGTTCTCCACCAACACGATGGAGCCGACCGCGATCTTCGTCACAGCCATCGTCCCGGGCTCCCGTTTAGGTGGGATAGGTATCTTGTTGAGCGCTACTCTGACCCTGCCTGAGTACCGAATGCCCGTTTCGGGGCCAGAGAACTCTGAGTTCGAGCTTCCTTGTGAAGACTCCCCTATCGCACGAGGATTAACACCAGAGCGACCCCGATCGGAGATTAATTCCCTTTCCACTGCACCAGCCGTGCCCGTATCCGTACTCACATGCTGGAATGCAGCATGGGAAACAAAACCGCAGCCCGCGCTACTGAGATCGAGATCAGATAAGGCATTCACAAGCCGTGTGGATCACGCCGCCGAGCGACGATCAACAACCTCCGGGCCCCGTTCCTCCGTTAAGCAGATCCGCCCCGGCGGGTCCCGGCCCGCAATCCCGTCATAAGCGGTCATAACCGAAAGGCTCACCACTCACGGCTCTGCCGGCAACCTCGTCAGAATTGCGGATATCGAATTGTCACTCGACAGACCCCCATGCCCGGTTTCAAGTTTCCCAGTTTCTCTGCCGCCGCCACTTCGGAGCCGTGTCTATCAGTGGCCGCCCGACAAGGGTCAGCCCGCGAACTCAGATATCGCCCCTTTGGCCGGGACTCGGAGTTTGGCAAACATGTCGCGGCAGCGTCCTCTATGTTGCCACATTAAAGCCCTGCCGATCTTATCTGCATTCGTGCGGCGCCTAGAAGCCCATCGGCCGCGTCCCAGGAATACAGCCGCATCGAAAGGGGTGTGTTTATTTGCCTTCCGTCGATACAACCGTTCGCCCTGTCAGCCAGCCCACATGTTGGCTCCCACTCGAGCCACTCCACACACAGTCTGATCTTCTCGGATGAGAAATCAGATCGATCTGCATCTCATGCAGCACCCGCGTCGCCGCTTTACCAGAGATGGAGACCAACCGATGCCTTCGCTCTCACGGTCCGCGGTTACCGGTTGGCTATATGTGTCTAGGACACCAGCTTGAGGGCCAGGGATCGAGATGTCAAGTGACACGACCCGACAGCTTGCTGTACTCCATGCCTTAGCGCACCGCGGCGGCACTCCGGCATTTCCAGGTTGACCAAGGTGCGGCGCCCGACCCACAGTCGCCCATCTGCTTCCTCGGGCGCGGTCCCTTGAGCATCTCATAGCTCTTATCATAGCTCCCCAGTAATTAATATTCGGCCAGCTATTTCAGACGGAAGTCTCCGTCTGCTCTGGTTGTCTTATATGTACAATCGGCCTCCTCTGTGCCTCGTGCCGATTTGCTGATACTCTCTTTCCCCAACCTCGACGTGCACCTGTGCTCCCCAGCGAACTCAACTGCTTCGCTTTTCAGCTAACAGCCCGAGACGCAATGGCCGCTCCTACGCAAATAGATGAGGGTAATGTCCTTGATATTGACCCCAATGCCTCCCCAGTCGGTAGCCTCGACACAAACACCACGCCAGACACCGAGTACTCCCCGCCAGGAAGCCCCTTCGGTCAACCTGACATCTCCAACAAGAGGTTTCTAGCACAGAAGAAACTCTCTACCTTAACTCCGGAAGAGAAAGTGTCCCTCCTTACGGCTGCCGACTTCTGGAGGACGAAGGCAATTCCCTCCAAGAACATCCCAGCCATCAAGACCAGTGACGGCCCGAATGGTGCGAGAGGTGAGATCTTTGTTGGTGGGACGAAGGTGAGTGTGTGGAAAGGCTTGACTTAAGACCTAGACTAATTAGCTGTGAAGGCCGCTCTGTTCCCCTGCGGTATCTCTCTCGCCGCAACGTGGAACAAGGACATCCTCTATAGAGTCGGGCAGCATCTCGCCGAGGAAGCCAAGGCACGTTCGGCTAATGTCTTGCTGGCGCCGACGGTTTGTATGCATCGGCATCCGCTCGGAGGGCGGAATTTCGAGTCCTTCTCGGAGGACCCGTTGTTGACGGGGAAGTTGGCTGCGCAGTATATCAGGGGTTTGCAAGAGGGGGGTGTGGCTGCTACGATTAAACGTGAGTTTTGCAACCAAGTTAGGAGATTTATGAGCTGGTGAGGGGGTTTGTTGCTGACGTGTTGGTAGACTTCGTCGGGAATGAGCAGGAGACGCAAAGGATGACGGTGGACTCGATCATTGCGGAGCGGCCGCTAAGAGAGATTTATATGAGGCCGTTTGAGATTGCGGTTAGGGAGGCGAAGCCGTGGGCGATTATGTCGTCGTATAATTTGGTGAATGGGACGCATGCGGATATGAATGAGCATATTTTGAAGGATGTGCTCAGGGGGGAGTGGGGGTATGACGGGTGAGTTTTGTGTCTTTAGGAATAGATGGGGGATTCTAAGGGTAGAGTGTGACTGACATGTATCAGGGCGGTGATTTCTGACTGGGGCGGTATGAATTCGACGGTTGAGTCGCTGAAGGCTGGTTGCGATATCGAGTTTCCGTTCTCGACGAAGTGGAGATTCGAGAAGGTGCTTCGGGCCCTTGAGGAGGGGAAGCTTACCCAAGCGGATATCGACAGGGCGGCGGAGAACATCTTGACTCTGGTTGAACGCACGAAGGGGAGTGACTTGTCTGCGGAGGCGGAGGAGCGGGAGGACAACCGTGAGGAGACGAGGAAGCTCATACGGGAAGCCGGCGTCGAGGGTATCACTCTCCTCAAGAACGAAGGCGGGATCCTTCCACTCGATCCTCGGACTACAAAGGTTGCTGTCATTGGGCCGAATGCGAACCGGGCGATTGCTGGGGGTGGTGGAAGTGCCAGTTTAAACCCTTACTACAACACTTTGCCCCTGGATAGCATCCAAAAGGTCGCCAAGCAGCCAGTCACATACGCTCAGGGCTGTCACATTTACAAGTGGCTTCCCGTGGCGTCACCGTTCTGCACCGACAAGGAAGGTAAGCAGGGCGTGACGATCGACTGGTTCAAGGGTGACAAATTCGCCGGAAGCCCTGTAATCGCGCAGCATCGAACCAACACCGACCTTTTCCTCTGGGATTCGGCACCCCTGTCGGAAGTCGGCCCGGAATGGTCCGCTGTCGCAACCACACGGGTCACCGCCACGACAACGGGGAAACATACCATCTCTTTCATGTCCGTTGGCCCGGGCCGCCTCTTCATCGATGGGAAACTCGCACTCGACCTCTGGGACTGGACCGAAGAAGGCGAAGCCATGTTCGACGGCTCCGTCGACTACCTCGTCGATGTCGATATGACTGCCAACACCCCCGTCGAGCTCCGCATCGAAATGACGAACGAGCTTCGCCCGTTGGCAAAACAGAAGCAGTTCAACATGACGCACAAATATGGAGGCTGCCGCATCGGTTTCAAGGAGGAGGACCAGGTGGATTACCTCCAAGAGGCCGTCGATGCGGCGAAGCAGGCGGATGTGGCGGTGGTGATTGTCGGCTTGGATGCAGAGTGGGAATCGGAAGGGTACGATCGGCAGACGATGGACTTTCCCAAGGACGGGAGTCAGGACCGGCTGGTTGAGGCTGTGGCGAAGGCGAATCCGAACACGGTGGTCGTAGTGCAGAGTGGATCACCCGTGGGAATGCCGTGGGTGGATGGGGTCAAGGGGATCTTGCAGGCGTGGTATCAGGGGCAAGAGGCGGGAGAGGCATTGGCGGAGGTGTTGTTTGGGATTGGGGAGGGGCCGAGCGGGAAGTTGCCGTGCACATTCCCGAGGCGCATCGAAGATACTCCCGCGTATCATAACTGGCCGGGAGAGAACCTTGAGGTCGTCTACGGCGAGGGCTTGTACATCGGGTACAGGCACTACGACCGCGCTCGCATCCCGCCTTTGTTCCCCTTTGGTCACGGCCTGTCGTACACGAAGTTCGAATACGGCCGTCCGTCTGTCTCACCGAAGGTCCTCCGTAAGGACGGGACTATCGAACTTATCGTGGGAATCACAAACGTCGGTCCCGTCCCTGGGTCGGAAACGGTGCAGATCTATGTAAGAGATGAGAAGTGTAGATTGCCCAGACCGGAGAAGGAATTGGTGGCGTTTGAGAAGGTTAGGCTTGAGGTCGGGGAGACGAAGCATTTGAGGGTGGTGCTGGATAAGTATGCGGTTGGGTTCTTTGATACGAAGGTGGGGAGGTGGGTGGCGGAGGATGGAGGGTTTAGGGTTTTGGTGGGTGCGAGTGCGGGGGATGTTAGGTATGAGGCTAGGTTTGAGGTGGAGGAGGAGTTTAGTTGGGTTTTTTGAAAGGAGGGGGTGTGAAGTGTATGAGAGGTTATGAGGGGGTATGAGGGTACGAAGGGGTTGGTGATGGGGTTTCATGGGGGCGTTTGATGAAGGTTGGAAAGGGGTTGATGAGGGGTTATGAGAGGGTTATGGCGGGTCGGATAGAGGTTGAAGAGAGTGTTTAGATGGGGTCTGGGTGGGGTTTGGATAGGGTTCGGATAGGGATCAAGTTGTGAACAGTAAAGCGAGAGATACCTATCTAGGGAACTGGCTGAAGAGAGGGGTTACGTCCGCGTTGTTTGGGGCATCATCAAGGTTTGTCAAATACTCTTGGGATTCAGATCTGGGTTTACCTGAAGTTTAGCTGTAGGTTCGGTTGGGGCTTCATCTGTTGGTTCTGGGTTGGGTTCAGTTGTGACCAGTATCACACATGACAACGTTCCATTTATCATAATTATTCCCATTCCCAAAGGTTTTAACTCAATACAAAACATGGACATGTTCATCCAAATCTCCATCACACACGCTTGGCTATCTGTTCCAACGGGACACGGCTTTCTAGTAGCCGGACATCGACGATCTCATCAACAGCTGTCTCGATATCCTGAAATACATCCTCTATTGGGGGTTTTCCGCCAATTCCGGATGCCCTTTGGAGATCATCTCCACAACAATATTGGTCCTGGGCGCTTCCTCCAACTGGTCCGAGTCACGGACCTGGATATCTATGAAGGTCTAAGTCAGTATACTCTGCACCATACACACCAGACTCACATACCAATGAATTTCTTCAGCTTCTTTACCACGACTGCCCAGTCACCTGCCAACTGATCTGTCCATGCCGCATCCTCCGTGTCGACAACAATCAAGACAGTAGGCTGACGGTCAATATAATCCTCCCCCTGGAAGACACGCATCACGAAGGAAATGTCTACGACCGCTGTTGGGATACTAGCTTCCTCAATCAAATCCAGAGCTTTAGGCTTGAGCTCATCGCGGAACAATGTATGCACGTGGGGGTGCACATCGTCACTCTCCAGATCGCAAGTAAAAAGAGGGAGTGCCCGTCGAGGGGATATAACCCTGTTGTCAGTAATGCAAAGGCTTTGGATGTCGGGGGGGTAGGAATCATCGAGATCGAGATCTTCCGCCATTTTTGCCTCCCTTGAGGATCTTGATATTATCGACCGGAACTTGAACTGAAATGCAGTTTGGGACTTTAGAAATGTTGATGAGATGGGAAGAGGGGGGGATGGTGGAGAATATATACCCGCCCACGACAGCAAAACAAAATCTCTGTTATGGTAGAATGGGAGTCATGATAGGAGCCATCGGGGATTTGACACAGAATGGGAGCATACCTAGTATCTGATTCACCTGGTCATCAGCAACAGGGCGGAGTGTACAGTGATGCCCCTAACCCCTGACATCACCTCAGCCTGATTGTCGATGGCAAGCAGAGCCCAGTCATCCAGAACTCCTGTTCATACAACACAAGACAAAAAATGATGCTCACTTGAATTTTAAGATTGATAGGTGCAAGATTGTTTATTTGAGTAACTTTTGTTTTGGCCTGGGTCACTTTGAAGATGACTCAAGTTGGTGATGGGGGTTTGATTCGTTTGTTCAACTGGCGGGAGCGATTATAAAGTTCCCCGCCATTTTCCCCTTTATGCATGCCTGGGATTCTCACTCTCAGTTCTATCAGCTTTCGTGGAGTGCTAATCTGCTGTTTGATCTGAGTCGAAAATGTCAAAGCCACTGGTAAATGAACAGACGCCTCAGGGATCCGACCCTTAATGTCTGGTGACGCCGATCGAAGATGTCTTGAAGAATATTAAGGATGCGGTCGACGATATTGTTGACGTTCAGCTGCTCGAAGAACCTACTTAGTCAGGGTAGCTGCAGGAAACGGTGCGAGATGAGGATTTGGATGAGCACATCGGTATCGATAGAGCTGTCTGTTTCTAGACTTTGGAGCTTCCAAGGCTGGACTGAGAGGGTGTATTAATAGAACCGATCAGAGAGACCTGCTGAGTTGCAATATGGACAAAAAGTGATTGCTATGCGCGATAATGGGGTGGACTGGCGGGTGAAACCATGACTTTGCCTTAGCCAGAGGTGCAAGAGTGAACTCATGATCAAGATTGGGTAACTTCCTGCAACACGTCACTGCTTGGTGCCCGCTGGCCAGCCCGCAGCGATGAATGAATGCCAATGGTAGACAAAAGATACATCTAGCATCGTGAAATTCAGTGTTCCTGAAGAGACCTGCCTCCAACACGTACTGGCGAGACAGCCCGGCCAATGTTTCACACATGGAGATTCTTAGCCCTTAAGTCTAGCCGGTGTGACGATCAACCGTCATATTCGTCCAGTCTGTACCCGTTGGACAAACGTTGCCATTGATGGCTTTGTGCAACTATCACACACCCACCAGCTCACTGGAGTCATAAACCCGCCGAAATCACCCTTTGAGAAAAAACAATGCGAGCTTGACAACTCAGAAAAAGGGGCAAGATGATCGCAGATCACAGGGCCAATGCAGGGGCTAGGCTTTCAGCTGGGCCCACAAGGCTAGCTCTGGTTGGCTGCGCCGCACCAGCCTTGGCCATGTAGCCTATCAGCCGCCAATCGACCCCGGTTTGCGCCTGCCGAACGGCAACGTTGGCATTTGACCTCAAGCTTCAACTTCTCACCAAGCTAGAACCAGGCCAGCTTGCAAAACCTCTTTTGCGTTAACCAATCACCGAAACGGTCGACCGACACACACTACGAAAGCGCCTCAACGGCATTGCGAATAATTCCTTCCATCTCACCAAATCTCGCTAATCATCCGGCCTTTTCCCCGACTTCAACCCTCCACCAGGGATCCCGGCGCATCAAACTCAACTAACTCCTTCCACCTCCCGCCCCGAACCTTCTCGACACGCCCACCCCGTAACGCAACGCGCCGCTCCCGCGCCCGCCTGCCCCCGGGGCATGGGCATGGCCGCAACACCCCGCCATGGTATCTTCCTACAACAGCCATCATGGCGGCCGCGCCACAGCCTACGGCAACAACACCTACCGGCCCTACCGCGACTCCTCCGACGCCAACTCGCTGCTGGACGACCTGCGCGCCTTCGTTGCGCGCGCCGTGCGCCTGCTGTGGCGCTTCTGGAACGAGCGCGGGAGGCAGATGGTGGGGGATGGGCTGGTCTCGTCGGCGCGCCAGCTGAGGCGGAATCTCACGTATAATCGGCTGGTGAGCTTTCCGCACCTGCTGGTGGGGATTTGGGTGGTGGTGTTGCTGTGGGGGGAGAGGTGGGTGTTTCATACGAAGGTGGAGAGTTGCCATTGGGGGAGTTGGGAGAGATGGGTGAGTTTTTTTGTCTTTGGTTTTGGAGTGGTGATGGGTGTGAATGACTGCTGACTTGACGTGGTGGTAGCCTGCTGGCGCGAAACCGCATCGCATTGCGCTGGTGGCGGATCCGCAGTTGGTTGATCCGCATTCGTATCCGGGGCGGCCGTGGCCGTTGAACTCGTTGACAGTGCTAATTACGGATAATTATTTGAGGAGGTCGTATGGCCAGATACAGACGCAGCTCGCGCCGGACAGCATATTCTTTTTGGGGGATTTGTTCGATGGGGGGCGAGAGTGGAAGACGGCGCACGGGGATTTTAAGGATCCTGAATGGGGGCAGCACCCGGATAGGGAGAAGAAGTACCTGAAGATGTGGAATAAGAGGTACGGGGAAAGTTATTGGCTGAAGGAGTTTGCGCGGTTCGGGGAGATTTTCTTCTCCCCCTGGGTGTCGGCGGGGAGGGTGCCTGGTGCCGAGGAGAAAAGGAGGAAGCTCATTGCGAGCTTACCGGGGAATCATGATTTGGGATTTGGTTCCGAGATCAAGATCCCGGTGAGGGACCGCTTTGAGACGTACTTTGGGCTGGGAAACCGGGTGGACGTCGTCGGTAACCACACATTCGTCTCCGTTGATACCGTTTCGATGAGCGCCGCCAACTCGGAGGAGGCCCAACAGCACGACTTGCGGGATATTTTCATGCCGACGTGGAACTTCCTCGACAACTTGAAGCGCACGAAGCAGAAGGCAGTGGAAAAGGAACTTCGGTTCCAGCGCGGTGAAGTCCTAGAGCCAAGGTTCGGCCATAGGATAGAAGAACTGGAGCATGCCGACTTTACCGACAAACCGAGTTTTGGGACATCAGCGCCTGAGCTGCCGACCATTCTTTTGACCCACGTCCCGCTTTACCGACCCCCCGGGACGCCATGCGGGCCGATGCGCGAACGTTGGCCGCCAACAAAGCCACCGAAGGGGCAGACGGGGCCAGTGGTCCCGGACCATCGCAACGCCATCACGGTGACGAGGGGTTACCAGTACCAGAACGTTTTGGGCGAGCAGGACTCGATTGACCTAGTCAAGAAAGTCGGGAACGTCATCCATGCCTTTTCCGGAGACGACCACGACTACTGCGAACTTACACACGACAAGAACCAGGGTAGTGTCCCGGAGATCACAGTCAAGAGCATCAGCATGGTCATGGGTGTGGCCAAACCCGGCTTCCTCATGCTCAGTCTTTACAATCCTCTCGACGAGGACGGCAAGCCTCTCGCTGGAGAAGGGAAGCCCACGATGCAGACGCACCTCTGCCTCCTTCCATCCCAGCTTTCAACTTACATACGGTACGCCGTCTTCGCTATTATCTGCATCATTTCGCTCGCCGTGCGCGCATTCTTGGTGCCATTGTTCAACTGGCCCCGGTTTGCCCTCGATCCTGAACCCATCGGCCACCCAGGCCTGCCGATTTACAAGGCCAAAATGGACGACTACGACGAATACGCTCTGCCCTCGGCGGGCTTCTCAGCGTCACACTCGAGCCACGGATCAGGGACACGCGACCGGAGCGGCTCCTTCACACCAGGCCTCAAGTCCAGCGGCCGCAAAGGCCACGGATCTCACCACGGCAAAAGTGCCGGAGGGAGATGGGGCTGGACTGGCTCAAGAGCGCCAAGGATCAAAATCCCCACGGAAACGGAGGAACTATATGACGGCGGGAAGTGGAAGGCAGCATCGAGCGCAAGGAAGAAGCACTCCACGCTCAGGATAGCCCTTACGGAACTGTGGGCGACCTTCTTCCGCGTCTTGTGGATGGTGTTGTTTGTATTTGGGTGGCTTGCCCGTAGAGGGTGATGGTTGTAATATTTTTTTTTTGGATACTCTCGAGGGTGGGATGGAGCGGAATGTAATATCACTGCCGGGATGAACTCGGGATCACATATTTGGTATATTGTAAACTTATTTTGGGTGTTATATAGTAATTCGCATGGAGACGGTAGCGGTGACTTTGGGAATGGAAAACAGCGCGAGGGCGGTTGCCTTGATTCGGTCTGCTTGAGCTGAACGATAATGACAGACGTGATGTGATATTGGGTTGGGTGAAAAGTGTGCTTGTGGCGACCGACGTCGCAGTGTCGATGACATTCTTCAGGCATTACCACACCCTCGTGGTCCCCAGTGTCCGTTGCTTTGGATCAATGCTTGATAAGTTTGCTGGAGACACTGTGCAGGAAGATTGAGAACGGGAGGTGTGTCAGTGTTACCCTAACCCACTCTGTAGGGACAGAAGACAGTTACTTTCTTGGGTCAAGCTGTGATGATTCTCAGCCAGAATACCCAGTGTTGTCATTGGGGAAATCAACGCCAGCCAGTCTGGATAATCTCGCTCCGCCTCGGGATTTGGTTTCGTCGAGCTCGAGCTCGACGCTGGTGATTTTGTCTGGTAGGTAGGCTAGATCCTCTGTATGTAAGAGAAGTAAAACCACCTGCCCGTCCAGGCCCTTGATATCTAAGATCCGGAGCTATTGTGTCTCATCCACTTCACCATGCATTCATTGCAGACAGCCTCCAACTTGGGTTCTGAGGCACAACACCGGCTCACCACTGAACACAGATCTTTCCGACGTATCGGAACCCCATGTGAACTCCTCAGAAGACGACTGTGACATACTAGATGGATTGTTCCGCGCAGAAGTCGATGCTGCAGTTGCTTTTATGGGACACATCATGGGACTCATCGGCTCGGTTCTTTGGCTCGCTCCCCCAGCGTAGCTTTCCCCGTCCAAACCCCCCATCGCTATGGTCATGTCAGTGGACTGCTGGGCACTGGTAGCAAATGAAGATGTCGTACCTTTCTTCCACATGTCGAAGAAGGGGGGAATGACGTTGTTGGTGCTGACCGTGAACTCGCTCCCCACGCTCGAAGGGAGACCGGTGCCATAGCGGTGATGCTTCACGTTGGGGATCTTTCGATCAAGCTGGTATTTCTCGATCATCGGAGTGCCGATGACCAAGCCGTCAATCTCTCGCGACCGGACAACGAACACAGCGATTTCAACTCGTCCAAGTCCGATAGCAGGACCATTCAACCTCAAGATAAACAAATTCAATGGTACGCTCGCCGCCGCCAAAGCCATGTATATCGACGGCCTCGAGGAGCGGTAGCCTCCCTAAACCAAGTCGCCTTACATCCCGGGATTGAATCAGCGAGCGATCACAACCAGCGTCAACCTTAGTCTTGATGGCGTGGGGTTCCCCGTCGACGAAGACTGTCCAGTTCATGTCGTGCCGAGACGCAGTGCTTCCTGGAAGCTCCTGAGAATTATCTCCCTCCCGGCTAGGGCTAGTTTCCGCAACACGGTTTGGCCAACGGAAACCAACAGGCGCCCGCGGGCCTTTGTTGCATGGTCATAAGATGTTTCTGGGCCAAAAGTTCCCATGTTGTCAGGTGGTCAGGTTCCACAAAATGAGGATGGACAGGCGAGGCGCTAGCGGGGCATGCGCGCCTGTGGAGAGAGTTTAAGTGCTTGCAGGGCCATCGAGCAATCAGAATGGCCAGGCGACGCGTGGGGCTGAAACGAGGCGCGAGGCACCAGGACGCGCTCTTTCGTTCCTTCCCCTGAACTAGACTGAACGTGAGGAGTTTTGGTGCATTTCTGGCTGGTTAATTGGCTCTGGGAAGAGCTTCACAGCGACCTGTGAGGTCATTCAGTTGGACAATCGACGGAGAACTTTCCGTTCCTATGAGTTTGCAGCAGGATGCTCTCATAATTGGGGGTTTGTTCCTTGGTTCCAAGCCCCCCCTGTGGGCGGGGAGCCGCCTAGATCTATCCAGTAGGAGCCCTGGAAACGCGACCTGCATTTCGCGTTTGAGTGAGCACGCCGTCAAGACACGCCAAAAACCGCGTCTCGGGTGGTGGAGGTTAAGGCGCGGCAACGGGCAGAGGAACGCGCTCAGGCAGGCTTCTCCGCTCTGAACTTGACCCGAATTGAACCAAACCTGCATTTCGTCCACCCCTGTGAACCTGGGATTGAGTTAGCAGAGTCGGATTGGCGAATATTGAAGCTGACGGGCTTGGAATTCCGCGTACCCTTGTTGGCAATTGGCTTTTTTAAAACTGAACGGCTGGGTCTCCTCACCTCTTTCCAACCTCACTTCACCTCGAACTTCGACCTCGACTTTGTTCACCTTGGGGATTCTCGTCACGGCGCTTTCTCTTTTCCTCCTCTCTTGGTCCTTACCAGCAGGGTGTATCTGGAGTTTTGTAACCGTCAAGATTGCGTGCCTCGGATCTCTTCGACATCACCGCTCTTTCGGTCTCGTTCGGAGCTCTTGCCTCTTGTTCACCAGTTCACCACCGCGGACATATCCCGTGCACATAATGTCTACTCTGAAGCGCAAGGCGGGTTCCCAGGCCGGGTCTGACGCCAAGAAGCCAAAACAGAACGCCAGCATCACATCCTTCTTCTCAGCGCCCAAGCCGGCAGCTGGAAGCAGCAGCAAGACCACAACCTCCGCCAGCACCTCTGCTCCGGCAGGTCCAAAGTTCGACAAGGAGAAATGGGTCAAGAGCCTGACTGATGAGCAACGCAAACTGCTCCAGCTCGAGATCGACACCCTCCACGAGAGTTGGCTCGCCCACCTCAAAGACGAAATCACCACCAAAGAGTTCCTCGAGCTCAAGAAATTCCTCGACCGCGAAACCGCCGCCGGCAAGAAATGGTTCCCCCCCAAGGAAGACGTCTACAGCTGGTACGTCCTCCCTTCCCTCCCCTCTTCTCCTCCCTCCCAACTAACCAACCCCCCCTTAGGTCCCGCCACACCCCCTTCAACACCGTCAAAGTCGTCATCGTCGGCCAAGACCCCTACCACAACGACAACCAAGCCCACGGCCTCGCCTTCTCCGTGCGCCCGCCCACGCCCGCCCCTCCCTCCCTCAAAAACATGTACATCTGCCTCAAAAACGACTACCCGTCCTTCACCCCCCCGCCCAAGAAAGCCGGTCTGCTCACCCCCTGGGCCGACCGCGGTGTCCTCATGCTCAACACCTGCCTCACCGTGCGCGCCCACGAGGCCAACTCCCACTCCAACCGCGGCTGGGAGCGCTTCACGCAGCGCGTCATCGACCTCGTTGCCGCCAAGCGCACCCGCGGCGTGGTGTTCATGGCGTGGGGTACCCCCGCCGGGAAGCGCGTGCAAAAGGTCGATGCGAAGCGGCACTTGGTGCTCAAGGCCGTGCATCCGAGCCCGCTGAGCGCGATGAAGGGGTACTTGACGTGCGGTCACTTCAAGATGGCGAACGAGTGGTTGGCTACGCGGTACGGGGAGGACGGCGTGGTGGATTGGGCGTTGGTGGAGGGGCAGAGCGTGTTTGGGGAGAAGGAAGAAGAGGTGGTGCAGGAGGAGGAGGCGCCGGTGAAGAAGAGGGGGGAGAGCGTGGAGGGGAAGATTAAGAAGGAGCTGAAGGCCGTGAAAGCGGATGGGGTGGAGAATGTGGCGCCGGAGGTTGAGGGTGAGAGTGAGGACTAGTGAGATATTATGTGATCAGGACGGGATTCGTGGAATACCATGCCTGTGTCTCGTCGGGATGTCTCTCATGAAGGGGAGTCAGGATATTGGAGATGGACAAAAGCAAGAGTCAGCTGGCTCTGGGACGACCAGTTCGATTCCCAAGTGGGCGTCTGCGGTCTGGGAAAGGGTTTATCATGAGCGACATCATGCTGTCAGGCGTTTGGAGAAATCACCATCGGTTTCCATTGCTTTCGCCTAAGGACTAGGCTTTCCAAGTCGGAAAGAGAAGGAAACGAGCGCGTGTACTGTATATGCATTGTAGGGCTGTATATGCATTGTAGGGTAGACGTTGCTTGTGTTGGGATATGGGATTTTATGTGTTTTCGTAGACACACTTACATAGGTAATGAATGGGTGGCTATTTCGGACAACAGTGAGATTTGTGTGTTTTGTGACAGGATAGCCTGCACTTCAGGCTCGGTGCTGATGTGTGTGCCACCTGGGCTTGCAGGATGCAGGACGTTTGATTACAGCTGGAGGAACGGAGAGGTGAACCCGAGGACGCATCATAGCAGTCCTGTTTTACTTGTTTCTTTTCTTTTGCTACTGCGGTGGATAGGGGTATTTGGGTGATACATATGGTAATAAGATATTGCCTCCATTTATGGATCATGTCGGTATATCAAGCGAGGCATTGACGGCTTCCGAAGTTTGGTCCCACGAGCAATCATGAAGAGGAGATCCTTTCGTATACCTCTTACCATAATGGTCTATGGCGTATAGCAGACTGAGAGTTGCGAGTCCCGTTTCAGGAACCGAGCTCGGTCCGACGCGGTGCCGACAGAGTGACAAAGTGTTTACTGTTCCTCTACTGTCCCATCTGTATACCATTTGTCGATGACTGGAAAGCAACGGATGTACTTGAGAAGAGAGCTTCAACGTTTCTTGTTGAAATCCCTCACATTGGCCGAAGAGCCCTGACGGCGATATGCACGTCGTCGACCAGCACTGGGCGATCCGAGGATCGACGAGCGCCGAGCCTGGTAAAACGGATATATGGCGGAACTCGATCGCTAGAACTTCGTGGAAGTCTTTTTGGATCCCGAGCCCTTATGAGACTGTTGAAGCACGGCTGAGGGACACCCAGACGGGAAGTCGACCCACGGGAGACGAGACGCTGATTGGCTAGACCTTGTCGATCAGGGTCTTGCGACTTTGACCCGTCTCGATGTCATGCCCTACGCATCCGCTGCACCAAAGAGGCCACCAGTCACTGGCACAACCAGTCACTGGCACATCTTGTTGGAGACACGGCGATGACGATGCGATCGTGGTCTGGTGCGATGCGGCTAGATGTGGATTTGTGGAGCAGTTACCGGTGCCGCGGGTTCATTCTCTGGTCGCCAACTGTTGATGCGTGCTGACTGCTGGATGAGTCGTTCAGCGTGTCCGTTTCGCTGCGGGACCCATCAAGACTAGATCACTAGATTCACCAGCATTATGTTGTGCATGCCGCTGCGATCACCGCTCGAGCTTGCGCTGGGGCGCTTCGGGGAGCTGGGCTCGGACACACCAGATTGTCGTTGCATGACGATTCCGCAATCGCAACTCCGGCAAAGCTCCAGAGCTAAGAAGCTGATAGACAGGTCGCAATGGAACAACGCATGCAGGTCCAGGGGTTCTTGGGCTTTCGCATGATGCAGGCGGAGCTCTGACCAACCACCCATCAAGTGAAAGAGGTACGTCTCTGCTCCAGGTGGGATGGTGGGATGTGAGGGGAGGTTGAGAAGAAGATGGCTGGTGACACAACTCGCTCTGTCTGGCCAATGTGTTGCCGGCGCGGGTGTGAAGAGCCTTCGTTCCCAGCCACATAGAGGCAGTCAATCAGGTACTGACAGTAATTAGCTCAGGATGTCTCACCGCAGTCACTCCAGGAATTGGGTTGGCTTCGTGAGCTCGCAGGTCGCAACGATCGCCATGTTGCCCGAAATGGAATGGTGTCGAGGTTGACAACACACCACCCGCAGTAGCGCAGTCAGTGACCTTGGGGAAGCTGCAGACTGCCGCAGTGGAGCAGCTCTTTGGAGTGAAATGCCAACTCAGAGCTTGCTGGACGAGCCTTGCCAGGGTTGAGGTTGGTCACCAGCCGGCCAATAAAGCGCTGGCCAGAGAGCGAATTCGAGTGATGAGTTGGCACTTCCATTTTGGAATGGGACGATTGGGCCGTCATGTTTGACAGGGTGGAGGCTGGACTCCAAGGTCGAGCGAGTCAAGAGAGGACTGGCGAGTTTTCTCCGTGCGAGACCCCGCGCCGGCGTTGACTCGTTGGGCTGCTTCGGTCTGCTGTATCGTCAACTGGGTGGTAAGGGTGTAACGGGATGTCCTTTCGCTGGCGTTTGACGAGGAGGTTCTGCATGCTCAGCGAGGTATGGATGGCGGATGCGGTGTAGCAACAGCATTTGCTGCTGTCCTCAAGGGGCCTGAGTGCTTTGCGCAAGTCCGCACGTTTGCAAGTGGGCCGACCGTTCTGTGGTCTCTTATAGAGTACCGAGCCCCTGAGATCATGTTACCTTGTGTGTGATGGATCGATGAGCAGCTCTTCGCAGTTGATATCGCTTTTTGGAGGCTAAGAGGTTGAGAAACTGGTGGTGGAGCGGGACAGTGGGCTCTTCCGAGCAGCTGAGCGAGGGGGCGGCCCCGTTGCTCACCAACAGCGTCAGGCAGGAGCCACCCCCGGTTCCCGGCCTGTCGACGCGGATGTCAAAAGTTGGGAAATGTCATCTTGGTTCGGCCCTGGCTTCTCGTACGCAAAAGCTGTCGCCAGATATCGGAAGCAGAAGGGTTCGATTGGCATTGAGTTGGCCTCAAAACGGCCAAATTGTGTGTCCGCTTGTCGGACCCTGAGTGCTCTCGCGGCGCCGAGCTCAACCCTTCATTTAAAAGAGAGAGGGCGCGGGACGAGCTGCTCAGCATGTAGTTTGTTCCTGGCACACCACGTCCCAAAACTAATTAGTCTGCCGCAAGTAACTTTTAGCGTGCTGGCCGGCGAAGAGGTACCCGAGCTCGACTTCAGACATTCCCACCATCAGAGTAATTTCGGCCCCTGAAAGAGCTTCCCAGCGCCCAACTATCACCAACTTTTCCTCCTCTTTCACCCTACCTTACCTTGCCCTTCGTTCCGCGCTAACATTCTCATTCTCCGTTGATACCGTTGAACTGGTGTTCGTTTCGTCGAGCAACATTGTTGTCGGCGCTGATCATCCAAAACCGGCTCACTGACGCCAATTTATTTCCAATCGAGTTCAGCTCACCGGCCGAATATTTCTTTTTCCTCTTCCTCCACGGCCAGCGCTTTGCCGCTGCCCAATTTTCCTCGCGCAACGCGCTCGAGAGACACAACCACCCCCCAAGCCTTAATATTCGACCGCTTTCTCCTTTCCTCGACCCGATTCCCTCGCTGTCGGATGCCTCGACCTCGACCTTGAACCCCCATCTCGCCGCCATTGACACTCGATCCGCGCCGCGAAAATGCCGAGCCTCTTCGCCCGCTTTCGGGGCAAGGACTCGAAAAAGAAGTCACAGCTGGCCACTGACAAACTCCCGGTGAAGGAGGTTTGGGAAGACGCCTGGACCCGCAAGACGGTTGAACCGGAGGAGGTTCAGGAATTGATTAGGCTTTGCACAGAGGAGCTCAAGGCTCGAGGTATGACATCAATTTCTAAGGGCCCTGCGTCGCTGTCTACTTGCGACAATGGCGCCAGGGCCGTTGTGCGACAGCCACAGCTAACGCTTAATTTCTCTTCATAGCTCTCGATCTTCCATTCTTGCTCCTTCCGTTCCGTCCTACCTCAGACCCAAGTGCCGTTCGCACCTTTGTGCGACACTTCTTCGATGGCAGAGATGGTTCCCAATCGCTCCGTGGGGAGGCCCTTGCGAACGAATTGCGGATGACCGAGCCTATGGTATGGTGGATTCTCCGGCGAGAATGGCGTTGAGCACAACTAACAGAGGTGCAGGTGATTTCCGGAGTAATCAAGTGGTGTTGGGCCAGAATACAGGGTGGCGTTGTTGGTTGGGACTCGTACGAGCTGTTCAAAGTTGGAGAGCAAGGTGCGCCGCCAATTGCGACAGATCCAGCAGGCGACGATGGCTGACAAACACACAGACTCAAACATGGCCAGGGATTCTTTCAGAACGTTCATTCCGCTCAGTGTTGAGAGCGAGACGCGCGCCGCGATTATTTGGTACTTTTTTGAGCTCCTCGCGGCCGTTGCGGCTCACGGCAAGATGAACGGCTTTGGTGGACGGAAACTCTCACGGATGGCTGCATGGTGGGCTTTTGAGATCAAAGATGACGGCAATGGCTTTGAGGGCGGGTACAAGTCGTGGTTAAGGTGAGCAAACGTCCCAAGCCCCCCAAACATGTCAAGCTTGTACTGACACGACGACAGCGCTGCCGACGCCACGAGCCATCTGTTCTTCGCGTACCTTCGCTCCCAGGCCCCCCAGCAACAATCCCGGGGTGCCATATCGCTGCTACCCATGTCACTGCAGAAGCTGCTGCAGGAGACCGAATACCCTCCCCAGCGACCGGCTCTGATGCAGTCTTCCACCAACCGTGTCTCCATGATTGTTGACACTGTGTCACCCACTCCGTTTGCGCTCCTTCGGCGCGCGAACCACTTCCAATATCGCGAGGACGACAGAGCGTTAAGGGAATACGCCGAGTACGAAGACCCAGTGAGCGCGCTGACGGAGGAGTGCCGCAGAGTCCTTAGAGCGGTCTCTGCTGCAAACCAGTCCAAGGCAGTTTCTAGCTCCAAGCACTCCACGAGTCTTAGGGACGCCTCGTGGTCCCGGTTTGAGGATATCGGTTTTGCTAGCGCTCTCGAGGAGGAGGACGAAGAGGACGACGGGAGAATAGGCCCAAATCGGCGCCCACAGGGGCTGAGATCGACGGCTGCATCTGGCGACCTTGGACGGCCAACTACACCCTCCTGGGCCGATTTTCTCTCATCTGGGTTTGTAGACGAGAGGGGCCACAATCAGTCAAACCTCCTTCTTCCGCCCGATAAGGTTCTGCCGCCAATTGAGACGGCAGTCCGGCAGAGAAGCTCGCAGTCCCACAGGCCGAGACTCGAGAGTGAACCGCATCATCTCGAACCGGGTGAGCTTGCAAGCACAACCCGTTTTGACCTGGATGACGCCTTCTGGTGGGTATGGATGAGCAGCCTGGGCCCGGAGGAGACTCCGGATAGAAAGGCGGCGTTTGGACGCTGCGCTGTTATTGAGACGGTCATTCGAACTGGACGATGGCTGGTGATGGAGGAAATTGTCAAGGGCGCGGCCCCTGATCTGGAAGAGGGCGCATACATTGCGGAGAAGAAGAGCTTCTTCAGCTGGACGCGCCGCAACAAGGGCATTGGCAGGAGAAAGTCGACTGGCAAGCATGCTCTGGACAGAGGCGAGGGCCTGAAGCCGAGCAGCACCATGGGGTTCAGCAAGACGAGCATTGGACCTGATCAGCAAGCCAAGATTCAGGCCGCGGCAATGCAACTCCAAATGAGGGAGAAGCAAAAGGCGCAGCAGCAGCAGGTCCAGGAACGGCGAGGGCGTAATGATTCCGAGCTGATGGCGGAGAAGACTAACAGTGTCCTCACCCTCCAACCAAGCATCCTGAGCGAGGCTTCACCTGCCGTCAAATGGGCCAACAAGTACGATAAGGAGGCGATTAGGGAAGCCTACTTGTCGAATTCAAATGCTGGACGGGGCCCGACGAGCACCAATGGATATGCTTCGTCGTTGACAAACGGACACGACCGCCCACCAGAGCTGCCACCCAAGCCGCTACCTGCCTCGGCGACAATGCCGGCAATACCATCCTTTGGTATTACCCGCGCTGACACGCCAGAGCCGGAACCCTCGCAACTGACGGACAAAGCACTCGAGGCGCCTAGGGATGTCCACCCGGCCGAAAGGCCCTCTGATGTCGCACGCAACACTCCGCTGCCATTGCCGAAGGAGGCTGAGAGCATGGAGCTCGCTCGTGAGACCATGGTCTCTCCCGACCCTGATCTCAGCCCCGAGAGCAAGAAGTACAAGAAGCTTCATAAGGAGATGAACAAGGTCGCTGCACCCGGGACCACTAGTGGAGGTGGTCTCAGGAAACTGTTCGCCCGCAATAAGAGGCAATCGAGGCTCCCCGAGAACGCCGCCAGCCAGCTTTCATCGATGACTGCCCGGCCGGAAAGGGTCGTTTCGCCCGAGCCCGCACCAGCACCGGAGCCTATTGTGGTGGAGCAACCACCCGTGCCCCAGCAGGAGGTCGAGGAGCGCTATGAGCCAGTCTCGCCGCCTTCTCCTCCTCAGGCTGTTTCTCCGGTGGCTTCTCCGACGTTCCAGGCCCCGGTTACTCCGGCCACACCCCCTGTGCCTGAGCCCACCTACGAGCCAACCTACGAGCCGCCCGTCCACGAAGCTAAGCCCAGTGCGCCATCAGCGGCCGAGGAGTTCTCTCGCTTTGACCAGGGCCCGCTGCTTGACCAGCCCGCTTTCATCCCTGACGGCGATGATGCTGACGACGCGGTGCCTCCCCCGATTGCCAGACATACGACTCGCTCTCCGCTCCCCTCACCTACAGCGCCCGTCGACGAAGATGAATCCGCTCCAGCACCGCCTCCAGTAGCGCGCGCTGTCCCTGCTCAGGACCGATGGGCTCAGATCCGTAAGAATGCTGCGGAACGCGCCGCACAGCGCCAGGCCGGCGGCCAGCCCGAGGAGAGGAAGCCCATCGAGGTTGATGATGACACAAGTGGCGAGGAGAGTAAGTTGTCTGCCAATATCCCTGAGTATAAAATGAACCAACTGACACATTGTTTTGTAGCCATCGAATCCCGAGTCGCTCGTATTAAGGCTCGAGTTGCGGAGCTGACCAGCAACGCAGAGGGAATCCATGGTCCCGCTAGCCGGGCGCCCCCCGTCCGTCGTTAGTTGCGATGTCTTCTTGGGAATTGCATTTTACCACACCCACGGCGATAGGCGCAGCGATTCCCCCACCCATGAACAAAAAGATTGCAACATTCGAAAAACTACAGCACTTTTTCTGCTCGTCATTCGGAGGCTATTTCCTTCCCCTATCCAGGGACGGCGGACTCTGATCCAGCCGATATATCGTCCTTCAGTTCCACCTAATCTTACCGACGATACGCGAGGTTTTCCGTTGTGTTGTTTTTGTTCGTCTTTCGGCCTCGCAACTCTTTTTACTCGCTCTCCCCGATGATACCATTAGAAAAAGTGTTCCTGCGTTTTTAGCAAGCAAAGCAAGGAATTGGAAGGCATGCAATAACGGAACAAGGGGCATCTTTTTTATCGCTGCCAAACTACTCTTTTTGTTTCATAGTTAAGAATAATTTGCTTGGACCGAGCTTGTTCGGTGGTTGTTTGCCAGTATTCGCCTTGCCTCAGCGCCCCCTTCCTTGGGAAGGGAGGGCATCGGGGGCAGGGTTGAGAGGATGTTGTACCGGACTCTTCTGCAGACTTTGGTAAAACACTGAAAGGGGGGACGGTCTCGAAAAGGAGGAGAGCACACTATGCCAGACTGGCTGTCTTGATTTTGTTACTTGGTATGATTCCTTAATATTCCTCGAGCCCCTGCGGGTTCAGCCTACCTTGTAGGCTTGTCAGATAGGGAGGCTCAAATCAGCCGAATGCGTATCATCCGAGTCCGATGTTGAGTATTTGTTCCATCACGTCGTTTTGGGTGCTTGCCAAATCATACATTTATTATCAAACTATTGGTTGCACTGGTACATTTGATGTTATGCACAGATTGATACCGTGTTGAGATAGCATATCCATTTCTACAAGATGTTGTTACAGTAGATTATCCAGCGATGCTGTTCGCTCTCCCGGCCTGTCCGGCACACTCTATTATTCACAGATATGCTGTTTTCCCTCCCGTCCAGACCTAGCTTTGTTTTACTCGCCAGCCCCGAATCGCGAAGATGCAAGTCACCAACCAGCTCTCTCCAATGTGAAGAAGAATCGGGATGTCTTAAACCCGCCGATCTATGACCCATCCCAAAGCGAAAGAACGCCAAACATGCTAACAGACGCCCACTAATAAACCTAGACAATCAAAATGGATGCAAGTTGAGATTTCAGATAGGCGTCGTTGTTTCAAAACTCAAGCCCCGAGGCTCTCGAGCTCCTCAATCTCCCGCTCTTTCGCCTTAACCAGCGCCCGTTCGTTCACGCCACGGAATGCGCGCTTACCGACTTCGTAACTGCTGATCATGATGGCGCAGGCGGGGGCCACCTTGAGTGTTCGGGGAATCCACCCCTTGAATAAGCCAGGCAGGCCTTCGGTCTTGAAGATATGCCATAGAAGACGACCCATGGATCTTTCCTCGGGTGCTGCGGCAGCAGCGGAGGACTTGGCAGCTGCTGGTCCCTCCCGGTAGACCTGCGTGCGTGTCTTTCCGACGTCGAACGGGGTCGTAGCCACACTTGCGATCGCGCCAGATGTGGCGCCGGCAATGAAGCTGTCGGTAAAGGTTTCGGTATGGTTCTCCCTGCTCCGGGATCGGCGACGGGCGTGAGCTCGGGTTCGGGAATCGTGTCTCTCGCCGTTGCTGTCGAGATGGATGGAACGGCCACGCGCCCGCTCGCGCGCATCTGTGAGCTTGTTGCGGATCGTCTCGTAGCCCAGCCAGTACATGCCCGAGAAGGGTACGTCACGCCACAGGGTGAGCGTCAAACCACGCCAGAGGGCGGGGTATCCATGAAGGCCAACCATGTCCTTGATGCCCCTGAACGTTTCTAGAAGAGGGCCGCTTCTGCCAGCAGGAGCTGCGCCTGGGGAGGGGGTCGCCACTGAGAGTGCCTGCAGCCGGGTTCGAAACAGCTCGATGGGGCTCACTGCGGTCGCGGCGAGGATGCGGGCGATAGAACCGCCGACAAGGGGGGCGTACTCGTCGCGAAGTCCGGCGCGTTGGACCGGACTGGCCGGGTTGTACCGTAGCCACTCATATCCGGTAAAGTAGATGATGTTGGCCGGGACGGCCATGATGAGCGTCGGCGACAGGCCGCGCCAGAGCGTCGTGATGCCCTCATTTCGGGCTATCTTGCGCAGTCCATCGACGGTCGAGTTGAAGGTGCGTTGCTGTGTCTGCTCAACAGCGCATTCGGCGGCGCCAATGCGAGGACCGGCAAGGCAGACCTCAGATGTGTTGTTCGCGAAGAAGACCTCCCGACAGCAAGCTGTTACGCCTAGATTCTGTGGTTGGAAGGTATTTGGGATGGAAGTGGGCATCCCCAGTCGTTGCAGGTTAATCGGCTGGGGCTGCGAAATGCCCTGCGACTGCCATCGAACGCGCACAACATCGAGTGGTGTGACTGCAAGCGGATATGCGTTAGTATGTTATGCATTCCGTCGCCCGTCATCCGGCGCAAATTCAGGGAAACATACCGAGTAGACCGGTCAGCAAGCTCCCTGATGTCGCAGACAGCATCTTCTGCCAGGCCGTAATCTCGACGGGGGGTTCATCGTGGACTAATCTATCGTGATCCTGGCCATCTGGGTGTTGCGCGCTCCGCACAAAGGGCGCCATCTCGGGTGGATGGATGTCGTCAAACGGATGGACCAACTCCAGTCCACACAAAGGTGTGGAACTGGATGCTCTGTGCTCTGCGCCCAGGTACCGACCGAACACGAATTGCGGCGGATGTCGTCTGTCAGGTCGGGAAAGCAGCGATGCAAAAGAAAGAACAATGTCCAAACTGTGACGTAGATTCGGTCGCGGGCGGCGAGCGGCGAAAAAACTCAAAGCGAGCTCGGCCGGAGTCCGGAGCTTGCCTTCCTCAATTCGCGTCAATTGCTCGGCGTTCCGTCAACCCACCCGAAGCGAAGCGATGAGAAAAAAAACCGCCTCCACCGTACAGAATATTCTCGATTTCACCCGCCAAACCGGCGATAACGCGATAAGATAATTCTCCCCCTTCGAAGTTCGGCAAAACGCGGGATCCTGACAAGTGGATCCATGACGACGCCAAGACCTCCACCTCATCCCCATCGCCAAGAGATAAGATCGATCTGATAACAGCCCCTTTTTATCCTCACCCCAGCTCTAAATAACAACCACCTCTCCCCACAAAATTTCTCGCAAACTGCCGGCTGGCTGATTCCCATGTCCCGCGAACAGATACATCCAACCTTTCCCCATCTCCTCTCTTCCAGCCGTCACATTTGACACACCAAATCAAATCTTCCGCACCCGGTTAGGAGCCGCGCATTCCCCCCCGCACATTTGCAACTCCCATATAAACCACCTGCATGCCCCGCAAAAAGGACGACGTAAGCTCTTTTTCTCCTCGGATGAGCATCCGAGCGAGCGAGCGAGCACACGCATATACACACGCACAAGCCTTTTGCGATTGATTGATTGCGTGCTGAAGCTACAGGCACTGTAACCCTACGCGGAGGCGGAAAGGAGGAAAAAAAAAACAACTGCAGAAGGGGGAGGGAAAGCCGCGTGTTCTTGGCATTCAGAGCCGCATTGCCGTGCTCCCGCGCCAACCACATATTGTACTCCCGATGGCGATGTCGGTGGCTCGGTGTCGCAACTGACCTTGCCATCCGCTCTGCCGTGTTCACGCGGTAGTTCGAATGAGTATTCCCGGGGAAAAGACACATTTGCAGGGGTCGCCACGAAAAAATCTTCAGAAGTCATGAAACGCAAAATTGAGATGATAAATACATCAATATGGCAGTGCTCGCTCGCGGATGAAGCCCACTGCATCTACCACTCTGTATTCGGTAATTAAACAGAATCTGCTAGAGTATGGAGGGTCCAATCTGCCAGCTAACTGCCTGGTACACACCTCAACTCAACGCTCCACTCTTCAGTACCTCCTCATCTGGCAAACATTCTCTGTTGTCCTCTCGCGACTCCATCCTTTCCACTCTGTTCTCAACTCTGCCCAAAGAAGGGATACCTCCACATGTAGCAATCCATCGGCCAAACCACATGAAGAGCTGTCCGTAAAGGGGGGGATTCCCTACCCCTTCAAGACTAAACCACCCATCCGATTGGATTAATGCTTAAAAATACAAATATAGGAGAATGATGATAAATATGCATGTCCATGCTGCGTGTACTCGTAAATATTCTGCTCAGCGAGCAAAAAGCTCAGGAAACTGGGAAGAAAACCTCCATGGAAAATGGAAAGAAATGAACACCAAAATGCTGAACATGCGCTCGTTTTTTGCCTCCCGTCCAGGCAGCGAAGCCAAGTTATGGGAGGTGATAAATGCCAGCAATAAAAAGACTTTTTAGAAACCGCGCCAAAGATGAATGCTAATGTGACAACAAAAGAAACCGTGACTGTTTGCTCGTTCGTTCTAACAACTTCAACCCAATGTCCCCCCCCCCCCCCCCCCCCAGAATTCGGATCAGTGCAATTTCTCTTTGAGGTAAACCACCGCGGCGTACCCAGCACAACAACTCGTGCTCATGTTGTGTTGACACCAAGGACACTTCACCATGGTGGTGATAGCCCCTGAGATACCCAACAACCTGTCTTCCACCACGGCATCTGGCTTCGCCATGCATTCGTACAGCTTGGATGGCATGTCGTGATAGAACTTGCAGTTGCAGCACTCGACGAACATCTTGGCGATGGGGGCCATACGGGCTTCAGGCGCAGCGACAGGCGGTCGAGACGGCATGCCAGCTTGGAGCTGCATGTGCTTGGGTAAAGCTGAAAGGACGGGTGGCCGGGAGCTTGAGGGAGAGACGACGGCTGCGGAATCGGATGTAGACCGTGCGGGCTGTTTAAGGATCGAGACTGGTGTTGCCCCTGCTGGTCGGGTCACAGAGTGGGCGGGAGAAGGCCCGGTGGCGGGGGCCATCGAAGTAGCTGACCGAGATGATGATAACGTCGAAGAGGGTTTCGACATGGGGGTCGGGGCAGAAGCCATTCGAGGGGGTGCCTGGGCTCTTTGAGCGTGCTTGACAGATGGAGAGTTCGGCCTTGGGAACTTGGGGGACTCGGGAGAGGGAGGGGAGGTGCTGGTTCGACCGGATGCTCTACTCTCAGTGTTCTGTGTCTTGGCAGGCACATGAGAGTTGATGGGCTCCTTGTCGTGAGGTGGCAAGGTGGGAGATATATGGGGCGGATCCATCTCTGGCGTCGAGCTTCGGCTGATCAAGAAGCTAGTGTCTTTGATTGGTAGTGCTTGGCCATCCTCTGGAGAGCCAAATGCTCCGGTATTGCTGAGCATCGCCCACTCGGCTGACTTGTCAAAGTCGGCCGTTTCCCTCACGGACCCCTTCCCCGTTTTAACGGATCCCCACTCTGGCTCTGTCTGTTGGGGCGGGCTATCTGGGGCGTGTTCCCGTCGTCGTTCCGTTGTGACTGTGTCTCCATGAGATGTCGACGGGCGCCTGGCGGCCTCGCGCTTCTTTGATCTAGGTGGAATCGAGATCTGGGGTTCAAGAGACGGTCCAACATCGAACTGAGTGAATGAAGCCGGCAGAATGGCGCTGTCCACGTTGCCAGAGCGATGGTTGGTATCAGATAATGACCTCAAGCGCTTTGGCTCCCGGATGGCCTGGCCATCTTCTCCGTCCTTGTGTCTCGACTGCTGTGCTGCAGCTGCAGCGTTCGCCAATGTTTCATCGATATTATCGATGCCATCCAGATTGGAGAACGATGTCGTAAAGGACTGGGCGTCACAGTCGATATCAAGGGGCATTGCTGTTCTGCTGAATCGGTCTTCATTTGGTAGATCGGCACCCTCAATAGCCTCATGATTCACCTGTCGAGGCGTGGTCGATGTGCTGGAACCATTCGAGCCTTCGGAAGCTTGAAGAGTTACGTCGTCATCTCGGGTATGCTGAGATTCTTCGGGTTTCTTGGGAAGCTCGGCCATTGTGTAAGGCACGTCCTTTGACGACTGAGGGCGGGACGTATCCGGGGTGGTGACTGGGGATGGCGGCGGTGACCCATCCTCGTAAGCTGAGGACGAAGACGAGCCCTCTGACACGCGACTTCCAACATGATCGACTTCGGTCGGCTTGACCACACTGTGTTCCAGTTGATTCGGGATGTTCTGGGTAGCCTCTGGGTTTCGTTCCTGAAGGGCGGTTGCTGTGGGCAAGACTGACTTGGGGGATCTCAGAGGTGGGTAGATGGCCTCAGGGGAAGAGTTTGGGGTATCCACATGGCTGCGAAGAGTTGCATAGGGCACAACCAACATCTGCGACTGTGGCCCATCAGAGGCTGCATGTGGCCCTCTGGAAGAGCCAAGGGCAGCTTTTGCAACATCCCGAAAGCTTCGACCCTTCTTGGCGGCGTGATCACGGAAAGCAGTGCCTCCAACCGAGGGGCTGCTGGAGCTGGCCGAGCTCCGCGAGGTCGGGGGTCGCTCTGCGCCATCCCGGAGGGCCAATGTTCCGCGTGACAGGGCCGCCTCTGACATGGCAAGCTGTTCCTCGGCGAAGCAGTTGCGGTAGCTCTCATGGTTGGTGGCGGATACAGGGCCATTGGAGTAGGATTGTTCCGCCGAGTGGTTGAAGTAGTCAGTTTGGCTGCTTGCTCTCCCGCTGTCTACCGACTCATCCCTCGCAGAAGGGGTCAGCTTTATCCCAGCGATCTTCATCGCCACAGATCGCGCTTCTTGAGTGAAAGAGGAGCGTCTTGTGTGTCGGGTATCGCGAGAGCTACTCCTGGTTGACGAAGAATGGTAGCTGCCGTTGTTGATCAATTGCTCGTACGCAATTTCGGCCACCGATCGTTCAGAACTCTGTTCTCTGTGGCGCTGAACGTAGCCATCCCTATGGCGGCCCCTGTCAGACTCCGTCTCGCCAGAGGCCTTTCCGTCCCGTCCTCGAAATATCTTGCTCGCGCCTTGCAAGAAACTGTTGTGGCGACTAAGCCCAGGAGGTGGCATATGACGCAGCATTGGTGTTCTCGAAGCCGAGGGCGGAAATGCCTCACGCGATGGTCTGTTTTCCTGTTTTGTCATGGCTGGTTGACCGGTAGGGTGGCCGACATATGCCATTGAGCCATCGAGCGGAGGGGAATGTGGGTTTTGCTGGTAGGCGCCATCATTTCCAACTGGATGGCCATGAAAGGATGCCGGGTGTTGGCCTTGGGCGGCGAGGTGGGTTTGCAATACTGATTCCCTTTCTCTCTCAAGCTTGACACCGCCTGTAAACCGCCGGTTGCGGGTCTCGGAATCAGACAGAACTTCAGCCATGGCTGGTTGTTGATCGCGAAACCTTTGAAGGTCGTCCGCCGAGGCAGCCCTTCCAATGTCGTCAAGTCGAACACTCGACGGATTCTCTGGTAGCAAGTGCTGGCTGATGAGCATCGGGTCCGACAGGGAGCGATCAGCATTTGACAAGACGCCGGCTGCCCTGGATGCCCGACCATTGACCTTGGGCGGCGGGGATTTGCTGAGCCTTGTGGCGTGTCGTCTTTTCGCTGCTCTCGCCTCTTTCTCGGCCTGCTCCTTTTCCCTCTTTCGCCGCTCCGCCTCCTTTTTCTTTTCCTTTTTTCTTTGTCCGTATCCCTCCCAACTTGGAGACTGGCAAATTGATGACTGGTCGGACATCTCACCGTCGTCCGGAGCGAGAAATTTCACCTGCTTATGCAAAGGGTCGGCATCCGCTTCTATCCCGTGGTCGCTACTTCGTTCGTTGCCCCTTTCAGTTTCGGGCTCTGCTGGCTGCTTGTCCCGGGGTTCTTGGCGCCTCTCCCCGCTCGGGGACGGCGGGATGGCAATCGACAGCGAGGGGAGAATGACGCTGCGGCGCGCCGCCTTCAACATTAGGTTGTTCTGCTGCTGGGAGATGGAGTCGGCACGGCGGACTTGGATGGAGCGGTCCTGTCTCGAACCGTCCGGAGGCGGAGACGAAGGAGGGGACGCGGGAGCGCTTTGTAGTGGCTCCTCCTGCACAAATACGAAGTCAAGTTAGACATGTCGCGGTGTGAGACAACCAGCAAACATGGGACGGCAGCCCCAGCAGCAAGCGGCCGGAGAGCGGTGAGCAGTAGCAATAACACAACGCACCTTATCCTTTTTGTCCAGCTCCAGCAGCTTGCGCAAGCTGCCGGACTGCAGCGCCGCAGCTGTCTTCCTCTCGATCTCGGCCATGGCGGACGGGGGTAGAGGCCCGTAGCCATAGGGCGAGAACATCATGCTGTCCATGGCGGCCGGGTAGACGCACACGGGGCGACGGGGAGGGTGGGGCTAGAGGAGCAATGGGAAGCCGTCGACACCAGGACCAGGACCTTCCCGGGACAGCGACGAGCGAGGCGCTGCCCAGCTTTGTATGGGGATGGGGAGGGCCGGGCAGGAGGTGGCAGGATGCCGGGCTGACGGCTAGGCGCAGGCCGTACTGCCGTCTTCAATATCTTGGGCGCGACGTAATCCAGCTAGGAGAATACTTTCTCGGAAGGCTCGAAACCTGGACGGGTCCCACTAGCATGCCATGTCCATGTCCATGTCACAAGTGAAGGAGGAAATGTTTGAAATTTGGCGCGTGTAGCCGCACCCGCTGGGTGAATGCGAGATGTCTGGGGTGACGGGTAAAATGCCTTGTCCCCATCCCAGTCTTCACCCGGTGGCGAGCGCAACTCCCAGAGCAGCAGCAGCAGTAGCAGCACCAGTCGACACTGCTGCCCCCCTATTCATCGCCGCGGCTATTGCAATTAACTGTCCCGTGAGGATGTGGTCCAATTGTGGGCTGGAGATGACGAGATGGGGAAGGGGGATACCAGTCATGGCTGTGCCGAAGTTGACTGCCAGGCACTTGCTCGCTCGCTCGCGACCCGTCACGACCTGTATTGTGCCAGGCAGTGTGCAGATGGGCTTGCATCATCGCTCTCGCTGACTGCTTGGCCGCAGTTGATCTGCGCAAAACAAACGCAGCCAAGATGTTCACTGCCCGAAACTTTCGCTTCTCTGTCTGTAACCCCCCTCTGCTGCCATGTCATGATCCCGCCTTTCAGGAGGATTTTGGTCGACATCAGCTCGGCAGCCACAGGATGCAGCAGATATTAGGGCGTTCACCGCCCTGTGTCTGTGCTGGGTGTCTGTGTCTGGGTGTTTGGGTGTCTAGAGCGAGAATCTCTCGGGATGACGAGCACGGCAGCCTGCAGCTTCGCGAGGCGAGGCGAGCCTCGGACGAGCGGTGGGCTGCTTTCTCTGTTGCTATTTTTCGTTTTCACGAATGAATTCGCCGGAGGTGTCCACGGGGTCCATGATCCGTGGATTTGTGGAAACGGGTGGAAAGCCGGGAGCGGTTGCCAGATGGGATGGCACGGCGGCGTGGATGGGATGACAACCCGGCGTCGTCCAGAGTGTGTGAGGGCAAAGATCACGACACGACGTTGTCCCGGCTTGAAAGTGAGCGTTGAGGACGCCAAGCGGGGGCTTGCAGCACGACCCAGCACCGTGGCATCCTCCCTGGAAGGCGCGACCAGCGCTGTGGGTCTCCATCCCCAACAAGCCTTCCAAGCACCCCCCCAAGACTCACCAAGACAACCAAGAACACCAAGACCACCCAGTGTTCCCGCCGCTAAACCTAAGCTTTTTCTTCGCCATTTCTCCCATGCAGCGATCGCTTTGCCCAGACTGCCCAGCTTCTTATCTTGCCATGGCATCTCCCGAACCCCCAAATCCTTCAATCGCCGCATCGGATCTTGCAGTCTGAGGCGTCATCTGTCTTACTGACAGTGACAACGTCAACGTCCATTCGAGCTGTCGCTCTTGATGACCTACAAATTCTTTCTCTCCGCTTTCCGGAGGATGCCTACCTAGGTTGCCCGGTTCATCTCAATTCCGACCTTCTCTGCCGTTTGCATGCCGTCTGCAGTCGCAGCGGCGCTGTGTCATAGCCCCCCGCACGTCTATGTGATGGCAGATCCCATCTCGAACGGACGACCGAACATCTCCTGCCCCTGATTGGAAGCCACGTTTACATCTGTCACGGACGCGCTGTTCCTGAACTACTGCAGCAGAGATTGAGATGCTGTGTCTTACCTGCAGCGACTGCGATGAGAACAGGGTCTCGCCGCATCTGGGCCTTCTCGCGTCTTTCTCCGCGATGATGGCGCAGTGCGGAGGGTGCAAAGTTCTCTCCGATGGATGCTGCAGCCGTCACCGGCAGGCTAGGGCTGTACTTCCTTTCTTTACATTGCCTTAGCTCAGCTCATATTCTGCAGCTTCCCGGAAGCGAACGAATCTTTCGACCGTGTGACACCACGCGGCCGTCTCCACGATGTCATTTACAGCGTAGCGGCGCGAATCTCTTCACACTCTCTAGTCGTCAGGGGCTCGAACGGCTTTTGATGGCAATCCTACCTCACCGTTGCGATGGGCGACCAACCGCGCATCGGGGCTGGGAAGCACAATACGACATCGACCAAGGGAATTCCCGCCAACATCTTCCCTCCGGACTTCGACGTTGCTTCTCCCGACTGTTCCTGGCCCAGACCCCTGATGAGGCTCGCCCTACTCACAGGAACCCAAGCACAGCACCGCATCTAGTCGGCTGTGGTACTACCAAAATTTTGCCCTCCATCCTGCCTCGCCGTGTTACCCCACACTCGTCACCCACACAACACCCATCGCTTCCCTGGGCTTTCCTGGTCGACGCTCTGCCGCGATATTATCCATCACTTTTACCAGAAGGAGAGGAAAAATTCCCCGCTGCAACCAGCTTCCTGGTCTCCCGGGAAGGAGGTTGCTGCCCGCCGCTGCTGCAGAGAAAATGTTGTTATATTGAGCATTACGCGTTCGGCCTTTGGGCACTTACTATCCGTCCCGTCCGAACTCTGCGCTCGGTTGGACGCCTCTTACTCTCCCCTCGGCCAGAGGTCTCGGCGCTGAGGGGGCGGGCTCCGGCACCCATTGGCGCATTTGCTCCCATCGGCCCCGTGGGGGAGGCACTTTTGCTACTATTTCCGGTTCTTTTTGGCAAGTTAATATCCCAGCGGCCCACCGGCACTCGGCAAGCTCACACTCGCACCAAGAGCGAAACCCAGTTCTGCCTGTTTGCCAACGTGCCGAGAACATCTAAGCTTTGGCTGCCCAGCTTGCCCAGCTTTGTTGACAGTCCCCAAGTCACCATGCCAAGGGCAATCCGAACAGGTACTCTACATCTGCTCCCCAGTCTACCATGCTAATCTGAGGGCAACGAACCATTGAATCTTCATGGTTGATACAAAGACACTGAATCCAGGTCCAGGTCCAAACACCGTACCACACACAGACTCCAAGTGGATGGCACAAGAACACGTGGAAAGCCCCTTCCAGGCTCAAATATTCCCCGGCCCTGACAACCTGACACCCGCCAGTCATCGGGGCAACTTGCCGTCAGGATCATCACTCGTCCTCGGCAGATCGTGATCGTCAGGTTCAAGCCAGGTACCGCCAACAGCTGAATTTCGGCTAGCCACTCCTCGCTCTGGCCTCAGCCTCACCACTTTCACTCACTGCTCACCGGCCCGCTTCATATACGCTTCCATATCCTCCTGCCTAGGGCTCAGATGCACAAACATTTCCTTTCCTGCACCCCAGCTTACGAGCCCTACCAGAGGTTTTCCCGAGGCGTCCGTAGGCACACCCTGGTCGCGGTTTCTTTTCCACCTATCGAACCTCCTCAAGAAGCCTCTGACGCGTAGCGAGAATTCATTGGGGATGAATAGCCGAGTGGCTATGAATTTTTCATCAGGCCGATGATCAAACAAAGCCTTGGTTTCGGAGTCTGCTTTACTCAGCAGTTGTTCTCTGCTGGCGTCGAATCTGGTCTGCTCCGTAGGCAGCGTGATTTTCAGAAACTCAAGTGCCGAGTAAACGGTAAGGTGAATGGCGCGCTTAGGATTCACCAGTGTTTTCATCAGCAACGAGATCCAATTTGGATAAAGGACCGCAAAGTCGGTTTGAGAGAGATGTGTCGATCCTCGGATGGTCAGCGACCAGCACACGGCCCCAGAATCCCGGGCTTCACGGCATATCTGCTGGATCCGGTCGTGACACTCGGTCCAGTGCATGAACGCTTCACTCCCGATGGACAGGATCGGCTTCTGGAACGCGTTGCACTCCGGGGACGACTCCGGCATGACCGGCCCCCAGGCATCTAGAAGAATTCCCTGGCCCACCCAGCCGAACCTCTCCAGTCTCAGCACCTGGGCAGCCGTCGCGCCGCCGAAGGAGTGGCCCATGATAGTGACGTGATCCAAGTAGAGCCTGCCTGCCCACTCCTCCCAATCGATGCCATCCAGACCATTGGCGCTTGCGCCGACGTTGCCTGATTTCCTCAGGTTCTGTGCACGAACTTGGACCCCGTGGCCGTCGTTGATTAAGCTCAGGGCGTAGAACGCCTCCTCGATTTCGGCTAGCCTCATGTCCATCTGAGCGCGTCGGAGTTCTGTGTCGATACCCCGTTCGTTGCGAGGGGAGGTATCGTAGGCATTGTGCTTGGGGAAGAGGTAGTCCACCTTGTAGTACGGCTTTGGCTGCGTTTGCGCCCGTCTCTCCTTTTTCGCTTTGGTTCTTCTTCCCACCACCAACCCTCGCCTCCTCGGCGCTTGATTTGGTTTCCTATCATCATGTGCCTCGCTAGATCTCGGTCGGCGAAGATCAAGGTGCTGGCTTTCAAGGTCTGGTGATGCGCCTGCCTTGTTGACGAAGGTGCGGGCCCCGGACCCGTCTCGGTGTTCGAGCGCAACCACTACGAAGCCGAAGCTCGCTAGGTCGCCGCAGATGGCGCTGCATGAGGTTCGAGACCCGCCTAGGCCGTGGCTGAAAATAACTACGGGGAATATTGGCTTTTCGCCTGTTTCGCTTGTTTCCTTTTTGGAGGTTTGGGGGTTGTTGGGGAGGGTTGTTTTGCTGCTGCTACTGTTGCTGCTGCTAGAGGAAGAGGAAGAAGACTCTTTCCCTCCCCCGGTTGCGGATGCTGGTCGGCGGTGCGAGAGGGGGGCGTTGCGGAACGCAGGGAGTTTGGTGAACATGCTTGTTAGGGCGATGTACGCTGTGACGAGAGGGCGAGGGACGCTCAGGAAGGTCGCGTAGCCTTTGCAGGTTTCGGTTCGGGGCCGCGGGAGCCATGGTGGTCGGGTGGTGCTGGAACTGGAGCCGGAGCTGAATGTGTCGTCGGCGGGGTAGTAGATTGAGAAGAGGACGGTGTCGAGCTTGAGCGCGGGAGAGCCGTTGCGCTTGATGTGCGAGAAGTGACGGGGGCGGCGGACGGGGAGTTCGATTTCGAGGTAGCCGACGGCGTAGGGGCCGGAGTAGGGCGGGAGGGAGTGGAGGAGGTGCTCGCGCTGGGATTTGGGGGGGCGGGTGGATGCCGGGGGTATGGGGCTGGGGACGGAGCCCGGGGAGGATTTTGGCTTCCGGGCCATATGGTGCGGTTTGGTTGACGCGTCTGGAGGTTCGTAGATGTTGGTGAGGGTGAGTTGGTTTTTCCATAGGGAGGATGCTGTGGACTTATTCCCAGTGGGCTGGAGGGTCAGAATCCGGGAATGCAACGGGCACGTTTTCATTGGTGTGCTTCACAGCCTTGGAACCTGGTCTGGGGCCAGCCTTACGTACCATTGTACCTAAGTGAATCCAGCAAGGAAATTTAGCAACAGGAGAACTAAGGCGAGTGTTTGAAATTTGGGTTAAGCCCTTGCGGTGAGGCTCGTGAATAACTACGAGGAGGGCACGCTGGCAGCAATATCGACCAGCAAACCCCAAACATTTCCACCTGTCTGGTTGTAGCTGGTTGGATTGCAAATGAAAGCCAGTGTTGATGATTTGCATTTCGGACATGACAATTCTCTCTTTCATTCCAGTTTAGTTTAATGATTTTTGTTGATTTGACATCTCTGATCTCAACTGAACTACGATGGGAAGGCGCAAAGGGGTGTTAGTCGAATGTGGGGCTGGCGGTTGACGATGATGTCATCGTTCAGGGGCCGTGGGGGCAATGACGGTGCCCTTTCAGGCACAAACGATCCTCCACGCAGACGACCATCCATTCGAAAAGAGCTTCATACTCGATGTTTCCTATCGGTTCAGTTCACGGCAGGCATCATCAGCTGACACTCAGGCCGAGAGACGGTTGAAACCACGGCTCCATACAACTAGAATACCAGCCTATCTGCTACAGCAATCCCAAGCACCTCAAACCCTCATGCCACTGTCAGCGGCTCCCAAACACTTTTGACAGACTTGGCATACTCTCGAAACGACCTGGGAGCCACGCCTGTAATGCTCAGCACCACATCGTTTGTGCGATTTTCAGCACCAAATTTGATGGCCGTGTCCATGCTACTGATCATATTCGCATACGCCTCGGGCATTCCAAACGACTGATAGCGTTTCGAGTAGGCGGCCATCGAAAGGTCGACATGCACAATCCTCCTCCCCAGCAGTTCTGAGAGTATCGCGGCCAGCTAATCGAAGTGCTTGTCAGCCATAGCTACAGCCAAGGTACCTAGAAGAAATGAACATCGATTTACTCACATCGTCATACGATAACAGCTCCGGTCCTAAGATCAGAAACTCTGTATTTGGCGGATCCTGCCTCGTCAACATCTGCACTGCTACCGCAGCGATGTCGTCCGCTGATACCCACGGGATATTCCCATCACCAGAGGCCGAGTAAATTTTGCTCTCATCCCTGATCGACTGCACATGGTTCTCCTGTTCGGCCAAGTTCTCTGTATTCCCAATGGTTGTCAGTACCTGCCAAACAAAACCAGCACCGTGTGAAGGGGAAGCCCTCACGCTGAAACCAACTGGGCCTCAACACCACCCAGTCAACCTCCCCACGAGTCCCCAGCTCCCTCAGATAAGCATGCACCTTTCCCATCGCAGGCCCACCAGGTTCAATCGCCGACGCGCTCTGCAGCACGAACCGCCGCGTGCCTTTGCCTCTCGCAAAGTCAATAAACTCCATCATGGAAGATGCCGAACCGACCGTCGGCGGCGCAACGAGATACGTAGTCTTGATTTCCCCCTTTTCGGCCTTCTCGTACGGGTTCTCCCACGTGTCGGGGTCATGCCAGTCGAAGACGACCCCGTTCTCGCCGATACCACTCCGGGAGGCTACCAAGGCGGGAATGGAAGATGCTGCGAGTTGTTGTGCGATTCTGCTGCCAACCGTCCCTGTGCCTCCTAGGACGAGGATGGGGCTTTCGAGAGTCGTCATGTTCGTGAACTGTGAGCTCGTGCGTGGTTGTGAGGTTGGTGTCCGTCAGGGTAAGGAAGGTGAGTTCCGCGTTACGTCTAGTAAAAGAGCTCAAACATAGAACCCGGAGCAGAAGACTTCTAGTAGGCGATACTTCAACAGGTGCTACTTTCTTCGCCCCGTATAAATAATTACACATAATGAGGGTTCAGCAAGGTCAACTAACGTCTCGACCTCAAAGTCAGGAGAGGGGTGTTGCATGGTTCCACTTCCTTTGTCCGTTTGACTTTTCCCGACGACATTATGAAATCATTGTTTACTTTGAACGTGGGAGCCAATGAGAGGTGTTGTCTGGTTTGGTACTCTAAATTCAACCATCGGAATGTTTCGCTTGACAACCTCAGGGATACATAGCAAAGCCTAGATTTCAGCCACCCGTCAAACTGATTCTTTCCACTGCGTGCCTCCTGGACGACCACCGCTCGGGAAAATGACCATGATGCATGCATTGCCATTGACTTGGACGTACGATTCGATCTGACTAAGTGGATGGCTTGGAAAACCAAAACTAGAACTGATGACTCTACACAGGGGTATCAACCTGCTCCTCATTTCCCATCCCACTGACTGGTTGTTGTTCACCGACTGCCGCCATCCCAATCACCACAGTCCTCAATAAGACGGCCCCGCACCCTCTCCCCTCCCACCTCTGGTACTCTCCTTCAGACTTTCCTCCATGGCCCTCTTCAAATCCTCATCAATCTCTTCATCCTCCCCACTCGCCGCAGCCTTCCCCTTCCCCTTCGAACTCTCAAACTCCTGCTCCGCCAAGCTCTGCTTCTTAAAGTACTCCAGCATCGCATCCTCTTCATTCTTCTGCTTCTCCAACTCCTCCTGGTACGCTCGTCGCGACTCCTCCATTACACGGTGCAACTCCTCGTCATCATCGCCATCTTGAGGATTCCGCGACATGCCCTCGAGGCCAGCTTGAAGCTCCTCATCCGTGAACTTCGCGCTGACACCGTGTCGATATTCAGGAGGAACACCCCCCTGCTGCTGCTCAGCCAGGCTCCTCCGTACCGCCTCTTCCACAAGCGCTTGATACTCCTCGTCGCTGACATTCGTCAAATCCTTATCGCCATTCCGCCGCGGCAGGGGTGGCGGCCCTGGGATTGACGCCGGCAAAGGAACCTCGGGCTTCTTCTCCCTGCTTTGCTCCTCCGCAATTCTGCGCATCTCCTTGAGGCTCGCTCTGATGGCTGCTTCCACTTGTGCATCCTCATCCTTGTTGCCCCTCGAAGTTTGCTTCACAGAAGCCTGAATGGCACGTTCAAACTCTTCGTCTTCTGCTGAAGTAGGAGAACCACTTGCTCCAGGGCTGGGGGGAGGATTGCCCGCGCGTTGCTGTTTCTTCCAAGCCTCCTTCTCCTTGTGAAGTCGCCTCCTGTCATCGAACGACAGGTTCCTCGTGTGAAGCCATCCCGTCTTGGGCGGTTCAGTACCCAATGTCGCGGTACTCCCTTCATCCCCATCCCCATCCAACTGGAGTCCGGAACCTGACTTCTCCTTTTGTTTCAGGGAGTAAAAGCCCTTCAGGTCATCTCCCCGCCTCTGCCACCTCGCCAGGATATCCCTTTTCTCCTCCTCCGTGGCACCATTCAGGTCCTCCTTCCCCTGCACAACCCTCGACGTGACGATATAGTTGATCGAACTCCTCGCAAACAGATTGCGCACCTCAGCGTGCACACCCTGCATCGCATACGCAGGGATAGACCAAATCGCGGCAGCGGGCTTCAATATCAGGCCGCCAATGCCCTTCCCGAAACCCTTCAATAACCCACGACCACCCTCCTTTTCAGCGCCCTTCAATGGCTGCGTCACCAAGCCAGAGACACCATCATAGAATCCCAAACCAAATTCCTTTCCGGCGACCTTCAGACCGCTGGCAAACCCCGTGACTTTCTCCGTGGGACGGACTGTGTCATCGTTGTAGAGCTTCGGGGCGTTACGGAAGCCGCGTGCGAGACCCATGCACACATTCATGGGCATTTTCATGCCAGTTCCGACGATGCGGCTGACATTCTCGCTGGCCTCGATTGCCGTCTCCAAGTTGAAGGGATTGGGTCCTGGGGAGGATGGAGTGGTAGGACGTCCAGAGGGACTACCAGGTGGACGGTTGGTCGAGAGGTTCTGCCCTGACGAGGATGCACCGGTCGAAGATGGCTGTTTAGAGGGTTCAGCTCCGGTTGAGGAGCGTGTTGGTTTGGGAGATTCTTTGCCCTGTGGCAATTGCAGGCTTGGAACCGAAGCCGAGGCAGAGCTTGTTGCGAGTGAAGCATTCTCGCCTGGTGTCTGGGTTTCCCCGGATGCTGAAGCGTCTCCAGTGCTGGCGTTAGCCTTAGCCTTCCTCTTCTCGAAAATCTCCCTTGGGAAATCTGCAGCAGCCATTGCCATCGTCCCGAGATCCCCTACAAGAGACGACGTAACAGCTGACATCGGATCCCACGGCTGATCTTCTGTATTGTACTCCATGGCCCGGTACCTGTAACCCTGTTAGCCGCGCCCACCATGGCAATCATCTCATCACTCACAGCTTCATATCCGAATACTTCAAAGCCCCCTCGTTGACCAGCACCGCAGCAGCAAGTGCACTCAACCTCAACTTCGTTCTCCGCACCCGCCACACTGCAACTCGACTGGGCGCCAGCGAACACCTCAGTTCATCCGTGTTCAAGAACTCATGGAAGCTCTTCCCACCCACATCAACGCCCTGCTCCTCTCTAATCTTGGCTCCCAGCTCCTCAGCTCTAGCCTGCGTCTCCGGCTTTAGCGCCTCCCCAATAGCAGTGGCTAGATTCTCCGCATTCAGCTTCTTGAACGGAATAGGTGCCGGTCCCGCCCCTGCCTTGGCAATCATAGCCCCCCAGAACGGTTGGTCTCCAAAGAAGGGCACCACGACTGTGGGCTTGCCGTTATTGATGCCCGCTGCTGTTGTCCCAGCGCCACCGTGGTGAACGACAGCTGAGACACGCTTGAACAGCCAGTCGTGTGGGCAATTGCCCAGCATGAAGACATTGCTAGGAATGCCCACAGAGTCGGCACCCAGTCCACCCCATCCCTTCGAGACCAGAGCCCTCACGCCAGACATGGCGATAGCATCGAATATCGTCCTCGTCAAGAAGTTTGGATTCTCCACGACGATGGAGCCGAATCCGATATAGACTGGCGGTGGTCCCGCGGCCAAGAAAGCAGCGAGTTCCGGATCAGGCGTATAAGACGATGCCAAGTTCAGGAAGTAAAATCCCGCAATAGTGACTTCCGAACCCCAGTCACCCGGCTTCGGAATCAACGCCGGCGACCAACAGTAAGTAGTCGGTATCCTCAACCGGCTGAGCAACCCCGGTGCCCAAATCAATGACAGCGGCTCGAGATCCAGAACCTTGGTCCTAAACCTGTTGATCACATCGCCCAACCCCTGCCAAGTCATCATCTCCACCAGGGCATACGAAACATAATTCGTCATGACCACATCCGTATTCGAACTCTCGATATTAGCCAGAGGGTGCGGAAACGCCCTTGTCGGCGACCACGGCATCCTACTCCATATTAGCCATCCATCCCTCCTCAACCCCAACCCAAACAAAACAAACTTACGTGAACATCATATGCATCGGAATCCCCAGCTTCTCCGCAACATGCACATGCCCAAAACTGGGTGGATTCGCAATAATCGCATCCGCCACAAACGGCCTCTCCCCCTCCCTCCACCCCCCATCCCCCTCCGCCCCAATCTTCTCCCCCCTCACGCCCTCCCCCAGCCCATTCCCCGCCTCGATACAGCTCCTCCAAGTCCCCATCAATATCCTCTCAATCCCCTTCCTTCTCTTCTTAATCTCCCCGCTCTTCAGCGCATCGATCCCCGGCATCAGCCCCGGATTCTTCACCATGAACGCCATCAACTCCGCGGGATCCCCCCCAATACTGAAAAACTCCAGCCCGTTCTCCTCCACAAACCCCTGAAACGTCGGGTGCGTCGCGATCCGCACCCTGTGCCCGTACGTATCCCTCAGCACCTGCCCCAGCGCCACAAACGGTTGAACGTCCCCCCTCGACCCCACAATCTGAATCACCACGTTAAGCCTCGGCGGGGGCGTCTGACCCGGTGCCCCGCCCAAGCTAGGCGGGATATACGGGGGCGGCAACGGCCCAAGGCTGACAGGTCTCGCCGCGGCATCAGGCACGAGCTGGCGACGGAGGGTAGGACCCAGGAGTTCAGCCAGGCGCGAGTCCTTTTGGTTGATGTTGATGGTGATGCGACCATCGGAGGTAACGGCGGCGTTGGTTTCGAAGCCAGCCTGGGAAAGCTGGAGCTGGTCGTGGAAGTCGCCGTAGGCGGGGGGAGGGACGTCATCGCCAGCGAGGTCTGGGTCTTCGAGCTCCTCGAGGATTGGCACTGTGTTTGTTCGGCCATGGCTGTCGTCGATGATTCTGGTCATGGTGGTGACGGATGCCACTTGGCTGTTATGAGGTAAGATGGGCTTTTTGGTCTTAGGAACACAGCTCTGGGAAATCCTAAGGGTATCCGAATTTGATGTAGGTGGGATACGAGAAAGGAAGGCAATTCCCAGGGAGAAGCACTTCAAATGAGGCAATGACGCGGGTTGTGAAAACAGGATGGAGGGGTAGAGGGGTAGCTCCAAACTGAGGTGGTGCCCAAGATCAAACAAACACGTCAACTGAAGAGCCAGGAAGGCAAAATCAAAGTTGGTCGATTGTGCACAGAGCGGTAGCCAGTATATAACATAGATATTGACTTTGGAAAGAGCCAGGCATGGTTAAGCGCCGAGAATTGACGTTTCAGCAGCCCAATCTCAACATCAATGGGTACGAATGAGAGCCCCAACTTGCAGCAATTTGGTGGGGAGGGAGCTTGGCTTGGCAACGCGGGAGCTCTGACCACTGCAGCTGTCTCCGCTCCCGACCACAAAACCGATGACGAATGGTGGCGTTCGGTGCTCAGCCCGATAACTGTTTCGGTGGCCTACCGCTAGGCGTTGAGGTTCCGTTCCGCGTATACACTATGAAACCTCTAGCGACCTTCCACCACCTGGACGCTTTACGCGTAATTGAGGCTGGGTATAATTTCACATGTTCATACGACCTGACCTACAGAAACAGGGAAACACAGCCGCTCTCGTCGCCTGCGTTCTTCACCTGAAGTAATTGGTACAAACAAAAAAACCTTGCAGTTCTCAGCTCGCCGTAGGACCCAAACTCATCAAGACTTTCATCGAAGGAACGCAACCCAGCTCGAATGCCTCACTTAGCGAAGGTGCCCCGTTCACGTATTCTGCTTGGTAGGGGGAGCAGGGCCACCCGTTGTCGGCAAGCCCATGAAGATCTTGAAGTAGTCCTGTTGTGTCCTTGTTAGTTGACCGAGTTTCCACAGCACCCTTCACCATGCGAGACTTACGTATATCATCCACTGCAAGCCTGTCAGGGTACCGATCATGACGATACGGACCGGGAGACCGTTCCACAGGCCTCTGAAGCCGATATCCTTGTAGATTCTCGAGGTCACGGTTCCGAAAGCCTCACCGGGTTGGCGGTATGCGTTGAGCTTGCTGACCATGACATCGGCAGGATGGGAAACGATAGCGCAGAGAATACCGGCCAGGTAACCGCCAGCAAAAGAGACTCCTGTCTGGGCAGCCTTGCTGTAATCGTTCTTGCTGCCAGGGAGGCTAGCGTAGATCTTCTCAACGATGGTCTCGAACGACGCGAACTTCATCATCGTGTAGGGAATCTGCCGGCCCCACAGAGGGTAGAGGCCCTTGTAAAGACCACCAAAGCCTTCCTTGGCTGTAATCTGCCTGATGCCATCGAGAGTACCCGAGTACACTGGCGGGACCGAAGCCTGCATCCGGACCTTGACGGACTCAAACGGGCACAGCGCGATGTCGGCCAGAAACTCAGCCGAAGCGGAGGCTGACAGGTAGAGCACCGTCTTGTACTTGTGCGCGGCCTCAGGGCCAGCAACATCCGAGTAGGTCTTTTTGAAGTATTCGTACCATCCGTACTTGAACGCGCCCTGAGCGCTGTACCCGAAGAATGTGGGGCTCCAACCCGTGAAGATGCCCGAGAGGCCATTGCCACGGTAGATGGTAGACCAGGCCTGGGCATTGCTCTTGTACAGCTTCGAATCGATCTGGCGCAGCGTCTTGACAAGATCGAGCGGGGTGACGGTGGTATGGGTCAAACCCTGCATCAATGTCCTGTCAGCCGTGTTCCCGCAGATGGTTCAAACCTTCGACTTACACAGGCCATAAGTCCGCCAAAGGTACATGCGGCATAGTACTTGGGCGAATAGAGCTCAATCCCACCTGCAGCAGCTTGTGCCTTGCGGCTGGCAGCCTCGAACTCTTTGGTGGCCTCTTCGCTCAGCTTCTTCGCTTTCCCTTTGGCATCATCGACGACCGACCAAGCCTGGTACAGGTCCATGCGAGCCTCCAGGGGCGTAGGGCCATTGGGCTTGGAGCTGTTGCGCTGCTGGGTGAAGGGATAGGGGCTTGCAAAGCTCCCTTGGAGCGTGTCTAATCTTGGGAACAGCATCTTGAGGAACCAGTCGATCGCAGGTACGTCGGCGCGCCAATCCGGAATCCGACCTCGCGGAGATAATCGTCGTACTCTCAGGGGGAATAGCGGCCCAAAGACTCAAGTTCAATTGGTATGCAAAGCAACGAGAGAAAAAGATAAGAGGGCATACAGGACGAGGGGTTTTGCGGAGTTAAGAGTGGTTGGGATCCGAACTGCGGGTAAGAAACAGAGGACATCCGATGTAGGTAATGCGAGGTGGGAGCCTTCACCCGTTCCTTCCCTTACTAAGGTCCCCATCCTCGAACACCCGCCCAAACTACCACCAGTAAGAATTGGATGCAGCGGAAGCTGCTGCGCCAGTCATGGCTACCAAGTTCTCCCTGATTGTTTCATGCAGTGACGTCACAAAGTCCACCTTGGGTACTGAAAATCCCTATCGGAACTATCATGACTTCGAGAATTGCAGGCTCGACGATAGAGCATTTCATAACATCCCAGAAGATACCTCCACTAGAACTACAAGCCAGGTCCCTGTGAGAATTCCCTGATTCGGATCCTTCGGTGCTGGCCCCATCTGAAGTCCAGGAGCTCTCGGAACACACCCCGGGCCAAGGCCGTCTCAAAAGGACCCACATCCCGGGCGGTGCTGCCATCGGGGGCCCATCAATCGACTTCGAAGCCGGTGAAGGAAAAGCATATTGGGAGAAAATACAATGTCCCTCTCCTCAATTGGAGATAGAAGGGCAAATAAACATAATTATATCACTGTGAATAGTGATGCGACGTGGCTGGGCAAAGGTGTACGGTAACTGAGTTCTCAGTAGCTGTGCACTAGATCTCTTGTTCGTGTGGTTCAGCGAGCAGGGGTTCTGCAATCCAGATCCAAAACAGATGGCTTTACCGCCAGGAAACCCTTTTCAATGACAGTAAGACTACAAAATACAAACCCTCATCACCCCATATGTTTTATTTTCTGTGCATAGGCTGGGAGTTTGGGTTGCAGCACGTGGAAAGTTGATGACTTGAAGATGCCAAGCACTGGCGGGGAGCAGACTCACACAAGAGAGCCCCACTGCAGTGGCGCATTTGATTGGGCTATGCGCTGCAAACATCACCGAGGCGCCTGTGAGCCCTGGGATGACCTCAACTTCTCCCCTCCATCATTTCCCACCACTCTCAACCACAACCACAAGGGCTTAATACAACCTCTTCCCATCATGACCGACATAATGTCTCAACCAGCCCAGCCACAAGGAGGCCCCGCCTCCGAACCGTTTGTCTCGAAGTGGGCATCCAGATACCGTGGGGTACGTGAACAAATCCCACCCTCATGGCAACCGACTAACCCACCCCGCCCCAGGCTACCGTTGAAGACCTCGACCCTCCCGCTGCCCTCTCTCTCACCCCCTCCGACACCATTTCTCTAGCTCTCCTCTCGGCCTTCGAGCGCGACTACACCCACCTCACCATCGTCGACAGCGCCACCCGCGCCCTCCTCGGCTACATCTCCATCCCGCAACTGCAGGCCCTCTTAGAGCAAGGGAAAGTCAAGCCCGAAGATGAAGTGCGCACCGCCATGATCCGGTTCCGTCGTCGCGGCGCAAAGTACCAGGTCATCACCATGGACACGCCACTCGAGGAGCTCGAGGCCTTCTTTGCCGGCGCTGCTACCAACGGCCAGAAGCAGGACTTTGCGGTCATCACAGACGACAATCGACGCTTTGTGCTTGGTGTTGCGACCGTCCAGGACCTGGAAGAGTTCGCCAAGCGGAGACCGGCCTAAGCGGTGAAGAGGGTCTAGGTGAGACAGAGCGAAGAGAAAGAGGTGGGGTAAATACAGGATGCGACGCTCTGGGTCTGAACGATGGAAAGGGGTGGCTATCTCGATTTTTTGGCGTTGGGGCGGCGTCCATTTTGTCAACTCATCCAGGGGCATCATTTATCAGGGTGATATTCACAGGGGCATTCAACATGAAAGAATTGGGAGACCGGCAAACGGCATAGGATGGGACACAGGAAAATACCCTCAACGTTTCCATTGCGATCGGAACCATCACTATGTGTTTCCACAAGCGGCTGGATGGTTCGCACCGCCAGCGAACGCTCCTGAGCCTCACAAATACGTCTCAGGGGTATAGCACTCAGCGCGACAGAACGAACCAGACAAAAATTAACATCAAAAATCTTCCAAAAATGCTCTGATATCATGCAACGCGCGCTATCCAACACATGTTCGCTCCCCCCATTATCCAAACACCTACTCAAGGTAATCATAAACAAGCTTCATCTCCACCCGCTCACCCCCCTTCGCAATAACAACATGCCTGACATGCTTGCGCTCGTTATCAACAAGCTGGAACCCCCAGATCTGCGTCGCGGTCCAGCCATTATCATAGCTCTCCACATGGCTCAGCACGTGCGTCTCGCCATTCGGCCCGCCCTTCTCCTCCTCGCCCTCAAGCCAGTCCTTGGCAAGGAACGCATCCTCAATCTCACCGGGATTCATCCACTTGGACTGGCCCTTGACGTGGCCAAAGAGCCAATCGCTGTGATCGCGGAAGATGTAGTCGAGGCACCGCTTCTCGGTCGACCCCTTCATACCGCCCGTACCAGTCTGCTCGATCTCGATGTGCGTCACATCGGCGCCCTCGCCGGGAGGAGAGGGGGGACCCGAGTATTGCTTGGTGCTGAGTGTCACGGTGGCGAGGCCGACCATCTTGCGGGTCATCCAGCCGATGCCCTGGAGGGCGAGGCCCGGGTCAAGAGGGGTGGATTGGGTCTTGTTCTGTTTTGTTGCGAAAGATCAGAGGACATCCTTTCAAATCAACGCCGGGCCAAAAGGGGATGCATACCATAACCCATTTTCCGGTAAGGTTACCAATGTTCTTAGATTGCGGGGCAGCCATGATGACAACGGTTGGGAGAACGTTGGAATTGGCGGGGTAGTTGGAGTAGGGGGCTCAAATCGAATTGAGTTCAGCGGCACCGGACGCTTTATAACGACCAGTGAGATTGTGGGTATGTACAAGACACACCCAACAATCAACGGGGGCGATACCCTCGTCTTAAGTATCCATCCCTCACTCCCCATTCGGGTCTCCGCCTCAGGTAGGTTAATTTCAATCTGGCAAGTTACCTCAAGTGGATGGTTGCCCCCCCATCACCAGCAGCGGGGAAGGGGCCCGGCCACATGGACGCTCCGAACAGTCGAGTGTGCGCGTGCTTGCGCGTTGACCGAGGTAACTTTTTATGAGAGTGCTTCACATTGCTCTCCCAAGACGGCTGCTTCAGGGTCAAGGCTGTAACGCCAGCCCCTTTGCAGGCACGAATGACGCATTGTACCCCGTCGTAGAAATGCGGGGGAATCTGGGCGCAATCCCCACAGCTCGCTCGGTGGGGGCTTGAGGTGAAGTCGAGCAGCTTGCCGCCTAGTCAACGTCAGGATGCTGCTTGCGCCTTAGACGTAAGCTCTCGTCAGTTTAACGTCTCACGCAGGCGATCTTTTCTGCATGTAAATTTCTTCATCTGTCAGATACACGGTATGTTTTCCCCCAGCTCGAGCTCTTGGCTTGCGTTGGTCCCCGGACAATAGGTCGCCATGATAGCGGGGGTGCGGGGTATGATCTCGAAGTGACACTCAGCTCCGAGTTCGTCTCGGAGTTGCATGTGAAGGTGAACGGTACACAGGAGTCGTCTTAAAAGGGGCTTTCCCGCAAGCAGATCCACTCGTCAACAATAAACCTCCTTGGCAACCTGCCTTGCCTTCCTCATCTCATCTCCCTGACAAATTTACCTGGGAAAGAACCGAGCGGTTATTTTGAGTCTCTCCAGCAAGAATACTGCCAGCCACCACAAAAAAGCAACGCAATTAAAACGGGATATCCTAGTAGTACACAGCTTTTTCATCGATGCCGCCCAACAAATAACCATCAACGAGATCCTTCCGGCTCTATGGCCACCAGTTCAACTTCTTATAACTCTCGATTACCTCTTCCACCAACTCCTTGGAGATTACAGGCTTCTCATATGTGAAGCCTACGACTTGCTCCAGTCTCGAGCCATCCATGCTCAAATCTGTGTCTTTGAGCAGCTCCTTTTCCATAAACGGAGTCAAGGGCCCGGGTCTTGTTATGCCGGCGTCCTCGAGCAGCCCGGCCCACGGCCCCAACACTTCATCGTTCACATCGTCGACCACGCTATCAAGGTTCAACTTCGCGAATGTGCTGATAAGCTGACCCTGGAAGCCAGTCTCGATGCCGAAGACCTGGCCGATGATATCAGCCATGGCGCCTTGGGTAGTTGCTCCATTGTCGACCACGTTGAATGTCGGTACGTTGCCCATGGCGCTGTCGTCCCAGTTTGGTTTGCCAGCGGTGTACCAGCCTGCAATTTCCCACAACGCCCGTGTGACGTCGTGGATGTGGACGGTATTCGTCCGGAGATCTTTTGTCCACAGCCACTTCATTTCTGACTCGAGCGCTTTGTACACCCTTGCCAAACAAAGCGCTGTCGCAACCCATTGAGAAGCGTACGGCCCGTAAACGTGTGCGAGTCGGACGATAACGAGGTTCAACCTGCAGATTGTTAGAGAGCTGCTCGGCCGGTTTGGAGGCGGTTGAGCCACATACCCTTCAATCTTCGCCAACTCCTCCTCCGCCTGCAGCTTGAAGACGCCGATCTTGCTCCATGGCTTCAGTTTGTCCTGCTCTTTGCTTGGCGACGAGTCCGGCTTGTACACCATGCCTGTGCTCAGCTCGACGAAACACTTAATGCCCCGCTTGGCGGCTTCTTTGCCGAGGGCTACCGACAGGCCGAGAGACCGCAGCTTGTAGACTTCTTCTTCTTGCGAGTATCGTGTTTCACCACCACAGTTGAAGACGTAGTCCCACTGCTTGCCATCGGGTCGGTCGAAAATGCGCGCCAGGGCCTCTGTACCAAGCAGTAGAGTCAGCAAACATGCAGAAGTCTAGCCTCTGAAAGAAGACCTGTTGGGGCCACCCTCCGCTCCAAGCAGCACAGATGACATCTGGCACCGCGAGGAGAGTGCGGGGAGACGAGGTACTGAGGCAAGTTCGGGTGGAAACACCATACGTTCTCTGCTCGCATCCGCCTGCATGAACTTGGACCCAGCGCATGCCTCGTCAAACTCGGGAGCTAGCCATGCCAGCTGCGGCAGCACCTTGTCGACGATGCGCACATCCGATGCAAGACCGTTCTGGTGGATGTATAGGGCCAGAAAGCGGCCAATGTACCCGAGGCCACCGATAATTAGTACCGCCGGCTTTTCCGCCATGACTTTGCTCGGTGGGCGTTGCTTGCGCTGCGTGCGGCCGGTGGTGTGATGGTTGCCCGCTCTCGGGTTTGCGACCGAAATGCGAATAGGAGGGGTCAAGGCGTGGAGAGGGGTTGAAATGGATCGTGGTGGCTAGGTGTTATACCTATCGAACCCGCCCTGCCGAGTCCTACCTAGCGCCGGGAATGCGTGGGTAGAAGCTGTACCGGGTTGACCTCGAGCAATCTCAACGAGATGGGATGACGAGGGGATCTTGAAGAAGCGGGCTGCCAGGCGTTTGGGTTGGGCAGGTTTTGGGTTCACACGCAACCCCGTGTCTAGTGGCCGTCACACTTTGATCCAGGGGCGTGGAGCTGTTGAAGAGCGACAGCGTTCAAAAGGGGCCAATGCCCGACCCCGGCCACAAAAATGAAGGGTGACAAGACACAAATGTCCCAAAAAAAGTGGAAATAGCTTTGGCCGAGCTTTCAACACTTCTTCTAACCTTGGACTACCAGAACTGAATGCTCAAGCCCAGTGCAGACGTGGTAGAAACGAGGAATGGGAGGCTACCTGAGCTTACAAGACAGTCGAGGGGCAACGCCGCCGCCTTATAGTGAGCGCGGGAGAATAACCGACCTGAGAAAGCTGAAAGAGAGGTTCGGTGGAGTGGGGTTTCAATGCGCTTCCTCGGGAAGGTGGTGGGGACCCAAGAGGGTTGCGCCTGCGGCAAGCCCAACCCTGCACTCTGCACTGCACACTTCCAAGGGTGAGCGCTGTCCGTGCCACAGCTTGACAGATTTGGGCCCTGATCCGATCTTCAGCACCATGATCTCCAGCTGTGCGTTTGCAGAATCGACGCCAAAAACAAAAAACCTGGGGAGGGGGGCTGTCTTTGGTATGCGCCATCCGCCCCCTTTCTTGCCTCCTTTCGGCCGCATGGCTTGACAACATCAGGCGTTCGTCAATGCCCACCGCCTGTTGTTTGTTCAGCCTCACGGTCCAGAGTCGCGTCATCTCAGCGGTCACGACAGCCAAGATCACCTGCTGTCTGACCCGTCAAACACGAATTACACAGGTGTTAAGCATTTTGGACATCTGCCGTGGGACACGAACAAGCCGAAGCATCACCCGTCAATGTCTCGCCTCCTCCTCAAACAGGACATCATCGCTGGCCTGCTATGGGCTGCCAGGTTCAGGGACTGAGCACGAGAGACGGGTCTTGTGGACGGCTCTCTCCAGCGAGATTATGCATAATAAACGCCAGCCGAGCCCGAACAAACAACGTCTTGCGGCAGCATGCGCCGCTAAATTACCATTCACCACACCCCTGGGGAGCGATCCTCCAGCAAGCGCGCATACAGACAAATTTGGTTGAGCTGCAGGAACGAGGTCTGTGAGCGCTTCAGCGCTTGTGTGCGCACAGCCGTCGTCCCATGACACTGTTGATGACACTGAGATGTTGGACAGGTCGAATCGGGCGCTTCTGTCTCGGTCCCGGGCCGCTTGCCAGAACATTGTTTTCTTTCACTCTCAACTGAACAGCCGGCGACTTAGACGCGGCGTGCCGTCCCCCTTACTTTGAACCACGGCACGGAATTTGCCTCCTGTTTTCCGCCTCAGCTTGAACCATGGAGCCGCTCCCGCTCAGGGGCAAGAGGGGCTGCCCCTCCCAGGCGCATCGGCGGAACGCCCTTCCAGAACCCTTCCTTGGACTTGCCAGTCTCGGCGTGGTCCATCTGCAGAAGCCCGTGGGTGGGCCGAGTTTCGGCACACATCTTTGCTTCTCAATAACAGCGTTCTAGCCTCTCCTTCAAACCTCCTCAACAACGCCCCCAAGTATTTTGTGCCACAGTCTAAGCTGAGTGTCCCCAGGTCACCGACAAATCTGAGACATTGTTCAGAATACCGATCGCCTGATGCTCTCCCCGACGAGTTTGCGCCACGGGCTTCCTCGGGGCGGCAACACGGAGGGACCGATACCTCGGCGTGTGGGCTAGACCGTCGCCTCGCTTTTGCAACCTTCTCGGGTCAGTGCGCTGCAGCAGTCGCCGTGTACTATTCTTTTCCAAACTGCTCCCAAACTGCTCCAGCCGTCATACGGGTTGTCTTCCGCAGAGTAGTCTCTCTGGTCATCTCATTTCTCTCAATTCAGCCGACATTCGCCTTCCTTTTTTTCTCGTGGTTTGAAGCGCACGATCCGGGAACCCTCAAGCTGAAGCTACCTGTCAGGGGCCCCCTTTTCCACCTGCATGCCGGTGGCCGGAGGAAGCCGCGGACTTGCCCGCGTTCCCAACAACATTACACCTGCCGAGCCACCGAAAAGCCATCTTGACGGTGAACAGGGGTAAATACCGTCGCCGCGGAACAATAGAAAGTGGCTTCAACACCTAGAGCGGCGGCGAGACGCGTGGTGTGACGGTGACCGAACGCCCGGTTCACCGGCTCGCTCCGTCCTGAAGCCCGGCCAAAGGGGAAAGGCAACAAATCAGTAATCATCAAACCATACTTCAGCCACTGAACCAGCTCTAGTCTCAGCGCCGGGGAAACGGAGGGTTTGTAAAGTTGAGGTCATCAACACCCTCTTTTACCACAGACTGCAGCCGTGCAGTGACTGTGGGGTCTTTTCGTTACCCGCGGTCCTTCAACCGCGAGAAACAATGCCTGTACCTTGCAGGCCAAGCTCCTGTAGCGCCTCTGGGCGGCTACAGAATGCAGATCCCGCCGCAACCGCCGGCACCCGCGCAGAATATAGTGCTTCAGGCTTCGGTAGCAGCGTGATCTCTCGGTCCGCGTTTGCCCAGGCCCTATATCTGTGGGTGCACGCAATAGATTTCACCGAGATGAGGTTTCGATCACGAGCTGCAGACGCAAGACATACGTCCGTGGTCCCGCCCCCTTCCCACCGACTTCCCGCTTGCTACGGTCCACTGTTCGGCTTCTCGCAAGCGAGGCCCAGGCACTTTGAATCTGGGGTTGAATGGTCAGTTATCGGGGATCAATGTTTCGAGCTCGGCGACCTCGCGGAACTCTCCGGGCCGGTCTTGAAGGCACGGGTCCTTGATGAAGGGCACCAGGCTCTTGACTCCACACTGATGCTAGAGCAGCCGCTACAGCGAACAGAAAAGCGGTTCTGGAGACGTTGACGCCGTAACCTAACCACTCACAAGACAGTACACCTAAATTTGCAAGTGCCGCACGCAATGGTTTCTTGAAATAGGGCACCTACCAACAGAAGGAATTCCATTGCGTCGCATAGCTGCCGTGAACCAGATGCTACCCATACCGGCTTGCTGCCAAAACTCGCTGATGTCTTTCTTTTCTTGTCCTGACCCTCTCATCTTGCCATGCTACCGATAAGTTCCTTCTGTGCGTCCCTGTCACGCTGCCCCTCACTGAGGCTGCCAATGCTACGGAGGTTGCCCACTACGTCCTTAGCCTTGCCGAAGTAGACCTCTTGCAACAAGTTGCGCATCTTGAGCTCCATGTCCTCGACCAGACGTCCAATGTTGGCGATGTGGCTCTCGTCGTTCTCCACCGGCAAGTCCTGCTCGAGCTGTCTCGTCATGTTTCCGCTCAAGTCCAACTCGCCCAGCAACGAGCCCTTGGTCGCCAGACTCAGAATAACAGTCGATGTGAGGCGGTAGCTAGACGTGCGCCCGCGCTCGCTCGCCTCGAACACGTGAATCGAATCCCAGACACCCTCGCTGCTGCCGCCCTGCGGTGAAGCTGTAGCCAAGTCAACGAGTCAGCATCTTTGTCTTGGAAGCACCGTCAAAAACGCGGGGGTTATCTCCGTTCAGCTGAACAGGGCCCTCCCCCACGGCGGAAAAGAAAACGACAGAGAAAAAGAAAAAAACACCAACATACCCTTCTTCAACAACACCACCCCCGCAAACCCATCATCCAAATTCCAAAAATACACACTCGACACACCCCCCTCATAGTACAACTCCCGATACACATCAAACGCCTCGTTCGCCCCAATCTCCATCTTGCGCACCCTCTCGCCCGGGACCGCGCCCTCGCCCGCGCCCTCGTTCCCGCCCGCGCCCACGCCGCCCAGCCCGCTCTCGTCGAGCGGCGGGTCGAACTGGTTGGACCACGGCGAGCGGTAGCTGTCGCCGTCGCGGTTGTAGTCGCATATGAGGTAGTCGCGGCCGGTTTGCTTGCAGCGCCGGACTTTGAGGGGCTGGTCGACGGCGGAGAGGAGGTCTTCGGTGAGGTCGGGAGCGAGCTCGATGAGGCCGTTGAGGTGGGAGGCGGTGTGTTTGGGGTTGAGGCGGCGGAGGAGGTCGCTGGTAGAGGTAGAGTTAGTTGGGAGTGTTGTGGGGGTTAGAGAGGAGGGGAAGGGGAGGGCTTACAGCGCGCAGTCGAATGGGTCGGCGGACATGGTTGCGGTTTGTGGTGGTGAATTGGATTGGGTGAGGTGGAGGTTGAGGGGAGCTCCCAATGGGTTAGGTTGTCGCGAGCGTTGGGTTGCTTGCTGCTGTTGAGCTGGGGTTGATAACGTAGCGGGGTTGCGCGGTTGATCCGGGGTATAGCTAGCCCGTTTGGCGGGGTTTCAAATGCAGATCACCTAGGTGAGAAATCTTGATTGGCTAGGGTTAGGGTTAATTTCTCACTCACCTTCTCATCCCTGGACTTTGAAGTGACAGCGAGATGGTGGATGATGATCTGCTCCCGTGTGACCTTCATTTCTCTCCCTTGGTCTTTTGCATTGCCAGCGCTCATGGGGGATTGAAAAGGGGTGAATTGGGTTTTATTTTTCATTCATTCATTGTTGATCTGTTGCAGACTTTGCCGGCAACTGTGACCACGTTTGCGATTTCATGCTCAAAATGAAGCTCGCGTTATGGCTCTTCGGTGAGTTCCACTTCCCCACAATCGTCACTACACCTGGACCTGGCTGATGAGAAGCAGATGCGGGACTTGTTCTCTTGATCCCGGCGTTGATCCTGGTTCATCTTGTTGTTGCGCCATACACAAAGGTCGAGGAGTCGTTCAACATTCAGGCAACTCATGATCTGTTGGTATACGGGACGCCCACAAGCGACATCAATCGCAAGCTCTCCAGCTCTTATGACCACTTTACTTTTCCCGGTGCGGTGCCGCGGACCTTCGTGGGCCCGGTTCTCCTCGCGGGACTGGCTCAGCCTCTTGTCTATCTGTTGGGGTTCGACTACGCCCAGACCATTGTGAGGGCCATACTCGGCCTCTTCAACGCAACAGCGCTCCTTGTTTTCTACTCCAGCTTCAGGAACTGGTGTGGCCCAGCCGCCGCGAGATGGTACCTACTCCTCCAAGCAAGCCAGTTCCATATCATCTTTTATGCCTCGAGGACGCTCCCCAACATGTTTGCGTTTGGGCTCAGTGAGTAAACGTGAAATCCTGTGCATCTCATATTTTGAGTGGCTTACATCCCGTAGCAACCCTTGCTTTCGCCTTCCTCATACCTCCCAAGGAGGTTAAAGCAACAGCACCTCGTCAGCGACTAGCAATCACCCTCTTCGTGTTCGCAGCGGCCATCTTCCGCTCTGAAATTGCCCTCCTTCTCGGCATATCGGTCCTTTACCTCCTCATCATCCCCGCGACCTCTCTCGAGCGCGTCATCTACCCCTTCGTCGTCGCCATCAGCGTCGCCCTCCTGGTCACGGTCCCCGTCGACAGCTACTTCTGGCAGAAGCCCCTCTGGCCCGAACTATGGGGCTTCTACTACAACGCCATCCTCGGCTCGTCCTCCCTCTGGGGCGTCTCCCCCTGGCACTACTACTTCACCTCGGCCCTCCCCCGCCTCCTCAACGGCTACCCCTTCCTCCTCCTCCTCCTCTTCTCCCTCTATCACCCAGCCCTCGCCCCCCGCGCTAAACGCCTCGCCATCCCCTCCCTCCTCTTCGTCGCAATCTACTCCCTCCAACCGCACAAAGAAGCCCGCTTCATCTTCTACGTCGTGCCGCCCCTCACCGCCGCCACCGCCCTCTCCGCCTCCTACCTCACCACCCACCGCTCCAAATCCCTCCTCGTCTCCCTCCTCGCCGCCCTTCTCGCCCTCGCCGTCCTCGCCTCCTTCGCCTCCTCCGCCGCCATGCTCCTCATCTCCTCCCTCAACTACCCCGGCGGCGAAGCCCTCGCCTACCTGCGCAACCTCATCCAATCCACCCCGGACTCCTCCGCCGTCGTCCCTGTCCACGCCGACGTCCTAGCCTGCATGACGGGCGTCACCCTCTTCGGAACAGCCATCGGCTCAACCATCCCCAACCCCCGCGGATCCGCCAACACCAAATTCGTAGGTCAGGAACGCGGCCCCGCAGCGGGGACGGTCTCTCTCCTCCTGGATAAAACCGAGAACCCGGCTGTGCTCGCGAAGGATGGTTTCTGGAGACAGTTTGATTACCTCCTCATGGAAGAACCAAAAAAGGCAGGGTCAGCGGAGGAGTGGGAGACCGTCGGGGTGGTGATGGGCTACCGCGGGGTAGAGATTAGTCGCGGAGGGCAGCCGGCCGGGGAAAAGACCGAGGCGGCGCAACTGGTGGTGGGGAGGGGGAAGATGGTCGAAGAGATCAAGGAGAGGGTGAGAGGGTTGACGGGGGGTTGGTGGGTAGGGCCGAGGATGGAGCCGGCGATATATATCTTGAAGAGGGTGAAAGGGGCGAGTGGGAGTAGAGAGTCGGCTGGCGCTTAGAGGTGTTGGTTGTGGAGTGGAACTAGTATTGATGTTGTTGTAACGTAGCGTAATATAATGGGACGTGGTGCTGTACAAGTATACCTTAACCAACGTGCAGCGGCTGGGAGTTACGGCTTGGGGTTGCGGCTTGGTATTACGTAGATGGCTGGAGAACGCGGGCTCTACCGGTATATCGTACTCTTACAAGGCATTTTGCCCAAAAATCCTCCCGATTGGGGTAAATATACTGCAGTATCAAGAGAACGGCATATATCACGTTCACTGACAAGATGAGTAAGAGACAGATTCTTTAGGATAAACGTGGATATCTCAATTCTATGCTAGTGCTCAAGCAAACGAATGCTCTGAAGAAGATCATGGAAGCTTGATCCATGAAATATGGCTTGGATAATGAATAAAGGGGTTTCTCATCAGCGAGACTCATGGCAGCCCGCGAGAGTTTTTCTTTTCATGCAACTTTTGTTTTTGTAGGGGTTTGGCATCATGCCAGGGGACGCTCCCTCGCCCAATTCCTTCAACGACCCCTTACCACTCGATACGCTCATAGACGATCTTGGCCGGCATGTCAATAGTAACGGTATACCCGTCCCCAGCAGCCCTGAACATCATCACCCAGTCTCCGGCGTTGCCCTGAGGCATAGCAATCCACTTGCCGGAACGGGCAGTGTACAGGAGGTCTTTGCTGGTATCGCGGCTTCCCTCGGCAGCGGGTGGCGCGCGGCGGTCCATGCTGAAGGACCAGTCAATGGTGCTGTTGGGGCGGAGCCCCTTAACGCTGGGGTCCTCGACGGTGGAGAGGGTGAGCAGGTTGTTCTCGCCTATCAGGGCGAGGACGTTGTCGCTGGCTCCGGCGGGGTACGAGTGGAGGATGACTTGGTCTGATCGGGCGGCGGGAGCGACGTATACTGCGAGTTCTGGGGCTTCGACGGATTTGAAGACGCCGACTTTGCCGTTGCTGACTCTTAGGACTTCGCCGCCGATGGCCTTCTCGTTGCTGTGGCCGCATTGTTAGCGGGTTCCTTGAAGGTGTGTGTGTTATAGGGGGAACTTACGAGATGACACGCAGTCTGTAGGCATCGACATCTGGGGCGGGAACGGGAGTGGCCATGGCCGTGGTGGTGAGGAGGGAGATTGCAAATGCCCACTTCATTGTGAATTTGAGTTTGATGGAGCTTGTGAAGGTGACCGATTAGCTAATAGCACTTTGATGGGTTCTTTGGTGTTGGGCTGAGTTGCTGATGTGGACTAATGATTGCTGTTGATGGTGATGATTATGAGCCTATTCAACTTCCTCGTGGACGACCGGGTGGTAGCTTTTATGGTTTTCCTGGAATCAAGTGATCGCCTCCTTCCTCGTGTCTTGGTGAAATCTTTCTTTGTCCAGTGCTCTCCTCGATCCTGCGCATCTACCCAGCTCCTTGATGATGCTCCCACCCACGTCACGTCGTCTCGGCCACATGTTTGCCCACACCAGCTCTCGAATTGATTGAACGCCCCCTTGGCAACAGCTACGCAATTAAGGCAAATATCCAACGCCCAACCCTGGGGCATTCTTCCGCTATCAGTGCTCGGTGTTGCAGTCGCGGCCCCCGCAGGGCCTGGCGAGGGAGGATTAATTAACTGAAGGGGGCAAAATGAGGTACGACTTATTTTTAGTAGTGACGAGCTCCCCCAGACCGGGTTGTCGCCATCACCATGAGGGACTGTCGGCCAGATTAGCCGGCCCTCGGTGCGCGTTCGAGGCCTGTCGCAGTGCGCTTTCCGGCCTTGTGCATCGGTGGCTGTGATGTGATGCTGGCCTTCGATCGATTCTAGAAAGATTGAAAAAGTTAAAGTTGACCATGACCACCCCAGCTTTTCCTAAGCTCCTTCCTGTTTCGACATGGAAGTCGCAATTGACCCATATGAACGTCACCTCTCGCCAGAAGAGCCGTTGCCAACCGCTATGCGTCCCTCGCGCTTTCCACTCTCGCGTCGCCATCTTCCATATTCTCGCGAGTCTTCAGCGCTCTCCCTTCCCCGGTCGACGAAGTCATGAGGATCGTTGACGACTATTTATGGAATATGCAATTCTCTCTTGTCGATTTGTCCGGCGAGCTGGCCCGGGCAAAGGCCCGTCTCTCGCAGCGGCGCGATGCGTGCCAAGTATGCTCCCGACATCATTCCAGACGGAGACACGCCGGGGTACACACCACGAGGTGTAGTGTAGCGGCACCCCTGTGTACCTTGCCTTGCGAACCAGTCTCTGGGGGCGCGGAGAATTCTTGTCGCAGATCCAAAGTAACCCTTGCCCCCCATCAAGGTACATGGTCCTCCGGGGAATCACAACCTCACACCACCATGTTCTCTCCAGCGCAACCCTACCTCCTTCATTCGGCCGCGGCGGCGATTCCTTTCCCTTTCTTCCCCGAGCTATTGTCGTCAGCATCTCTTCTCGAAAAAAAGTCGTTTTCTGCTCGGGTCCGCTATAGCTGCTACCCATCTTGCTACCATGGCCATCGCCATTCCATGGCTTCAACCTTAGCCGCAGTGGAGCGGGCGCTCACAGCTTGACATCAAGTGGTGGTAGTGTATAAGCCGGGTAAACAACCCTGTCTCTTAACACGAAACGCAGGTCGCCAAAGTTTGGTTCGTATACCCGGATCGCTCTTCGGAGGCTCTGAAGCCATCGAGAGCTTCGTCTAGACGACGGCTGTGCATTCCTTCGTTGCGCCTGCACATAGTTGGCAGTTTTCGATGCCCATAAAGACGGCATGCCGGGCTCCTAGTTCAAGAATCGTCATTTCATGAAGCAATTGCATCGACAATCTCAATCTCTCCAGAGATTATCAGAATTAACCTCCCCCTTTTTGTGTCTGTGCCCCTCACACCATGCAGCTTGTATCACTGCTGTCCTGGGCCGTCTCCCTGGGTTGCGTAGCAGCTGCCCCAGCCGCGGCGCCCGAGGAGGAATGCAAGCCACGCACCCTCTGCGTTGACGGGATCAACACGTGTGGGGTGAGATTCGGAGGGTAGGGTGCACCCTTGATCACTATCTATCTTGAGCCGTTGGACTAACAGTACCGGCCAAGATGCTACGACACTTGCAAGCCAGAGCTGCGTCCCATCGCCCCCCTTTGTGTTCCGGCCACAACTGCCAGCAGCTCTTCCAAAGCAACCAGTGTCACGGTCACCACCACCAGCATCGTCACTCACACACTCATCCCACCCACCACCCGGCCAATCCCCACGCCCAGGACGTCGGCGTGCCTCGATGGCCGCGAGGGCTCCGGATATACTGTCTGTTGGGATGGTATCAACGACTGTGGCCAGATGTACGGAGGGTATGTCGAACTCGCTCTAATTCTTCACCTTTCTAGTCTTTATCCCTCTACCCGACTGCAACATAGACGACGCTCATGAGACTGTCGAAGGTCCAACGAGAAACTGACAACATGACCAGATGCTTCGCGGACTGCAAGCCGTGGCCAACCTTTTCGAAGCCCCCTTGCCGCACCATCACTACCTCCAAGACAGTCTCTTCTCCCCCACCCGAGCCAACGCCACTATAGGTATCTTGAGTCTTTCACGTTCAAAATGGTGGCTTCACACGTCATAGGTAACAGGATCGGCCTCAACCAAGGCCACCCGTCAACAAAAGTAGATCAATTCAAAACTTTTCAACAGACCCATGACAAGTCAGAACATAGTGCATCATCCCACGCCGATCTACCCACCCACCCTCACTCAACGTCATACCCTTATCCATCCACACTCTCCATCCCAGCGCAGCACCGCTCCCGTGTCCTCGCCCCTTCCCAGCGCCGCCGTGGCGTCAGCCACTCGATCCACTGCGACCCTAAGCGGTACCCGCAGCCTGGGGAGAAGTGAGCAGGGTTGCTTCCTGTTGCCCTACCTACTTTGCTCTGCCTTGCTCTTGCAGACATAGGGACGGGAACAAACTCGCCCGCGGTAGGGGGTCAGGCTGCAAATATGTGTCTGGTGGATGTATGTGTGCGAGATACTCCCGGTCAATGCCGATATCGGGACGTCCCGTTATCCTTGATGTTTGGTATCTGGGGGACGTACATATTGCAGGTCATTCCGTCAGCTTGGTCTACTTGAAATGGAGAATATGGAAGTGAGCACCTCCATTGTTTGCAGCAGATACTAGGCGGTATCTTAACGATCCATCTGTTCTGCATGTATTGTACAAGAGAGAGTCACAGCCAGCTACTCCCCATAACACGCTCGTGGGCACCGTGACGCGAGTATAACATTTCATTCCTTGTGTTTTTTCTATCACTAACATCATGTCCACTGCCTCTTATGTACCACACAACTCCACAAACACTCAAAATCATGACATCGTATCTTGCTCGCTCCTTTTAGAAACACGCTAGCACCATTGATGTACCCAACTCGGCCTCACCTAGCTAATTCATATATTAAAGTACCAATACTACATGCTCGCTAAGTACTTCACGTCGCCTCCCTCACGCAACTTGGTACCTTTCTCGATCACAGCCTCCTCCATCTCGCGCTGATACGCCCTCATCTTCTCCTGGTATTCCGGCATGAACGCGCCCAGTGTGCGGACAGCAAGCAGTGCCGCGTTGGTGGAGTTGTTGATTCCTACCGTTGCCGTTGGGACTCCTCTCTGAATGCAGTTGTTAGAATTAGTCAAGATAGAGGAACGGAGCAACTGAGAAATACATACCGGCATCTGGACAATGCTCAACAAGCTGTCTAGCCCATCCATGTGGGTGGCCTTGACTGGTACGCCAATGACTGGCAGAGGCGTCTCGGACGACAGCATGCCTGGAAGGTGGGCAGCTCCACCAGCAGCAGCGATGATAACCTTGATTCCCTTACCCGCAGCCTCGTCGGCAACGCGCATCATATACTTGGGCGTCCGGTGGGCCGAGGTGATGTCAAGCGCGTATGGGACGTCGAATTTCCTGAGAATTTCTAGGCCTGCCTTCAAAACGGGGAGGTCGGAGTCGGACCCCATCGTCACCAGTACGAGTGGTGGGCCGGAAGGGACATCGCCATTGACTTGAGCCGCCTTCTCATCCCCGTTGACAGAGATCGGCTTCTCAGGCTCCGCAGCTGGTTTCTTGCCCTTCTTGGAAGCTTTCCTCGACGGTTTAGACGCCGCGGCTGGCTTGACTTGCTCTGGCTCTGGCTTTGGCTCCTTCGGAGCAACCCCGTTCGCGACGTCAATTCGTTCTTGTCGAATCTCATCAACCAACTGAAAGAAGGGTTGGGACTTTTGTTGAAGTTCGTCAATGGACCCGTCACCAGTGATGGTGATGTGACCAATCTTGCGGCCGGGCTTCGACTCCTTGCCATATAGGTGAAGGTAGCAGGCGGTGTCCGTCCCAAACGTGCTTCTAGCCAGACGCACGAGTTTGTGGTGCGATGAGGGCGAAGCTCCTCCCAAAATGTTGAGCATGAGAGCCGACTTCACTTTGGGAACGAGCTTTTCTGGCATGTCGAGGTCAAGCACGGCATGTAGTTGAGCCTGGTACTGCGACATTTGAGGAACAGCCTCAATCGTGTAGTGTCCGGAGTTGTGCGGCCGAGGCGCAACCTCGTTGACCATCAGAGATCCTGGAAAGGGGTTAGGCCTCGAGCTTGAACAACATGATACTCGGGGGCTCCTACCGTCCGCAAGAACAAACATCTCAACAGCATAGACGCCGCGGCCAGATAATGTGCTGATGACGGCAGTGGCCAGTTCTCTAGCCTTTTCGCATGTAGCTTGAGACACCCCCCTTGGCGGCATGTAAACCTTGGTGCAGATGCTGTCCTCGTGGACCGTCTCGACGGCAGGGTAAGCAATGCATCTTCTGAGATTGCCCTCATCATCCTCAGTCCGGACAACCATGACGGCGAGCTCCATCTTGAATAGAACCCACTTCTCAGCATAGAGCGATGTGCCTTTCAATGCCTCGAGGGCAGGCTCGAAGTCCTGCTCACTCGCGACCTTGTAGTTGCCCCGACCATCATAACTTCCTTTCCTTGCCTTGAGCATGAAGGGAAAGCCAAAGGTGCTCAGAACGGTCTTGAGCGAAGCGATGCTATCGTCTCCATCCTGGATAGACACCTGCTTGGCGACCGGAAGGCCGCTCTTTGAGAAGTGCTCCTTCTGGAGGTACTTGTCCTGGATGAGGCGGAGGGTCTCGTAAGAGGGGTGGATTGGTGGGCGGTGCATCTTGGTAGTGCCGTCTGGGAGCCCAATCTCAACGCCATTTTTCGCAACGTCCTCGAGAACCTCCGTGTCGACATGCTCGATCTCGACAGTGAGATAGTCGGAGTGAGCGGCGAGTTCACGAATGGCCATAGGGTCCTTGAAGGAGCCAGTGACATGGTGCTGGCTCTGGTGCACCTGCTTGGCGGGACAGTCCTTGGTATCGAGAACGGCGATTTCCATGCCCAGCGGGTTCGCGGCCTCGCAGAGCATGCGACCCAACTGGCCGCCGCCAAGCAGGCCGATGATGGTTGAGCTGGATGCGCCGGCCATTGTCGGTGTTGATTCTGAGTCTGCTGCGTCCGCTTCTGGGTGGGCGCTCCGATACTGTCGCGATATGAGATGGCTCACAGACTTGAATCTCAGCAAATCGCGCCCATTGAAGATCATGGGGCAGGTGGAGGCTGGGGTAAATGACTCGATAGCTCAGATGAAGCTATGAAATTTTGATGTCACAGCATCCCCACATGCCCGCTGCAAGCAAGAGCGTTGCAGATGTCGCGCTGGTGGGCGTTCTCGCCACCCACATTGCAGCCAATCAGGTGCCACAAGGACCTGCAGAGAGAGCTGCTGCCCCGCTAGCTTTTCGGCTCAGCGCTCTTGAGCGTGCATTGAGCGGATGAACCCAACGGTCTTCAACGGTCAACCCTACAGCCTCATAAATCTCCTGGAAATATTCTATGATTTAGGCCCAGCAGCATCGCTGAGAGTATCCTTCAGCACACAAGAAAGGGATCGATCAGACCAGACTGGCCAAAGCCATCAGGGTCCCATTCACCTCACAGTCACTCGTTACCCCTCCTCAACCGTCTTCTCAGTGAGAGCTTCAACCAACCTTGGTGCCTGACCAGCGCCGACTCACAAAGTTTGCCAACAACACACAATATCGCGATATCAAACAGCATCGCACCGAGAATCTCGTGTTTTGTGAGGCGTGCATCATTTCTGTGATGAAATTATGACCGAAAATATGGACTCAGATCATGTTCAGTAAGAGCGCCCCCCTTTCCCTTCAACCTTGAATTCATGGTAGGGCAAGCGACTTAGTGTCACCCCATGATCCTCATCATCCGTAGCTCATCAACTAATTTCTTTCCAACTAAGCCCCCTGAAACTATTCGAGCTTGCCAAAAGCCAGAAGCGATTTCTCTTTACATCTGCACCCATGGTGCGGTACAGTAAGGTGAGCCTTCAAAACCTCATCTTTCCCTTCATGAAAAACCACTTACACCCAGCCAGCTCGCCTTCCGCCAAACAGTCCACGAATATGGCACAGATCTCTGCTGGACGCCGATGATCCTAGCCAAAGAGTTCAACAGAAACGGTTTTGCCCGAGACAGCGGTTCGGCCCCCTGACCACTCCAACACCTCAGTCAACCCCTGACAACCCCCCCTAGACTTCACAATATCAACAAAAGGCCCCCAACCCCCCACCATCGTCCAATTCGGCGCCAACGTCCCCCTCGAGCTCGCACGCGCCTCGACCCTCGTAGCCCCCTACGCCTCCGGCGTCGATCTCAACTGCGGCTGCCCCCAATCCTGGGCCTGCGCCGAAACCCTCGGCGCCGCCCTCATGGAAAAGCGCGAGCTTGTCCGCTCCATGGTCATCGAAACCCGCGCCGCTCTCTCCGCCGCCGGCTACTCCGTCGCCAAAGAAGCGTCCATCTCCTCCCCCCTCGGCCGCAGCATCTCCGTCAAGATCCGCGTGCACAAGGACCTCCGCAAGACTATGGACTTCATCACCACCGTCCTCGGCCCCGCGCAGGACCGCGACATCGACTTCCTCACCATCCACCCGCGCACCCGGCACACGCCCTCTAGCACCCCCATCGACGTCGAAGCGCTGGAGATCCTAACCTCTACGTTCGGCGACCAAGTCCCCATTCTCGTCTCGGGGGATGTCTTCACGCTGAACTCCCTCCCCTACACATCGGACCTCCTCCCGTCGGAAAAACCCGACTTACCAGCCCTGCTTAAACTCGCAGGCCTCATGTCGGCCCGGGCGATCCTCGCCAACCCGGCGCTGTACGCGGGGTACGAGGCGTGTCCGTGGGAGGCGGTCGATACGTTTCTGAACAATGCGGTACGGTGCCCGTTGCCGTTTAAGCTGGTGCTGCATCATGTGAGTGAGATGTGTGCGCCTGGGCTGGGGCCGAATAAGAAGGTGCTATTGAGTAGGAAGGAGAGGGGGGAGTTGATGGGGTGTGGGAATATGTTAGAGTTGATTGATTTTTTGGATGGGAAGAGGGGGGAATGGGGGGTGAGGAGGGATGGGAAGGGGAGGTGAGGTGAAGGGGTGATGTCTGTGGGTCTCTAGGGGGTATGAAGGGGTAGTAGGGATACCTACTTTTGGATGGATGAACTGCTCGTGATACCCACAGGACGAGACGAATAGAGAAGGGAGGCATGGTGTCACATGATATCTTTCATATGCGATCAAGACAGCACTGCAATTTTAGCCTCTGCAGAATGACTGACCTGCTCTCAAGCAAACACCAGTACGAAAAAGACCCGGAGTCGCTTACAACCACTCTCACAGTGGAGGACAACAAAATTGCACCGTCAACCTCGGCGGAGGGCCTGATTTACTCTCAGACATGGTGACTGTGACGAGAAAGTCATAGTATTACTTGCAACCACTCGCACGATGAAGGACAACAGCACTGCAATTTCAGCCCCCCAAGAGGAATCGAACCCTCCGAGCCTCATCACCCACCCACCCACCCACCTCTCGCATCTCCTCACACCTCGCACGCATCCGGAACATACACAGAGAACTCTCATAAAATTCAGAGCTCACCCACCCACCCACCAGGATTCTACCTCCCACGCTGCGCAGCTACGTACCTAGCCAGCTTAGCTCATCAACGCCAATGCTAATCTTACCCCGAGCCCCCGTCGAGACACGATGATTAGGCTCGCTCATATAGTTTACAAAAGGCCTCCTCCTACCCATCCACCCACCCAGAATAGCCACAGCCAGCTTCCATTTGTAAACCAAATCATCCCAAGCGTCTTGGGTCTTGCACCCACCATCTTAGGTGCCCGTTTCCCCCAAACGCCAATTTCGGTCATGGAAGAATGAAAACACAAAACACAAAACAAAAAGCCCCAACACGCCAAGTCGCCATGGTGTAGAAGAGATGTAATGGAAAGGACGCCGGAATACACAAGACACAATCTTTTTTGTTGTCACAGAGGTGAGTGAGAGATCACCTTATTTCCCCCTCGTCCTCATCCGTAAGCCTTGCCTTCTTGGCGTCCCTCTCGCCGTCAGAGTCGACGTCCATATCGACGCTCTTCCGCTTAGAGCCAGGGAGAACAGGCGACTTGAGACCACCGTTGGAGTGGTCATGGGAGGACATCTCGTTGGCTGCCGTCTTGAGGAGGGCGTCAGAGTCGCCTCTGCTCCGCTGGGAGGCCATTTCGATGCTCATCATCGAGGTGTCGGGGTTTGCGGCGCCATCTTCCTTCTTAATGGTGGGATCCTCCTTCTTTCCACCGTCGTTGTCCTCCCTGCCGTTGGCGCGCCCCGGGCTCTGTGTGCCGCGGTCTGTGCCGATCGGGGTGCCGCCGCGGCTAGAGCCCGCGTCGATGTTCTCACCCCTCCTCCTCGTGCTCTCCAGGTTGAACTCGGGCGAGCCGGGAATCTTAGAATCCTGCTTCTTCAGCGGGTTCTCCTTGTAGAACTCGGTCATTATGGAAATGGCCTTGTTGATCAGGACTTCGTTCCCGTCGAGGAACCGCCACCAAGCTTCGCCTCGTAAGTCGTCAATCTTTTCTTGCGTGACTGTCGTAGCGAAGAAGATGGCGCTCGTCGCGAGGTCGCGCGCCGTCATGAGCAGGGGAAGAATGGTCAAACAGGCGTCGTTGCAAAATGCCCACGCAGCATCGCGTATCGGCTTGTCGTGAATCTTGCCGATATCCTCCAGCTGTTTGTATAGCTGGTGGTACGGAATGTCGATCATGAGGTCAAACGTGAGCATCTCGAGCATCAGCTCCTCGTAGGTGAGAATGCTGTCGCGCCATCGCCAATACTCCTTGCTTTGCTCATCGATGATTGCCTTTGCGTTCTTCTGCGCGACCTTCCCAACCGCGATGATCAGGTCCTTGGTTTTCCTACAATTCTCCTCCGTCTTGTTGGCGAGAAAGAGCGCAGTCGCGGCAATGTTCTAGACGGCAAATTCCTGGTCAGCAGCGTGCCTTCTTCGCGCGCGCAGGCATTACCTACGTAGTGGTGAATACCGCCTTTCTCCTCCACCATACTACACCGCATGTAGAAACGATGGAAGAAGACTCCCGCAACCCAGAGCGTCGTTTGCGGAAGGCTGAGCAGGATGCCCGCCTGGTAGATGAAGTTGACGCCCTTCGCCCTCCTTAGTCTCTCTTCCGCCACCCATAGGCCATCAATTATGCTAGGCGTGCTTGCCACTTCCTCGGGAGTGAAGAACCATTGCTCGGGGCGCGCCTGTAATGCTCGCTGCGGGCTCGAGTGCGCAGGCGATGGCGCGCTGCGGCGCGAGAGTGGCCGTGGGGGTGAGGTTCTCGAGCTGTACGCCGGCGGGGACGGTACAGCGGGCGGGACTTCGCGCCTTCGGACTGGGGATTTCGATGTGCGGTCCGCAATGGGCGGCGGCGGTTTTGGGGGGAGAGAGGGAGGCTGATAGCCCTCTCGCGCGGGTCGGTATCTGTCGACGTTGGACATCCTGCGCGGTGCTTCTGGTCTCTTTCCGATGCCGATTGAATTATCCTCCTCCTTGCGCCCGTTACGATGGCTGCGGTATCGCCGTGGTCATTGGTGAGAGCAAATCGATGCTAAGTTTGAAGTGGTGTCCAGCAGAAGTATTGAACTTGCCGGCTTTCGCTTGCTTATCGCAACTTTCACATATTGGACCCTAACCCTAGTCATCTAGCGCGGTGGCCCGTGCGTCAACATCTTGACATGGGCTGAGGCCGTATCATTGATCAAAGACAGCAGCGCAAGACATGACTGTTGGGTACTTTGGAGCACATTTGATATTTATCCTTGCCCCGTGTGCCCTGAGGAGGACGTGGGCTAAAACAAACGTCCCTTTCAAGTTTCTAGGAATATAGGCCCGAGGAGTCGTTCCGACCCCACAGTTTGACTGTCCGATCGTGCCCACCACTCACTATCCACTTCCCGTCCTGGCTCACATCCACACTCGCTACCGGCCCTGTGTGGCCGCTTAGGGACTGCACAAGAGCCCAGTCGTCCGCCGAAAATATGTTAACCTTGTGGTCGAAGCCTGCCGAAACAAAGAAGGTACCCGACTTCTTTGGGAGCTGCATGCCTTTATCGTCTTCACCTGGCGGGATGCCCTGCAAGGGGTCGTCAAGACCTTTGAACCACCTCACGTCGGCGACCGCGCTAGAATGGGCGCCGATGCCCCCAGACCGCTGCACTTTCCTGACGTCCCAGCATTTAATCCATCCATCTGCCGATGCTGTCAAGACCCTGTGGCCATCCGAGCCCCAATCCAGCCCATAGATGGGCTTGATGTGGCCGTCAAGATGGCCATCCAGAATCATAACCGTTCGCCCGGAACGAAGGTCCCAGATTCTCCCGATGCTGTCGAGGCCTGCGCTAGCGAGAAGAGACCCGTCCGTGTTGAAGGCGACAGTGTAGACGCCACGTGAGTGGCCCTCTTGCAAGAGAAGCTCTGTTGTTGTCTCGACGTCCCAGAGTCTCCAGGAAGTATCCTCGGATGCAGAGGCTACATATTTGCCTGATGGGTGAAACTCAACACGGCATACGCGTTGAGAGTGGCCTGATAGCGTCGAAAGTGGCGTATCCTGTGTCAACGACCACAGGTGAATTTGACCTTCGGCGCCTCCAGATGCGAGGTTGACGGTGTCGGGAGACACATTGTGGTCTGGCAAAGTGGAACCAGGCCTCCACGCGATGCCGCTTACTTTGCTGGTGTGTCCTCTCAGCGTCTGTTTGTGCTCAAGGCTGGGAACCTCGATGAGCTTCACTTGGCCACCCCAGTTGCCTGTCGCAATCATCTCGCCGTTGGGCGAGAACCTTGTCATGCTAACATGGCGGTCTCCTGCCGTCTGACTGCCCTGGAGCTCAAATGCCTTCAGTCGCTCCTTGATTTCTTTCCGGAATTTGATGTGTGTCCGTAATGGGATGGCCGCCTCTTTCTTCTGGAACTCGATGCGCTTCTTCGCTCGGGGAATCGAATACTGAGCGATCTGTATGCGGGCCTCGAGCAACTCTGGTCCGCCCCTAGAGTAGAACTCCTCCTCTTGCTCCTCGGCTCCCTCCTCCGACTCGGCATCCTTCATGTCGACATCTGCCTTGTCCTGGCCTGCGTTTTGCGCCTGCTCGGTGAGTAGCTCGCGGAGTCGATCGCGCCTGTCGGCGAGCCCCTCGCCGAAGAGTGTGACAGGCTCGCCCAGCTCTCGGAGTTTCGCCCGTACTCGCCCATCGTCGGTGGGGACGGCTATGGTTGCTGCCAAGCGTTTCCGCTCGAACTGGGACAGGAGGGCAGATGCCTTCTCTGGGGCGATGCCGGCACTGGCTCCTGGGATCTCATAGTCGCGGTCGAGGGCTATCGAATAAGTTAGAGGATGCGCTGCGGTACTCAAGTCTGGGAATCAATACTTACGGACTGAGTCTAGGTCAATGCCTCCACTATCCTGCAAGCGACAGCGTGGTCAGCTCGGCCGTCGTCTGCGCTGTTGAGCTTCTGCAATCCAACATCAAAACAAGCGTGTTGTGGAGCTTACCTCGGCATCTGCTTCCTCCACATACGCTCGGCGCGAAGGGTGCATCATCTTTGCGGTAAAGCACCAATCCGTCGGTGGTGTCTTGTGGTGAGGGTGAGGCTTGAATAAGAGTAGCGTTCGGCTGTGGTGCGTGCCTGGCATGAAGTTCGCGCGGGTGCTTGGCACTTTTTTTGGAGTTCGCGACGGTCAGATTTTCAACCCTAACCCTGTATATCAAATTGCCACGGCAAGGAATCACAAGCGAGCTGCATACGTGTATCTCTTGTTCTATCGCACACTTTGAAGATTATCCAAGGCCTCATCGGATGTCTTTAAGGCATTTTCGACTGCAGAAAAGGTCTCTTGTGACACACGCGACGCCTCCGTGGAAAAACCCAGGCCTTGTCGCACGGGCAGGAGCCGTCGGTGGATGTCACCAACTGTCAGTAGAAGATACCTCCCTTTCACCATGTGCTGTAGTTCTAGCGCCAGGTTCCTCTCTCTGTTTCCTGGTATTACGTATCTTTATTTTGCGCATAAATAAAATGGCTCTTTATTGCGGGCTAATTACACCCAACGATGACCACGTCTCGGTCTTGACAGCGCATGAATGGGCTGGCATGCACACCGCGACCAACTCAGGTGCCACCTACGCCTCTTTCCGGTCTCCTTTCATCGCCGCACGATGGTCCGTGTGCGCCACAGACCCAACTCTGAGTGTCGGGTATCTGGAAACTCAGGGAAAAAACAAGGTAGATGGAATGAACAACCGTCGAAGGTTTGTTCACTGGATCATGCATCCATACAAATGGGGATTAGTCGCCGTGTCATTGCCGAGGAGAGAGATCCTGGTCACAACTTAGCTTCCCCAGAACCAAAATTGCCCTGTTGTGGAGCTACGAGGTGGAAGGTATCTCTTCAACAGACATGCCTCAGTGACATCCCCTCAACGGCTCCTGGCCGTGTAAAAAGGCCTGGCTTTTTTCATAGAGGACCCCACATGCATATTTCAAGGCATTCGCTGCATTGAAGAATGCTTGAGCGTATTTCAAAAGGCCTTACGGGGGTGTCATTGAGGTCTGTCCGTTGAAGAAATACCTTCCACCACCTGGGAGCCTAGCCTGCGCTTTCAGGCGGCAATGGGGCGGAGGGGCTGACAGGGCTGGTTCCGCTTGGGGAAAAACTGGAAAACCTTGAATTTGTCAAGTCCTCCTTCCCATCTGACCTCCCTCCCTTCGCTGAGAAACTTCTCTTTCCCACACACACACATAAGTGAATACCGAACAAACAACGACACTTCCATCAATGCATACTCGGACGAACAGCAACGATAATTCTTCTTCATTTTTCAAGTTCCAGATGCGTGCTTCTTCCATCCACCAAGGACCAACTCGAAATAGCCACATTGAGCCGCGCGCCGACGCCCAGCGACGACGAGGAGAGCCTTGAGCGCGACGCTACCGGGCACTGCGCCGTGCGAAACGCGTTCTTTCGACACGAAACAATAGTTTTGAGGGTCGAGAATCGGCTCGCGCATATATTATCTGGAACTTCTTTTAGCAACACAAGAAGCAGGGCCCCCGGGTCCTGAATACTCGACGGAACAATGATAGGCAAAGCGACTCCCGCGCTCAAGACGGTGCGCGGCTTTGGAACCCCGTCCGCCTCTGGCGACGAGGCAGATCTCTCAGACTACCCCTCGACCCCTCAATTTCGCGGAAAGACCCCGGCCAAGAGGACCCACAAGCCGCACATCGTCAACGATGTTGTCAGCGCCAACTGCAGCCCTATCCTCAAGCCCGTCACGTCTCCTGGCATCTCTGGTATTGGCAAGCTACGCATGCAGTTGGAGCCTCTGAGCCTCAACAATGACAGGACGGCGTATTCCTCGCGGGCGAGCTCCATGACCCGCGGCAGCGAGACTCCGGCCAACCGCAGTCGCCGCCCTAGCCGGATGGCCCTGCGCAGCAACAGCCACAGACACAGCAACAGCGGTAGCGGAGACGAGACGAGTTCCGAAGCGACGACCAGCTACGAGATAGAGCTCGAGCATGACTTCGTATGCGACGGCCCAGACATGGACGACAGCGTACTCTTGGATGAAGTCGACGTCGCTCGCTCTCGTCAGAAGATGACGGCGGGCGATTTTGAGCATCTTCGCTGTCTCGGAAAGGGAACCTACGGGACTGTCCTCCTGGTCAAGCAGCGCAGCACGGGCCGACTGTATGCTCAGAAGCAGTTTAAGAAGGCTTCGCTGGTCGTGCACAAGAAGCTGATCGAGCAAACCAAGACAGAGCGCCAGATTTTGGAGAGCGTCAACCGACACCCCTTCGTAGTCAAGCTTTTCTACGCCTTCCAGGATCAGGAGAAGCTTTACCTGATTCTCGAGTACGGCCAGGGCGGCGAGCTCTTCACCCATCTGAGCACAGAGCGGATGTTCCCTGAGTCGACGGCGGCTTTCTACATGGCAGAGATGGTGCTTGCCTTGTCCCACCTGCACCAGACACTTGGCGTCGTGTATCGTGACCTCAAGCCCGAGAACTGCCTCCTTGACGCAGAAGGTCATCTGCTCTTGACTGACTTCGGACTGTCCAAAGTCGCTGTCGACTCGGACGAGTGCAAGTCGATCCTCGGCACCGTTGAGTATATGGCCCCAGAGATCATTCTCGGCAAGAAGTACGGCAAGGCGGTCGACTGGTGGTCATTCGGTGCGCTTGGTTACGACCTGATGACAGGCAATCCTCCGTTCCGCGGGGCAAACCACGCCAAGATCCAGGATAACATCGTCAAGCAAAAGCTGATTCTGCCCTACTTTCTCGGCCCGGACGCCAAGGACCTGTTGACGCGCCTCCTGCGCAAAGAGCCCGCCAAGCGGCTCGGCTCAAACATGCCCAAGGACCTTACCATCATCAAGAAGCATCGCTTCTTCCGCAAGATCGACTGGGCCAAGCTGGAAGCGCGCGAGCTCGAACCGCCGATCCAACCCATGATCACAGACCCCGAGTTGGCAGAGAACTTCGCGCCTGAGTTCACTGAGCTGAGCCTCAGCCCGGTTATGAGTCGGCTTGACGATCCGTGGAGCGCTCACGGCTCTATGGACGGCAAGGATGACGTGTTCGGCGGGTTCAGCTTCGTTGCGTCGAGCAGCTTGCTTGAGGGTCATGCCTTCCAGATTCCAGTGTAGACTTATCTCGCGTGCGTCAACAAAGACAACGACAAGATGGCTTGGAAGAGGGGTAGATGGTCGCCGCGCAAGCGCTCAGAGAGGCACAGTCAGAGGTGTGGTGGAACAACGGGTTCTGGTTTTCTCATCTTTCGGCACGGGTTTACGCTAGGGCGCTTTTGTTGAAGAGCGACGGGAAGGGCGTGAGTGGGTTTTCGCAGTGAGGTTACGGATTTGGGACGGATGGATGGCAAAAGCAATTTACGGGAATGAACTGAACCCCAGAGATGGGGAGGATGGAGTTGGGAAGCAGGTCGACTTGCCGACGGGAGTTCTCTCTAGTCTTGTGTGAAACGGAGTCTTTTTTGGTATTGGTTTGGCTTGGTGTTTGATGTCGTGGTTTAAGTTTTGTGCCCTGTTCCTTGTCCCCATAAGACATTCGCAATGGAGATTGGCCCGTTCGCTGGAAGACGGGTCTGACGGCTTGGGATGGTTGCAGAGAATAGATCGAGTAGATTTCCCCGAGTGCCGTCCGCATCGTCGGCATTCTGTTATAGAGGCTTGGAACCGAGTTGTTTATTGCATCAGTGATGTATCCAGACAATCTGATTTCACTATTCGGCCTCTCTTCGCTCAGCAGATTCCCGCAAGAAACAAAACTGTCTGCAGAGATAATAATAATAAAAATTCTCCGTCCGTTCGGCTAGAGGTACTGCTTGTCGCATAGCCTCCATGTCAAATCCCGGGAGATCTCCAGGCCAGCTCGAGCAGGATCATGCCGAGTGAGCGGCGGCCTCTCGGCGATGTTCGTTCGTACTCGCACTTACAGAAACCATACTATACACTGCTGGAGAGCCTCACATAGGTAGGTACGAAAACGATAACGCAGCAGTTGTTATTCCGACAGTTACTCGTCAGCAAGTCAAATATATCCATCCTCGCATATGCAGCCTCATTCACGGTGAAACTGTTATCGCCAACAACTCATTTGTCGGTCGACTTCCTTGGATATATGTACGCGCTGAGACAAGATTCGGGCCCGAGAGTCTCCATTCCCGTCGGGGCTTTGCGCCTGGCGGTGTGTTTCTATCTCCATTCGCCCAACTGACGGACAGACAGACATAGTGGAGACACTCCCGGATGGGCAAGTCGGAGCGGACCCCCAGTTGACAAGCTACATCTGCCAACGTGCTCCGTGATGACGCGTACCGCAGCTTGCCCCATGTCTCTCTCGACTCTCGGCGTTTCGAACCAGAACCGCCCCGCAGTTGACAGACTGGCGAGCGCAACGGCGGCCGGGCGAGTGAGTGAGTGAGTGACGGACATCGCATCGGGCGGCCGGACGGAGGGGGATTTTTTTTTAATGGATGGGGAGTTAGGATTCGCTGCTGCCAGTGAAAATCCAACGCACAGAACGCACATACTTAGTATACCTACGGATGGATTGTGTCTGTCCAATGGTGATCAAACGGGCGGAGCCTCATGGGGATTTTATCACGATGTTATAGGTCGAGGCCGGTCCTTTTGGTTGGATCGGGAGGAGGAAGCAAGGAACTGCACTGCACTGCGCTCCAGCCAAGAGAATGAACGGGCAAGCAAGGTCGATGAATGAGTGAATGGGGGGATCCACCTCACCTCGTCCGGCATACGCAGGCTGCAGCCCGGGGCCTTGGGGGTGCGCCGGTCATCTTTCCCGGCATTTGTTTGGTGTTCGGTGGCTGGTGTTGCGCGCTGGCACTGGCAGTGTCGGTGATGGTCGGCGGCGGTCATCAACAATTGTGGAGAGGAAAGAATTGGAAGCGACCAATGGGAGCAAAGGTATTTGCGCAACGAGGCGTCGCTTGCATGTCCGAAAACAGTTGCGACAGACGTGGGGGAGAGTCGAGGGCCAAGACCACGGGGTCGGGTTGCGTGGTCTGGAATACTTGCCGACAACGATACCCAGATGCGAGAAGCAAGGCGACGCTGGAAAGTCTCAGATCTTGCTTGCTCTCCTGGCGCAAGGCAGGACGATGCCGAGATAACAGAACGGGATGTTGAACGGCAAGTCGAAGTCTTGGGTTCCTACAGAGCGCGGATGGCAACCTCTACCAGTGTCGTCAACCACCCCGTTACTCATTACTCACAACTGACAAATGTTCTCGCCCACCGTCTCACAAGGTTTCTTGCACGAGGTCTGTCTGCTCGGCAATACCATCTCCCTCGGGGTGAGAGACCGAAAGCGAAAGACGGTTTAACTACCGTTGGGAACTTACCCGTCGTCACTTTACGAGCAATGGGACTAGAGTCTTGACTCAACTGGGGACCAGGGAGCCAACAACGTTGGTGGCGCTAACCATGACCTGGCTGATGTCTATTTCCAGGCGGGCTGACCATTGATCGCGGGGGAGCGAGAAAACCCCTTGAGTTGTTCACTCAGCATCCATGTTTGAGAAACATGAACACAAAAAAATAGCCCCCCCTATATGCCGACAGTTACTGCCCCTAAGATTTGACGCAAAGGGCATCTCTGCCGCCTCCAGCGCATAGAATGATAAGCCCTTTGGAGTCCATAGGCGTGATGGTGGAGGGTGACATGCGAACCGCACATCCTCTTGGCGCATGGGCTGAAGCCACACCATGGATCCTACCGCATCGAGCTGTAACTCGCTATCGATTGTGTTCCAGCAAGTGTCCCGCGGTTGTGTCCACATCGATCGCAACTCTGTGTCCTCTGTGTCTGGCGGGATAGGCTAGAGATGGCTTGCACACCATCTTCACAGCAGAACCAAGTCGTCGCGACGAGCTCTGTGAAACGGGCCATAGTGCTGGGCATTGGGAAGAGTACATGATAACAGCAGCCGCCGTGCAGAAGCCACTCGCAAATGTAAGCCGCAGAGGCCTTCATGATGTACCCCTATATTTAACTTTTATAAGGTTCCCCCATCATGCTGCCAAGACAAACCTGGTTAAGACCCAGCCCCGCGCCCCCCAAGAACGCGTGTGTCTCCCCCTTGCCGTTGCAAAAAAGTAATCCGATGCGCTGGCACCCATTGGGCCACACTTCAGACGGTTCTGCCAGGATCGGCGACCGATGGAGATCGCAGCATGGAAATTAGCAGCCCTTTTTTTCCTTCGCGGTGTCCGGCGCGGCCTAATCCGTAAACCTGGTGTGCTCTGCGCCGACCGACTTTTGACGCGTCCCCCTCTCAGCCGTCAGCACGCCACGGGTACTTTCATCTCACTCCATGGGTTGTGTTGGTTATGCATTGCCACAGACAGGAGGCAGGTGCGCGAGGCTAGCTGGCCGGCCAGGCTAGGCCCGGTGATATTAAGATGTCCCGACTCCCCCGAATACATACCGGAAGTCACACGGTCTGCCCCTGAGTCCTCGTCCTCGTCCCTTCGTCACATCTCTCGACACTTCACCGTCAACTGTCACACCTTGTTGACTGTTGCCTCACTCTCCCAGGGGTGACTGACTGTGACTGATCCAAGTCATCATCAGAGCCACTCCTTCCTTTGTGGCGACACGCCCCGGAACTCCTTCCCCATCTCGAAGTCCGAAAAAAAGACAAGGGGCAACCCCTACAATTCGTGCTCGTTACCACTCCTTCGGAACACAGAAATTGTTGCTCCCGTGCAAAACCCTTCGGCTTCGTCGATTGTGTCTTTCCATTGTTGTATCCATTGGTGACCTACACCGAGATAGACACATCTTGGCGACGGTTGCGCATCTCAGCCCTACCCTTCCTAGCACCGTTCACAATGACGGTTACTAGGACGTCTTTGCTGGCGGCGGCTCTGTCGTGTAAGTTTCCCCGTTAGCCGCTGAATGGACGCAGCGACTTCTTGCCATACGCAACTTGGCTAACTTAACACCATCCTAGACGCAAGCCTCGTCCATGGCGCAGTCGTAAATTACTGCCCCGACAATGGCAACGGTGTCTGCTTCAAAGTCGCTGTTCCAGAGGCCTCTGCCAGCTCTGGTTCCGGAGACATCTACTTCAGCATCTCGGCGCCGACGTCCTTTTCATGGGTATCTCTCGGCACCGGAACAAACATGCAGAACTCCAACCTCTTCGTGGTGTACCAGGATGGGCAGGGGAACATGACACTCTCCCCGCGACGGGGTACCCGCCATACGACCCCGACGCTGGATACAAGCAACACTGCTGCGCAGCTGACTCTGCTTGGCGGGAGTGGAGTTGAGGGTGGGCAGATGGTTGCGAACATCAAGTGTTCTAACTGTGAAACTTGGAGTGCTGGCTCGATGTCCCTGACGAGCACATCCGCAGGTTGGGTCGGTGGGTGGAAGAGCGGCAGCTCGCTGGGGACCACAGACCAGAATGCAAGAATCGCCCAGCACGACGACACCGTTACCTTCAGCCTGGACTTGACCAAGGCGACTGTTTCCACGAGCGGCAACCCTTTTACCGAGGCTGAAACCGGCGGCGACGGTGGCAACGGTGGAAACGGTGGCAACGGTGGAAACGGTGGCAGCGATGGTGGCGATGGCTCCGACTCTGGATCAGGAAGCGGCTCGGGGTCGGGAACAGGATCGGGCTCTGGGTCAGGGTCGGGGACGGGGTCGGGGACCGGCTCGGGCTCAAATGGAGGCGGCGCCGTTACCCAGACAGGGTCATCCTCGGGAATCAGCGCTGGTGTCTTGACAGCTCATGGAGTCGTCATGGGTCTTGTGTTTGCCGCCCTTTACCCCCTTGGCTCGCTTTTCATGCCTCTGTTTGGCAAGTGGTGGGCTCACGGAGCCTGGCAGATGGTCGCCTTCGTCCTCATGTGGATTGGTTTCGGAACGGGCTACAAGGCCGCGAAGGACCGACAGATGGTAAGTGCACCATACGCGGTTGGGGACCGTGCAAGTTTGCTGACATTGCCATCTAGCTCTTTGACAACCCGCACACCCTCTTCGGCGCCGTAGTAGTCTGCCTGCTGGCAGTCCAACCCGTTCTAGGCTGGGTGCACCACACCCACTTCGTGGCAACCGGTAATCGCGGCTTCGTGAGCTATGCCCATATCTGGTGGGGCCGCATCCTGCTCGCTCTTGGTGTCATCAACGGCGGAATCGGTCTTCAGATGGTCGGCGAGAAGCAGCCCGTCATCATCGCCTATTCTGTCGTCTCTGCCATCTTGTTTGCTGCGTGGTTCGGTGTCAAGGTGTTCCGCTTTTTCGGCCCCAAGGAGGACAGGCATAAGCAGCTCAACAGCCCTACGGTAGAGCCCATTGAGCTTCCGAGGCGGCCGTACCAGAAGACGAGGGAGGACCGGTACAGATAGAGACGACGGAAGGATGAATTGCGCGATCTAGATGTCAGCTAGAGGATTTGATGTTTTAGACCGAGTAGAACACAGATTGGTCGGTCGGGTAAGAAAGTTTGATGGGAGTTTGGAGCAAAACAGATGTTTGATAGCTGACTCTCGAAATCCGGATTTGGGCGTTAGTCGATTTCTTCAATACCACGGCGGAATATACAGTATATTGGTTCAGATGGCTGTCCTTCTGGTTGAGGCTTGCTTTCCAACATGTTCGATGGCGAACATCGCCGATACCCCACTGCGAGGGAGTCAGATGTTGATTGAGCTTTGCGATGCTCTGTGACCCTGTGAAAATGCACGCAACATCCACACGGCTTTACAAACCACCACAATGAGGCATGAGGTCCGATGCGAAAGATCAGGCGGCGTGCTTGGGAAGATGTTGCAAGTCTCAAACTACTGCTTGCGGTGCGCTGGTGACGAGAGAAATGGTTGGACGGTTGGATGCCATCCCATCTTCCGCACTAAGAGAGGGGCCGTTCGTGGATATCTCATCCATGCTCGGAGCTCGGAAGCTCGGCTGCCAAAAAGTGAAGGCAGGCACAACCGGCAACCAGAAGGCCAACATTAAGAGAGTCAGTTTCTCATTTCTATAGGTGAACAAGCAATACAAAACTCCAATCCGTACTTAGATTCGTTTCCCAAAGTCGGAGAATTGACTTCATCTGAAAGTGGAGGGTAGCTGTGAGATCACGTGACGCGGAGGTGTGAGCTTTCGTGGTGGCGCCAAATCAGCCGGCAGTTTTTCGCTCAGAGGTTTTCGACAGCAAACGCTCTGCGATCTACGTCTGTCAATTCCACACCCCCCAGTCCATCCTCCAAGATGCTCTCTCCTCTCTCCCGGGCTGCGGTAGGTCTCAATTGGCCCATTAAATATCGTCGGGGCGCATTGCTAATGGGATTGCTGTGCAGAGCGCTCGCAAGGCGGTCTCCGCCATCTCCAGATTCGCCGGCCGAAATGCCGCCCAGACCCAGATGAGGACCTTCATTGCCCCGACAGTCTCGCGGAGAGGTACGTCCCACACGATTTCCTATGCCTCAATTACACGGTGGATATTTCATGGCTCGAGGTGGTCGAGCTGTCGGTAATTCACAATGCCCCCGACAATCTCGATACGGATCATGACGACAGAGTCAATTACGCCAACGCGACCGACCACACAATCCCTATCGGGAACCTACAACAACCTATATACGCGGTCAATCCCCCTATGGAGCTATGTGGCGACAACACTCTACACACCTGAATCACAACTCGACCCCCAAACACCCCCCGAAACACCAAACATCACAACCCGACACCATCCGATCCCCGCACTCCACAAACCTCTCACGCGCACATCTACACGAAGCTAACCCACCTCTCTCACAGCCGACTTCGTCCAGGAGCTCTACCTCAAGGAGCTCAAGGCCTACAAGCCCGCCGCCATCAAGGAGTCCGACTCCGTCGGCCAGGTCGCCACCTTCTCGGTCCCCAAGGCCCCCAAGTCCCCCGAGGAGTCCGACCTCTCCTCCAGCCTCCAGGAGTACGAGGCAATGGCAGTCGAGGTTGAGGGTTCCGAGGGCACCGAGGCCGGCGCCTCCGCCCCCGTCATCGAGGACTGGCTCGTCGAGGAGGAGGAGGAGACCGGTGGCCACTAAGCCGCCCGATACCGAATAGACGATCCCAGTGCCGAAAACCCTCACGTTTCGATGATCCAAGCACAAAAAAGGAAACCAAAATCACCACTCTGCCTTCGGTTTTGTACTGATTAGGGTTCCCGTGAAGGTGGATGGCAGCAGTGACGTGGATCAACAGACTTGATGCCAACTGAACTGGGACAAGGACTGGCAGGCACTTGGTTGGACGAGGATGGCGAGGGGGGAGTAATCCACACGTGTACATTGTTATTTTCACCTTGTTATAAGACCACAGGGGAGGCGTCCTCGTTGAAGATGCGCTATTTACAACTTGCTTGTGACCTAGGTGTTGATATTATGACCTCCTGGCATAACTATGCAGAACCAAAGGTTTCCCGATAGGTTGGGACTTCCATTCTGCCCATTGCCATTCTCACCTCTGGTAGCAGATCGAAGGGAGGTATCGTATGAAGATACAGCCACGAAGGCACTAACCGTTAAAGCGTGACCTTGACCAGGCCTTGAGATACCTACCATTGCTCAGTTCAACCATTGCCCCAGCAAATCAGGAGACATCGTCCCCATGAGATCTTTTATACCCATCCTCAGCTGCCCTCCACTGCCTACCATCTCCTCAACACCCCCTCGTCACGTCAATACCACACTCTCAAGGCCACGACAGCTTCTCTTGTGCCCTTATCTCAGGTCCTGCTCTCCGCTGTAAACCAGAAAGCCCTTTATGGCTGAATATTAGACATCACGTCAAGTATATCGGGATTTCCGGGAGTTCTTTTTCACGAGACAGCCCTGCACACTTTCACCAAACGTCACCACGAGCGGAATCACAACGAACTCAAGTGAACGGGCATCGACGCACTGAGTGCTATTGGAGCTCGCTATAATTTTCTAGCCTACACGGAAGGCTGTATATGAAGACGTCGGACCACCCCGCCGACGCTTCGTTCTTCAACTTTCCCTTCAGAGCAACTCAGCCAGCCCATGCTCTGCCCTACACTACTTTGTGCAGGGCTATATGAATATTTCTGCTCAGCCGTGGCTTGTAGTTATTAGGGGTGACCAGCTGGGCCGTATTATTGCCAGTTTGGCAGTTGACTCCCAGTCTGATCCACGTTTGACCAACACCTTCCACCTACAAACAATGCACAGGGAGACTCAAAGTCTTGGGCCGTGTCGGGAATTGTCATTCTTTGCCATTGGATAAATCATTTCCATTAGACACCCTCGCCCAAACCAGAACGCCCCGCCAAGTGTGCGTTCAGCTCAACCAAAACCCACCATGCCAATATGACCGCCTTGAATGCATTATGCCGTTGCTCGTGGAACTCATCAACAAAGAAGTTGTTTTCTGGTCATTTCCGCCGCATCCAGGAGTAGAGAAATAAAACAGTGTTGGAGCGGGAATCGCCCCATCAGGGGTGAATAAAAAGATGTCAGCTCCCATCACATATCATCGAAATTGGACGAGCCAAACATTTGCTCGTCGTTCGTGTTGGTCTTGACGATGCCGCTCATGCGATTGGCCCCTCGGTGGTCGAGGTCGTTGAGATCATCCCAGTCGTCATCCTTCTTACGGTCTGAGACATCATCCATCTCCTCGTCGTCCTCGTACTTGCCACCATATCGATCCCGCATGTGGTCATCAAGGGCGCTTTCATCCACAAATGTGAATCCCTGAAAGTTGGCCTGCACAGACGGGGAGAGCGGCGTTGATGTAGCAAAACCACGAGCCAAAGCAGCTGCCCGCTCGTTGAGTGACCCGTTTGTGTTTAGGGCGTTTGTGAACTCAGGGTCGAAGTACGAGACATCAGTATCGTTCTTCAGCTGCGGCTTGAATGGGGGCGTGATCAGCTTCTTGGCGAGCGCATCCCAGTCGATGTCGTTGAAGAAGGCGTGCCTTTTCAGCTCCTCGGCGTCGTCTGTTGCTCCTAGGCGGTGCTTGGGATTTCTGTTGAGCAGCCCCTTGACGAAGTTGCGTCCCTCAAGAGAAAGGGTGTCGCGGGGAAACCTGACCTTGCCAAAGGCAATGTTTTTGTACATTTGCTGGGTGTCTTCGGCATAGAACGGGCTCCAGCCGCAGCACATCTCGAAAACAAGAACGCCCAACGACCAGAAGTCGACCATCTTTGTATAACCAGCTTCGTCCAGGAGGACTTCAGGGGCCAGGTACTCGGTGGTGCCGCAAAAGGTGTTCGTCGTGTCGTTCTTGGTCAGATTCGCCTTTGACAAGCCGAAGTCACACAGTGCAATGTGTCCGTTGGCGTCAAGGAGGATGTTCTCAGGTTTGAGGTCGCGGTAGACGATGTCGTTTTCGTGAAGGTGTTGAATCGCAAGAATCAGCTCGGCGATGTAGAACTTGGCTCGCTTTTCTTCAAACTTGCCGTCCTTTTGCAGATGCCAGAATAACTCTCCACCAGACATATAGTCGGTCACCAGATAAAGATCTGATGGCGTCTGGAAAGAGAACTTGAGGCCCACGATGAACGGTGAGTCTGCCATCGCTGTCCTGACCAAAATGTTCCTTTCGCCGACAGTATGTGCCACCTCTTTTTTCTGAACGATCACTTTCTTGGAGAGAACCTTCATGGCGTAAATTCTCTTGGTGTCCTTCTTCCGCACCTGGTAGACCTGTCCAAAGGTGCCCTTTCCGATAAGCCGCAGGATTTGGAAGTCTTCGGGCCCAAAGTGCTTCTGCTCGGCTCGTTGGTAAAGCGCCTCGACGTATATTTCTCCTGTGGGGGCATTCTCAGCCATGGTATCGGCGTGTCCTGTGAGCGGAAACCATCCTCGGACCGGACCGTCTCTTTCGGATGGTTTGGCTCGGAAGTCGACGTGCCCAAGGAACTCCTCCCCTGACTGGCCATAGCCATAGACCGAGATGTCAACAAGCATATCCGAGTCTACGACATCGCTGCGAATTTGTCAGTGATAGGAGCTTTAGCACACGCAGAAAAACGCCTACAATATGGCTTCGGCATCCCACTTGGGGTTAGTGAAAGAGCGGCGAGCATTGCCCTTTCGGAAGGTGTTGTAGTCGCTGATGCTGGTGTTGCTGCTTTGCCTACTCCGCATGGGGATAGCCATTGCAGGCCTGCCAGAATCGCTCCCTTGGCGCTGAATGGGAAGGCCGCCCATTGCAACAGCGGCGATAGCTGCCTCATCGTCTACCCCCTCCGCAGGGCGAGGTCCTCCCGAGATGAGCTCGCTTCGTTGGAAGACAACCACCACATACGGGTCTCGACATATTTTCAACCCCTTTGCCTCCGCAATCTTGACCGTGAGTTTTCCCTTGGCCGCTGGTGCCTGGGCCCCGGGAGGCGTTGGTGTGTGAGTTGCCGTACGATCAATCCTGTCGCCGTTCTCTCGACTGGTGTCCTCCTGGCTGGCACTTCGTGGCGGGGGAACCGATACCGAAAGCGCGCGAGTCGGGGTCGATGTACCGCTCTTTTGGGCCGAGACATCTGTTAGCTTCTTGAGATGTAGGACGGAGGCTGACCCTAAAGAAACACCCTCTACACCCGAAGTGGTACGTGAACAGTTTGGAGAGTTAGGAACGGTGGCAGGACATCCAGCAGGGTTTGACAAGTGACGAGCAGATACGCTCGACCCGTCAACGGCAGCTGACAGGGGTGCCATAGACAGTCTGCGCATCTTCCCTTTTCCCGTGTCCGAGACACTGAAGTTGCGCAGACTGACCGGTCGGGAAGCTGGCGGGGTCCCAGCTCTCGACAACTGGCTGCTCTGATCACCCTGAAAGTTGCGCAAAGAGGATCGCTGTGAGGTTGGGGGGGTCGGGTATGGGTGCAGGTGGTCGCCGGCCACGGGTGATGGCTCTGAAGCCGGTCCCGCAATCTCGTGAGGTAACAAAGGTGCCTCCCCTTCTACCGAAGCAGACCGAGATGCTGGCTCAACAGGGCTGACAGGGAGCTCAGGCTTGGGACCGGCTGACGAACATCCCTCTACCGCTGAGGCGGTAGGCTCGGGGACGGCCGCGGCCTGCCCGCTCGCCTTGAAGGGCCCAGACAAGAACCGCTGAAAAGAGCTTGAACGAACCTGGTTGAAATAGCTCATGATGCCCGGTAGCCGTTTGTCATGGAGGTCTGGTTGCGGGGTCGCAACACCAGACCGTGGCGTGTCATAGCCGATTTGATCAACGCCGTCCTCCTCTGCTGTGGCAGACCTGCTGCTTCTGTTAACACCCTCCATCTTGACAACAGCACGTATAGAGCACGAAGAAGACCCAAGACCCCGGCAAAACGGTCAAAGTGCGGGGAAATTGTGAAAGGTGAGAGATGATGACAGTTGAGCGGGGGCTGCGTGCTAGCTCATGATGACTCCTCGAATGGGGAAAGTTGGGCTGGGGCGAGATTTCCAAGTGAGCTGAGGTGTTTCGGGAGAGTGGGTGGATATGCATGTATGACGAACAGAAGGCGGAGGAATTCTGGGCTGCCCAAACGAGATCGCCCCGAAAAAAGGTCTCATCCGGTCGACAGGAAAAAAATAGGAGAACCCAAGCCCAGGAAACAAGCAAACTTGCTGTTTCGCTCCTCTGCGCGCGGAAAGTGAGCGAAAAGCCTTTTAGGCCGAGATTTTTTCTGGCTCCTTCTGAGCGTGCAGCAGCACCCTGGATGCTTGCCATGTGGTCGTCGAGGGGTCGTTGGGGTGGGGGAATCTCTCCTCGGACGATTCCCAGGCTGCAGTGGCCCAATTGCAAGCCCCAAGATCGGTTCGGATACAAGGGGAGGGGTGAGCCGAGAAACGAGGACGGCAGCTCGCTCAGTCAGCGAGTCAGGCTTCTCAAGTTGATAAGCCGCTCCGGCCCCAGTGCCCGTTACCGCCGCAAATCCTGGTTTAGACGGCCGGCTTTGGCATGTGCAAATGAAGCATTGATAGATGCGGCATATACGCACGCTTGCACGCTGCCTGCGGTGTGGTGTCTGTGGTTCCGTGGCGAGCTTTGCGAGAGGGTGCCTCCGGTGGGCGGAGCTGAGCCCAACTTGTTGGAGTTTTGATGCTGCGGCGCACCGACAGCACTTGAGCCTTTCAACCACTCGCGATGACGGCGCTAGCCTGACTCAACTTTCCCGCGGGCAGAGAGGTGAAGCGAGGCGACCTGAGCCTGCAGTCGACCGGGCTGTGCACCATCAAAGAATGTACCGATCTCGTCTCACCCCTTTGCCACCGCTTCTTCCAGCTCGGAGGGGCAACTCCAATCGAGCATCGAAGAGGCGGCCTGTGTGTTTCTGCCCGCGCCGCCAGCACTGCCAGCAGACGCCGAGGCACTTGAGACAGGAGCAAGGTCTTGGGGAGGTTGAAAGGGGGGGTTGCGGCCCGGGAGCTGGGGGTTCAATGATGAGGGACCAGGAGCGATCAGGCAGTGTGGCATTGTGGCTAAAGTGCTGCCACCTTCTCGAAGCCCAAGAAGAAAGAGCTCGGCCTGAGAGCAATATAAGGGTAAAGGGATGGAAACCTCGCAGAACAAAAACGCCGAACGTAAAAGGGAAAAGACCGACACGAGAACGCGTGTTGGTGGAGGGGGCCTGGGTCTTCTTCATTTGGGGTGGGGGGGGGGCAAGTCATGAAGCTCAAGAACTCACCTTGACATCATGGCCTGTGTGGCTCTTCTCAGCAGGTCGAAACCTCCTGTGCCGCCAGCGGAGGGTGCTGTTGCTGCAGTATCGCCGCCTGCGGGGCCCGACATCCTGCCTGTCTTGGTGGACAGTGAATGCCAGGCGGAACTGGAGGAAAGACCGGGTCGGACCGGGTCGTGGATACGAATGGCCACGGTCGCTTGTTTTCAAGAGTAGTGGGAGATCTTTGCAAGGGGTGTTCCGGCTGTTGGAATGCGTGGACGTTGAGCTCTGCGCGTTGTGATTGATGAGTTTCGATGCTTTGACGTGGGTTTGTTGGAGAGCGCAAGGTCCCGGGTTTGATGGGGGGTCGATTTGGTAAAATGGGCAACGTTACCGTGGCGGGTGGGCCTTTTCGACCTGAGGCTTTCCAGCCCGTCGCTGCAGGTGCCCAAAAGAGCCCCGCGAGTCCTGACGCACAAAGTGTGCGCGAAGCGGGGCACTTTGAGGGATACTGCCGAAACCCAGCGGGGCAGGTCCAGTAAGAATCGTCACCTCTGTGAGCTCTAGCTACCCCCGGTCGACTGGAGCCTGTAATAGCCGCTTCGATGCCCAGCTGAATGGGGAGAAGCACCCAGATCGTTTCGTCGTTGGCTCGCAACCGCCTGGCCTAGAGCTTTGCAATTTGGTAAGGAGGTGGGAAGCGGGGTTGAGGTGCGATATCGCGGCGTCGCCAAGACACAGGTGGCTGGCCGAGTCTCTGCACAAGAAACCGTTGGCCTTGTTAGCTGCCTGTCCGAATCTTGAGCCGGAGCTGGAGCAAGCCGTGTGGTATTCGAGGTGGGGGTGTTGTCAAGGACGTTGCGAATAGAAGCGCCTCTTCTCGGACTCGGGGAACGAAGGGGGGTACTTATACCTCACTGCACAAGGAGAGCGAGGGTTTCTCTGGATCGCTGGGGCTGCTGAGGGTTCCAACGCCATGTGTGTGGAAGACGTTGAGCGACGTAGATGGTTGGGAGATGGCGGGAGGGTGGTTGATGTGTTGTCTAATGGGCTCCCATAGAGAGCCGACCTAGAAGGCTGTAAATTACCTTAGGTCGAGCTCCCGGACAATCTGCACTTCTCACGAACAATTGGGATTGGAAGGAACGAGCTCTGGGTATCAACGGTCGTGACTGACGTGCGACTGTGAGTTGTCAATTGACGCCAGGGGGGCCGCCGTTACCGGGGTGCTTGTGAAGAGGTATCCCTCATTCTACCACACACTCTAAACACTCTCGCAAAGACTCATTAGATGTATCAAATACCGCCTAGATGCAGTTGAGGCCTTTAATCATGCGATCGAGACCTTCCATAAAATAAGCAGGCCTCATTACACGGGCAGGAAGCGTGGGTGGATGTCAGCAAGGCCCCTCAGTACAAGCAAACCCCCACCATGCGGGGTTGGATTGAAGCTGCCTGGAATGTCTTCACTCGGTTGCGTCCCGCACCACGAAAAAATGACGGCCGAACGACTAAACCCCGGAAGGGCTTGAAGCTAAACACTCGTGGTTGAGGGCTTGTTGGGATCCGGGGATGTACACGGAACCTGGAAGGCCTCAGCAATGTGGGAGGTGGCTTAAAATAGTCAGAACATTGGAATATTGGAAAACATTGGGTGCCGCCGCTGCTGAGGTCCTTAGCACCCCATCCGCTCCTGGCGGATGTTCACACAGCAAGTCGGCAACAGCCGCCCCCGATCCGTACTTCGGCGATCCGCCAAGTTTTCTGGTACGGGTGTGGCGCGAATACTCCTAGGGATTTCCATTCCGGGCGCAAGCGAGCTGCAAGGAAGGCTGATTTGGCAGATCTGGCCTCGGTTGTGGTGTGAGCGGCGCCCGAAATGGAGATATAGGGAGAGACATTATACCTATTTTCCCACCTAAGAATCGCAGCTGTGTTGGCTGCCTTGGCCGGTACACTACACAGGTGTGCTGTATTTATCTCCCTGGCAGTCTGCTGGTATGGGCGGGCTGTTATCTCATAATCTTGTCGCGTCCTCGCCGATGATGGCCACTGGAACAAAAACCGCTTTGAGGTCTATCGGTAGCACGAAATCGAACCGGAGCAGCATCGGCCAAGTTTCGGCCCACGTTGGACTCAGGATGACGTTGCCAGGCCGCCTGAGCCACACGGGCATTGGTTGTCTTAGGGACCGCCTGGACCAAGGAGAATTGCCCAACACAAGCTGGAACAAAACGCTGACCTCAGTTTGCAGATTGCCAATTCAAGCTGAGCCGGGGCACTTTTCGCACTTTGCCGTGTGTGCTCCGAGAACTCACACACTCGCTCGGCCGCTGTCAATCCGCTGGTGTGTTGGGCCTGCTTGCTGACCCAGTGTGACACAAACACACAATTACGCAATAAGGCGCTGCCATCTGAAGTCGAGAGGTTCTTGCATACGGTGAAGCGCCAAGTCTTTTTCGGCGGCGGCACGCTATGAAGTTGGATGTGGGAGGTCATCTAGTCTCGATCCTTTTACGACCGATGACGCTGATGAGAGAAGCCGGTGGCTGCTTGCGGAGGCCTCGACTCCTGCAGTTCCACCGCCCATTGGCCTGCAAGGTTCTCTACGGGCACAGCATGATCGATGCGGTCGAACAACGTTTCGATGCCGCCGACCATGTTCTAAGAGATGCAAGGAATATTTACTTGGTATATCAGGCTCTCAATCGCCCCATAGCCAACCAAAACTGACGGGCAGCTACCCGCGCGAGCCGAGCCGCCGGATTCGAGACTCTGGTCTCCATTTTGCCTCAAAACTTGTCTGCTTCAGCCACCGGACATCACAACTACCTCCCGGCGACCTACGGCGGCTTTCTGTGCCACTTTGTGCAACACGAGACGGAAGCCCCGTAAAATCCAGTATAAGCTTCCGGGCGGAAAATGAGGAGCATTTTAAAGTCCGAGAGCCAAGGATGCACATTGATGCAACTCCTATGCATTGTCTATTGGTTTCTTGGAAAGCAACAACGGCAGAGCAGAGTTTCTCTCCCTGTTGCCCCCATCGTATTGCCGAACACCCCAGTTTCATGGGGTAATCCAATGTCTTTCCACCCATTACCTATACTAGAAATATAATGAGACGGTAGAAGATGCTGACGGTTCTCTAAATTCTCACATCGGCCCGCAGAGGCCCGACGAACGACCAACCTGCCGCACTTCATGGATCCTTCGTTACAGTGGTGTGGCTCTGGCCCCCTTACTTCGTGCTCGGTCATGCATTCCCCTTTATTCCAGGGCCAGGGGTCAACGGGTCTTTGCCTGGGGACTTTCAACTGATGTCAGAGCTCCTACATTTCGGCCGCTACCGGGGATAGACACCCCAGCCCGCCCCCTTTTTGGCACTTCATACTATGTTCCCGTTTGTTACACGCAGCTCTGGTGTCACGACTGACGACAAGCGCGGTAGGCGATCCCATGGCTTTGGACTTGGGCCGCCCTAAATCCAAGTTCCAACAAGGTATCCATGGAGCATCACAAGGCGTTATGTGTTGTTTCTTTGCCCTGAGAGTGCTCTCCTTGGGGACTACAAGAAGACAACTGAAAAGTGAAGGATAGAGAGCCCAGTGAGAGAGCCGTTGTTATACAGTTAAAGGCCATATTTATAGTCTCACACCGTCCTGAATGCCATATCTCATGTCTCATAATACCAAGCCACGCCATAAACACCTAAACATGTTATATTGCCTGATCAATGCCTTCCTTGCATCCCCAGACTCAATCCGCGTTAACTTTCCCGCCTCTGCCCCAACTAGAGTTCGAACCTACCCCCTTGAATGCGATAGAGCCACAACCCAACCCTCAAGCACTCCCAGCCCGAATCTCCGCGATCACGTCCTTCAGCAACTTCTCCGTCTCAGCCGTAACACCCGCCGGATACTGACCCACAGACGCCTGTCTCGGCAACAGCGGATCAGGTCCCTCTCCTACACAAACATCCATCTGTTAGCCACTAACCCCGCTACATCAGCTATTAGTCATGGCTAGGCACATACCTCCATCAAAGAACTGATCCGCAAGTCTCGCCTTGAAATTCTCGTACTCGTCGCGGAACTTCTTAGTGTTCCATGCCCCCGGCCCGGTGCCGTTAGCTACGCCGGTGGAGGGGCCTGCTGCAGCGGCGGCGGATTGTGAGTCTTTGGCGAGGCCGTCGGTTGTGGTGGGGGAGGGGTTGGTGTTGGGGTCGGTGGAGGGGCCCACGGCGCTGTCGATTCCTTGGAAGTCGGACATTATGTCGTCTGAGTTCATGGTGTGCGTTGTTGTTCGTGTAGTGGTTGTCTGGGGGTGAGATGAGTTTGGGAGTGCGGCTCGGGCAATGAGATGAAAGAGATATGTGAGTGAGTTGACTGATGCCAGGGTCTCCGTGCTGTGAATTCGTCGGTGTTTGTCCAGACTTTGTCTCAAATGAAGCTTACCAGCCCGCGCACTATTAAAAAGATGGTGATTTTGTCCTTTCTCGAACCAACGATGGGTGTGATATTGGGGAAGCTTCAACACCGTTGATCCGTACGAAGTAGTTAGCTGACGACTGCCTATTGGCCGCCCTGGCGCTGCTCGGGCTGCAAAGAGGCCCAAGCGTCCCGAAGGTGCCTGCCTTGCCTTGCTTGCCCAGCAGGAAGGTGGGCGAGGTGGGGTTGAAGATGGACTCCAAACTAAACTTTGTAACCGTTCAACATCCAACAGCGAGAGTGGACGGACGGTCTCACATTGCTGCTATTATATTGCCTATACTGCACAGTAATTTCGACAACACTACCAATTACTCTATATACGAAACCAGATCCTCACGATGCCGAAGGACAAGGTCCCAGATGCCTGGGAGGACGACGACTGGGAAACCCAGGCCGACCGCGCCGAGAACGAGCCGGAGCCTGAACCTCCAGCACCAGCTCCAATGACCCGTAACGAACGGCTAGCCAAGCACGCCGAAGAGCAGCGCAAGCTGTGGGAGTCAGCGTACGATATTCTTGCACATCACTACCCCTCCAAGAACCCCCTCTAACCTCTTGACAGGGAAGCCCCGCCAGAGTCGAACTTCCTCTTGGCTGCCACCAACACCGTCCCCCTCGCCACGCCTTTCAAGCCCGCCGTCAAGGTCCTTAGCCGGAAGCCAGCACCGAAGATGATCGCTAAGAAAGATCCAGTCACGGGGCTAGAGCAATTGACCTTGGTGGACGACGATGGGGACGCGGACGAGGTCAAGAAGCCACAAGAAACGCCCGAGGAGATCAGGATGCGCCAGCAGCGCGAGCTCGAGGAGAGGCAGCGGCGCTACAAAGAGGCCCGCGCCAAGATCTTTGGCGACTCGTCAGAGCAATCAACGCCAGGCAACACTGCCCCTCCCAACGGTGACAATCGTCAGAACAACAGAGGGAGAGGGGGGAGAGCGCGGGGCAGGGGGCGAAGCGGATATCACAACAACACCCCCCCGGAGGAGCAAACCCACCGCCCAGCAACAAGCCAGCCCGCTGGCACCAGAGAGTTGTTCGATCCCAATTGCACGCCCAGGCCGGAATCCAACGGCACAACACGGTCAAACACACCACGCGAAGAGGATCAGATCATTCGTGCACCCAGGGGACCGGACAGCAGCGGGAGAGCAGGCTTTGGGTTCGCTAGGCGCGGACGCAAGGTCGATTGAGACTTCTATCTACCTCTCATGTCGATCTGTCTACCAGCCGCCACCGATCTTTCCAGCTAACTGGACCACCCTCTCGGTATCCGTTACCTGGCTCTTGCCCACGTCACTGATAACCTCGCGGTAACTCGTATACACCAACTTGTCAAGCGATATCCCCGTCAAAGACGACCAATGTTCCAGCGCCCCCCGAACCCGTGAGGGATATATGCCGTCAACATTGTCTGGATTATCACCTGGATCGGCGTCTGAATCGACCGCCGTATCTGGCTCATCTGCCGAAAAATAGGCTTCGTCGACCTCTGCCAACCAGCTCTTCTGCTCCACCGGGCCAGGTTTGTCCGGGAGGCCCTTGCGGTCAATAATAACTTGATCGTCAACTTTGATTTGGCCGCCTCCATTGGTACAGCCACCCGGACACGCCATCACCTCCACATATGCGTACTCTAGAGACGCCGCCTTCCCAGCAGGCCGTTTTGCGCTCCCGAAGGACTTGCCACCCGGCATTCTGGACGCCTTGGCCGGTTTGAGTTTCCGCACCAGATTCTGGATGTTGCGGAAGCCATAATAGCGCGCCGCCTTGAATACCGTCTCCCCAGATGATGCGACAACGGCGTAGTCCACAACATCGGCATTCCGGCCCCGAACGGTTTGGATCTGCGAGCCGGGATGTCTCGCCCGGACATCCTGTAGGATATAATGAAGGTTCCCTCCGGACGTCCCCGCAGCTCTTTGCTGCTTGTGTGTTTTAGAGGAGGGAAATAGAAATCGGTGGAGCGCGGGATCGGGAAAAGCGGGCTGTCTTTGTGGTAGCGCGGATTTCGAGAGGCTGAAAAAATCGATACCCCTTGACGCTGCAAGCATCAAAATCTCCTTGCTCGTGATGACACAATCAACGTCCCTAACTCCTCGCCCGGGGTTGCCGTCCCCTGCCCAAATCGAGTCCGTCAATTCCTCTCGGCTGGCTTCAAGCTTCTTGTCGAAACACGGCATAATGGCAAGGTGCCATATCCTATCTGGCGGTATCCCTAGCAGCCGGCTAAGTGTCGTTTTGAGAAGCGTCCCCATGAGCGCCTGCGGTGATTTCACCCGGGACAAGTGCGGAAGCACGTATGGATGCGCCTTCTCCGCGTAGCATACCCACCCCGGGCAGGACGAAGTGAGCACTGGTGTCGCGGGCTTGGCCGTAGAACCGCTGAGGACCTCGTCAGACCCAAGAACTAAACATGCTTCCCGCGCCGTGTTGGTGTCCACCATCCATGTGAAACCGTTGTTGTGTTTGCCGCCCCCTGCGAGTCCCGCCTCGCTCATGAATAGGTGCTCGATCATCCGCCCCGCCTGCTCGGACGTGACGCCGTGTCCGCAGGCTGCTGCTAGGCTGGCGCGCGTCTGGGGGGATACGCTCGCGACGAAGAATTTCGACGCGGGGTTTTCGAGCCCCGAAACGGTGTAGGTGCCGCTGGGGTTGGGACCTTGTAGCTGCAGCGCGGGCGCGCCGTCGAGGACGGAGAGGACTTCGTTGTGGCTTTGGAGACTGACGAGGACGGCCTCGGCGGAGGTGACGCAGCCGGAGCAGGCGAGGCAGTCGGTTAGGGATATCTGGGCGGGGGCGGCGGCGCCGGGCGCGGAGGAGGTGGGTGCGCCGTCGAGGACGACTTCGTGTTCGAGGGGGTCGGCGGCGCCATTTTGGGGTGGTGGTGGTGCGGTGGGGAGGGTCTCGATGGGTTTGATGCAGGCGACGCCGGGGCTGATGAAGTCGTTTAGGTCGTCGACTGAGAGGATGGCCGACATTGCGGCGGTTGGATGTGGTCTTTCAGAGGTGTGCTATTTGTGTTGTTGACCAAGTGACGAGACTCGAATATCTGATAGGTATCAGGATCGCCACCTTCCAAAGTTGTGCGACGGGAGCCCCTCGTTTCGCGCTTTCTGGATGTTTTCGAGCTAGACCTTTCGAAGTCGATGCGCAAGACTACCCGTCAAAAGTCAAGGCGTTGGTGAAATGCAAACCCTTGCTAACCTAGAAGTTGTAAGGCCCGGCGCACATCAATCACCAAAAGCCAAAATGCTTTGAAATGCACCATTCAAGGATGACTGGTTGCGCAAAAACGGCCCGCTGCGAGATCGGCTTGCCCCTCCAAAGTGGCGGCACTCCAGCGGAGTGAGCGGGTACCCCCACTGAAGGACAGGGGCCCTTGTTCCAGGCCATGCGCAGTCGATGCCCAATCGAATGTCGGACATTTCAGATGTGACGTCGTGCCCGCCCACGCCAAAGCCGAGTTTACCCAGCAGAATGCCCGCGGCCAGCGGAGAAACAACTCCCTGGAGACTCAAGGAGTGCATCACCTGTCAAACATTAAGTTAGTCTCCATTAGGAGACATATCAGACGTACAACCATTTTTTTGGTTGAAAAACGGCAAGAAAGTTGTCTTCAAGACACCTATCCGTTGACTAGTGCTATACCAAGAGATGCCCATCGGAGCGGTTGTATAGAATCAGCTTTAACAAAACTCTTAAATAGCCCTTCAACAATGAGGCAATAAGTCAAACAACTCTAACAAACAGCGGGTCTTCTCGATTCCCGCACCCTTGAGTCCCTTTCAGCTTGCATTCTCCGCCTCTCAGACCGCCGTCGCCTCGCCCGTCGATCGTCTAGTGCCGCAATTCCGTCCTGGCTCAGGCTCTCAAATGTCTTCAAGTCGGCTAGAAAACGGCGGAGACGCAGACCTGTCTTAGCTCTGATCCACGCATCGAGTTCCGTGTCCGCAGATGCCGCGCATATAATCTTCAGCCCCTTGAGAACATCTCTGTCACTAATATCTTCGTCTTCTGGGGCATGAACCTGAGGTTCTTCCTCTGCACTCGACGACTTGGCCGCCCTTCGAGAAGACTCCGATCTCCTCATCGGGTTTCGGGCAGGTATTACCACCGGAACTGAGATTGGGTTTTCTGTCGTCTCGAGCCCCTGCACGGCCGCTTCAGCGAGTCTCTGACGACGCAAAGCGGTAACCCGTTGGAGCCTTTGCGATGGCGATGGGGGTTTGGCTGACGCCCTCTTGCTCGTGGGACGCTCCTTTTTCGGCGAAGCACCAGCCTTATCGCCCATGTCTTCAAGCTTTCGCACAACATCGTCGAGCGCCTTTTCAAAGGATGATGGGGTGCTAATAGCACACTTCCAGGTCTCGGGAAGCTCCGGCTTGCATATGGCGCTTGATCTACTTTCTGTCGTTGCTTGCGTGGCATTGTTGTCCCTGCTCCGTACCTCCATCACAACGCCGTCCTGTTGGCGTACAATGCACCTCTTATTGACCGGCGTCTTCTGTCTCTCTGGGGATGGCTCTCTCTCCTCTACGATGGTGGTGGGCTGTTGAACAGCAGGGAGCCAGCTCGTTTTGCTGGGAAGCACTATCCCTTGTCGTGCTTGCGACGACTTTCGAGGCGCTGGTACGGCCGTTAAAGACGGTAGGACTTTACTTGATCCTTGTGGGGTCGTCGAACGAGCGGTGATGTGAGTCTCAGAGACCGTCTGACTTCCTTCGCTGGCGGTCGGCGGTGGATGCCTTCTGGCCGCAGGCGTAATATTTGCCTCCGGACACCCAGTCACCTGTGGGTTTTCCGTTGTGACTACAAACCATGTCAGACGTGACACTGTAGGGGGAAGGGAGGGGAGGAGGTTTACTTACCCTTGGTACACCCTTGATCCTTGGGCTGAGTTGGGCTCGGTTTGGCGGGAAGGGGTTTGTTCATCAAGAGAACTCCAGATGGGCGGCGTCTGACCTCCCGCCTTACCGCAGCACACGACTCTCCAGGTCCCGAATTGACTGTCGGAGCTTCAGATGTCTGTTGATGTGATGATTCTGAAGGTTGATTTATCCAGGGTTTTGGGTCAGCTTTTTCGGGTTTCTGGGGGAGCTCCTGGATCTGAGCGAGAGGTTTAGGATACTTGGGGGTACGGAAGTGGATAACCGTCTCGCTGCTGGACTCCTTTGCGTCCCCTGATGAGAACTCTTGGCCCGATGAGCTTTTTTCGTCAGGTTTGAGGCGAGGAGCATCCGATGTACCGTTTTGACTTGGTGGGCTTGCTTCCTTTCTTGCCCTCGCCTTTTGGTCCGTAGACGTAACAGCAAGTCCAGCTTCTCGAAATTGCTGTCTGTAGGGTAAAAACTCCTTCACGGTATGCACGGACACATGGGTCTCCCCCCCTGATGATGTTGAAGCTGGAAGCTTGCCAACAGCACCCGCAGCTATTACATATTCTTCCAGCTCGCGGGTAAACGTATCAAGCCGCTTCTGCCTACTCGAAGATCGCGCCCTGGAGGTCTTCGTATTCTGCGAAGACGCAGGTAGTACGGTCAGAACTGGCGGGGAAACCGGGCACCTCTGCTCGAGACGATTGGCTTTGGGAAGCGTAGATGAATCATCCGAAGGGACTAATGAAGAAAGCCTGTGTTGTTGGGATAAACTCCTCCTCACTGATTCCGAATGGACCGGATCATTGAGGAGAGGCGTGATGGTCATTGTTGGAACTCTTTGGGTGTACGTGATTGGCTTCGGAAACACTGAATAACGAGGGGTCGCAGGGACAGCCGGGAGCGGTCTCCTCTTGATGTTTGATTCCCTCGGTTGGGCGGGCTGACCGGAGTGTAGTTTCTCGTCAAGGTTGCCAACTCGAGCGTGGTCGGGAGTCGCGCTCTGTGGTGCTCGCAGCGCTTCGGGCTTAGGGGGAGACCGGACGGGAGACTTGGGGAGTATGCCCCAAAACGCACGATTCTCTCCGGGCCTTGAACCAGAGCGCTGACCAGACTTCTCCAGGCCTGTCTTTGGTAGTTCGTAATGTTCGGGAGGGCTGCTATGGCAGCAAGCATCGTCCAGGGGGACGGGGCCCTCTTGGCGGCCAAACACGGGATACGGCCCACGGTCCTTTTCAAGTTTGACGGTGCTCTTAATATCGACCCCCTGGAGCCTGTCCGGAACGGCGAGCGGAATAGGTTGTGCCTCGCTCGGCTTGAGACTGCGCGATGTCGTCTTCGGCGCCACGGCCTTGGATCCCCGGCTGCTGGTGGAGTGGGTGAACGACACGCGAACCCTGCTCCGGTGCTTCCGCCGCACGAGGGCGCGCTGGGCCCTGCGTAGCTTCTGGAGAGACTCGCTCAGGGGTTTGTGCATGACCTCCTCGGCGGCGCGGTGGGCCAGACTCGGGCTGCTTAGAGGGGGGGCATCGGGAACGAGTGGTGAAGCAATTTTGAACTTTGGTCGACGGTGCGGACTTCCCTTCTAAGCTAAGCTGAATGCAGGCATCGCCCATTCTATTCCAAAAAGTCGATTCCAAAAAAGAGAGTGCGGCTGAACCGGAGGTAGGGCTGCTGTGATTGCGATATGGGAGCCAGGAAGATATCGACGGTGTTGTTGAAAGACAAGCAGAGACCGGGCGACAACACGACTAGACCTCTAGCCGACTGCGGGAGCAGAAAATCGAGCAGCATCCGAGGTGGGCAGGAGCCATCGGGGGCAAACTTGTTTGACCTCCTCCAGCGAAGGCGTGCCACCTGGTGAGGAAGGTACGGCCTCGGACCTCTCGCATCATCATTTTATATCTTTGACGCCTGGAGAAGCGTACATCTCTAATTGCCGACGGCCTTTGCGCAACAGAAACTCAATCGCCGCAAAGTCCCTCTTGTCAACTGCGATGTTTTTGCTGAATTCGTTGCTATGGCAGTCATGAGCTCTCCGGGCCGTGCAAAGGTTTGGAAGGTCATCAGCAGCTCTTACCGTGCGAATGCTTGGAAGTGGGACCGCGTAGCTTCGGGCTTTTTGCGGCATTCGCGGAGACATTGCCGGTAAAGGCTAAGAATTTCTTTCTGGAGACCTGAGAGACGCATGATGAATGGCGGTGGTAAGTACTATGATCGCAGCCCTGTTTTCTCTTGAGTATTGATCGATGGGGAAAGGAAAACAGAAGTCAGGGGCACAACCCAAAATTTCCATGACACTGCGCCCTGAGACCTCGGCACGTCACCAGCCAGAGGGGCCCCACCAAAGCTCCTCGGGGCATGGACAGGGGTAGGTAGGAGGGTTAGCTGGGGTAGCTCTGAGCTCTGGAAGCTCCCTTCAGGATTGTGTCTACCTCGAATTCCAGGTCCACGTCAAACCCGGGATAATATCCGGCAATGTTTTACTGAGCGGCAAATTTTCCAGGCTTTAGTACCAAGTTTCCCTGTCAGACTTGATGGATCGGGCTGACTCCAGTGCAGGACCGACCGTCCTTTCTGGCCGCAGCGAGCTTGACCTAGCGCACTTAAGTCCGAACGACGGGCCCCGATCGGCGACAACATGGATCATCACTCGAACCATCGCCTTCATCCGTGGGTATCCGTGACCAACTGCAAGCCTGGGTCGGTAAAGAAACAGAATTTCTGAAGATATCCCGACCTCAATTGGCTCAATGGCTTCATTCTCGGTCAGTATTGAATATTTCCGTCCTCGATGTTTCTTTTGAACCGTCCGCTGGTGGGGTAAGAGCTAACGGTATCGCAGAGACTCGTTCGCTTTCTCGCACGGGATGGCCGCACTTACTATGGCGATGCCATACTTCCCCGTGGAGTGAGCGACATCAGCAAGGCTAGACAGGCTCGGATCATCAAAGGCGACATCTTTGGGAAGCATGATGTGACGAATGATGTTGCAGACATCCGATTGCTACTGGCACCTCTGGCGCTTGAGGATGTCCGTACTGTCCGCTGCTTGGGTCTGAACTATGAGCTCCACGCAAAAGAGGTAATGGCATCTAGAATCAAGGTATCTTATCGAGTGTGTGTCTTCAGGGTGACTAACCAGTCGAAGAGCAAAATGCCGATCCCGCAGTTCCCAGTCCTGTTGTAAGTAACCTCCCACACCAATGTGGGCGAGAAGCGGCTGATGGAAGACCAGCTACAAGCCTGCTACGTCCTTGGCAGGACCTACCGATCCTATTCCTGTGCACCCCCTCGCGCAGGAGGGCACTGGTCTCGATTATGAGTGCGAGCTGGTCGCGGTGATCGGCAAAAAGTGCGTTGACGTTCCCGAGTCCGAGGCGTTGGACTACGTCCTGGGCTATGCCATCGGCAACGACGTCTCTCACCGCGACTGGCAGATCAAGAGGGGCGGTGGCCAGTGGTCACTCGGAAAAGGCTTCGATGGCTGGGCGCCCTACGGTCCAGGCATCGTGAGCAGTACCTTGATCAAGGACCCTCAGAGCCTCAAGATTTCTACCCGGCTCAACGGCAAGACCGTCCAACAAAGCAACACTGTTGACATGATCTTTAGCGTTGCAAAGACGATCGCGTTTCTGAGCCAGGGACACACTTTGCTGCCAGGAGACTTGATCTTCACCGGAACGTGCGTTTCCTCCTCGCCCTATCCATGTTTAAACGCCTGCTAACTCGTAAGGAAGACCCTCCGGCGTCGGAATGGGAAGAACTCCTCAGCTTTGGCTCAAGGACGGAGACGTTGTGGAAGTCGAACTTGAGCAAGTCGGCAAATGCACCAACAAGGTTGAGTTCCAATCTAAGCAGGGCCCGAGGCTGTAGAATAATAACAGGTATATTTATGGCAATTCATTATCCCAGTTGTTGTCCGCGAACGGCATGCTGCATCATCCCCAGTCACCGATAGAGCTCTATTCTCAGCTCCCCACAAGCTCCGCGCGAAGCAAGCCTGTATCACCAACCGGATCTCTCCCCTGAAACACCGGTCACCAAGGCTGGGATTTCGGAGCCTCAACTCGGGATCTCGGTATCGGAAAATGGCAACCTTCTAGACTCATGGCTGTTGTTCAAACCGCCGAGCTTGAAAAATCACCCAATCACGTCTCCGCTCAGCCACTACCTTGCTTCCTACGGCGACCCAACCCCGCGATGCTAAACCTCGCACTTGGCCCGGCACTGCCCCTAAAACTGGAACCATTCGCGCATGTTACCCAGCATCGCCCCCAGCCTTGCTATCATAGGCTGACCAGCATCGCGAATTGGCACCCTCAACATCGTCAAACAACTCTTCACCAAATGCCCAGATATGGCTTTCCAAGTGGAAAACCAATAACACCCGACCAAGTCATATGGCCTGGGCCATGTTGTCAATCAAAAACACCACAGCCCCCACACAAAGCCTTTGCCTATCCAAAGATCCCAGTCGGGGGAATATCCAGGCTTTCTTACCCCTACCGCTCAAGCGAGTAACCTATCACGACACCATCAAGGATGATGCCTCGGTGTGTGTTTTCAGTAGGCTGAGACGCAATGTAATGAAGCTAGCCTTTACATATCTCCAGACACAGCGGAGCGCCAGGACCGAAAAGCCTGACCTGAGCGTAGGCCCGAGATACCCGCGTGGGGTTGACTTCGCCATGTCAACCCGAGAGGTTCCCTCTGCTAGCCCTCTGCTTGCCCATTATATGTGTTACAGATGACTACCTAGGTGGTATTATCAGTTGCGCTATTATGTTCTCTCATGACGGCGAGCGTCGCTCGAGATATCGAATCCTTACATAACACTCTAAATATAGGGTGGACATAACATTCTCTTGCATCTTTACTCTGCTCTTCTGTGTGGTGGTTGTCTTGACACCATCACAAGCCTATAAACAAAGCTCAATTCACCTACATTGCTCCTCTCCAGCTGGGAACAACCTGGGGACAACCTCTGTTTCACACAAGATGTGCGCGGTGGCAATTCACGCACCCCCGATTCACACGCCCACAAAAGTGGAAGATCCCAAAAGGGTCCAGATGCCAGGCCATTGGGAGGACGACCCAGAATCCATCCAGCTCGAAGCCGAACAACCGATTGAAGAAGGTCCAGGCCAACCGAGCCAGAGCCAGTCAGAGAAAGACCCCGAGCTCTTCCGGTACAACCCCCCAGCAGCCCTGACGGAACTCGCAAACGTCACATCCGAAACCATCGTTCTGATCGTACGCTCCTCTGTCGAGCATGTCTTTCAGCAAGTCGAGGCCGAGCGGCGGACGCAAGAAGAAGCCAATGCTTCCGAACTGGCCCCTGACACTGATGATCCAACTCAACAACCCACGCCGGGGTCAACAACCGGGAAAGAACCCGACCTAACGCCTGGCGTCAGCCTCACCCAACAACCCACCACAAGCTCCCACAGTGCCTCTTCCGACTCTCAGAGCTGGTCCGACGAACAGCACAGAGGCCAGCGACGGCATCGCTTCGGCTTCCGGCGGATCTTCCAGCATATTGTCGAAAAGGGGGAATCCTCTTCCTCCTCGAGCGCCAGCGCCTCCTTCGACCTTAGCAGTCTCCCTGCATACATCCATCGAATCCCTCCACCAACTTCATCCACAGCGCCATCGACTCCCTCGACGTTCACACAGCTGGTATACAAGCACATCAAACCCTCCGCCACACCCTCAGCCGGATCTACTTCCGAGCCGGAAACAATGTAAACCCCCCTCTCCCTTCCCAACGAAACAAACCCAAGTAACTAACACCCCATCAGAGAATGCACCTCCTGCTTCGACGACCTCACCCCCTCGACCACTATCAAAACCCCCTGCCAGCACCCCTACTGCGCCCCCTGCTTCCAACAACTAATCTCCACCGCCCTCGAATCCGAATCCCAATGGCCCCCAAAATGCTGCCTCACACCCATCCCCTTCCGCACCATCTCCAAGCACGCCCGCCCCGACATCCTCAAGCGCTACCGCGACCGCGACGCCGAGTTCAAAGTCCCCGCCGCGAACCGCATCTACTGCTCCACCCCCGACTGCGGGACCTGGATCCGCAAGGTGGACAAGGCGAACAAGACGGCGAGATGTACCGCGGGGCATACCATGTGTATCCTCTGTCGCGGTGCCCCGCACCCGCTGGACACCCCGTGTCCGCAGGACAGAGACAGGCAAGTCGTGGACATGCTTGCGGAGGAAGAGGGCTGGCGGAGATGTAGCAAGTGCGCGGTGCTGGTTGAGCATAGGGAGGCGTGCCAGCACATGACGTGTCGGTGCGGGAATCAGTTTTGTTATGTCTGCGGGGCGCAGTGGAGGACGTGTGTGTGCACGAGTGATATGCTGGTGGGGATCAAGGCGAGGGCGGCGAAGAAGAGGGAGGAGAGGTTGAAGAAGGAGAAGGAGGAGGATGAGTGGTTGGGGGAGGCGTTAAGGTTGATTGAGGAGTATGAGAGGGAGACGAGGGAGATGGAGGAGAGGAGGAGGGCGGAGAGGAGGAGGGAGAGGGAGGCAGAGAGGGCGAGGAGGGAGGAGGAGAGGGTGGTGGCGTTGGGGGTGAAGTATGGGGAGTTGAGGGAGGTGTTGGAGAGGGTTAATGAGATGCAGAAGGCGTTGGTGCGGTGTGCTCAGGACAGGGAGGGGGAGGAGGCTAAGGTGCAGGAGGCGGAGGAGATAGAGCAGCTGGTGAGGAGGCAGGAGGTGGAATTGCAGGAGCTGCGGACTGTGCTGGATGTGAAGTTGACGGACAGGGAGCTCGAGTGGGATAGGGACTACCGTGTCCGGGTTGTCTATGAGAAGCGGGTGGAGGATGAGTACGCGGCTGCACTGCGGGCGTTTTGGTCTGACAAGACGGGCGGTGGAGTCTATGCCGGGGAGGCTCTGCGGGCGTATATGGCACAGAACGATCAGAGGTGGGACTTCTGGAATTCAACCAGGGAGAGTGATCTCCAGAAGCTTCGGTATGAACATGAGGAGGAGCTTGCCATTCGCAAGGAGATTATGGAAACCATGCGCTTGCGGCAGCAGGAGGAACTGGGGGAGAGGCAGGTGGAGCGGGAGGCGAGGTTTGCTGCGGAGAGGAAGTGGTTTGAGTTGGTTGTGGCCGAGAGGACGAGAATGCTGGCTGAGATCGAAACGGTGGATCGAGAGAGTGGTGGTGTTGACGAGGAGCCCATCAGTGAGGATGATGGCCTTGAGTTGACCCCCTTCGACGATGGGGGTGACAGGTGGGCTCTGCGGGAGGTGAAAAGTGGAAAGGCTGTGTTGTCTCAGGGGGGGTCTTATGGGCGGGACCGTCCAGAGTGGCCGTTGAAGTCAGTTGCCAAGTAACGAACGGCGCTGTGAATATCTTGTATGTAGCTACCTCCAGGAAGTCGAAAGCCGAGAATGTGAATAAGACCTGCCCGTGCCGCCTACTCGGCACCATTTCAATGTGGATATCTGGAGCTGGCGCATTGCGCCCAAGTCAAGATGAGGCTGCGCTGAGGAGCTTGGCGATGGAGCTTGCAAGGAGGGATGTGGATGTCGCGATCGCCTCAGCCGTCCAATTGCAGACGCCAAACAGCTCTTATCTTATCACGTCTTTTGCGAAGCGATGGAGAGTCATAACTCGAAAATTACGTCACCGTCGAGCCTCGCCGAATCCGAGACCGGGAGGGAAACAAGCGGCCTGATGTTTCGATCACAGGCGCGCCTGGCTACGCAGCGGATGTGCCGCCATAGCCAGGCACACCTTTTCTGGACTTCTAGAAGCAGGAGCGGCATGCCCCCCGCATTCTTATGAGCTTGTTTCGTCTGCCAAAGAAGGCACCCCGAGGGCACAAATCAGATAGGTACGTAATGCTGTTTGGTGGCCGGTGGTCGCCGCACCCGCTGAGTGGCCCCAGCCCCGAGCCCAGCCCTTTCGGAGCAACCGCGCTGTGGCGCACGACCTTCGTCCATGCCGCACTTCCCTGGGTTGACCCCCAAGCCGGGACGGGGCTGGCGTTATCTCAGGTCAGGCTATCGCGACGAGATGATACGATGCTCTACCAATCCTGCTGGAGAATTGCTTGTCTTTTGGGCAAGTCTCGGCAACCCATTTCTTTGTTTCTCGATCGGTAAGTAGCCAGCCTAGCTGCCTTGCTTGTTTTTTTTTATAACGAGCCAAACTCGCCTCCCCAGGGGTAACCCTCTCTCTCTTTCTACAACTCTGCACCCCAAATTTGCCATCCGCCTTTGGCCAACCAACCCCCCGCCCCTTGAACCGCCCGCGCTGTCCCGTTGACAGCAGCAACAAACTCCCTCTCCCACCAAAAACACCACCTGAGGCATTTTCCTCATCACACACCACACACACAATGGCCGAGACAGTTTCTCACGGTCGCGGCGGCGCCGGTAACATCAACCCCGATGACACTAAGTACGTCGACGGCGAGGTCACCCGAGTCGGCGAGGCAGGGTCCCACGGAGACGGAGCTTTCAGCACTGGCCGCGGAGGTACGACGCCCCTGATTTCACTTGCCCACACGGGCATAAACCCCATCATCCCCAGGCACAGCCACAGCCACAGCTGTCTGTATCCCAAGCTCTCTCTCCCCTCTGCTGGCGAAAAAAACAAGCAGCAGCACCAGATCACCTCACCTTCACTTTCGCGCAAGTCGCCTTATCGGCACGAAGCTTCAAGCTCCACACGCCGCCGCTCTGCATGCCAAGATGAGGGAACAAGCGAAGCGATAAGGGAATTCGCTAGTAACGAACGAACCACCTACCCCCAGTCCCCAGTCTCCCAGCCCCAGCATCGCGCTTGCCTGCCAGCATCCAATTCCAATTCCAGTCCCCAATCCCCAGTCCCCAGTCCAATCAGAGTCACGATAAAGCACAGAACGCGAAGTGAGTTAAGTGCACGCGCTAACAAATTTCCCTCCCCTTTGGACAGGCGCTGCCAACATTGGCGACCCCGGCAAGAAGTCCGTCCAGCGGGCCGACAAGGACGTGATCCCCGAGGCGGCCGTCCGGCCCAGCTCCGAGAACACGGACTACCACGTCGGCCGCGGCGGCGCGGGCAACGCGCACATTGTCGGCGAGAAGAAGGTCAACCCCGACGGCGGGCCCATCTCGCTGGCGGACAAGCTCAAGTCCAAGATCTTTGGCCGGTTCGGCAAGAAGTAAAAGACAGAGTCAGAGTTGAAGACGGGAGGGAGGAGGAAGAGGAGGAGGATGTGATTTTTGCTTTTTTAATTTTCTCTTTCAGAGCAACTTTGATACCACACGGCACAAAAATACCGATCAGTCACACCACAAAAAAGGAGCGCGCGTTGCTGTTGAGAAATTACCTATATACCCGGCTGGTGAGAGTGAGAGCTTTCCCGGTGGAGATTTTATTTGGATGTGTTGTTGTTTTTTGGTGATGTTTGATACCTACCTACCTCTGTAGTTGGAACATTGAATGGTTTTGGAGTTGTCCTTGAGATCTGAGCCTTTGCTGTGTTTGGTTTTCGATGTTTGTGATCCATCGAGTCTCGAGGTTTCGCTTCAGCTGTCAGTCACAGCAAGACGAAACGGTTGGCGTTTACACAGCAGGGGACACATCAAATGCAATGACCAGCTCATGCTTGCGTCCACAATGAGATGTGAGCTCTCAGATAACCCGCTGTAACCTCGAGGGTCCTTAGCCCCCAAAGTTTGTCACTCCCAGGCCAGATGACCATCCCCGTGCATAAGAGAGCATACGGATTGGTGCAGCGGAGAGGGTCGACTTGGGTAAGGTGAGCATCATGCTCGCTGCGTATTATGTGAGTGGTCGGCTTGCTGCTCACTCACACCCGAGTGAAAGATCTCCACAGTCCAGTCGGCTACCTACCGACTAATGGATGACTGATGATGGATGATTGCCTAGCCGCCGCCTACCACACAGGCAGCCTTTTGCCTGATTCTGATGCATCCATTGGCAGCAACTCCCGATCTCGACCACATCTTGGTTTTCGTCGACGAGTCCTTCTCGTTGTTCGTTGAGGTGAGTGGGACCCTGCTCCCGTCCTCGAAACACATGCCGAACGGCATGTCTCCATTGGCAGGAGCTCGGACAAAGGGTCGCGCAAGATCTGGCGATGCTGTGCTGGGAAGATCCCAGTGTTTTTAGGGGGGTCAATGTCACAAGCGACGGGCCATGCACATCATTATTACCCCTCACCCGCCCCCGGGGGTCTTGGCGAGGACTGACGACGGGGCCTGCCTTTGGGATTCTTGCGCGGGTAGGGTTTGGGTTGCAATTGTGGTGTTTTGCGTTTTCGGGTGGTTTCCAGAACCGGCATGCTGACGGCGGCGATGACGGGTTCTGCTTCTGTTTGTCTCAGAGGTGTGCGATGCGGCCATTGGTTGGTTTTCGTCGACAGGCTCGACGAATCGCTGTTCAACCGAGAATAGAGAGGGTTGGCAGCTGAAAAGAAGTGCGGAGAGCCCGCTGCTGGATGCCTTGACCTGGTCGGCTTTGCATTGCAGCATTGCAGCGGCCCATTGAGCGCGCCCCCGCGGCTTCCCGGATCTGGGATCTGCGTGCATAGCGATCAGAGCTAAGCTCGGGGATGGTAAGGGGCCTATCGGGGAATATCCTCCAGCGCGTTTACAGGAGGTCAACCGTGCGAGAGCTAGGCGCTGGCACGAAGTTGTCGATTGTCTCACGGGCGGACAAGGTATGGCGTCGATGGTGCGAAGACCAGACCACGGAGAGGCGCGGAAGGATCGAGGCAAAGGCGTCATGGCGATGGCGCCAGCTTCTTCCGAGTGTTGCCCCCGCGCGTCAATACAGACGGTGGTGGGTGGTGAGCAAGCGGCAAACGACACACACCTTTGTCGTTTTCGGTCCTGGGTGGGTGTGTGTGTGTGTGTGTGTGTGTGTGTGTGTGTCCGGGCATGGTTATGTTTTCTGCACTCCGAGATCGATCTCGCCTATTCACCTGGCCCCGCGAGTATAACACATCGTATGCACATAAATAGGCATGTGTGGGCCGATTGGGGTTCCGAATGCCGTCCGTTCCAGGTTTTTCTCTCCCAACACGGCGTTCAGTCCGGCGAGCCTGGACAGAAAGTCGATGCTAAGAAGGGGGGTGGTGTCCACGACTGTCAGGCGAAGCTGTAAGGGTCAGGCCGTTCGCTGTCTTGCGGGGAATGAGAATCGACAGACGCGACTGCAGGACGGCGACTGTAACGTCGAGGCGAGATCCATCGTTGTGAGAGGCGGCCTTCGAACACCCTCTCCTTAAGCTTGACACCACCACCTCGCGAGTCTATCATCCAGTCGCCCTACCCACCTCCAACTCTCCTGCCACCTGCTAAATTGCAAGTCGATGCAGGGCGTCTGCCGCAGCGCCCAGATTCTTTGTCCGACCATCCACTTCGATTCACGAGCTGCCAACCGCCTTCGCGGGGGGGGTCCTTTCGTTCGGCAGCAGCAGCGTCACGGCCGTGCCGCGGCTGGGCTTAAAGGTAGCCTCGATGCTCCTTTGTCGAAGGCTTTCGACTGCGGTTGTTTTGTTTCCAATCGTCAGCCGTTCCGTCGTTTGACAGCGGGCGAGGTAATTCGTCAGTTCGGCGCTGGTGCCACTGAACGGGAAGCAGCGGGTGGACCGTGCCCGGAGCGCATCGGTGTTAGTGATTAGGAGGAGCCTGGTCCAAAAAGATGGCGCCACGCCCACCATCCTCGCCGCGTCTCTTTTCAAGGCTATCACACGCGTCCAGCGAAGCCGACGATGAGCGTTCCAGCATAGGATCGGCCGACATTCCCTCCAGGATGAGTCCCGATCGAAGCAGCAGCGGTGGCCGCAGTCGCAGCAGTGCGAACAGCGGCCGTCGCATCAACCCCGGCGGAAACGGAAATGGAAATGGAAATGGCGGCAGCTCCTTTGCCCACGAAGACACACGGCCAACCAGCTCGAAAGAGCTTGCCGGCTTTTATGCCTACTCGTTTGCCGCCGAGGTTTACGTCGTCTGTGGTCAGTAAATTGTTTTCGAGCTCCTACTGCTGTTTTCTAAGCTAATTCATCGTTCTAGCAATCGGTACGTCTCCCGCAACATTGCGCTTGATGTGGTGGAAGCTCTCGGGAAGCTGACAATTCGCAGGTTCCTTCATTCCAATTCTCCTCGAAAGCTTAGCGCGCGAGAACGGCGTTCTACTATCGGATCGAACCACACCATGCGGATCGAGCTCCGACAGAGACTCGGACGACGATGGGCAATGCATTGTCTACATCCTGGGTGTAGAAATCAACACTGCTAGCTTCGCTATGTACACGTTCAGCATCAGCGTCCTCCTGCAAGCGCTCCTGGTAGTCAGCATAAGCAGCGCCGCCGATCATGGCAACTTTCGCAAGAAGCTGCTGCTCGCCTTCGCGTGGATCGGGAGCTTTAGCGTCATGTGCTACCTCTTCGTCACCAAGAATATCTACATCCTGGGCGCTGTTCTAGCCATAATATCGAACACATCCTTCGGTGCGTCCTTCGTCCTTCTCAACTCATTCCTGCCGCTCCTCGTCAGACACCACCCGTCAGTCGCTACCCCTGTCGATTCGCGAACGCCGGACCTCGCTGCTTCAGACGATGAGTCGCAACCGCTGGAAGAGTCTGCCCGCCTCGATACGGATGGCGAAGATGAATTCGACTCGAGAGCAGCCTTGCTGCCGGGCCGTGCCGAAGAGGGGCATGCCATCGTCCGTGTTCGCACGAACGAGGAGAAGATATCGGACGAGATGAATTTCTCGACACAAATCTCGGCCCGGGGTATTGGCATTGGATATATCGCAGCATTGTTCCTCCAATGTGTGGCAATATTTATCCTCGTCCGCATGAAAAATACGACATGGTCACAACGCGTTGTTCTCTGCGTCATTGGGGCATGGTGGGCCATATTCACGATTCCGGCAGCTTTATGGCTTCGTCCCCGACCTGGGCCACCTCTACCCTCCATCTCGAGCCAAACAGGAGCCCGTGCCTGGGTATCTTACACCATCTACGCCTGGAAGTCTCTCTTCCGTACCGTCCGACTAGCGTCACGGCTTGCAGATATCACGCTCTTTCTCGGCGGCTGGTTTCTTCTCTCCGACGCCATCGCGACCACTTCCTCGACGGCCATTTTGTTTGCCAAAACACAACTACACATGGAACCTTGGGCATTGGGTTTAATCAACGTAATATCAACGGCATCCGGAATCGTTGGTGCGTTCTCCTGGGCTATGATCTCGAGACGATTCAAGCTTCAGGCACATCAGACTATCCTGGCCTGCATTGCCCTCTTCGAGCTGATTCCGCTTTACGGTTTGATGGGTTATCTTCCTTTTGTGAAGAACTGGGGCGTATTTGGTCTTCAGCAACCGTGGGAAATGTACCCCCTGGCGGCCATCTACGGGTTCGTTCTTGGTGGGCTGAGCAGCTACTGCCGTTCTCTTTACGGCGAACTGATTCCGCCTGGATCTGAGGCGGCCTTCTACGCCCTCTACGCCATCACGGATAAGGGCTCGAGCGTGTTTGGGCCGGCGATTGTCGGCGCCATCATCGACAGAACCGGCCACATCCGACCAGCGTTCTGGTTTCTGGCGGCGCTCGTTGGATTTCCGGCCCCGCTTATCTGGTTCATCAACGTGGACCGGGGGAAGCGCGAGGGTGGGAAACTGGCCGAGGTGATCGAAGGTTTCAAGCAGCTCCAGCAGAGCGGCGCCAGTGGCGAGGAAGATGTTTCGAGCGAACGGAATAGCACCAGCGAAGGCGACAGCCAGGGAATTTTGGCGCGGTACGACGATGACTAAAGGTGTGGCGTGATTCGTAGTCGCCTTCTGCCTGCTTCATTGCAACCGCCTTGTGTACCTACTACCTTACTGATGCATAGCGCTGGCGTTCTTGGGTATCATCTTTTTATCAACTTGGTCTCGGCCAGGTTTTCTGGCGTAATGGACAGATGTAGCGAAACAGGGCAGGCGACCGCATCAAGCTTATCTGCTGTTGTTCCCATGGCCTTTTGGATAATATGGATTTTGGAAAGAAAGCAATTGCCGGGTGGTGATTTCTCCGGCAAATCGCGATGATCTGAGAAAGATGAGACAGCGTTGCACTGTGACTCGAATGGAATGTGCAGTGGATTCCAACGGCGACGTGTGCTTTGCGATAGCAGACGCGGATTGTGACTGCAGTGGTCCGAATGTTGCCCTTGCCCTTAGTATCGGTTGTATTTTGTCTTTTGGTCCCATGGACGATTGGATTTGGTCCTGATGATGAGATGGAAAGCACAACCAAACAATCGGATTGACCATTCGTCTTTATTTGCGAAAGGACGGAAAAGGATTGGCTCGGGGTCGGGACATCGGGTGGGTCCGCTGAGCCACATTGCTTACCAGCCCCCCCTATCGAAGAGGATGGATCCGGAGAGGAGATATTGAGTGGCTGGTATTTCTTCGCCTAGTGGCGACCGACGCGAAATTTCGAAGTGCTCAACTTCTTGCGACAATAACTCCGCATCTCTTTCCATCCCCCATTGACGTCCGAGCATCGCAATACTCGCTGGGCGGAGCCACCGGCAAGCTGTGATTGCCTTCTGCACCTCAGGCGCGCTCCCGAGAGCAGCCGTCTGGCGTCGCATCAGAATTTCCTGGTGCCAGCCACCTCAGCATAGCACCGCATCTGGGGCACCTCCTCACTTGCCTCCACGGACCACGAAAACCTTCCCACCGCCGCACCGAACACAACAACAATCACCATCGGCCGATCTGTCGCATTCCGGCACGCGCCGCGCGCATTATACCCTGATACAGCTTCATTTTGTAGCTGATTTTCTGCTGTCTCTTTTCTCATCGCCCCCGGCGCATCGAGCTGCCACGCTTGCGACGCGAGCCCACCCAAACAGCCATGGCTTCCGCGCGTAAGAGACCGAGAGTTGAGACCGAGGACAACCGCGCCGAGTGTCCCTTCTCCATCAAGATTGTCGATCCCAAGGACAAGGAGCAGAAGAAGAAGAAGCGCAGGCGCACCGATGGCGGCGAGGACGATGACGCGAACACCAAAATCAATCTGCAGATGTCGCCGTTCGCGCCTAGCGGCAAATTCAAAACCCACGAAACGATGGACCTCCATTACCAAGTCGAGCCGGCCAAGAAATGGACCGACATGACAAGATACAACAGCTTCGTCCGTAAGTGCAAACTGGCATCATCGCCGGCATCCCCAACATTCCGGCGGGGTCCGAGCTAACCGCGCGTCAACATGGACAGTGAATGGCGTAAAGTACTTTAGTGAAGGCTTTATCTATGTTGCGAATGACTCTAGTATCGAACGACAGAGAGCTGCAGGCGAAGTCATGCAGCCCAGGAAGAAGTCTGACGATGACTGGGTTGCACGCATTCTGGAGATCCGTGCCAGCGATGAGCACCATGTCTACGCCCGCGTGTACTGGATGTACTGGCCCGACGAGCTGCCGCACGGCACACACGACGGAAAGAAAACAGTGCAAGGCCGCCAACCATACCACGGCGCGAACGAACTGATCGCATCGAACCATAGTAAGCACTCCTGGAAAAAAAAATCCCTTGTCTGCAACATGACAGGACTGACCATGAGCAGTGGACATAATCAACGTGGTTAGCGTCACCTCGCAAGCACAGGTTAAGCAATGGTACGAGGAGAACGACGATGAGGTCCAACAGGCTCTCTACTGGCGACAAGCATTCGATGTCCGCACATACGAGCTCTCGGTATGCCACCTCTCCCTTGATTACCTGATGACACTCATACTAACTACTAACGGGCGGTAGACCGTGGAGCTCGTCTGTAGCTGCAACACCCCTGCACATCCTGACAATCTCCTGGTCGGGTGCACGTCAGAAACTTGCAAGAAGTGGATGCACGAGCAATGCATCAAGGACGAAGCCCTGAGAAAAACATACGCACGACTGGGCAGAGATAAACCACACTTGAACCCCGACGCCAAGGAGACAGACGAGGCCAAGCGCCCGTTGAGCCCTACCGAGACAGGCGCTGCCGTTTCCGCACACTCGATCGACGTAAGGGCAGACGGCGAGTCAGACTCGGTGCAAGTTAGCACGAAAGACAACGTGGATGTGAAGCAGTCCGAGGATGAGGATGCGCCCGGAGCGCCTGAGGACTCCATCGCAGAACCTTCCGTCGAGCCACCGTCCAAGTCCGAGCCCCAGACACCAACGAAGATAACATCAATCAAGTTGACGAACAAGGGGAAAGCTGGCAGGCCACGAAAGAAGGGGGAGACCAATGGCGACTCCGCAAAGCCTTGGGAGGGACTCTTCGAGGTTACTCTTAAGATGGCCGCCGACAAGAACGATGCGATGACATTGGAGTTCAAGGACCTTCGTGAGGGTATCAAGGGTGGAGAGAAAACATGGACCGAACACGTGCAGTGCTTGGTATGCGGCGCAGAGGTCAACTAGCGCTCGACAACGAGGGTGACTCAACAAGATGTTCTGAACACACTGCCATCCCGACGCGGCGCCGCTCCCTGCGCCGCAGGTAGGGTTGAGTAGGGGAGTGGTCATAACTGTATTCATCGACGGACTGACGGTTTAGACTGAGGAGTTTGCGGCTCTACGTTATCGACATGCACTTGGCCGAACAGAGACGATGCCATGGGCGTTGTCCTGGTTTGCCTTGCTCAATAGCGATTTGGTTGTGGTCCGAATTAGGTTGGATTGCGGAACGCAACACTTGAAATATGAAGTTCTGGAGTGGGGAACCAAACGCAGGGCAGTAGGGGGAGTCGGTCTTGCAGGGAGATGCGATGGGAGAAGCGCGGCGTGATGAAGAGCAACAGAGCGCGGTTTAATGTGACAGGCTTTTTTTAAACGCCAATATGGAGGAAAGGGAGCAGGATTGGTATCATCCATATACCTATCTATAAGGCGGCGCGGGCAGGAGCAGGAGCTTAGGGGCAGGAGGGCATAGCTGCGGAGGAGGACCGGACATGGTTGGCGACGCGGCTGATCATCCCACCTATACGTTTGTTTTCCTTTCTTCTTCATTGATACGAAAAGAAAAGAAGAAATTCGCTTTTTCTCCCTCCTCTTCCCTCTCCTAGTCCGACTCCGTCTTCGTCTTCGTCTCCGTCTCTGTCTTCGAAACTGGCCTTGTCTCGGGATTGCTGTCGCCTGCTTTGGATATCTCACCCTTCCTCTTGGCCCAAGTCTAGAGGCGGTGAGGCGAGCCCACTCAGCGAGACAGGACCGAAGAGGACTGGAGGTTGGTCGGGAGACAAGGGCAGGCGAGAAGCATGGTTTGGGAGAGCAGAAGATGGGTCGGATATGTCCCCGGTTACGGTTCAGGAGAGGGAGGGAAGGAAGGAAGGGAAGGCTCTCTCCAACTGCTCTGTCTACGGCTCTCCCGGTCTTGGGGTTTTGGTTTTGGTTTTTTTTCGGTTTCGGTGTAATTAGTTTTCCGCATCTTCTTTTTTCCAGGTTCTTGTTCTGAAAGCCGGGGTCTGTATCCGCGTGTGTGTGTGCTCTCATGTGTTTCAGGTCTCTATTAGTTCTGTTTACTTTATGTCCCTGTGTGTCTGCCGGTCTTGGTCTCGTTTCGTGTAGTAGGGTTGAAAGCAATGGAATGATCGGTGGGCATCACGTCACGGTGCTTAGCTGGTTTGGGTTGTTTCCTTGGTTATCGTTGTTGCTGGGCTGTTGATATCAGCAGCCTGAGGTCCATGTTACGGTGCGCGGTCTTATCAATCCTGTTTTATTTTGTCCGGGGCTCTTCTGTTTTCCCTTTCTTTCCTCGCCCCTTGTTGAACGGAAAAGGGGCATGCCGGTCTTGGGGGATGGGAAAAGTAAGGGTGAGAGAGTAAAAAGTAAGGGGTTGGTTGGTTCTCTGTCTCGTTGTGTATGTTCCTAAGGATGATGACATGGAATGGGAAGTGAGGGGTTGTCTATCGGTTCCAGTTGTTTATCCATAATTGAGCATTGCTGTTCAGGAAGTTTCCATCCATGCTGGTTTTCCTCTGTTGGTTTGTTGTGTGGGTGACCTGGATGGCTGTTCTTACTACCGCTCAGGGGCCAAAGTGATATCAATATTTTGTCCAGGGTACACGGGGATGGGAGTCGAACAGATTTCACGGGAACGGTACGGTAACAGAATATCAGACGAAAGTGTTCACCATCTCCAAATTGCAAAAAATAAATCAAAATGTATATCCATTTTCTATTCCTCCAAGGGAACGTGATCAGGCCTGCCTACCGATAATGCATCATATGCTCATGTCCATCCCTCATAGTTATATGCTCCCGCTTGTTCAGTCCTAGCCTCGCGGCAAACCGAACCCAAGATGCCCAAATACGAAATGCGTTGCTTTGTAACATAATACCCCAACCGACACGCCCACCCCTTTTCTACAACTTCAAGCACAGGTACCTCCTCCTCAAGGCAACCTAGATATTTCCCACAACGCCCTAAGCAACGCCAACCCTCCACTCTGCGTCTCAACCGTCCGTCCCCGCCCCCTATCATTCACATCCGAGACAAGCGCATCCCTCTTCCGCGTCATAGGTCGTTGTTTCCTATCCTCGGAACTAGACACCGTCGGCGTCAATACCCACAAATGGGTATTCGGGACACCCTCATTTCGATAGTCTGTCGCTCCATCCGGTTTCGGTACATCTGTTACAACATTGAGGTCAAAAGCCGTGACGTCCCTCAACAGCCCCGCAGTCCACCACATTCCGAACTTCCCGTCACGGTCCTTGGTGTTCCGTGCCGCGTTGACGTTGTGCCGAAGCCAGGCTTCGTACTCCTTGCATGATGCGATATGCGAGTTCACGTGCCTAGTATGGACCCCCGGGGTCATCGTGGCCAATCTCTCGACAAGCGGTATGCAGAATGTGGTGAAATGGTGCATCCAGATCCCCTTGAAGGTCTGGGCGTCTTGGGAGCAAGTGCCAGATGCGTCGCATGCATCCTCGAGGACTCCCGCCCGGCCAAGCCCATGCCACGGGGGGAAGCTTTTTGCCGTCGCTGGGTTCTCGAAGGGGAGGTTGGACTCGATGTTCCACCCTGTGGCTCGAATAGTGGAGCGGATTAGCTGTTGCCCTTCTTCTAGATATTTAGGTTCACCGGTGATGGTGTAGAGGTGTCGAAGCCCGGTGAGGAGGACTCCTTGGTTGTACGTGTAGACCATCTCGTCGCGCTCGTCACATTTCTTGCCAGAGTTGTCATCGCCGGGCTTGTAGCCTGAAATGTGAAAGCCATCGACGTATAGTCCCTGCCTGTTTGTCATGTTGGACGACTGCAACCATCTGTGCCCGTCAAGAGCGGCTATTCTGTACTTCGGATCGTGTGGTGGCCAGTTTGTGTTCAGCGCCAGCTCAGGTTCTTCACCCTTGGCGATGAATGGAGATGAGTTGTCGTCCCCTGGGAAATGGAGATACATGGCCGTGGAGGCAGAGATGTACAACTCGTTAGTGATGGCGTTTTTGTAGGGCATCAGCCTTGGGTTCCAGTTCATCCCACCGCCGCACAGTTTCGTGTCCCATCCCACTGAAGCCAGATGCCAGAAGATCCTCGCTCGATGGGCGAACGCAGGGAACCAAGTGGTGCCGTACCAACCCTGCGCTGGCCGCTGCGAGGGCCCGGCCTCGAAGTGGGCTTTGCTGTGGTCTTTGGCGAACTTGATGGCGTCGAGCCAGCCGAGGACGACCCAGAGCATATCGTCGTAGGCCTGGGCGCGGAGCGAGAGGGCATCCTGGCCGAAATAGAAGCTGACGAGCTGAGTGAAGTAGAGTGATATGAGGTTCTCGCTCATGCTGAACTCGTATATGTGGCTCGTTCGCAACGCCTCGAACCCCTCTGAGAGCGAGTACAATGCGCCGGCAACCTGCGTTCCCATGACTGCGGCGGTCCAGTCGATGGCAGTCGGCCAAGTGCCAATCCATGATTCGAAGTACTCATTCTGCATGACCCGCAGCGCATCGAGCGTATCTCCAAAGAGCTCGGTATCGAGGGAGCTGTTTCCAACCAAGAGGACCTGGGGTCGGGGTGGGACGGCGGCAGCGTTGACGGCTACCGCCAGGGCGAGGAGGGTCACCCCCCATCGGACGAACATGTTCGTCCGTCGAACACAGGACGGCGGCCCCGCTTATTTATGAGCGCAAGGTTGAAAAAGCCGTGCAAAATTTATAAAAACGAGAAAAAATAACCTTAAACCAATAATCGGCAACACGCCCCCAACCAAGAAAGAAGAAGCGAAACTCAGAATCCGACGTAGGTAAAGGCTGTCTAAACCATGGAGGCTGACGGGGAGTGGGGCGTGTCTGATAACCTTCGCAGAAGCACGAGCAGAACTCGATGAAGCGAGTGAGCGGAAATACACAGGAGGACCTCCGACAGGACTATAAAACACAGAAAATAGAAGACGAAAAGCGAAGGAGGCGGTCCTTTGATCATGAGGACCAACGGCTGCGACTGGAGGATTATTCCCCAGACGTTCGACCCTTGTTGCAGATCTTGGGGGAGGCGGGGTGCATGGCACATGGTCTACCCCGCACTGGAGCCAAGGACGAGGAAAGACTCGTCCCAGCTGCGCGGTTTGGCTGCTGTCAAAGAAGTTCTAAAGTTTTAAGCATCAAATGATTTTTTGTAGAGGTACTGCTCGGGTCGTTTTTGAGAACGGGCATGTGTTGCGTTGTGTCTCTCCCACCTGGCCGCGACAGGCGGAGGGTGCCGAGGGCAGCTTGCGACACCATTCCCATGCCACTGTTGGAGATGTGACCCCGACGAATGGCTGCATTATTGGAGGTGATCTCGCATGACCGCGGGTCCCTGCAGGTGAGATCTCACGGTGGCTTGCAGCTGCAATAAGAATAAGACCGAATGCTCTGTTCGATGGTCTTGCCACCATTTATCAGTTTCCGGGCAAGACAAGATGGGCCAGGGACACCCACATGTAAGCCGAGTGGGGGAAACATCTGTCGGGACGCGTGCAGGGCCAGATATAAGGAAGGTACGGAGGCCCGATGGTGAAACAGCAACGAGGGGGAAGAAGAAAGTGCAGTTCAGAACCGCGAAGCCGATGTTGATATATTGGCGGGGAAACTCCCGGTCAGAGAATCTGTTGAATGGCGACCTCTTTGTCAACACCGCCCCTCCTCGTCTTGATCGCCAGCTATAGATCGTACACCAGAAGCCAAAAATCTCCAAAACATCCAAAGACCAAGCCACGCGCCAGTAGGCTAGGCTATTCCCATGATAACACCCGAACGCCTTCTCAGTAAATACCCCTATATTCGAACAAGATGACACCGCAAACCAAAACCTCACCGGCCGTTCTTACACGAGACGTCCTAGAGTAGGCAGAGAAAGACCAAGTGCGATCACCAACCCCTCAGTCCACAAAACGGCGCTCAAACTCGCGGAAGAGCTTCGGGCTGATTTCGTCGCTGCTCAACCCTTCTACCTCCCACAAAACGCCCTTGCGGGCATAGTGTTCTAATAGGGGCTCGCTGGTTTCTTGAAACTTCTTGAACCTGGCGCGATACACTTCCTCCTTATCGTCGGCCCGGCGAACCAGAGGCTCGCCGGTAATATCATCGATGCCCGGAACTCTGGGCGCGTTGAAGCCCGTGTTGTACACCCTCCCCGAGGGCTCGTGAACCCAGCGACCAGATATCCTCCCCATCACAACGTCGAGTGGTGTGTTGATGGATACCGCCCAATTCATGGGCACAATCTCGTCAAGGCGCTCGGCCTGCACCGCGGTGCGTGGGAAGCCGTCGAGGAGGAACGACGCCGAGGGGTCTTCGGATGTCTGGGGCGTGATGAGGCCTCGGGCATGCTCGGGAGAGGAGATGAACGCTTCAACTTCGGAATCGTTATCGACAGACACCCCGTCGGTTGAGCTAACACTCGAGGAGGCCAAGGTCATGACGTCGCCCGCCAGCCCGCTCGAATGGATCCATCCTCGGTGGTTGAGTTCGTTCCTGATCAACCGCAAGATCAACTCATCGGGCACGAGGCCGCCCGCCTTGATGGTGCTCTCGACCTTGATACCTTCGTCGTTCGTCAGCGACTTATGTCCCAGAAGGACCTGGGACCCAACTGCGCACTTACCAAGAGGGGTGCGCTGCTTGACATTGTAACGCAGCAGATCGCCCGAGCTTATTGAGGAAAGCTGGGGAAAACGTTGCAAAAGCCGCTCTGACTGTGTTCCCTTTCCTACTCCAGGGGCTCCAACGAGAATCACTCGGGCCGCCTTCTTGAGTCGCATGGCAGTCATGGTACGCGACAGGATATCGCGCCCGTGGTTTAGGGACAGGGGCTGGGCAGGGCGCGCACAGGTCGGCCTTTTAATGAGCGCTTCACGGGGACCGAGGCTTCCCGCTCAATATCAGGAAAATGGACCCAGTTGTTCGGGAATGCGGGGAAACCTCGAAATCCAGCCGAGGGCCGACAGTGTGTTGCAGCGCGATGCGTCACGTCGGGATGAAAAAAGCTGCGGATGAAAATGCGATCCGGAGCCGGGACTGGGAAGTATGGGGTCAACCCAAAGATAGTGGGCGCTCAGAGCTCCTTATCTCCATCCCCTAAACGCTCACTCCGGTCGCACTCCGGTTGGGGAACCTAGTATAATTGCGAAGAGCCTCAGAAAAGAAGCAATATCGCGGGGGAAACGGTCGGTCTGGGCGCCCTGCTACCGCGGGGCGCTGTGGGCTGCAAGATGGGGGGATGGGGGTACAGGTACGTATTCCTCCCGAATCCAATCGTCTCTCACCCAAAAAATGCCAGTCCGTTTTTTGTTGAGGGAAAACTCAGTCCAGCCTCGGAGTCCGACTCTGGGTGCGTTGTGCGAAACGGCCGTAACCTCAACGCCTTGACTGGATTTAGAGAGGCATTTACCACGCCCGTTTTGATCTGGGCGTGAGCGCGCATGGCATCCATATCAATATTTGGATTGTCAATGAGTTCTAGACTCTGCGGGATATCGAAAATATCCAACCTTGAGCTTAGATTTGCGGAACGGGCCCGCGCGAGCTGCTACCCCAGACTTAAACTTCGCTAAGCGGCGTTCAAGGGGTGATGAATAGAGTTTGGAGCGTCTGTGAGCTGCGAACCGTCTTCAGGCCAACCTCGTTGCCTCAAACGACAACGACTAGTTGCAAAGGCCGACGTGTTGGTTCTCGTGCTCTGGCCTCTCCTTGACAATTCCTCGAGCATTGTTGCCACGTGCGTTCCTGACTGAAACTTGGCGGTGTCCCGTTTTTTTTGGGCACCTTCAGTTGACCCCAGGGAGGAGGGTATTTCTTGTTCGCACCCAGTGGCTTGCCCGTTGAAAGCCTCCAATGTCATCCTAAACCCTGGTGGCAATACCTAAATTTTGATATTGAAGACCCTGATGACATTGCGCAAGGCTTCGTCTGTGCTACAAGGAGCCATTATGGATCAATTATTGCCAGGTTCAAAATGCTTCTGGGCTGCCTGGACAAGAAATACCTCTACTGCGCGCTGACTACGCACCCACGTGACGCGGGTCCCTGAATCGCGAGTCGCCGAATGCGTTGTTCAGGCTTGGAAGCGGCTTGGAATTTGATGTCACTGCATCCCGTTGTTGCTGACTCTGGATGCGCAACTTCTCGGATCTGTACCTGTTTTAATAGAACTCATTCTTCGACCCATATCCGCTCTTTCTCAAGCATCCTGACAGGCTGCCTTTCCGTCCTTTTATTTTATTGTTTCGAGCTCGGTTTGGTTGGGAGGCGAATCTGATCACCGTGGAAATTTGCAACGCATCAGCAAACAACCCGTCATGAGCGCCTCAGCGAGCGTCGCACGCAGGGCCTTGGTCGTCAACCCGTTCCTGGGTACCGGTAATTTGAAACACTGCCTTTGTGATTTGGGTGATTTCGCTGACTTTGAGCTTGTCCAGGCCATGCACTCCCGAGATCCGCGCTGCTTGCAACGTCTCTACATCTCTCGCGGAACTCGCGGAACTTGCTGCTCAACAACCCAACAACCGCTCTGCTCATCCCCCTCCGAACCCTGACCACCGGAACTTCCACTCATGGAGGACCACCTGCGGGCCCGCCGCCCGGATTCAATTCAGAGGAGGCCAAGAAACCTCTCCCGAAGGACCCATCGAGCAGCACTAAGCCCGCTACCAAGGCAGCATCCAGCACGTCGGAAGTGAAGGAACCAGCCAAACAGGATGCAGAGAAGACCGCTGGCGAGGATGCCTCTCTCACACAGCCCGCCGCGGGGGGCGCGACGGCAGCCGAGAAAGCCGAGGCCAAGAAGGAGGAGAAGAAGCTGACGCTGGGGCAGAAGATCAAGAAGGAGGTGCAGCATTACTGGGACGGAACAAAGTTGCTGGCAACTGAAGTCAAGATCAGCTCGCGCCTGGCACTGAAGATGGCTGCTGGATACGAGCTCACACGCAGAGAGAACCGACAGCTCCAGCGCACGGTCCAGGATCTCGGGCGTCTAGTGCCCTTCTCCGTGTTCGTCATCGTACCATTTGCCGAACTCCTGCTTCCAGTTGCGCTGAAGCTATTCCCCAACATGCTGCCCAGCACATACGAGGGTCAGAAGTCTAAGGACGCTAAGGCATCCACGCTCCGAACCACCCGCAAGGAAGTCAGCAGTTTCCTTCGCCAGACCCTCAAGGAAACTGGCCTTCCATTGACGCAAGCGACGGCACATAAGGAGGAGTTCTCTACCTTCTTCCGCAAGGTCCGCTCCACGGGAGAGAAGCCAACAGCTGAAGACGTTATTAAGGTCTGCAAGATCTTCAAGGATGATGTCACGCTGGACAACTTGTCGCGTCCCCAGCTTGTGTCGATGTGCCGCTATCTCAACCTCAACACCTTCGGCACCGACATGATGCTCCGATACCAGATCCGTCACCGCATGCGCCAGATCAAGCGGGACGACCGTGTCATCAGCTTTGAGGGTGTCGACTCCCTCTCCGTGCTGGAACTCCAGGTGGCTTGCGCCAGCCGCGGTATCAAGTCCTACGGTGTGTCTCCGGCCAGACTCAGGGAGGACCTTTCGACCTGGTTGGAGCTGCGACTTGTCCAGGGCGTCCCCTCGACACTTCTTGTCTTGAGCAACGCCTACATGTACGGACAGACGCAGGCCGATGGTGGCGAGGTGTCGAACCAGATTGAGGCCCTCACCGGTGTCCTATCATCGATTCCAGAGGAGCTTTTCCACGAAATCGAGCTCGAGGTTCACAACGCCGAAGGCGCAGCCACTAACAAGCAGCGCCTCGAGGTTCTTAAGGAGCAGCAGGAGCTTATCCAAGATGAGCTGGAGCAGAACCAAGGAAACCAGATTGCCGGCATGGCGACGCCCAGGGATACTGAGGACATCGACGAGAAGGAGGAAAGGGAAGCACAAGCCGAGGCGGCGTCGAATGCGGAGAAGGCACAGGTCAGCGAGGCGGTTGACGCAGAGCAAGACTCGATCAAGGCCGCAAAGGCAGATCAGAAGAGCTCAGGGGAGCAGCCGAAATGATGGGCTGACTGAGAGCGATACATCTTCTCTTTTGTGGTGTCCACTGTACTACATACCATACATACATACCACTCGTCTGGCTTAGAGATATCTGTAGGTATAGAAAACAAGGGCGGATCGCGATGGCTAGCTAGCTACAGTTAGAGTCCGGGCACCGGCGTTATGGCTTTTTGGTTGGCTTGGATGTTCACATAGACGAAGCATTTCCAACAGCGGCATGTGAACACAGCTCCGTCTTTATCTGTCGACGAAAAATAAAAACAGCGTTTAACTTGGATTTCCTATGCATTTGGTGCGAAGTGCCGAACTGAGCTGGATACCTAGGTAGAACTAACTTTGCCCCTGACGAAAACAACTTGGCAGACATGGTTTCTAGGTGGCCTGGCTAGGAGATAGCCCAGGGGTTGGTAACAGCCCCGCGACAGATATGACGCTCTCGGTCATGTCTAAAAGGTGATGCACTACGGATGATATATACCAGAGCAGCTGTTTTACAGAGGATACCGCTCTTGACCTTTGCGGATTTTGAGGTAAACATTCTTTGTTTCATTGGCTACTACCGGAATTCGCATGAGGTTGTTGGCCGCCTAACACGCGACCTTCAACCTTTGCCGCCGAGCCGCGCGCTCCCCCGCCATAGGTAATACGTCAGTCCCACAAGCCACCAAGCCACCGTCTCCCACTCGCAACAGAAATCCAAACCGTCTCGACGACGAGCCCCTACGCGCAAGTCTAATAACACAACGATCCCATGCGGCATAGCATATAGACAATTATCCGATTGCAAAAATCAATCTTTAGGACGCAACGCCAACCAGTGGCTGAGCAAGCGACCGCATTGACTCGGGCAGGCGAGCCGCCAGGCCGAACAATCGCAGGTCATCCCAGTCGAGCCGAATCGTGATGGCCGTGATGGACGACAACTTCTCCAACATTTCGTGGCACAGCGAGCAGGAATCCGGCACCGTCGTGCCTAGCGCTGCTGCGTCCGCGCACGAGTCCTCCAGCTCAGAGTACCCCGGCAGCAACAGGCAAGATGGCGCGAGGACGGTCGAGGGCGAGGATGCGAACCTCCAGCCTGCCCACGGCGGCGAGATCCTCGAGTGCGTCGTGTCGGATCCGCGGAAGGAGAACGACGGGACAAAGGATGCTTATGTCTCTTACCTGATTACTACAAATGTGTGTTTCCACATCTTTTGATTTTCCCCTCTGTTGGTGATGGGGAGCTACCTGCTAACCGCTGCTTACGCTTTTTGCTGGGGCAGTCTACATTTCCCACCTTCCAACGAGCTACGACGACATCACGCCGGCGCTTCACCGATTTTGTGTTCCTGTACAAGGTGCTATGTCGCGAGTACCAGGGCTGCGCCGTGCCACCTCTGCCGGACAAGCAGCGCATGGAGTACGTCCGGGGCGATCGGTTCGGGTCGGACTTCACAAACCGTCGCGGGTACTCGCTGCAGAGGTTCTTGTCGCGGTTAGCCCTTCATCCGATCTTGCGACGTGCGAATATTCTTCACACCTTTCTCGAGAGCCCGGACTGGAATGCGACAATGCGGAGCCGGTCTGCGCGGGGTTCGCTTGCGTCGCCAGGGACGCCGGACTTTGGGCCGGGGAGCGTGCCGGGTGGAGGGGGTGCGCCCCCTGCGGGCGGCGGCGGTGGCGTGTTCGACTCGTTTGCGGACAGCTTCATGAATGCCTTTACCAAAGTCAACAAGCCGGACAGACGATTTATCGAGGTCAAGGAGAAGAGCGACAAGCTCGACGAGGACCTGAACCATGTCGAGAAGGTAGTAGCGAGGGTGGCGCGGCGTGAGGCGGATCTCGAGACAGACCTCAAGGACTTGGCGGAGCAGTTCCAGAAGCTGATCACCCTGGAGCCGGGCGTCGAGCCAGCATTGCACGCCTTTGCAGCCTCCGTCGAGGACATGTCGGCCGGGCTGAAGAAGCTCAAAGACCACACAGACCAGGACTACCTCGGCTCGCTGCGAGACATGGTAGCCTACAGCGGCGCGCTCAAGAACCTGCTCAAGGCGCGAGAGCAAAAACAGCTCGACTTCGAGCAGCTGACCGAGTACCTCAACAAGAGCACCATCGACCGGGACATACTCGCATCAGGCCACAGCTACGGCGCCAGCTCAGCCCTCGGCGGCGCAGGCGGCTTCATCCGCTCCAAGATCGAGGACGTCCGCGGCGTCGACCACGAGCAAGCACGCCGCGATCGCCAGCGGAAACTCGAGCTGCGCATCGACGAGCTCACGCGGGAAGTCGAGGTCGCAAGAACCGAAGCCGATAACTTCGCGGATCAGGTCGTGCGCGAAGTCGACAACTTTGAGTGGATCAAGCGCGTTGAGTTCAAGCGCCAGTTTGGGGGGCTAGCTGATGCCCATATTGACTATTACGGGGACGTCATTTCCATCTGGGAGCGCTACGTGCTGGAAATGGAGAAAGAAGGCGTGGTTCTCCCGGCTTAGAAGGCGAGGAGGGACAGAGCTCATGACAGTGGTGAAGAGGAAGATATCGAGATTGCTGGTGGTAGCAGCAATATAGGGAACCTTCGGGGGAGACGGCACCCAAGATCGGCATAGAGACAGAGATGCGCAAGGATCCGAGCCTTTTCCGCTGCTGACGCCGCTGAGTTCACTGTCATCGCTCTCGACGTCGTGGAACCATGATGAGTGGGCGCATGTCCAGTTGAAAGGGGAGGAGGAAGAGGAGGAGGGGGAGGGGGAGGAAGTTGCGGATACCCTCGATTATCTGGAGGCGGCTTGGTTGGCTTAGCTTAATTCACTCTAGACGGTCGGGTGGATGGACGGAATGGGAGCTGAGTCGTTATTAATTCTTCTTCGCTCAGAAAAGGACGTCAGGAAGAGTGATGTGTTTAAATATCCAACCCCCTTTGTTTTTGCCATGCCTATCTACGCAGGTTAAGTTAGGTTAGGTTAGGTAGGTTTACTTGCCTATTCTTTGGTATTGCTGCTATCGCTGTTGAGTTGCTGGCTTAGTGTTGTTGATATTGGATGTGTGAAGCTACGTGGTGAACATGACCGTGCTGTCAAGCCATTTCCAAACTCTGCTGTTCTGGTTTGAAGCCACGCACAATAAAACTACCAGTACACTGTGGCAGGTTCCAGTTCAAATAGCAACACAACACAATACATCCAACCACGTCACCAAAACAATCTGATGATACCAATAAATCAAATGTTGATACACCGTCTAATGCGCACTGATAGCATGCTAGAGGGGACACATTGGAAACCCCGAACCCCAAAAGAACCAATGAGCACATCACCGCGCGCCCTATACGCCTTTCACACCGTCTTCCGTTATGTACAAGAAAAGCACAACCCGCCCTCTATACAAGCAGCAGCGACAGAAAAGCAAACAACCCGCTGCAATTCCGTAATGTCCCACGCACGCCTTACACAGCTGACAGCTACCTAGCTCATCGTTGCAACGGCCTCCGATCATCCCCGTCGTCCGAGTCGTCATCCCCGATAACGTGATGCTCCTCCTCATCACCGCTCTCACCATCCCCACGTCCCCGCTTCTCACTCATCCTCGGACTGATATCATCATCTCTACGATCATGATACCCACCCGCGACCTCAAAGTCATCCTCGTCATCGCTACCACCCGCAAACGCATCATACAGCTCTCCGCCGCGCGTCCTGCGCGCCTTGTTCCCTGCGGCACCGACCTTTTCACCGCTGGCCAGGCCTTCGGCTTCTTCCTCGTCGAGAAGCTCGAACTCGTAGTTGTCGCGGGCGTTGTTGCGCAAGCGCTTGCGGCGGGCCATCCAGAGGTAGATGCCTAGGCCGGAGCAGAAGACGATGATGAGGGCTGCGGAGCCATAGATCCAGGCGCGGGTGCTGGCGGAGACGCCGAGGGTGGGGAGGAAGGAGGGGAGCCAGGTGCTGGGGCTGGTTTGGGAGGCCTGCTCATCTTGTGTGGGGGAGGCGGAGGAGGAGGGGGTGCCGCTGGTTTGGGTGGGTTTGCTGTTCACAGGGCGGTCGGGGATGTCGGTAGGGATGGAGACGCTCGAGGTTTGGGTTGTGGCGGGGTTAGGGGGGAGGGTGGTGGTGATAGCAGGTGCGGTGGTTGTGGCAATGACGGCGTGGTCATCGTCTTCCTCCTCGGTGGGCATGGGGAGGAGCTTCGCCTTGGATGCGTCCCTGGCCTCTCCCCAGAGTTTGAGGTGCCAATCGGTGAAGGTGCCAGTGTGCTTGTTCTTGAGAGTGTCCTTGACAATAATGGTCCAATCACCAACACCAGATTCGCCCCTGAGACGAAAGGTCAGTAATATTCCATACATAAAAACAGAGAGAGAGCTTACCAGTGCACCACACTCATGAAGGTCCAGTCAACATAGCCAGCCTCGACGTTATCAGGCGAGCGGGTGACGGAGAGATGGCTGACAATGTTGTTGGGGCTGATCAAGTCGACGCTCAGGTCTCCTCGTCGGGTATGCTTGACATTCATGGTGACGGTGACGTGCTCGAGCCGCTCGAGGTTGGCCTCCTTGAGCATATCTTCGGTCACCGTGAACTTGACAGCAACACCCTTGTCACCCTCTGGGATAGGCTTGTTGACATGGATCCAGGGGGAGAAGTACCAAGCCTGTGGCTTGACCTTCTTCCAGGTCTTGGCAGCTTCCACAATGGCCCAGCTATCAATCTTTCCATAGCCAAAAGTGTGGCTGTATTTCTTGCCGATGGTGGTTGGCTGCCAGTCTTCCTTGTCCTCCTCGTTGATAGGCACAGCGGTGTCCATGGCCAGGTACTGCATATCACGCCAGGACAAGTCCGGTCGCACTTGGAGAACGAGGGCAAAAATGCCGGCCGCGAGGGGTGCGGCGGCCGAGGTACCGCCATGGTTGGTAGCGCAATTGTTTTGGCCAACGTCGGTGGTGTGAATCGAGTCACCGCTGCCGCTGGAGTAGGTAACGACCAAGCCAGCGGAGCACTTCTCAGAATAGAAGGGATGTTTGCCCTCACGATCGACAGCTCCAACGGTGATGCTGTAGATGCTGTTGGTGTAGCCGTCAAAGTTGCAGTTGTCTTCAACTGGAGCACCGTTACCGCTGGCGAAGACGTAGATAGACCCGAGACCCCCTCGGCCGTTTTGCACGGCGTTCAGCATCGCTCGTCTGATGAGGATGCCAGGGGCATCCATGCTCTTTCCGTCATCCGGCGGACCCCAAGAGCAAGAGTAGATCTGGTTGTGTTGGAAGTCGTAGTTCATGGCAACGGCTTCGTCCGCATCCGAAATCAGCTTCGACAAGATGCGCAGACCGGCAATCTTGGAGTCGTAGGCAACACCCACTCCGCAGACGTTGTTCTTGACGGCCGATACCTCACCAGCGCAACGTGTTCCGTGTCGGTCCTCGGCCAGGCGAGGCTTCGGCTCGGCGGTCTTGTCGTTGAAGTCGTAGGAACCCTGGGCGTAGTAATTATCCTTGAGATCGTCGCTGTACATGTCCAGACCATCGTCAACAATGGCCACTGTCGCGTTCTTGCCAGTTACCCCAGACAGCCAAACATCCGTAACGTTGACATCGTGGCCGACCTGGATGGGGTTGAAGAGATGCCACTGCTCCTTGAAGATGGGGTCCAGAATCTGCAGGGTTGTCGCGACATGCGCTTGCTTCTGGACAGCTTCGGCCACCGGTTCCCCCCTGGATCTAGGCCCAGCAGGACCGAACCTTGGCGGAAGGGTGCGCTTCTTCCAGGGCTCGCGCAGCTTCTGTTTTTGCGAGAAGAGAACACCGTCTAGCACATGTCGCTCGCCCAGGTCGCGCTTCCGTCGCCGCCTCTCAGCAAGTTCCCGCTTGACAATGTCATGTTCGGCCTTCCGGGTAACAAAGACGTGATGGTCTGCGATTTCGCCGAGCGGGCCCTCGTGGAAGAGGCCGAGACTTCGTGCGACCTCGGCGGGGGATGTTTGCGCATCGAGGTGGAGGACGTAGTAGTCGTTTGCGTCGAAGTTTCGGGGGAGGAGGTTCGAACCAGCTGACAGGGCGGCCAGGCCCAGCAGCGTCGCGAGGGAGGACACCTTCATCTTGAAACGCAAAAGAGGGATCGAGCGCTCGGGAGCGGCTCTTCGGAGGTGTAGTTTATTCGACCGACGTTGCTTGCAGGTGCGTCGGGGTCGACGGCGCGGCGTGCAGTAATCCAGGCAAAGAAAGACCTGGCATCAGCCAACGTCGCCAAAAAGGTGCGACAAACGGGGGTGTGGCGACTCGCACGACTACGTGGACATAATTAGCTCCCCCGGATTTCGTTTCAAAACGGCCGTGCTTGGGGCAAATAAAACAACCACAACCGAAGCCTCAACAATGAACGGAATCGGCCAAGCTGATTGTGCCCTCAAGAAATGTGGCCTTCTCGACTGTTGTTTGTTCGCGTACTAGAGCGACGTTGGACTAATGCACTGTCAGGATGCCTGTGCCGCTTCCTCAGCCACAGAGACACGTTTTTGGTTGAAAAGGAGAAGGTATCCAAGCAAAGGCTACGTAATCGATGCAGCCACTCAAACGACTCGTTGAATGGCGACTTCAGCCACTCAAGTGGCGGCTGACCAAATTCGGCCGAAACCAACATTCGGTGCCTCGTCCAGTTCCCAATCCGCTTAACCTTTACCAGGACACAAGCCTGACATTGGGGTTGGGTCCTATCACCATGCAATCGCCAGAAGTTTGGCTGACGCAGAGCCGAACATAGGTAGCTCTGCGGCAGTACGGCCGATGCCGGACGGCACATAGTAGAAGCACGAAAGTAGAAGAACGAAAGTCGGAGCACCCGTGGACCTCCAAACACATCAAGCTGCATGTTCAGAACTTCCGCTATGTGTCTCCATAATGATGAGCCACAAGAATTGTTTCCAGGAACACCGCATCGTTTGTCTACCCGCTCACAGTTGGGCCTAACTCAACCCCACTTCTCCGCTCAACGACTTTCCGTCTACAGCGGGTCAGGTTCCACCTCGAGACAACAAGATGGCCGGGACTTGGCAGCCGAATACTGAGATGCCATCGAGGAATATTTTCGCTTCTCCTTTCTGATCGTAGCTAACTTTATCGGTTGACGGCACTGCCTTCGTTCGTGGCTTCAGGGCAACGGCAACGCATCCACCACCGAGAGTCTTCTGCAGGCGCCCAGCACCAGCTGTGTGAGTACAATAGCAAGAAGAACTGCATGAGGAATTCGACTGGGAGTCATTTCTTGAATTCCAAGTTTCTTTCCTGCTCGGGCTTCTCGACCTCGAGAACTCATCCGATGCGCATCTCGGTCTCTTCCAAGTCATTTTCACCGGATATGGCTTGAGCGGGAACATCATGTGAATAGATACCAGCAAATGGACGGAAACATACCTTTAAGGAGGTAGGTAAGGTCTGCTGTTTGGCGACGCATTGTCTGAAAGGCAATCGGAAGCATCATCGAGCAGCACCTGCGCCACCACTTCATTGTAGCATCAACTTCCTCGGGATGCCTCATTTCACCCGTCCAGGCATGACGGAGTAGTTCCAGGCATTCAAGGCAGATCTTAATCCGTCACCAAACAAGGCCCACTTACTATCATCAAAACACCTGGTCAAGGAGTGGCTCAGGGATCCGTTTATGTCGGCATCTTCCTCAACCCTTGGCCGTGGACACTTCGTCTTCTTCCCAGCCCGTTCGAGTCTCCTGGCTTTTTATCTTTGAAGATGTCTGGGATCTCGACGATCTCCACAGCTACTGGCCCGAGGGGAACGAAGGCAGCATTCTAGTCAGTCACCTGCCGAGATCCGGATATGGAGGAGAATCCTTCTTTTGCTTGCAATATGATCAAATAATAGCTGTGCTCCCAACGAACTTCACGATGCTGATGGGAATTTTTGATGATGTTCCTTGACAAATACCGTACTGGGCCAACGTCCTGGCTATCAATGTGATACCTCGACACTGAAGATCTGAATCCTGGCGATTCGGCCTTGTCCATGGCATTCGTCGACCATGTACCAATGGCGTAGAAAGGGAGGTGTTGTTTGACTGACTGTTGCCTGGCTATTTACAAACTGTCGACATCAACGTTTCAGACTCGAGAAAAGGGCAGTGACTACAGTGCGTTGTTCGGTTCGTTTGTTCCGCAACTCGGAGCAAGACATTTCCTGCTGCCGGGGTTCCGCCAGGCAGGCATGGGACTTACACACAGACGAACACGGCTCTGGAAGGCTGATCGCATATGCACATGCAAATTTCGGACCAAAAGTGAGGTCTGCTTGACAGTGTGCAGTTGGACTGGTACTTCTGGTCGACTGCAAGACATTTCGGACGTCGGCTTCCGTTTGAGCGGATCGTGATGTTGATCAGATCAAGTGCATTTGGATCATGTTTTCTTGCAGATGGGTATATATTTAGCCATTGCTGTCCCATCAGGACGTACTTACATGCCTAGGTTTCTGATGTCCCTCAATGCCTTTTGCATGGAAGGAAGCTATTGGCTCGTTGGGTCAGACCTGCGGGTTGACCTCCATTGACCGCCAAACTGGCCAAGCTCGGAGCAAACAGAGGGATGGACCGGAGATTTGTGCGAGGGCAATTATTGCAAAGTTTAGGTGCCGCTTGAGCAGGTCGTTCCTATCTCCCGCTCCGTCAAGGAGGCTAGCTGTCGGGACATCCCGTCCCCGCAGATGGAGACAGATGGAGACCCCAGCCCCCCAGCGCTCTTGCGATGCTCCGATGTCTGCCAATCGGCCATTGTATGCGGCAGCATCGGTGGCAGCGAATCTGACAGTAGCGTCGGTGTCGACACGCCGGGGAAAGCCCCGGGACTCCGGCCCTTTTTGAGGACTGCAGGACAGGACAGGACTGGAGAGGATGCAGCTGGCCACCCCGCAGGAAGAAAGCCGGCGGGCTTTGCGGGTTCCCTGGTGTTGCTCCCCCCTGCTCCTCCCGCCATCGATTTTCGAGCTCCCACCACTCAAAGCCTGTCGCCAACCGCATCGGACCCCTGCACGATGAGCTTCCCGGTTCACTGTCGACGACAGCCCAACCGCCCCAAAAGAAATATTTGCCCAAGCTGCTTCCTGCTGCTGATGCTGCCCACCGCGCGCATCTCGCAACCCCATCCCACTCGCCATTCCCTTTCCCCTCGATCCGCAGCCCCGTTTCTGACGCCCTCTGACCTGTCAGCCAGTCTAGCAGCAGCAGCACTCAGCACTTGCAGCACAGCAGCTGCAACGAGCTGACCTGACCTGAGGCTGTCGCACGACGCCCACGCACCCACGACGACTCGCAACGCGCTGCGCTGCGCTGCACCCCATCCAGAATCTGCACTCTGACGGTTCGTCGGCAGCTCTGGCAATTGCTTCTCGTCGTTGGAGCCCGAGGCGCATGTGTTAGGCCGGCATTGGCTGGCCAGGGGCAGCTGCGTGGCTCGTGGACGAATGCGCAAGCGGTCAGGCCCAGGAACCGCCCGCCAGCACTGGACCTGAACAACTGAACAGCTCCTGAAGGCTGGTCAGCCGATTCGAAACCCCAATCACTTACACGGCCCCGTGGTGTCTGTTTGTCTGTCGCCGGCACCCAAGCCTAACGCCAGCGCCAACGCCCACGTCCAGACATGTCGACTCCTTACTGGGGCCAGCTTCCCCCGCCGAAGGTTGGCCAAACCAAAGCTCGCCGCCTGTCCGACGACGTCAATTCCCCCGTCGACCGCCGCGCGCCATTGGATGGCGCGGCCCAGGGCCAGGGCCAGCAGTCGAGGGCTGCGAACCGCGCGTCGATTCAGACTACAAAATCGGATGCGCCGACCGACTCGACCATGAGCCCCTTTGTGTCGCCAACCACCCCGAGCTTCCCCGGCCAAGGCCTCGCCCCGCGCCCACCATCCCTGCCGTACGGCGCGAACCAGTACCCGCCCGAGCTCGCCGAGAACCGCCGCCGCCGGAGGAGCCGCAACCAGGAACAGGACCAAGACCTTGCACCCGCACCCCACGCACCCCCCGCCGCCCCTGACGTGCCCCGAGCCCCGCCAGTCAGCTACAACAAGTACTCCGGCGTGCCCCAGGCGCAGGCCCGCGTCACCAGCAAACAGATGGAGGTCGAGGAGTACATCAAGGCCTCGACACCGGTCAGCCAGAAGGAGGGCCACCCCGTTCTGGACCGGGCGAGGGAGTCCCTGGAACCCAGCGGCATGGTGCCGAAGCAGCGTAGCATCAGCGCCGCCGCCGCTGTCGCCGCTGATGATCCGAATGCCCACGGCCACCACCGCAGGTCGTCGTCTGGTGCCGATCAGCTGCTGCAGAATAGGAGGAAACGGGCGTCTGCAAACCAGCCGTCCGACCGCGCAAGAATGTTCGCAGACGATCGCTCGCCCCTGCAAAGGCTTGAGCTGACCCTCGATAGCATCTCCAAGGAGGACAAGCTCTCCAAGGAAGACAAGCGCGCACGCGCCGAGGCCGCCGAGAGGGCCGCCAGAGAGCGGACAGCGTCTAGCGGAGCTGCACAGCAGAGCCCCAGAAGCCCGGTGGCCAACGAGGCCCGATTCCGGGAGCGCCCTCCCGCAGGCGGCGCGCCCGCCTCTCCGGTCACTCCGACGAGACCGGCTCAGGGAGTGTCGGCGCAAAATGGGCCTCTTTCACAGAACCCTCCTGATGAAGGGAGAAGGTATCCGCTCGTCCGCGCGAAATCCCCGAGGAATCGCCCGCATGACTCGCGGATACCAGTGCCGCTGGGCGCCCAGGCGTCCGGAATCCCGCAACGCAATCTCAGCTTCCGCGAGCGGGCAGCGAAGAACGATATAAAACCGCCTGTCGGTCTTGATGACGATCTTCCGAAAGAAGCGTCATCGCCAGTAACACCACAAACGAACAGCCCGGCCATCGCCAGGAGCGGAAGCAACAAGCTCAGGAAGAACCCCCCGGCTGACCCGTGGCCCCCGAGAGAATCGCTGGAGCCACTTCCGCGGGTGGCGCCGAGGTCAGAACCAAAATCGGACCGCACCCGTGCCCCTGAGACGCCAGAGCGCAAACCAACACAGCGACGCGTGCAGCTCGCCGATGAAGATTACGATGATGACGTGATTACACCGCCGTCCACCGGGAAGCTGGTGAAACGAAATGTCAGCCAACGCAAAGTCGAGCAGATCCTCGGCCGAGGGGCTCCTCATGTCGCGTTTGCCGCCCAGCCTCGGAACGCCCCGTCGCCGCCTCCCGCTGCGGGCAACCATCCGCAGCACAGAGCGAGGAGAGAAGACACGCGAAGTGACAGTGACTCGGATGATGAAAATCGCCATGTTTCCGATCTCGTATACCATGCGCGGGAGAAGTTGCAGCCAGGCCAGGGTATCTTCAAGCCGGCTGATTACCTTGACGAGTGGCGCCAGGCGACCATTGGAAGCTTGTCTGGCCCCTTGCTCGATCTGGAGGATATACCACCCAATACAGACAAGCAAGCTGCTTGGTGGGAGTCCCCGCAGTCTTCGTCCAGGAGGAGAAGTAGCATGTCTGCGCGACCCAAGCGGGCCGAGGCCTTTGAGGGGGAGTATGATGATACGAATGCTCCGACGAGGTTCAAGCCGCCACTATATCTCAAATGCGGCCCGCTGTTGAGATACTGCGGTATTCGGCATGAGCGTGTCCCTTCGCGGACCGCCAAGAATGGCGCGGTTGTGGACAAGGAGATCTGGAGGGGAAGCATCATGATTGTTACGACTGATCATGATTCGTCGTATGATATTGCGCCGACGCTGAGGCTGTTTCTTCAGCCCATTGAGCTTCTTCCGCCTCCGCCTAGGGAGATCAATGGTGATGAGCCGCTGGCCCCTGAATATGTTGATCCGCTCGCTGGTCATCCGAAGCTAGGACGGAAGGGAGAGACGCTGTACGTTCGGCCAGTGGATCATCTTGAGGAGAGCAAGGATCTTTCGAGAGATGAGACGGATGAGGGGCTTTTCGAGAAATCCAAGAGCCCCCCTGACGTCCCGCTGGAGAAGGGACAGGTTGATCCGCCCGGATCCTTCGCGGCTCGCCGGAAGAGATGCGAGATTGACGGGGAGAAGGCGAGCAAGTACAAGGACGTCCGAGGCTTCAGGTTACATGCCGAGCGGGGCTATACCTTCTGGAGATTCAACATCGAGGTCGAGCTGGGAGAGAAGCAGCAGCGCGTCGCCTATCGCATCAACAGAGGCCCCTCAACCGGCTTCTGGGTCCCCGCCAAGGGTCAGAGCATGAACATCATGTTCTACAGCTGCAACGGCTTCAGCACCAGCGTCGACACCGACAGCTTTAGCGGTCCCGACCCGATGTGGCGCGACGTGCTCAACACGCACCAGAGCCAGCCCTTCCACGTCATGATTGGCGGCGGCGACCAGGTCTACAACGACCGCGCCATGCAGGACACGAATATCTTCCGCAAGTGGCTCATGCATAAGAACCCGATTCACAAGCATAACGCGCCGTTCCCCCCGGCCATGCAGAACGAGCTGGAGGTGTTTTATCTCGAGCGGTACTGCATGTGGTTCTCGCAGGGTCTGTTCGGCATGGCCAATTCGCAGATCCCCATGGTCAACATGTTCGACGACCACGATATCATCGATGGGTTCGGTTCGTACCCGCATCACTTCATGAACTCACCCGTTTTCTCGGGCCTAGGCAACGTCGCGTTCAAGTACTACATGCTGTTTCAACACCAGAGCATTCCCGACGAAACGGAGAAGACGGAGCCGAGCTGGTTGCTGGGGACGAAGCCGGGGCCGTACATCAATGAGGTTAGCAGGAGCTTGTTCATGTCGTTCGGGTCGAGGGTGGCGCTGCTGGCGGTGGATGCGAGGACGGAGCGGACGAGGGAGCAGGTTATCAACCCCGGGACGTGGAAGAAGATTATTGATCGGTGTTATGATGAGATTGAGAAGGGGAGGACGGAGCATTTGATTGTGTTGCTGGGGGTGCCGATTGCGTATCCTAGGTTGGTTTGGTTAGAGAATATGTGAGTTTTTTTTCTGGGTTTTAGGGGGTGGGTGGATGGACGGTTTTTGCTGACTTGGTTGCCAGTTTGACTTCTCGTCTTTTGGATCCGATTAAGGCGATTGGGAAGACGGGGGTCTTTGGGAATGTGCTGAATCACTTTGATGGCGGTGTGGAGGTTTTGGATGATCTGGATGACCATTGGACTGCGAAGAATCATAAGTCGGAGCGGAAGGTGGTCATTGAGGATCTTCAGGATCTTGCGGCGGACAAGTCGGTTCGCGTTACAATTCTCAGGTAAGCATTTGGTGTGGTTGGGTTTTGCGAAGATATAGCTGACTGATTGGATTTTAGTGGTGATGTCCACCTTGCGGCTATCGGGCAGTTCTACTCGAACCCCAAGTTCGCTCTTGCGAAGCACAATGACTTCCGGTACATTCCTAATGTCATCTCGTCCGCGATCGTCAACACGCCGCCTCCTGATCTGATGGCGGATATTCTCAACAAGCGGAACAAGGTGCACCACTTCGACAAGGAAACCGATGAAGATATGATCCCCATCTTTGCTCATGGCGTCGACGGCAAACCTCGGAACAACAAACGTATGCTTCCGCATCGTAACTGGTGCTCTATCCGTCCTTATGTGCCTGGGAACTCCCCGCCATCTACACCGGATCAGTCTGCCTACGATCTTACGCCTTCTGGCTCACCGCCGGGAACTGCCAGCGGTGGTGGCGGTGGTCTTCTTCGCCGGCTGTCTCTCTCCCGCTCTCGCGGCCCTTCCTTCCGGGGTCCAGACGGTGTCCGCGACCGCACTCGCCCACCCATCTCCGCCGGCATCCTCCGCACCATGTCCCACCGCGACGGCGTCGCCAGCGCCGACGCCGTCACCAGCCCCTCCCAGCAGCGACCACCCGGTCTCCTAACCCGCACCCTCTCCGGCTCCTCCATCAGCGGCCGTATCGGCGGCCTCTTCCGTCGCCGCTCCAGCACCGCCAAGCGCGACGACGGCGGCATCAACGGGACCTGGGGCGCCGAGGACACCGAAGAGGACGACGCCTACGAAGAGGAACCCCCACGCACTCGCGGCGGCGGCGGTCACAATCGCGGAGGCCGATTCACCGGTGGTCTTCGCGGCGGCGGCACGCACGACTACCCCTCTCCCAACGACGAGTACGAAGACGGCGACGAGAGCTACTTCTCCGCGAAACCGCCCCGCGCGGACTCGCGGTCCCCCGAGCGTCCCGTCATGAGCGGGGGTGCTGGGCCTGTGGGAATCACCCGCGCTGCACCGGGCGGATCAAGAGGTGACGTCGCGCCGGAAGAGGACTTTGCGCCGAAGCCCTTCCATAGAACGCCGACGGGCTTGTCGACTAAGCAGCTGAAGCACGCGCAAAAGCTGGCGGTGAATTTGGAGGGCGGGCTGGAGGTCACGCTGAATGTGGAGATTAGCCCCAAGGATCCGGGGGGCAGCACGGTTCCGTATCGGTTGGTGGTGCCGAGGTTGTGGTATGATTATGATGGGGAGGAGGATGAGATGTCGGTGGGGGTTAAGGGGAAGGTGGAGGGGAAGACGGGAGGTGGTGGTGGTGGGGCAGGGGGAATTAAGAGGTTGTTGAGTTTGAGGAGGGGGAGTTAGTGGTTGGGTTGAGTTTTGTGAGGGTAAAGGGGGAGGGTAAAGGGAGGGTGGGCATTTTGGAAAAGTGGTGGGATGATGTGATACAGGACTTGAATGAAATGTGATGTGATGTGATGGGCTAGGCTGGGAAATGAATGGATGGACGGATTGGAAAATATGGATGTTTTTTGTTTTGCTCTTTTTGAAAGAAAGACTTTCAACTTCAAGATTTGATTTTGGCTTTTGGTTTTATTTTGCATTTTGATACAACGGCATTGATGTTGCGAATGGAGGTGCGACTGTGGAAGGGGGAGATTATAGATGGTGAAGATTCAGTACAGATACAGACTTGGATACAGATACAGATACATAAGATATATTGTTCATTGTATACTCCATGTGTGTCACGGTTAAGGAGTAGACTTGGGTGTGTTCCTAGCAGTGTTTGTGGACTGTCTTTGGGTAGGCCGAGATACAGAAGCTGAAATTTACGGATACGTGTTGAAGGTGGGTGGTGGCTGGTTCTACTACATCTGTCTTGAAGTCAGTGTGGCCTCTGGCGATGAGATCAAGTATGGATGGTCGGTCATCTTCAAGTTGGGCACTTGAACAATGGGGCAGCTTGATGCCTTGGGACGACATATGCAACTCGTGGCGTGCCAGGCTCTTCAGATGGCAAAGGCTTGCTAGAGCCTGCGATGGAATCACTCGTAACTTACTCATAAGTTCATTCTGGGTCTTCAGTTTCCGGGTTAGCATAGTCCTGAGTAGGGTTATGATGTTAGAGTGTCCGCTTACCATTTCGAGTTCGTGACAATACGCCGACGTGTTGTTCTGTCTGTGACGACACGTCGGCACTTTTTTTTCTTTCTCTAGCCCTTTTCCAGTGCTCCTGTTCGCAGACCAACCCTTGAGGGTGAAGGAATGCAAGACAACGATATCAAAGTCTCATGGACTGACTCCCAACGCGAAATCTCCAACCTTCAGTCGAGCTGTCAGACTATCAAGCGTCGTCCTTGGACGCCCCAGGGCTTCTGCTTCGGCTCCGACCAGAACGACCACGATTCGGACCCCGTCCGCTGGCCCCTCCGCCTCTCCCGCCCCCTTGTCCCTTGCCAGGCGGCGGTCGCACAAAGGCAAAGTCCACCTGGACAGTCTGATCGAGAAGCTTCGTATTATGCGCATTGTCAATGGCGTCGCGCGCCTCGTCCAAAGTCGAGTACTCAATCAACGCATAACCCTACCGACACCACCGTCAGCCTTTTGTTTGTTCCCATGCGCCCGCCCACAATTGGAGGGAGGGAAAAGAAAACAGACCTTGACGTAACCGCTGCGCCTGTCGAGGTTCAAGTGCAGGTTCTTGATCTCGCCGTACTCGCCGAACTTGTCGTGGATGGCCTCCTCGTCGGCTTCCTCGTGCACGTTGGTCACCATGATGATCCAGCCCTCGATCGAGCGCACGGCCGTGGCTTTGGTGTGCGTTTGCATCGCGGCGACGCGCGAGGCGCCGCCGGCCTGGGGCGAGACGGGCTCGTCAACTTCCATGTCGTCGGCCATGCTGGGCGGAGACGTGTGTGTGGGTTTGCTTTTTTTTTTTTTTTTTCTTCTTCGGTTTCGGGGGTTGGAAAATGAGGTTTGGTGATCCCCTTTGGCTAGCGGAGATTTGTCGCGGAGGCGATGACGGTGGCGGGCTGCTCGTTCGTTTGCAACGGCCTGGTGTTTGCGGCGCTGTGTGCGTTTGGGCTGGGAGGCTGTCAGGCAAGTTCCGTTCGGAAGGGTTCCGCGGGGCTGGATAGCGGGGCTCGGGGCTTGGCATAATTTGCTGGCTCAGCGCGCGTCGTTAGCATCGGTGCGTTTGAGTTCAGCTCACGCGTCACATTACTCAATCGCCACCCATCTGCGGTATATAACTGGCACGACCTCCCACACTCCAGCAGCCGGAATCCTCTCCTCATCACACTCATCAGCCTTGCACTACCTTCAAATCATTCTTCCAACTCTTGCTCTCGACCATTTCACGCATCAACGCAATCGGGTGGCGAAGCCGGACTCTGCACCTCCACGCGGTGCCGCCTGGGAACCTGTGTCAATCATCGCAACACAACAACGTTCAAGCCTAACTCCCCTGACAATCTCAGGTGGTGTTTGGAGAGCTGTTCCCTTGCCGCGCACGACCAGAGCCAGCGCAGAGACGCATTTGAAGGGCCTGTTTCAAGGCTATCGTCGACGATGGGATGGTCAGCATAAGCCGGACAAACAGCAGGCACACATTGTGGTGTCGCCTGGCTCTGCAGCTGCCCACGTTGAACAAGCGGTCGTCACGCTGGGTGGTCACCCGAAGACTTCAAACACACTGGGGTAGCCCTGAACACGCGAAAGCGGTCGAAACAAACAAGACAGTCTGCAAGCTCTCAGGGAGAGATCCAGCAAACACCAGACAGTATGAACACACAGGAAGACGCCGAAAAGCATCTCCCAGGCCATGCCCGGAGCCGGAGACCCGACAGAGGCCAGTGCACCGAGGCATAGGGTCCAGGGCATGTTATTTCGGTCGTTGACACCAAGCAAACAGGAGCAGATCTGGCCGATGAGCGTCGAGTTTACTCCGTCACGGCTAGGCTGCCAACACGCAAGAAAAATAGAGTTCAGCTGGTGAGCGTTGAGTTTACTCCGTTCATTCAGTCAGCCTCACGGCAAGCATTGTATCACATCAATTGTTTCTCGCTGATGAGCCAACTGGTCGGAGGGTCAACATCCATTCCCTCTGCATTGTGTCTGGAGACTCCTACCAGTTGGCTCGAAGCAACCACATGACGCTGAAGGAGCACAGCTCCGACGGCAATCTTCCTGGGTCACACCAGTCAGCCCTTCGGGGCAATCATTTTGTGGGCGTATCTGGGGGTACTGTTGGCTTGTGGCTTGGAACGCATTTCATAATCGGAATGTGTAAGGATGCCTCTCGATTCTGGTGTTCCGGGTGCCCTCGAATCGAGAGGGTACCGGCACATTCCGATCGGGAAAATTCTCTGGGGCAGTGGGTTATCGGGGGTGAGGGCAATCGGGGGCTTCACGTGTGTGTGTGATGCATCTGCACTACCGATTGCAGATGAATCATTGACAGTTGTCAAAAACTTCCATTCCGAAAATAGTGACCGTCCTATCCTCGCAAGATAGGTCATACGTACTGTGGTATTCTTCGGTTGGGTGTTCCATCAAAACTCCACGGCGAAGAAAGGCATTGGTCCTAGCCAGGAGGACATTCCTACCTTCATGTTAGATAGATTTACAGCATTTGAATAAATACAACTTTTGCATGTGTTCATTATTTGCCCGCTTCCTGTACATCGGTGATTGCGTTTGTCCAGCGCTTGTTCTCCTGCATTTTGACCTCATTAGAATCTCTTCCATGGATAACTTTCATGCAGTTTAGCATAAGACCCTCAGTGCATAGCTATGGCGAGGAGAGGTCTGGGTTGAACTCTGAGAGAACGAAGCCTTTGGCAGATTGTAGGTGTGGGATGGACTCCAAATTTGTCTTGTTTCTCATGACGTACGTACTTTGTCAAACTACCTCCGACCAACTGAACAATGCTCTAACCCATGCCTCGTTACTTGGTATGATGGGTAATTTGCTCGGAACCACAGTAAAACCCGCGAACCCCCACTAGCGCCTCTCCTCCCGGAGCGTAGACAGGAGCCCGAGGTGTCTGCTAGAGTGCAAACCACGACGTCAAACAGTATCCAGGCAAGCAAGTTACAACTAAACGACATAGTCCTGGCTGGCCTCGCCCTCTCGCCCTCTCTCCTTGACGTCCCTGATCTCCCCTTCACTTTTAGGATCTTCATACTCTTAGGACATCACACAATGCACCACTCATCAATCGCAAACATCAAATGCTTCCCATTCATTCATACACAGAGAGGCAAATCCAGCCATCTCTCCCTACTAGCCAAACCCATCGGGCCAAAATAGAACTAGCAACTATCCACAACCCTCAAACGCCTTTCCGAACTCCAGAACCAACAAACCCCATACAGAAACACATCATCACGTCAAACACCCAACCGATTACTCCAATCATGACATGCTACCCCAACCTCTTCAATCAAACCCATTCCACGACCCCTCCTTACTCTCCATCGTAGCTGTAGCTTCCAACCTCACCAGCCCACTCAAAATGGTGACATCCACCTCCTCTTCCACCATGAGCTGGCCCGCCTGCTTCTGTCCTTCCAACACATCATGCAACTTGTACAAATGCCCACTCTTCATCTCCACCTGCGATTGCAACTTCTTGATCTCCGCCATGACGCGTCTTCGCTCGCGCTGGCCGAGGGACTTGTCCAGAGCGAAATACACCTCGTTCAGTCGCTTCAACTCCATCTGGAGATGCTCAATCTCGTCCTTGGTCTCCTTGATGAGAATAGCGAGTGCCTCTCCGGGGTTCATGGACGGGCGCATTGTAGGTTCTTCGACGTACTTGCTGTTCAGCTCGGGTATGCGGTCGGACACAGGGATGGGCTTCTCGACGGAGATGGTCTTCTTGCCCATGCGCATGTCATCGGCGGTGATGGAGACGCGGCGGGACACGCCGACCGTGCGGCTCTCGCCAAAGGCTGCGATGCGGATGCAGACATTGCAGTTGCCTGACTTGTGCTTGCAGATGTTGTCCAATACGCGACGAGCTTCCTTGCTGAGAGACGGAACGGGGTTGGTCGCCTCCTTCTCGGAGTGGATGGTGATGTCGGGAATGAAGAATGCGGAGGTCATATTGTGCTCCGTCATGGTAGGGTCAGCGCCGGCACGTCCGGTGTCGGAGTTGCGACGGAGGCGTGACTCTGAGCGGGGACCCTTGAGTTCATCGTTGGAGATGCTCTTAGATGAGCGGTGGCTTCGCATGGTGGCGGCTGTGTGGTTCGTGTCGTCCTCGGTGTGGTGACTGGCGATGCTCAGTGCTGACTTGACACTGAAGCGGCCAGTATCCTCCTCGATGGGAAACTGAGTAGATTTCTTGAGGATACCAACGGGCTGCTTTGACTGAGTAGTAGTCATCGCTTTGGACATCCTCGTGCTGGCGTCAGACACGCTGCGGCGAATGCCTGGCAGCGTAGGCAAGTCATATTCGGTAACCTCCACGGCGTTATCAGCGGCTTCTTGTTCTTGCTGTTCTTGGATGTCACGGTAAGTCTGCTTGAGCTTGGCGATCTCGTCGTCCATGATGCTGGCAAAATCAGAACCTTGTGTCAAATGAAGCTCGGTTGTCGGGTCGTCTTCGATATCCATCGGGGCGCTCCGTCCCGTTATGTCATCATCGGCAAATCGACTCCCTGTGGGCTCGACAATGCGTGTGACCTTGGTGGTCTTCCCCGTGATGTCTTGCGCAGAGATTTCCGTGATCTTCATCGTCAGTTGCTTGACCTTCTTGATCGCGGCCTCCCGACGCTCCAGCTTCTGACGAAGGGCAGCCTCCTTTTGCTTGAAGTCCTGCTCGAGGCGGACACAGTCTTCCGTGTTATCGTTGAGGGTCTTGAGATACTCAGTATTATTCTTTGTGAGTTGTTGGTTCAATCGGATTACCTTATGTCGATTGTCGATCCACTGTCCCTTCATCTCCTCCAGTTCCTCGCGGAGTCTCTTGTTCTCCTCCTGGAGCTTCTGGCTCTCGCAGGAAAGCTCGAGATTTTGCTCCTTGAGAACACGGATGCGACCCTCCTTCGCGCTGATGGAGCCCGCCCTGTCCTGCAGACTGCTCGCCTGCTCCTCCAACTGAGCCTGAAGACGCTCCAGCTCGTTTTTAAGGTCGGCGTTGAGCTCAAGCACAGCTGTGTCGGTGGTCAGACCACCCATTCTGTCAATCATGTCGTCCCGTGTAGCAATTCCCTTCTTGAGATCGGCAATGTGCTGGTCGCGGGCAGCAATCTGAGCTTGCAACTTTTTGTTCTCCTTGAAATAGGTCTCGTTATTGCGCTCCATGCTGGCGTGATCCTGCGCAACAAGCTTCTTTTCCTCCAGAAGTGCAGCGTATTGCGCATGAGCCGTCGCCAGCTCCTCGCGGGCGCTGGACAACTCCTTCTGGGAGGAGGCTAAGTCCCGGCGCAATTTTTCGCATTGAGTTTTGAGGTTCTTATTCTCACGAACGGCATTGTCGTATTGCTGCTTAAGGGTCTCATTGGACGCAACCAGTGAGGCGTTCTCGAGCTCAAGAGTTTCCTTCTCATGACGGTCCTGCAAAGTGGACTCCAGGTCCTTCTGGGTAGCCTCGAGTTCCGCCTGCAGTCTCATGGCCCGCTCGCGGGCAACCGATGCCTGGTGCAAAGCCTCGTCGCGCTCGGCGGTGAGCGCGGTGCTGTGAATATCGTTGACACCAACTTGTCGACTCGCCTGGTCGAGGCGAGTCCGTAATTGGGCAATCTCCGCTTCCATCTCCGGGTTGTTGCCATCATTTCGCCGGTTGAAAGAGCCATCCGAGTCGGATCCCAGCGCACTATCAGAAGGCCTTCTTGACTTGAACCTCTTGAGCTCAGCCTGCAAAGAATTGACTTCGCGCTGGAGTTTTTCCGCCTCGCGCTGAAGCATCGCATCGTGGTCGTGGAGTTCGCGGACTTCCTCCTGGAGCTTATCCATCGAGACAAAAATTTCCTCGTCCTCCTCTGTAATCCCCATAGCATTCACTGAGCCGTGCTCGTTGGCGGAAGCATTCAGCCTCACACCAGTTCTGGTGAAAACAGGTACACCATTCTTCATCGTGCTGAACTTGAGAGTGCCAGCTGTCCAGTCGGGGAGATGACGGAATCCAGGAAGGAAAAACGAACGGCCGGTAGGACTGACGCCAGTCTTGTCGGCAGAAAGAGTCGGAAGCTGAAGGAGATCATCCTTTCGCGGCGGTGACTGCTTGGGCGTCATGGTGTAGACATGAGTATGAGCCTGGGTGGCGGCTTGCTTCTCAATGCGGATCTTGGAAACCATTTCTTGAAGAGACTGTTTGGCGGGTGGAGGGGAACTGGGCATCTCTGCCGGGGCACTCGAAAAACGGGTGCGGCGCGCGCCCATAACTGGTCGACCGTTGGTGTGAGAGAGCACCGTTGAAGCGTCCGACTCGTCGTCAACACGCGCTTGCATATCCGCCCGAGCACGGTTGCGCTTCACGTCCAACACGATCTCGAACGTGTTCTCCACGGTTTGGTCGACCGGGGGGATGTTCTCCTTGCCGTTGTCGAGCGAGGGTATTGGTGCCTTGAAATTGTGTGCGAAATCGACGTTCTGCGAAACAGTGACCGTGTCCTTAGACAGCAAACCGCTCCACTCGGGAAAGGCGCGTGCGATGGCAGAGGTATTGAGCACGGTGGTGGGTTGCGCGCCAAAGCGACCAGATCTGGTGGATCGCTTGGTTGAGGGGTTGTGGTACTCGTCGCTGAATTTGCGGGTGCCCTCGCCGTCGGGGCTGAAGGAGAAGTTGGAGAGATTTCGGGTAAGCTCTTCTGTGGTGGTGCTGACCGTGTCGTGGGAGCCCGTGGAAGATGGTGGTGAACTGAATGGATTGTGTCGGAGGCGATGCTCGTACATCTCCTTCTTGAGTCTAGGCATATGCTTGGGTTTGTTATGAGGATTATTGGTCCTATTGCTATTGACGTCCATGGCGAGCTGCTGGGGCGCGTGGAGCGCGGTGCTGGTTGAACCAGGAGGTCAAGTTGCAGCAGCAGGTACCACGGTGGGCAACAGAAAAATGCTGGTGCCAAATGCAGCGAGACCTAAGGCAACGCGCCGGAGCAGTGGTAGCGTTTTGAAGAAAGAACTTGGTGTTTGTGAAGCACTTGCAGTTCCATGCGCATGCTGAATTGGCAGTGCCGAAGTCGCGTGCTGCCGGGCAATCGAAGGTGCAAGTCGCGCAGCGGTCGAGGGAAAGGTGGACGCGATCGGGATTCATTGTTTACATCAAGGGTGAGGTGGGGCGGAACGGGAGTGGGTCCCGGGAGCTTGACCGAAAATTCAGGGAGCTCTCTCATTGGCGGCACCCTCACGGCAGGCTTGGTTCGCTGCTTCTAGCGCAGTGGGGCACACAGCCAAAACACAACGGCGCTCAACTCTCTGGCCCCTTTTCATGAGAGTTTGCGCTGACTGCCTGCTTCTCTTGATTGTGTCATTGCCAGAAAGTGTGGCTGCAATGATCCACTCCGGTGCATAGAGAAAAGACTACGCTTAAATTCACATCCAATTACTCGCTCAGAAATGCCTGTTTTTACCGTCCCGTATGACCGCTGTTCTAGCCCCCGTTTTAATGGTACAAACGCAGCTGCGGAACCCCAAGAACATGCCAACTCGCGCCTCCCCTTAATTTTGCGCACTGGTTGCCCTTCAGCGCTCTCCAGCAAGACGTCGGCTCTGGACCTCTCCAAGTGCCTTCGTGCCGCTGAGGACAGTCACGGCGCCAACCACACCGGCCACAGGAAGCGTCTGGAACAGGTTCCAGCTAGTGTAGTACATGAAAAAGACAAACTCCATCGCAATGATAGACCCGAAGAAGGAGGCATGCGACAGGGGAGCTGCGCCCATAGCCTTGGTGAGGTGGTTGAGGTTTGCGCCCAGCGTCAACCACTATGTCTAGTCAGCAACATGCGACGCCAGGACGAGCGATGAGAACTTACACCAATGAAGAGGGCAGGAACAGTAGCGATCACCGCCAGCGCGAAGAACAAGGAGATGACCTTCGGCGGGCTCTTGGGATCGGCGCGGAAGATATGGTAAATCTCGGGCTTCTGGCCGTAGCGCAACGCCTTCTCGTACTGCGGCGCAGGGGCATTGGGGTCAGTCTTGATCTCGATGTCAAATACCTGCCCGTTATACGCCTGGGCAGATCCGAAGGAGCCGATCACGATCGAGGCCTTCAGGGGCTTGGTCGACACAAGCAGCGGCGCGGGAATCTCCTTTTGGGACTGTCACCAAACAAGTTAGCAACAGTGTACACCATCTTAGGTTCCGAGAGCCTCACAATCTGCACAACAGCCTTGCCATTCTCCTTGGTGTTGAGCGGGAAAGGTGCCTCGAGCCCTGAATCCTGCTCCTTGAGGATCACGAACGCCTGGTGCGGGCGCTTCCCCTTCCCATTGTCCTTCGCGGTCAGGGCAACCTTGAGCGTGTCGGCACTCCCGAGGGAGACGGCCTTCGAGAGAGGGCTCTTTGCATTCAGCCTGCAAAAGCGTCAGTCAGCATTGGTGTCCGTTGAGGCCCAAATTGGTTTCCTAGCCGTACTTCTCCTTGACGCCTTCTGCGCCCTTCTTCGCGGCAATCGAGAGACTGCCGTCGTCAAAGCTCCAAGACGAAGCAGCCTGTGCGACGCCTGCTGCGGCGAGCAGGAGCGCCGAAGCGAGGGGTTGAGAGAATCGCATTGTGGTGGTTGTGGTGTGGTGCTGTTGCGAAAAGCACCTTTGCGAGCAACCGCTGTGATGGGAATCCACTGAAACTCTCAATGAACACTTGTCGGCTTCAGCTCCAGAGCTCATGCACGAATGCCAAGACAATTTACAGGCACGGGTGGGGTGGCCTGGGGAACTATGGGGCTACCTCAACTCCCCCACCAACCTTGAGATGGCATCCCAACTTCGATGAACCTCATCTGCACAGATTGATGATAAAATCATTTCAGCTCCCATGAAGCACTCGAAGGACCATATAGAAGGCCGGCATTTTATCTCCATCTATCTCAGCATCACCCCTCAAACCCCCTATTGAAATATCGCTGAAACCACCGATTTTGCTTTGATCACCCTTCCTGCCTGGAACCGTCTAAAATGTGGTATTTGTATCAAACTCCAATGTATTCCCTTTTAGTATGCACAGGAAATTCCATGTTCACAGCTCATCCTTCTCAGAGTGTTCCCTCCCTACCTTCTCATCGGATGCCAACGGAGGTAATAGCCCATCGAGCTCCAACCACTCGGCCACAAAAGCCGTCACGATCTTCGCCCAGTCCCTGATCGTAGGTATATCCAAATGCAGCCCGTCATCATCCATGGTATGCCACACTGGCGGAAATGGCGTCGGTATAATGTGCAGCACATCCACCCCTCTCTGCAGGAAGGGAACGTGGTCGTCCAACACATATCCCATAGTGAACTGATATGACTTCTTCTGGAGATCCGGCAAGAAAGGTTTCGCCTCCTTGGTCTCCAACAAACCCAACTCCCGCAACCTCTTCTCCGCCGTCGCCATGTGTTCATACGCCCAATGCGTTTTCGCAAAGTACGAAGGAACAGTCGGGTTCCCCGACCCCAGCAAATCCAGCAGGACAAACAAGCTGATACTCTCCAACCTGTTCGAAAACACTCCCACCCCATCCTCCCCATCATCCTTTCCCCTTTGCCCCTCTCCCGACCACGTTTCCGCCAACGCCCTAGACATCACCTCGTTAGCCATCACCATCAAACCCCTTCCCCACTTTCTCAAAACTCACCTAGCCCCATAAAGCGAATCCTCATCCGTCCAACTCACCCACGCCTCCTCCCCATCCATCAACACCACCTGCACCCCAACCTCCTCCCCCAACCCATCCCCACCCCCGGTCCCCTCCCACTTCGCCCTCAACGCCCCCTCCACACTCCTCGCCACATGCATCAAAACCGCACACGGCACCGCGCTATCTACCGCCCCAATGAACCCCTCAGGCCTATACAAACTATCATAATGCGCCACCAGCGTCAACCGCGCTACATCTCCCCCCTTCACACCCGGTGGATCCCTCCTGAACACCAAATTCCGAAACGGCACCTGCTTATCTCCCGTAGCGGGTGTCGTAGACGTAAAGTTATGCCACTCCACCTCCCACGCGGGGAGATGTGTGCGAAAGAAGTTGACAAAGTGGTGCTGTGCGGCTTCGGAGCCGGGGGTGCCCGGGACGCGGGGGATGAGGATGGGCGCGAGGAGGGCACCGGAGTGGATGTCGAAGTCGGAGTTACCGGAGGGGATGAGGCGGAGGGAGGCGTCCGAGAGGGGGGTGTAGGAGGTTGTGAGGTGGGGGGTGAGAGTGAGAAGGGTCAAGATGATGGTTGTGAGAGTCATGGTGACGGGAGTAAAGGTGAGGGTTTTGTTTTTAGTAGAGTGGGTAATTCATTGTGTGAAATGTAAATTTTGGGGAGAAATATCATGAGATTTGGTGAGGTAGTGACCGAGTTGGTGGTTCATGATGAGTTTCATGAGATGAGATCTCAGGCTTGGCAAGTGCGATCTGTCCCCCACACCAGGCCAATGCAGGGGATTGCGGGGGAGAGCCGGGACTGGGCACCCCAACCCAAGGGCTGACTTGCGCACCTTCATGGACACATTGAACGGAGTTGAAAGAAATGGAAGATAATTCAAGATAAATCGTCCAAGCCAAACAAACGCTTTCTTCTGCTATCGCCAAATTATTACAATCGCTACGTCGTAAGAGACAGCCAAGTGGCCGAAGCTACGCAGCAAAACGTCCCCAAAAACGCCGTGCTATGATGCCCTTCCTCCCCAAATTGCACATGGCCACCCTCGAAAAGAAACGATGCAAACCCCAAGATCAGCGCCGCGCGTCTGCTCTATGTAATCAGAAATATTTGCAAACAGGCGAGATGATTACCCCAAAACTCCCCCTACCCTGAACATGTTGAAGTGGCCAGTTCATTACCGTCCCCAAGAACGCGAGTAGCCTCACTGACAACTCTCTGCACTGTGGAGACCTCCGCTCCATAGCCGCTCAGTCCTTTTTTGTCCCGTTGAGGTTTCCATTTGCCGCAGCGCGCGCGGCCTTGTTGGCAACCTGCTTCTCGTAGGGGATGGTGAGGCAGTTGATTCCGAGGAAGTTGCAAATGCTCGTGGTGACGAGATATGCCCATCGGAAGTAGACAATTCCTGCGAAGACGAAGTAGGCCCACAGATACATGTGTTCAACTTCCGCAGTGACGGCCGCAAAGCCGAATCTGGGGAGATTGCCCAGAACAGCACCACCAACCAAGGGCCAGAGCATGACAGTCCAGTACGGGAAGGGCTGTCGGGTAAGGTGTGCGAGAATCATCTTGGTAGTCATGCGACCGAAGACGAAGCTCATGATGACGCAGAAGAGGACCAAGTGGTTCTCGGAGCGGAGAGTGGAGTAAGGGCTGTAAAGCCACGCGCCGATGCTCAGCGTGTACACGGCCATAGGCGTCCATTCGAGGAAAACAGGGGCAACGGGTTGGTTGCGGGAGCGCCGTGCCTTGACCACGTTCAAGACGCAGAAGGGAATGTGTGTGAGGAGCAGCGAGGACACGATGACGGCGACCCAGATATCGCGGAAGCTGAGATCACCAAGCTGCTCCTCAGTCAAGCCGAAGCTCCTGAGAAGCGCAATTCGCTCGCCGAGGAGATCCACCAGGCGCTCCGTCCAGATTCCCGGTCCATAATACCCACTGGCGGCCATGATGGAACAAGCGATGAGGATTCCTTCTGTGGGTCCGTTGATGTACCCGAGGTAGAGCGTGTGCGAGTGGTATGTCTCCCAGGTGGAGAAGAACATCGGGAGGCATGGGACCAGCGCGGTGAAGACACCAGACTTCGATGTGCCCAGGCCCATGGCCGCAACCTCGAGGAGACTCGCAAGGGTGCAGTTCAGGCTGTCAATGCCGTGGTCGAAGAGCTCTCCCAAGCCGCTCGAGGTGCCAGTCCGTCTCGCCTGCTTGCCATCCACGTTGTCCATTGTTTGGTACATGAACAACCCGAAGGCAAAACTATAGTACAGCCATGATGGTCCCTAACAAAGAAGGAAACAATCGCAAAGTCAGCTCGAGTATCCCGCGGCGCGGGAACAAAAGGGGTCCTTACCGGCCCAACTAGGTCAGGCATGAAAATAACCAGCAGGCCGACGTTGAATAGAATGCAGAAAAACCCTAAAAGGGTCACCATATTCGGCGCAATCCATAGTGGTAATAATTCCACAAACGCATTCCACTGCCGTCAAATCTTAGCTTGTGCTACCGACGAGAGCTGCGCGACGGGAGGGGGCGGGGAAGGCAGCAGCAGCGGGATCGGGAGCGCATACGTAAGGTCTGAGTATATAGTTGGAAATGGGCGATTTGTCGACGGCCGAGTATTTGTATGATTTCAAATGTATCAGCGCATCGTCTGAGACGCACTCGGCAGCAGCTTGTTCTGCAGTGAGGCGGTCGGCCATTTTGGTTAGCAAGCCGAATCTACACCGACGAGAGCGCCGATTGAATGGTTAAAACTGGTGGGGGTGGGGAAGGCATACTGTCGTTGGGCATCTTGGCTGGCAGAACCACCAAGGTTCTTGGTTTCGACCGAAGGCTTGCGAAAACAAGTATGGGCGTCACGACGAACCCGTAGCGCGACGGGAGAGTTGGCCTAATAGCTTGACAAGAGTCAAAAACACCTTGTGTAGTGGGGAGGTGGAAGAACTCCAACCGCCCGATCTGCGGACCCTCCAGAGGAAGGCGGGAAGCATCTCGGGTCCACAGGGCCCTGTTGCTTGCTGCCACAATCCCTGCATTTTGCCAGTTGTTGAGCTTTTGGTCGCGAATCAGAGCTCAGGGAGCCAACAAAAAGCGAGAATGATGCACCTCCCGCCTTCACTGACACGTGAAAATCGGCTAGACGGCTGATTGGTTTTGCAGCACATCCAATGAAGCGCTGCCTGATGACGGGATCTGCCGAAACAATGCTCCAGATGACGATACCCTGATGGACAAGAGCGATGACATCCAACGACGACAATCCGTCGCACCGACATCGCCATTCTTCGCGCATCCGAGGTTGCAGATGGGATTCGAGGCCGAGGCTTGATCATTCAATGTGTTTCATTCACCGAGCGCCAACGCCATGACAACTTGGAAACAAGACCGTGCCTTCGACAGGCTCACTCCCTCACCACCAACCAAAACAGCACAGCTCGCAAAACGACAGACGATCTCCCAGTCTTCTGGTCCGGTATTTTTGAGTTAAACATTAAGATATCGGTTCTTTCATGACCCCAACAGCCATTGACGCCCCTGTTTTCCACAATTCACTTCGCGGCGCAATGCCAGAAAAGACACGAAAGTCGTTCACGGCTCTCGTCGCAAGAGCTTGAAGCTCAATCTCCCACACGCGATTCCCTTCTATTTCCAACAACCTAGAGCATGACGGCGAATCCACCAATCATACCGGCAGCCACAACGACGAGGCCATAAGCGCTGCCGAACTGCAGGAGAGCGGGAGCAGCAGCATTGCCGGCGGGCTTCGGCGAGGAAGTCGCACCCTCGCCAAGTCCGTTGAAGACGGTCGGCCCGGTAGAGCCCGCGGTTCCGGTAGCAGGCATGGTGCTGCTGGTCGTCGTGTTCACCCTCTTCGGCTCCTGCGCACCGCAAGGGTGGTCCTCAGCGCAGCTAGCAGCGCAAGCGTTGTTGATGCCGCAGTCGTTTCGGCACTGGATAACCCATTGCTGGCAGACATGGAAGGGGAGCGTCAAGGAGAACTCGGACATGTTGGGCTGGAGACCGTTGGAGCACACGCAGCCGTAGGTCAGGGTTTCCTGTGGCACGTCAGAAAGCAGCTCCGCGAAACCAAATATGGTGCGGAAACTTACCGGGTCGCAGGTGTTGGCCAGAACGGTGCCCGGGGAGGTCTGCTGGCAGATGATGGGGCAGTTGCTCAGTTCATCGCTGCACCACGCCCCTATTCACACTCGTCAGCGCCTGATCCAACAGTGTTTCCTGACCCAAACAGAACGTACTCCTCGTCAGCAAATCGACGCTGGTAGGATCAATATAGTAGTCGGCCGCAACAATGGCAGCGCTGGCCAATGCCAGGAGGGTCGCTCGGAAGGAAACCATCGTGAGGAGTGGTTCGATTGTCTTCGGAGAGTCGGTTGGGTTTGCGAAAAAGTATTGCGCTGTGGTATATGTGAGCGAACATTCCAGTCAACAAAACAAAAAAGACACAAGACGAGGTTGCCGGAGGTACAACCTGCATTCCAGCGCAGACATGACTTACAGTTTCTGTGGCTCAGGAGGCGGCCCAAGCAACAAGCAACGGGAGAGTCGAGAATGAGAAGACTGTTGGATAGGAACAGTCAATCGTATTATTAAAGAATGGGATATGACGCAAACGAGGGTCGAGAAGCAGAAGGAGGAGACGACGGTTACAACGACTGTCAGCACTCAACTCTTGAACACGAGAATGGAAGCCGTAGAACGTCTCTCGAGATGAGGGGAGGAGAAGCAGCAGCAGAGCAAAATTGGGACGGCGAGAGATGGGATGGAGAAAGCAGTCTAGCGTGGCCCAGCGAACGCCATGGGTGCTCCCGAAGTCAGGACTGCTAACCAAACTGAGCAGTCCAATAAACACTCAATGGGGATTTCTGATAGGCCGGTTTGAGGTTATCCCTGCGGTCTCAGCGCTTTGCAGCTCTAAGCAGGGATCAGCGGCGCACAGCTCTCCACAGCGATCCCGGCCCTCGCCAATCACGATATCTCCCCTCAGCCATCGTTTGCGGAGAAGCACCCACTGCTCCATTTTCACTTTCGTGTCCCGGGAATTCCAGAGCATGACGGCCCTCTTTGATACGGATCCCAATATAAAGCCGCCTGTCGCTCTCTCCAGCGACTTGGAAATGGGCAGCAATTGCGGCTCATCGGGCAAAATTCCCTTCGACAAGCAGATAACGGGTGCAGGAAGCTGTCGACCAACTTGATGGATTTCTGATGCGTCAACAATCCGCCGGTGGAGGCCGACATGCAGTCCGTGGCGGATTCCGTCAGCTCCGTACCGTCTCTTAGAGGGCCGAGGTGGTTGTCGGACGCTCACAGGCAGCCTCAGCAGTCGGTGAGCGACACGACAACCAACCGTGCGATCAATTCTACAGGTCAGCGAGGCCCGGCTGCTGCATCCCACGACGACCAACGCACCGTCAGCAATGGCTGTGTTAGCAAGGGTCTCACCGCAGAGCGCTGCTGCTGCTTGATTGTTTGCTCGTCGCAGACAGAGTTACGAAGCCAACAAACTCAGAGCCATCACAGTGCCGAACACGAAAGTCCCCCACCAGCAAGCCGAACTTTTTGGGGGGCGCCCTGATATCTCTCTGTCCATTCGTATTGCCGCGGGGGGAGACACCGCGTAGGCTGCATGGCCTTTGCATTTATTGAAACTGGATGGACGAGTCCGAGCCAGTCTTAGACAAGGCAGGAAATAACACCGACAATTATGGACGGCATGCAACACACCACGGACGACAGGCACCTCAGCCCTGAGCAACCTGTAACCCAACTCGGCTGCCGTATCTCCCCAGTTGGGAGCAAGCGGCGAGAGATACTTGTTTCGAGGGCCGGTACTTGCTGCCGTGCCGCCAGCCGGTCTGAACGCACGAATGTTCCGTGCCGTGTCTGAGAGTTGAGGTTTGCTCTGGAAGCGAAACCGTAAATATCCTTGCTGGCCAGCTATCGGCCTTGTTTCGTTTCCAGGAGAGCGAACTTGTTTTACATGTCTTGCATATGCGTCCAGGCCAAACAAACGCACCCAATGTGCAAGCCTGATGGCGACTGCGGGGGCGGGGTCCAGTGATGCGAACCACCTCGAAGCCACTTGGGCGCCAGGTCTCAGCCTTGATCGGCGATGATAACGACAGTTGCGCGATACGACGAGACATAACTCTACTGGTGCTGCCATTATTGACGTTGTGAGAAAGTGTTGGCTCACACACTAAGATCTCGGCCCGGGAGTCAGACAATCTTGCGGCTCAAGTCCCCTCTGTTCAAGCTGAGGTGTCACACGCCTCGAGAAGAGAACTCCCGGTCAACGAGAACCGAATGCTGGCAGGCCGTCGGGGAATGAGAGACCAATGGGCAATGATTCGCAAATTTAGCCGTCCATGGCAGACATATGATACATCTGATGGAAATCCGGGGTTCTGATCACCCGGCAATGCTCAAACATGGAGGGCTTGACCGACATATCTGGATCTGGGTAATAAAGGTGGAAGGGAGGACCCGAGTGCTCGGAGAGTTCCAAACAACCCAAGTAGAGTTATCGCAGCCCGCAGCCTCAAAACCCACCCCGACCACTTGTGTATGAGACAAAAGCGCCACTTGTATCCTGCGAATATCAACAAAACACGGCCGCCTCAACTCGCCAAGAAGAGCGGCCACAACATCAATCGGAACGGCTCGCGGCAGATAGGTAGGCGGCGGCAAGCCGGGGTGTTCCACACTCCGGAGGGCGGGATGCACGTGGGGCAGACGGGGTGGGGCACAACGGATTTCATCTCTCTTGAGGTGAACGAATGAATGGATCGATCACGTTAGACCCGAATACGTAACACAGAGACGACGCAACACTCGAATCAAAGCCGGAAAAAACGGCCGCAACCTCACCTCAACCTCGCGAGTATCATAGCGCCTAGCTTTTCTCCTCTTTCAATTGACGACGTTCCCTTGCGACGACTCGAAAGCCCGCGCGAACCCGAACCCGAACCCCAGTGGCGGTGACCACCACCACCCCTTTGCGCTTCGCTTTGCGACAACCCAACCCCCGAGCGCACGCACGAGGCGCGTCTCGCCTCGATGGCCTGAATGGCGTCGCCGGCACTGTACAGCACTCACAATGGAGAAGACCAAAGCGGACACGGACATGGACACACCACCCGCTGGACCGCCAAACCACCGCCGCCAGCGCTGACACTCAACGGCAACAGCAATGGAAGCCCCGGGCGATCATCACAGGCACAGGGACAAGTCCCCGACCACCCCCCACCAGCATACACCCCCCTCTTCCCCGACAGCGACGACAACGCCTCCGATTCAGGAGGCGACCTCGCGGTGCTGTCCCCCTCGTCGGCGGTCACCTCCCCGCCGTACTGGTCGTCGCATACGCACACGCAGACGCCGCTCGGGAGCCATGGCGTGACGGTGAATTCGAACCTGTCGAGCGAGAGCGTGCTTCCCCCGGGGGCCATCACGCTGCAGGATAACGAGTACGATGACGGGCCGGACGGGGCAAACGTGTACGGGCGGGATCGGAACCGGGCGTGCTGGGCGAGGAGCGTGCAGGTTAGGGATTATGTGCTTGTGAATGGGGGGTCGATGAACGTGGGGGCGTTTGCGGTTTGGAATATAAGGGTGGAGACGCTGAATGTGAGTTTGAGAAGGGGAGATGGTGATGGGGGGATGAGATGGATGGCTGACTGACGGGTTGGGCAGGGCTCGCATATGTACATCCGGAAGCGGTATTCCGAGTTTGACGACCTGCGACGGAGATTGATCATGACGTTTCCGAATTTCGAGGCGGCGGTGCCGGTGCTGCCGCCGAAGAGCGTGATTTCGAAGTTCAGGCCGAAGTTCCTTGAGAAGAGGAGGGCTGGTTTGCAGTATTTTCTCAAGTGGGTGTTGTCGAAGGTGTCTGTTTAGACGTTATTTTTGCTGACTTTGTGTGCAGTTGCATATTACTCAACCCAGAGTTTTCGGGCTCCCCGGTACTAAAGGAATTCCTTTTTTCTTGAACATAGCATTTTTGTGTCGGATATTGTACATACGAGCAACATACTCTGAAGCCTTTGTGTGAGGGGACTAATACTAATGTTGAATAATGTTGAGTATGTGCCGAGGGAGATTAGGTGTGAGAGGGTATGTGGTGGATAGTCAGTCGAAAGGGTTGAGGGGCATACGAGAAGCTGATGCTGGGTCAAACTCAACAGCAACTTGCGGGAAGAAAATGCTGGATTCTGTCGACAACAAACACATACGGCCATACCCACTGGAGAACTCGGGATCCCGTCCGCTCTCCCATAGATAAGCCAGTGAGGGCCAAACTAGTAGTTGGGTCGGTGACGACCAGCGAATCCTTGGTGCTGTATGTTTTTTTTGCCTGGTTTAGTTTTGACTCCATTCCCAGCTGCCCCTGGCACCAAGCGGGCCGAGAAGAGGGACCTGGGGAGAAGGGTTTATTTTTGGCAGGATTAAGGTCCCGTATGCAGGTCCCCGGGGATACCGCTTTTAAGCGGACATGTCCGCTATCAAAGTTACGAGATCGACTCATGGTAGATCCACAGCCGAGTGAGGCTGTTCCCCGGAAAGTCGGTGATGTTCTCGTATCAGGAGAAAGGGTTAGGGTTGCAGATGTATCGGCGATTGACATTTATCGCCGATCCCGAGAAAAATTCGGCGCTGGCTCTGCTTCGCCGACGGCAAATGCATCCAAGCCGCTCTTTGGAAACGAGCGAAGGATTGCGCTACTCAGGTTCGAGTAGACAGATGGTAGTCAATTCTCTTGGCTGACATCGGCGGCTGCGAACAGGATCAGAGGCGAGTGCGAATGCCATCGCATTCGGCAGATCATGCCAGGCATACGACTGATCTCGTTCGATCTTGTTAGGTCCATGATGGAGTTACCGTATTTACTGACATTGATTGTTTTTTGATGTTTTGGAAGGGAGATGTCGACAGTATAAAGGGTTGTGTATCTAGCTTCATCTTGCCAGTCGAGATAGATAGAACAGTGTTGACTCGTTCATCATCTTCTTCATCAACTTCGCAGTTGACTTGTCTTGACAACGCACCTGACTTATAAGTCTCACCGGAATACACACACCACCATGTCTGACTACGTCTGGTTCATCACCGCCGCGGCAAGCGGGTTCGGCGAAGCCATTGCCTTCGAAGCTCTCCGCCGAGGACACAAAGTCATCGCCACAGCGCGCAACTCAGCTAAGCTCTCTGTGCTCAAGGCCGCCGGGGCGGCCGTCATGGACGTAGATGTCACCAGCGACGACGAGACGCTTGCGGCAAAGCTATCCGAGGCAAACGCCATCTACGGCAAAATCACCCACGTTGTGAACGCCGCCGGATATATTCTCGTTGGCGCAATTGAAGAAGCAACGTGAGTGGGAACCGCCTCCTTCCTACCTTCCTCATACGAGCCATTGCAGTGATTGACACCCCCCACAGCCAAAAAGAAGTCTTCGACACTTACAACACCAACGTGCTCGGCTGCTTCAACATCGCGCGCGCCGCCATCCCTCACCTCCGCGCGGCGGCTGCGACGAGGAGCGACAGCAACGGCAACATCGCCCTGGCCAACTTTGGCAGCCTCGGGAGCTGGTCGTCTGGCGCAGCCGTGGCACACTACTGTTCCACCAAGTTCGCCGTCACGGGCCTTACCGAGGGGCTGAGAGACGAGCTCGCGCCCTTTGGGATCGACGTGTGCGTGGTCGAGCCGGGGTACACGCGCACGGGGATTCTGGTGAGCGGGAACGGGGATGCGAAGGGGAGAGTGCTGACGAGGCGGGAGTTGGCGGTTTATGAGGGGACGACGACGGCGACGGCGAGGAGCGCGATGGAGAAGACGAATGGGAAGCAGCCAGGGGATGTGGAGAAGTGTGCGAGGGTGATTGTGGATGTGATGACGAGGAAGGGAGGGAAGGAGGTGCCGGCGAGGTTGGTGACGGGTACGGATTGCTTGGAGGTGGTGAGGGAGAGGTGTAACGATACACTACGGCTGGTGTCTAAGTGGGAGGACGTGTCGAGTTCGGTGATGTATTGAGTGGAGGGTTGCCCTGGTGTTGCTTTGATGGTGATGATGTAGCTGCGGAGGCGCAGGTGGAGGCTGTGTGATGGTGCCGATGGCAGACTCGGGACGGGAAGGCGGGAAAGAGCAGATGGATGGCGTTTTTTAGAGCTTGGCCTTTTTTTTTCAGCCCTTTGAAGCATTCTGGCATCCTTCCATGCAAGCACCGTGCCCTTAGCCTCTTAGCCTCTTAGCAGCAGTGCCTCTCCATGCGACCCAGCCATTCAGGACCTCGCTTTTGCTTCCATCCCACCCCTAAGTCGCCAACATCCATCAGCAAACAGCAAGCGGCCACCCCGTCCCTGCCGGAATCCTGGTCATGGATCGCCTAGCACGAGCCGATGGTCAGCTCCTCGCAGCTCAGGTTCCTAGGAGCTGGCTGATATGTGGAACACGATAAACAATCGCAATGCATTCTCTTCCTGATATCCATCGCATTCCTCTCCCCTCGTCTGATTGCTCTCCCGTGTCTCCCCTTCTCTCGTCCAAAGAAGCTCAGATTTACTCGGTGTAAATCGAATGATTCGGTAGTCACTTCACAACCGTCCTCGTCTCTCTTTCTTACCTACCCCTCCCCTCCTTAGGCCGCGTTATCGCAAGCAGAGAGTACCCCGCCATAGCTTCCCCGCCACGACCTAGCTTCCGATGCAGCCGCCTCTAGATCCTGAGTCAGTCCCAGAGGACTCGACGGCGACCGATGCTCATGAGCCAGCCGGTCAACCGTTGGTGACTGTCTCTGAAACGGCCTCGCTGCAGAGCGCTCACTCGGCGCCACCGCTTTCACCCTCGACCCCCTACTCTCCCGGTCATCGCGAGTACCTCGACTCGCTGGTGCCCCCGTCACAAGAAGAGTTCACCCACATTGCGCAGGTTCAGGCTGAGCGCGAACTCCAGCAAAAGCGCCGCTCGCGGGAGCTCCACAGGCAAAGCATCTCGTCGCATCACTCACAACAGGATCTTGAGAATGTTCAGGAGGAGAACCACGGCCGTCGCCACAGCTCCCGTCCCGGGCACGAACGCAAGCGCAGTTTACTCGACAGGCTAGGACTGGGTCACTTTCATCATGACGACAGTGCGGCTCGCCATCAGGCGGCGACTACCATCCAGAGGACGTATCGAGGGTATCGCGCTCGGCGCGAGATGCAGGGTATTGGCATTGATGCCTCGACACGTTGGACGCATGCCGTTCGTGAAGCGCAGTGGCGAGAGCTCACCAGGCCGCGTGCGCGCATGGGCGAGGACGGTGCTGGCGACAGCCCCTTGCCATCTCCATTTGGTGATGGGAGTGCGCCCAGTAGTCGGTCTACCACAGCGCGGAACAACTGGCGAAAGGCAGCGGTGATAGCGCGGAGAGCCGGAGCGGATGAGGATAGCGACTCTGACAGCTCCTCTTCGTCATCCTCGTCGTCCTCGTCCTCGTCATCTAGCGGCTCCGAGCAGAAGCGCCACGAAAAGGAGCAGCGCAAAAAGCGAGACGAGGCCAAGGAACGGCGAAAGCAGGCTGCGAAGATGATGGGGTTGCAGTATTTCCTGGAGATGGTGGACCTCAAGCACCGCTACGGCGCAAACCTACGCGTATACCACGAGGAATGGAAGAAAGCCGACACTAACGAGAACTTCTTCTACTGGTTGGACTATGGTGAGGGTCGCAATGTAGACATCGAGGTCTGTCCGCGCGAGCAACTCGATCGCGAGCAGGTCCGATACTTGTCCCGCGAGGAGCGTCAGTACTATCTCGTTGAAGTTGATAACGAAGGCCGTCTCTGCTGGGCCAAGAATGGCGCCCGCATCGATACGACCGAGAAGTACAAAGACTCCATTCATGGAATCGTGCCCGCCGACGACGAGACCCCCGCCTACCGCCCCCTTTCCGAGAATGAAACCCGTCTACTTGGTGACTCTAGCACCGATTCCTCCTCCGACTCGTCTTCCTCTCGCGAAAGCCACGAGGAAGCCCTCCGCGCCGGCGCCTACGCAAACCCCTCGCTCTCTGAAGCAAAGGGTGTCAAAAAAATCAAGCATATCTCCGCCGCCACCATCGTCAACACCCTCCTTCGAAAATCCGTACGCAAAAATACGTGGATCTTCGTCGCCGACACCTCCTTTCGCCTGTATGTAGGCATCAAAAACAGCGGTGCCTTCCAACACAGCTCATTCCTTCAAGGGAGCCGCATCTCCGCCGCAGGCCTCATCAAGATAAAAGACGGCCGCCTCACTTCGCTCTCCCCTCTATCGGGGCACTACCGCCCGCCAGCCTCCAACTTCCGCGCCTTCGTGAAAGCCCTCAAGGAAGAAGGCGTAGATATGGGCCGCGTCAGCATATCAAAGAGTTATGCCGTTCTGGTGGGGCTGGAGACGTACGTCAAGGTTAGAAGAAAGGGGAAGGATACGCTGAGGAAGATTACAAGAGGAAAAGAGAGGGTGGTTGCGCCGGAGGAACATAGGAGGAGAAAGGAGGAGGAGATTGATGGATCGGAGAGCGCGAAGAAAGAGAGGGAGGTGTTGAGAGAGGAGGAGGAGATGAGGGAGGAGAATAGTATTGGGGCGGGGGTTTTGAGTGCGATGAAAGGGTTGGGGATTGAGCCGAAGGTGCCGAGGGGGCAGAAGGGGGAGGGTGAAGTAGAGGGAGGAGTGGCTGATGTGGAGGGAGCAGTGGCTGATGTGGAAGGGATGGGGGCTACGATCGAGAAGGCTTCGTGATGGGCTGTGTTGGGGATGCAGGATGGGTGGGTGTGACGGGGTGAGTGCGATGAAATTTTATTGTGAGGTTGCAAGGCATACACGCGAAAGCGACGATGAACTGGATACCCCTATGATTCGCTACCTCGAGACTAACAACAAGTTACTATGGATACATGATGATGATATTACATGATCTTTTCAAGTTCTTCAGTCATGTTCAATCATGTTGTTCCAGCAACAAGTCAACAACTGGCCACGGTATCTATTCATCCCTGAACCAGTTGAAAATCTCCTCTATGGTGACCGCGGGGAGCCTGACGGCCGCTGCAACCTCGACGGCATCGGGCTCGGCCTCGGCCTCGCACACCTCGTCAAGCGAGGCGATGATGTCCCGGAGGACGGCGAGGAGCTCCGAGACCGACTCGGCGGTGGTCTCGTCGGCGGCCATGGTTGCCACTCACTGGTGATGATGTGGCGCCGCGGGAGGTTGTGGTGGTGCCGGCGTTAGTGTTGCCGGCGGGCGAGGGGGGCGGTGAGGATGCCGGCGAGGAAGGTGCCGGTGGTGATGCCGGCGACGATGTTGAAGGGGGTGCCGGCGGTGATGCCGGCGAGGAGGGGGTGGTGAGGATGCCGGTGTCTGTAAGGTTGGTGGTAACTCTGTCAGTGACGATGTCGGCGGTGCGGTGATGCAGGGGGCAGGGAGCAGCAAGTGTTAGTGACTTACCGATGATAGTGACGCAACAAGTCACGACGTTAGCGTTCAAAGGTTTCAAAAAGGGGGAGCGACTTAGCCAGCTAGAAGCTCATTGACTGAAACCCGAGTGATGGAGGGGGAAAGAAGGGCAAAAAGGAGAACCATCGGGGCAGTTGGGCGAGCAATATGTGTGATTTCCTCGGGGGGAAACTCCACTTGGGAAATATTTAAACCTTCTGGATTTCTGGACATTCTAGGTTATCTGGTACGGAGTAAGTTGTGCTGGCAGAGCCCTGTTGCCACGGAGAGACGGGAGTGGACGAGGTAACGCCACCGTAAACCTTGGGTATGTTGTGCTCTCTTGGGCAACAAGTGTGGATATTGCTTCGAAGACAGGCCCTCGCGGGAAGTTATCATGCAATAGAAGAAAACATTATCGGAAATATCACAGATGATGATAATCTGAGGTATCGTGGACAATACCCAGCATCGCCGCATCAAACACAAGCGGCCGTCAAAAGGGGGGAAAACACCAAGGGGGATTTCCCTATTGTGGGTCGAGTTCACATCGTAAGTTCAACTCGAAGATTTAAACCCTCGGGAATTCATCGCATAAAATTTCCTCGCCCGTCACAGGGCGTCAACTCGTCGGCACTGCAATGCCTGAACTTTCTCTCATTTGCGCGAGCCTGGCATCCCAGAATCTCCACATGCCATGAATGAAGAGGCGTGTAATCGCAAGCGAGAACCTTGGTTCCAATGTTGTAACTTTTCTCAAGCGTCCACGGTTCCACTCGAGTATAACTCAGTCGTCCCATGCTGGTGCTGTTATTTGAAAGAAGCCCGGAGAAGGAATGTGCCGACTTCAAAGAGTGCGGGAAGCCGCAACACCTGTCGACCTGCACACAGCAGCCCACCCCTTTTTTTGGGGTCATGCAGTTATTCCTTCACGCAATACACTACACCGCAATCGAACCAAAAGCCGACAGATCAAATCAAAGATGCAAAACCTCTATTCATAATTCCACCTTCTATGGCTAGCTTTCACGCCCCACAACACACGTGCTATCCACTTCTAAAGTCTACGTAGCCTGCCTCCTCTAAACATGGGTATATGCAATACAAAACTGGGGGGTGAGAAACATGGACCATTTGTCCCAACTACCCCCACGGGGAACTCGTTGAGTCAACCGCGAGGCTCGCTCTTCGACTGACCCCTCCGCGAAGAACAAGGATACTTGAGTGTCGGATTGGGCACCGGGGTCGACGGCTGGACACGAGCCTCGTCGTCGTCACGGACACTCTCAAGCTGATACCCATCTAATCCAACCGACCGCTTCGTTGGCGAGGGCCTGAGCTCGAATACAGGGTACGCAGCCGGGACCATGGCGACGGGCACAAAGGTAGGGTGGGCCGGGCTCCTGGTTTTTGGATCAAAGAAGCTACAGACTGGCGCTGCCAATCTCGCAGAGCCCAAGATACCAACCGACATGCCAATCCCCCGAGACCGGGGCGTGAACGCTGGAGCGTCGGGGTTGAGTCTAGAGACCTAGAACTCAGAGGTGGTTAGATAGCAAACCGCCAGGGGATGTAATAATAATAAGTACATTCCTTGACAGAATCTATACCTCTTTTTTGAGCCCAGGTGTGACGAGCGTATCCGTGCTGTCTTCTGAGTCCTCACTACCTGAGGCGTCATCGGACTCGCCGGCATCAGATCCGCTGGGCGTAATTCGTTTTTGGGTGCTCTTTACCTTGGCGAGCTCCAGTTTGGCCGTCTCCGAGGGCAGGTCGTTCACAATGACGGCAGCCTTGCGAATCTTGGAGGCGGGTTTGTCGTCGGTCGAGTCTTGCTTATCTTTGGGTTTGACAAATATCTGCTTCGACCAGAGTTCGGCGTATTTCCCATTGGCTTGGATCAACTCCTCGTGGCTACCCTCTTCGACGAGCTCACCACCGGTGACGACCATGATTCGGTCAGCATTCATGATTGTCGACAGGCGATGGCTGTGTATGTCAGTTAGCAATTTTTTTGGTGGTTAGGCAGAAGTGTGACTCACGCTACAATGAAGGTTGTTCGGCCCTCGCAGAGTCTCCGCAAGGCTTCCTGGATTTTGTGCTCGGTTTCGGTGTCGACTGCACTTGTCGCCTCGTCAAGCAGCACGATAGCGGGCCTCTTCAGAATGGCGCGTGCAATTGCTACACGTTGAAGTTCACCGCCGGAGAGTTTGACGCCGCGCTCGCCAACCCGAGTTTGGTACCCTGCGGAATGGTTAGCCCCTTACTTTGCACTATTGCGGCTCCAAGATGTCACGACGTACCGTCTGCGAAGCCCAGAATTTGTTCGTGGATACTGGCCGCCTTACAAGCCTCGTACACCTCTTCATCCGTGGCATCCAGCTTGGCATATCGCACATTGTTCATCACCGTGTCGTCGAAAAGAACAGGAGCCTGCGGCACAACTCCAATCTGGTTTCGCAAGCTGCCAGCGGAGTGTTAGTTACTGGCGGAAGAAAACGTACGGGGATACTAACCTGGAAAGGTTGACGTCTCGAATATCTTGTTCATCGATATAGATAGCTCCCTTGGTGGCGTCGTAGAAACGGTCGAGCAATTTCAGGATCGTTGACTTGCCAGCACCGGTAGCGCCGACGAACGCCATCGTCATCCCAGGGGTTGCGGTAAAGCTGACGTTTTTGAGAATCTCCTTCTTGTTGTCGTACGAAAAGCAAACGTTGTCAAAGGTAACGTGGCCACCGTCGAATTTCAGGGGCGGCGCTCCCTCCTTGTCGGTAATGGTCGGCTTTGTCTGCATGATGTCTAGGAGCTGCTCTGCACCGATCAAGTCCCTCGAGATACTTCTCCCAAGGCCAGCGAAGAAGTTGAGAGGTGAGACCAGCTGGGACCAGTATGTGAGCAGCATGATGAACTGTCCTGGTGTCGCGCGCCCCCCTAGTACCTGGTATACGGCGAGATGGGCTCCAGCCAGGAGACCCGATAGGAGAACCAAGAACTGGAAAGCGTAAGATAGAATGTACCCAAGTTGAACGGTCTGGGATTTTGTGACGCGGTTCCTCACGGCTTTGGAGTATCGACTCTCCTCGTACTTGGTCTGGTTGAAGCAAGTGACGGTCGTCCAGCCCTGGACTCCAGCCTGGCGAACATAATGCTCCTCGAACCAAGCGCTCACCTCACCCTTCCGAGCCATCTTCAGCCTCGCGATCATGCTCGTTGCAATATACAAGAATATGACCGAAGTAGCAATGGTAATGAATCCTTCGTATGGCCCGAACGTGATTGACAAATAAGTGAAGGCGACCACCATGTCGATAACCATCGGGATTGCTCGGAAGCAGATCGAGTCGAGAATGTTGGAGATGTTTTGCCCAGAATTTATCGCCATCATGATATCCGAGGAGCTCTTGGAGTCGTGGAAGTCAGAAGAGAGGTTGAGGACGTGCGAATAGGCCGCGGTGCTGATGGCATCATACGAGTAATATTCAACAGGAATCCAGAGCCACTGACGCAGTAGCGAGATCCCTGCCTCCGAAGCCACCAGCTTGAGACCACCGAAGAGGAGCACCTGTACCCACGCGTTCTCCTTGTTGGCGCCGCTGAGACTGTCCATCAGGATTCCCATCTGCCGCGGAATGAGGAGATTGACGAAATTCATGGCGAGGATACAGAGACCAACAAGTCCAATCCGGATCTGTAGTGGACGGTTGTTGACGGGCCAGATATACGGAAAGAAGATCTAAACATGGCCCGTTAGGAATTTGTACAAGAATCTGGGGGTCTTCGATTAGTGTATTCACATACCATAAAGCTTCTGGCGTATGTGAACCAGTTCCCCTTCTCCTTCAACCGTTTCTCCATCTGCTCCTTCGCCTCTCGCTGACGCCTCTCCCAGGGAGCCTCGACTCTTTCGGTAGAAGCGGTCTTGTTGGAGTCCGTTGATTCATCCTCGGAGGTTTCTGTCGTACCGTATCCGTTTTGTTGTTGTTCACCTTCAGCTTCGTCGTCGTCGGCCTTGGGGCCATCCAAGGTTTTGTTTCCATCGGGGCTGAGCAGACCCTGGCGCTCAGCATCGGTGCCCTTTTCCTTCTTCGCACTCCAGCTACCCTCCAAGTACAATCCAACTGCCAACGCAAACGCCAGGTAGCGGGCTGCACCCGTTGATGCCACGAAAACTTCCACAAAGCCGAAGGGTTTCAACGGGATGGAGGTCAATGATGACATCCAAATGATGGGCTCAAAAATGAGCGCCAGGCCGAGAGATCCCACGAATGGATACCACACCGGATTCGACGAATCCGACAGCCCGGCAAACTCAACACCAAAGACCAAGATGCATGATAACAGCCCTATGGTCAAGTCTTGTTCCAACGGAAACCTGCCCTGAACGACTCCTTGGAATATCAGGGTGAGAAGCTGGACAAGAAACGACAGAGTGCCGAATAGAAAAATCCATTTGATGATATGCTGACGTTTATGACCTTCATCCGAGGATTGAGTCTGCAGAGTGCACACGGCAACGGCCGAGGAAGCAAGATAGTAGACGAAAACTGCTATTGGGTAGCCATAGTGAAGGCTAGCCAGAGCAGGCCCTGAAGCCTGGTTGGCCAGGCTTACGTAGTAGGGGTCGATCATGGCGGAAGTTGCCAAGTCGCCGATGGGTCGGGTAACGTCGGCGCTGCTCGAGACCTTGGTTCTTCTTCGGAAAGGCGTTTCCTCTGGTCGACCGGGTTTTGGAGGTCAAGGAGCCAAGATCAGATATTCTGGGGGAAAACAGAGTCTTTATGGTGAGTCAAGTGGCTGACCACCTTTTGTTGGTGAATGGGCGTAAATGGGCTGTGGTGAGGCAGCTCGGTCAGTTGCCCCCAAAATGGGTTCCCTGGTGGTTGCCTCTTTCTGTGCGGTCTCCCCCTGTAAACTCCGGTTCCTGAACAGGATGAGATGGGAGATTCACTCAGCAGGCACGCCAACCCGCGGCGGTGCACAGGGCAAATTGATCCTTCCCAAAACCTCGGGCCGCGTCGATACCTGTGGCCTCGGATTTCCTGCAGTCGACACCGTAATACCGCCCAAATGAGCTCGACCGATGTATGCCTGCCCGCGCACACATACAATTTCCGAGCAAACGTGGAACTTGTGACGGCGGGTCAATTAGGCCACCCTGCGCCTTGGTCTTCAGATTCCAGCGTCCGGGTCTGAGTACAAATCGAAGCTGCCTCGGCAAGAAGCGTGCAAATTGGTGTCAAGCGGCGAAGAAGCGTGGACTTTGGTGCGACCTTGAAGCACGTTTGCGATCCCGGCTCGTCACAGCTTTCTCCCTGGGCAAGTGTCAACTACCTGCCTGAGATGCAACAGATACATCCAGTCTGCCCCCTGACAATCGGGAGGTCGGTCGAGGAACCTGGATTCTGAGGACTGGCTTGCTAGTGAGCAATCGGTGTTAGCGGAGACGACTTGGGTTTTATGACGGTGGTTTCGGAAGCAGAAGGCTGGCAGCAAGTCGTACAACGGATCGCGCGTGAACCGCGACGTCGGATTCCTCTTGATGTTTGGAATGTCCTGCAACAACACCTGTCGGCCAAGTTGGCTACCAGAAGCTCTCCGCAAGGACGTTGTGTGGGGTATTGCCAACTGGGGCAGGGGAACAAACAGGAGTCTGAGGGCGAGGGAGATCAGGAAGACAGTCGGTGATTGGTGAACTGAGGAAAGATACTAAGGAAGGAGTTTCCATCCAGGAGCCTGACATGAAGCAGAAGGAGCGAGGGTGAGCTTAAATGTTGGCTACCTACCAAGGTCCGCTGATGTTCTGGCAACAAACGGAGTGGAACGAGACGAGATGACTGGAAAGTGGGAGTGTCAGTGATGGAGAATGTGTGATCGGGCAGTCACACAAATACGAACGAAATAACAAGACACGCAGAAGGGCTTGGCCACGTCGCTGGTCATGAAATGTCTTGCAGAAGAGCAGAGGCAAGAGCGAGGTTGATGAATGAGATATGTGCCTGCCAGCCGCAAGGGTACCTGCCCCCATATGGGACGAAGTCCATCCATGTCTGCCCAGGCGGACAACCTCGACCATTGCGGAGACTGGGCTCAACAGGGTCCTTGATGACAGGCAGAGTCAGGGACCAGGGCAGAGCAGCCTCTTTCGTTCTCGTGATCCTTGTCTCTGAAAGAACGGTGTGAGCGCCAGCCAACGCTAGCAGTTTAGACTGCCTACAGTGCTAATTCCGGTCTTGGTTTTTGGCACCTCCAGCCCCGCTCTGGCCAAGCAAATGCAGGACACAGGGGACCTTCCCTTCAAGCGACCGACCATCAAGCGAACTTCAACCGCCACAACCACACCCCAAGGTGGACGACCCAGCCCGTCGGTAGAGCCCAGAGTCCACCACGGACCGGCGGCCCCTTCTGTTATGGAAGAAATGCGAGCTTTGCCTTTACCTGGAGCTGTCACACGCCAAAGTCCCAGAGCGCCATCAGGTGAGGTTACTGCTCGAACCGCTCTCTGACTAGGCTCGGCACAGGACCCCAGAAAAAGCAAAGAAAAGGGCAGGCGAAAAAGCAACGAGCGTCCGAAATAGGAATGATGAATCGACAACGAATCCTTCAACAGCGGTGTGCGCTCTGCGTTTGGTTCAACAGCAGGAGACTCAGAATCCATCAGTTCCCACTGGCTCCGGCCATGGTTGGTATCAATTACGTGGTTACGCTCACGGATTGCCGCCGCAGCCGGGAGCGCCTTTGGTGGCAACAACTGTTCTGACAACAGCAGCGTGTTGCCGCGTTGCGTCCTGTCCTTCGCCAGGACGGCGACCGTGTGGGTTGTTGCGGACTATAATATCGGGCTCCAGGGAGCAGCACGACACCGGGCACCATCCGGGAAGCATCACACCTGCATCAGCCCCAGCTCGCTGAGGTACCACACCTCCGTGCCGGCCGGCTTATTATTAACTGGTTAGTACCTGTGCAACGCCAACCTCTTCTCAAAATTGAATACGATCAACAGCACAGGCGTGCCGTTCTGCTGGCGCGGCGCTTGTCTGCGGAAAGGGCCGAGCGGCTGAACAGTGCTGTCGCGGCCTGCTCAATCTCACATTTGCTCCACATTAGGCGGATCGGATCAATCGAGGCCGTGTAACGATGCCGCGGGCGACTTCGATATCAACGGAGCCGGAGGTTGAGGTCGGAAGAGGGGAGTTTGGACAAACCCCCCACCGGCATGTGGGCCCTGGTTACTCTGAAGGGTCAGCCAGTGACAACCACTAACGAATCCAATTTTGGCAATGAGTGCCATTGCGATGGGATTCTGAACCAGCATCATTATTGGGCAGATCCTCAGATCACAAAACTATCGGCCATACCCCCCGGTTCCGAAACCAACCCCTCCAACCTCCCCTCATGTTGCGACTCGCGGTTGGCGACAAGTTGCAAGCGCGATGTTGAACCGGAACAGCCAGTGAGTCCCTCAGGAAATTTACTCCGAAGAGGGAGGGTTTTTGCGGCGGCAGGTTCGGAGACAAAGTCAGACTTCCTGATCGACGCAGACGCAGCGGCAGGTGTCAGCACGAAGGTAGATCGAGATCGGGCGTTCCGTCAAAAACAGAGAAGTGACAGCAGTGGCATCCGCAGCGCTGTGCGACGGGCATGCAAGACAGCCAGAAGATGCGCTCGGATGGCCAATGGCGCGTCTGGCGCTAGCTGCGATCGGATGCTCTGTGCATCAGAGGGCTCGTCTGTGGGCAGCGGGATGTCGAAATCCGGGTTTGGTATTGACGTTCCATGCAGTTGGGACGCAGTCTGGGCCACTGAAGGAGAGGTAGAGAAACACTTGCTTCCGCGCTGCGAGTGCCGTCTCCGACAGGCTCGTGCTACCCGAGCCCCACGGCGAGTTGCCACGAGTGGGCATGTGGTGGCTGCAAGCAGCTGCTGCAATGGAGCCCGACGCTGACTGATAGGTGCGCCGGATTACTTGGCTTGTGTTCTGATGATCGACTTGTATCGTCACAACATGACCGGCAGTTGGATGCCAGTGTCGGCAACCGCCTCAGACGCCGCCACGCTATACAGCCGGTACCACAAGCCTGTTTGAAGCCATTCCCATAGGCAAGTTGCCTGCGCGAAGGAATGGCGGTGACGCCAAACACGCGATCGGCAGCAACCTGAGAGTCTTCTCAGACAACCTGCTGACACTTGGTGACCCGTCCCAAGTGCTGGCGCTACCAGCGTCTGCGTAAAGTCGATATGCCTTCTGCACCCCACTCGCTGCCAGCAGTGGGGGTCGGAATACGGCAAGGAACACGGAACCTGCTGCACCTCACCCAGGCCTCTGGCAGGCTGCTGCTTCCCCGGATCATTCCGGCCTTGCTGCTTCCACTGTGCGGAGCCGGTGCGGTCTTGGAGGTTTACAGTACCCGCTCGAGGCGTTGCAACCCTACCACGATCCAGGCAGCACCGGCTACATTGCCACGCTTTCCACTCTGTGCACCGTGTCAGCCTTGTCTGGTACGTATGGATAGAGTGCAGGGACATTTGGCTGGATCCGAGAGACAGGCCACCCAAGAGCAAACAGCAACCGCCCAGGCCATTTGAGCTCTTGCGAGAGGTGCGAGTGCGCTGCTGTGCTGTTTAGGCTCTGCGGGCCCATACACAAAGGAGGGCAACAGCACGATGGCTTGTGGGCACGAGCTAAATACACTGGTGTTGGACCCATGGTTTGTTGATTGGTGCATGAGTGACAGCACGGGGATAACATGGTGCTTGCTCAGCCTTGGCCGGTTGCGCAGCGGCCAATGGGATTACACGCATTCGCCTGATGACAGACAACTAACGAGGCCTCAGACACAGCCTCGCCGATAACTAGCAGGAACTAACCTCGAGACGGCCATTTAGCTTGCCCTGGTTGACCGTCTTGAGTCACACGGCAAGCACCCCCGAAAGCCTCAGCCGCATATACCAAGACAAACTCAATTCGAAACCATATAGAGACAAACAACTCACTTCGTGTTCACACCAGCTTTTCGTTCAACATCCTTGATTTGAACCCCACAAAAAACAGCTCCATCACCAACCGACACAATGCCAAAGGCAGCAAAAAGCAAGGGATCCACGTCCAAGAAGACGGCCCTAAACGCGCCTAAGGTGGAAACAACATCCACCAGTACTCCCGGTACCTCCTCAACCCTCTACTTCTGGCGCCAGTCAGACCTCCAAAAAGGCTGGCTCTCCCAATGGTACGAAGCCGACTTCACCGACCCCAACGGCATCGTCTACCACACAGCCGAACATTACATGATGTACCACAAGGCCTTGCTCTTCAACGACCCCGCCACAGGCGCCCTCATCCTCAACGCAACCAGCCCCCGCGACGTCCGCACGCTAGGACGCCAAGTCGCCAATTTCGACCAGGCCGTTTGGGAGGCTAACCGCGAGCGGATCGTGGAAGAGGGGACGAGGTATAAGTTTACGAGGGCGGTGAGCGAGGAGGGGTTGAGGCTGGGGATGAATCCCGATGCGGAGTTGATTGCACCGATGACGCTGAGGGGGTTACTGATGGCCACGGGAGAGAGGGAGATTGTCGAGGCGAGTCCGATGGATAAGATTTGGGGGGTCGGGTTTGGGGAGGCGAAGGCGGAGGGAAATAGGGGGCGGTGGGGGTTGAACTTGTTAGGGAAGGTGTTAGTTAAAGTGAGGGAGGAGTTTAGGGAGGAGGATGAGAAGGCTGAGGCGGCGGCGGGGGTGTGAATGGGATGTGAATGGGATGTATGTAAATAGGTGGGATGTGAAGGAGATGTGAATAGGATGTGAACAGGCAGGATGTGAATGGGGTGTGAACATGCTGTGAATCGGGAGGAGGAGGCGCAGGCGGGAATAGGATGTGAATGGGATATGCACGGGATTTGTGTTAGTGCTTGGGGCTGGGGCAAACACTTTCTGGAGTATGACTGTTGACATAATGGCCAGTCAGGGTTGCGGCTCTCCTTTATCTGGGTTATAGTTGGGAAATGTACCGGTAACAAACAAATTGTCGAAGATTGTCGATGTAGTTGCGAGAGGCTTCCATACCGCGGAAGCCTCGGTCTGGGATACGTGTGATTCTGTCTGGGTTTGCTCCTGGCCGATCGAGCGGGTGTTGGTATGGTTGAACAGCACTTGCGTCCCTAAAATTGGGATTGAGATGTGTTTGCTTTGGAACGACATTATGTAACATCTAATCTGGAGGCATACCTTAATACCTCTAGGATTCAGTTGGACTGAGTTGAATTTGGTTGCGAGTGCCACATTTATATGGAAGTTTGTTTCTATGAGCACAAGTCAGGTACGAACTTGGAAGGATGACACCATCACACAACACATCAGTCTCTTTGAAGTTTAGCAGAGCTTGTGCCTACCTTATGGTTGTCTTGAGGTAAGTTCAGGTTACGTCCCACCATCTCGTACATACAAACAACCCGAAAAGCATCATTGCCTGTCATCCCCCGACATCTGACAAACACATCTTACAAACTAGTCTCTGAAGGGCAACAATATCATTAAGTTAGGTACTCGCTTGCCTTGTCGCTGCCCTAAGTCGCCGCGAGGTGCGCCGGGATCCTCACACTACTCCCGTCACACCAAATTTTATATCTTCTATTGTACAATGCCATTTCATCAACCCCCCTCCCTCCCATTGTAACCAGAGTGGTGTTTATGTGGCGGAAATGCTCAAAAGGCGCCGGCTCCCGAGCCTCTCTCTATGTACATACAATACACCAAACCGCCCCAAAAACTCCCAGCCATCTCGGGCGACCGAACGGCCCACCCCCAGTGTTGTAATATACATTTTCCCCAATGCCTAGTCAAACATAATGAACTTTGTTGAACAGGTGCTGATAAAAGCTTGGTAGTATTTCGATAATCGTGCTTCTTCCTTGGTTAGGGGAAGCATGTTGACGATCGTGACCGGTTAGATCCAGTCACGGCCGCTCTTTTGCATCTCGATCAGTCTCCAGCCCCTAGTCTCGGGGTTGTTGACATCTTCAGCGAGACGGGTGATGCCGATAGCGTAGGTGACGAGCTGGACCTTGTCTTCCATGCCTGCCGCAAGTTGGTTTGTCTTGGCGTTGCGGTAGACATGCACCTCTTGGGTCCTACAGGTGATGATGAATACCGGGATGTCACCGGGGTCGAGCATGCGGGCCTTGAGAATGTCAACGCCTCGAATGTCGAGGATGCGTCCGTCCGACTTGAGGCCGGCCTGCAGGTATTGCTTGGTCAAGGCCTCGTAGACGGAGTATTGGGCTTCGGAAAGCCAGAGCTTAAGGGTCGCGACGTCTCCCTTGACGTAGGCGTCGAGGACTTCGGGAAGAATGTACTCGCGGAGCTCCTTCAGGAAGGGCTCGATCTGGAAAGTAGGATCCATCGACCGGACCTTCTTGATGACTTGTGCGGTCTCGTTCTCGGCGAAGAAACCAGCGACACGATCGGTGATGCTCCTTGCCGTAGAAATCAGGGGGTTCTCGGATTCCTGGTAGACGTTCTTCATGCCGAAAACGCCCTGGACGAACTTGTTGGTGTCCCGGAAATCCCTCCAAGCCTCCTTCCATGCCGCGTCTTTGTGAAGAGTAACGTTGGTTCCGGCTCTGCGCAGTGTCAGCAGTTGTCACGGTGACGGACATATAGGTTTTGACTCACTCAGGATCCTCCTCGAAGATCTGCTGCTTCCCACGCTCCTTTTCGAGCTCCTCGCGCCGCTTCTTGCGCTCCTCCTTGTCCACCCACCCGCCATACCTGGAGCTGCTACCGTCGTCGATGACGTTCTTCACATTCCGATAGGCCTCGGTTTCCCTGATGGGCTTCGTCGCCTTGTCAAGAACCTCTCCTGTGATGTTGGCGCCCTTCCTGACGCCCTTCACCACAGGGGTCTCCCAGGTCCACTGAGCGCCCTTGCCAATGGCGCCGGCCGTGGTCTTGACCACCTTGCTGGTGGTCTCTGACACAACGCCAGAGGTGGCCTCGTATGCTTGGCGCGCCTTCTTGACCGACTCGCTCTCGGCAATTTGGTTGGCTGAAGACGCCAGAGCCTTGGTAGACTCATTCCACTCCTGGGACTGCTTGAACTCGGTCTGCATCGTCTCCATGAAAACCTGCCACGGGGTCTTGTCTCCATGGGGAGGCGGAGGCGGGAGGTCCTCCTTTTTCTCCTTTTTCTTCTCAGACTTTTCCTTTCCCTCCTCTTGCCCTTCGGCGTTCTCGCCTTCAGCTTTGCTTTCGGCGTCGGGCTTCTCCTCAGCGGCGGCCTTCTCGTCTTTGACCTTGTCCTTGGCCTCTTCCTTGGCCTCGGGCTGTTGCTGTTGCCTGGCTGGCGACGAGATGTGGAAAGAACGCGTGCTTGGTTTCGATATGCTTTCGATGGTTATCGTGCTTGGTAGGAAGGGAGATCGCAAGGGGGTCTGCTCTTGGAGGAGGATTGATGGTGATGGTGATACCGACTGGATATTGGAGCCACTGAGACGGGTCGCCCTGGTGGATAGGAGCCGGGCGTGTGCTGTCGATCTGGGAGCGCTTGAGCTGGCGGCATTGCGAAGAAGTGAATCCCGCAACGGAGCGCCCGGCGCTGTGCGAATGTGCCTGAGAGAATGCATAATGATCTCGGTATAGCTAAATCAGAAAAAGGCCGCCTTCCGCTGGCGGCATGCAGCTGTGTTGTAAAACGCGAGCGGCCGACAGAGAAAGCTGCTGTCGAGGATTTCCCGCTCGATACCGGGTTTTGCGAAGGTGGAAATTCCAGTCTCCCGCAGTCGGCGCGGCGAAGCTCTGGGATTTTTTTTGCCGTCGCGCCGCGGCGGAAGCCGAGGGTTAGGGTTATGTATCCAGCTTGCCAGCCCAAAATTTCCCTGGGGCCGCCATCTCGGGTCGAGGTCAACGAACAAGCAGCGCATCCACCACAAACACCAAAAAACACCAAGTCGACGTCGCCGACCCGAGCCAATCCTTTGCCATTGCGACCAAACCCGCCGATCGGAGATGAGCCGCTTCTCATCCGGCCGCCTCCTGGCGCGGAACCTCGTCCAGACCGTCTCCAGACCTGCATCCGCCGCGCCCAGTGTACCGCAATGGACGCGCCTCTTTTCCCAGTCGGCCTCCCGGCCAGCCCCTCCTCCGACCAACGATAGCGAGACAGGAATGAGTATGCAGCGGCTTGCACAAAAATTCATGGTCAACTCCTCCGAAGGCGGCAACCCAGACCGACTCAGCACGGACGTCCGCGAGATGCTCCAGGTCGAAAAGGACGTCGACGAGGAGCCTCACCACTTCCACGTCATGTCCCACAGGCATAACACACACGTAACGGTCACAAAGCCCAACCGGGATGCGATAATTTCCATCTCGGGCGGAAACCTAGGATTCAAGAAGTCGGCTCGGGGATCGTTCGACGCGGGATATCAAGTCTGCGCCTACGTGATCGACAAGCTCCACCAGAAGGGTGAGATCAAGAACATCAAAAAGTTGGAGGTGTGCTTCAGAGGGTTCGGGCAGGGGAGAGAGGCTGCGGTCAAGGTTTTGCTGGGCAGCGAAGGCAAGGCGTTGAAGGACAAGATCATTCGAGTTACGGATGCGACGAGAATCAAGTTCGGTGGAACCAGGGGTCGCAACCCCAGAAGAATTTAAGGGAGGGGATATGGATGGAGTATGGTTTATGTGTGGAAGAGGGAGAGCCGCTGGAATACCAACTGCTGGCTATGTACATGTCTGTATAATATGAATGGCATCCTCCCAAAAGCACGATAAGAGTGCTGGAGAGGCGCACAGTTACCGATCCCAATTGGGCCCAACCCTGGCCTGCTGGAAGCTCTGATTCTGACCAAAACCTCGCAAGAGAATTTAAGAGCACGCAAGAGCAATTCTTGGATGCTTTTTTTCCCGTAACAGGAGCTCGAAGCGTTCTCAACCGCTTTGAACAGCCCGACGTTACAGCTCGACATTCAATGTTGAACAAGTTGCCTGCCGGAATGCATGGACCCACTAAAATTTTGTTCTCAATGCCGCCTGTCGTCACTGGTTCCTCGCTCCTGCCATCCCTCATCCCAACATCCCAACATCAATGGCATGCGAGCCATGCCGTAAAAACCAACCATGCCCACCGAACCCCCAACCTCGCTGGCGACAGCAGCGCCAGTAGCTCCAGCAACGACAACAGCTTCTACACCTACCACCCCACCACCAACCCCATCCTCCATCCTCCCCCTTGATGCACTCTTCAGCAACCCCGTCTTCGCTGGCGGCATCGGCCTCGCCTCCCTCGGCGCCGCCGCCGCCTTCGGCCGCCGCGCCCTCATCAGCGGCACCGCCCTCCTCCGCCGGCAAATGCTCGTAAACGTCGAGATCAGCAAGCGCGACCCCTCCTACCCCTGGGTCCTCCAATGGCTCGCCCAGCCGCGCGACAACACAGGCTTCCTCGCCAGCCGCCTCACCCGCCTGCGCAACCTCGCGCTTAGCACCACCACCAAGTCCATCAACGCCCCCGGCGCCGGCGAGGGCCCCACGCATGCAGATTTCCGCGTGCAGCCCGGGTACGGGCGGCATATCATTCGGCATAAGCCGGGCGTGTACATCGCGGTGAATCGCGAGAAGGCGAGCACGACGAGCACGGGGACGGGCGAGCCGCATGAGACGCTGACGCTGACGCTGCTGTGGCCGCATCGGCATGTGCTCGGGGAGGTGTTTACGGAGGCGCACGCGCTGGCGCATAGGTTTAACGAGGGGAAGACGGTGGTGTACTGCGCGAGGCGGATGGAGTGGGCGCCGCTGGGGAAGCCGCGGCTGAAGCGCAAGCTGGGGAGTGTGATTTTGGATGAGGGGGTGAAGGAGAATATTGTGGGCGATGTCAAGGAGTTCTTGGCGGCGCAGCAGTGGTATACGGATCGGGGGGTGCCGTATCGGAGGGGGTATTTGCTGTATGGGCCGCCGGGGACGGGGAAGACGTCGTTTATTCAGGCGTTGGCGGGGGATTTGGATTATAGCGTTGCGCTGATCAACCTGAGCGAGGTGGGGATTACGGATGATTTGCTGGCGCAGCTGCTCACGCAGCTGCCGGAGAAGAGTCTGTTGCTGTTGGAGGACGTGGATGCTGCGTTCCAGAACCGGAGGCAGAGGGATGCGGATGGGTATACGGGGCCTACCGTGACGTTTTCGGGGCTGTTGAATGCGCTGGATGGGTTGGCGGCGGGAGAGGACAGGATAGCGTTCATGACGACGAACCATATCGACAGGCTGGATCCGGCGCTCATACGGCCTGGGCGTGTGGATATGATGGTGCGTATCGGGGAGGCCACGCGGTACCAGGCAGCGGAAATGTGGAAGCGGTACTATGGGGATATTGATGAGGATGGGACTGGCTGCCAAAGATTTCTCACGAGGCTTGAGGAGCTTGGGTTGTTTGGTCAGACTGAGGATCCAGATGTGCCGGCGCGGCATACCTCTACTGCGGCGATTCAGGGTCTGTTCCAGTTCAACAAGGGGGATATGGAGGGTGCCATCAAGATGGCTGAGGGGCTCATTCCCAGGACATTTGAGCCCGAGGTGCAAACTGGTGCTGTGAAGTCTCCGGCATAGATGTGACGATCGCCTATGACCCATGTATATTTTGTATAAGCGGTACTCATACGGTGAGGCTAGACACTGATACCCAACACATACACATCGATACTTGCATTCTCAACCATGTTAGATCACGTTGTTTGAGGGTTGAGCACTGCTGGGCTGAGCTCAGGTGAAGTTGAAAATTATGGACAATCATAAGTCCACCCAATCCCAAAGTCTACGGTTTATCTGGTCTCTGCTCTTCGAGTTTGTGATCCCGTAGCTATTATGGTACCCTCCTCCGGGTACAGCTGCCATGCGAGAGAAACAGGGAGCCTCCATCCCGACGCCTGACTGACTCCTGACTCCTCCAAAATGCCGCTACCTTTACACCATAATTCAGTCGACGGGTCCCTCCAAGCAAGAAAGCCCTGAACTGGGATAAGTGGTCTTCCAAGATAACGCGCGGTCTAGTGTTCCCCTTCCTCACAAACTCGGCTTCCATGCCTCGCGGCTTTTGCGAAAGCTGACTGTAGAATGGCATGGACCCCACTCGTGACATGCCGTGAGGCAGATCATACCGCAGGAGATGGATAATGATGTGTCCAAGTCAGATGTGCCCTGATTTCTCCTTGCATGTCGTCTTAAATCCCGCCCACGGTGATAGTAGTACTTGACGAGGTCAAGTGCCTTGCATCCTGACGGCTGAGGATCCTTCCGGGAAGCCCAAACCCCTGAAATGTTGGCGGTAGAAGTGATCCACACTGAGATTGACCATTTTGACTTAATGATCACTCCTTCGGCTCCTCCTTCTTGTCACCCTTTTTCGGCTCACCCTCAGCGTCAAAGCCAAGAGCGTCCAGCTCCCGGATCAGCTCATTGATCTTGATGACCTTCGCGATCTGCTCCGGCAACAACGACTCGCCCCCATCCTTCTTGTCCTTGAGATCTTTGGCCTGGCGCAGCTTCTTCTTCAGGTTTCGTGCCTTCTTCTCCCTCTCGGCCTCAGAGTCTACCTCCTCCACTGGCGCCGGTGTCGCAGCCTTGATCGTTTCGCCCTCCTCTTCGCCAGCAGCCTTGGCCTTCTTACGCGCCTCGCGCCGCTTCGCGTTCTTGTTGGCTGCAGCGGAGGCCAGCTCGGCCTTGTCGTCCTTTAGGCCTTCAGCGCCAGGTACGGGGCCCTTGCCACGGCTACGGAAGGTCTCGGCCGTGCGGTTCTTGTAGACCTCGACATCCTCTGGGGGGCGGTAGCCGGGGCGGATCTTGATCGCTTTGCGGGTGCTGCCATCTGCGCGGACGGATTCGGGGATTTTGCGCTCGCCGCTACGCTCGTCGGTGACGATGCCCGAGGCGCTGGGTTGGGGCGGCATCTTGGGCGTGTGGAGCTGGGGAGTAGATTGGAGGGGTTGATGTCAAGTGTGCGCGGTGCGGGCGGCTGAGGTGCGAGTGGTGCGATCGGTGAAGAAATATATATAGCTACTTCCTCCCACTTTTCATGGGTGGGAGGACGAAGTATTCAACTTGCCAACGTGCAGTTGTTTTTTGCAACCTGCTTTGCGCTGATGCTGTGATCTCGTCGTAGGTGTGAAAGCGCTTGCGGGGTCACCAAAATGTTTGGCGGGCCCCTCCAGGAGAGCTTTGACCAATCAGGGGCCTGCCCGGCTGCTTCCGCAATTGCGGTCTTTCCGGCTGGTCAGTTTTGTTCTCAGGTCATTGCTCAATCGCGAACCGAAAACACCGTGATCCCGTCCACGAACGACGACGTCCTTCCGCCCGCAACACCCTCAATTGACTCCGTCCCGGAACCGATAATCCGCCAAAATGGTGAGCTACCAAGCGCGCACCGCAAAATGACTTTGGCGACTGACATACGTGGGACAGAATATCGCAAACTCGACCCTTTACAAGCAAGTTCCCTCGATCACGACGAACGCCGAACCCGCTAGCTAACTACTGCCTCAGCACCCTCCTCCGCAAGAACTACGTCTTCGTGGGCGCTGTTTTTGTTGGTGCCTTTGGCTTCGAGATGTAGGGCACACCGACACCCGAGTCCGCCGTTGCGAGGCGACGTCATTCGAGGCCGTTATGCTGAATGTATCACAGGTTCTTCGACACGAGGATGAACAAGGTCTGGGACAGCATCAACCGAGGGGTATGGACATAACATCCATTTACGAACAGGCTAGAATGGTTGCTGACTTTGTGACTAGCGCCAATGGAAGGATATCCGGTCGAAGTATGTTGAGGACGAGGAGTAAAGGGGCTCTGCTGGTAGTCGCGAGATTTCGCTGCCACAGATGAAGAAAGACATACCTCCGCCCATACTGCCCCAATGGCAAATGCCGTGTATATTCTAGTCCAGTGCGGTTCCTGGCGGTGTATTAGAGGGATAGAGCATTCTTTGGTCCATTGTGCATTGGAGTTGGATGCAGCTTGGAGCTTCAACCTGACCTCGTTTGGCTTGCAAAGACGGCCCAGGCCTCAAGTCATTCTCCATTCGGATGTCAAAATAAATGGGGACATGACCTTTCCATTGTCGATTTTGAGTGGGTATTTCAAGGGTGGTCTGAGGGTAGTCTCTCGCTGCTTTGCATGTCTTTGTTCTGATCAGTCGCCATTGGCGCTAAAACAACCCCTGTGCTTCAGGACTCTGAAGCGGCAGCTCAGGCCTTCCCTTCTCACCTAAGGTGAAGTCAGAACCTAACATTCCCGACTCATTTGACCCAACAGCCCAGGCGAACAAACAATCAACGCAAATCGTATTGGTGTTGCAGCTTGTTTTAGACAGCCCTGAAGTTGCTAGTGTTGCTGCGCACACTTCGAACCATACCTGCAGGGCAGCAAAAGGCGCAGGTTGCTACTTCTTCGCAAGGCGAACATTTTGGCACTTTCTATTGTCATAGTCCGCGCACACCGCAACCCCACGATCACCTAACTACCCCTCTGTCGCCCAGCTTTGGTCACGTCAACCGCCGACCACCGACGCCGTCGTCCAACCGAACTCGCGTCATACCAACAGTACCCAACGTTGACCTCGAATTTACCGAAAAAGCTTGGGGGCGCGACTCGACTTTCTTTCCGCGATGGCAGCGTCCATGTCGACGCAAGAGCAGCAGCTCTGTCAGGTCCTGATGGAGCTGCCCGCTCGCCACAGATATCGCTTCTCGGAGGACGCCTCGCGCGAGCTGCTTAGTGATCTTTTCTGGTCCATGGCCGCCGGAAAGCCCGAATACATGAACCTCTTCTTCCCCGGCGGCTTCCCGTCTCGAGCAGGCTCGTTGAAGCTCAAGGATGCGCAGGGCGCCGTCGAAGGCGCCGAATACACCGAAGGCGCTCGAGGCAAGGCTTGCGGGCATATTTTCAAACCGGGCGAAGCTTCCTATGCATGCCGAACATGCAGCGCCGACGACACCTGCTGCCTGTGCAGCAAATGCTTCGACGCCACGGATCACACGGGTCATATGGTTAGGATCTCTATCTCGCCGGGGAACAGCGGCTGCTGCGATTGCGGAGACCCGGAAGCATGGAAACGACCCGTGTTTTGCACGATACACTCGATGTGGGAGAACGAGGTGGAAGGTAAGGGCAAAGGGAAAGCATCCTCCCTGCCGGAGGACCTCGTGGCCAGCATCTCCATGACCATCGGCAGAGTCTTTGACTACATGTGCGATGTTATTTCGTGCTCGCCCGAGCAGCTGAGGCAGACAAAGACGGTCGAGTCTATCGAGCAGGACGAACGAATGTCCCGACTGTCGTCCACATACTGCGGCGGCGATACCGAGACGCCGGGAGAGTGGGCTGTGCTTCTCTGGAACGACGAGAAGCACACGGTGATCGATGTGAGAGATCAAGTCGCACGGGCTTGCAGTACAACGCTTGCAACAGGTCTAGCCAAGGCCTACGAGACGGACGCCATCGGCAGGAGCATCTTGATGTACGACAAGAGCGTGGAAAAGCTGCTTGAAGTCGCCGAGGTCCTCGAACGAATCCGAGTTACGGTCACGATTCGCTCTGCACGAGACACATTCAGGGAACAGATGGTTGGCACTATTATCGAGTGGCTGCGAGATATCTCGGGCTGCAATGTTGGTCAAGACAGCCAAATATTGCGGAATGTCGTCTGCGAAGAGATGCTCAAGCCTTGGCGCAAGGGGAGCCCTGGGGCGCACGCCATAGTCGGCAAAAACGGCATCGACGACGAAGACCTAATCGACCGCGAGGAGAGTGAAAGCAATAGTTTTTACGAGCAGCAAAACAGGCTGTTGCGGCAAGCTCGTGAAGCAGCCCGACGAGACGCACAGGCGGAGGAAGTTAGTGACGACGACGGCGATGGGGATCACACACCTGAGAGCGGCGACGTGGATGACGTGGACGACGACGACGTCATTATGGTTGACGGCGGTGAGGAGGACGATGACCGCCAACAGCAGTATCTGGCTGAAATTTACGAGAACCAGCGGATAGAAATGGACGCGGAAGCAGAGGCAGCAGACGGGTACCCGCCCCCGCCACCACCTCCAGCGCCACGCCGGAACCCCAGAGATCGTGAACTTACACCTTCCGATTCTGATACGGCGGAACCACTCATCGCCCCGACAGTTTATGCAAAAGCCCACCTCGAAATCCCCAAAACCCCTGGTCTGTCCAAGGGGGAGAGTGCGAACCCGCCAAACCCTGGACAGTACTGGCTCCATACCCCTCAAGGATACGTGGAGCAGCATGACATTCCAGTCTCAGAAGATGTCTTTGAGCGAGTCCGGCTCGATTGGATGATTCTGTTCGACCTGAGGATGTGGAAGAAGGTGCGGAATGACCTTCGGTCGCTCTATATCTCGACTGTGGTCACGATTCCCGAGTTCAAGCGGGTGCTCGGGTTGCGATTCGCAGGGCTCTATACGACCCTCGCCCAGCTCTATCTGATTGGAGATCGCGAACCCGACCACTCCATCATCAACATATCCCTCCAGATGCTCACCACCCCGTCCATCACGGCCGAGATCGTCGAACGAGGCAACTTCCTCACCAGCCTCATGGCCATCCTGTACACGTTCCTGACCACCCGCCAGGTTGGGCACCCGTGGGATGTGGCTTCAAACGCCGTCTTGGCCTTTGATACGGGCTCGGTCACGAACCGAAGGATGTATCACTTTTTTCTCGACCTCAAGTACCTCTTTGGGTCCCCACACGTGCAGGAGCGTCTCCGGACAGAGGACCGGTACATGCTGCAGTTTCTAGACCTTGTCAAGTTGCACCAAGGCATCTGCCCCAATTTGCGAGCGGTAGGCGAGCACGTGGAGTATGAAACAGACAGCTGGATCAGCGCCTCTCTTGTTACCCGCGAGATCAACCGTCTTTGCAGGCAGTTTGCCGAGTCGTTCCGCAACGTCAGGGAGGAGGATACCGTTTATGTGTCGTCAGCGATTCGCCTAGCAGCGAAAAACGTCATCATCAACTCGATCGGTGCCGAGCGTGGTAGGTTCACCCAGTCCGAAATCCGAGACTACGTCAGGTTCAAGACTCTTGGGGACTTTGAATTTGAACCTGCGGGCCGCGAATTTGAGGTCGTGAAGTTTGTGGTGGAGGAGAGCCACATCAGCTTCCACCATGCCCTTCACTACACGCTGTCTTGGCTCATCGAGTGCGGCAAGGAAATGACCGTGGAGCAGCTCAGAGCTTTGCTGTCCTTCTCAGAACCGGAACTTCGGATGCGGCCGCGCTCCATGGGGAAGAAGTTCTTCCCGAGGGGTAACTTCACCGCAGAGGACTACCTCATGGCAGCGTTCGACTACCCGCTACGTGTTTGCGCGTGGCTCGCACAGATGAAGGCGGGCATGTGGGTCAGGAACGGCCTCAGTCTCCGCCACCAAGCAGGGACATATCGTGGTGTCGCACAGCGGGATGTCTCTCATCATCGCGATATCTTCCTTCTGCAGACGGCGCTGGTGGTCTGCGACCCAAGCCGCGTCCTTGCGTCGATTGTGGACCGCTTCGGCATGGAGAAATGGGTCAAGGGCATCTTTGAGCAAAAGGCTAGGGCCCAAGATGATATCCAGCACCTGGACGTTGTCGAGGATATGATTCACTTGCTCATCATACTCCTCAGTGACCGGACGTCGCTCATGAAGAGTGAGAGCGGCGTCGGTTCACATGTCCCGTCAATGCGTCGCGACCTCACTCACGTCCTGTGCTTCAAGCCCATGTCGTTCTCCGACATCTGCAACAAGCTGCCAGATAAATTCCAGGAGCAGGAGGAGTTCCACAGACTTCTCGACGAGATGACGACTTTCAAATCCCCCGAGGGCCTCACAGACATTGGCACCTTTGAGTTGAAACCCGAGTACCTGGAGGATGTTGACCCTTACATTGCGCACTACAACAAGAATCAGCGCGAGGAAGCAGAGACAGCCTGGCGGAAGTGGATTGCAAAGAAGACCGGAAAGCCAGTTGAGGACATCGTTTACGAGCCCAGGTTGCGTCACATTACATCTCAGGTTTTCGCCGGACTCTCTCAGTTTACCGGCACGGGCATGTTTTCTCAGATCATCTATTACTCGCTGCTCTACACCCTCTTCGCTCATCAGTACACAGCCCAGGTACCCTCCACCCGCGTGGAGACCTTCCTGCAAGTCGTATTGCACCTCATACTGATCGCCATCTCTGAGGACAACACGGACGAGGAGAACTTGATGCAGTCTTCCTTTATTTCCATGGCCCTCTCAGGCCAGGCCCGGAGTAACTTCATGCCTGATGCTTCCCATGCGAAGTCGATCGTGTCGTTGCTGAACATGATCTCTTCGAAGGAAGAGTTCAAGGTCTGTCATCCCAAGGTCGCTCTGATTCTCAAAAGGATGAGGCAAAAGAGGCCCCGGAGCTTTGAGAACGCCTTCCACCGACTTGGTCTCTCTGTTGACCGCATCAACACTGCATCGCCCGCAAGCAGCGGCAACGACGAAGACCGGGAGAAGAAGAAGCGCGCTGCGCTTGATCGTCAAGCCAAGGTCATGGCGCAGTTCCAGGCACAGCAGAAGAGCTTCATGGAAAACCAGGGCGACATTAACTGGGGAGATATGGACGACCTCGAAGACGAGGAGGCCCCCCCGGCAGAAGAGCATCGCAACTTTTGGAAATATCCTTCGGGAACGTGCATCCTTTGCCAGGAGGATACGGATGACCGTCGACTGTATGGAACCTTCGCTTTCTTCACAGAGAGCCAGATTCTGCGGCAAACGGATTTCCAGGATCCTGACTTTGTCCGCGAGGCCTTCAATACCCCCGAGGATCTTGATCGATCGGCCGAGGAGATACGGCCCTTCGGTGTCGCGCACGAGAATAGGCAGGTGGTGCAAAAAGTGAACAGGAATAATGAGATATTCGAGGCAGAGCGGCAAATGATTGGAAAGGGGTTCCCGTCGAACCTGTGCAGACCAGGTCCTGTGGCGATTGGCTGCGGTCATATCATGCACTACAGCTGCTTCGAGGCTTACTTCGAGGCTACTACCCGTCGACACACCCAGCAGATTGCCCGACATGCCCCTGAAGATACTAGCAGGTTGGAGTTTGTTTGCCCGCTCTGCAAGGCCCTCGGCAACGCTTTCCTGCCCATCATCTGGAAGGGACAAGAGGAGTCCTACCCCGGGCCGCTGGTGCCATCGACTGCGTTCTCAGACTTCATCGACACGCAGATGCATTCAGCTTATTATACCCTGGGAGCGGCGCGGCCTCCGGACCAGATACAGAATGCATTTGCGTCGTACACCGCTAGCATGATGGTCAACAACCTCGCCGAGAGATCATCCCAGCTGCTGGATGACGCATGGGTGGATGTGGGTGCACGGTCTATGTCCACGGGAACACCCTATAGTGAGACGTTCTCGCTGGTATCAGGCCCAGATGCCGCTAGTCGCGGCTCGACCCCCGACACCAACAGCATGCTGCGTGAGCTGGTCAGTGTCTACCGCCGGCTCAGGGATACCCTCCGAAAGAACGGCATCAATTCGGAGCATGGTCCCGAATCCCCTGCACTCAATACCAATGAGCTGTATGGGAGTGATGCCCTCACCTCCTCTGTTGGCTATTCGATATCTGCTGTGGAGATCCAACAGCGTGGTGTCGAGGCCGACTATGGGATGACCTTCTTGGAGAAAGTACCCGACCAAGTCTTGACGCAACTGCGCATCCTCAGCGAGACGGTGACGTCCTTCATCTCGGTGGGCGGCCTTAGGGATGCTGGAGAGAACAAGATTGAGACAGAGTATCGCAAGGACAGCGAGCGTCAACACTGCCAGCTTTTCATGAGCCAGTACATCGGTGAAGAAACGGACAATACGAACTCGCCGGTGCACAGCTACCTGCCGCTCTTGAGCAAGGACACGTTTGTCTTCCTTTGCGAGTGTGTCTTCGGCGTCACCACAGCGCAGAGCTTCGACATAGCCCATCTCATCCGCCTCTGCTACCTTGCTGAGCTCACCAAGGTCATCTACCACCTAGGCCGTAACATGCCTGTGGCCATGTGGCTGGAGAATATCGTCCACCGCAAGGCCGACCTTGACCCAGCACTCGCTAACTTCGCCACATTCTGCGAGGGTCTGGTTGAAATCGACCTGCGGTTCACCGCCGAGCACGGAAGGGCCATGGACGTCCCGATGGGTGACAACAGCGGCTTCACGCAGCCTGGACTCGACAGCCTAGAGGGTTGGTACCAGTTTGTGCGCAAGTACGCCCTGACCTTCCTCCGAAAGTGCGTCATTCTGCTCCACGTCAAGTTCGGCGTAGACTTCAATAGCCACATCTCGCCAAACCCAGAGCAAAAGGAGCTCGAGCGTCTCACCGAGGCGCTCCGCTTGCCCTCATTTGACGAGATGCTCACCGCGCTGACGCCCCTGGGCCCGCAATGCGGCTGGCCGCGCGACACGTCGCGCCTCGTCGCCGGCTGGGTCAACCATCAGGCTATGTGGGCGCTGGACAACGAGCCAGAGATCGGCCCGGGTTTCCTTCTGCCTTCTGCGGTGGTCAGTCATCCGGGCATCTTTGAGCTCGTGGGACTCCCGAAGAATTACGACACGCTCATCGAGGAGTGCACGAGGAGGAAGTGTCCTACCAAGGGGAAGGACATCACCGATCCGGCTATCTGCCTCTTCTGCGGCGAGTTGTTCTGCAGTCAGGCCGTGTGCTGCACGAAGGAGCTCAAGGAGGGGAGAAACAAGGTGATTCAGCTTGGCGGGGCGCAGCAGCACATGCGGAAGTACGTTCTTCACTCAATTATTTTCTTTACCTAGGTGTAATACTAATGTGTTGGTTGCAAATAGATGCCAGAAAAACATTGGTCTATTCATCAACATCCGCAAGTGCTGCGTCTTCTACCTCCATCGCATGTCGGGCTCATTCACGAACGCGCCGTATATTGACAAGTATGGCGAGTCAGACATGGGGCTGCGCCATGGGAGGCAGCTGTTTTTGCATCAGAAGCGGTATGATTCGATGCTGAGGAATCTGTGGCTTAGCCATGGGGTGCCGAGCTCGATTAGCAGGAGGTTGGAGGCGGATATTAACAATGGGGGGTGGGAGACTATTTGAGGGGACCACATAAATAAATGGACGGATTGTTGGGGTTGGGATGGGATGGGATGGGGGTGTGGGCATATATTGGGGTTTGTGTTTGATGGATTCAGAGCGTTTGCTTGCGATGATTTGGGTTCTTTGTCGTTTTCTACTGAACTCTCTCCCTCGCTTGATATGTGTAGGCTGGTTGGGTTGAGGCGAGAGGAGAATACATGGTATATGTCTGTCGGTGTGTCTGTCTTGGTTGGGTTGTTGAGGTGTGAAGAGGTGTGGAGATGTGACTGTTGAGTGGATGCATGACTATGTTGCGTTATTGTGTGAAGTGTTGGTGTGGCATTGTGGAAGTGAAAATAAGCTCGAAAGTGTGGCCGTTGTGATGAGACTGTGGCGTTGGGGTCAAGACGAGCGACTGGTGGAAACTCAGGGGTAGATGTGGACTGATGTAGACATGACTTCAGATTGCACTCTTTATTCATTATGTCTGTTGGGTTCCGATCACTTGCCACTCAGCCTGTCTCATCTGAGTGATGTTACGAGAGAACGGCTGGATGGAGATGTTGGTTTCACCCCAATAATCATCTCATATGTCATGACCTCCTGACATCTGCGGGTGATCTGTTTTCCTCCAACCAAAAGGGGTATCATTGAACCGTTACGCCAGCCTAAAACAGATCTTTCCTCCAGACAAAAGGCTTAACAACGCCTTGTCCACAACTCAGGGATACCTCCGCGGACTGGCATGCTGTGTCCGTGGAGGTTCACTGGCAAAGCCGGACGCTCCCAACCAACACGCCTCAGCTAGGACGTAGTGAGGCGTCTAGTGAGCGTTAGTCTCCTGCAAGACAAGCCTCTAGCGTAGCCTGCAATATGGCCCACCGGATACATACCGGTTTAGCTCCGACAAGCTCGCCCAGAGGCAAAAGGTTACTACTAGCTGCTGCTGCGGTGTTTATACCACCAGCGCCATCGCTGTTTCACACCACCTTCTCAAAAAGCTTCTGGATGGGTTTGGCCGCCTGTTTTTTGACATTGTTAGCTAACCCCGCCACAATACTTGTAGGTAGTAGGTAGATTCTCACATCGATAAACTTTTCCAAGTCCTTGTCGAGATTCGCCAGGTCGTCCCGGCGTTTTTTGTTTTCCGTAATCAGCGCTTGCTTGCGCTTCTGCAGTTCCAGCCGCTGCTGCTCCAGCGCCTCGCGCTCTTTCCGCTCGTGGTTGATACGCGCCTCCAAAAGGGCGTTCTCATCCGCGTTGGCGTGCTCGGGGTGGGCGGCGAGGAACTCGTCCACGGGGATCAACGGGAGGGATTGGTAGGTGTGGCTGGAGCCGGAGGACCTGCGTTAGCCATCCGTATTCGCACGTGGGCGGGGGGAAAGGAAGCGGGGAAGAAGAGGGGGGGGATACGCACTCGAAGGATTCGCAGGCGGAGATCTCCCCCTTGAGGTGACGCTGCTCGTAATACAGGTTTTGCAGCTGGAGATGGAGCACGTCGACCTCGTGGCGGGCCTCGGCGGTTTGGCCCTTTGTCTCGCGGGCGCGAAAGTGCGCGGAGCGGTGGAGGCCGCGCAGGTGGGCGATGTTGGTGGTGAGGAGCTTTTGCTGCTTGGAGATCTCGGTGAGGGCGCTGAGAGGGAGGGTCTCGTTGGGTGCGGCGGCGCTGGCTTGGGAGACGAGGTCGACGAGGGCCAAGGCCTGTTCGCAGGAGGCGCGCGATGTCTCGAGCGCGGCGACGAGCGCTGGATCGGTGATGTGGGCGTCGACCGCCATGTTGGCAAGTCTCTAGGTGATGATGACGGTATTCGCAAGCAGCGGAATACAATGCGGTGGGAAGCCGGTTTCTTTTCGCGTTGGCTATTTCGTTTGACGCGGGTGCCGAGATGGCTATGCGGCAAGTCGGACGGATGTCTCCACCGGATTTTTTTGTCTGCGGCGCTCAAACACTGGCTCAGCTCGGCTTTGCGATGTCGTCAATCGATAGCTTGCTGGATTGGGACCAATTTAGGTGTCTCGGAACGCATGTGACCTTGGGTATTGGCGCTCTGACATCTATTGGTCAGGGGCTGTCATCTTGTCGTTAGCGGCTCCCCTATGTGGAGACGCCAAGTTTAGGGGATAAACCCGTTGGGCTCGACATCATTTCCTTTCTCAAACAAAGGCGGGACGGATTTCACTCTCCAAACACGGTCCTTCATCTTCCTGGGCAGGAACAACAGAAACTCGAGAGAGAGCCTTCACCAGACTTCGACGGCCTCCCAGACTGCACGAGCTGTCGCCCTCACAAAGAGCGAAAATTTCACTTCTTTTCCCTATCCCCACAGGGTACTTCCGAAGGCCGTCGAACCGTTCCACCGCCACCCGCTGTTTCCTAGGAATTGAGTACGCCCAACCGGCCGCATGAGCAACCAAACCTGTCGGCCGCCGTTTCCTTGATCCTCACGTCCCTTTGCGCCTAATTTTTTATCATTGCGGTGACACCGGAGCCCACTGCTTGTGTTCCTCAACATGGCCTGTACTCCGGGATCTTTTTCTCTCGCCTCCTGCGACGATGAGAACCCTGATGCCGCCACATCCGGCGCCCAGACCCAGGACCGCCCCGCAGTCCGGCGGAGAAGGCATTCCCAGTTTATGCCCAGGAGAAAATCACTCGTCAATCAGTTTATCGAGGGCGAGGAAGGCCTGCTGTTGAAGATGGATCAGGTTCTCTCGGAGCTGGAGCGTCGCCTGGAGGCCTGGGAGAATTATGGGGAGCTGAAATTGGACTCGAGCCTATCGGCGGCATTGTCGACTCTGGAAGCCGTCCGGACGCGATGCTCGCAGGCCTCGGAAGAGGTCATGGGTGCGGGCCGCAGGAGATTGCACGTCATGGTGGAAACTCTGGAGGCCGGCTACCAAGAGGCCATGGCCGCCGCCGGATCGCTGAACGAGAAGGCCAAGGTGGGAATCGAGCTACTCGACTCTATGCTACAGGATATCGAAGACCAGGCCGTAAAACTGCGGGAGAAAGGCCTCGCCAATGCGGCAGGCACCTTGATGGACGAGGGTCTTCGGGTTATGGACGAGGGAATCGAGAGGGCTATCCGCGCTGCTGAATCGCTGGAGGACAGTGTCCAACGTGCCATCACCCGTGCGAGAGAGCACGGCCTACTCCGTTACGAAGACCTCCCTACGCCATGGAGAATCAACCCGCATATCGTCAAGGGCTATCGGTTCTCCGAGACCAAGCTTGCTTGTGTCAAGTCGGCCTTCTGGCCTTCCAACGAGCTGGTCAACATTTGGTCTCATGCTATCGGTCTTATCCTTGTTTTGGCAGTTGCCTTCTATTTCTATCCTACGAGCGCCAACTTCTCGCTTAGCACCAAGAGCGACATCTTCGTTGCCGCCGTTTTCTTCTTCGCCGCTTGCCAGTGCCTGGTCTGCAGCACCATCTGGCACACCATGAACTCGGTTGCAGACGCCAATCTTGTCTCCATGTTTGCTTGCGTCGACTACACGGGTATCTCGCTTCTCATCGCCGCCTCCATCATGACAACCGAGTACACGGCGTTTTACTGCGAGCCGACAAGCCGCTGGATTTACATGATCACAACAGCCGTCCTGGGTGTTGGAGGTGTTATCCTACCGTGGCACCCGAATTTCAATGGGCAGCATATGGCATGGGCGAGAGTTGCCTTCTACGTCGGTCTTGGAGCTACCGGGTTCCTTCCCATGCTGCAAATCTGGTACACGCGAGGATCTGAGTCGGTCTGGGCTTCGTACTCTCCGATTTTGGAGTCCATTCTGGTCTATCTTTGCGGTGCCTTTGTCTACGCCAGCAAGGTCCCGGAGAAATGGTACCCCGGCATGTTCGATTACGTTGGTGGCAGTCACAACCTGTGGCACATCGCGGTTCTGGGTGGCATTTTGTTCCACTACTCGGCGATGCAAGAGTTCTTTTCGCACGCTTTCTCGCGCGCCCAAGATGGATGCCCCGCGTACTGAACCATCACAACCCGGTGGGGAGATTGCATGTGGAAAGACACTCGCTCTAACATTATTACGTCGGCATCTACCCTAGTCAGGCGGTTCCCTAAACCAACATTACCACCCTATTACTCCCCGTTCGATGGCCGCCTCGCCGGGACGTCGCCATACCGCCTGCCTCACCTAGAAGACTCTAGCATAGCATCTGCCTGCCCAACTCAACAGGAAAACATGAACAATCCAACTGCGCCAATTCCAGCGGTCATCCATGCCAAGGTCCCGCGATGCTGTCTAGCCACTGATACCTGGATGTGGGGGCTTTTGGAATCCGAGACGTTTTGGGTCGTTCTGTCCGCCGAACTCGAAGAATTGGTGGCGATCGTCGAGGAGTTTCTGAATCCGCCAGCGCGAAGACGGTCCTGTACATTTACCGGCCCCCGCAGCCCTGTCTCCGGAGTCACAACCAGCTCCGTCGGTAACCGAAAGCCGGCGTTCCTAGCACAAGACGCCAAATCCTCGCCCTACAATCATTAGCAGGTATTCAGGATAGGGGTCGAGCTACAAGTCCTACGTCTAAACAGCAGTGACCAGCCACGGGAGCGCAGTGTGTGCCTGCATCGCAATATCCATTTTCTGTGTCACAGCAGGACTTGGGGAGCTGTCAGCGGGGCAGAGTCAACAAGCGGATCTAGGCATCATCACGGACCTGGCCAAGGGTGGGGCTGTAGCAAAATGGGCTCCTCTGTTCGAGTTACATGTCAGCTCCACGACAGGCTCGGCGACACGGTGATCATACCTCATCTCCGCACGGGATCCAGTTCTCCCCATACGTCTGCTCGCACGACATGAACTGCCTTTGGAGAACATGAGGGGGTATATCGCCCACACGTTTCTGCTCCGCTCCCACCAGATTCGGGCTTATCAGCGCGCCGCCCGCCAGGAGTATCGCCAGGATTGATCGCATCTCGAAGTCGGTTCGACTGAACAGGATGGATGGTGGTGCAAAGAAGGATGCATTAGATATTAGAAGAAAACACCGCGACGGCCTCTTTATATCCTCGTGGGCGGATGAAGTCGCGGGCTCATAAGTGCGGCGTCGTCGTCGTCGTTGGAGATGTCTTGACGCCCGGAATGTATAAATCTATACAGGACGTTTACATAGCATTCGTGGAAGCATTGGGTTGGGAGTTTTTAAGACAGGATAGAGAAAGATGAAGGAGAAGAATGTTGCTCTGTATAATAGTAATTACTTATTGGCGTTTTGGTTAGTTTCCCGGTCCAAGTTGTGTCATGCTACGATGTCGTTGCGAGCAAGGGAGGGGTGAGTGAGAGTGAGAGTGAGAGTGAGGCTGGTAAGATCAGATCAGATCAGATCGGAGCGAGCGCCGCATCACAGATACGTATCGAAACGGGGAGATAGATAGGCAAGGGTGGGGGGCAGGTGCGGGATGTTGGTTCGATATCGATATATTAGAACCTTATCCACATCCATACCGGCCGACGGCTGGCTGGCCACCCAGGGCATGCGCGGTATTGTACCCGAGCTGATGTAACTGTAACTTTGTGCGTGTGTGCGTGACATTCTGCAGGAACGAAGGAGGAAAACAGGAATTGAGTGCATTCAATATACGTTTGCAGGAAGCGCTCATACCCGAGCGGCGTTGATGAGCTTGCGATGCCAGGTTGATGTTCCCATTCCATTGCATTCCAATCCAGACCATCCCGTTTTTTTTCTGGGTCGAGATGTGAGGTACTTCTCGCAACTGATCTGATCAATATGTCCGTGGCATAAGGGGTCTCGAGTTGGAAGGTTCTGGTATGGCATGAACGGAGTGGAGGGAGGTAGGTCATTGTCGATCCGCGGCTAATTCTCCCTGTGCCGTCCGTCCGTCTGTCCGTCTTTGGGTCTTATAGAAGGTCAGTTATGTTCTTATGCTCGTGTTGTTATACGCTTGAGGGAGAACTGTTATCATGATGGATACCGGTCATAGGTTGCAAATATGTAGTCCTACCTCAATATGAATAATCGATGTCATGTGCGTCGATCTAGGTGGAGATTGCATGGTTGGAGATCGATCCCCTGAAGAACGTGCGAATGCAGGGTATCTGCAGCCTGTCTGTAGCGAACGGGAGGGGCGTCGAGGCGCAACCTGCTTGTGAAAACGAACGGCGGGTTTGACATGACGTTATTTGGTAGGAGCGAAGAGCAAACCATCGATTGGAATAACCTCCCTCCAATCCTCTATCTCACCAAGAATGGACACACTCACGAACAACCAAAAAATCATCTCATTTTGTCTTCCCTTTTTTTTCCCTCTCCCTCCCCATCCATTCCCTTCGCTCACAATCCCAAAACCACAAAACACACAACGCCGTTCCAAACCAAAGCCAAAGCCCATAATGTCATCCATGTAGTTTGCAGTCCGTCATATCATCATGATCGCATCATCAACCCAGCACATCCCTCGGCACACAAAAAACCATTCCCCAAAATATCATCAGCATCCCATCCTACCATCCAGCATCCGCGCCACAAACATTCGACTACCTTGTTTATCTCTCCTTCAACTATAAGCCCAAGAAAAGGGCCGAGTCGCCTAGCCCTCGCATCCCGTCCTCCCGTGCGGCTAAACTCCCGGGAGACCTGGCGCACCCGAAGCGAAGCGAAGGTCTTGTCGTACGACCAATGCTGGTCTCGGCGCGTTCGCGAGCTCGGATTATCCCCTTATTCGGATTATCGGCTCGTTGCAGTCGGTAGCTATGCTCGCCCGGTATCGCCAGAGAGTCGTTCCGGGAGTGGGTACGCAACTCAAGGTCAACGGTTTGGCCAGGTTGATTGTGAGACGTCAGCCCATGTTGGATGTTTGAAAGGGGCGTCGCAGCCTGGCTCTCTCAGCTTCGGTCCCAGAGGTGGAATCGAACTCCCTCCTCCTGGCTTAGGATTGTTCTTGTCTCGTCACCCGGGTAGCTTGGACGTAGTCGATCATGCTCCCGCTCCGACCTGACCTGGCCGTAAACCCACCAGACTACCTCGCATGTGCCACGATCTCCGCGTAGACATCATCCGGGATCATCTTGACAATCGTCAACGTAGTCCCTTTGATCTGCTCCGCCTGCAACGCCGGAAACGACCTCAACAACTTATTCGGACTATTCCCACAATTAGCATCTCCCCCATTTCCGCACCCCCATCCCCCTTCGTAGAGAGAGAGAGAGAAAACTCACCTAGCCGACTCCATAATCTTCGTCCTAATCAACACCAACTGCGCCACAATACACAAAATATTCAAATGCGGCCCATACGCAAACAAAAAGTCCCACAGCCGCAACACCTCCGGCAGCGGCGGCGTGCAAGCACACAGCGTCAGCACCGACGGAAACGCGTAAATCTCCGCCGACAGGCTCTTGGACAGCAAGTACAAGCTCAGCTTCGGATCCACAATCGCCAGCACCTTATCCACCAGCGCCAACCCTTTATGCACGCCGTCCATGGCGCCGCGGATGTAACCGGGTAGCTCTTGTGTTAGTAGCTGGTGGAAGCCGATGAAGGCTTCGGCCTCGCTGCGCGCGGCGTACAGGAAGGGTGCCGCGAGGACGTTCATGCCTTGCACGTAGGTGCCTGGTTCGGAGGCGGCGGCGACGCCGGATTCGGAGCCTTCAGTTGTTAGTGTGAGGGCGCGGGCGCGGTTCTTAGCCGCGGGGGAGGAGGCGGGGTGGCCGCCGCCGCCGCCGCCGCCGCCGCTGGCGCTTCCGCTGTCGTAGCCGGTGCCCGGACGGGAGTGCGAGTCCACGGGGAGGGATTGGCGCGAGGAGCTGCTGACGCTGGGGTACTGGCGGTGGTGCTGGGCGGCGGTGGTGATGGTGGTGAAGCCGTGGTGGTCACGGAGGGTGTCCTTTGCGGCGCGTTCCTCGCGGGCGTCGGTGAGGCGCCAGGCGATGGCGTTGAGGAGGCGAATGAGGCTGGCTTCGCTGACGCGGCGGCGGAAGAGCGGGTCGGTGGTGAGGGTGCGGAAAGTGTCGTTGCGGATCTTGGAGTAGGCCGGGGAGGCGCCGCGGTGGATGAGGGCAAGGTAGGCGTCGGTTTCGAGGACGGGGGCGTTGAGCAGGATGAGCCAGACGTAGATGCGCAGGCTGGACATGCCGTCCGAGTCGGTCTTGATGCCCTGGTCGAGGACCTTGAAGCGCGTGCTCTCGAGGGCGCCCTCGACGTCACCGCCGGGGGGCCCGTCGCGGAGGAGGCGCTCGAGGGACATGGAGTCGGCGGCGAGGGAGCGCCGGCTGAGGACGGACGAGCGCCTGCTTCCGGGGGGGATGAATTGCATCATGGGGGCGTCGCTGTTGGCGCGGCCCCGCTGCGGCGAGCGGTTGGTGCTGGCATGGCGGCGCGGGGGAGATGCTGGCCTCGTCTGTTGTGGTTGCTGCTGATGCTGCTGGTGTTGAATTTGCTGTTGCTGTAACTGGTGCTGCTGCTGCTGAAGCCTCTGCTGCGATATCAACGACGAAGGCTGGTACGCGGCCTTTGCGCCCAAGCTGTGCGCCGACTGCAGCCTCCTGAGCGCGCGGTGCGTATTAGGCGATGGCGGCGGGAAGAGCGTAATCGACTCTTTCAGTTCCTTCGTCGGGCTCGGCATCGTGCGATTCGGTCTCTGCCCTGCCGCGGACAGGAGGCGTAGATGTCGTATTTTGGTCGATGTCAAGTCCGAATTTGCGGGGTTAGGGAAGCCAAACGCGCTTGCGAGTCCCGACAGAATTTCGCGGCGCGTTTTCGCGTTGGGAGGGGAGTTTTCCCGATTGGCTAACCACCAAACTGCTCACGGCGCACGTCCTCTGAACATGTCAGCGACGACCTCTCTTCATCACTGTGAGATGCGGATACTTGGTGATATCATAGATCAAGTCGCCTAACATTATTCCAATCTTCTACCTCTCTTCATTCTAGCAGAGGTTTTCCACAACCGTCAACTAGGGTTAGGGTACGCCAAGCAAAAGTCAACCACAAAACATCAGCCAATAGAATCACACGGTGGGTTTGAGTTACATCAGCAGCGAGCTTTGGGGGCCCTGCTCCAACCACCTTTGAGCACAGCAAAAATCACCATGTTGGGTACCAACCACGCTGTTCTCGGCCTCGAGAAGGGCAAAATACTCACAGGCCACTGACCAAATCTCAAGGCGCATTCAGTACAACCTGGTACCTCCTTGGCATTCAAGTGGCTCTCGCAAATCCAAGTTGCTCTTGAAAAGATTGAAAACCAAAAGGGCGGGCACATGGAAGATCTCTCCCCCCAACTCCAACCAACCACACACAACATTACCGCCACCATTTTTACTGCGTATTCAGGGACGGACAGAGCGTGAGGCTTCCCAAAATTGGTAAGCCATCGAGATGGAAGGCTGACGGGACACTGCAACGGGTAACCCGCGGTCATTGTCCGGTGTGACCTGAAATTGTTCACGTGGGATGCATAAATCGACAAAAGCACTCATGCCATCGTTTGATTCCAGTGCGTTGCCCAATGTACGCACGACGTCAGGGGGGTGAGGGAGAGGCCTCCGCTCCCTCCTCGAGCGATTGTGCCGACCTGACCAGAGGTGATTCTGAGTGCTGTTTGAATTCCAAGCCCAGAGATTGTTGAGCCAGCCCTCTGATCACGGTCGTTATCCAACAGTCGGGGGACGCGTATTAGTGGTGAAATTTGCACAACTTTGATTTCGGTGATCCGTTTCCGTCATCTGCTCGTTTGACTTATCCTTTTTCGAAACCCCTCACGTCATGCCCAACGATAAACAGATGCCTATCGTGCGAGAACACACATGCGAGGAGCGACCGCTAGAGCCCAAAACAGTTCCCGCTGTCTCGGGTAGATGCCTCCATGACAAGCCCTCTCCCGCACTAGGGTGTCTGGACGGCTCCTCCTCGCAGCTTAGCAATCATTTGTTGAAGGCAGATGATCAACTTCAAGAGCAGAGGAGTCGTGCAGCGGAAGGGGGAGGGGGGGAGGTCTCCTCCTTGCACGGCTGGGAGTGAAGGGGGAAATCGGCAAGGAACTTTAGCAAACACGCACAGATAGGGAGAGACAACCATGCCTTTTACCTATGCGAGCTTCTCGTCTCCAGTTCAGCGCAGCTTCACTGGCTGTTGAACTGCCAAGTCTCAATACACCTCCTGACTTGGATGACATCGACCATGCATCGCCAGCTCGACGACCGCAAGGACCTGTGCAGCCCCATTCGCAAACGAAAATAAATGGGCTGGCCTGAGCCTATCTCAGAAAACGAGGCAACAACCATGCGAACATGTCTGTATTTGTTCGACTTGCTAGCACTAAGCAGACCAGCGAAGACAGGTGGCGGGCGGGTTGAAGGGGACGAACTGCCTCCGTCAACGGTTACACAACATCCATCTGAAGCCATTTCCGCTGTAGCCGCTACACTGTGGTGGCGAGCTTCAGCTGCGGATCTGCGGAAACTGTGTCAACAGTTGCTACCAGTATCTTTGCGCAACGTGCGGATGCTCAGGTAGCACGAACAGGGAGAATAAAAACAAGCAACAGAAAAAGGGGAGGGCGGGACTGTGGGGTTCGTGTGGCCTTGCGAGCGGGTGCTGTGGTGGCCACACAATTGCGCTCCATCTTCGAGCTTCGAGGTGACCAGCGAGGTCGCATTACGCTGGCGTTTCGAGCCAGTCGCTTGCGATTTGAAGGCTTAGGGGGTCGAGGAGGGGCTATCCACCACCTGCACACACACCTCAGGCTCACATCCCGTCAACTGTTCAGGCTCGTTCGTGGGGTAAAGTCGCGCTTGTGCCAATGGCCCAGCATCCCCCCCCAACCACGTGGCAGACTTCCCCATAGCCGGCTCCAGAAGAGGTATGCGTGGCGTGTGGGCCAGCTGGACGCTACCCATCCAGGTCGGTTTGGAAGACTGGATGGGAGTGATGGATGCAGCTCGCCTGGCTTCTCCCAAGCAAACACCAGAACACCAGTGGGTGAAGAGTGACATCCCACATACGACATGTAGACATGGGTGGTGCACAGTCTGCACAGTCCGTCGATGCCAATGAGCTGTTGCAATACGACTTCTCAAGGAAAGGAGGGCGTGGAGGCGCATCCAGGGCGTATTCGCTCCAGCAGCCGTCTTTGTCGATTGGTGATCTCATGCAGGTCTGAGAACTGAGGATTGCGGACTTGCAGCCCTCATCCACTCGCTGTCGGCGGTATGCTCCTCGCAGCCCACGAAAGGTTTCTGAGTTGCTGCCCCCCGACCACCCCCCGGTGTGCTCGCCGGCGTATGGTGTCGAAAAGAGGCCTTGTCTTGCAAGAAGTGCTGTTGGCTGAGACATACTCCTCATACTCCTCACCAGCTGTGGCGGGCGCGGTGCGAACAGGCCTTGGCGCGGTGCAGCAACATCGTTGGTGGCATCCGTTTCGGTGCGGGGGCAGCGAGAGCTTGAGGAGGCGTTGCAGGGTGGCGCTGGTGAACACCAAGAACCGGGCCTTTTCAAGACGATGAGGTTGGGCTAAGAGCGCGCGAATATTGAATCCGGGACGAGCGGTTGTCGGCGATTGGAGGGTGCTGGGGGTTGGGGTTGGGGTTTGGGGAAGCCGGCTCTGACCGCTCGACTTGTCAAGCAAGTCGTGGTCCAGTCATCAGTCCGGCTTCGGCGCGAGGTTCCTCGCTTCCTTGAACCTTGCTTCTTCCCAGGACGAGGAAGCAAAGTGCTCGGGATGTGATGCCGCATCGAGCGGTGTGATGAGATGCTTGTAGTCATCGTTAGCTCCGGGACTAACCCGTCCCAACTGTGATCAGTGATCGGGATTGCTCTGGTGGACGCCCCCCTTTCTCTTTGATGCTCGACATTTTTTGCGCAGAACTGAGACGTGGTGACGCGGGCCGAGCCCTTCGAGTCGAGAAATGCGGTGTCGGTGGTCGTCCCGCCTCCCAGAACCACAATCGTGGGACGCGATCCGTCCATCGGCCATGCACCAGCGCCGGACACTGTGCAGGCCACCGCTCTGGCGGGATGCGCTATTCTCCAGACCAGGCTGCTACCCGCTGGCATTGCATTGGGGAACAGGAGAGAAAAAAAACTTACGTTGCTGTGAGGCTTCATCATGCGAGCCCCCTTGGAATGCCCCGGTCAGCCTAAGACATCGCCACTCGGAGTTTCTCCTGCAAGCTTTTATTCGGCCGCCTAGCGGTGCTTACGGCCAGGGCCCCGTTCTGTCAGCGCTTGCGGTAAGGGGAACGAACAGATGGCGCGGCAAGCAACAAGAACACGCGTGTTGTCGCTGCCCTGAAGACGTCCCACCAACAGAGCCAGGTGGCGATACTTTATTTTGACGTCCCAGTTCCTGAGCACCAAGGCTTACCTGCCACTATCGTAACTCTGATGGAGCACAAGCAAGGTTCAGGGTGCGAGAAGCAAATGCGGCTATTTCGCCCCGCCTCCCTCCCTTTCCGATAGAGGCCATGATGAATAAGAGACACTCTTGGCTTGCCGTGCTTGAGGCTGTTTTCTTCGTGTCATCGTCTGATGTAATGACGAGGGAAATCACTACCAGCCTGCTCAATCTGTCTCACAGCAGGATGCAGGCGTCTCCTCCTTGGCTCGGCCGCAGCTTGCCCGATCCACACCCGCAGCTGCCGTCGTCTACCACGCCCAGGAGCAGGAGCAGGAGCAGCGCCTATCTGGGGTCAGGCTTTTCGATGCAGCAGCACCGGGGTCTCCCCTCGTCCGATCACAGAGGACCTCGTACGTTTGCAAGCGCGGATTAAATCGGCCTCTGCAGGCTTATGCGCTGGGGTCCAAAGCAGGGAACGCGTTTACTGCCGGATCCTGGCGATGCGATCAATGTGACGGCCTCTAGCCACTTCAGTCTCCGCCTGCAGCTGCTTCCTTGTGAGATATGCTAGGTAGCCCGGTAGCTCTGTTAGAAGACGGATGGACGCAATGAGATATGAGAACTGATGCAACTCTGTTCCTCTCTGTACGTGTGGCCTAAAGGGGCGAGAACTCCGGCGCGCGTCGAGACGGCGAGGAGTGGACCATCAGACTGACGTCGCTAGCAGGAGATAACAAGTGCTGGCTGGTGAGACATGAGAAAGCTGTTGCGTTTATCGCCTCAGCCGACGTGTGCGGCAAGACCAAGACAAAGACAGACCGCTCGAGTGCCACAGCGGCGGCTGGTGGCGCGGACACTTGCAGGTTGCCCTAGATTTGTGGCCCGGAATCGCTGGTCCGACGTTTCCCCCAGCGGTTTTGGCTCCGGGTAGTCGGGGATGGGTGTGGTGGTAGGATTGGGGTCCTGTCAAGAGCTGATGGTGTCGTCCAACCTGACACCGCACATGCATACGAGCCTGCAGGATAGCTGCAGGCGCCATAAGCCGCCCATGTGGGCCAGCCCAACATCACGACCGCAACCGTCTTGACTGGCCCATCTGAGGATCGATGCGAGTGGGGCTGGCAAGTCCGCAGCGATGACAGAGCAGCCCGCGCGAGAATGGCGCTGATTGCGAATCAACTGGCAGCTATCCTCGTTCGCATCAACATCGGCAGGCCGACTGATGATCATTAAGTCGTTTCGATTGAGATGTAGACTTTTGCCTTCGCAATTAACTCGCCAAGTAGATGTCGAAATATGCCCAAGCCTTTGCCCTCCACGAGAGCCCTGCCCTCACCGTGGGAATAATGCAGATCCGAGACACCACTGTAGTTTTCCCGCCCTTTGCCCATTCGCATGCCCAACCGGTATTTCGACATGATAGACCAATTAAATGCTAAAGAGTGACACAAGAATGTCTTTTGTAAAGAGAAATAGGAGAATGTGGGGCCCACACCAACTGCGGCCTCCTCAGTTAGGATGCCGGCGCAAAGGAAAGAAGAAAGAAGGCATCGGCTCAAGATGCCAATGCTTGGGGCCGTTCTCCCTGAATGCTTCGTCCCAGCTGCGCTGCAGAGGACCGGGGATCGACCAGCCAAGCTCGCTGCTCCGCAGACGCATGCGCACCAAGTGACGCTTTTCGCTGACGGAGCTTCCATTGACGAATCCCTCGCGCCGATGAAGGATTGTGAGGTTGTTGATGAAGTGCATGTCTCCCGCTTGAGTCTGTATCTCCAGCTGGGTGGCTCTTGCGATGGTCTCAATCGCATCCAGAGCTTCGATTTGTCGAACGCTTGGCACAGGCAGGTGGCTGGGGCGCGGATGGGCTTCGTTACCCAGCAGAGCAGCGCGGCCAAAGTTCATGATGAGCCGTGAGTCCTGATAGAAGATAACCGGTCTGCACTGGAATCGTGGCCTGTTCAGTTTGTTAGGGCTTGGAAGCTGTACCCGGAAGGGTGGAATAACCCCTGCTGGTTGAGCACTTACAAAGCAAAGGGCCAATCAGATCGCGCCAGGGTCCGAATGACGTCTGGGCGGGTGGCAGCAAGAACATCGTAGATTGTGTAGGCCGAGGAAATGATGCATTTGCCGCCAGTTGCAGCCGTGCTTCTGGTTAGCCAGGAGACGATGTCGCCCGACTCCTCGTTGTGGAAGGTCTGGGGATCTTGGTCAGCTTCGGCGCTAGTAAATGAGAAACTGCGATTCTGGCAGGCTCACAATCGACTTAGTCGAGTGCCGGTGATGTTCAGCAGCCTGTTTGCTACTATTGTCGGCGACGATGTGGACTGGATGGTTCGTTAGACAATATTCATCTCTGCCCTCCGAAGAGCACTCACCTAGCATGTTTCCGCGCCTGTCCTGGCGGCCACGCTGCTCTGCGATGTACGACTGGATCCCCAGGTAGACTAAGGTGAGATCCTCGACGGAGAATGAAGCGGGATCGACGCCTCGAACTACGGCAAAGCCTCTCCCGCCGTGGATGTCGTGGCGCAAGGCAAGCAACCTCGGCCCCAAGGTTGGGAGCGGGAAGGATTTGACGTTCACCAAGTCCCCATCCTGGTCAGTAGCTAGGTCGTGTTAGGAAGGGAAACGAACTCAACGACTGGGAGGGAAAGGTGATGTTACGTGCCTTTGTGGTGATCAACTGCTGCCTGTAGCTCGGCCCTCTCCGCATCGTCGATGTAGAGCGTATATTCGGACTGGTCTTTGAAACTGGACCCGGTCCAAGCCATGTCAGTCCCGAGCTCGGTTGGAAAGCCAGGAGGAAGCGATGGGGCTTCAGCGTTAGTCTGAAGAGCTAGGCCATTGCTGGAGGCGCCTGCGATTGGCGTGATTGCGATAACGGGACCCGAACTGGCAGTGGGCATCTTTGCCGTGAGCTCGGCTGGTTTTTGTGCCTGCTGCGGCTCAACAACTTGCGTCAGGGTCACATTGCTCAAATAACTGGGACGTATCGCATTCCCGCCCTCCAATGAGCCACTGCCTATTCTAGGCGGGAGGATGGGCTTGTTGGCAGGGGGGGCAAAGGGGGTCCGACGTACGGGTGGGATGCAGCGGAGCGCACCGAGGAGCAGTCTGGGCAACAGCTGGATGGAAGACACCCAAGGAGGGGAGGTTTAGCTATGCGGCGAGAGAGGTGTGGCGACGAGTGTAGAGAGAAAATACAAGTAGAGTCGTCAGTATATGGGTGGTGTCGTTGATGACGGGGGCTGATCTTGCTGCCAACACAAAGCTGGTGACCGGTGATGATAAAGGCGATGACGACAAGAACATGTTTCAGCGGCGCCTCGTGCGCCCTCCCGGCAGATATAAGTCGACCCTCCCCGATCGAAGCGGATGCCAGTAACACCGGAAAGCGAAATTTTGCGCCCCCGTTCTTTCTCACTTCGGTTCAGAGAAAAGCGGAGGGAAGATTTGCCCAAGTCTAACGGAAGCGCAGCAACTGGACGATACCGGGGAGCCCAGCTCGATGTGCGGTTCGGGGCGCCTTTCTGGAGGGACACCGTAGGGCGGGAGGCGACTAGAAGCACCCAGGCACACGGTAAGGTGCCTCCCTGCGCGTCCTGTTGGATCCCTGGACTAGGACACAGTAGGCAAGGCTGTTGCCAAGTATTGTGGATGCACCGACGACGACCTGTACCCCGATCCAGCAATGACCGGAGAATGTCCGGGGTTTGTCTCGGACGCAGTAGTGTGCTGAGGCCGCGCAACAATGGCGAAGGGGAGGGCGTCCCAGCTTAGCTAGGATCGGTAGGCGTCCTCGGAAAAGGAGGGTGGGTTGGTGTCCTTAGAGTAAGTACATGGCACCCTGTCTTCCTCGTCGTCCGAGGTGGGTGCTGCTCCATCACAAGGACACCCCCTCCCCGTTTTCGCCGTGAAGGACGGGGAGGTATCTGCCACCAAGCAGTTATCTTGGCTGGGAGGGGGGGGGGAGCATCTTGGTCTGGCATGAAGGGCTGCGGATCGAGGAACTGAGACCTCCGCCGTGCCGAGGAGGATGCGCCGCGCAGCAGCAGTAGCAGCAGCAGCAGCAGGAGCAGCCACGAAGGGACAGGGGTGAGAGAAGCAGCAACAGGTGCTCCTTAGCGAGAAGTGACGAAGAGATGGCGAGATATTACATCCACCGTCGGCATCGTAGCCAATGCGGTGGAAGTGGCGCCGCTGACCCAAGCAAGAGGCTCCATGGTGCTGTGGCCGAGATCGAGAACGACCGCCCACAGCAGACGAAGACGCGGGGCAGGACAGGGAGGTTGATGACGGGGATTGCCTGACAAGCCTAGCTTACTCCGGGGAGTGAGTGGGTTGGCGTGCAGGGAGTGCGGATGGGATGGGATGGCGTGGAATGGCTGGCTCCATACCTAACCACCAGGCGGAAAGCGCTGCGGAGTACGGGGAGGGCACACCTCGATACGCGCGCGGCGGTGGCCGTGGCCGGCGACTTTGAGCTCGAGAGATGATAGTGCTGGGGAGGTTGGAACGGGAGTGGTAGGTAATGTCCCGAGACAGGTCGCACAAAAGGTGTTTGTTGGCTGGACTGTAGTGTGGGGTTCAAGCAAGATGGCTGCAGCACATCAAAAGCGGACAGAGGTTGAAGAGATGCAAGGCATCGCTCGATTTTTTTTGCTCCCTCTCGGTCTGCCACAGGAGGGTAGGGGCGGCGCACTGGGAGGACGGAAGGAGCAACGGGACGATGCTGTGTGACCCCGGATGGATCGAGACGGTGGGCGCAAAAAATCCACCCGAGATGGGATTACGTGAAGACTCCAGTTGGTATGTAGGGTAAGTGCGCCCCCGAGCGTGGGGACTGTCTTAGCGGTCCGGTACACGGCATATCACTGGCCACGAGAGACCGCGGGTACGGGAGGGAAAGGCTGATATCGGGACGAACGCAACCTTCGGGTGTGGAAGGGAGGGAATGGGGCAGTCCTGGCACCGAGGCGTGGATGAGGTGGTCCCAGGTTCCGCCTCCTTGGGTGAAGAAGAAATGGACCTGTAATGACCCTCGGGCAGATACCGTTTCTGCCCTCATTGGGTAGGTGACACCGATCGACTCGTTCCTTAGGCGAGTTGGAGGGCTCCCTACTGTGTAAACCATTTTTCATCGTTGTCGTTCGACGGCACAGGCCCTCGGTGTTTTCCATGAGCATGGGTACAGATGGCGAGACACATAAGTCCCACTGACGCGAGAATGCAGTCACTCCCAGAAAGGGCGAAAACCACATGGCCAAGGGTGCGACCTCCGGCCCCGCCCAGCCTCTTTTTCTTGAGCCGCGAGGCCGAGATCCATGCCCAGCTGCCCAACACTTCGAGATCTGCGGTGAAGATGGAAATTTTGGCCGTGGTGTCTGATTCGAGTTCTTGCGGGGTTCGTACATCACCGCTTGGAAGCTAGATGACCGGGGAAGCAGGCCTCCAGGCCAGGGCCAACAAAATGCATCGAAAGGTCCAGCACTAATGAACAAGTAGCCCGACCTGAGTGGAGGGAGACTCCCAGGGTCAATCTGGAAACCTGCTGCGCGGTGCGATTTTGGCGGCTGGGACGGTTGGGTTGGGACGACAAGTGGGTCAGCGAGGTGGGGTAAGGTAGGCAACACGATCTGCAAAGGCATTCCTTCCCAGCAGCTTTGCCGCGTCCAGCTAGCGCTCGCTGCAGAGGGGAGGTGCCCTCGAGGTGCCCTTGGGTCTCGATGGGCGCTAGCACCTGGGCTGCTCTGCAAACAGCCCAGAGTGCAGAATGCAGAAGTCGCGCTGGAGGGCGGCTTGGCGTTGCACAGCTGGAGGCGGGACATCGATCATCATCACCTCACAGTAGTCACCTCAGTATTCTGCAACAGTGCCAGGGGACATCTGTCAGCACGGTGCCGGGAGGGGAGCTCTGATGCTCTCTAATAAATCACAACCTGGAAGCCACCATGAGAGCATTGTTGAGGTGTGTGGTGTCCAGTGGCCAAGGCAATTTCACAAGCCGGCGATTGTAAAAGCCGACTAGTAGTTCAGTAGTCGATAACCGATCACGCGATGTGACAACGATCGGGGTGGACTGGGGCAGGAGTACACGATACAAGGCCCAAGAAGTATTTCCTCTCGTTGCTCTTCTATATGTATACTTTGTACAAGGGTGGGTTGGCGCACCACCAGCCAGCCAAGTTGTCCCGTTTATGGATGCTTCTTCCTGAAGCGATGCCAGTTGAGCACATAGCATCAAATGCATGTGGCAAGCCCACCGCTGCTCCGCCTGGCAGTAGCTCCACACCGCATTCCCTCTGCGCGTCCCTTTTTGTCCACATGCAGCAAGCAATCTGCAATGTTCAAGACTGCCGTCACCAATTACATAGTACGTGGTTGCCAGTTCTGCTCAAAGAGCTGGCTAACATAATAGTACTCATCTACGAAATCCTCCTCGTCCCAAAGGCCTTGCCATCGCCGATCTGCAAGCGAGAGAGTACAAGTTAGCGCTCCGCATGCCCTAGGCTGCATATTTTCGGCCCGGTTCTTGCTTACTGTTTTCCGAGGCGAACTGCCTTGTATATTTGACAAATGCCACGGCCTCGTCGTCAAGCTCTGCCAAGCTTTGAAGGTCTTGGTCCTTGCATTCACCCGAGAAGGGATAGATGCCCTTGTTGCAGTAGTGGAAGTACGCCAGGAGTGTGTTTGCACCTGCTTCGCCATCAGCAAAGTGGAGATTGATACGGGGAAACCGCCTGATCAGGCCGCTCATTTAGAGCTTCTCTCTTACCCAGGTTGTACTCTTTGACGTTATCCTCTCTCGCGAATCGTCTCTGTCATGAGTATTCATCAGCATTGCTCCTTCATGCTTTCACTTCCCCCGCTCTTTAGTTGACGGGAAAGTGTTCGACGACCCACCTTCATTCCATGCTTTTTGGCATAATCCGCGTCGTGCTTTGTGATCAAAGCGATGTTGTGTAACAGGATGAAGGTAACCAGGTACGTGGTGAGCCATGTCTTCTGTTTCTTATCCTGCGTCATCTTCTGCAGCTCCTCGAGCGTCTTTCGCCGCAGCTGTGGCTGAATTTGGTGAATCAAGACCGAGTCTATCTGCGCGCCCATCACCGGTGGAAGTGGAATCTTGCCGTGAAGTGGGTTCTTCTTGTCCTGGATTAGGTTCTGAGGCATGCCAAGGGTGTCTTTCCCCACGATCTCGAAAGACTTGGTCGTCAACCTCACTGACATCCACAGATCCAGTGTGCTGATCAGTAGCTTCCTCTCCGATTCATTCGTGGACGGGCTTCCCATGAGTTTGATAGCGAGGGCATAGGTTTCCCAGAGCAGCTTCCCCGGACCAAGCAAACGTTCACAGCAATCCCGGAGACCGGCTTTGATATAGTCGTCGAACGCGGACTTGGCGGACTCCATATCGACGATGGCGAACGGCGGAATTCGGACCGACTTTTTGACTCCATCGGATACCCACGATCTGTCTAGCTTGTCGCCATCTTGAGGCTGAAACCGTCGAACTTGAAGTCGAACGAATTTCCCTGTATAGCCCTCCGTGACCTGGATGACCCTCGAGTCCGAGGATTCCCAGGTTCCAATGTCATCAACAACGCTATCCTTCCACCGATTTGTCCACTCATGACCTTTGACCTGGCCGGGTTTGAAGAGCTTGACGTCGGTGATCTTCCAGCGGAGACAGTTCAGACGGTATACTCTGCTGTTAGCGGCGATCTTTTTGCAAGAGATACATGGGCCCCTCTCGTCTTCTGGGTCGAGATTACACTGCGACAGGTCGTTAGCTTGCACCAATCTAGCCACTCCACATAGTAGCTTACCCGAATCCGCTGCATTCTGCACCGGATACAGCTGCCTATTTTCCTGGTCCGGGCCGTCAACTCTCGTTGGCCGCTGTCTTTGAACGGGCCCCGCCTGGCCGGCAATGTTCTCGGATGAGGGAAGAGATCGAACGCCGGCCTTCCCTGGGCGTCCAAGATATCTGGATCATCCTTGACTTCGAACCCCTGAAGCGAGGAGTAGCGTGGAGGAGAGCGCGCATAGCCGCCGTGCCGCCCAAAAGCATTAGAACCGCCGTCGGCAGCATAAGGGTCTTGCATGGCGTTGGGATCCATGGGCCCGTTCATGAGGTGAGGTTGGCTCTGTATCCCCAGGCCTGCGGGGGTACCGCGGTCCTCCGGGCTGCTGTTATATTTCCCCGCTGGGGGCGCACCAGGATATATCATTTCCTCCCTGTTGGAGGGGGGTTGTACAGCCATGACGCGACTGGGTTGTAGCGGAGGATAGCTTGCTAGATACTGTGCCATTAGTGCCGAATCATCACAAGCAAATAAGGCTGCCTGGTCAGGCGTGATCGGCGCGGGTTCGAGAGATGGCTGACTATGCGGCGGTAAGGGCGCCAGTGGGTCGTCTATTGCCGGCCTTGCGCTGTCATAGTCGTACGGAGCCGTGGTAGGAAGCTGCTGGTATCCTGTTTAATGGCATCAGTATCATTCGACGTTTTCTTCAGAACATGAGGCCGTCACGACATACCAGGTTGCGGCTCGTACGTCGTCGAGCAGGGTGGACACATGGCGAAACTCGCCAAACAGTCTGCTATGCGCGTACCAGTCCAGCCCGTGGGGAAGCCGTCCGGAAAGGCGGCGAAGGGCTTGCGAGCAGAACTGCTGGCGCGGCCGGGCGGCCCAACAAGAGGCGACTTTTCCTGGCCATCCTGCAGGACGGTGTCGTCCGAGTAGGGGGTCGACATGGGAGCAGTTGGGTTCAAGCGAGGTCTTTTGTGAAGATGGTGTTGCCGGTTGCTCAGGTCCAAGAGAATTGGCGATGGCACATTGAGGTACGCGGCGGCTTGCTCCAAGATGGAGTGCTGGTGTTCTGGACGATTCAGGTCCAGGAGCTTGGAGAGGGGCACATTTATCTTCACCAAAGTCGTGGGAGCTTGCTCCAAAATAAATCGATAATCGATGGGCAGGGATGAGGTGTCGAGGCCAGTTGATGAGGTGTGGGCGAGGTCCTGGAGCACTGACTCTGCAGGGGCGTCCTCATGGCAATAAGCCTGGCGTCTCTTGAGATTATTCTAGTCAAGCATCGTCAACCTCACCGCATCTTGCAATAGGGAAAAGGGGGCGGCTATAAGTGGACGGGGCGTCGGGGAAGGAAGGCAGGACCAGACCGGTGAAGGCGGACCACCGCCAACGAGGCATGGATGGAGATCAGAGGGGGCTGATGTAGGGGGCAAAAAAGTGTATAAGTGACAGACAGAAAAAGAAAAGGGGGGGGTGCGAGGAAATGGGAGTGGAGGGCCGACGACATGGCTTGGCCAGGCACAGAATGAACAACCACGGGGAAGATCAGTCGTTGACCATGCAGCTTGCCGCAGGCCGGGGAAGTTGAGGAGAATAGGAGTGGTTCCTTACCATCATGAAGATTCAACGGTCCTTGTTGGCCAAGGCAGACAAAAAGTCGTTATGTAGGTATGTGCAGACCGTGAATTTTTCCGCTTTGTCGACGAGGGCCGCCCTGGGAGACACCACGGGCGACAGCACAGGGCAAGTCGGCGAGGCCCCCGGGGCGCAACTCAGCGCAGTTGGCGAGGCACTGAACAGCGAGCGGCCAGGCGCTCAGAAAGCAAGATGCTCCTTGGGATAGTGAGGGGAGGGGTGTAGTGTAGAGAGAGCATCTCACAATAGCGCCATTGCCACGAGGCGGCAGCCCGCGTAATGGGGTGGAGGGAGGAGGGCTGCAGCGCGGTTGACTGGAAGCAGTAGCCGTTGCAGCTGCGGGCGTTGAGACCGGTCGGGGGCGCGAAGGACAAGGAGGGGTGACCGACCGCGCGTGAGCGGGGTGAAGGCTGATGAGCCAACCTCAAGATGAAAGGAGGCTGCCAGCAGGCCCGTTGCACAAACTTAGCGCAATGTGCAACTTTGACTGCCACCACCCCAGGCCCCACGCAAGTGGTTCCAGCGTCAGCTTCGGAAGGGCTCTCGGCCTCTGGCTTCCGTCCAAGGCCCGGGCGGGGTGCAGTCCCACCGGTTCACCTCCTGTTTCGACTTGCTGAAGACCTAAAAAAGGGGAGCAGGAACGCGTGGCGGGTACGGCACCGAGCCGAGGGCGTGGGCGTGGGCCTCCAACCGATGCAGCTGGAGTACTGACCCCAACCTGGGCGGATTCCGGCTTGCGGCACCGAGAAAGAAGGCAACCCGGAGAGCGTCGAGTCGGTGAATGTCTGGAGCGTCTGGAGCGCGCGCGGATGCGCTGGCGGCCCCCCCTCGAGATGGTGGCTGGTAAGTTGACGTACCGGCCGGTGAGCGCGCAAGTAACCGGTCGACGCGCAGACACCTAGGCAGCCGAGGAGCGAATGTATACCGTGCGTGGATCCGAGCAAGGCAGGTGGGCACGCCGTTGACGACGTCCAGTGTGATCCGGTCGATGTGATGTGTGACGGACTGGGGGATTGGAACAGTGTAATGTGTCGGTCGGTGAGGTGGAGACGAGGAGTGGACGCGCTGGTTCAACGTCGCTGGCCGCGAAGAATCGGTGAAGGCAAAAGGGCGCCTGTGAGATGAAGGAAGAGAAAATTGGATTGACCGGTCGCGATGGGGGGCGCACAACCTGGGCCGCTGCTGGCTTTTTTTTTCGAAATGCAGAAATGCATGGAAAGTCAACCCATTGAGGGTCTCAGTCATCAGCGAGCAAGGGAAGGAACGGCCGGGCGCAACACTCTGCGACCCTGGCCTCCATTTTCCTACGCGGCAGGAGCCACTTCCATTCTATTCGAATATTCGCTCCTGCTCTGCGCGCGCTCACAGACCTCACCCGGTCCGTCCCATTATGGCCAAGTATGCTCGGCTCATTGCTGATTGATCGTTGGGGGCATCATAGCGTCTTCACCTATACCCCTCCATCCACATCTTTCCCGTGCTTCCGCCGCCCAGACAGAAAACGACCGAACGGGTCGCCATCAGCAGGTTCTCTCAACGACCCGTCGACGTCCCCGACGACCCAGCGCGCTCGCTCCTCGCGTCGCGGAAGAGACGAGAAGCAGAGCGGCAGTTGGGCCTCGTCAAGACATGCAACACTTGGTCCGGGTGTGAACACGGTGCGTGCGCCCGGCTGCCGCTACCGACGCCAGACGGCTTCTCGTCGTTCTGGAAGGATTACGATTTTTCTGTAGACTGTCGTGACGGAGCACGGAACCACGCTACGCACGACCAGTGGTTTTTCGACAGGCCCCACCACCAAATATGGCATGCATTATCAACCGCCAACGCCAACGCCAACGCCAGCCGTCCAACCTTGCGTGAGAGCGCCGATGGCGACGACTCCAGTGCAGACAGAACGTGCGAAGTACCGTTCCGGCCGTCTCGTCTCCACAACCCCACCATGTCACGCCCATCATGGCCTGCCGTTGACAGGCCGACCTGGTTCTCAGTATCACCATTCGGGCCTTGGGATTGAAGCGAGGTTGGATTCTGGGCAGTCGGGCCCCCAACTGAGCTGACTAGTTTATCAGGAACCGGAGAACGAGCGACTTTGGTACTGGACGGCGCAGCATTGAAACCTTTCGGCCGAGCATGACACCCGCCGTACCAGCTCCACCTCGAGAGATTGGCTTCCCTGCCACGCCTGCAACGCTCCTGGATGTGATTTCTGACACCAGCTCCCCACCATCAACCCCCGCCTTTCTGGAGTTCGACAGCAGGGCGAGGGGGGGCCGTCTCACGTGGCCCCAGGAATACACCTCATTTCCTCCGCATTGTTCTCCAGACGCCAGACCACCCCTGCTCCGCTTTGGTCACCTCTAGTCAAACCGGGTTTGATCCGACGCTCGGGCTCTCCCTCGAGGGCACGGTGTCGAGAGTGTGCGCCCGTGGAAAATCAGCACTATGCCTTCACGAAACGACGACCCAGCCTTTCGCCCGGCACTAGCGCTCATGCCTCCCAATTGCACAGGGCAGCAAAAGGGGATGATGGGATGGGTCGGTCGTCTCGTCTTTCGTCGTTAGTGCTCCACGGCTCACGGATGCTGTCTGAGTTTCCAGAAAACGGACGGGGCGGAGTCAGTGGTGTGAAAGAGGAGCGGCATCTCGCCCGATTCGCCCAACTGAGAGGAACATGTTTCCCAACTGAGGAACTTGTCAAAGATGCAAGCAACTTCCACCCTCGTACTCCCAGAGCAAGCAGTTCCAGGGTCGGCAATCAACTGTGGCGTCGGATTGCCGTTTACAATGGCATCAACCATCGTCCCACTCCCTGCGCGACGCAGCACGCAATATACTCGGCGTGCCTTCCAGCTCAACAACCAACAACCGGCACAAATGTTCAAGCAGGGCAGGCACCGCGCCTTGGTATGCTCAGGGTGGGGTCTCGGCAGCCGACTCCCGGTCCTTTCAGGTTTTTAGCCCTGGATGTTGTGGGCTTGTAAACCCCATTTGAAGACAAATGGGCGAGAGTTGTCCATGACGTCGCAAACAACCCTACACATTTTTGACGGAGAAGAATGACGGCCAGTTAGCCAAACTCGCCATCTCTCGTAGTTCTAGGCGGCAGCGATGGTCTTCTCTTCTTCTCCGAGGCACAGTGACGAATGAGGAACTCCTGAAGGAGCCGGGGAAGAAGTCCGCTGTGTCAACTGGCGCGGAGCCTCGGATGGGATGGTGTTGCCCCCCACGATGCGGAACCGCGAGGCGATCCGTGGGAGAAAGCGGCCGAGAGCTGACGGCATGAAACTGCAGCTCTTCTCCACAATCAACCACTCCCGTACCGTACGCAGTAGAAGACGCCTTGCGACCCCCAACCCCAAGCGGTGGCATGACACCCCAAGGTTTGAAAGTCACGGCGTCGTCAGGTGGTCGGTTAGTGTTCCAGCACAAAGCCAAATCATCTCTTCATACCTCTCGACTGTAGAGCCGAACACGACCTACACCACTCAGCGACCTCAGGGGCAAAGACAATCCAAACACGTAGCACAGGGAGATGCTGCTCAGCGGAACATCCTTCCGCATACCATCGGAGAGGCCAACCCCCCACCAGGTCCAAGTTCGGCGTGGAAGCGATTTTCCGTCCGCTCGCTCGAGATTTGTCTCGTTGCTTGGGGACAGGTGGGAAAGGGCCCAGCAGTGTCGAAACTCTCACGTAGGCAACGGATCAGGAAGCCGCGTGGACGGGAAGGGCGGTGAGCATCATCTTCACCCTTTCGCCTGGGACCTAGACTTCTAGTTCTATTTTCGAGCCCCGGTTCCCACCTTGTCGGTCAGACCCACGGTCCCCCGCCGAGCAGCCCGCACACTTGTCCGTTCTGCTGCCTTGCAGAAACGGTTCCATGGACCTTGGAAGCTGCCGACATGGAGACGCGTTAGCCGCCCCAGCCAGCCTATGGTACACAACGCGCCAGATCCGCAACACGTGAGACAGCCTCGTGGCTCTCCCAACTTCACCGCTACAAAGAGTCGAGCAACACAAACGCGCCCGGTCACCTTGGGCGATTTCGAACTCTAATTTTGAGCGTTTCAAGTCCGAGAGTTGCTCTGAAGTGTCGTTCTCTTTGGTGGAGAGAGTATGGCCCAAGTCACCAGGCTCTTGTCTTGTCGGATCCAACCCCTATGCAGTGTTATAGAGCACCGTCTCCCACAACCACGTCCTGTTGAAACATGGATTTTACGAAATCGAGGAATTCCAGGTCGCGTGAGGACAGCTCAGGCATGGATGCTACCATACAGACAAGCTGTCTACAACCATGGTTGACGGATGGGGATCCCCCTTTTATCCTTTTGTCATCAGGAGACTTTTTCCCTCATGTGGTTCGACATTTTGATCTTTCGGAGCTCTCGGAACTCTTCTCAATTCGCCAGCGACCAGCAAAGCCCCTTTCCGTCCCCCCCTTTCGGCGAAAACCGCATCAACGACAAGCTGCCGTTGGAGAGCACAGGCAGACAGCCTGTATCCACTCCCAGGCGTCGTTAAAGCGAAGTACCATATTATCTGCGCACACCAGCCTTGCCGGCCGGCCTGGCGTAGTACACGACGATCCTCGCGGCGAGGGGATGTACAGGGTACGCAGTGAACTTGAGTTTTTCTAGTCCTTCCACAGCGACTTTGGACTAACACAACCCTAAGGGCCTAGATGTATCTCTCTCGTGCTGTAGAAGGGTAATCTGTTTCGGCCCGATCCTCCTCATTCGGCATTTTGACGTCTGAGGAAACGGGTTCAAATGCGAGAGCAGTGACGTGGTCAACAAGCACGTATGACACTCCACAGCTCACCGGACCTCAGTTTTGCCGCCCGTTAGAGCTCCTGGCAGCACTAATATCCGCAAGCTTGGTTATCGGGACGACTGAATATAGTCGGGACGAGGGATTGCAAGTCGCTGGCGCCATCGGTGCCGACGACATCGGGGTGCAAGCAGATCGACGTGCCAACTCACGCCGTGTTCCACCCCTGTTGTGGGTACAAGTGTCTAGCTGCCGACTCAACCATCCACAGCACCACTGACGGTAGCGAAGGGCTCGTATCGTGGGCTTTGATGAAAGGCATGCTACGAGGATCACCCAAAACCCCCCAGACTCGACCCCTCGAGCGACATGAGCTGCACGGTTCTACGCCGTCCCGCCTTGTGGCCCGATGCAAAGCAACCTCGCCAGCAATACTGATTACTTCTGGTCTTTTCTCGGGCGGTCGATGGAGCTTTGGGGGGGATTCGAAAAATGACGAGCCAATCAGGCCCGCTAAACCGGTAGCGGTTCAAGCTCGCCAAAATTTACGCTTCATTTTGCCCTCGAGCTGAAGCGCAACAACACCCCTCACTGCGTTTCTTCGCAGCTTCTGCACCGTCCTGGCCATCGGGCAGGGCCGCTTGGCGAGGCAGGCGAGGCTTTTTTCCCGCCACGAAGGAGCGGAAAGCTCGCTTGCAGACCGACCTGGTTTGTGATTGACATCCAGTGACGGTAGCTCGCAGCCGGTGAGTGCCCAAGGCGGGGTCCCGGAGAGATGCGGCCCCGGAAGGCCTACCCACACCTCATCCGACCGGCCGTGATCGTAGCTACCACGGCCACCACCGAGCCCCCCAGGAAACGAGCCCATTTCTATGGTTTCAACCCAAGCTTTTGACGTGCGGTTTTTCCGGGGTTGTTGTCATTGTCCCTCGCGTCGTCGTCGTCACCATGGAGTTGAACTCGTCGTCGATCCACGATGTTATCCATCCCACCGCCGCCTTCTCGCGGAGCCGGGTGCCGAACCAGCCTGACCAGGCCCAGGCCGGCTCGAGTCCGTGGTGCGAATCTCAGCTCAACCCCAAGAACCGCATTGATAGTCTGGATCCTCCCCAGAACCCCCTCTGGAGGGTGGATGGCTGCACGGGTCTGGGCACCCAGTACTACGTCATGCCGCTCTTCCTCGGCGATCTACCGCCGATGCGCTTCGATGTCTTCATCCCAGAGGAAGCCTCTAGTTCTCTGCTTTTGCGCCAGCTGCTAGATCTCAACGCCGCGTTCCACACCAAAGATGGCCCTCGTGTCCGCCGTCTCGCCATCTCAGCACATATTCTCAGGACACTACAGGCATGGACGTTGCAGGGTGGCAGCGGCGCGGCGGAATCACCGTCGGACATGTATAGGAATCATCCTTTTGGCTCACGCATCGTCTTCATGAATTTAGACCTTGACGTTCGCAAGATCAAGATCAAAATTGCTTTGACTCATTATCTCGAAAAGCAGCTGCTCGCTCTTTCACGGCTGCCCTCCTCCCTTGGAATTTCACCAGAGCTTGTTCCCGCCAGTATTAACATCAACGACCTCACCATCGTCCAGCAGCTGCACGATAGCGTGTGTCTCGTCCGGATACGGCCTAACAGCGAGCATGCAGAAGAGCCTGACAGGCTTTGGATTCTCAAAGCCCTGACAAGCGGGACGAAATACCTATACGCTGAACTGCGCAATCTTGTGCAGCTAGAACCACATCCTCACATCATCTCGCACCCACCATATCTCGTCACCAAGTACTGCCGCTTCGGGGGGAAGACCGGGGTCGTCGGCTTTCTCATCCCCTACCACCGCCGCGGCAGTCTCCGAGATCTCTTACCTCTCCTCCGCATCCACGGCCAACTCACCCTCATCACGCAGCTAAAGTGGGCTGTCCAGCTCGCATCAGCCGTCCTTCACGTCCGAGAGCGCGGCCGCATCTTCTACCCTGACCTACGCCTCGACAACGTCCTGCTCTCCGACACCGACGACATCATGATGGTCGACTTCGAGCAGCGCGGCGTATGGTGCGAGTTCGCCGCCCCCGAAGTCAACGCCCTCGAATACACCCGCATCCTCGCCAGCGACGACACCCAAGCCCCCGACACCGATCGCACCATCCCCGAAGACGTCCAAGACCGCTACGCCGCGCGTCTCACCCGCCTGCTTCCCGAGTGGGAGGCCCTCCAAGACAGCGAGGAGTACGCCCAGCTCCCGCACGGCTACGACAGCTTCAACATCCCATGGCAATGCCTCGACCCCGTCGAGCAGGAGGCTGCCGAGGTGTACATGCTGGGACGTGTCCTCTGGTGCATCTTCGAAGGCCAGAGCGCCCCGCAGCACGCCGCCGTTTGGCAGTCGTACAAACGCGAGCCGGACTACGAGTTCCCTGAATTTCGAAGCACCCCGCCGCCGATTCAGGATCTCATCGATCGGTGCACGCGCGGGAAGAGGGGTGTGCTCTCGCGAATCATCACACGAAGGGGGAGCAAGTTAGTACTGCGTGCCACGCCGCACGGGGAGAGCTGTGAGGCTGCGGGGGTGTTAGAGGCGGCGAGGGAGTGGTGGTCGGAGGAGGTGAAGGAGGCGGATGCGTTTTTGGAGATGCGGGAGGAGAGGAAGGGGCGGGGGGAGTGGAGTGGGAATTACTATGACAGGCCTACGCTTAGGGAGGTGGCGGATGCGCTGGAGGAGTTTCGAGCGAGTGTTGTCGCTTGAGGATGACACTGCTTGCTTGCTTGCCTCGGGTAGAGGTTTCAGGCACGGGTTCAGGAGTGCTGCAGTGTGTTGGTGTCGCTTGAGAACTATGAACCTATTTATCTCAGGCATAGGGTTCAGGTAAAGGGTAATTCGGGAGTGTTTGATTTGGTTCTGGAAGAGGGACCTGCTTTGTTGATGTTTGTCGAAGTCTTACCGCACCTCATATGTTTTGTATGTTGGTCCGTCATTTTTTTTCCTTGCAAGGGTTGCGCTCGCTGGAACGCGTATAGCTACCATCTGCTAGGATACGAGTGGCTACGCTTCGGCGGCGTTGTGTGGGCATTTTGGAAAAGTTCGTGGACTGGTGTCTGTAACTAGTACCGGTTCGTCTGAGGGGATTATAAACGTGTCTGTTCAGATAGCGCTGGGTGCATGCATGCAGTCAAGGAGGTATATTAGGACTATCAGTGGAGGGCCGCCCTTCAGTTACGAGACTGGGTAATGGACGGCTTTTTAGTGTGGCTATAGGCTGGCTATATAGGTAGGAAGGTGAGACAGAGAGAGTCTAGACGGCCATGAACTGGAGATAGGAAAAGAAGACACAGGTCTTGACCTACGTAGGAGAAGAGAAGGAGCTGGAAATGCGATTTGCCATGTGTAGGGAATGCCAGGTATGAAAATATACGCCGAATAGCCCGTTCAACGGGGACGCTTGGAACCCCGGCCACGTTCGCTGGTTCCGGAGACTGACCGTTTAGAGCCAGCTGTGCTCGAGCTCTCGGGCTGGCTGGAGCTGCCTCCCCGGCCACCTCGACTCCCTCGGCCTCGAGCTCTGGATGCACTTGCTGGCGTTTCAGGAACCAGGAATTGTCCATCACCGGAGCTTAGGGGCCTTCTCAAGCCAGTCTCCGGGTCCGGGGCACTTAGTACTCCTTCAAGTGGTGGTGTTGCGCTGCGAGGTACGCTGGGTTCTGTAGCGAACGTAACGCTCGATCGTCTGCTTTCACTGCCGGTATGACTGCGCATTCGTGTGATGAGGCCGCGCATGTTGTAGGCGTACGACTCAGGGGCGCCAAATCGGCCGATCATCTCCATGACGGCCTCGAGTTCCTCGACGAACTGGCTCTGATCAACGAGTGTGTCGAGCGCCGAGTATACGAAGCCGTTGTCTTGAGTTCCAACTAAGCGCAAATAGAGACTTCGGTCTTCAACTCTGCCCTTCTTCGTCCTCAGGTCAATCTTGTGACTCGCAACCGACTTGAGGATCCCCACGAGGGCACGCGCGGCTGATGCCCTCTCGGAGCTGGAAAGCGGGCGAGAGCCGCGAGATACGGATCTCTTGATTCGGGCAACGACGTTGAGAATTTGCGAGACGGCCCAGTCAACATCCCGAGGGCCCTCCGCCCCTTTTCCTTCGGCGTTCCAACTAGCAGCAAGGCTTGGATCATGAATAGAGACGGTGTAGGCGTTCAGTTCGGAGATGACGCGAAGTGCTCGTTGGTGAAGAGCTCTGAATGGGTCCACAGCAGGGTCAGGCGGTGCGAGCTGGGCACGTACAGAGGCGGCGAGCGAGTGGGATGCAAGGAGAAGAGAAAATAGGGTGGCTTCGAGGTCGCCACGGCGTATCAGGGTGTTGCTTCTGTATGAAGCCTCGAGGTCAGGTCTGAATGTGTCGACCTCTCGCGGCTGTATTCCTGCCAGTGTAGCGACAATCTCTCTGGCCTCTCGGACTCGGGAACCGTTGGGGGGAGCCGTATCGGTATTTGGGGCGATGATGTCGCAGCGAAGGCCGTCCGCAAGGACATCAAGGCGAAGATCTGAGATTTGGTTGAAAGGGTCACCCAGCTCTTCAGGGTAGCCAAGCTCATCCATGGTGAGTGGCGAGTCAGGGTCATCGTCAACCAAGGTTTGTTTCGAGATTCTGTCAAACAGCCAGACGAGGTGTTTGCAGGGCCGCCTGCGACGGTATCGGGCGTCCGGACATGTACATCTGGGAATCGACCACTGCGTGCTGGACCTAGAGCCTATCCTAACAGAGCATGGGACAACTTCATGCATCTGGAAGGCGTAGAACACATTGCCCCCTTCCGAGCCCTCCTCCCGGATTCCACACGAGTCGAGATATATCTGAGGCGACTCTTGGTTATTGAAGAGGCCCCGCACGACCTTCTGGGTCCTGGGTGATAGGTGGCCGATGTTGTATCGAAGACCGGTTGATTCGGACAAGACGGTATCCTCGACATCGTCTTCCCACTCGCTGTCGTCTTCGTCCGAGGACAGGGCCGAGTGGTGCGGTGAGAGGCTTTTCGACATGGACTGCATGGGACTCGAAGGCTGGAGGGGAGGGGAGGGTGTTGCCTGTAGCGAAAGCCGACTCAGGTATGCTGATGGTGACTTCGACATTTGGGCCAGGAGGAAGGGTAGAAGGATGAGCGGGCAGAAGGCCGAGAGGACCGTTGATATTGGGGGCTATCTGGGATCGTGTTTGCCCGGCGAGTAAGAAACTGAAAACTTTATAGGGCTGGCCGTTGATGAAGCCTGGAGCTGGGGCCTAGTTTGTCGGCCTGTTCAATATCCGTTGGAGGGACCTACGTGCCGTTGGCGGTGCTGTCCAGGGGCTCGGCAGCTAGGGCTAGTTTGAGTCGGTCAAAGCAGGGTTGAGAGCGAGAGCGAGGGGACGGAAACAAGCAAGTCGGATCACGCTGTTGGACGTGGCCTGCTAACGTGGCCGCCGAAGTCGACAGTTGAGTCAACCATCAGTCGTCCACCGTGGGTTGCCCGGCCCACAAAGGCAGCGAGCGCTTTGATCCGAGAGGCCAGAACTCGACGGCATGTCGTCTTGCAACGACGCGACGACCGAGGCTTCCATCCCGTCCGCCGTTAAGGACGCCAAGGCTCCCATAGCCCCCACCGCTCATGGCGGTTGAAGGTACCGGTGGGAGGATCATGGGAGAGGGCTGATGATGCATGCACCTCATGCATCGTTCATCACACCCGGGTCGATTCTTGTGGCGATTAGTTTTGTTTCTTCCTTCGCTCCTTCATCCTTTTGGGGTGGGTTGCTTGGGTTGCTTGCCGGGTCGTTTCTGCCCGCCAAAAATGGTCGGGCCCATAGGGAAACCTCATCTTGCAGGCGCAATGAGCCAACGGCGTCTACAAAGATGGAAGGAGCCATTGTGTCCGGGAGCCGTGGTGAGTGGGAAGGTGAATTTTCCATCCGGAAGCTTGGGCTTCCAAGGGTACTGATTGGCCACAGTTTGGCCGTTTGCCGAAAACGAAACAAGAGGAAAGAGCATTTGCTATAGCCTCGATGATTGTCTCTTCTTTCCTTCCATTGCGTAGGGAAACTTGGGGGACATGGCCGCTTTTTCTGCGGCCAGGTGGGTAACCCCTTTCCCAGCCTTGATGGCCTCCCAAACCGCCCTCCCCGAGTCCCAACTGCTCCCGGGCCTCCAGGTCGTCGGCCTCGAAGTTGGCCCGCCGCTATAATTTATTTCCATCTTCCCCTCCCAAGTCAGCCCGTTTGCATGCCATGCGTCCTATCGCGTCATGGTTGATGCCATCCCTTTCCCATGCCGCAACGAGTTCCAATTTTAAATCGCAGCCCTTGGTCGTCAAGTGATCTGCAGCGCTGCCATGCCCCGCGCGGCTGGATGCACACAGGTTGTCCCGCGATAGAGACTAAGTCGCAGTTGGAAAGCAGGTCGGATCCGATGCGTTCGGGCGCTTCATCATGCGTCCGGATCCATAGGGCTCGTGTAACCCACTCCGAAGGACACTCGGCGCCCTCGTTGCGGCCTGGAGTTGACGCGATGGAGCTCCGCATGCCTGCCGTCTCTCCGCATCAAGGACACGCCTAGATCCAAGAGAAGCTCTCGTTCCTGCTAATCCCTGCTTCCCCCGACTTTGCTCGTGCTCTGGCACTTGCAATAATAACGGGTGGAAGGACATACAAGTATGGTCTGGGGAGGTCACCCTGCGAACAAGTGGTCCGAAGAGCCGCCACAAGACATCTCAGCCCTAGGTCATTGAAACATCACGGAACCTGTCGAGGCTGAACAGTTCGGTTCGTTTCAACCAAACAGGAGCCATCTGCACCACTTGCATGGCACAAAATCCTGGCGTCCACCAACAGCATCGCCCGCCATATCGGACCCACTGACTGCCATTTACAGAATCGGCTCGCTGATTGGTCGGCTTTCGTATCCCGCAGTCTCGGGTCAGGGGGCACTACTGCGGAATGCCGTCGCTTCCCCCACCTAATCCTTCACACATGCCTCCGCAGATGGAGATCTCGCTCATGAAATTCACCTCACCCTCCTTTGACACACGAGCATGTCCAGCCTTGGTGACGTCCTGGGGATTGGGTGGCGTCCGAGAGGCAGCCTTCACGGCTACATCTGGGCGCATCTTGGCGAATGCACATGACGGGATACAAAGTCGACATTATGATATTTGAGTCATCAAAACTCATCGTCATGGTATTCCCGCGCATCACACCCGCGATATACGCAAGGCAATAGGGGCACCTACTCCCTCGCAACCTCCCTACAACGCACATCGCCTGCTCATGTCCTTTTCGATCACCGAAAGCCTCGTACCCCAACGTCCCATCCAAGCTAAGGCATCCATCGTTCACTCATCCAAAATCACATCAACCTCATCTCTCGCGAATGTCCAATCACCAGAAGCCTAACCCAATACAACTCCAGCAACGCCTCACTCACCACCCATCATCAGATACTCACTCTGAACACCTCCCAAACCACCCACCCTCATATGTCTCCGACTCGGGTTCCCAACCCTCCGTGTATTGCCCATCCCCATCCCCGTACACAACCCATCTTTTCAGCCCGATCATATCATGACCAGCCGGTTGGGGTCCATCCCGGGGTAAAAAGGCAAGGCGCACCCCGAGAAAACCCGGTGTAAGACCCGGCGTTGCTCGGAGTTACTTCCGGGGTGCGCCTTGCGCCGTTGGTTACACGAAGGATCAAAGCTGTTGTTCCTGGCCCCCAAATCGAGCCAACTTCAAGCTCCTTCCTCCTGTTGCTAAATAAGTTCGTTCATGATGTCGTAAATAATGCCTTGTGCTTACCCCGAGTTAAAGCTGTACTTGGTCTGAGTTACTAAAATGGCAGAATCCCGCCAACTTGCGTAGCAGCGTCGAGTTGGCCTATTCATCAGGGCTCCGTTCTAATTCCACTCACGACATCATATCACAACCGGGGACGAAGTTTCGTTGGGAGTGCTTTGGTATTACTGCCCAAGGCCAAGAAAGCAATGACAAGACCGGCCGAGACTACCTATCAATCCCAGAGATGCAGATGTTATTTCCAACAATCAACCCCCAGGCAAAGGCAGCCCACGCGATGGAAGCTGAGGAATCACCCCCTTCCTCCAAGCCCGTCCCGTCATTCCCTCCTCTTGGCTTGGGCCCAACCGAAGACCTGCTCGCCCTCTCTCCTCTTGCAAGACAAAAAGAGTACACGGGAAAAACAGCACTGCTATGGCAAGAACCCAGAAAAATGCAGAGACGCGCGTGGCAACCAACCGAATTACCCTCCCGAACTCCAACAACAAATAAGTGTACTAAACAACAGGGGAATGAACAACACCAGCCCATCAATATACTCCTCCAGCTTGCAAGCATCGCGCGGTGCCGCAATGGTCGTAGACATGAGATGAGGTGGCGGCAATGAGGTTCGATATACCAAGAGAGGTAAGGCGGAAAGGGTGAGTGTAGCGTAATGTTGACCGATTATGCAGCGTAGAACATAATGTTGTAGCCTGTTTGATGATGAAGACAACCCAGAAACTCCTCAAGTCCCTCGCGCGCCCGCTGAAGAGATGAAAACGCCAATGCATGCATTGTCAAAGACAGCGTGTGGCCTAGGGATATAGTCGCTCCCTTCCCCAAAACGAACACCAGACACCGCAAAAAGAAACGAACAACTGCTCAAGGTCGCGTAGAACGGAGAGTCGTGTCGTCATAAGTCGTGAAATTCGCATCGATCGCTAAAGAGCGATGACATTAGGTTCTTTTGCCGTGATATGTGCGGAAGTGTCGTGAAATCCGATCGCGTCCCTTAGATACCGCTGATCTTCCGAACAGTAGTTGCCGCAGCACTGGTTGCAACACCGCTGACGCTGCCAATGCGGCCGCTGGTCTTTCGTACACCGGCCTCTCGGACGCTCCCTGCGGCACGCTTGACACTGTTGCTTCCCCGGACCTTGGTAAGCACACCGGACGCGGAGCTAGCACGCTGCGCTTGGTCGTATGACTTGGTCCTTGCAGCTGCGGTGCCAATGTTCTCGATGTCGTTTGATGCGTCGTTGTCGATGACCTGGTAGATGGTGGTCGTAGTGGTCGTGGTGGTCTGGTGACTAACCGCCCGGTCACGGGCAGGAGAGAGCGAAGCAGACGCCTTGCGAGATGTCCGCATACGGAGATGCCATTCCTCATCCGACTCGGTGGCACCCTGAGATGTCCGGTGCATGGAGATCACCTCGGTAGCGGTCTCGCCTTGAGCAGCCTCCTCCTCGACGCTCTCGTGGATCGGGTTGCTACCGCGATTGTATGGGTGATGGCGCTCAGACCCGAGTCTTTGCGTCTTCCGTGGCTGACCGGGTGTTGGGGCGGGCAGGTAGTCCTCCTTGTTGTCCCGGGTGTGCTCCTGGTCCATCTCGCCGAGCGGCGTCCGGTTGGATCCTCGGTTAGGAGGTGTTGCCGTGCCATTCTTGCTCGCGCTGCGGCCCAGAGACGCTTTCTGCATTGCGCGGATTGGTGTGCTTGGCTGGATGTTGCCGTTGGCTTGTGCAGCAGCTGCCGCGAGAGCAGCCTCCTTGCGGAGCTTGCGCTCAATCCGCTCCTCAACCCACCACTCCCGGAAGACGCCCTGGTTCAGATGAAGCCAGTGCTGCTGGGGACCCACAACCATGCCTGGGCGCATGAAGCGCATGTAGGCGATGATCTCGTTTGCGGTGAAGCCGTGCCTGTAGATCAGGTATGCTCCAATGAGGCACCCTGTTCTCCCCAACCCAGCCTTGCAGTGCACTGCGATGCCCTTCTTCTTGACGGTGATGGTCTCATGCGCCAGACGGATGAACTTCCTGACGGTGGACAGTGGTGGGCAGGTTCCATCCTCGAAGATCATGTCGAGATGTTGGATCCCCAGAGCCTCGAAGTACGAGGAGTTATAGAGCACCGAGTTCAATCGTACCACGAGACCAATATTCCTCTCGGTGAAGTGCTTCAGGACGTTCTTGAAGGGCTGGTTCAGCGAAGGATTGACGTCAATCGCAGAGAAGCTCTTTGGGAGAGCTGCCCACTGCTCCGACCCTTCTGGCGTGCGGGTCGAGGGATTGCTTTGTGGCGACGCGAATGCGAGGAAATGAGGCGTGATCCAGTTGAAATCACCGTGCTCTACCCTCTCAAACTTCTCGTACTCGTCGAGGTCAAACGTCTCCAGGACGCAGCACCCCTCCTCCTTGGCCTTCCACACACCATAGACAACATCCTGCACCGTGATGCCATAGTCCGCCTGGCTATACCCGGCGTCGCGGAACGGCATGAGAGGGGGATCGACCTGCGCCATGGGCGCGAGGGCAAGATGAGGAGGCCAAGATTGGATCAAGACCATGTAGCAAGCAAGCAAGGCAGAAGCATTCGCACGGCCTTACGGAACACTGTTAGCATTCAACCTTGACAAGCATGACAGAGACACAACATACTGCGTGGGTCCGCTCTACTCCAAAACACTACTGGCCTGTCCTTGTTCTCCTTGGCCCCCAAGATCTCATGGAACTGCAGCGCAAACCGGTAAAGGTGGCCGATGTGAAGCGGGCCGAAGTCGTGGTGGAATGCATTATACAAGAGGGTATCGTCTACAGTGAAATAAAAGGGCTGTTTCTGGTTGCCATGTGCTGGTGTTGGGCCGTCAAGGGCTCTCTGCGAACGCTTGCTCGGGGAGCGCGGAGGAGGATCCGGGTAGGGGAACAACGTATTGGCGTCGGGAGCTTCGAGGTAAGATGCGAGATATAGCCGGTCTGCGAAAGTCAGCATCGTGAACGGCTGGTGAGAGCGCAGGAAAAGAGTTCTGCGGGAAGACCAGGGTGCCCTGGTCTGGAGTCTCCCACGGCGACGCTCCATCGCATACACAACAACAAAAATACAATTGTGCGTAAACAATGCGACAAAGGATGCTATCGCCTCAATGCTGGTGGTCGCGTGATCGCTTGCACATACCTGGAATATACTCTATAATCTGCCCCAAGTTATTGGAGTACTTGGAAGGAGCCATCGCTTCTTCTGGCCCTGCGCGATCCGGGAGGGAATGATCAAGCGCGCGAGGGCATGCACCGGTTGCCAATTGCTACTGCAAGCGATGCTGAGTCGAGATATCAGTCCTCGGGGTTTGCGGCGGCGGTGACCGGCACTGCGTGGTCGCAGATGCGGGTGGCGGGAGTGCGCGGAGCTGGTTCGTCGACAAGTGCAGACGGCAGCGGAGGATATGTTTACTTGCAATCGACAGGAAGCAACCAGATAATCAATGCGACAGGACAGGCCGAGACCGAAAAGCGCAATTGCAAGCGTGGTAGGGAGACTGAGGATTGGAGAGTGTGTTGACGGAAGGAAAGCATGCGACCGTTTTTTTGTACATGGGCTTTTAATGAGAGGTCTTGTTGTGTTATTATTTGCCAGGGTCGGCGTTGTCAACCAAAGAAGCTCCGTCTCCCCAGGCAACGCACAGCCGAGCCTCACCCCCTTGCTGGGTTGCCCCACCTAGCCCCACCACGACTCCTCCCTAACGTTGGAGGGGCTCACAGACTGGCGCAGGGCGTCCTGTCGCAACGCGGGACAGCTCAACTCCAATCATCACCGGACCTCAACACCGTTCGCCATGGCGACCGATTTCCCGACCTCCTTGTACGTTCCAAATGCACTGCAAAAACAAACCGATCCGCAGATTTACCCGGTGCATCTTCAGTTGACACTCTCTCGGCTTGCAGGACGCTAGACATTCCTTTTCCCGAACCCCGCCTCGCATCCATTGCCTTGCGCGCGCTCTCCGTCGACAAGGAGCTTTCGCCTCTAGTTCAGCGACACTTCTCCACCGTTACTGGCCCTGGTGCAGATGGGGAGTCCGTTCTCCGAGTTGAGTACAAAGCAAGCACAAACCGAATGCTGCGCGTGGCTGTCAATGCCTTCTTCGACAGTCTCGCATTGGTGGTCGAGGTGATGGAAGAGCTGGATGTCGATATGCTGGAGTCGCAGAAGGGAGAGAGTGGGGGTCAGAGCTGAGCGGTAATATCTGCGGTATTGATGCATTAGAGCCTTGTTATGGCTGGGGGCATTGCGTTGGGGGTGCGGCCGAGACCACGAGGCCTATCGGGCCGGGTCAGAACGGTTGAGCCAGGATTTTAGGACAAGTTCGTGGACCTGCGAGATAGAATATTTGCCAAGGACACGATCAATCAGCTACTGGAGCTGATGAAGGCTTGGCTTGCGAGCTACGTAGATTCGAACCACTGGGTGCGAAGTCAGGAAGCCTGAGCCGAATAATGGTTGGTATCGATATGCCTTCTAACCATCGTCCAGCACCAGTCGAGGGAAGACTCTCCGCAGCTGGCCCCGTTCTAGAGTTGCTCCTCCTTAACCTGCAACAGCATCGGTGATCCAGCGTCCTCTTCTATCTGCCGCTGCAACTCATCATCCGCCATCGCAGCCGCATTGGGTGTAATGCTTCCCTCCCTCACAGCATCATGACCATTCACCCCGTTCACCTCCCTGACCACACCATTCATGGGCTCTCCTCCCTCTGGTAGAGCTCCAGCGTGCGAGAAGATCTCAATGGTGCCGTCCTGCCCCGCACTCACGAGAGCTCCGCCGTGAACATCCACCCAAAAGCAAATCCCTTTATGTGCTTTCTCAAGGCGCTGGACGATCTGCTTGGTGATGACGTCCCACAGCACGATATCCCCATCCTCGCTCGCCGAGGCAACGAACGCAAGTGATCGCCCATCCGCCTCTGTCAGCAAGCCAAAGCACCCGCCAATGGAGAACCCCTCATTCTTGTGACCCTGATACGTCTTCTTGACGGCGCCGGAGACGTAATCCCATAGCCGTATACTGCTGTCGAGGCTGAAAGCCAGCACAAATCGTCCATTCGGGCTGAAGCATACGTTGGTGACGGCCGGGTTGTCCTCGTGAACCAGTGTCCGCAGACACTGCCCTGTCGATGTATCCCATATTCGACTAGAACACACGAAAAAATCAGCAACAACACAACACCCAGAAATCCCAACAATAACAACAACAACAACAACAACAAAAAACTTACATCAACCCATCCGTCGAACAACTAACCACCAGCGTCCCATCCCGGCAGAAATCAATCCCACTAACAGGATCGCTATGCGCCGGCAAACTCCTCATCAGCCTTCCCGCCCTCACATCCCACAGGAAGACCGCCTCGTCATAGCTCCCACTCGCCAATATATTCCCCTTCGGCGAGAACGCCAAGCAATAAACATAATTATGATGCCCCAGCAGCGGCCGACTCCCCGTCATCCCGCCCCTGGTCTCCGCCTTCTTCCTCCGATAGTCCACCTTAGCAGCACGTCCCCGTTTCCCATCTTCTCCCGCGCCGTAGGCTCTCCCGCCGTCACCGCATGCGTGGGCGGGATCAGCAGTGACCCTATCCCAGAGACGAATCGCCTTGTCGTCGGAGCCGGTCGCGAGGCAGTTGCTATCGGGTGCCCAGGCGACGCAGGACAGGCCGGCCATGTGCCCGACGAGGGTGTCGATGTTCTCGCCGGTTTGGGCATCCCAGATCTTGGCGGTCCCGTCCGCGGACGCGGAGGCGATCCATCGGCCGTCGGGGGATATGCGGACCTGGCTGATGGCGGCGGTGTGGCCGCGGAGCGCGACTCGTTTTTGGTAGTGGGGTGTTAGCGGTTGGCGCGCGGAGGGCGGGGGCGGTGGTAGTTGGGACTCGGGGTCTGGAGAGCGCGGGCTGCGTCGGGCGGAGGAGGAGGATGAGGAGGAGCGCGAGTGCGTGCGGGAGCGACTGCGGGAGCCGGAGGTGGAGGAGCGGGATTCAGATGACGATCTTGAGCGTGTTGGTGAACGGCGGGAGCGCGGCGAGCGCGGGGATTGTGAGGCGGAATACATTGGGCTTCTGGGGGGTTGGCGAGGTCGCGTTGTTGGTATTTGGGATCGCGATCGCGAACGGCGAGGGCTGGACGGGGTGGAAGAGCGGTAACGGTTCCGTGTGTCGTCGCTTCCGGGGGTGGCCGTTTCTTTCAGTCCTTTCGGCGCGCGGCGAATGGAAAGGCTCTGGCCGCGGAGGGGCGCATCGAGGGAACCGTGACGTGGGACCGACTCGGCGTTGCCATCGTTGTGCACTCTGCGCCGTTTTGGGGGTGGTTGTTCCGCCAGGGGATGCCCGCCCGCAGACTCGAGCTCCGACATGTTGGCAAATTCGGCGCACGCGGCTGGCCGACGTCAACTGAATGTTGTTTGAATGCCTGCCGCGAAAGTTGCTTCAACCGCATTTCGTTGTGGGGGTGCCAGGCAAGCCAGGGTCTGCGCGCGGCCCTTAGTCTGCTGACATGATTGGCGGAAGCCTCGATCAACAATCTGGGGGCGCTCCACCTCCAGCCAAGAATGGCTTGGCAACTAATCCGTTTTCACTTCGCCTCATGAGCAAAGCTCAGTTCGATCTCATCTCACGAGGACCCTCTCTCGACGCGACTGTGATCCAGTGCTCCACGTCACGGATTGGAGATTCACAACTTATGCTCGACAAGCCCCCCAAGCCCAGTGACGTGACGCTTGCGGACCCTGTACCCCTTCAATAGCTAGGGACTTAGCTGTTTGTACGGACAGTACTCTCTGGCCAGAGTCATACTCAGCGCATCCGGACCGGACAACTCGGCTCAGCGTGGTTTTGGGCGGGAGGAGGAGGAACACCGACGAAGGCCATTTTTGTGAGCACCCATCACTATGGAGGATCTCCCCACCGAGATTTCGGTGATCACGCTCAACTGCTGGGGACTGAAGTACATCTCAAAGTTGCGCCGCGAACGACTCAGCGAGATTGGTCGCCAGCTCGCCATTGCCAAACCCCAACCGCACATCGTCGCTCTCCAGGAGTGCTGGACCCAGGAGGACTACAATAGCATCCGCCGCGAGACGCGATTCATCCTTCCATATGGGAAATTCTACCACAGCGGCGCCTTTGGCGGCGGCCTGGCGATCTTCTCCAAATGGCCCATCGAGGAGAGCTCCATGTTCCGCTATCCCCTCAACGGCCGTCCGACGGCTTTCTGGCGCGGCGACTGGTTCGTGGGAAAGGGAGTTGCTCATGCTAAGATTCGCTACGGCTCTGGCCCTAAACATGTTGTCGAGGTCTTCAACACGCATACCCATGCTCCCTACAAGCACGGTCCCAACGATTCATACCTCTGCCACAGACTGGCTCAATCATGGGAGATGTCCAAGTTGCTGCGAGGTGCGGCCGAACGCGGCCACCTGGTCCTTGCCATGGGGGATTTCAACATGAACCCCCTCTCCCTGGAACACCGCATCGTCGAGGCTCATGCCCCGGTCCGCGACACCTGGCGGGTGCTCCACCCGGACAGCTCAGTGGGCCCGGCGGACCACCCTGCCGAGAAGGCCCGGCGCCGGCCCATCCCCACAGCGGAGTACAACATCATGGAAAACGGCGCGGCTTCCGACGGCCCCTACAACACCTGGCGCTGGAGCAAAGAGCAGCAGAAGCTCCTCGGGCCTGGGAAACCCGAAGTGACCGTCCCTGCGGACACAATCGGTACGTACACTAAACCCATCCCTCCATCTCCTTGACAACCCTCACTAACCCCCTCGCAGATCACCGCGGCAAACGCCTAGACTACGTCTTCGCCAACTCCGGCGACATCTCCGCTCTCCAAGGCGCCTGGATCCCCACCCGCACCGCCGTCGGCATGATGATGCGCCACCCCGAGCTTCAATGCTCCCTAAGCGATCACTTCGCCATCGAAACCACCCTCACCTTCCGCCCCCTCTCCAACAACAATACTCCCCTCCAACTCCAACCCCCCAAACGCCTCTCCGCCGCCATCCCCCGCGCCGACTCGGAAATCATCACCGACTCCCTCCGCCGCACCAACCCCAACCCCAACAAAGAAAAAGAAACCCACATCTCCCCCTCCCCCTCCCCGGGCCACCCCTCCTCCGAAACCGACTCCCACCTCGAAACCCGCACCATGTCCACCCACATCCCAACTTACGCCCTCCAAAACGGCACCTTCCTGCACATCCCGTCCCACCCGTCCCCCCGGCACAGCATAGAACTAGATTACACCCGTTCCTCCCCCACCACCACCGGCATCACCAAGGACTTCACCACCCACACCCACCATATCAGCAACGACTCCTCCCCCGCCTTCCCCTCCTCCGCCTACGACGAGATCCTCTCCGTCGTGCAAAAGTACGACCGCCGCGAACGATCGCAAATGTCCTGGCGCGGCCGCCACTTCTTCGCCGCCGTCGCCATCTGGGTGGCCTCTCTCGTGGGCGTGTGGTTCAACTCATACAACTACGTGTCGTTTATTCTTATTCTTGTGAGCAGCCTGTGGCTAGTAGCCGGCACCATTGACGGGCTTTTGTCACTGCTGTTCTTCAAGAGCGAGCTGAGGGCGCTCAAGGAGTTTCAGTGGGAGGTGATGAATGTGAAGGCGTCCATCGGAGGCGGCGTCGCGCCTCCTCAGGACGAGGGAGAAGGTGATGAGCGGTCGTGGTAAATGACTAAGGGGTGGCAGGGCCTCATCTATTGCTCATCTATTGCATAATGATGAACTTATGTCGGGATCTAATGAGGTTTGATACGATTTGTAGGGTATACCCAACGAAGCAAATTATAATGTTAATACTCTCTATTTCTGTTCACTTGGGAAGCACCCATCGTTCCACTGGGCCATTTTCCCTTGTTCGCCTTGTTGATATTGCGCTCCGACTTGTTGTGCCTGCCGCCTCGTCAACGCAGGCTCATCCTGCCCCGGTACATCGCTCTGGACGCGGCAATGCCATCCCCCCAACCGTTATACGCATCCCATCCCCTGACACTCGAGCCATCCAAACCAACGCCAGGCGTTTCTTCCTGGTCTATGTCCATAGGCGAACCGCCATCCTGTTCCAGTTCTCCACTGCCAAGTACATCAACAGTGGCACCCGGCCGCATCCGACGCCATGTGTACCCGAGGAACGCTGTCTTCTTTCGCACCTCCATGACAACGCCGCGCGTCTTTCGGTCTCGCAACAAGCGATCTCGAGGGCGCTTACGATCCTTTCGCCCGAAGGCACGGATAAACTGCCGTAGCATGTTCCTCTCCACGAGTGCCAGCCCTTGTAGGCCCTCAATCTGCGAGTCTAGGTCACGGAGACGTGAATTGTCGTATGGGGTGGCAATGGCTGCCAGAGCCCATTTCTGCACGCTGCGGCGAAGCCCCCTGAGCGCAAGGCGTGCCTCTTCTGCTTTAATCCGAGAACGTGATCTGGTGGCCGCGGCAACGGCCGCCTCGGTTATGGCGCCATCCACCTGCTGGGCTTGTAGAGGGGGAAGTTGCCTTCCTACGGTGTATGGAGCAGCTCCTGGGCCTGCTCCATTCTCTGGCTGCTCCGACTCGGACGTCTCGCTCTCGCTCCAGTCGCTGATCTCGTCGTCCTCGTCAAAATAGTGCGTGTCGTCAATAGTGCGGAGCTGGGGAACAAATGGCGGGTCAAGTTGGTGGAGGCGCTCCCAAGGCACGCCCTTGAACCACTTGTGTGACTTGATATCCTCAGCATCGAACGGGAACACATAGTGGCCAGTGAAGTCACGGGGCGCTTTTGGGGCTTGTTTCTGGGATGACGGGCGGGTGTTGGTTTGAGGGCTAGAGCCGGTCACCGTTACCGCAGAAGTCGACGATGATGCCGAAAACAAGTCCTTGAACTGATACCGCTTGGAGCACAATCGATTCTCTTTCTCCTGGATGAGCGAGGCGATAAGATGTTGGCACCGATGGGATACTACCGGCCGGTGTGGAAAGCAAAACGTTTCCCTGTGCCTCTGCAGAACAGGACAGGATGCGTCAGTCGGAGAACAGGTCTGCTGCCGTTTGGGAGAGCTGAACTTACGAGGATGTTCTGCTTCGTCATTTGCCGGCCCTCCTCGGCCAAAAAGGGGGTATGGCCGTACAAGCACTCGTACAGGATAACGCCAATGCTCCACTAGTCACACCGAGCATCGTATTTCTTGCCCTCGACCACCTCTGGCGCCATGTATTGGCTCGTGCCAACAACACTCATGGCTGAAGTACGATTTCCACAGCGATTGCGCCAGTTTAGCAGCGGCTCTCCGTCACAGGTATTCTTTTTGTCGTGCTTCTCGATGCCCGCCATGATGTTGCTTGCCCACTTCATAGTAACCTGTAGACTACGGCCTTCATTCTTGTCTTGGTCGTCTCCTTCAACGTTGATCCCCAATTTGTTGAGCAAGCTGTATCGGTGGCTGCTGTAGTAGGAAGTATCGTGCGACCAGTGTCCATCGAAGGCTAAGCCGAAGTCGCTGATCTTGAGATGGCCCGATGCCGAGATCAGAAAGTTGTCCGGTTTGATGTCTCGATGAATGCATCGAAGAGCGTGCGCCGCTTCGACACACAGTATCATCTCCGCGATATAAAACCGCGCTACTGTCTCGTGCAGCGTATTCTCGCGGATGAGGAGACCGAGGAAATCACCTCCAGGCATGTACTCCATGACGAGGTACAGGTTTGCAGCGTCTTGAAAGCTGGCAATGAGCGGAACGATCCTAGCACACTACTGTCAGCACTGACTCCTTCGAAACTATCCTGGAAAGGGGCAAAGTACCACGTAGAGCCCTCTGACTGGACAAGGAAGTCCCTCTCTGCTCGGAGATGGCCTTCTTGGCTGGTGCGCAGCATGGTGGACTTTCGGATGACCTTCATTGCATATACTTGCTTCTTCTCGCCCTCGGACCAACCGTCGCCAGGTCTCTCGTAGTCATTGTTTACTTGCCGCTTCTTCTCTCGCACCAGCCTCACCACACCAAAACTTCCCTTGCCAAGGATCTTGATCACCTCGTAGTTATTGACGAGACAAGAAGCAGAGGAGCCTCGCGGCGCCGCCAACGCGCTAATGCTTCTCGCTTTCATGACCCGCGTTTCGCGCAAGTGGTCAGTCTCACGTCGGCAAAAGTGGGCGCGTATTGCGTCCAACTCGCCAGGCGTGAAGCTCTCGATACCGCCAGGTTGGCTGAACAGCCGAGATTCAAGCTCGCGCAGCCGGAGAGACCGCGGGCTTGGTCCGGAGGCCAAGCGCTCATTGAAGTATGTCTCGAGAAATATCTTGGCTGCTGCAGCTCGCTCAGCGGTAAGCACACTGGGCGCTACTTGATCCAGCACCGTCTCCTGGATTGTCGTAAGGTTGCTGTCGGGGCTGGAGCAGAGGTTGGGATTTCGGCGGTTTGCCGAGGCATTGTGCATGTTCATGAAGTGCTGCCGCCGATCCGACGACCCGGTATTGTTGTCCTTGTGAGCAATGTTTCCCGAGATCGATTTATGGAACCTGGAGTCTAGAGATGTTAGACCAGTTGAATCGTCAGGCGACTTGCCCGACAGACTGTTCTTGCTGGATTCGGTATTGGAGTTTGTCAAGTTGGACGATCTGTCGGCGTCGTTGTTCAGATACACGTTGTCCACATGTTGGAACGTCTGCTGGAGTGACGGCCGGATCTTAGGTGCACTTCGGATGACTGTTGGGTCTTGGGGGATTCGGAGCAAGGCGCTCGACATCTTTCGGAGCCTCTGAGAGAGGACAGACCGGGGCCTAGCAATCCCCGGTGCCGCCTGTGTACTTTGAACCTGCTCTACGCCTGGCTTATCCGAAGCTGCAGTGACAGGGAATCAGACACAGCAATGACCGATGGGGAATACTAAATGATGGGACGTGGAAAAGAGAGACATACTGTTGCTGGCAAACGACCTGAGAGCCAATGCGACCTTAGACCCCTGACGACGAATCTTTGATGGCCGAGACGACGTGTTTTCTCCTGGAGTGACTGGCCGGACGTTTGAGGCAGCCTCCGTGGTTGGCTCACTCTCTGGTAACGCAGTGGTGGCTTGAACTGGATTCAAGGATAGTCTCCTCTTCATGTCGCCTCGCAGCTGCATCCATTGACTACAGCCTGCTGCTCTATGATGATGGCATATAATGTGAGTAAGACGTGGTTAAAACTGAAGCTAGCGAGAGTGCAAAGGAGAGAAAATCGAGACTGCGGGCGAGGCAGCTCCTGGAGTTGCTGGGCTTGGAATTGGAAGATGCGCACCTTGCAATGTCCAGGCTTTTCAGCAGAGCGCCGTGGTTTGTTTAGCTTTCGACGAGTCCTTCCAATTTCATAGCAGCCAATGAAGGAAGGAACAGGCCAAAAGGTGATTCATTTGATTGCTCCTTCCCAGTCGGGAACCGGACCTGATAATCACAGGAGACATGAACATACCAGCACGGCTACCAACATGTGTTAGAAAAGAAAGCGAGTGTTCTCATGGTCAAGATTGATGATTCATTTCCTAACCGGCCAGATAATAATTACGTGGCGACAACAACGAACCCATCATAAGACTTTTGCTTCGCCGATCCAGATGCAATGCAGACCTCGTCATCCCGTCTAACAGCGTCCCACTTCCTACGCCTCGAAGCAGACCGCGCGCGCAGGTCAGAAGACCCCCATTGCTGAGCGCAACCCGAAGGGTATAGACTGTAGAACCAAACCAAGATAACCCAGAACAAATGAAATATGGAAAAAGGCTAGTAGGAAAAGTACAGTAGGCTCAAAACAGGCCGATGCGGCAGGCCGGGCTGCTTCGCGTCGCACGTCACCGTCTACTTGATCTCGAGGAGCTTGATATCGAAGATCAAGGTGCTGTTACCCGGAATTCCGGGCACGCCCTTGCTGCCGTAGGCGAGGTGTGCGGGGATGGTAAGGCGACGCTCACCACCAATGGCCATGCCGACGAGACCGATATCCCAGCCCTTGATGACCTCACCCTTGCCAACCTTGAAGCTGAAAGGGGGGCCCTTCTTGTTGGCATCGAAGACCTTGCCGTTTTGGAGCTTGCCGATGTAGCGGAGGCCAACCTTGTCGCCATTCTTGACAGTGCGGCCAGTGCCGGTCTTGCGGTCATCAATGGTAACGCCCTGAGTGACGCGGACAGAGGGGGCGGCCTTCTTGTCGTCCTTAGCAGGACCAGTCGGGCCCTGCTCGAGCTCCTTGGCGAACTGGACCTTCTTGGCAGATGCGGGTGAGTCAACCTTAGCAGCAGCCTCCTTGGCGGCGGCCTCGGTCTTGAGCTTCTTTTGTTGCTTTTTGCTCAGCTTCTTGCTGTCGGCGGCAACCATCTCGTCAAGATCCTCAGCCTCCTCCTCGGCCGGGCGCTTCTTGCCCTTCTTCTTGGTGTCGACCAGCTTGGGAGCCTCCTCCTCATCGGTGTCGACCTCCTTGATGCGGTCGAGACCCTCAATCTCGTCGAGCTCATCGCTAAGCTCAGAGTCGTCGAGCTCATCAAGACCAGGGGGAAGGTCGTAGTCTTCGTCATCCGAGTCGTCACCATCATCCTCCTCATCCTGGTCAACAACGTAGTTACCAGTGAGGTAGATAGTGTGAGTGCCAGAGACGACGAAGAAGACCTGCTCGCCCTCGCCGATGACAAGGTCAAGCGGTTGCTGGTAGTTCTACAGGGAATTGGGGTTAGTTCGGCGCGAATAACAGGGGTGCATATGGTACTACTTACGCGCTCGGTGTCAAGGGTGCAGACAACGTAGTCCTCAAGGTCGAGGTCGTCCTCATCGCCGCTCTCCTCATCAGAACCCTCCGACTCGTCCTCCTCGCTAGCCTTGGCCTTGCCCTTCTTGCTCTTGGACCCGTTGGCGTCGGCATCCTCCATCTCATCGTCGGACTCCTCCTGGGTAAGCTCGAGGAGCTTCTTAATGGCAGCTTCTTGGCGGGCCTTCTTCAACTTGGAGGGGTCGCTGGGGCCACCGTTGGCCTCCTCCTCGGAGCCGGACTCCTCGTCGGAATCGCCGCCACCGAGAAGGCGCTCGAGAGCGTCGTTCTCATCCTCCTCGGAATCCGAATCAGGCTTGCCGCTGCTGGTCTTGATGATCTTCAGAGTAGAGCGGGGGAGGGAGGGGACATTGCCCTCGCTGTCGGTCTCAGGCACAGCGGTAGGGTCGATGGCGGCCATGGTGATACGGATCTTGCACCCAGTGTAAGCACCCTGACCGGGAGGGGGACAGCACTCAGATTCACATACGGTCGCGGGGAACTGGATGGCGGCGGGCACCATGATCTCTCCGGGAGGGACCTCCAGGCCGTAAAGCGCAACGGGGAGAAGCGGCGACATGATGGCGGATTGTGTAGTGGTTGTGCGGGTTGAAGATTGAGAATTGGCGATGCGATCTGGGGAGCAGGTCGGAGAATGGGATGGTGGGATGGGATGGGATGGGAGAGAAGGTTGCGGTTTCCAGACGAGGGAAGGCTCGAGGGGAAGACTGCTGCTCTTGAGGAAAATTTAGGCGGTCAAGTTTAAGCCGAAGATTTTCTGCCAAAAAAACCATCGACCTTTGGAGCCGCTAACTTTTCTGGCAGGGTGTGCACGGGCCATTATGGTTTTTCCTGCCCCACAGTGCACCTTGTTGGAGAGTCTTGAACGCATTGGAGAAATATGTAGGTAGCTGATGTGTGCCGTTTGAATCGTACTGGAGCGCATAACTGAATGATATAAACCTCAAAATTACAAACGCCTTGAAGCAAACGCAATTGGCTGTCCAACGACATCTATCCTCTGTCGTTGCGTGACTGTCCGACCCCACTATAAGCCTGTCTCTGTCTCAGCGTCGAGCCTCACGCTTGCTTCCCCTTCCTGATACTCAAAACCGCCGCCTTGATCACTTGCCAAACCATCCCGAGTGTAAACATCGTTTGACCTACCTCATATTTCTGCGGTCTATCGCCAACTTCGGTAATTCTCGCACCAAATTCCGCAATTGGCCCTGGAAAGTACTTTGGGGTCTGCCTCGCGTAGGCAGTGACGAGGTCGTTGCCATTGGTAACGCCGCCCTAGCGCATCTGTCAGTCGCAAAACCAAACAGAAAAAAAAAAAAAGCTGTGGATGCCGAAAACAGGGGTCAACCCAGACACTCACGCAGGACCAGAAGTTTCCATCTTGGATCCACCTGAAGCTATCGCCGACCCATGTTGCGCCTTCGAACTTCGTCTTCAACTGCGATTGCAGACCTCGGGGTCCGCATACCGTCTTGCCCTTGAGCAGACCTGCCTCGCCGCAGACAAAGATGCCAGTGCAGACGGAGAGGATATCGGTTTCTGGCCTTGCGGCGTGCGCAGCAAGCCATTCGAGGGCGGCCTTCTCGTATGTCGAGCGCGGATCGGGACCTGGGATGAGGACGATATCTAGTTTCCCGGGCTCGACTTCGGCGTCAGAGTAGTGGTTTGTGCATTTCGTGTTCACGCCTGCAGTGAGCCCAATTTGCTCGCCGGGCTGAACGCTGCCGATATCTATGCAGCGCTGTCAGTTACACTCAACTGAGAAGGGTGTGCAGCTCAACCCACGAAAGATCTTGACGGAGGGAGCGATATTGAGGATGGGCGGCGGGGCGAGGCCATCAAGGAGTGACAGATATTCATAGCTCATCGACGCGAGGACATCGACACATGCAGTATCGAGGAGCTGGGCCCCGGCAGGCATGAAAACGCCTAACCGAACGGTCTTGCGCGAATCTGGGACACCCATTCTGATAGTTTGATCACCCTGTTCAATTATTGCGAAGCAGTGAGAAAGGTGTATGGTGCCGTCACAAGAACGAAGACGTCAACAACCTCGAGGACCAATGCACACAAAGAGGATTCCCAATCTCAAGAACCTCTACAGTACATATATCCACCCCCGAGGCCATCCAACATTCACTCCGTCCCCTCCCGGCTCCGAACCATCATTCGCCGTTACCACCCGGAACTTACACGCGTCTCACACCCCCCAGCTCCGAACCCAAGTCGGCCCTCCGGCTCGGCGCACCCAACCCACAAGCTCGGAAGAGGCGCCCATCCCCCCTTCTGATTGGTCAAATGGCCCTCAACCTCCGAGCCGACTCGGGGCCTTCCAACCCGGTTCGTAGCACAGAATTCCAACGCGAACCGCCACGACGGAGAAAACCCGAGACGACATAAAACCACCCGACCCGAAAGCCACGATTTCTTTACGTACTCACATGCCTTGGGAATGTTTAAACGTCCCTTACCTTAGCCAGCTGGCCGGGTCAAAGAGCATGTACGCCGGCACGCAAGGGATCAATCGATCAATTCCCCTTTCCATCATCCCACCGTCGTTGTTTCATCCTCCCAAACTCCATCCCACAACGAGACAAGACACGGGCCAGAGCGAAGCCCCCTAACCATACCTTACCCTCCAAAGGGGCCCAGGGGTACGTACCATTCCATCCCATCACCATACCTAAATCCAACCACACGACACTCTCACAATCCCAACCCACCGACCTTTTTTGCGCATCCTCATCCGTGCTCTCGTTTGCCCCTCCTGCAGCCTGCAAAGAGGAGGGGAACAACCAGAACCGGGCAGCATTCGCCATACGGCCCCAATTCGGTCGCCACCCTCCACCCACCTCCCACAACCAGTTGTCCCTGAACCAGTGAGAAAGTGAAGCTGCGTGCCCCTCTGACCTGTGAAGTTCCATTTCGCGGGGAACCTGCATGGGCTCTTGCAAGAATACAACAAGTCCCTTTACTCCGAGCCCCATGGACGCATAGCGAACCGAACTCACTGATGCCATGTCGTGTCGTGTCGTGCCCGTGACTTGACTTGACTTGACTCTGTTGCAGCGCAACCCGCCGCGCGAGCCACTGCCCCACGGCAGGTCTGAATGGTGTAAGCACCGCCCAGCTTGGCTGGCCTGCCAATGAATGACCATTGCACGCTGACGCGGCGAGGCACACTCAGCCGATACGAACGAACGGCCACTTTACGCCCGCTCGAACTGAACATTCCATGAAAGTCAACCGGTTGGCCTAGCATGTACAATTACAATCCTACACGTAAACCGGTGACGTTTCAGAATCAATGGGATTGCCAGATGAAGCGAGTGATTTGATTTTCTTCCTATACACCAATGCTATCGAGATGATATCGGTTCGTCCCCATTGGGGAGCGCAATGTGTCGATACACCCAAGATCTCGGGGCAAGTGTCGTATCGGCGTTTCCCTCCGCCCCCCTCCCGCCCTCCCCGTCAAGCGCCTAACTCCTCCTGCGCCAGACCGGTTGCCGTCCCGTCCTCCCGATCCACCTATGTACAAGTAGCGATTAAATATTATGAGCTAGAAGGTATTAGGATTCACGGCCGTTGCCTCTCGGCAAACAGCGACCGGCACGGGGGCCGTCTCGCTGCCTGCCGGGCCAAGCCCTCATGTCCGCTGGCAGAAATCGTCCGGGTCGGGCCCTCGTCGTTTCGCCGCACTCATCCACTTGTGACCCAAACCTCCGCCATTCCGTTGTCCCGTTTCCCAACTCTCTTTCGTCTCCATTTGTAAGCGAATGATGCCAGCAGGCGGGATATCTCCATATCCCCTTTCCCCTCCTGCGGTGATTGTCTCTCTTGCTCCGTGAACTCCGTGGAAGCCCAAAACAAGAAAGAACTCGAACCCCGGTTCCCAAATCTAGATGCCAAAATGCCGATGCCATGCCATGCATATCAACATCACGTCCTCTCTATTTACACATGCGCGCGCCCCGAAGCAGGCCTTATAAAAATGGGTGGAAACGGCGGAGCAGGCTTGCGTTATTCCGCCAAAAGGTCGCATAACAAACATTTCGAAGAAGTGAATAGGAGTGGGTAAGCGTCCGTGCCGTAACGTCGTCGATGGTGGTGGTGGTAGTCGACAGGCAGGCGCCAATCCTGGTAGAATCGAACAATATAAAAGGGGTTTCGAGAAAAGATCCATTAAAAGTGTAGGGCGTCGTCGCTGCATTATACCATCGCTTCTGCGGACAATGATTTCCCTCGTTTCCGCGTGACCTTCTTGCTGACCGTGTACACCAGGTCTAATGTCCAAAAGTGGAATATTTGTGCCTGGGCGCAGGGAATGGAACCGAAAAACGGCGCCACCAGCGGAACCATGACATAGTCGATATAGTTGGTCTTGACTTCGCGGCGCGAGAAATGCATGCCCTTGGTCAGACCGGCGTCGCTCATCTCCTTTTCGCGTGACTCGACACATATCCTGTGGAAGCTTTCGTACAGAGCGAGATAGAGCGCGACCTCCATGAATCCGGCGGTGCGCAGGATGTTGCAAGCAGTGAAGATCCAGTTGACGCCGTGAATGTCGCCAGTGCCCTCGGTAATCCAGATCCAGATGATGGAGGCGAATACAAGGATGTTCATTTGAACGGGCAGGAAATGTGCCTCAAAAAGTCGGTGAAACAGAACCACAAGGCGTTCGTAATTGGGGCCCTTGAGAGTATCCGTGACAACGTCAGAGAAGATGCCGCTTTCAGTCTTGACATCGACGCCATCGATTTGGAGATCGGGAACGTAGATGTCGGACTCATCGTTCCTATGAAAAAAAGCATCAGTTTTTTTGTTTCCTGACCCAAAGAGCTGTGGCACCACTTACATCGAGGTGTGCAGAGGCCGGAAAGCCCTGGAGGTGTGCTTGCGCTCTTGCCAGAGCTCGGCAGCCTTCCTGAGAGCGTACCCAGTGTCAAGAGCACCCCACATGTGACGCAGCGCCTGCTTGTACCGAGCGCGCATATCCGTAATGATGCCAGCATAGCCTTTGCCGCGGCCGCCACCAGTGACGTTGGTCTGGCTGACAGGGCTCATAACCGTCCGGGTGGTAAGGTTACCGTTGAGAGCGAAAAAGCACTTGAGATACATGTGGAGATCTTCGCCGATGGCTTCCGAGTCGCAATCCCAGCCTCCGACACGGTCGACCAATTCGAGAGGAAGCGAGTACACCGAGGTAGGCGGAGCAACAGTAGAACCTTTGTACAATCCAGACATACCGGCAGCCGACCAGAGGACGTCAGCGACGCGGACAATGGCAGGTACATTATGCGCATTGCGGTCGAAAATGATGGGAGCGGAGTAGAGCGTTGTGTTGGCGGTTTCGGGATAGGCCATGTGCATGGTGGTGACGAGCGCAAAATAATTGGAGGAGAGGTGGCTGTCGGCTGCATTTGGAGACGGCGTGTTAGCAAATCACGACATGCATGCATATCAGAAACAGGGCAGGCAGTAGTACGCCGCAGGCAACATATCACAAGCAGGAACAGACAGATCGGCTTACCATCAATTCCCGTGACAATCACGTCCTTGCGCTGTCCAATTGAGTACTTTTCGCTGAGCTTCCGCGCGGCCCAGGCCATGTTGCTTCCCTTGCCGGCCAGCTCGCCAGGAATGTCCGAGGGGTGGGTGGTGAAGTCAATTGACCGGAACTTCTTCTGGAACTCGTTGACGAATCGGAGCGCCTTGGTGTCGGCATTGCTCTCTCTCTGCTCCATGGCAAGATAAACCTGGAATTCCCGCTGGTTAGCTGGCAATTCTGCGCAAGAAGAGCGATTTCCTGGCTACGATCAGCGGGGCGTCTGTTGCAACTTACATCGTAGGTGTTGCGGGCCTGGGGGTGCGATGCTAAGACTTCCAATGTTTCCCTCAGAGTCTCGTTTTCTTCCTTGTAGTTGGGCACGATAATGGCGTGGATGATGCGATCGGGGGCAATGTCGCCATCGTTGAAGAGCTCGGGGTCGAGGTCTCCGGCTTCGCTGCTGGAGGTGGAACTCAGCTCCCGGGAAGAGGTCAATGTCTCCGAGCTGGAGAGCGAGGTCGAGGAGCCGCGGCGGCGGTGGCCGAACTTGAAATCGCGGAGCGACTTGCTCTGCACCGTCTTGCGCAGGCTTCTCGTGATGGTGAAGACAGCCCAGCACGAACGCAGCGGGAAGACAAAGACGAGGAAGTGGATGAGTAGGCAGTAGTAGGAGAATACGTTGACCAAGATGCTGGTGGTCTCGGGGTTGTAATTGGGCGCGCTAAGACTGTCCGTCGACTGATACTTGTAGCCATGCCGTTGTGCCTGGAGCTCGCTCCTGATGACCACGGTACACAAGCCGATGGTAACGAGCATGGCGATGCCTCCCGCCCGCCGGCTACACCATGCAAAGAGCGACATCGCGGCCAGAGGTGCCTTGCTTCAGGCTCGAGGTGAAGGGACCGCGAATTGACGACGGGGTGAGGGAGCGACAAAGATAGCGACTGCAGCGGGCGACGCGGTAAGGAATGCCGTCGACGACACTGCACGTCGGCACAACGTGAGAGCGGGATGGTGTTTGGAAGGAGAGACTCGGTGGGAGGAGGAGAGAATGTGAAGGAGAGGAAGGGTCGAACGACGAGCAAGTGCGCACCAGGACGTGTGTGCGATGAAACAAGACCCAGAGCAGATGGAAAGGGGCCAGGCCAGCCAGTCCTGGGCAGCGAGGGACGGGGCTTAGCCAGGAGCTAGGGGGGGGGCGAGATGGGTACCTGGGAAAAAAGCCTACGGGAAATGGGCATGTTGCCTAAAAAGGCTAAGCGTTGTTCGTTGAACAACCCAAATTTCGCGACAGGGGGGCCAAGCAGCTGGGGTTGCCAAAAAAAAAAAGAGCTGGCTGGCTGGTTGGTCTTCGACACAATGGTTGTGGCAGGTTATCGAGCCTCACGCAACAGACAAGAGAAAGCAAGCGACGTTCCAGATACACGCACGCAACACCAACCAACAGACTCGAGCCACCAACGGACCGTTTTCATCTTCTTTGTCTTTACGTACGTGTGGCTTCACGCCGTTCCGTCGCCCGCGCAAGCGTGCTCTGCGCCACGTCCGAGATCCACAGACCATTTACAGTGTCTGCCCTTCACCTCGATACGGTGCCGCTGCGCCACGAGAATGGCATCAGACCAAGACGACGGCCGCGGCATCGAAATCAACTGTGCCGCTGTTCCCGGCTCTCTCAACCCGTGAGGATCACCACGGGCTGTCCAAACCAACTGGCAGAGGCTGTGTCGTCAAACTCCCGCCCTTGGGGTATAGCGTTATGCATGCAATGGTGGGGCATTCTGCATCTTCGATGGCGATTGCTGCTTCTGCGCTCCTTTGCGAGATCTCGCCGTCGATGATGCTAAGCGTCGTGATGCAACTCCTCGGCTAGAGCCTCAGCCTCGCAGGAAGGCATGATGATACGGAGTATCGAAGACTGAGAAGAGAGAAGACGACCACAAGAGAAAAGAGAAAAGAATGATTCGCCCAGCTGTTTGCCCACAGGGTGACAGGTTTATCGTAGGTGCGAAGCTAACCTGTTCGAGAAGACATAATTCCCCTAGGCCGGGCTCGTTTAATTAGCCGGACATGTCGATCTGATTGGGCGCTTGTCCATCACCCCAAGATCGACCGTCACAGTTCTCTCGACACAGGGCACCACACAGGGCCAGAGCGAGCGAGCGTGTCAGTGGACGGCTGACGGTCAGCAGTAATCGCTTGGCCTTGGCCATTGGCTCGAGTTTGCGATTCGTTCACTTTTGAGAAGTCGGCGAGAAAAACGCTTCAGCCACAGGCCCCGAGTCTGATCTGACCCTCCATCGCGCGAGAGGCCTCTTGCGGGCCAGCAGTCGGAAGAAACGCTAGCGCAGCTGCGTGCCGGCTGGCTTCAACCCCTCCATGCCTCTTCGGGTTAGACCACTTTCCATGCCAATTTCAATTCCAACATGGGATGGCGTCCAGCAGCCCCCTGGGCAAATCAACGCTTCACCATTCTCCACGGGGTGACGGGACCCATTGGCCTCACATCATCTCGCTTTGCGGAGAACTCGAACTGGAGCCTGGAGAGGGGCCAACAGTCAATGTCAACGGGCAACACGGCAGAGAAATGGCAAGGAGTGAGTTTTACGACCGTACCCCGCTCCGAGTCCGAGCCACTTCCGTAATCGTCGTCGCCGTCAGGTTCGAGTTCTCGTCCGCAAGGCTGGATCTCGCGCGCGTCGCTCCTCCGTGCTGCTACATCGAGGCGGGGGACCGGGATCCAAAGTCGAGGTCCAACGGTCGGGCGCTCGAGCCAGCACACGCGGCAGCAGCACTCTCGCCCCTCCAGCCAGCGAACGAACGAGTGGGAGTGCGAGTGGGCGCAAGCCCAATCCTGCAGCTCTTCAGGTGTCAAGCAGGAGAGATGTTCCAGCTGCAGCATTCGGAAGCGGGCCCGAGTCGAACAAACTTGTTTCGAAGCATGAACCTCCCTCTCCAGCAGACACACACGCACCAATCTCCAAACGACATCTCTCTTTCGTTTGGGCACCGCCCCCGAAGCAGGAATTGTGAGACTGAGAATCCAGTCAACTCCGCAGGTCTCATCTCTCATCTGCACCAGAAACGGCCTCATCCTCCCATAACCATACCAAGACCTCTTGATTACCACGATCATCTTCCATACAAGAACCCGCTCTGGAAGATCCTCCACGCCGCACGGATCAATTCAATTCGGCCCTCACTTTTGGCCGCACCCAGCCCCTGTTGATACGGACGATGTCGTGCGTCGACCGACGAGAAAGGCCAGTCTCGGCCCTGAAGAAGCCACTGCAACCACTTTCAATGGCCGACCACGAGGTCCCCAAGTGAGGTCACAATTCGCGGAGACTTGAAGCATGCCGAAGAAAGAAAAACCAAACTAATAACCCCTCGACGTGTGCCGTATGCAATCCGAGCCGTACGGTAGTCCTAACAAAGCGTAGCACCACCTCATAAGCTCTCTCATCCCCTGCTCGGTAAGGATCTTCCCGAGGCTCTTTGAACCCCGGCTTCAAGCAGGCAAAAAAAAAAACTGCCAGAGCCAAGCCGAAGAAAAACATCCCAGCAACGCAAAGACCCCCCGAACCCCCCCAACCCAAGAAAGGACCATCCGTCCAGGAATTCTCGCGACGCGTTTCCCCAATCGCGTAGAGTACCATCCGCCCGGAATCGTACCATCAAGCACTGTTGCAAACCAACACCACCACGCCATGCAATGCCAACCTCGCTACCTCCCTAGCCCGCACGCAATCAATACCAAGTCCCATCAAGCAAATGGGCCAAACTACGGTAACTGGAACCAGTTAGCTAACCGCACTCAAAGTCCCTCCCCATCGCGGCTGTCTGTCACATCCCATCACAGCACCCGACGTCACGTCGTCGCGAACCCTTTTCCTCGCTACCTGTTGCGCCTGCCAAAATTGCAAATTGCGACTCTGCCAGTGACAGTGGTTCGCGCCGTTACATACAACCGACAAACCAATACCGGACCCCTACCGAGCAAGCAAAACCAACTTTACTCTGCAATTTATTTTATCAAAGCTCACCCAAGCTCCCAGGGTAGAACACAGCATTCCAAGAGCCATTCTAAACTAAAAAGAGGTATCATTTCCAGAACCGTGCACAAGAATAAAAATCCTACATCCAAGCGCAGCGTCAGCACGGGTACCTGCCTTGCTGTCTTCCGATTACCAACAGCCCCCGTTACCTTGGCTGGCAAAATCCTCATCTTACTCCTGTACGGATCCGGTCTCACAGCGGCTAATAGCTTGTGGGCACCGCATGGAAGCTCAAGACTTCCTAGCTTGCTCGCTTTATCAATGTTCCCTGATAGGATACCCAATATGGACACAACATCTGACGTTACACCAAAACATGTCTCGGGGCAGCACACCGGCGCTCAATTGCCGAAGCTTTCGCTGAAGGAACAATCACCGGCCCATGCAGCTCTTCATGTTGGTCTGTCAATGTTTCAGAACACTACATCATGCCGATCTGCCAAGTTCATATAAACATGCCGCTTCTTATCTATATCTATCCTCATAACCGACTGATAAAGCTATAAGCTATGCGTCTATAGGGTATTCCGAGCTGCTAAAAACAAAATGCAAAAAATGCCACCATTCCCGTGAGCCCCCATTCATCCCCTAAGCACTAAGCACATCGGCGAAGCCCGCCTGGTATCCACATTCCTCCAACGGAAGACGCCTGAACAATGCCACATGTACCCCATTTCCAAATGCAAAGACTAACATTGCGTGCTCAACCAGTGAGCTCCGTGGCCATATAATCCCCAGGGCCGGTCATCTCTCCAGTCTCTCAGAGCGTCGTCTTAGAGACGTTGCCACTCCCTCCAACCACGGTCTCGGCCTCTGTGTCTGTCATCTCGGCCCTCGCCTCCACATTGGCGATTGCGCTTTGCAAGGCGCTTGTCAAGTCAACGTGGAAAAGAGGCCGGTTGAGACCGTGCACAGCAACGGCTCGCCCTCCCCTCCGTGGAAACTTCATCTCGTGTGGGGTGGACACCAACGTCGCGTCAGGGGCCGAGCTGTCCTCGCTTCCGCCGCCCTGCTTTCCCGGTGTGGCCTCAGCATCCCCGTGCCGTTTGTGGTGATGATGATGATGGTGGTGTTGGTGCTGCTGATGACTCGGAACAGTGAGCATGGGACCAAACTCTTTCTCGTTGACTTCATGTTCTGCCGCTGCCGCCGCGCTATGCGACCCCCCAATCTCAGCGATGCTGAAAATGCTCCGCCAGCGACGCTGCATGCCACCAGAGTCAGGAGTCGGGTAGCCAAAGCCAGCCGAGACCAGAGCACGCTTCGTCCACCGGTTGTTGATGCATGCGATGTGCCAATCAACTGTGTCAGGAGCCGCATAGCGATCGAACTGGTTCCGGACGTCGATGAGTTGCTGGACCGACGTGATGTCAACATGGTTGACCGAGCTGAAATCAAGAATGATGGCCTTCAGTGTCGGCAGAGTCGGGTCGACACCCACAGCTGCCGCCTCGATGCCTGCCCGAGCTGCCGCCTTAAGCTTGCGTCGGGACGGCCCTGGGTCGTTCCATGGGCGGTCGCCAGGCCGGTCGAAAGTAGTCAGGTTAGTTCGCCTGGTCTGAGAGAAGACGTATTGAGTCATGTGCTCTAGCGTGTTGCTGGCGTTGGGATAGTTCAAGCCCTCGGAAAAACGGTAGATGAAAATTCCGGGATACGGGCTGTCTAGCTCGACCAAGGGATTTGAGCCGTCTGCGTGGGTGAGGGGCAAGAAAATGTTGCGCGACGGCGATTCAGACGAGCCCGTGAATGTACCATATGTCGTCACAGGGGCGTGCCGGCTGTCGTCGCCAATAACATGCTGTCCCAGAACCGAGTAGCCCTTGACGCGGCCGAGGAAACGGCCCTTAGCCCGTAGAAATCGGTATGCGAGCACTGCAGCGGACAAGAAGATGGTGGAGTAGATGCCGTTCTCGATCGTCGTGAAGATAGTAACAAACACGCCAACAAAGAAGATACCCACCTCCAGGGGGGAGACGAGCCAGAACTGGTAAATGGTGTTAGGGGGGGTAATAAGATCACCCACGGCGTGGATGATGACAGCGGCCAGCGACGCGTTTGGAATGTAGTAAAACACGGCAGGCAGGGCATAGATGGCGAGAAGCACCACGACGGCCGTGATCACGCCCGCGAATGGTGTTCGAACGCCGGCCTTGGACTTAATCGCGGTCCGGCTGAAAGAACCAGTCGCAGCGTAGCCACCAAGGAAGGGACCCAGCATATTGGTTACACCGATGGCGACCATCTCTTGCGATGGGTTGATGGTGTAGTTGTTGACGCGACCGAACGATTTGGAAATAGCGATATGCTCGATCAGGAGAACAATAACTGTGGCAGGGAGGTAGCCAACGAGATTACCGGCAATACGCCGGTTGAGAACCGGCATGCCTGCGTTCTGGAAACCCCTTGGGACGTCGAGGACAATGTTGAACTTGACATCCTCCTCCGGAAGACCCCTGTTGACCAAGAAGCTGATGAGGGTGTAAAGGAGGATGACGAAGACAACTCTCAGCGTTGAGAGGAAGAAGAAGATTCGTTGACGGCTTGCCCATCGCTGGGCGGCGAGCGAGCAACCAGCTCTGATGAGATACAACATGGCGAGGGCGGATAGCCCCATGGCGGCATCAAGTGTTGTCCGGGACAGGCCCTGCAGCGTATGGATGAGCAGAAGGTATGGCGGGTCTCTGGTTGAGAAACCCGTGATTCCTATCATGACCGGAATCTGGCCAACGATGATCGTGAGGGCTGAACCAGTCATGAATGCCGACAATGCTGTGAGCGGAATGATGTCCACTATCCATCCACACCGGATAGCGCCCACAAGTAGCACGATGGCACCGGCAAGAAGGGCAAGGGCCGAGGCGATGACATGTCCGGGGACGTCGGGCAACGCCGTCTTCATGTCGGCCACGACACCACCAGTGAGCTGCGAAAGGACCGCAACAGGCTACACCATGTCAGCGAGATGTGCGCCCTTGGAGATGATGCTGCTGTCCACTCACACCAATCGTAATATCCTTCGATGTCGCGAAGAACCAGTACACCATGACTCCCATAAAGGAGGAGTACAAGCCAAACTGAACCTCAAGGTTCGCCAGCTTGGCATATGCCATACCCTGCGGAACAACCACGGCTCCGATCGTGATTCCTATCCATGTGAGCTGTCGAACTTCCGGCCAGTGAAAACACGCAAAACTCACCAGCTACAAGGTCCCCTATGAGCCATTGCACGTTGTAATGACCAATCCAAGAGAGAAACGGAAACAACGACAAAAAGTAATCCACCATCTGCCGCTTCGTCGGCCGCAATTTCGCCAGAGTCTCCATCACCCTCGGGGGCTCCTCAACAAAAGTGTCGCCATGATCCGAGAGGATAGACTCCCCGCGAGTAACCTCATCCTGGTAAGGGTCGTCGTCTTGGAGCTTGATGCCCAGGATCCTCGCAATGAGGGGGGTATTCTCCTTGGCCATGGTGAAGGCCCTCACCAGCAGGAACGGAGACGAAAGGCTCCTCCTGGGAGCCAGTAAACATCAAACTACGGCCGGTTGAGCGGGTCAACAAGGGGTAGTGAGGCGGGATAGGTAGCCAGATAGGGGTATAGGGCAAAGAGAGCAAGGTCAGGGATCTCGGGAAGGAGCGCCGTTGGTGGAGAAGCACAGCTAAGGCTCTCTCGTCGCTAGAAACCGTAAGGCAGGACGGGGAAGTGCCGTGTTGGTAGTCGTGTCGGTAGTCGTGTAGGTTTAGAACTGTAGCTGACCAGGGGCACAAAGACGACGTCGTGAGTTAAGGTATACTCGAAGAACTCGAAGTTGTATGACGGCAAGCGCACTAGGGCAGGACTGTAGGGTACCGAAAGAGCGTAGACAAATAATGTCTCAGGAACGTAGGTAGGTATAGGTGAATCGATGCGCGCAAAACGCTCAAGCGTCGAAGGAGGACTGAGGCAGCATAATAACGAAGAACACCAGCCAAGCACCCCGCGTCGTGTTGACCATGATCGGCTCCTACTAGGGCGACTCGGCTCCGACAGAGGGAGGAACATGGGCAGGGAGCGTCGAGGGGGTAGTGGACCCGGCAGAGCAGAAGTGACGTGCGAGACCCGGTGGGTCATGAATAAACGCCATTGACGTGGAAGGTGCGACTCGAAACGTTGAAGTAGGTGCTAGTAGATGGATGCTGACAGAGTCTCAGAAATTGGTGGCCCATCTGATGCCCGCCGCTTCCTGCCTGCCATCAAACATATTAACGAACGCGGGATGGTGGGAAAGAACGACCAACACCATGCCTTCGCTTCCTCGCTCAGCCCCTGATGAGGGTGTTTCCAACCTCCTCGTTGGGTGCGCACGATTCCCATGTACGTAAACTCGAATATGCATGAGATCTCACATCGAGATAGTGTAGGTGCCGCTTGGGCTCCCCTTGGGAACGTGGGTGGGGCGTTCGGACGATTTCTTGGGCACATCTGGCGGATGGCGATGGCGGGGTTCGCAATGGCGCAATTTGCGAACCTGACTTCGCCATTCTCGCGGGTGCGGGGATGACCAACCCATCTTCAGTGATTGACAAACACGGACGCAGTCCTCGTCTTGCCGATGGGGTTGCTAAACGTGAATGGGGGGAGTCCGTGACCACCGTCTTAAAAATATTGTTCCCTCATCCCGAGCCGATGTAACAAGATGTCTGGTGACGTCAACCCGCACCGAGTCTTGGCACGAACTATTTACTTTCGCCTCATCAACCCCTTCCCCTTTTTGGAGAGGGCTGGAAAGGAGTTGACACAACTTGGTGAGCCTAAAACATCTCCAACCAGAATTGAAACAATAATTGGTGTAGAAGCATTTCAATTGTTCACACAGAGCTCGTCCGTTGTGACCACCAACAACCTGCAGAGTGGTACGGAGTAACGCCCACTTCAAGGACTAGACGAACCACTCATCCGACAAAATCCCCCCCGAGGATGTCTACCTAGGATAATCGATGTCAGGGAGGAGAGATTCTGGACGAGACTTATTCCGAAGCCCCTGAGCCGAAGACCCGGCCGCGAGCCGGCCGATCGCTATTCCCGAGGACCCGTTCAATGTTTCGCCGCTTCTCCAGCTGCATCTGCGGCTGCATCTCCGGCGCCCCGATGTGGCGGATGTGGGCTCAGATTATGCGGGTGAGGTCATCGACATCTCCATCCAAGGTCTATTCTCTTGTCCGACACACCGGGCTCATCGGCCCGATGCCAGAGAAGCGTATCGGTACAGGGTACGCAAGAACCAGAGGGTTACCGATCAAAACATCAATAATCAGTACATCGAAACCATTTCCAACGCTGCCGCATATGAGGAACGAACCAAGCATCTATCATAAGTACCCCTCCCTCTAAACGCCAGCGCTTGCTCAACAACATATCCGCCTAGAGAGATGCTTTCCGCACGAAACAACCGCCCATAGCAACCTTCCATCCCTCTTTGATAGACCACGCCAACGCCTGCCGAGTAACATACCGGCCCAAATGAGATAGCCTCATCCGCAAACAAATAATACTGTAGCAACCTCCATAGAAATTCCCCATTGCTCTCCCCAGACTTCCCCTAACCCTTCAGTTCCCAAGCCCTCCTCAACTCCCCCATCACCTCCTCGGCATGCGTCATCGGAAAATCATGACCCCCATTCACATACACCCACTCGACCCTCTCTTTCCCTCCTAGTAACGGAAGCGCATCCCTCTCATAATCTTCCGGATCAATGATCTCATCACCCCTCGCCAAAATCACCACTGTGCTCCCCTTCGGCCTGTCCGCCAGTCTCTTCCACGCATCGTGCTGCCCAATAAGCGGCGCATGCGAAATAGAAGACATAAATGCCGGAATGAACCCCGGATGGTGATGGAGCATCCAGTGGACGTACTTGAGGACGCGTTGTTCAAGCGGTGGAGAGTCTTCCGCCTCCGCCTCTGGGTTCGTTGGGGTGGGGACTTCCTTCAGGGAGGCGGCAACTGCGTCATCTATGACCGGTACTGGGGTAGGGATAGGCCGTCGACTGCTGCTCGCTGCGATGGGCTGCTGGAGCCGGCGCTTCGTGATGGCCGCGAGGAGACGCTCAGGCACCAAGCCCGCAGTGAAGACGAACCGTGTGGCGAGGCCGAAGGTCTCAGGGCGAATAAGACCAGCGGGCGCGAGGAGGACTAGAGAGGATACGAGGTGCGGGAATGCGCCGGCGAAGTGCACGGCGATGCCGCCACCAAGGGAGTACCCGATGAGGCTGAAGGCCGAGGTGCCGGTCCAGGGGAGGGGAGAGGAGGCGAGCGCGAGGAGACACTGGGTGGTGTAGAGGCGGGCGTCATGCGGCAGGTCGCCGACTCCGTCTGAGAATCCCCGGCCGAAGAGGTCGAAGAGCATCACGCGGCAGCCGTGGGTGTTGACGAGAGTGTGAGCGATCCTGGTGAGGGTTTGCACTGTGGTGCTGATGCCATGGATCAAGAGCACCTTTTCGCCCGCTTCGGGACCCCATTCATAGACACGGATGGAGCCATACTGGGGGTTTGGTCAGTTTTCGGTGTCTAGAGTTGAAGGGCAGAAAGAGGAAAGAGGCGAGGTTACAGGAGTGACGACATCTCGCGCTCCGGGAAACGCGTCGGGTTTGTACTCGAGTTTGTCAATCTCGGACTGTGAGAGCCGAGGGAGAAGGGTGTGCAGCGGACTCGGGATGATTTTTGGGTGGGTTCGCCAGAGGTAGCTTTTGAGGAGGGACAACGAGGCCACTGTTGTGATGGCCGTGGCAATCACGACCAGAGCTGTGCTCCCGCCGCGAATGCCGCTGTCTGCCTGCCACAAACCCTCGAGGAAGCTCATCGCGACAGTTGCAGGAAAAATGACAGAAAATTAGAAACAAGGGTGAGATGGGAATGGTTTCGCTTTAGATGGCCATTTCGTATTTCAGGAGAGGCGTCACGCAGGGAGAGGATGTGAGGCGCGAAAGACTCGGATCCCGAGGTTCGTGGCTGAGAGGCTGACAGCTCACCGACCACTTGACCAATGATGTGGTCGCACACCACCAAAAGCCCCCACGTGTCGCCAACAGCCCCCGTTCAAGTGACAACCTCCGCACTTTGATCGGATATCACCTCGGACAACGGGATCAAACAGTTTGGTAGGCCGCCGTGAGCTTGAAAGAATTCAGGGCTCCGCCTTGCCGGGTCAACCCATGTGGTTACTTTATGCTCATCCCTTTCTTCAACACGCCTGAGTCACTGTGGCATACCCTGAATTGAATCACGAAATACAAAACCATATGATAAATTCCCAATTAATTTCAAACAACGGGCCTCTTTTTCAAATTGGGTCTCTTGCTACCTCCAGGGGTCACGAGCGGTCACTGATACACATTGTACCGTAGGTACCTTGCAGTGCAGTGATCTTGGACAACTTGAAGGTGAACGCCGCCTGCTGTGGTCAAAGGTCTGGTTGTCAAGCTGTCCAGGCTCAACTTCAAGGGCCCGATATCAATTTTTGGAAGCAGCCAAGAGTGATAGAGAACCAAAGATACAATCCAACCGCAATCAACTGTTGGTAGTTTTGTAGATAATAGGGTGTGCCCGTATCTTCTTGATCTCACTTGTTTTCGCCCGCCCCCCCGGCCACGCCAGCTCTCATCATCACAGACGATTCCAGCGACCGGGCCAGTCGTCGCTCTGGTTGTGGGGTCCGGCAGTCGACAGCGCTAGCGTCAAAGGACAGTGTGAATGCTGTCGAAAGGGACTGTGAACTTGAGTGACAGTCAGAGTCGAATCGAAGTTACACAAAACCAAACGAAGAAAACTGAACGTCAACCACACAACAAACGATGACATGCCGAGCATGCTCACCCGGCAGTTGGGATGTGGGATGGGATGGAAACCAGCACGCCAAATCAGATGATCACCACGCCAAGCCGCCCGTCCGACATGCCGTCTCCCCTCCAACAAAAAAAGGGCACTCACAAATGGTCGATCGCCACACATTCAATACATTTCCCCCAAACCAGCGATAACTTGACCTACTGACAGTACCACAAAACAAACCACAATAATAAAGCGAAAAATACCAATAAAGCTTCAGACGGGGTAGACACCTCTTAATTCTTGATACAATTTTGGAGACAGTGTTGGTGGTTTGATTCCAGGTTGAAGCCTGGATTACTTACTGAGTGCCTCTTTTTTTGTTGGGAGGGAGCCCATCAACCCGGGCTCAGCACGGACCATCCCTCCCACCTCCCTCTCCCCAGGTTCCTCTCTCTCACCTCATCCTCTCACCCAAAAGTCTGGCCGGACCTTCGGCACTCACCTCTCAACGGACTACAGATTACCACCCCAGCAGCCAAGAACCCACCTACCGCAACATGCATCCCCTAGAGTACCTACCGCCCGATCTCATCAGGCTGCTGTCACCCGGGGATGCCGACAGCATGACCACCCAACCGGGCGGACGCAACAAACACACAAGGCTCGATTCCCTTATCTGGCGACACCCCTGTCGTGTCCCAGCCCATCCTGTCTGCTCTGCGCTAGTTATCTCGCAGCGACGTGTGTTTGAGACAATAAACTGCCCGTCGATAGACACCTAGTTGTTGCTGCAGTGATTACGAGCCACTCATCTGCTTTATTGATGGGTCCAGGCACCGATGAAGGGGCGTGCGGGATTTCCAGCGATGTGATGGGATGATCTTTTGGCTCACTAACGTACGGACAGTTGGATGGGAAATAAATCCCCTATCGTGAGCGAGCGAGCGACGCGTGACAGCTGTCCGGAGGAGGCCTGTGACCTTGCCTGCGGACCGACCACTGCACCGGACAAGACCAGCCCAGAATCAGATCGCGGGGAATGGATGGGGAACCTGGCCTGGAATGAGGGGAGTGCTGTCCAGTCACACGTCAACTCACCTCAGCTTGGGTCTGGTTCGAGTTCGATTTCTTGGCGTTGATAAGAAGAGGTGCCGCCGGTAGGCAGGCAAATTGCGGCGCCAGTCAAGAGAGCTGACTGGGCGAACTGGGTTGGGTGTCTCACTTCGCGCCGAAACTCACAGCTTCAGAGTCCAACTCAAATGTCTAGATTTTTAAACCATGATATAGTTTCCAGCACGCTAGCAGCAAGGGGTATTATACAACAATATGCTAGATCTGGTACGCTCCCGCCGGGATATAGGGTAAAGAACAGAAAACAAAAAGAGAAGATATAGATCAGCCCGAGTGATCGCAAGTGACTCCCGGTCACCACCCGAAGCAAGCCCTTCGCGGGCGCTTCACCCTCGTTTCATGCAAAAAAAACTCTCCAAACACGGCCGTCCAATTCTATTCGGACGCGGCAGTCTTCTCGGGCTCCGGAGGCGTCGAAGGAGCGTGCTGGCTCTTCGCGATGTCCTGGTGGGCCAAGATGCCGTGTTGGGGCTCGACGTGCACACCGTCCTGCTTCTGCACGTTGTCTGCGGGAGTCCACGCAAGGTAGTCACGGCGGACCTGGGAGTCATTGTCAGCAAAGGATCACGAGTAATGGCAAGGTGGAGTCCACATACCTCGACGTAGTCATAGGCGAACTCGCCATGCTGGTCGTCATCCATACCCAGGAGCTCGGCTTCTTCCGAGGCCCGCAGGTGAAGACCGGGGATCATGTCGATCGCCTTGGCAATGATTGCCGACACGACGAACATGTACGAGCAGCACGCAACAATGTACGCGATCTGGACGTAGAGGAGGCGGTAGTTGTGGTTGAGGAAGCCACCGGTAATGCCAGTGTTGACACCATCGAGGCCGATGATGTAGTCAGCGGCGAAGAAGGCGTTGAAGATGAGACCGACGATGCCGCCGACGCCGTGCTCAGCGAACACGTCGAGCGCGTCGTCAATGCCGACGAGGAACTTGAACTTGGTGCTGTAATTGCATACGACGCCAGAGACGACACCGAGAGCAATGCTAGCCCAGGGGGTGATGACACCGGAAGCGGGAGTGGCAGCGACAAGTCCAGAGATAGTGCCGGAACACCAGCCGACGAGCGACCACTTCTTAGCGAGACGGTAATCCATAAGACACCAAGTCATGGCGGCGAACATGGCAGTCAGGCACGAGTTCCAGCAAGCCATGGCGGCACGGAGGTTGGCACCGAAGGCGGAACCACCGTTGAAGCCGAGCCAGCCGAACCAGAGGAAGACGGTGCCGAGAGTGATGAGCGAGATGTTGTGGGGGCGGAAGTTGAGCATCATCTTCTCGTTACGTCGCCCAAGGACCCACGAGTAGGCGAGGGCAGACACACCGGAGCCGATCTCGACGGGGCCGCCACCAGCGTAGTCGAGGACACCGTACTGGAAACCCCATCCGTTGACGTTCCACGCCCAGCAGGCGACGGGGCAGTAGACGAGGGTAGCCCAGAAGAAGACGAACACCATGGCGGGAATCACGCGACCACGCTCCGCGACGGATCCGATCACGAGAGCGGACGTAACGGCGCAGAATTGCATCTAGTCCTCATGTCAGTGACTGGAAACCTGGCGCGCGCTGAAAAGGGGGTAAGGGGCATGTTTGCGACTCACCTGATAGAACGAGTAGAGCAGTTCAGGAATGAGCGGGGATCCAGGGGAGGGTGCGCCGAGAACATTGCGAAGTCCAAAGTGGTCGAGGTTGCCGATGAAGCCGTTGGTAGCCGTGCTGCTGAGAGCGAGAGAGTAACCCCAGAAGTACCATTGGAAGACGACGACGCTGAAGGACATCATGACAACCCAGATAAGCGACAGAGCGGACTTTCTGCGCGCAAGACCGGAGTAAAGGAAGGCGATACCGGGCACCATGAGCAACACCATGCCCGACGAGACGATGATGTAGGCCTGGTCACCCGACTGGTACCATTGGTTCAAGTTCTCGGTGGCTGGCGCACCCCATTGTTAGCGCATTGGTCGTGATGGTTGTGATGTTGCGACGCAGCTGGAAGCTGCGAGCGCAAGTACGGGGGACGGGTAGTCTCACCAGAATCACCACCGGTTAGCTCGTTGGTGCCATTGAACTCGGTTGGCGCGCCGACCCATGAGTACGACATGGCGGGCAGGAAGGAGGGGCTCGAGGCCGGACTGGACGGGCGTCGGGAGCAGGCGCAACGGGAGGGGAGCGTAGGGCACGCGACGAAGACCGGAAGACGGAGGGCGACGCTCTAGGCCGTCGATAAGGAGCGAGCGGAACGGAACCGGTATTTGTTAGCACCTAGGGCGATCAGGAGGGGCCGTCGAAGGGCGGCCGAAGGTTGGCGAAGTCGGCGGGCGCGGGGCCTGAGTAAGACACACGAGGAGGAGTGGACCGACAGAACGAAGGCTGAAAGGGGATCGAGGGTGGGACAAGGCGTCAGGTATATAAATCTACCCAGCGGCGGAGGAGGAGTCTGTAAAGTGGGGAGAGGGGGGCCCGGTAAGTCGACTCCATGTCTGAACTGCTGCTGCCCAGGCAGGGTGCCCTCCGCCGCCGCCGCTGTGACGGGGTTGTCGGGGTGCGCGGGTCCTGCAGCCCATTGTCGCTTGCCTTGACAATTGACGTTTGCTGTGCGTATCCCGCTAGCTGGTCAATCACGACCCACGCCGTGCTCCTGCCCACACTCACTCAATTCGCGCGAAATATCGCTGGCAATCGGGAGCTGGGATCTGAGTTCTGGGCTGGCGCTTGGCGGGCAGGGGCCCCCAAACGAGCTAGCCGCACGATGCTTGTCCACGGAAGTACCTGGCGGCTGGCACTGTTTGGGTGTGTGACCCCCGCTCTCCCACGCCCGATGCCTGGAACACTCGAAACCGAGCGTGAACGGGAGAGCAGACGGTGGCACTTCAGGTACCCGACATGCCTCGATGACAGGATGTTTTGACAGAGAGACATGCCAGATCTAGCAGTCTTGTGCTTGTAGAACAAGAACGCAGGGTTCTTCTGAACCTTGAGGGACCCTTCAGTTCGAACTAAGCGGCGAGAAACGTCAGGTTCCACCGACCCGATGGTCGTTCTTGCCCCCGTACCTATCTGCTGGTTTGGTGGTTTGATGCGACGATACACATCGTGACTGCCATTGGAACAGCCAGCCTGTCCCGCGATCGGAGACATGATCGATCCAGTAAAGTCGCCTGAGGCGAGAGAGAAAATTGCGCATTCGCCCGCTGATGGAGGTGTGGAATACTGCTGCCACGGAACCTCCCCGGATAAGGTAGGTCCACGGGTAGGGTGGCTTCTGCCTCCGTAGTCGCAGCCCGCACCTTCGTCGTTGAAAATTAGACAGCGGTCGCCCGTCAACCAGCATGCCTCCTCGAATTGGGTTTCAATTCTGGAATGACGAAGGCTCACTGATAACGACCCGTGTCATCCGTTGAACAAACGCCTGTTTCTGAGGATCAATAACCTCGATCAAAGAGCTTTCGCAGCCGCAAACAGTAAAATCTTATTATTTTCGAGTCTGTCGTCGGATGGTTGCGAATTTCCATGTGCAACTGGAGCTTGACGACCAATGGGAGGGCGCGATAGCGATCCAAGATGTGAGCTTGCCTGGGGTCGAGCGGCATTTTCGACGCGTCTGGCCAGCCGCTCATTCGCCTCGTCTTGCTAAGCTTGGGACCTGAGCTGAGACTGGCCGCTTATTGCAGGTGTGTACCCCCACTGAAGAATTTTTCTCTCAATGTCGTGTCTGCAGGATTCGAAATGGACTTTCATCGCTCTCGCCGAAGAACGAATGTTGAAGCTCGCATTCCAACAAGCGCGCAGCTGTCTGTTTTGAGATCAGAAACGACTGAAACCCACTCGGACCATTCATGCCCACATCCACAGCGCGATTTTGATAGCGCATTTTGCGGATGGGAGGATGGCAAGGATGGGAATCGTGGGTACGAAAGCCACACAGGGCTTGGACCAGCCAGAGGTTGTTGTTACGTTTTGTATCAACGAAAACGTTACGTAGCGACGCCTTGCGACGACCGTGAACTCGACCCTCAAACGAATCATCATTCATGATTTTGATCCATTTCTTCTAGACGGCTTCTATGCGCTACCTGTACCTGGCTCTTACGAACTTTGTGCCCGCAGCCCCTCTTGATTCATCGCAAAAGATGCTGGCAAAACGACGTCACTTCCCTCAACTGGCACCTGCAGCCCCGGCACTTGGCTTTCGCTGCCCAGAAGTTGATAACAACGCCTGCGATCCCCTTTCTCGGTTCAAGCCGAGGCCAGCTCGCCCAAAGCGGGGAGAAGAGTTTTCCTCCTGCAGACGCGCACCCCGAATGCAGTCGGGACACCCTCCTCACACCCCCCCAAGAAAGGGGAAGACAGGTCCTTGCTCTCGAGATTTCTCCCCTCCAGTGGCGTTTGCATTGGCTGGTTGGGGAACGCGCCCAGTAGCGTGGCTTGCCTGTATGCACCCCAGAGTGCGGCATCAGAGTGTGGGCAGATCCCAGTCCAACCCAGCTGAGGGCTCCGCTGAGCAGCGGCTGCCAAGCCTTTCCTTATCTCTGGCACCTCGCAGCCAATCAGCGGCGCGCGGGATTGTCAAGCAAATCTGTAAATTTCGCAAGGTCCAGGGTACTTGCGACCGGGGTTTTCTTTGCCGTGTCCGCGCCGAAACACGGGTAGCGGTACGAGTCCACGATCAGCCCCGGTTTAGAGTCCTGTGTAGCGACTCCAGAAGGGAAGGATGCTATTCTGAGATCGCATTCCGACCCGGGCCCCCTGGCGAACCTGACAGGAGGACACCACCGCAGACTGCAGGGACTTTCGTCGATCGTTCGAAACGAAAGATCATGGAAGATGTCAGGCAGGCAGGCAGCAGCGGGAATTTAACAGCGCCAGATCACTCTGACGACCGAGCTTCTTCTCCTGCTTCTCGTCTGACCGAGCAGCAGCAGCAGCGTCGTCTTTGGCATTGGCAACCAACCATCCCGCCGCGAGAAAAACACGGGACCCTTAAATCTCCATTGCAATCCCCAGATCCCACTCTGCGCAACAACGCATCCCTTAGCCCGCCGCACGCCGCGCCCTTGGCCGTCCCATCTCGCTGAACCGGTCTCCATAATAACTACTGCACTGTGGCGCAGGAAACAGCTGATGCGACGGGGAGAGGGAAGGCAGAAAGAAGAAGAAGTCTTGCCTGCCGGTGAGCATAAGTAAATAATCCATAATTTTATCACGGACCCGTACCTTGGGGTCCATCGTTCGGTCGACGACCCCTGATCGCGTCATTGGGCTCAAGGGTTGTTGGAATCGGACCCGTAGATCGTCCCGAAATACTTGTTTGGGTGATGACATGATTTTGGGAGCTTGTCTCCTGAGAGGCGCTACAAAACTTCGAAAATATGGAGTGCCGAAGTTGGAGTTGAGGCTCCAAGGCTTGACTCACGGGCGAGGGGATGGGTTGGGATGTTTGAGGTAGACATCACTGGGTTAAGCACAAGGATATAGAGTTGGACAGATGCAATGTAGACAGGCACCAAGTGCTTTAGGTTCTGAGGTCTTGGATAGTACTCGTCACGTCAGGCCTCCCTCTCCTGATATCAACGCGTCAAACTGAAGTGAGGCTATACTGAGCAGGTATCCACTGTGCATAAGTAGCCGCCCGTCGGTGGCCCTCTCGGTCTGGCGTCCCCCACGAACTTACCACTCGCCCGGGCTTCAGGTCCAAGCCGACCCCGTACCTTACCTCCTCCTCACCCAGTACCTACCTACCTTCCTACTCCCACCCGCAGACGGCACGACAGCTCGCAGTCTAACCCCAGAGAGAAAAAGCCAAAATGTCCTGTCTGCCAACCCATTGGTTCCTTTCCCGTCCGTTCCTGTCCCATCCCTTCCCTTCCCATCCCCTACTTATCGTAAACCCACGCCCCCTACTCTCCCACCGCACAGCACTCATACAAGGCAGCCAATAGTCCCGCCGCTAATACCAATACCCATCCTGCCCGCGCAGTAAGTAAGATACCAAGTAATATAATACACAGCCAATGGCCCCATCTCGCTCAGGAAGCAACAAAAAAAAAGGAAATGAAATGAAATCACACCCGCCGCGCGGTGCTCATGGCGGCGGCGCCCCGTCCTCGACTTGGGCGTCCAGCGGGTACTCCCCGTAGCACGCGTGTTCGAACCTCGCCAGCCCCGGCATTTTCTCCTGCTCCTCAAGGAACGCGCCCAGTTCGCACCACCCGTCTACGCGTGAGGCGTTGCAGGCTGGGAGGCTCCAGCCTAGCGGGATGGTGCGTTGGTTGAGAACGAAGTGAACGTATCTCGTTTCCGGGCCAGAGAGGTAGGCTGTGCGGTCTGCGGCGAGCGGAGAGGGGGTGCGGATGATTTCAATGTCGAGGCGGGCGCCGAAGGGGGTGAGATTTGTGACGGTGAAGTTGTGGTCGCCTGGGTGAGACGTTGGGTTGAGGGGCTTGGAGAACTGAGTGAGGCCGAAGGCAGTCAGGATGGCGATAATGTTGGTGTCGTGGGAGAAGTCGAGGTACACGCTCTGGTTCAGCGGGAAGGTAACCGTATTGTTGTCGAGCGTGACGTTGATGTTCGACCCGGAATACCCCAGCGTGTGGTTTTCCAGTCGAGCAATAACCTCCTGCTGGTATCCGATGCCCACAGCCCGCCCAGTCGGGCTCCCAAACGAGACATCCCCATAGAACCACAGATCAACCGAGTACTCAAACCCTTTCCACTCCCCATACGTGAACAGCTCGCAAAACTTCGAGTACCCATACGCCACCGTCTCGTACGGACACATCGTCTGCGCAGCATACGTATCCTCCACCGTCCACTCATACCCTTCCACCATCCCCTTGAATCTCTCCGTCGCATCCCCCAAATACCTCCCAATCCACTCCATCGCCGCCTTCGTGCCCCCCTTCTGCACCCTCGCATTCGGACAATTCAGATCCCCCGCCAGCGAGTTATTAAACCCCCTCTCCTCAATCACCACTTCCACCGTCGCATTCCGCGTCCACTCCAGCCCAAAAAACCCCGCCAGGAAATTCTCCGCCGACTTCAACATCCGATCCTGCGTCGTCGTCCGTACAATGATCTTGCTCGCAGGGTTATACAACGCCCCATACATATACGCATGCAGCACCCCCGACTCAAACAGCTCCATCCTCCCCTTCGGCACCAGAATCTCCCCGCCGAGCGCATATTCCCACCCGCTCAAAAACCCCAGCCCGTCCCTAAACTCCACCCCTCCCCTCCCCTTCGCCTCCCTCACCCGCTCCGCAAACTCACCCACATTCGCCCCGCTGGTGGGATACCGCGCCCCGTGCCGTGATAGCATCTGCACCTGCACGACCTCCGCGCCGGCAGGCAGGGGGAACTCATCGACCCCGAAGCCCGGGCTGGGCGTGTACGGCGAGAGATAGCCCATCATTTCAAAGATGGATTTGCCTTGTTTTGGCAAGGCGCCGCCGGCGAGGGGGACGTCGGTTTGAAGAGGGGAGTTAGGGACGTAGCTGGCTTCGGGTTTCCAGGTGCGGGTTTGCGCGAGGAAGGCGGGTTTCCCTGTGGGTGTTGGACCGGCCCACAGCTCAGGGGTGGTTTGGAAGTATTGCGGGACGGAGGAGGTGGTGGTGGGTGGTGAGCAGGGGCAGGAGTTGGGGTTGGAGGGGCAGTGGATGGTGTTGGAGTGGAAGGGAGTGGCGTTGTTGGTGAGGAAGTTGAGGGCGAGACACAAGGTGAGAGCAAGAGTGAATGCTAAGGCGAAGGTCGTCCATCGTCTACTTTTGAAGCTAGTTCCGCGGGATGGTGAGATTGGGATCTGGCTTGGCGGGATATCTCCATGGCTGTCGTTGACATCGGGTTCGGCCTGTGCGACTAATTCATAGACGACGGGGTTGCTTCGAGCGATGCCCATCGTGCTTTGCCTCGTTTGGCGTGCAGGCAGGTTTCGGCGAGCGTGACAATGTCCCCAGAAGAAGAGTGAAAGGAAAAATCGGCGACGGGAAATCCAACTACATCAGTTGTCGTCCGAAGCGCGGCGTCGTAGATGCCAAGGCCAAGGTACGTTGAACGGAGGTGTCTGTCATTGGAGGTTGTGCAGCGGGAACGCGCTGCCTGCAGGTGTGGTCATCATTGATGGGACGAATGGCGAAATTGCTATCCGCACAGTGCGCTTCTGCCGCTTACACCCTCACTCACTCGCCAACTCACACTGACAACTCACTCCATGCACTCTCTAGCAATAAACACCAAGTCAAAACGCTTCTTGACCATTCTACTAGCAAGTAGTAATACGGTATCTAATCCATCACGGCCCGAAATATCTAAAAGACAATAAAATTGAAGCAATGGGCAATGCGCTGACCTCCGCCTCGAAACGGGCCCTCGTAGAAAACTAAGCAACTTGAAGTGCGCCGAGGGTATCAATGGGTCCGCCCCTCCTATGATATGTCCTATCGACATTGACATTATTCCTTCCGACCAACGCCATTGCAACCATCACATATAGCCAGCCTTGTAGCTCGACGCCAATCCCATGCCATTCCCTATCCCTATGACTCGCTAGAAAATCATCAAGTCTTCATCCCCCATTTGTCGACAAATGTCGTACATCAAAATCGTGTGGTCGACGTAATGTAGTATGAGCCGATACCACACCGGTGGCAGACGCCCGTGTTTCCCATGGAGGTCAAGCCCCCGTGCCTTGGGATCCGGGACTGGTGACATCGCGATGCCATGGAGGGCACACAGCGGCCTCACTCTCTTAACTTCGTCGCTCCGCCGGGGTAGCACCCAGTCGACTCGAAATCCCCGCCGCACCGATACCCCGTGGATGCTCCTTGACGTCTTTGTGAGCGTCAAAAGCGCCACCCGGCCGTGCATCGCCCCCGCCACGACCAGATTCAGCTCCGGCACGTGGAGGAGCATCGACACCCGCTCCGAATAGTGCCGCGCAAGGTCCCAGGGCTCGTTCCGCCGGTTGTGGTGGTTGTGGTGCGTAAGTACGCTCTTGCAGATGACACCCGTCCCGTGGGGGTCGAAGGGCTGGAGCTCGACGTCCGTACACTGGGTACGAAGCATCGTCATGTTCTTGGCGATAAAGGGCGGAAATTTTGCGTGCTGGAACCTGATGGACTTGGTGTTGTGCGTCCGTGTGAGACTGTCGTTTGCGAAGGTTATGAGCCCGGAAGCACTTCCATCGAGCGGCGGTGTCTGGCCAAAGCTGGGAATGATGGCTCGCCCGAGGTGCACCTCCGAAGAGATATCGCTGATTGCAGACCCTTCCGGACCGCGATGGTTGATCAAGGCAGCCCACCGGGCATCCTGTATGGGGGGCGTTCCGCACCGGGGTCTACCTTGCGTCTCATTAGAATCGTCAGCGTCATCGCTATCGCTCTCCATCATGTCAGACCAATCTTCATCCTCCTCATCCGGCATCTCCACCTCCTCGCCAAGGCTACCATCCGCGGTCGTATGCAACCCTTCGTGGGCCCTCATGTATGGCCCACCCATCTGGCGTTGGCGTATGAAGTCCACAGGGTTGGGGGCGAGATCACGGACGTAAAAGAGGCTGCACGTCGTGTCCAGCCACGCCTCCGAATCGGGACTCGATACTCCGGGCCGACCGGTACTGGTACTTCGTATTATCTCGCTCGGAGGCACGCCTAAACTCTCGGAAAGGGACCCTGTGTGTTTGAAGCTGCTGTCTGGGAGAACCAGCACGCTCCATCCGATATACCTACGCAGCATGAGCAAACTGTTCATGTCGACTGTGCCCCCTAAGCCATTACCATACCTGTGATTGACAAGCCCTCTAGTCGGGTTTGGAGGGTATAGAATTGGATGGCTTCCAACCTTCCAAATGTCGAATATCCACGTGTTGCCGTCGATATCAATGGCGACGACCTTGTCGGCATAACCACTCTCGTCATCACAGAAAGCAATAGAGGGCATATTCCGCCCTTCAGGCCCTGCCGGCAGCAGGATTCTCCATGTCCGAGTCCTCGACTGAAAGTGCTTCTCGAGCTCCAGAGCCGTTTGCCCCGACCACACTTTTGGCGAATCGTCGTGCTCCAGGAGGCAACTTTTTTTCGGGTTGTCGTTCATCGCAAACGCAAAAACTGTGACTTCGTGTCGGTTAGAGCTCACGGCCAACAACCTTGACTGTTCGTGGATCGCCAGCCCCCAAGCCGACAGTCCCACGTTGTCATGAAAGAACTCTCTCGGCGGTGTTGGCCTCCCCGGCGCTCCGCCATCCCTATTTGTGTTCGCCCTAATAAACCGGGCTATCAAATGTGTATAGTACGCCCCGACATCGCCGTCGTCAAAGGCAAAGAAGACAACCTCCAGGTTGCCGAGATTCCCCACCGTGATGCTGTTCATCTGGTGGGGAAAGTTCCTATCAATCGATCCGCCCAGCATCTTCGCAACCTTTGTCTTCCTAGGACTGAGTATAAGCGACGGCGGCGGAAGGATCTGCGGGGCCTTCTTCGGTTGGAACACGTAGATCTTGTCCTGGTACGCCGCGAAGTAGAGCTGCTCCCCATCAGCACTCGTCCCCTTCCTGCCCCCAGACCCCACCAACTAACCAAGCCACTCACATTATACCGTTGCGACATCGTCGTCAAGTTACACCTCAACCTCGCCATCCTCGGAAAGCCCTGGTGTGTTTGCTGCTGCCCCTGCGGGTGTTGATGTGTGGTATCCTCCCCCAGCGCAAACCCTCCCTCCTCGTACGCCTCCCCCTCAGGCTCGGGAGGGTTCTCCGAAATGGGAACCTCGATCGTGCCCTCGTCCACATCCTCATCACTGACCCCATCATCCTCATCGCCATCCTCCTCGTCCTCGTCCTCATCCATATCCATAAACGTCGGGTGCGGGCCTTCGTAGACAAACGTTCTGATATCCTCGAGGACATGCGGGCCGAACTATCACCAGCAACGACATAGTCAGCACCATTCTTCCATCTTGCACCACTTCAAGACGCTCCTGCAACAAAATGACACAACCAAACAAGCCAAATATACAACTCAAACCAAACCAAACCACCAAACCAAACCAAACGAACAAACGAACCGAACAAACACCCAACCCCAACCTCTACAACCTAAAAAATACAAATACAAAACCACTTACCCGATCCCCCGCCGTCTGCACATGGCACGTAGCTCCCACATGCACCTCCTCAAACCCCCTCGACCTCCCGTTCGCCCCCCTCACATCATCGCTCCTCTCGTCCATCGCACCGCACCGCTACGTCAAGTATACGATCCGTCTCTTTCGTATCTGTAGGTATCGCACCCCCACCTCCACCATGACTTCCTGCGTCTGTAGGGTCCGTCGCCGCCCGCGGTGGGCGAAATCGGAAATCGAAAATCGATCGAGCGTTTGTTGCGTTTGCAGCGAGCAGATGTGTGATGCTGCCAGCTGCCTCGGAGAGAGGGGCAATGCACGAAGTTAGGTCACTCGATTGATTGCCACCACCTAACTTACCCACTGGGCAGTTATCGATAACGCGATAACTTAACCCTGCCGGGCTTGCCAAGTGGAAAGTGGGGAACGGACGGCCCACGGGATGCATTGTGCAAGGGGAGCTCTCGAGTCCACCGCACTCTACCACTCAATAACGCGGGGAAACTCCACCAACTGGCAGTCTCCACGGGGCCACGATGGGACAAAGACATCACCTGTGCAGACTCGAGATGAAGTGGTACAGACAGACCTTTTCAAACTGGAAGGCCCAAAGTTCACAACTTAGAAACTCCCAACGCTCACAATTCAATTGCGTACCTATTCCCATTCCCATCCCTAACACCAACCATCCCATATGTAATCCGTAGTAATGCCTCGCTGGCAATGAAAATCACTCGCTCTACCTAATTCCCTTATTCCTGCTTGGTATCACTAAAACCACGATTTGATCCCTTCCTTTCCTAATCGCCAGTCCATGCAGACAGACAGTCTCCCCACCTCAGGCCACGCAACAGGCCTGCCAGGTCTTTCTTAATGAGAACCGGAACCTTAACGCTCGTAATAATGCTAATGGCGCATGCTGTGAGCAACCATGATGGTAAGAAATGAGACCTCCTTCTTCCGAGGACTCGGTCATGACCTTATCAATTCCGTCATGTCCTTCATTCGGTAGTCAAGCACGGGCGTATTCCAGTCGTCCTCGACCAGCGCGTATGACTCCTTCGCGTTCTCTTTCGGTTTTCTCGGGTTGATGGCCCAGTACCCGAAGTCGGCGTCAATAGCTTTGAGGTACCGCATCAGGTTCTGCCAGTAATTCGCGTCTCCCTCGCTCGGCTTGTCGGGCGCGCCAAACTCGCCGATCCAGACCGGAGCCAAGTTGCCCTCGACGAGATATCCCCAGTTTTGTCGCATCGACTTGACGAACGACGGATAGCTCCGCTTGGCGTAGCGGCCCCCCATGCTTCCCCATCCGCTCCAGGCATACACATGCGCCGAGTACACCACGCGGTTGTCCACGTCGAGCTTCACAGGCCTCTCGCCTGCGCCCGCCAGGTCGTTGCTGGACTCCGTCCCTCCCACAACGATCAACCAGTCCGGGTTCATCTTCAGGAGCGCGTTGCCCGCCTTCTCGGCAGCCGTAGCCCATCTATCCCACGTCATGGTGCCCCACACGCCGCGCACCTCGTTGCGCAGGTCCGCCCCGATGACAAGCGGGTTGTTGACAAAACGTTCCATGACCGTCTTCCAGTGCTCAATCCAGTCGTCCTCCGTCTGCCGGACTCGGCACAGCGGCCCAAGGTGATCGTTGGCCCAGCCCGCATCACACGGGTCGGCACCGCAACACCACGTCGCGCTCGTGATGTGGTCGTTGACAATGACCGCGATCCCCGCCTCCGTCAGCGCGAGCACCACCGCCTCGAATATATCCAGAGCCCGCAGCCCTATCAAGTCCGGATTCGCCGTAAGCAAGTGTGGTAGAATATGCGGATTCGACATGACCATCTCGTCGCTGTACGGCATCCGCACGCTGTTGAACCCAAGGTTGCGGATCAGCTCCGCAATATCATTCCGGTGTCGCACGTCCAGCCCACCAGGAATGAACAACTCGTCGCTCGCTCCGTACCAATTGACCGAAGCAAGCTTGAACCGGCGGCTCTTCTGATCTACAATGTCGCGACCCTTAGTCCTCAGCGGCAGCTCGAAGCCACCGGGCTTGATAAATGAACCCTCAACAGGCGACGGCAACGGCCGCTGGCTGAACAGACGAGACCCCGGATCGGGCGTCCAGGGCATGTTCATCGCCTTCTCCGTCTTCCAGAACCTGTAGAACAAGCTGCCCGCCACCATGGCGAGCAGCAGCACAATCATCCGCGCCGTGTTCGACTCCATGTTGAATCGGCGGTGGAGCGACCTTTGTTGCTTGTGATGGGGGAACAAAACGTTATCGATATTGTTCTCGTCGTCGTCTTCGTAGGGCGGCGCGGGTATTCGATACGGGCTATCGTATGTGTATCCGACAGCGGAGCCGGAGCTGGTGCTGGTGGTGGCTTGTCGTTCTTCCGGCATGAGGCGCTATCTCTGCTGCGAATCTACTCGAGAAGAAGAACAGGTCGGCTTCGGCGCCATGGTTCAATCCATAATTGGACTAAGCAAAAAACCAAGTCCAGTCCGCGCCGGGGGTGGGTGGGAGAAAGTGTGGGTATTTAAGGCGTAGTCCAGTCAGTCAGTCAGTGCTGGCTGTCAGTTTACGGTACGAACTAGCCAGCGAACGGGCTGCCCCGGAGGTCAGGTCGGCCTAACAACGCACACTGGACGAGTCGGTGAGACTTTGTCTGACTGAGAGCCCCCGACTGGGGCTGGGATGGAAAAGCGCAAGCAAGGATTGCCGAGGGCTTCCGGTGTGTGCAGATGGGGCTTGACAACTGACAATGCGTGCGTGCCGTTGAGAACAACAGAAAAAAAAGAAGGGTGCAACACTGGGATCGGATGCAGCTCGAAGGATTGCCTCGTGCCTCGCGCCGCTCGTAACTTTGGTGTCCGTCCGCAGCCAGCCCGGGTTTCCTTGTTTGCAACCACTGGCAATTCACTCGCGACTGCGCAGCAGGCGGGATGGAACTTCTAGCGCGCGGAGGTCACGCACTCCCCGCCACAAGGGCCCCCCTTTCCCCCTCTCCCGTCTCAGATCTCGCAGCAGAACCTGTCATGGGGTTCGCATCACACAGTCGCCATTGCCGGTCACACATACACCTAGCCAGATGAAAAGGTCTCGATAGTTTTTGGGATGCATGGTATTTTGGTATCTCTATACCAGGGCGCTCTGCCAATCCAATGGCAGCTGGCAGCGCCAATTCCCCTTCAACCGCTGTTCGGTCGGGGCGTCCTTCCTTCCTCCCATTGGTACGTTACAGGCTAAGTGCGTCCAGTACTGCGTACAGTGTATAAACAAGAGATCGAGAAAAAAGAAGCCCGCGTGCTCTATCCGCTTTGAGGCCATTCCCTCATCAAGCGCCTGGTCATTTGTCATCACATCTCCATTCCATTCCACTGGAGGTAGAACCCTTGGGCTTCGCGTGTTGTTGGCGGCGGCTGCCTCGGTCTCCGAACCGTCCGATGCGCTGACAACGCACCCGGCAAGTGGTGGATTTCGCCGTTCTTTGCAGCTGTCATCCATTCCGAAGCGCGAGGGCCCCGTACAACACGGCAGCGCCGCCCCCCACAGTTTCCCGAGAATCCCGAGCCTTCCGGCGCATCCGCACCCCCGGACACTGGAGGCAGACTCATCACAAAATGCGAGCCCGCCATCCATCCATAAGAAGCAACGCGCGCGCATCGCGGCTTGCCTCTGTTGGTCTGATTATCATCCACTCTGGTCTCTTCCGTAAAACCCGTTTCTGGGTGTCTTCCTTGTTGGTTCCCTTTCCTCTTTATCCGTTTTGTCTAGGTCCGGTCCGGTGTGGGTGAGACGGGATCTGCCACACACACACCAATCGAAAGGCATGCGGGGAGTCGCACAGCACGTACAAATATCGAAGGTGACTGAAAAAAAAAAAACATCGAACCATACGCAGTCGGGTGTGCGTTGTCGATGGTCGTACCATGTCGATACATGGCTAGGGGCAATAGATGCCGCACGTGAGTGCGTTGTAGGATCTTGGTGATAATGGCCTTGTCGATGGCCACGGGTGTAAGTTGTGGATTTTTCGATGGTTACTTCTTCTCCTTCATTCGTCTTCGTCCTTTATATCCGGTTGAGACCCAAGGGATTGACATATTCGTCCTGTTGGTTCTGCCCCGGTCGGGCATACGTCTCTCTCGCATCCCAAGTCACCGTCTGTGGCGGCCTCGGGCTCGAGAACGACCTCACCGGCGCGTGGTATCGTGCGGTGTGGCCAAAGTAATCGGGTGTCCTCCGGCCATCTTGGTTGGCGGAGTCTCTGCCGGAGTCTCGGAGCGACGACGGGCTCCTCAGGGGTAACTTAGCCGTCGGTGAGACAGGAGTCACTACGGAGGGTGTTACTGCTTCGTCCATTGGTTTCCCGGAATCATCCCGGGACAGCATCTCGTACGAACGTGTGTCTTTCTTGAAATCCTCTAGCCGTGCATCGACGGAGACGAATTCCTTCTTGTTCTTGTCAGAGAGGGGGCCCATGAGCATGTCACGCCATCCCGTGACCATGGACCAGCGGCCGAGGAGAAGGGCGAGCCAGATGCCGTTCATCTATATCATCGTTAGAATCAAGAGTCACTCAGATCTAGCCAAGATGAAGGGGGGAAGAATTACCGCGAGGAGGAACAACACCGCTCCCACAGTCGGCATGTTGACAACGAGCGGGCTCGCCTTATCCAAGCACAAGTCCTTCTTTCCGCCGTTGAAGAAGAGACAAGTGATCCATTCGCTGGCAATGCTCGAGTCGCGCTTGACTGCCTCCACTGTGTTGTCCTGGAAAACGAAAACGATGGAGAAAAAGATGACGTCGGTGATGATGATCAAAACGATGGCAATGCCTCTCCATTGCAGCTCGATCACGCGTCGTACTCGCCGATAGGCCTGCTTGGGCGTCATGGTTCGGATGCTGTTGGTATAAGATGGCAGGCCGGAGCCCTCGGTCGAGGAGCTGTTGTCGGCGAGCGAGGCGAGATAGACCTTGATGCAGTATCCAAAGGTCGCGAACTGGATGATGATGGTTAGGCCCGCGAAGACCAGCAGGGGGATCCAAAGATCCGCCAGGCTGTTCTTGTGGTTGATGTGGCACGTGGATCCAAATCGGAACGAAAATCCGCTGAAGACGATGGCGAAGACGACGCCCAGGATGGGGATGCCCCAGCCGGTGGCCTGAGAGAACCACATGAAGTTACGCCCGACCACGACCTGCCAGCAGATCTGCAGGTGCAGGGACAGAGCCCGCAAGAACACCCACATCACTCCCGCCCAGCCGCCCAGGATAAGAAAGGTGCCCGACGCTGCGCAAACCGAGCTGGTTTGCATTGCGTGAGGCGTGATAGCATCGTAGCACTCCTCTGGTTGAGCCGCCAGGGGGATCACGAAGCCAAGCTGCAGCGAAGGGAGTCAGTTCCTCGTCTATCCATCAGATATCAGGGGAAAATGCAAACATACACTCATGAAGAGAACTGCTGTCGTCAAGCAGATGCTGAGGTAATGCCGGAACGTCTTCTCGACGGGGAGGACTGCCCACGACACCAGGAGCGCAACACATGCAATGACACCCACAACCGACACCCATTGCGCTGCCGTCCCAATGGTCTGGAAACTGTCGGGATATGCCCAGTCCGTCATGGGACATGGCAGGCAGCAGGTGATGCCATTGGGGAGTTGTCTGCATAGTCTTCCCTCCACAACTGCAAGACGTCGTTAGCAACCATGGCCGGCGCAGCCAGGTCAGAGCAACTCACAGCCCCCCAAATCAAAGAGAACATCTTGGAGAAAAGGCGGAGGACACTGGTTGACCGCCGTCCTGTTCGCCATGTTGATCACTCGCCGCGGTGTAAGCGGAAGCGCGTCGTGTTCGTTTCGTAGGATTCCCTCGACTCTTTCCACATAAACCCCGTGCTGACTTCAAGTCGCACTGGTGGCCCTTCCCAAACCCAATTCACTGATCGGCTCTGGTGTGCGTATGCGTGTGTTTGACTCAACTCGTCTCGGGTGATATCCGATGTATAAGGCGCGTACTAGGTATCGTCGGGTGGACTGTCTCGGCTCGCTCGTACTACGTATTAGATGCCACTACCTAAGCTGGTGGCATGGCTGTGTAAGGAAGAAAGTATACAGAGAAGGAGAAGTCTCAAGCAAGGAGAGGGCTTGGATTGTGCATCACGGAGAGCGAGGGCCGACGAGGGTGGCAAGGGTTACATAGAAGAAGTTCGAGAATCGACTCCCATCGTGGGAGACAGGCCAGCCGAGGGGGGGGCTGGGTCATATGTACGGATGTACACTCCCATGGGAATCCATCCACAACAACGCGTCCATTCGACGTCCCTCTCGAGTGGGACAAGGTACCTGCGCAGGAAGCAGGGAAATGGGGCTTCCATGTCTGGAGCTGCCCTAGCCAGAGAAGGCGAGAGGGTCCACGCCGGACCTGGGCGGCCGTTGGCTCGACTGGAGGCGATTCTGCGGGGCGACCTGCCATCGAGTCTGCTTGGGCGTTCGGGTTGTCGAGCTGCCATGCTGCCAGACCACAGACCACTCCCAACGAATGGCGCATCTCACCCGAGGTTACGTCCCTGATGATGAGACCAGGGGAGCCAAAGGAGCAGGGATCCTTGAGGGTGCCGGGGTCGTCTCGTGGAGGGGAGGGGCAGGCACTGGGGCCGGGGGGGTACCGGGGGGGCGAAGACTTGCATGGCCGACATGGCTGGCTGACCGTTCGACCAGGGCCGAGATGCCTTTCGGTGGATTCCGCTTGCCCCAACTCGGCCGTCTCTCCGCTTCGCACTGTCCAGGGCCTCCAGTTGCGCCATGGGGCTTCACGAATACCCCGCACGCTGCCAAACAGCGGTGGAGGGTCTGACTGAACAGCGCTGCAGAGACAGCCCAGCCCGTCACAGCGACCGACAGACAAGACCGGCGACCGAGGACTCCATCTCGCTGGGCAGCACAGCAGAGAATCTGCCGCGTGCGGTAGCTGCCTCAACCGACTTCGCATGCAAAAGGTGAACCGCACACGGCACCGCCCACCGGTATGCCCGCAGGCTGCCGGTAGCCGCTTCAAAGTTCGAACATCTATCCAACGTTGCGCCTCTCCTTTGGCGCTCAGGAGCGGGAAGAGGGTCCTACAGCGGGGAGCACCGAGGAGCACCGAGAATTCGGCCTTGGGACGATAACGATGGAAAGGATGGATGCTACTGCTTCAGAGTTAGGTCGATGCCGCGTCTCCGTACCGAGAGCCGACAACAGATGTCACCGTTTGAATCGTTTGCTGGGTGGTGTCGCCTTCATGTCTGAGACATCGATGCCCAGCTCGGCAGTCGTCACATCGCCCTGTTTGGCGTAAACGAGGGTCGTTTTTTTGGTTCCTTTGCAGGCTTACTCTTCGCTGACCGCTGGTTGAAAGCGTCACGATGTCAACGCTGCCTCGTGGCCTCGAAACAGGCCCTTGGCGCGACTAGCATCCCGGGCGGAAGCCGATCAAAAGAAAGCAAAGATCGTGAACCCCAGAACGGAAGAAAGCGTGATTCAAAATGCCAGTGCTGGCTAGGGCTATCAAGCCATGACGTCGAGGCGGGGTCGCCGTTTCTGGTCGCTCCTGCCCTCTCGGTCGGTGAAGCAACCAAGGTGAATCTCTGTGTTAATATCGTCAGTGCTATTCGACGCCGTCCAGGCAAGCTGGAGGCTTGAGGCGGTGTTTGGCGATGGCTGCCTCTTGCTGCACGATGCACGCCTCACGGGATCTTTCTTCGTGCATTCACGCAGTATCAAATTGACTGGCGGACAGACCTCCAAATCCGACCATAGACATCGCAACACCTCAGCACTGCAGCACCTGCTTTTCGGGGCGTGCGGGCTCTGAATTGTGTCCAATCTCCCAATGCAAGACCACATTAACCAGCAAATATCAAACTCTTGGGCTTCAATCTGGAGCCTTAATTGTAGGGCTACCAATGGCCCGGGGCTGCCGTCGAGCTCTTGTGCCACCACCATTCGCATCGTGGGGGATCCGGGGAAGCTGCCACGGCAGAAAACCTATATTTACACTCAAACTACCTTGTCAGGCACCCGCTGCCAAAAGAATTGACAGAGCTAACGGCCTGCGGGAGGCAGATTCCCATGCGGATGGGTTGGGAAAAGTTCCCAGGACTGGTTCCTGTCTATTTTTCCAAGATTTGCTTGAGGTGGTCTGTGATTTCAGCGTCCTGCAATAGCTAAATGAAGCGGAAGAGGAAGGACCCTTTGCACACTGTGCGACCGGGGGCACTTGCCCTTGACCTCACTTGGTTCGCTCGATCTCGACCCCCCGAGATTGTGTTCGATGCGAGCTCATGCCAAGAACCTCTCAGAGCGCAGAACACCAGCTCCTGGATTTCACTGGCTTCGCGACCGTCGCTTGCTCACACCACTCGCGCGCTCCATCCCGTCGAGCCCGTGTTCCTGTTCGACACCCCGCGCTGACCAGAAGTCCCCCGCCACGAGGGAGACATGTTCTGGTTGTCTGTCGCCGATCACCAGGTCTCGTCCTCCCCTTCGTCTGCAAAGTCTCTGGTACTTATTTCGCCGGATGAGACGCAGTGATTCCCGCCCCACGAGGATCCAAGCATTTCCCAAGAACCCAGCTTGTCCGTGCAACATCTCTCAGTCCAGGCACGCTTGAACCACCGCATGATTGCACGACGGCGAGAGGGTGTGATGCTTTCCGGGTCGCAGCACGCCTATTTCCCGTTCTCACCAGCGAAGGCTGGGCTCTGCCATTGACCAACCAGCTTCATTTTTGAGGGAGTGACCGAGCATTTCGCGACGCACCGCGACTGCTTCCCGCACCTCCCCCAACTCTAAACTCGACCCGACCAGCAGTGGCGAAGATGGAAGCGAGCCGTGATAGCGTCGAGTCGCCCGCCAGTTTTTCGGAGTGGAGAGTTCAATGGCTTCTGTCCAGATACACTCAATTACACTTGAGGCGCCCTGGCGAGAAGCGTTCCGTCCCTAGAACCCCACCGATGAACCGTTGACGCCAACCGTCAAGACCAAGATCCTTTTTCAAGTGGTCTTGCAAGCCCGCTACGATATCGTTGTTCTCATTGGCCCAAGCCGCTTGCCTCCATCACACATTTTTCGACTGGCCCCCCTCCAAGGGGCGTTCCAATATTCACCACGGTCTGACCGTCAGCTCGTTGCAGACCTGCGGGTTTTGATGAAGCCCAGCAAACTCGGCCTTCAGTTGGTTGTCGAAATTGAGAGCAAAACGCACAAAAAGGAGCGTTGCCGCATCCCGCGTTTCTTATCTCCTTTTCGCCTTGTTGTGTTTGACGATAGTGCGGAGGCGACCTCGCCTACCTACACAGGTCTCGAGTGTGTTGCAGTTCATCAGACGAGTATGTGTCCCCGCGGTCGTCGTAGGTCACCTGGGTTGGAGCACTCCAGGTACACCAAATTCTTTCCAGGAGCTCCTGGTTTCACCACCTCTTGGTTCCTGCAACGCATCAACGCTTCTCAGCAATCGGTTCGCTTGTCGAGATCCTCCAAGTCGAAGACGACGCGAATTGTCAATCTCGGGGGCCTAGTTATATGCCAGTTCCGGGCTTTTGGGAGCTGTGCCGTATCATGCTCTCGTTGGAGTGGTCACAATGCGAGGCAGATCCCGACTCGCGTGGCTCCGTCGAGGCAGCACCATAGAAACATATCATGTTTCTTGATCGCGTCACACGAAGCAGCGCTTCATCGTATTAGGTCCCGGAAGGTGTTGGTCGCCGAGGAGGACGCCTTGGCTTCATCGCTGAATCCTCGTCGCTTTATGCTGCTGACGACGAGGGAGATTAATCACTGCGACTTACTGAGACGGCGCCTCTGACAGTCCATTGGGCCAGATCTGGGCAAAACAAGTCCCGAAGCCTCGCGAGAGGCACTTCAACGAAAATACGACCTCACACAACAGCGGAGAACCTAGCCAATCCCTCCAACAGGAAAAGCATGCGAAAGAAAATCAGATCCGTGCATTCCACTGCAGTCTGCAGTCCAAATGCAAGACGACCTACACCGAGGTGGCCATGCAGAGGCTGCCTCGGCTGGGATGCAGGGCACGCACCGCAGCGGCAAATCGACTTCGGCGGTCCTTTTCTAGAAGACGCCACCGAAGGGACCGGGACGCCTCCTGAAAGCCCGCCTGCCCGCCCGGAGCATACCCTGCACACGGCTCGGGATCAATTCGGCGATGCCCCCCTCCCCCCCTCGCTGTCCCGACCGGCCTGCCCACCCACGTTTTTCTGGTTGGCCAGAATTATTTTTACAACCCCGAAGCGGAAGGGAAATGCGTGCTTACAGAAAGCCACATTGTTTCATTTCCTGAGTGTTCCTGAGCTTTGGGAGCACTGTAAATCCCGCGCCGACAAGTTTCCCGGAACTCTGCAATCGCCTGCCGTCGTTGCGTTGGCAATATACCTCAAACTTGATCTTCACTTGGCCAGGAGGATTCAATACGGTACGCTTCTGTTTTTAGATCCGTCAAAATTGTCGGTCGTTGCCGTCGAAGTTCTGTTCTGTTCTGTGATGTCGATGTTGCACGTTCTTGTCTCCTGCAACTGCACTGACAATATGTTCTGTGCAAACAAGGACCTAACCAGGCACGGAAGGAGGGAGATGACGTTGCAATGGGTGGTTTCCTTCCCGCTGTTCCTTCGTGCACGAAAGGCTGCTTGATCGTCCAGAACGCGTCATTTGGCTTCTGCCCAGTGGATACTTGTATCGCGTTTCCGTTGTCTTGAGAGGAGATCGCAGCACGTTTCTTGTGGACACAGCAAGAGTCGGGTATAACTTTCACTGTCGGATGTCAAAAGGGGCTTGTTGGCGACCAGAGGACAGTAACACCGCTGGCTGGCCTGAACTCGGCCACTCGGCATGGGCCCTTCATGCGTCTTGACTCTCTGTCTCTCAGCACAACATTGAGGTTCCTCACTGTGGCATGACACAGCGCGCGGCAAGTTGTGGTTCGCGGCACTCGTACATGCATCCGTGTCACCTTCTTTCATCACCGCATCACCGCATACATACCGCGTCGCCGGCATCGACACGCGACGACGCTGTGCTCAGGGGCGGCGAGGCAGTGAGAGCGAACGCTTGAACATTGCGCTGCCGGCACAACGGAACGGTCCAAGAAGAGAGAGTGTGTGTGTGGCGCTAACGGGATTCGGCTCGATCCCCGAACTGCAACGTCCAAAAGGGGGGCGGCAAATCCGCGGCTGTCCCAATGTTGCCAAGGATGCCCTTGCCTGTCATCTTCATCAGTGCTGGAGACCAGATCGGCTGGTTTCCCCTTCATACGTTTCTCTCCAGAGTGTGTGTCTTGGGAGATCCACGGCGTCGTCACGGCGGTACGCGGTGCTGGGCAGGTCTGTCTGCTGCAGGACCCTGAAGTCTGAGACGGCGACCGAAGTGGTGTTGTTTTCGGCGTCGTTTCGTTTCCACCTCCGCCTCATATCACGCCTCTCTGTCTGTACTTCTGGTATGGGATGCACTGTGGTAGCTGCGTGAATGCAGCTGTCCCAGGTCGTGGGGGGAAGTGTGTGAGAAATATCCGCCCAGGCGGTGCTATGGATGAGAAAGGAAGGTATTCGACGTCTGGAATACGCATCCTGTACGGTTCGGAATATTTCCCTATCAGTCAGTTCGACATTGGACAAGGCTGACACGGTCCCTCGAAATTTTATTCTATCAGTCTTGGTTGTCGGTTACGTCTTGCAACTTGTCACCACGGATGGTAAGCAGCGCGCGTGCGTGGTGCCATGGCGGCGGGAAAATGGGCTGTCTTTTTTTCTCCTTTCTTTTTTCGTCTGTTGACCGTGGTATCATCCGGAATAACGGGATGGCTCTGTGGAGAGACGAAGAGGGCAACGTCGGTGACGAGAGCCGACTATGGTCGCAGCACCTAACGGATCGTTCTTCCGACCCAGTTTTCTCCGGTCTCCGTCGTGCTGTGACAACGGCGCTGGGGAAAAGGCCACAAGCTAAGGCAACCACGTGTGGGCGAGTCTTGGCCAGGTTCAGTTCGAAGTAGGCTTGCTTAGCAAGGCTAGGAGGTGTGTGTTTGTCGGTCGGCTACCAGAACCCTCAGACCGCGACCCGCAGCGAGCGTTACAGCCCATTCCTCGGGCGAGCTAGGCGGGCTAGGGAAGTCCTTCCTATGCGCCTAAATCCTCAATGCGAATCGATGCAACCCCAGATCCCAGGGATCGAAGATGAGGTTTTCTCGCTTTTGGGTGGTACACTAGGAAGGAAGGCATGAAAAGCAAGAGAGGGTTTCCGTTTCCGAGGGGATCATGAGAGATGCTAGCTGAGATGCTGGTTGAATTGTTGGTGGTTACCACATTGTGGCGTTGGCGATGTCACGGGTGAGGAGGACGGCATGAGGGCGCGAACGATCGATCGATGAGGTAGTTTGTGCAAGTATGCTTTGCGGTATGACTACGGCCTGTCGGCTCTTCTTGCTGCTTGCTCTACATGATGCGAGTGCTACTGCAGGGGAAAACAAGTAGGATGCGGAGCCTCCTCTTCCCATCAGCACTACCGTAGCGTCTCGGGAGTCTTTTTTTTCTTACTGTGGTATTTTTTGAGCGAATTTTTCCTTTCGGTCTGGGGCTTCTCGCAGGAAAGAAGAGGGGCGGCACCCACAGACATCAGCACTACTGCGTGTTGCCAGTGACAGGACGGTGTTGAGGGCGAAGGAGTGATCTGATCCGGGGCGTTGGAATGGTAGTGGAGTGGGTGGATGTAGATTGTGATGGGCTCGGGCCCCAGGATGGATCGAGCTTGTTCGCCGGAGAGGGATCATCAGCGACTTGCTCTTGAGGGAGCGACAGGTGGAACTAACTGGACTCCACTGAGTCGTGCGGAGGGAGCAGAGGGGGGGCTCGGGGTTAGGGGGTCTTGATGGGGTTGTACTGGTGCTTGTGGTTTAGTGACTGTCAGCTTTGTGAGTTCGCGAGTGCGAAGTCGAGATACACACACACACACACACGCACACACAAGCAGAATTTCATGTCGGCAAATGCAAGTGCATTGTTGCGCACATGTTGTCGTTGGGGGAGGTGATAGCCATGTGATACTGGCTATGCAATGCGTTGAGTTAAGTCTGAGGGGTTTTGAGGGTGCTAGCATGTGAAGCAAGCAGCTCATGAGCAGCAATGCAGCTCGCGATCAATCTGGCATGCTAAACCGATGATGAAAGCAATCCCGATTCCGCATTCTGAAGGAGGCATTGAGCGCCCTGCTCGTTTGAGCATAGCTTTGCTGCAGAGATGGGCGCGCGAATGCACTTCTCCGCACTTCACGAGCTTGATATCTAGGAAGGGGGGGTACATGTGAGAGCAGAGCGAGCAGAGCCGAGGTGGTAGTCGGTATCCTTGGCATTTGATAGACGTTCAAGTTAGCATCAGGATTCAGGACACATCTAGTTGTACATGCTTGCTAGTTGGGTCGGTCGGGAGGATAGGAAATACTTACGCGGAGGGACTTGCGGAGGGATTTTGTTGGGAAGGGGGGCTACTGCGTGTTTGCGGGGACAGCGAGCTGCGAGTTGAGGTTTTGGGGATTGGGAATTGGGATCTGGGTAGGTGTGCAGGTGCATGTGAGTGAGGGTGAGGAAGGCACTTGATGGATAGGAGTGTGGACGGGCAAGTGTCTGGTTGTTGGACTTTGGAAGGGGGGTTGGTGACGTGGTGAGGGTATGGTTTGGGATCTGCGTTGGCTGGGGAGATTCCGACGTTGAAGGGAGTGAGTAAGGCATCTCTTGTTCTGGTGATGTTGATGGGCGTTGGATCTGGTGAGCTTTGTCGTGGAGAGGTGATTGTCCATGGTGGGTTTCTCATTGGACATACATACCTACCTACCTCCGGTAAGTCAGTCAGGCATAAAAAGTGGTTTCTGAGTTGCCAATGGCAATGCGACTCATCACGATAGGGTAGGTCAATACCCCTTGGTGGATGGGGTTCACGGTTGGGCTTGGGAACAGACGAAGGAGCTTCGGAGGTTGCCAGTCAGGTACCGTGCCTACTTAATTACCTACCTGCTCTAGTCCTGAGAGTTGTCCTTGCCTGGTGGTTGACGGCGGCCCTCTTTATTGTCTATCCTCGAGTCTCCGAGCTTGGGTTCTCGTCCTCGGGGTCTGACTGGTATAATTTGAACAAATCATTACTGTCATATGTATATATTTTTGCATACACAATTTTGTGCTGGAGAAGTTGGGTTGTTGTAGTATGCTCGTCTGTGGAAAGGCCAGGCAGGTCACGGTAAGGGCCCATTTATTGAGACACATCACCTGGAGGAACAAGTGAGATAGCTCTCCTTTTCAGAGTCATGCCTGTAGGTCTGTCTCGTATTTCGTCCTTGGTAGCCTTGTCGCTAAACCTGGAAGTATCTTATCGCTATGCCTAACTAGAACTTCAACTTGAAGGTCCTATTTACCCACGTGCGCTGCAAAAGGGACTCAGATCTCGAGTCAAATGCCCTCTCAACTTCACCTACCCTCCTTTGACCCTCTTCGTGTGATAATACGAACCATGACGCTGTAGGGTTCCTAATACTGACGAAACTGAAAGCAGTATCGAGTGAGGGAGTAACTGAATGTTGTTCGTTGAGATCAAGTTACGTAGTGCAGGTACTTCCTTACTTTACCTACATTATGTACATACCTACCAGCATCTAGATACGTTCCAGATGTACGTTGACATCAACCTCCAAAGTCCCCGGGCCCAAAGGGAAGCAAGAAGGGACAAGAGAAGAAGAACTCAGTGTAGCCTTTACGTAGAACATTGCTGCCGTTGATGAAAGTAGCCTGTTGAGAATCTCAGTCACACTACCCCCACCGCACTCAACTACTGGAGATTGCTATACTTGCATTGTAATAGAAACCTGGCTAGATTGCCAGTATATCGCCTTTCAATCGGACCAGGCTTCCACTTACCTCAAGGGTCAGTCGTCACACTGTCACCACCTGGAAGCGACCAACCCCTATTCATCAACATCAGAGGTCGAAGAACGGCGAACTTCTCTCTGGTGCCAACCACCAGCCTGTTAGTCCTGGACTTCTAGGATGTATCTCACCTCCAAAGCTTGCCACCTAGCCACCCACCTGCCAAACCACGACACAAAAACTGCCACGATGAAGTCCGAATCTCGCCCCAGTGCTCACCCAGAGCACCCATTCCACCAAAATTGTGTTGAACACTGTATATTACCGGACTCTCATCCCGCAAGACGAGTTGTTGAACTACCTGTCGTTTTGAGGCCAAGCCAGGGCTAACGTGCCCTGACCAAAACCCGTGGCATACCCTGCCATGCCTGTACCGCGCCTCCAAAGCCCAACATATGGGCGCCAACCACCCATAAGAAACTTAAATGCAAATGCAAAGGTATCATGTCTAGGTAGGTGCTCCGTTTATTTATCAGCCGACCTCCCATCCCGCCGTTATTCCCGTGTCTTTCTCTCCCCTCGCCTCCATGCTTGTTGTTGCCCCCTTTTACCCCCGAGCGTCGTGGAATTCGTCACTGGAATCCTCCGTGTCAGTTCGCTTGAGGCTCGAACCTGGTAAGTCCTTTTTTATATCATTGTGGAAATCGATGAGCGGCCCGCCAGCTGCAGGTGCGCTCGTGGAGGCGAGCATCTCCTGGATCTCTGTCGTGCTCTTATGCGCAGAGTCGAGAGGCGGCTTGACGCTTGCCTCCGGCGACAGCTTTTCGTCCTTTGCTGGTGAGGCTTCGTCATCGCCGAAGTCTATCAGGTCGCCGCCGCCGCTAGAGCGAGGGCGAGCCTCGGATAACGACGCCCTAGGAGGAATAACATGTTTAGGATCCCACTTCTGCCCCGCGATCACTGGGTAAATTGCCATTATTTGCGCTGCTTGCTTCTCCGGAGTGTGTCCGTCTCTGTTCCAAGTTAGCACATTTTGTCACTGACGGACACGTATTTCAGGGGTTCAAACATTTGCGCGTTGATGATCCATTCAAGATCCTCTTCGCCTTCTTCAGGGCCACCAGGACCACCTTTGACTCGGCGGAACAGTCGCGGATGCCAATCGACTCCATCGCTGGCTCTAGCAGCCGCCTCTTCGCGCTGCTCCTCCTCGATCTTGGTCTTCTCATCGGTGGCTAGCTCGTGGTTCCGCTCCTTGACAGCTTGCGCCGTCTTGTACCACAATTTCTGAGATTCCCTATCGTCCTGTTCCTCGAGAGGTCGGCATAACGGCGGAGTAGGTTTAGCTCGGTGTGCGTTGAAAAACATCTCTTTGAGACCGGTCTGCAAAGCTGTCAGCTATGGTCGAGCCATCCAACCCGCTGAAACCCACCTTGATATCCCTGATGAACATTTCCTCGCTCCAGAGTCCAGAGAGCTCGTAAAGTATCTCACCCGTGATATCATTCTTGATTGTCCCTCCGATGGCGTTGTACGTTCCGCTGACCCAACCCTTCGTTTTGAACTCGATATCAGCAGACAGGCCCAGTTCCGGGCAGCGAACAATGCTGCGATCCCCAAGCTCGTATTTCATTTTCCCGAAGAGAATGCCCCTGGCGTACATGTTTGGCTGCGTGAGGATGTATCGCTCTCCCTTTTTCGGATCCTTGCCCCTGTTTAGGACGGTCAATATGGCAGTTCCCTCCATCATACTGGCGGCTGAGTTTCCCAAGAACTTGCTTCTCGGTTTCAGGGTGCCGTCGACTCGGATGTTGTGTCCCGGGACCATGTAAAAGTAGCTGGATTTCGGCGGGTGATGCGACGTCTGCTCGGAAATGTAATAGCCTCTCGTCTTGTCGGGAAAGTCCCAGTAACACGTAAATATTTCGCCCAGGATGGGATTCAGGGGTTTCTTGACGCCTCTTGGAGCACATTAGCCGGCCGGTCTGTTGAGCTGGGGGAGCCCACTTCCAACTTACGGAGGTCGAATGTGCCAACCACTCAGGTAAAACTTGACCACGGATACGAACCGCTGGACGGGGTCTTCGATCTGAGGAATCGGCAAGAGCATCTCGGGATGACACATGAAGCTGCAATGGCCTCGTTAGCTTCGCACGCCCTCCGAGCAAACGCCATTACACGCTCCACCCGGAGATCCCATAATAACTCTTACTTGGTGATGCGCTCGAGCATGCTGCGCGGCTCGAGGATGAAGGTAGGAAGCACAACTCTGCTAAGGTCGGCGCCGGGTCTGAGCTGCGAGATGATGTGCGAGAGGACATTGCCCTGATCGGGCTCGACGACGAGGGTGTCATCTTCGAGATTCTCGCCCTGGGATGCTTCGCTCGATGTCCTGCTACCTGTTGTACCGAAAAAGACACACCGCGTGTTAGCAGAACCGCACTAAACGCTCCCCCCACCCACGCAGAGTATAAAGTAAATTTCCAAGCTCTTGCCTCCGATTGTCTTACGGCGGAGGATCTCGACCGGTCCATGTACTACATGCTATTGTGCTCAAAACGGGCCCCAGCCTGGTAGGTGCAGTCTTGCCAAGGCGGCGACTCACTGGCATTCGAGGTTGCGCGGCGGCGACCCGGAACAAGTCCCATCATTGCGGCGGAGCGGGCGGCGCGGCGATAGCGATAACGGAAAGACGAAGAACGGAAAATAGGGACCGCTCGGAGCTGTCGAGCATCAAACTTTCTCCCGGTGCGGCAAAACGAATCGAGCTGCGCGGTAGTGGAGACGAGAAGGGGAAAACGGCGGGGTGCTGCCTCTCCTGCTTTTTGTAATATACCACTGGGAGCCTTGGGCGAGGTGCGAAAAAGAGAGTCGGAGAAAATGGGAACTTAGGTTGCAGGCTGGAGACGGTTCTCCTGCGAGCGAGGTCGGGAGGGGACCTCCTGGAATGACGCAGTGGGCCAACCCGAATTTACCGCTTCCCACGTTGTGATTGGCGACGGGGAGGCTCGTGCTACCGACAACCCACCTTACCATCCCGCATGGAAGTCTTCTAGAGGTTTATTGCTCTGCGCACTGCCGCCTAAGGTGGACGTAGTTGTCCACGAGGATCTCTCTTTGTCTTGACGTATTGCTGTGCCGCGTGCAACGCAAGCAATATCCATTTGGTGTTGGGAGCTTCCTTGGCTTGCGGGCTCAGCTGCTCGCTTGCTCAATGCCTAGTGCGGTGCCTAGAGATACCTTCCCAAGCAGCGCGCTTGGCTGTTTCTTTTGGATTCTCTGCGTGCAATTTGGTGTGGGGGATGGAGGGGTAGCGGATGGATCCATATCGGATTCCCGATTACATAGCTCCGTCCTAGAGCTCGACGCCGCTACTGTTTCGCTCCAGACTAGATCCAAAACGAATAAAATCCAACCATAATGATGCTTGCACGGGATGGGCTGGGTGTTCCCGTGGATTGACGTTGCCGTGATCTTTATTGTTGAAGGTAGACCATGACGTCGTGAGGAAGTTTATGGGAGCGCCAAGGGTCCAGATCGGACTGTGCCCCGCTCTCCTGTGATTGGGATGCCTAGAATGTCAGGCAACTACGTTCACCATGCGCAGCGAGTGGGCTTGAAAAGGCCCCACCACAAGGCCTTTTCTTCAAGGTGCCGGATGGATTCGTGGGCAGGAACAGCAGTCATTTTGGCAACAACCCGCCGTTGCTGCAACTCCGCCGAAGTAGTTCATGTCCGCTTCGTAAACGCTTATACAATCAATACGAAATGAAAGACCTTTTAATGGTCGACCACGGTTGTGCAAACTATTTGTTTTATCATTTGACATGTTTACCGTTATTTGACCCGCTCTACAAGATGGTGATTTTTATTTTTATTTTTATCTCTGTTTTTGCAAACCATTTTCAGGCAGTGCTGGCTACAGGCCATGAATTTGATCAATTGAGAGCAACAGATATTAGACAATTGGCCGCCGGGTTTCAGCTGCAGACCGCAATCCTGGTTCACTTCGTCTGAGTTGTCATGACAGTTGGACACCCATCTCGCACCGTGTCTTCCTGCACACCCAGATCAGGAGGCAATCACAATGCTGAGAAGAACATGTGTGTTTGCGCGCCAGCATCTAGCTGCCCCGCGGCTAATTGTTCGGCTGTGCTCTTGCTGGGTGGCACAGTCACCATCTTCAAGAGCATCTCGACGGAGCGATGGTGTGTGGGCAGATGGTTGGCGTGCCACGAGGAGAGGTCCTGGTGGTCGGGCGCGCTTCGTCTGAGAGAACTAGCTTAGAGACAACGGCGCCCGTGGCACCTTGGGGTGACGATCCGCGCCGTTCAAGGCGGCTTGAAGAAATTGTAAGTCGCGCTGAGCTGTACACTAAACACCCGGCCTAACAGAGCCGTGTCGTCTCCGTTCTCACAGCCTCTCGGTTATTATGCGGATACCGTACCACCACCGAATAGCCCCTCTTGACCTACGGATTACGGGGCTGGGAACGGCACGGCCGGGGCCAGGCGGACTGATATCCCGGGACCCCTTGGCAGTCGAAACATTTTCGTGGAACCCTGAAACGCCAAACCCCATCACTACCTTTCCAGTATCCACGCGGTGGAAGGTACACATCGATGCAACCGACAGGCCTCAGTGACATCCCCCCAACGGCACCTGGCCATGTAGGAAGGCCTGGGTGTTTTCACGGAGGGCCTCGCACACATCGTCCAAGGCCTCAACCGCATTTAAAGACGCCTTACGGGGATGTTACTGAGGCGTGTCAGTTGCAGAGATACCTTCCACCACGTAGATTCGCACCTCCAGAGCAGAACGGGTGGCTGGTGACGCCATCGGAATTGCCAGATCAGTCAACACGACATTTCCAGGTTGTGAGGGTCCAAAAAGGCTCTTCAGTCAAATCCGCAGCAGCAAATTGGCCCATGAGGATCGTAGTTGCTCGGACTTTGCATCTTTCGGAGGTACTTGGGTACCCGGGCCCCTGCATTCGCTGGGTTTAGATCGTCTCGGTTGGGAAGTTGAACGCCTCCCCGCTCTACTTTGCGCCCAAGAAGATTAGGTTTCCCCGTTGACAACGCCCGTCCACCACCAGCCTCCCCTTGCAGGAGGTACGAGTTTACATTCACCTGCTACGTTTGTTGCGGCATTCTGGTCACCGCACCGAGCCCACGTTTCGAGAGACGAAGCCAGCCTGCAGCCAATTGTCGGGTTGTCGATCGTGTCTGCTGGCGAGCACATGCCCACCTTCCACTTCCGCGCCCTGTGAGCCGCCGCCGCCCTACACCTCGTTCCTCATTTTCGTCTCCAACACTGCGCCTGCACCTGCACCCGCTCACGACGAGGCCCCATGACGCTATTTGCACTCGCGCGCGGTGCGACGACCAATTGACGGAATGGAGAACGTACACCCGCCCATGGCCGTCCAGGATGACAGTCGGGCATCGAAGCGGGGTAGGATTATGGGGAAGTTATTCGGTCGAGATCGCGAGCGCAAGGTCTCGCAGGAGGACGCCACTCAAAGCACCGAGGACTTGAACGACTTCCTCCGCGGTCCGTCCGATACGCTGCAAGTTGCCCATGCTGGGCCTCCCACGCTCGCCAGGCTCGACCTCTCGAGCGTCACGCGTTACCCCAATGCACTCGATGTGCAAGGCGGTCACCTTCAGCAACAAGATCTCGCCCTGCGGCCCCGCTCGCACAACTCGAACGCCCGGCCCAAGAAGGGATTGGCTGTGAGGTTCGTCGATACATATCCGGAGGTTATTGGCACTGGCGGCGACGAATGCGAGCTTCCTACGGTTGAGATTTCTAAGAGGAGGAAACCAAGGCCGCCCGCTGTCACCGCTGCCACGGCCCCGGTACGCCCGCTAGAAACCGGAGGTGCTTCCAACAGGCCGTCTTTGGATCTCCAGGGGAACAATGGGGGCATTGGTCCTGGCCAGTTGCGCCGCGTGCAGACCGGCTTCACAGGTCCGCCTGCCGCACCTGGTGTTCCCGAGCCGAGTGTCCTGCCCGCTGGGAGGAACGTACCTGCGAGGTTCCTTGACAGCCCGGTGGTTTCTCACGATGAGAAGAGGAGGTCGTTTATCGAAATACACCAAGCTGAGATGCGAGAAGCCGAAGGACTGGCATTCGCGAAGGCTGTGCGGACTGGGACTGACCTCTCGCACCACTCCGCCATGACGTCCACGACGGCCACTGAATCAGTGGCGGACGATGCTTTCTCTGAGTCTCCATCATCGGCATCAGCATATAGCTCTCAGGCACCCTCTTTGAACCGGCTTTCTGCCCAGGGTCCTCCCCCGCCTATACCAAATCGACTTTCCGCCCAGGGCGCTCCGATTTCCTCAAACCAGTATGCGCAGCGTACTCCTCCTCCTCCTCCACCGCCACGGCGCGGCCCTACCACACAGGCGTCGCAGATGTCACAAGCCTCGTTCAATGAACGCTCTCAAATACCGCAACCACCTCCCCGGTCTGCGCCGCAGGGGGGACAATACCAACCACAACCACAAGCACATGATAATTACCAGCCCGAAACACCCGAGAAGTTGAAGAAGGGAGCAGTGTTGAATCACAGCCCAACCTCGATTCATTCAGTAGCTTCCAGCTTCAACCACCCATACGCAGCTCTGAGGCAGGAGAGCAGAGCATCCGAGAGGGACATCCCTGTGGCCCACTCGTCACCTCGTAAGACTTCAACTTTGCAAGATGTGGTCTCTGCTGCAGCGGATGATGCGCTCAGTGACTTTGTCGCCCGCACACGCCATCTCTTTGAGCTGTTCCGTCTTCATTCTGAGAGTGTGCGGCCACTGGTCTCGTGCTCTTTTGAGGATCTCGCAAGGGGCGCATTGTGGTGGTTCTTGACTGGCCGGTCAGCGCTCGAAGTGGCCATCAAAGACCGGCCGACCAATCCCGAACACCAAATGCAACATGAGCGCGCAAAACAACAGGCATACGCTGACCTGGCCAAGGGGTGGTGGCTCACAGAGGAGATCATGCCGGAGTTCAACGACGGGAAACGGGCGCCTCCGAATGCTGAGGTGGATGAAGTCCGCGCAACCATTGTTTCGAATCTCCGAAAGCTGGCCGTGTCGATGAAGAAAAACGATTTCCTGCCGCCGGAGGAAGCCTTTCTTCCTGCCATAGTAGACAGGTCGATATGGCTCGAGTACCCGCAGCTAAACCAGGACGTCATTTCTCTTCTTTGGGGCTCCTCGAGCTCCTCTCTTACAGAACCCAAGCCAACGACCTCGGGGATGAACCTCATGGAAGGGCTCCCGCTCAGCGATTCGCCAGCGGCCTTCTGTTTTGCCAGATTCCGCGCAGATGTCTACCTGATGGAGCAGGGGAGAGAGGCGCAACAGTTATATTTTCCCTGCCTCCTGTCGATTGTTAGGCCTAGGACACAACCAGACATTATATTTGTCATCGCTAGTCAAAACGGGGCTGTTCAGCTTCGAATCTCGGGAAGCAGGAGCTTTGGGCCGACGTGGGAAGACGTACGATGGCGATCGGATAACTGCACACTCGAGATTCGACTCCCGCGCGGGTTCTTTCTGGTAGTGCAATGCTCGCAGGCAAACTACAAGATGCTCTGGAACATGTACGACTACAGCGCGAAGGTCCACGCGAGCCTGTATCCGCGGCAAGATGAGCAATGCATATTCAGGTCGACCCTGCGAGCATTCCAATACTTTGACAACGACCCGCAATCACGCCAGTTCCCCAAAGAATCGACGCCCGGATGTGATATCGCTGTGTTCGAGCGTCTACACAGAGAGGGGGCTGCGGCAGGCCCCCGAACATTCCACAGGGGGTACCGAGTTGCGGTTGTCACTGGCACAACGACCAAAACATTGAGCGGTGTCAACCAGGCATTCACCCCTCAGGCGCCAGTTCAATATGGATTCCTACGCAGCGATACGAATGATCCTGCTCTTTCCCTGAAGTTCGACAACGGGCGTCTGAAGGGCAATATGGTGCTGTCATTCACGGATGAGCAAGAGAGGTTACGCCTACACAGCCTTCTGATCGGAGCTGCCCTGAACCGCGACGAGCAGATATTCTGCGAAGTCCCTCTGCAGGGAATATGGTTCTCTGAAAGAGATGGGGATGCAAACCATCAGAGTCTCAGGGTGATCTCGTCATTGCCTTGGCAACGAGTCCGGGTTATCAATCATGACAATGATGGAGACCGGCCACCGTGTGTGCTTGCAGACAGGCTTCGGGTTGTGTACGAGTTCAAGGAAGGGACACTGACCGACAGGATCAATGTTGCTCCCGGAGAACTCCGACTCCGACTAGATGTCCGCAACCCCAACTGCCTGGTCATCTACCGACCCGCTCAAACCGACCTGACTATTGCAGTCATGGAGGCGATGGTACACCGAGATCTCCCATCGGAAATGAACCATGCCCTGGATGTCCTCCGACAAACGCCCACCATGAGGACGCTGATCTTCCCCAGCGTAAGCGAGCTCCACGCCTTCGAGACCGCGATCACAGGATACAAAGTCCTCTACGATGGAGTCGCCAACACCTTCGCCATCGCGCGTCGACGCATGGTCGTCCCCATCCATAAAAAATGGGAGGCCGGACAGACACGAATCCAAGTCGTCCAGCAGGACGGCGTGGTCCAGCTGCTGGCCTTCTTCGACGACTTTGCTCATGGTCGGTGCATGGGGTTCAGTCTCAAGGGCACGGATGTCTTTGAGTCGTTTGGGAAGGGGAGCAAAGCGGGGTTGAAGATTGTCGATGCGAAGTTTCCGCTGCCGAAGCCGGTGGTGCCCGGGGCGGAAGATGCGCAGGGGGCGGCGGAGGTGGGGTTTGTGTGTTTGGATTTGCCGGAGCTGCCGGGGGAGCATGATGATATATCGATTACGTTTGATAGTGAGCAGGGTAAGTTATGCCCCAGGGTTGGTTGTGGTCTTGATTTGGAGAGTTGCTAACGTCTTTGACAGAGAGGGATTTGGTCGCGGCGTGTCTTCCGGCGCCGGTTAAGGGCTCGAGGATGCCTATCAAGATTAAGGGGTTGAGTTGAGTGGAGTAGTTCCTGGCTGGATGGCTGGGATTATGGCTTGGACTGGGACTCCGCGACTCACGAGGGAAGGGAAGGGATAGGGGCTTGGGAGCGTATGCTCAGTTTGTTTAGCATGAGATACCCTCAATGTGAATGATTATAATCAAGAAGAGTGTTTTTTGACTTGTGTGGGGTTCTGAAGGGTTGTCAAGCGGTTGGGATGTAATCAAGGGATGTGATCAGGGATGTATGTGTTGGATGGCGGGCAGCCTGTATCAGGTCAATGTCTATGGCGTGGGAGCCATCAGAAAGCGGCCCAACATGTGTTTACCACTTCACGGGGACGGAGTACATAAGTTGAGTTCTGTAATTTTGATATTCTTTTACGGGTCTCACTTCGACGACACGGTCGGGATCATAGCAATAACGTACACAAGACCATTTTTGGCCGAAAACCGTAATACCTGTCCCAGAAACAAAAACTCCATAACGCCGCAGGACCTCGTGTGATCTGTACGCGGAGTATGTTCCGTCATATCGCGGGTCCGCCTGCAACTGTCGACGACGGGTATGTGGTGTGCAGAGCTCTACTACTGAAATGCTGTGCCCGAGGGAGTGTTCAGTATGGTCCTTCCCCGTCTTGTCCGTTGCCTCTCCCATTTGGGAGGTTTGCGATTGATTTCGCTTGTTCCGACGGTTCCCCGCCCTGTGCCTCCTCCTTTTCTCGACAGTCGTTTCCCGACGGTTCCCCTTGCGTCGTCGGTCCAAGACGCTCGCGCTGGTGCTTTTTCCCCCACGGGATCGAGACCACTAAAACCGCCTCCTCGTCGGTTCCGGGCTGGGGGACCGTGTTGGGCTTCGAGACTGCGGCCGCATCTTCAACCACTTCTTCGTGCTCAGCTCGAGCTCGCGATCCAGCTCCGGGCTCGGATTCTTGCGGTGTATGAAGTTGCAGAAGCCGCCGCGCACGCAACCCTCGCCACTGTTGAGGCGGCAGCAGGCCTCGCGGAAGTCGGTCACGGGGCTCAGCTCGCAGTAGATGGGGCGCGCGGCGTACCACCGGCTGTTGAGCTCGTCGCAGGCCTTCTGCGCGGAGTCCTCATACTTGAAGCGGGCGTAGACGTTGCCGATGAGGTGGTCGTTGTTGTTGTCGCACACGACGAGCTCCTCGAGCTCGCCGTACTTGCACATCTCGCACCAGATGTCCTCGTAGAAGGCGTCAAAGTGGTTTTGCAGCTGCGAGGCGTTCATACGGTTCTTGGGGTCGAAGGCGGGGTTCTGGTAGAGGTTGGGCATGAGGATGGTCTGGCTGTACGAGGGCTTGACGTGCTTGCGGGAGCAGCGGTCGCCGTGGCGGCACGCGCCGATTTTGTAGTAGAACGAGCAGTTGACTTTGTCTTGCTCCGTGCCGAAGATGGAGGCGAGGAAATTGGCCATTTTGGTGACTGGGTGGTGCTGCGCGATGGGGAGGGGTTTGTCGCAATCGAGATGTGGACGCGAAGATGTGGGTTGGAGATGCTATCGATCGCGACGAGGTTTGAGGTTCGCTAAAAAGAAAATAAGTGGAGATTCCAGCTGGTGGTGGAAATTTGCCACATTGTGGCGTCGTGGCCGGTGATTGGCTGGGATGTCGCAAGGCTGGCGATGTGTGGCTGAAGGTTCTGGACGCTGCTGGCCAGGTCCGTGGTTTCGGCAGGTTCCGAGATGGGTTGCCGATCTCAGTTCGTGGAGCAGTTGGCTGGACACACCACAGTTCAACGAATTGCAAGCTTTCCAATGAATACCCTGTTCTGGCTCTGGGTGCTTGGTTTTGGAGCGAAAGACGACTTTACTGGCCATTTTCCAAGTGATATTCAGCACGAAACTCCGAACAGCGCACAATGTCATTGACCTAATTCGCAGCCTGATCGTCAATTAAACCGCGCTTCCTTCACCTCTCCCGACCCCTCAGGAGATCCCACGCATGCCACCTTGCATGTCTCAGTCTCTCGGCTGTTCTGTGGCTCTTTTTGGCCAATTGGTGCTTAGCGCTTGATGCTATCTGTAAGAAGAGCTTCACAATGCAGAGAAAGCGTGAGACATGCTGCGCTGTGCGGCAGCACCCTCTGTTCGGTGTGAAAAGCGGTGTCAGTGGCAAGTGGGCAACAGCGCCAGTGCTACAGAACCCATCGCCGTCGCTTGGAAGCAACAGCCTTTCCCGGTAACGCTTTCATATTGCGGTACACGGATTGCACTTTAACTGCTCCCAGACGGAATACCCGGACCACAGCGGGGCGAAACGTGGCTTTGGATGTCCAACGAAGCTGAACTGTCGCGCGGGGCAGGGTCCGCAAGGTGGCTTGCCATCCCAAATTGCCTCAATCAGGTCGCCGAACTGGGACGGAGGGGGGCTGGGACTTGAGCTTGCGACGTTGGTCTGACCAATTTTGGCTGGTGAGGACATGCGCGGTGGGTTCGCTGCCGTGTCTCTGGCGCCTGCCTAACCTGCACAGCTTGCCCAGGGACGCAGAAGAGAGGATCTCCGACCGTCGACAGCGAGGCGAATATGCGCAGGTGACGCGTGGTGCGTCGTGGTGGTGAGAGATGTGGTGGACCTTCGATCAGCTCTGATGGCGAGATTTGCGACAGGGATTCCCAGGGTAGCTCCAGACGGGGTTTAGCGAACGGCTCGGGGTTCCCTGGGCCTGGGCAGGCCTCCAGCTGCTGCTTGTGTGATGATGCAATCTCCATGGGTTGCAACACTGGGCAGCTGGAAGGAAAGTGGAACATTGCGCCAACAGGTTTCGGGGAACGGCAAACTTCCATTGAGCCAGAAGGCAATTGCATCCAAAACCAGCTTTGCTCAAAGCAAATCCAAGGCGGCAAAATCAAGAACTCATACTATCCCGGGCCGAGGGGTTCGCGATTTGTCGGTAGCATTTCCAGCTGGCGTGGGTCGTCATGGAAGCTAGCTTCTGTGCGAGCTGCAGCTCTTTTGCTCCAATTTGCCCGCGCGGCAACCAGCTCCCGCCATTGAGGACAGACAACGTGCTTCAGGATCGGACGCAAGAACCTGGAATTTGGCCCAGACTCAGGTTGGTCAGAGAGGCTGGGGGGGCCTGTGTGCCGATTGAAGCTGGGTCTTGGTTGGTGAGGTGTGGTCGGACACGGGTGGTGGGAGCTTGAAGTCCCCGCCTTGCTGGGACGGGCGGCGGAAAGCAGAGTTCTGACGTCGTCAGAACCGTAACCTTTGCCCTGTACGGATAACCAATCCACCCACCACTCAAGGGTTGCTTCCCCATCGCGGGCTGTGCCAAGACCTCTTGGATCTTGGATCGACCACCTTACTTTTTTCTTCATGGATTCACAGGACTGATTTCTGTGTCCCTTGCCGCCGGTCTCACCGTGCTAGTGTCTTCCCTTTCCCTTTTCCTTCTTGCTCCCCTTCCCCTCATTCTCTCCCGTCCTTCCACTCCAGTTTTGTCTCCGCCCACATCAGGCCTCGGGTCGGGAGCTTTCTGAGCACCTTAGCTTTGTGCCGCATTCGTCGTCACCAGCAAACCTGCTCCCGTTGCCCGAACGGTGGCTTGTGGCTGTTTCTCCCGCCAACCAACTGACCGACCAACGCTCCGTTGAGCGCGCTTCATATGTCGCCTTGCTAAATCATCTTTTTGTGCATCAATTGGCAAGCAGGAGACGAATTGCTGCTGCACTCCACACTCCCATAGCTAGCCGACATGGCTACCGAAAAGGCCGAGACGGAGCTCAAGCAGCAGGGCGCCATCGAGGCCGCGCAAGACCCCGAGAGCTCTGTCACCTCCGCCGACGCCCAAAAGACCATCCTCGCCGAGAGCAAGAAGGCAGGTGTAGCGGCCTTCACCTTCGACCCCGACGCAACGCGGGAGGAGAAGGCCGCGCAGGCCAGAGATGTAAGCAGATCGATCCCTCGCTCGCTCGCCCGCCGCGTAAGCGGGCTGGCATTCCAAGCAAATCGCAGCTGGCTGACCTAGAACAGGCAATTCCCGACGGCTTCCACAGAAGACCCAAAGGCATAGCACTCGTGACGGATATCGACGATGGCTCTAAACCCGACATCGCCCTCCCTACGCCGTCCAAGGCCGGGGCCATCGAGGCTCCTGAGGAGGGATCAGAGGCGGAGGCTGCTGACAAGAAGGACGAGGGGGCCCAATTCGGCGACATGACCGGGTGGGCTCCCAGGTTCGGATGGCCTGTCGATTCCGCACATGAGGGTGAGAGCTTGCTGGATCATGCGACGTGGCTCGAGTCCCAGATATCGGACACGTATTTTGGTGGTGAGATATTACTCCTCTTTGTGTGAGTGTGGGTCTTTTCTGACGGATATCATACAGACTGGTACTACAACGCCGGCGTGATTGCCTTTGCCTGCCTTTCCTCATGGCTAATCGCGGTCCTGGGGGGTGGACTTGCCTGGGTCTTTATCATCATGGCAATCTGCTCGACATATTACCGGACATCGCTCCGCCGCGTTCGCCGAAACTTTCGGGACGACATCACGCGGGAAATGGCACTCAAGAGGCTGGATACGGACACGGAGTCGCTGGAGTGGATCAACTCCTTCTTAGTCAAGTTCTGGCCCATCTACCAGCCCGTGCTCGCTCAGACAGTGATCAACTCGGTCGACCAGGTGCTCAGCGGCGCAACGCCATCTTTCCTGGACAGCTTGAAACTCAGGACTTTTACGCTGGGATCCAAGCCCCCGAGGATGGAGCACGTCAAGACATACCCCAAGGCTGAGGATGACGTAGTGATCATGGACTGGCTGTTCAGCTTTACTCCCAATGATACTGCTGATATGACATCCCGCCAGATCAAGAACAAGCTCAACCCCAAGGTCATCCTCGAAATCAGAGTCGGAAAAGCCATGATCAGCAAGGGACTCGACATTATCGTGGAGGACATGGCATTCACCGGTTTGATGCGCCTCAAGATCAAGCTGCAGATTCCGTTCCCGCACGTGGAGCGCGTCGAGATGTGCTTCCTCGAGAGACCTACCATCGATTACGTTTGCAAGCCGCTCGGAGGTGAAACATTCGGTTTCGACATCAACTTCCTTCCTGGTCTGGAAAACTTCATCAAGGATCAAATCCACGGAACCCTTGCGCCCATGATGTACGCCCCCAATGTCTTCCCTATCGAAGTCGCCAAGATGCTTGCAGGTACCCCTGTCGACCAGGCCATTGGCGTTATCGCCATTACTCTGCATGGTGCTCAAGGCCTGAAGAACACTGACAGCTTTGCCGGAACCCCTGACCCGTACGCCGTGGTTTCCCTGAACAGGAGGCAGCCTCTTGCTCAGACCAAGGTCGTTCACGAGTCCAACAATCCCCGCTGGAATGAGACGCATTACATCATTATTTCCTCGTTCAATGACTCCCTCGACGTCGAAGTCTTCGACTATAACGACATTAGGAAGGACAAGAAGCTTGGCTCTGCTTCTTTCCCCCTGGAGAACGTCGAGGAGGTCTACGAACACGAAAATCAGCGCCTGGAACTCAACAGCGACGGCAAGGCGAGAGGTCTGGTTCTCTGCGATGTCCGCTTCTTCCCCGTTCTGGAGCCTAAGAAGCTCGAGGACGGCACTGTCGAACCTGCTCCGGAGTCGAATACTGGTATTTTGCGGTTCACGGTTGAACAAGCCAAGGATCTGGATGGCACGAAGAGTCTTGTTGGACTCCTCAACCCCTATGCTACGCTCCTGCTCAACGGCAAAGAGATCCACCACACCAAGAAGCTCAAGCGGACAAACAACCCCATTTGGGATAACGGATCCAAGGAAATTCTCATCACCGATCGCAAGAGCGCCAAGCTTGGTCTCGTCATCAAGGACGACCGCGATATTGCAGGAGACCAGGTTATCGGATCATATCAAATCAAGCTCGAGGACATGCTAGAGCTGATGGCAAAGGGCCAGGATTGGTACAATCTCGCGGGAGTGAAGACTGGACGCGCAAAGATGATGGCACAGTGGAAGCCCGTATCTATTTCCGGAGTCGCTAGCAGCACCGGAGGATACATAACCCCTGTCGGCGTCATGCGCGTGCACTTCATGAATGCAAAGAACCTGCGGAACTTCGAAGCTCTGGGCAAATCCGACGCCTACGCGAGAATTGTCTTGTCTGGCCTCGAGAGAGCTCGCACCGTTACTTTCAAGAACAATCTGAATCCGGACTGGGACGAGGTTCTATATGTTCCAGTTCACTCTGCAAAGGAGCGGATTCAGCTCGAAGTCATGGATGCAGAGAACCTGGGCAAGGATAGATCCCTTGGTCTTACCGAGATCTTTTCTGGCGACTACATGAACAAGGATGAGGATGGCGAATGGCTTGTTCACGACAAGAAGGCTCTTCGGGAAGACGGCCTCAAGATTCACGGTAAGGGCACACCCAAGGGTGTACTCACGTATACGGTGGCCTTTTATCCTTGCCTCAACGTCGCAGACCCCGAGGACGAAGAGAAGGAGAAGGAGAAGGATGAGAAGGAGGAGAAGGAGGGCAAAGAGCTAGCTCCTAAGAAGTCTCTCGATATCCCCCGTTCTCCTAACGCTGGGTCCTTCTCAGCAAGCCTTGATAGCAAGAAGGCACTCGAGTCAGGAAGCCGGCCAGTCACTCCCAAGACGCCAATTACCCCCGCTTCGACGGCCCCAAGCAAGTCGAAAGAGGAGAAGGTACCCGCCAAAGTCTATCTTACCCCTGAACAGTTGCTCAAGCACGAATCTGGTTTGGTCATCTTCCGCCTCATGGAGGCCGAGCTTCCGAAGAGCCAGTGTCGTGTCGAGGTCTTTGTCGATGATATGGCGTTCCCATCTTACGTTTCTTCCATGTCGAAGTCGAGGAAACACACATTCGACGAGATGGGCGACTGCTTCATTCGCGAGCTTGACTTCTCGAAGTTGACGATCAAGGTGTGCGAGAGGTCCGACAAGCAGGAAGATGGTGGCAAGCAACATACCCTGGCTCGTTTGGCAGGAAACACCTTCGACACTCTGAAGCAGTGTCTGGTACGTTCTCGTCTTATTTTTGACTGCTGATAGAAGCTAACAAGTAATAGAACAACCCGACCGTCCTCAAGATGAAGGACGAGCAAGGCAATGTTTACTCTATCAAGGTCAGCTTGAAATACGTCCCGGTTAAGATGGTACTCGACCCGAGCGAGAGCATCAACAACATGGGCAATCTCCGGGTCGACATATTGGACGCCCAGAATTTGCCAGCGGCCGACTCGAACGGGAAGAGCGATCCTTACTGCAAGTTCGAGCTGAACGGGCAAGAAGTCTTCAAGACTAAGACGCAAAAGAAGACGCTTAATCCGGCATGGAACGAATACTTCGAGGTTCCTGTTCCCTCTCGGACGGGGGCAAAGTTCAAGGCCACTGTGTGGGATTGGGATTTTGCCGACAAACCCGATCTGCTGGGAAGCACTGAGATAAATTTGGGTCTCCTGGAGCCTTTCAAGGCGCAGGAAATGCGCTTCAACCTCGATGGCAAATCCGGCACACTTCGGCTGCGTCTTGTCTTCCGACCAGACTATGTCACTAGAACTAGGCAGGGCAGCTCAACCTTCTCTGGGACGTTTGCTGTTCCCGGCAAGATTGTCACTGGCGTCGCCGGTGTCCCGCTCAAGGGTGGTGTGGCGGTCGCAGGTGTTGTTGGCCATGGTGTTGGAAAGGGCGCATCGTTCATCAAGCGTGTGGCCCGTGGCAAGAAGGACGACGACTCTGAGAGCGCAACATCCTCGGAAATTCCTACCATCACAACTAACGGACCCGGCCCATCACCAGGAATGGGGTTGAAGAGATCTACCGGGCTCACCATGGGAGATGGGCCCGCAACGCCCCCTAGCCCCCCCGATACCAAAACCGCAGGGGTAGCCAACGGCGGGCTCCTCAGCCACGTCCGGACAAAGAGCGTCGGGGCCTCGTCTGTCCATAGTGCTATCATTCCGGGTGCCTCTTCCGGGACAGCATCGTTCACAATTGCAACGGCTGACGGGTTCCCTCCCTCGACGGACCTTTTCATCACCATCACGCAAACCAAGGATGGCAAGTCCAAGGTGGTTGGAAAGACTAAGCATCACAAATCCGGGATAGGGAGTGTGACCTTCGACGAGACATTCAAGATCTCGTGCACACCAGATGCCCAATTCAAGCTTGAAGCCAAGGAGCACCACACACTCAAGAGCGACGAGCTCCTCGGAGAGGGTCTCTACTTCGTTGACGAGTCCAACTCTGGCCAAGTGAAGCAGGTCAAGGTTGGCACTGGCACCGTCGGAATCACAAGCTCCTTCGCGCCATCTGAGAGCAGTTTGACGCCTGATAGTCCCAGGTCCACCCATGGTTCCGGTCTGCGGAGAAGCTTCTTGAGCAAGCGAGATGCCAAGCCAGTCAGCCGGGAGGGTACGCCGGTCCCTCAATGATCGAAAAATCAGCGGGGTCCCTCTCTCGACTATTCTCGTCAGAAATTTTCTTATCGTGGGTGAGGTTGGAGGAGTGTTTGGAGAATGTGGCGAACTGGAAGCGGGAGGGGGTGGGAGTGGGGGTGCTACGGGCGGGTTATGGTTGGAATCAGTCGTTCAGTAAGTCTCGGATATACTCCAGCTGTCAACGATACCAGGTCCCAGGGGTTGGACTATCTATCGCTTATTCCCTATAAGGTGTTGGTGTTCTCAAAAGTTAGGGTATGGGCAGAAGACTGTTGCTGCCACATTGCCCCTTTTGCAGTCTGGCAATTGGCATCTTGCGATGACGTGTGTGGAGTGGATTTTGGATTGTGCTCGCAGAGAACATGGGTATTTCCTTTGTGCATCGTTGAACCCGGGGCGAAGGCTGGCAGTTCGGAACAACACTCCAGTTCTACTTTATATAACTTCTTAATCAATGACTTTGAGAATGTTACCGAACTGATGCCTCCTGCTCATCCCATGTCAAGTCAACAAACTCCTTTTCATCTGCCGATGTGGGGCACGTGCCAGCCTCTGTCTGTGCGCCGCGCCGGGGAACCAACCGGGTTCAAGTTGGCGCAAGGGAGGAACGTGCACACCTTCGAGACCTTATCTCGAGCAACCCAATTGAGCATGTCGCAAAAATCGCATCAGCTCAATTCTACAAGCTCAACTCGGAATCAATTGCAGGCTGGGCATGCGATTGCAACAGCTCCCGCTGGATGATTGATCGCTCTCCAATTGCTCGAGGAGGAACGCCAACCGCGCCCACCCCCCACCAACAATCGAGGGACTGAGCAACCGACCTCGACAACCGGACCCGGACCTCGACCTACCTAATACCTCTCCCAACCTCACCTTACACCCCGACCGACCGACGAGCCCATCCGACCGTTTTCACAATGGACCAAGCCGACATCCCCGCGCTCCTCTCGCGCCTCGCCAGCGACGAAGACGCCGCGCGCAAAATGGCAGTCTTCAAACTCCAATCCTCCATCAACGACCCCGCCTTCGCCGACGTCTTCATCTCCTCGGGCGGCCTCGTCATCCTTCGCCGCCTCATCATGACCACCGGCGGGAACACCCTCGCCTACTCGCTGCAGAGTCTAAGCCGCCTGCTCGAAGTCGACATGGGCTGGGACATCTTCGAGGGGACGGCCGCGGGGGACTTGGTGGAGAGGGTTGTCGAGCTGATTGTGCACAATCCGCTGGTGAATATCCTCCGCGGGGCCATGTCGATATTGGTGGCGCTGGTGGGGCATTCGCAGTCTACGGCGCGCGGGACGGTGCGGACGCCGGGGACGTTTGGGTTTCGGGCGTTGAAGCCGGCGGTGGCGGTGTATCCGCAGTTTTTCGAGCTGGTGATTATGCAGCTGCAGAGCGCGGACCATGCGCTGTGTGCGAACGCGCTGATGTTGATTAATGCGCTGATTAGGGACGCGGTCGGGGGGGACGCGGGGGGTGTAGGAGGGGTGAAGGGAGCGGGGGAGGAGTGGTCGAAGTTTATTAAGAGGTTGCAGGACTTGGGGCTGATCAAGGCGGTGTATAATTTGCTGCAGAGTAGTTCGCTGCAGGATCTGGCGCATCCGCTGTTGGAGTTTCAGTCGTTGACGAAGGTGCTGTTGCGGAAGTGGAGGGAGGTGAGGGTGGATTTGGAGCGGCCGGAGCACAGGCGGGCGCTGAAGGGGCTGCATTTGGCGAGCGCGCCGGATAGGAAGCATTTGAATGGGGGAGGGGGGGTCGCGGCGGTGGGGGAGGAGGATGCGAAGAAGGGGAGTCGGAGGCATAATCCGGAGAAGTGGAGGAGGTTGGGGTTCGAGACGGAGTCGCCGGCGATGGAGTTTGAGACGGCGGGGTTCTTGGGGATGATGGACTTGACGGACTATGTGCGGAAGAATGAGGATGGGTTTCAGAAGTTGTTGCTAGAGCAGTCGAGTCGCCCGCTGAACGAGCGGTGTCCGGTGGCGAGGGCCAGCTTGGCGGTGACGATGATTCTTTATGATCATTTTGAGGTGGATAAGTCGGATTTGGAGGATATCAGGGGGTATCAGACGCTGGATGGGCAGAAGCCGAACGACAAGCTGTTTCGTCCGCTGCTGCTGCAGTGGTCGAGGTTGCATACGGCTGGTCTGCATGCCTTCTTCCGGATGTGGAAGGCGACGGGGGCGGAGCGGGATGACTTTGACAAGGTCGCGGAGCTGGTGCGCATTCTCATTGAGCAGGTTGTTGGTCAGGCCAGCCGGACGAAGGACGTCTTGGAGGTTGAGGATGACCTACAGGAGTACGACGGCGGGCGGCTAAGGGAGCTACAGATGGACTTGCTGGACCTTTCGTTCGAGGATCAGTGGGGATCACACCTCTACCAGGTGCGGGAGGAGCTGAAGCACGAAGCCTTGCAGTTCGTCAAGGAGCAACGCGTTCGCTGCCTTTTGCAAGGCTCGTGGTTTTCCAAACCCATGCCACGCGCGCAGTTCGGCGCCGATCAGGCCCCCAAGCGGAGGCTGTATCAGCCCTGGCGGTATGCTAAGCTCTCGCACAACCGGCGATACCTCCACTACGCCGACTTCCCGGAGCAACTGCAGCATGATCCAGGGCTGGACGCTCTAACGGAGAAAGTCGACCTCAGCACCATTAGCTCGGTCGTGTCCAACGTGTCAGCACCGAGCGAGGTTGAGAGTCTCAGCAACAACACGGAATCCACCATGTCAACATACCGCAACGGCGCAGCCCCGCCCCCATCGGCCAAGCCCACGACCAAAATCACCATCTACAGCTTCGGCGAGGACCTCAGCAAAGAAGGAGCAGCCGAGCCAAAGGAACAACCCATCCTGACCCTCTTCCCGCTGAACCACAGCCTTGCGTCGGAGTGGCTGGACGGGCTGCTGATGTTGCTGAACCAGGCGCCTATCACGGCGGAGACGAATAAGCTAGTCACGCTGGTGAGCGAGTACGGACTCAAGATCCGACTGCTTAATGTGCGGATGGAGGCGGTGTATTCGGGTCCTGCGCCGGGAGCGGGGGTTGTCCCGAGTAGGGAGGGGCTGGATGAGGATTATTTTTATGAGATTTAGAGGGGTGCAGGATGTTGATTGTGTGTGTATCTATCTAGTTTATACCCTGTCTCTGGAGGTGAGACTACCTATGTTTGTTTTTTAGGTTTAGATGAGCAGGCATCTGCTTTTAGCTCTTTGTTGTAGGTTATGTTAGGTTAGGTTCAATGTATGGGTATGTGGATAGAGTTTACATTGTGAGGAAGGGTGAGAAAGGGGTGATGAGAAGTGGCGCTTTGCGCAATGACATCTGTATCGGCTTGTGATGTCTCGGAGGGTTTCAAAATGTGTATGCACAATAAGGTATGTCACGAGAGGCTGCGTAAGTGGGACTTCAAAGTGCTTGTTTGAGTTGCCTAATCCAGGTGCGTGTAAATAAGCCATCCGGCTCGCGACTGCGGGTGGCGCCGGCCGGTACATCCGAGCCCGTCCCGTACCGTCCCTTATACCTTATCTATTGACCGTACGCCTTATATCGTCGGCCGACGCCTTGCCCTCCAGTACCTTCAGTGGCTTACTCCTCGTCAGTGATAGCCGGGAATCGCTCAGACTCCCCCACCATGCCACCAGCTCCTGCCCCGTTGAACTTCTTGTGTGCTTTCAGGTCTGCTGTTCAACTCTGGTCCATGTCGTCGAGTCTGCGAAGAGAGATTGACCATCACAGCAACATGAGAGCGGCTGCTTCATCTCGACGTCCGGGTTCTTCCTCGTCTTCGACTCAGGTTCCTTCCTTGGAGTCTTGCTTCTCCAGGCTGCCAGTTTCTGGCCACCCAAGTTCTTCAGTTCCGGCTTATGTTGTTTCCTCTTCATCTCTTCTATCCCAACTTCCTCGGCACCGCGTTACCCCACTTAACTCGCTCATATCAACCCCAACACAGCTGTCAATCTATAAAGTTGGCAATGCTTTCTTTGTTTCCGAAATATCATCAGCACATCCATAACCATGTTTCCGCGTCACACTTTCGCAACGGGGTCCCCCACATCTCCTGCAACGGCCTCACTATCCGCTGCTTTGAGAGGCAACCGGAAGAGACAGCTCAACAACAACTCTGAACAGGAGGAGGGCGGTAGCGCCAAGCGCCCCAAGCCACTGGCAGACGACGCGCATCCGAGGACACCTGACCAAACCGAGAGCCCCTGCCGCTTGTCACTACCCAGCTCACGACGTCGCAATAGTAGACCCGGGCTGATGGTGGCATCAGACCGACCGGTCCGACTGATACCAAGATTCCAGAATGCCGACAACCAACCAACACCCTCTCGGGAGCAGGTACGACTGTTCCCTGCCACCTTGCCCATGGCGAACCGGCATCACAACACGCCATCTTCATCTGTCTTGGATGCCGAAAAGCAACCAACAACGCCCTCTCGGGAACAGACGCGACCGGTCCCTGCCACCCTGCCCATGGCCAACCGACCACACAACGCGCCATCTTCATCTGTCGCCTCACCCGCGCCGCAGGCCCGAGGTACTCCTGCTTCCCATGCAAACCTCGACCATGAGTTCACCAAGACAGTCATGGAGCTGATCAAGAACCAGCCACTCGCAGCAGCCATCCGCCAAAAGGTACGCGAGACTGTCAACCGATTCGCGTTCACCACGAACGGCCAACGCGCCACCATTACCGACCTCCGGGAGAAGCTCAAGGCCAAGGATGGACTCCTGCAGCAAAGTGACGGGGAGAGGAACGAGCTTGAACATGGTAACAGAAAGCTAAGAAGGCAAATTGAGGAAAAAGACCAGGAGCTCGAGGTGTCTCGCAAGCATACGCAAAAGCTGAGAGAGAACATGGAGAAGGATAAGGACCTGCTTCTGAAGAGAGCTAAGGAGATCACTGAGCTCAAGGCACGCTTGGCTGAGCTTGAGGGGGGGATCATTTCCAGGGCGCCCACGGAGGACCTTGAAGAGGAATGGGTGGGCTTTGAAGAGCCTGAAGGATACATGGCTGAGGTCGAGGAGCCAGTGGCAAAGGAGCCGGTCGAAGAGGAGCCGGTCGAAGAGGAGGAGCTGCTCGGAGAGGAGGGGCCGCCAGGAGAGCAGCCCGTGGACTCGGAGATGGAAGATACTATCCAGGTTGGTGTTGAACCGGACGTGGAGGATCCTATCCAAGCTGAGGGCCAAATGGAGGTTGAGGCAACTAGCCGGGAGGGCATACAGAGTGATGGAGAGAGCATGAGCATGGAAAGTGAGGATAGCCAGGATTCTGACATTGACCCAACCCCGACACTGGGTCAAGGACCTCAGCCCCTTCGGAGCAGCAAGAGGACGCCTGTCAAGGGCAATGCTAGAAATCCATACAAGAAAACGATGACATACCAAGGCTTCGATGAGGATGAGGATGAGGATGAGGAGTGGGATGCGTGGGAGGAACCGGATGATGAGAATGATGACGACTACGTGCCCTAGGGCACATGATGTAGCCGAGAGGCATGGAACCCTCCGAGCGAGCCATCAGCGGGTTCGGGGGAGGATCGATCGCTGCCAAAACGGCGAGACAGACAGAAGACAGCCAGGGCGTTTTTGGTGAACATACCCGTTTTCTTAAGCTCCTGAAATCTGATCTTCTACATCTCCTCCAAGTCGAGCCATCGTGCCATTCATTACGGTTTCCACATGGCCCCGGAGCAAGGTTTGTGGTCGGATCGCAGCCGCATGTGCTGACACAAAATGTTTATTTGGGCGTCCCTCTTTTGTCTTGAGTACCAAGCATCGAGCCGACTTACAGAGGGGAAGCGGTCTCTAATAGATAGGGAAATGATTTCTCTGAAATGAGCGCGACTACATAAAAGCGGTGTCAGTTGCATCTAACAATTTGCGCGCCGCAAGAGCGCGTAAAATACCCACCCTTGCAAAGATCCTAGGACCCTGTTTACTCATTGCCTCATTTGGAAAGCGCGATGCCGTTTCACGCGACCTGATTGGCCGAAGCTTGGTTGACGCGCGGGAGAGAGGTCGGTACGTCCCCACTTCACTTTGATCGCGCTGCAACACGGGGAGGCGCTGCTCATGTTCCCCCTCTCTAATAAACCACCGCGTCTCAAGTCCACGCTCCCCTCTATTCTCAACTCCAATTCTGTCTGCTTTGCCCAACTCTCGTCCCGGCGACACCCATATCCTGCTGCCGGAGCATGCATTGGTGATCTGCGACCGGCCTGGCACCTCGACAACCTTACAACCTTAATGGATCCCCAAGCTCCCTCTCCCGCAGCTTCGGCTTCGTCCTCCCCGCCCTCCCGATCAGCCGAACTCTCCAGCCACAGCCATGACAGGCCCAGCTCCTCCGCCAGCGATCACGCCCTGCCGTCCTCCTCGGCCCTCCTCCCATCAGACACCCTTCTCCCAACGCCCTCGGCCGATTCCGAACGCCATCCGAAGGGAAAGAGGAAACGCACAGCGTGGGTACCCCTCGGGTTGTGCCCTAGTGTCACCCGTTACACCAATTGGCTTCCTAGGACGCATGCTAAAACACCATGGGATACAGCGCGAAAGACAAAGCCATTCTCGAGGAGGCTTATGCAGCAAATCCCAAACCCGACAAGGCGGCGCGTCTTGCCATCGTGAACCGCGTCTCGCTTAATGAGAAAGAGGTGCAAGTGGGTTTTCCCCCCTACCCTGGACCTGGGCGTCGCCGTGCCCCGCTCGACGCGATTCCGTGTCCCATCGCGCCCGTCCCCGCCCTGGGGCGCGAATTGGTCCCCAGGCATCGATCAATTGCTGACGGAAACACCAGATTTGGTTCCAAAATCGGAGGCAGAACGACCGGAGGAAATCGCGCCCACTATCGCCTCAAGAGATAGCTGCTCTCCAATACGGCCGCATGCAGATTCTCTCGTCCGACCCCCTGTCTCACAACTCCTCCTTCAGCTCCGATAACGCCCACACATCTCCTGTCCAGAACATGTCACGACTGGACCAAGGCGTTGCGTCGCCTCCGCACTCAGATCCCGCCAGCTCCAGCTCCTGCGACGAAACTCACACAAGTCCCTGCGTCCCGAGGGAAGCACGCCGCGATGAGAGCGCGCGGCGCGGCCAGGTGGCCAATTCCGCGGGGTTGGGGCCTGAAGTGATTGAAAACGCGCCAAAACTTTCCCAGTCCCTGTCGAGCTCCGCTTCGTACCCCTCCGGCACATGGAACCGGACAAGTTCCTTCTCCACTCCGTCCACACTTGGCCGGCGGGGAGAGGACTCTTTCAAGTAAGACACTCGATCTTCACCTCGGAGAATTTAGCTAACAGACACAGCCTTGAACCCTTTGTGCCTTCCAGCTGCTCACCTTCCAGGAGTTCGAGGCCCATTCTTCCTCCCCCAAGTCAGGAGTCCAACTCCTCCAAATTCCGTCTGTCACTCTCCCTGGAAGGCAAGGCCGAGGTGGTCCCTTCGTCATCCCCTCCGCATCCCGTTGCAGCACCACCATCTGCCGAGGATCTCCAGTCTCTAGGCCCTGGACGTCGTCTAAGTCTGCAGCGAAGCCACAGCGCGTCATCGCCTATAACGCTCCCACCTATTTCCGTCTTGACAAATTCTCTCGTCTCTCCGGCGAGCGGCCCCCTTCCTCCACGACTGACGCGCGGACGGTCGCGTGATCCCCATGCCTGGGAGTATGCCTGCGACTCGGAGAATCGTGATGATTTCCTCACCGTGCAAGCAAAACACGAGAGCAGTGGCTCTGCCATCGCGGCCATCAGCCTGCTCAGGTCAACAAGTTCAAGTGGAAGCCCATTGCAGCCAAGTAGCAGCGCGAAAAGGAATGCCGCCGCTAGTAGAGCGGCTCCGCGCTCTGGTCTAGCGAAGAAGCCTAAGCTTTCCCGGGCACTAAGCAGCGCCGCTAAGCTCCAGTCGAATCTGAGCCTTGCCGAGAACAAGGACAGCGAAAAGGATACCGAATTGGATCCAAGGAAAATGAAGGCCATCGTCACGTCCGGGAACGACTCTGACAAGGAGAACTGGAGCCCCGATGAGGATGGGAATCCCCATTTTACTTTTTCGCAATCCCACGTCGATGCCGCCCTAGGCGGTCGAAGGCCTTTACCATTCGGTACTACACGGTTGGATAAGAAGAACCCCCGCCGAACCCCAGGGCGTTTCGGCCAAGAGCACCGAGGGTCTGCTTCGCTGCTTGGGAACCGAGCCAACACGGCGCCGGTATTTTCGCACACACCCCGCGCCGGAAAACGCGGGCAATCCCCACTTGAGATTTTCGAAGATGCCGAGAGGACAAGCCCTGCCAGGCGACCCTCAGTCAACGACGAAGTGGAGCGTTTCATGCGCGGTGAGGTCAGCCCGAGCAAGAAGGGGGACGTCGACGCCGTCGCTGGATTACTCTCGCTCAGTCAGGGCAACTGGCGGTGATTCGCTAGCATCATTTATGCTTAGCCCGTCTCGATCCTGCCTTGATGGGATTGTCGTGGGTTTGAGAGTTGGCTTCTCATTCCCAAGTTATATCACTGGTGTATCTGTTTTGATGATTCACCTCGGAATTATCGCATACGGTTAGCGACCTCAACTTGGAGGAAGGATGTATCACATCTGCGAGTTATACGGGATGGCACGTGCTGTCATCCCTCTGTTTTCATATTTGGCAACGCCTGGATTCAGGCTTCGTCGTTTACGACGTGTATTTGTCCGTCAGCGGACTTGTTGGTTTACGGGCTATTTTCTCTCATGAGGGTACGGTGTATTGGCGCATTGGTAGCGGCGCTGTTGGCAATGTTTGATTTACGGCGCATTGCATGGGTGGGTTGGCTGGTTGGTGGATGGTTGGGATCACGAGGCGGATGGCTGGCTGGGCTGGTTGCGAAAAAAAGAATATGTTTCCGTCCGCGGGAAACGGCGCACTGAATGCCCTTCTCATTTGAGATGTTACTCCTTTCTATTCTCGCAGACTTGTTACGATACGAGGCAGGCAGGCGGGTTTTGGTGTTGTATTGTAAATGTATACATTTACCCCTGAAAAAGGGGCATGACAACAATTGAATGGTAATTGGTCTTAGTAATCCGTTTCAGGAGTTTAGTGTTTGACACGATAAGAACATCGACAATCACACCTCAACAGACCAGCTCAAGAAAACGCTCCGCATGCTTAATTGTAACTTAATTCTTCGATAAAACAATATAATAAAAATGTACGGTGAATAACGCAATACACACACACGCCTATCTACATAGGTACCTTGCGAAGCGTGTCACTTCGACTTCGTTTTGAAACCACGCCAACATCATGATATCCTTCTTTAGGTGTCCGCCCATCCACACCTGACCTAACCTACCCTGACCTGACCTGCCCCGTCCAGACCATTAACTTCCAAACAGCGACTCCTGAGAACTCCAACCAACTGAGGCTTTCCGTTCTTCTATTACATCCATCCATTCCGCAATGGGTACGTACATGCGCTTTCGACTTTCGAGTATGTGATGCGATATGATGATGGTATGATATCCCCCTCTTTTCTAAGTGTTGACGCCCCTTCTATCCTGGGCTGGTGTACTAGTTAAAAATATTAAACATGCTTCGATTCGATGAACAGGGGGTAGTCGTGACGAATAAATGTGTCTTCTTATCTTATGCAAATGCTGAGAATTGGTGCTCTAAGTCGTAGCCTCACATCCCGAGCAGGCTCATTTGTCGGCGCAACGGGCTGGCAGCGATGCTGTTGTCTTCGCTGACGTAGCAGGCGGAGTCGGTGTCGATGTCCCATCCGTCGTCTTCTTCCTTGCCGTCTTCGCTTCCGGTGGCACTACCGCCGGTTTCGAAGCTCTTTTGTGTTGCTGCGCGGACGTTCCAGCGGAGGGTGCGGGATACGCTGTCGAACCACTCTGCGTCGGTGCGGACGACGGTGGGGAAGGGGTACTGCGAGGCGGTGATGGTTACGTGGTCGCCCTGTCTGAGCTCGACGCGGCCCTTGCCGTCGAACGCGCAGTAGGCGGTGGCGCGGCTGTTGTGGGGAATAGACACGCGCAGGAGCATGGTATCGGAGAGGACCATGGGCCTGAAGGAGAGTGTGTGAGGGCAGATGGGAGTGAGGAGAATGGCGGGGATGTCGGGGTGGACAAGGGAGCCGCCAGCTGACAGGGAGTAGGCCGTAGAACCTGAGAGATAATGTTAGCGATCTGGAGGGGGTAGCGGGGACCTGCATAGCAACTCACCAGTCGGCGTGGAGAAGATGCAGCCATCCGCCTGGATAACAGTGAGGAGCTCGTTGTCGCCATAGAGCTCCAGGTTGGAGACATATGGGGACGGGCCGCGGTCAATGACGAGCTCATTGAGAACTTCAAATTGCTCGCCCTCCTCTATTTCATGTCCGTTAGGACCATCACGATAGACTGTGCACGTAAAACGCATGCGCAGATTTACGCGCATGCCGTCGTCACCCATGATGCGGTTGAGATGGTCCTTGTACTTCTCGAACTCAAAGTTGGTCAAGAAACCGAGACTTCCCAGGCTAAATGAGAGCACTGGAGGAACGATGCGCTGGAAGAGCCACGATGTGAAGAGGACAGTGCCGTCACCGCCCAGCGTCAGGACGAGGTCGAACTTCTCGGGCTGGCTCCAGCAAAGGTCAGGCGTCCAGTACCTAAGCATATCCTGGAATCGTGGGTGGTCCTGAATGATGCTTGAAGCGCCGAAGCGCTTGGAGTTGCGGAGCTTGGCATCGACGTAAACGTTGACGCCAACGTCAGCACCGTACCGTGGGGTCCGGAGCAACCAAGAGGCGAGCTCGCGGGTGAGCAAGACCAGCTGGTTGTCGCGGGCCTTGGTGACGATCATGATGTTCTTGACATCGCGCTTTATGGGCCGGCGCTGGAGCTGCTTTGATACCTCGCGGACGCCCGTAGCCGTCTGCACAAGACGGGAGTGGGACATCCACTCGTCGTTCTTGATCTCCTCGAGGACCTTGTCAAAGTCGACCGCATCATCGAAGCGTTCGTGGTAAAAGCACGGCGACTGGAGCGATGTGAAGTTGGCGGTAGGTGTTTCGAGCGTGTTCGAGGCAGCGCGAGTGTTTTGGGCCTGGGCAATGTCGTTGAGGGCGTCGCAGAGCTGTTGCGACGAGGCGGTCGAGGGCCGGTTATCGGCGCCCGAGGGCGGCTGCTGGCTGTGGGCCGAAAGCATTCCGTTAAGCGAGAGGGCCTGGGGTTTGTTGTTGCGTGCGACCGAGGCCAATGCCTTCATAATAGTCTGGCGCGGGACAGACTCGATGGAGAGGGCGTTCCTCTTGTGGCCAGAGGCTCGCGGTTCGCTGAGCCGTGGGGGAGACAGCGAGAGCGATGCGGGCAGGTTTGCGTCCGTCGCCAACTCAGGGGCTAAGAGCGACGGAGCGGGCCAAGGCTCAGTCCGGTCGACAACATTTCGCGGTTCGGAGTTTGCGGCGTCTGCTGGGAACAAATTGGAACTTGGGAAACCAAGAGTAGCGCTGGAGCTCTTGGGGCGGACGTTGTCGGAGGAGGGGGACGCGGTATTAAGTGAAAGCCCGTCGGATGCAAGCTGTCGCAGCGGGAGGTCAGCGTCAGCGTGGCCTCCGAGCGCTGGGTGAATCGCTGCAGGTGTTCGCGTGGTGGGCGAGGAAATTGGCTCGGACATGGTGGATGGCGGCGGGTGAAAGCGACGGTGGGGTGGGTGTGCTGGAACTGGACCGCCTAGTGGTCCCAAGTTAGGTCAGTCAGCTTTGGGTTTAGCCAGGTCCCCTGCAGGCCAAGTCGTCCTTTCCCCCCTCCCCCCTCTTCCCCTCCCATGTTCCCCTCCATCGGGGCGGTCACACTTGAGACCAACAACCGCTAAAGGCGCCGGACACTCCGCGGGAACAGTTGTTACGTACCGCTATACAAGTTGGCAACCTCTACCAGTAACCGGATTTGGATTGCCGGATCTCACGGAACCTAGCACGCAGAGATAGGCCTAAGGCAAGGCCCTGCAATGCAACTCGACTGTGTTGTGTAACGTTTGCGGCTGCACGTAGATGCAGGAAGCGGCCCGGAACGGCGACTTGTCGACGTCACTGGATGGAGAGCGACTAGAAGTTTCGAACGGGTGCACAGCAGCCTGGCTGATGACCGTCTTCTCAGACAGAGTTGAAGCGGTGAAATCGATTGCGTTGACGATCGCAAACGATTGCCGATTGCCGCGCAAAGACAGAGCGAGCCGGACCGGCCCCGCAGGTTGTGTGGAGGCGGGGAGTTGGTGGCGGGGCAGAGGGTTCTTCTGCTGGGGCTCGTGGCGTTGGCGGAAAAGGAGCACGCGATTGGCGTAAAGTATGTGATCCGGGGTGCAGAATTCGCCTGCACGTGGCCCAGAGAAATCGTGATATCGAAAGCGGTTGCTGAGAAGGATTGGGGTCACCCAAAAAATGACAGAAGTGCCCAATGTGACGGGCAGCGGCCAGACAGAATGGACGATAGCGAGGTATGCCGGAGTCGGGAAGCCGTGAAGGTGACACAAGCCGCCAGCGCGTTGGGACACAGAAGCCAATGCAGGTGATCGTGTTGACGCCAGCAACAATTGGACGCAGCGCCGGAGACCGCGGGTGTGCCGAGCGATTAGGCGAAAAACAATTAGAAGTAGAAGCAAAGAATAAATATAGACAGTTAGGTGTGTGTACAAGTATGTGGCGACGAAGAAGTCAAAGATCAGCGGAAAACGGGCCACAATATCGAAGACAGAGGACAAAGGTAACTAGAACTACCAGAGCTCAGCTTCAAAAATTGCGCTTCCGGAGCGGAGGTGTAGAGAAGGGTAAAGGGGATGAAGAGGTTCTGGGTCATCAGGGGAGACTGAAGACTGAAGACCAAAGAGAGAAGGGATGCGGTGCGTCGCGATGCCCGTGCAGGCGGTTTAATATCTAGCACGCTCTCGTGCAACGGCCAGGGACGATGACCCTGAGATCGCGATGGAGCTCCATAGCAAGGGGTTGTTGGAGGGGAGCGGGGCCTTGGGGTACCAGCCGACACAGTACGAATATCTTCCGTCTCTGGCTGGGGACTGTTTGCGACCCCGCTGTCCACGCAATATGGTCTCATTCAACCCTGAGCGGTGTGTTATAACCCGAGGTCTGCGACGACAAGACACTGTGGGCGGATGTCAAGGGGTAGCTTGCCTCAGCTTCTGGGGTCAACCAGGGAGTGCTGGCTCGCGAGTGCCGACTTTGCCATCCAGACGTCTGCCAGCCCGTGTTGTCTTCAACCAGCGTCGAGCCTCATCATGCTGCCTCAGGCTGCTTGTACCAGTAGGCGCAAGCTCCTGTCACGAACCCCCTTGCCATGATAACGTATTCGAAATTCATATTTAGTTGCCTCCTGCTGCCGAGGGCGCGTGGTGATGCGATGGCTTCTCCCTGCAGCCACCAACCCTCTGAGAGAAAGGTGATGGGATGGGAATAGGGATGTGAATGGGATGGCAAGGTTCGGCATCCAACGCAACACTGACGTCTCCGTTGATGCTGGGCATGCATTGGCTGCCCCAGTAGATACATGTACGAGATAGGAGGAGACCAGAAACGAGCGTCGTCCCCCGTCGGCGCATTCGTGGCAGTCGGTGTGGTCGGGGCGTTGCATTCATTGCTGGAAAAGGGTCCAAAGAGCTTCGTTCGATGTGGTCGAGTCTCAGCGGTGCTGGGGTCTGGAGGCGAGCGTTCCAGGGAAGAGACGGTTGGTGCGGCGAGAGGCGCGGCTTGCCCTGGCTGGCAAATCGCTGCGGCCCGGGCTTAGTCTAGGAACCCACTGAGAGGATCGTTCTGCAACCCGAAGATCTGCTGGAACCTAGCCTAGCCAATGCCCCACGCAAATCCAAGCAGCCGCATGAACGCAACAGACAGGCCTGGTGCGAGCCCTGTGCCATGCTGCGATTGTTTAGAAACGCTGACAACGAACGAAAAGCCCACGAGCTGTTCTGCGAAGCTCTCGTTTGACCCGCTGGGATCATACATCCGCTATGCTCTGGCGTCAATCAAGCAGGGGGGAGCTCAGATCATCAACAATCAGGCTGGTGGAGCTTTCGTTTGTCGGCATCGCGGAGCGGAGCCCACGACGTTTCCACTGGCTTGCGACTACAACTAGAGTCCACACGTCAATATCATCATCAGTCTTCGAGATTGGAAGTAGTGCTGGATTCGATTTTAGGGGGCGCCCCCACAGTGCTGGGTCTGTGAGGCATCGGCTCTCGCGGGTCGGTGAACTGTTGCGCTCCCCACGCGAGGCGAGGGTCAAAGTGAGCTGGGAATCGCTGCTGGAGCGACTCGAAAGCAAGCGCCCGGTTTCGACGTTCCATTCCCCAAGCACCTGATTAATTTAGCCTCAACCCTGCAGAAGACGCCGTCGGAGGTACTAGGGGACCTGATGTCACAGCCCTTGGTAGGGGCAAAAGGTGAGATGAAACAGACGTCGGCCCGCAATGGAGGCATTCCCAAACGCGGCCGTGCGGGTTGACCCACCATGTATCACCAGAGCCGCGATAAGGAAACCCAACCAGCAAGGGGAAAAAGGATTAGGAACGCAGAGGAAAAAAGACCGAAAAGAGCATGCCCTCCGCGATGCATCTCCCGCGTCACGGCGCACTGCCGGCCGCTGATTTGCAGCGCGTCAACCACTCAGCATTGCCGGCTGTCTTCTGGAACCAATGCTCCCACTCTAATCCCCACACTCTGTCGCTCCGGCATGTCGATACGGTAGCTGGTATCGTCTCTGCATTGTCGAGACTGGTTCGCGAGCGGCTCGGTGCTCGCGGGCACGTTTTCTTCTCCTGCTCCATGATATTGAGGCCGCTTCACTTCCAATAGAGATCTGCCACAACTTTGGTTTCCAGAGTTGACCTGAGGAACTGGCGCATATCTGGGCCGTTGTCCCCCTTCTCGTCCAGCACCATCTCGATGCTTTCTCCTTTCGTAGCCCCGGATTGGCAGCAGATCCTCTTGGCAGTGTCGTAGACATCGTCCCATTCTTTCACCGTGAAGTCGCCTTCGCTCTCGGCAAGCAGCAGCTCATCCTGAGACGTGAAGGCAAGGACATGAACTGATTGAGCGGCTTCGACCTCTCTCGGAGAAGGATCCGCCACGAGCTCGCTGGCGCCATCCTGGGACACAACTGCTACAATTGCAGACGTTGCGGTTGCCCTCATGGGGACAGCCGCGGACAGAAGTGCGAGGACGGCGGTCTGGAGGAGAGCAGGGATGATGGCGAAATTCTGCCAGGGCGGTCAGCGACGAACAGCTGTAACGTCAAACACCAAGGTCTTACCAAGCTGGCTTGGACAAGCTTCGTGTTGACATAGTCGTTCTCTGGTGCCGACTCAACCTGGAGGACGATCTGGATCAGCGAGCGGGGGAAGTTCTTGACGAGGATGAGCTGAGTGAGCGAGGACTGCAGCGTCGTCTCGAGGTGTCGCTCTCGCGTTCCTATATAGGCACAGACGTGTGAGCATTTGCGAGCGTGTGGTTGGGTGCCAAGAGCCTCACCTCCTACCCCTGCTGCCGGTCGTACGATGACATCGACGTGGGCTTCATATGCGTGCTCATCACGTCGCTGCGCTTCGATGGGGCCGTTAACAGAGCCTGTGACCGTGTATCCAGCGTAAGAATACCTGGCAGAGCCGTCGGCTTTCGGGAGGACCGACAGGTCAGCCTCTGGCTCTCTTGTTGCAGGCATGGTGGCGGGAGACTGTTGAAGTTCTTATGAGCCTAACTGATGGACCTCGTTGTGAGTTTTCAGGTGAGGCTCTTGCCAATGAAGTTTTGGTGCAAGGTACGGATCCGTGGTGGCACCGCAAATTGGAGCTGATCGACGTTACCCCACATTCCAGGCCTTGTAGGGATCTTTGCCCCGCGAACCGCATCAGTCGATTTCCAACTTGCACCTTCCGTCTGCGAAAGAACATCGAACGATACAAGCGCACATCGAAAGATCAACAAAGAAGAAGAAGCAAAGCAAGGAGCGAGAAGTGTTTCACCAGCGTCGATGGCTTCCACCACAGCATCAGTACCAGCTGAAGCCGGCTCCAGACCCGCAGGCCCACCAGGCGTCGCTGGTCAAGGTATCCCCAGCCTGAAGGACCGTATCCCCAAGCTGGAGCCTCGACGCAAGAAGCAGGACGCCCCGAACCCGACACCAGTCCCCGAGACACCCGCACTTCCACCAAGGCCAGAGCTGTCAATCCTCACTTTCAGAGCACCCAGCAGGAGGATACTGTCCCCAGCTGACCATGAACTCTTTCTCGCATCGCCAACCTACAAGCTTGTCTTGGCATTCGTCTTTGGGCTTTCGGAATCCGTCGTCGATACGCCGGTCTCTTTGGTTAATGACAGCGAGCTGAGCGCGCCAGTCAAGGCCATCCTCAACATACTCGACGAAGCAGAAGAGCTCTGTCGAGACTCGCCACCCAACGAGACAGGAGGCTCGCGATTTGGAAATAAGATCTTCCGCGTCTTTCTGGACAAGGTCAAGCAACATTCGACACAATGGCACGCATCCCTGGGCGTAAACGACCCAGAAGCGGTAACAGAGGTGTCTACCTACCTCAACCAGTCCTTCGGCAACCGATCACGCATCGACTACGGCTCCGGCCACGAGCTCAACTTTGCAATGTGGCTGCTCTGCCTTTATCAGCTAGCCGTCCTCCAGGAATCCGATTTCAAGGCCTTGGTGCTACGCGTCTTCGTCCGCTACCTCGAAGTCATGCGTCTTGTCCAGTCAACTTACTACCTCGAGCCAGCTGGCTCGCACGGTGTTTGGGGACTTGACGATTACCAGTTCCTGCCGTTCCTTTTCGGCGCCAGCCAGCTACTCCACCACCCCTATATCACGCCACGCGCAATCCACCAAGAGCTCACTATTGAAGAGTTTGGTAGCGAGTTCATGTATCTCGGCCAAGTGGCCTTTGTCAACAGCACCAAGACGGTCAAAGGACTGCGGTGGCACAGCCCGATGTTGGACGATATCAGCAGTGCCAAGAGCTGGACCAAGATCGAAGGCGGTATGCGCCGCATGTTTGTGTCCGAGGTGCTTCGCAAGCTGCCAGTCATGCAACACTTTCTTTTTGGGTCGCTCATCCCGGCCGCCGAGGGCATGAGCCAACCGCAGACAACCGAGGCGGAGGAAGAGGAAGAGGAAGAAAGCGGTGAAGTCAATGTCTTTGACAAGGATGGTGTAAGACATGTACATCAGCCCCGTGGGTGGGGAGATTGCTGCGGTATCAAGGTGCCGAGCAGCATCGCCGCCGCGGAGGAGATGAAGAAGAGGGGAGGGCTTGAGCAGCTGAGGAGGATTCCGTTCGACTAGACATAGACGATCGCAACGAGGGGCAGGAAACCAAAAGCCATGGCATTTTTGGCTATTGCAGGTATGAAACGATTGATGATACCTCTACAACAATGAGATCCCACGAATTACTAGCTGCTCTTTCAGCCCTGCCAACACTATGCGACCCAGATAACAAACGAAACAAACCCAGCCATGCTATTGCCGCCAACATTTCTTTCTCCTTCTATTCCATCCTTCTTTTCACTCTCTTCCCACTCTCATGCTCGTTTCCAGCCCGACCGCCTATCCCGACCGCTCCGCCTCCAGAGCGTGCCAATCAACCGTCGGGTCACCACACGCAAGGTCATACCAAGTCTCCTTCCGCTGATCATCCACATCCTCCAGCGCATACGCCACGAGATCCCCATACAAATCGCACCGCGGAGCCCCATCCTCACCCTCATGGAACTCATACGCCTTGCAACCACGGCTCGTCCCCCAGACCGATTTCTGATTCAACTCGTCAGCATGCTACTCACACCCATCATATCCGGACACACCACACCTCAGGTGAAATAAAAAGAAACCAGCAAGGCAAGAAGACAAAGACTCACCCCGCAGAACTGCCAGCATCCCTTAAGCGTGACGTCGATTCCGTTTCCGTTTTGGAGGTATCGGCCTAGGAAGCGGTCTCCTCCATTCTTATTGTTAGAGGAGCGACCCCTGACACCGCAGTGGGTGTTTCCTGCGCTGGGCTTCCCCGAGGGGGCAGTCTTCGCGCAGACGGTCGCGGTGGGGGTGGTTTCGTCGTGGGTTTTTGTCGCGATGGCGGAGGGGGAGGGGGTGGCTTGCGCGGTCATGTTGGGGGTTAGGAAGGGGTCGACGACGCAGTCGGTTGGGGACGGCGGAGGTGTGTTTGTGTTGATTTCTGACGGGGATGGGGTGGGAACGAGCTTTGTCTTGATCTCTGATGGGGATGGGGACGGCGAACTCTCGATACTCGACAGCGTAACCCGGATGGTCTTCGGCGGCGCCGTCACGGTCACCGTCCGGAAAGGCATGGGCTCAGCGAATACACTCGACGGAGACCCCGTATCCGAGGTCATCGTGCTCGAATCCGTGCAAGTCTCAGTCTCAGACGACGTCGTGGCAGTCGACATCTCAGTCCACGACTCAGTGCACGGCACGGAGCTATTCCCCCAGGAAACAGTGCTATTAACCACTGACTCCGTCGCCGTCATCTCCACCTGCGCAACAGATGCCGGCGTGGCAGTTACAGAGACAGTAATATTGACCGTCTCGGTGAGGGTCGTCACGTCCGTGCTGCAGCTCGTCGTCGGCCAAGGGCCGCGCGCGGGCCCCGGGCCCCAGTGGGTGCCGTTGCCGCGGAAGAAGGGGCCGGGACCGCCGCGGTGTTTATCAACGGCTGTAACGGTGGTGTTGGCCGGGGGCGAAGCCGTGGTCTCGGAGGAGAGGCTGCTGAAGGAGAGGAAGCCACCAGAGGGGAGAGGGTTTGTCGACGAGGAGGAGAGGGGCGGGTTGGAGTGCATGCGCTGGTGGTGTTTGGAGCGGTACATGTGCTTTAGGGAGCGAGCGTGGCGGTTGTGTCTGCCCTGTTGAGTGTTAGGCTGCTTGCACGAAGAGGTTGTGGATAGGAGTGGCAGGGGAAAAGGGGGCTTACAACTCGGTGGGAGCCTTCAACGGTGGTGGTGACGAGCACCAGGGCGCTCAGGAGGGGGAGGAGATGCATCTTGGTAGTATGGTAATTTGAATTGGCCTGTATGGTCTGTTATGTCGAGGTCTAGGAGTGAAGTGCTCGATGGCTGCATGTGCTGTTCCTGTCCTGACCCCCGATGCCCCCCTCTTCTTATACCATAGCCTGTCCCATTTTGCAAGCAAAGAGGGAGCATCGCCATGCCTTCTACCTCCATGGCCGGAATGTGCCATGTGAGGGTGAGTTGAATATATTCTTCAGAGAAATCCAGACGACCGAGGGAGCGCACTCAGGGATGCCGATCACATCACTCCCTGGCTAACCACAACAGTTCAGTGAATATAAGCGATTCTTCATTTGCGCTCGAACTAACGAAATGAATGCGATTAAAATGCAGCCGCGGCCGCATACGCAGAATAGCCATATCCCCAACGCACAAAACGGCCGACATGCTGTATGCCTGATGAATGCCGAATGCATGAGGGTATCAGAACAATAGAGCTTCCTGAACCTGAACCTGAACGCCACCAATGTTCCCCCTGTCGTTCCCTGAATACTTAAAACAGATGCCAATATTCCCCGAGCCGAGAAGAGAGCCGCCATTGACCCAAGATAATGCAATACCGTTGCTCCGTTTCGCCCCAAACTGTAATCCTCAGCAGATGGGCTTGTTTCATTCCCAGCTGCAGATCCGTCACGTCGGAACGTTTTTAATCCTCCCAGATTGTTTCCAGATCAAGGTCCTGCCTTCTCTCGGCACCGCACACGCTCCATCTCTTCCTCTTGTCCCTCGAGCCAAAACCTAGCGTCCTACCACGGACTGGCACATCCAGGCCACCTCTGCCCTTCGCGTCGCCGCCCTCAGCGGCATCCGCAGCAGCTTTGAGCTGTGCGATTCTCTCGGCTTCTAGCGCCGCCTCCTCCGCGTCTGGTGAGTCTGGAATAGTCTCAAGACTGGAAATGCTCGGGCTCCTGGATCGTGCCGAGGACGGCGTTGAGGGTACCGATGAGGATGGGTATGAGATGCCAAAGGGGGCGCTTCCCGGGAAAGAATCGTACGATCGATAGGTTGGCGACGTGGCCGTGGCCGAGGGGCTCTCTGGAACACCAGGGAGCGGCGAGTGGGCGAGGTGGCGAAGAGGCGAGGAGGGCCTTCTGAGCCTTCCCGACGATACGCCTAAGCCAAGGTTTGGGGCACTGCTTCTCTCCGAGAGTTTCCTCTCGTGGTCGTGAACCGACACCCGGGTCGGGGACGAGGGGAATGCCTCATCGACGGGTTTCCGCGGCACTCGCACCCGGCTTGGCGAGCCCGAGGGACTCTGGGCGCGGAGTTGAGGTGAGAATGTAAGATGGCCGGCCCCGTTGACACCAGGCATCGATTGCGTGCGCGCCATCGGGGGTGCTAGGCTGGCGACAGATCGGGATCGCACATGCGAGTGTGAGAGCGGGGAGGCCGCCCGGGGTCGGAAAGGAAGCGACATCGAAGGACTCCACGTCGGTGATGTGGGGGACGATGTCGGAGAGGGATCGGTAGATCGCCGGAGTGTAGGCGGCTTCCGCAGAAAGTCAGGATCGGGCGGAGCCAAGCTCGAGGACCCTTGGACTCTCAAGCTGGGGAGGGGCGAGGGCCGAAACTCCATTCGCTCTGTTTCGGGGACAGGTTCCATCGCGATGCTGGTGCTGACGCTCTCGGGCGCCCGACCTGTTACTCTGAAAAGGGAGTCATGGAGCGGCGATGACAATCGCAGCTGAGAGACGCCAGAGGCAACCAGAGAATGGTAACCAAGGGCGGGGTGCGGATTCGATGTCGAGGGTCGAAATTCCGGGAGCGGCTGAGACCGTTGTGGTGATCCCCAAAAGTCGTTGTCTTCGGAATTCCCTCGTCCCAAGGGCTGCTCAATCTCGATGAACGAGTTGTTCAGACGCTCGTTCAATCCAGGCCCTGTTGAGAGGGGAGAGCGGCGGCCATGGAGCGGCCTCGGCTGTCTTAAGGTTGGAGGGCGGAAGCAAGAATGGAGGTGGATGGGGCTGGAACGTGGACGCAGGGCAACAGCGGCAGGAATGGGGACGCGGGGTCCTTTTACCCGGTGCAGTGTTGACCGTTTGCGCCAATGGAAGCGCCAGACTACGGACAAGCCCGAGGAGACGGGACAACCACCACTAATCAAAGCGCAACGGGGTTCTGTATGGGCCATTGTTAGTGCATCGTTCTTCCCCTGGCCTTACGCTTGCACCTTCCCCAGGTATCCGTGGCTGGGCCAATCCGGCAACTTTGCAGTTCCACGCCCTAATGACCAGCAACAAAGTCAACATTCCAATGCAAACAACACAATTGTCCAGCACCTCTGCACTGAGAGCGGCAATGGCCACAGAGGCGGCAACTCATTGCGCTCAATATCTGCGCTGATCATCCGGCTTTGGCATTTCAGGGGCGTCCCAGGCGAGGAGACACGGATGTTCCTCGTCCGCTCTGGCATTGGATCCAAATCCATCGGCTTCCCTGCCCCTCCTCCCAGGTATTGCCTTCCCGTCTCAGCCGTCCCTCTCATGGTATAAACAGACAACATTCTTGCACGGCACTGGTAGCGGGCAACGGTTCCCATGTCAGCCATGCTAGGGAAAACCATGAGCTTCATTATGGGAGGCGAACAGCGGCTTCCGAATCCGCCGGTCCTTCACAAATGGTTTCCGACACCCGTTCATCAAGATCATCAAGGCGATTATAGAGTAATCAACGGCCATGCGGGCGGCTATCAAAGCATTGAGTTACATTTAAAACCCGCCTATGGCCGACCGTCTCGAACGTTCGATTTTAGTTGCCGATCCGACAGCCGCCGGCTCCGCGATGGCCTTGAATCGCCGCAAAGCGTCACGCCGGCGCTCCCGGGCGGGGTACCATCACATCCCTCCCGGCGGCAACAACGTCACCCTTGGCCGACTCCCGACTTGCGCTAACCCCCTCAACCCTCACTGAGGATTGTCAACAACGCTACGAGCGCCTCGGTATTTCATCCACGTTGCAGACCCTAGACCCACCGGAACTGCGACACCTGACCGCCCTGGCCAGGACCTGGCGCTTGGCGTAGCGGCTCCCTTTCAGTTTCAGTCACGACCTCTGACTGGTTACAATCGGGCTGTCTGCAATTCACACTGGATTCCCTTTCACACAGGAAGTCGGACGGCAGACGCCAGGCGGCATGGTTCTGGGAAAGTTCCATGAATGCGTTGTTGGTCGCGACGAAATGCAACAAGGCATTGCCGGGTATCCACGCTCGCCACGGCCGAGAAACGCCTGCTGCAAAGACCTTCCGGGCCGCACCAGCCTACCGCCCGCCGCGCATCCGTCGATCTCCAACACGCCCCGTGATCGGGTCTTCTTTTTTTCCGTTTGGGAGAGAAGAAACCCACAAGATCCCCTCGCGTCAGTGGTTTAGTGGTAAAATCCATCGTTGCCATCGATGGGCCCCGCGTTCGATTCGCGGCTGGCAAGTTGACAAGTTCACCGTGACAGTGGCATTTTCTCTTTTTTTTTTATCTCGCTTGCGGCCGCCCCCTGAAAGAGCGGACCGTGGTGTTGTTGTCTGGTTCTCAATAACCCCTCTGCCAAGGACCATGCGACCTTATACCTCCAATAGTTGACCCCTTTTTGGCCTTGGGCTGATTTTCATGGTTACACAAGGTGTAAACTGGAAGTGGAATTCAGGATCGAGAGGGCAATTTTGTTTTACTTGCACTGCCACGCTCACCACGCTTGACTCTTTTGGCTCTTCCACAGACTTGCAGAAGGTCCTTCGTATCTGGCTTCAGCGGTTGGTTGCAAGTCACAAAGAGGTCGAGGCGCTGAGCTCGGGGCTTTCTTTTCGGTTTGGGGATTTTCAAAGTGCCTTCCAAGTTGGGGAATTGGGATGACGCGTTTCTGGTGATGCGTGTTGCATATCTGTTCAAATCCTCATGTTGCGCGCTTCCTCTGGCAGTCTTTTTACTGATTGAGAATATGCCTCGTCTTGCACGGACACAGTGTGTTGGTGCGGTTTTCTGCAGCGAGGTCTACGCGGTCTACCCCTATCGTGGGTCACAACAAGTCCAGGCAGCGAGATTTCACAGATGCTGGCTTCGTCGTCGCGTGGACGCGCGGCTGTGGGGTGTTTGGTCTGGTATCGATTGAAGTCTCAATCGGCCATGTCATTGGTTTAGGTTTACCTACTGTCATGTGTTGGTTGAATTACTGACGTTTGGACGGATGGCGGCACGGAGTCTGCCTTGCCGGGGCCGATGGGTGGATGTGCCCGTTTGCTAATATCCCGTTCGTGTGACAGGGTCCCGGACCGTGTTAGTCTACACAGTAGAGTGCCGAAGGATTCGGTCGCATCGCCTTGTACGGCCCCACACGGGACTTACAGCAATGTTAATGTTATCCAAACACTTCTTCAGCTTTTCGTTTGTTGGGGGTTTCTCCTTTATCTTCTCGCGAGCCTCCGCGTTGCCGGGTCTTGGAGAGTGTTCCATCACCGTTCGGTCATCCACAGTCGGCAAGAACACCAACAAATGCCGGCCAAGATAGCTTCAGCATTCCTCGGCGAGTACGCGAGGCAGGTGAAGGCTCTCACCAAGAAGAACCTTCTCTTGCTCGTGACCAGACACTGGATATCGACGCTTATACAGGCCATTCTGCTTCCTGTCGCCTTCTACGCCCTCATCCTCAACATCAACAACTATGGAGGCAACGAGAGGGGATTCGGAACCGGAGACCCTCGTCAAATCCGCACCATCCAGGACAGCATCCCCTCAACCCAGCAGCTCGTCTTCGTCAGGCCTCTCAACGTCGGTCCTGACGTCGACACGGTCATCGAGAAAGTGTCTAGCCCCCTCCCCGCCGACAAGGTCGTCATCCTCGAGGACGCCCGGGAAGCCCGTCGACGATGCGAGCCCAACACCCGCGGTGTCTCGGGGTGCTATGCGCTCGTGGGCTTCATCGACTCGCCTCTGACGCCTTCGGTCAACCGCACGTGGAACTACACGGTTCAGTTTGACGAGGCTCGCGACAGAGGGAACTTCAATGTCCACAAGGGCGACAATGACTTACAAACGTTCCAGATGCCGGTGCAGATGGCTATCGATAATGCGATTACGAACTCGACGGTGCTTCCGGAGGAGTTCATGTATACGATGACGACTCAAGAGGAGATCGACGCGAGGCGGAGGGCGAACTTTATGAATGCGTTGGTTACGACGTATTGCATTGCCTTCTTTATCGGGGCGATCTTTGGGATTTACCATGCTGTTGGGTTCGTGACGAGGGAGAGGGCCGAGGGCGTGTCTCAGCTGATTGATGCCATGGGTGGAGGGGCAGCAGCGAGAGTGCTGGCTTCTGTGCTGTCGCTTTCGGCCGTGCAGCTCATCGGGTGGATCGTTGCTGGTGCATGTAAGGTTCTTCGATGCCTTCTTGACGTGGTCGATTGCTGACTTATTCGTGATGTAGTATACGCCACCCTCATCTTCCCGGAGTCCAACGCGGCCATCTTCATCTTCTGGCAGATATTCGCCGGCCTGTCGATCGTCTCGGCGAGCGTATTCGCCGCCGCCTTCTTTCGCACTCGGCGAATCTCAGGCATTTTTACGGTGGTTGCTTTCGCCTGTCTCGCCGGAGGCGCCGCCATCATGCTCAACCGCAGGGTCGACACCGGCCGCGTCGCCGCGCTGTCGCTGCTTTTCCCCTCGATGAACTACGTCTTCACCCTGTCCCAACTGGGACGATACGCCATGAACTCTCAGCCCGTCCAAATGTCTTCCGAACCGCAGAAGACGAACTATAGCTCTGGTCTCCTCGAGTCAACCTTCTTCGTCCCCATTTGGGCTTTCTGGCTCATGTCCATCGTCCAGATTATCGTCTACCCCGTCCTCGCTGTCTACGCCGAGCGCTTCATTCACGGTATCAACTTCCACCATCGTATCCTCTCCGACGACGCCACGTCTGCAACCTCCACGCCCCATGCCGCTGTTAGGACAGAAGGTCTTTCCAAGACTTATCCTACCACTTGGTACAAGAAGCTTTTCCGCATTAACGATGGCACCGGCCTTACCGCCCTCTCTGGTCTTGACCTCGTCGCCCAACCCAGTCAGATCCTCTGCCTCCTAGGCGTCAACGGCGCCGGCAAGTCCACCACTCTCGATCTCCTCTCTGGCTTCCACACACCCACCTCGGGCACCATGTACATCAACGCCGCTCCCTCCCAACTGGGTATCTGCCCACAGAAAAACATCCTCTTCGACAGACTCACCGTCCTGGAGCACCTCATCTTCTGGCGAGACCTCAAAGTCGGAGCCGAGAACATCGACGGTCTCCACGAGCTGATCAAAGCGTGTGATCTCGAGAGGAAAACGCACAAGCAGGCTAGAACACTGTCGGGAGGGCAGAAGCGGAAGTTACAGCTGGCGTGTATGTTTGTGGGCGGGACGAGGATTTGCTTGATGGATGAGGTTACGACGGGGTTGGATCCAATCTCTAGGAGGGGGATCTGGGATATCATTCTCAAAGAGAGGGAGAGGAGGTGTATGATTTTCACGACCCATTTTCTCGATGAGGGTGAGGTTTTGGCGGATCAGATTGTTATACTTTCGGGAGGAGAGATTAAGTGCCAGGGGTCCGGGGCGGAGTTGAAGGTTCGTGCCTGTCCTTCGGGGTTGAGGGGAGTGAGTGGGAGCTAATGTTTGAACAGACTACGTACGGAGGCGGCTATCGCGTTTATGTCCCCCGTGGCGAGGAGGTCGACGGACTCAACGGCACCGTTCATCAAGACTCGGTCGTCTACAGAGTCAACGACTCAACCGCCGCCGCCCAACTAGTAGAAAAGCTCGAAAAAACCGGCGTTAGCAAAGTCCGCGTAGCCGGCCCAACAGTCGAAGATGTCTTCCTCGGCGTTGCCAAAGGCGACGTCGACTCCGACTCCGACAGCCAGAAGGAGAAGACCGCCCCCGCCTCCGCCCCCGTCGGCGGCGAACTCACCAAGGGCCAAGCCACCCCCTTCTGGACGCAAGTCTGGATCCTCCTCGGCAAGCGGTTCCGGATCCTCCCGCGGTACTGGGTCGGCGCGTTTCTTGTCTTGGCGCTGCCCATCGCGGGGATGCCGCCCATTAATGGGTTTATCACGTCGCAGTTTGTCAGGCCGGATTGTGGGAGTCTCGAGGGTCCGGGGGACTTTCCGAGGGAAAATGTTTGGAATGCGCCGTTGGCGTATGAGGGGTATTATGGATTTTACACGGGGAGTAAGATGCCGTATGGGCCGGCGTCGGCGAATGAGTCGTTGCATAGGGCGCTTGGGGAGTTTCCGATTGGAGGGTGGGAGGGGTATAATGCTAGTTTGGTGAGTATTTTGTTTGCCACTTTTTGTTTTGTTTTTAAGGAGGGGGGGAGGGGGAAGGGAAAAGGAGTGAAAAGGGACTGAGCTGATATCTCGCAGATCGCGCAGAACTGGGTGTTGACGGAGACGTATGAGGAGTTTACCAAGTTCCTGACGGATGAGAAGTACTCACAGGGAGGCGTGTGGATGGGGGATGGGCAGAGAAAGCCGGTTATTGCGCATGCGGTGGAATGGAACTCGCTAGCGACGATGAAGCTGTTGAGACTCTGGACGTCGATGGCGACGGGGGTTGAGATTGCGTCGGCGATGCAGAGTGTCTTCCGATACTTTGTGAGTTGTCCCTGCTGGTCTATCCGAATAGGAGTTTATGTGGAATGGTTACTAACAAGAATAGGGGAGCAACTTCTCGTCGGACTCGTGGCTGTACATGCTCTACGCATGCTTCATCCTCACCGTCTATCCGGCCTTCTTCGCGCTGTATCCGGCTTTTGAGCGGCTCAGCAACGTCAGGACGCTGCAGTGCTCTAACGGTGTTCGCCCGCTTCCGATCTGGATGGCGTACTTCCTATTCGACCTTATTTTCGTCTTGCTGATTGCCGTTGCGTTCACGGTGACGGTGACGATGCAGTTCCCTTATTGGGACGGGGCGGCCTATATGTTCCCGGTTGTGCTTCTGCATGGCATGTGTGGCATTCTCATCAGCTATATCGTCTCGATCCGGGCGTCGTCTCAGCTGGCCTCTTTCCTCTGGGCGCTGCTGTTTGGTGTTTTGCCGTTCTTCGGGCTGGCGCTGGCTTATATTGTATGTCTCTGCGGTGGTTACCCCTGATGTGTTTTGGATAGAGACTGACTGCTCTAGCTTCCCCTGTTTTTGAGCGACTTGCTTGATATGCAGCGGAACACTGATATCATCTCGTACGTTCTGGGCATCTTCTTCCCCATTGGCAACGTCTTCCGGGCCATCGGATTCGGGTTCAACTACGCTCGCATGGCCTGCCGCGACCAAGGCGTCATGGCATCTCCTAGTGACTGGTGGGGCTATGGCTTCCCGATCACCTACCTTGTCATCCAGGTCTTCATCTTCGCCGCCCTCCTGGTCTGGCTCGACCAAGACCTGAGCTTCGCCATGTTCCGCCCTCGCCGCCGTACCGATCCCAGCTCCGAGTCCGAGGTTTCTTCCGCCTCTGACAATGCCACTGGCGTCGAGAAGGAGCTCGCCCGCGTACAAATCTCTAGCGACAAGGATCTCCTCCGCATGGTGCACGTCTCCAAAACCTTCAGCGGCACCCCCGCCGTTGACGACGTCTCTCTCGGTCTTGGCCAAAATGAAATCCTCGCGCTCCTCGGCCCCAACGGCGCTGGCAAAACCACCATCGTCAACATGCTCCGCGGCGAACTCCGCCCCGACTCCGGCAACATCTACCTCGACAACACCGACGTCACCTTCGGCGCCCGCAAGCTCGCCCAATCCATCGGCGTCTGCCCACAATTCGACGCCCTCGACCTCCTCACCGCCCGCCAACACCTCGAGTTCTACGCCCGCATCCACGGCGTCAAGGGCAAGGCCGCCGTGCGCTCCAACGCCGAAATCGCCATGGCCCGCGTAGGACTCACCGAGCACGCCGACAAGCAAGCTGCCAAACTCTCCGGCGGCAACCGCCGCAAGTTCAGTCTCGCCATCGCCCTCATGGGCGACCCTGCCGTCCTTATCCTCGATGAGCCCTCCTCTGCCATGGACGCCGCTGCGAAGCGTAAGATGTGGAAGGTCCTGGCCGAGGAAATCGCCCCTGGTCGATCAGTCCTGTTGACGACGCACTCCATGGAGGAGGCCGACGCCTTGGCTACCCGCGCGGCGATTCTCAGCGGGAAGTTACTCGCTGTCGGGACTACGCAGACCCTGCGCGAGCGGTATTCGAATCTGTATCATGTTGATCTGGTGCTGAAGAGTGCGCCGAATTCCCCCAAGGAGGAAACGGTGGCGATCGAAGGATGGGTTAAGCAGAGATTTCCGGATGCGAGCTTCGAGGGGGTTAATGTTGGTGGGCAGATCAAGTTTGTGGTTCCGGTGGAGAGTACCACAACGGAGGGAACAGAGTCGAATAAGAAGGGGAGTGGAGTGGGGAGGGTGATTGAGGTGCTTGAGGGGGCCAAGGAGGAGTTGGGCGTGCAGGATTATTCGATTGGGGCCCCGACGTTGGAGAGGGTGTTTTTGTCTGTGGTGAGGGATAATTTTAGGGAGGACGATGAGAAGAGGAGGCCGGCGTGGAGGAGGTTTTTGGGGTTGGAGTAGATGTAGGGGGTGATAGGGGGTGGTAGATGATGGTAAAGTCGCCACAGTTGAAACGGTTTGTTCTCCCGCCCTCGTGGCGCAGAGTCCGGCTGTTACGGAGCCTCCGGAGGGAGCTCCGGTTGTGCCTGTTGCCCCTGGGGAAATCCTGAAGGTTCCGGTGTTGGCCGAAACGTCATCCTATAACCTGGTCGTCCGGCAAGATTTCCTTATGTCAGGTGCTCAGCTCCACAAGCTGATATAGCTGCCGACTGTGCTGTCTCGGCGGCGAGGTTGGCGATGTGCGAGTCCTCTCCAAAGGTGAGGATTGTTAATATCCTCGCACAAATAATCCCTCCGAGTCGTTTCATCAAGAGCTTAAATTCCATGACACAGCGACGCACTGCGCCATACGTGTCATTTCCTAACAGCAAGGCGATGCAGTCAGAGGTGAGGAGTGGAGTGGGCGTTGAACATCGGATTGATAGGTTTCGGTCGCCGTGCTAAGATCAAGGAATTGACGTAGAGCCGCCGAGGAATGAGCGAGAGAAGCTGGGCTCATCTGCGTTGGAGGGATATAGGGAAGAATGTGGCATCTCCAGTCAGTCTTCGGACACAAAAACAACTTCGGTGGTCAAGTTGGTTTCTGGACCAGCCCAGAAGTCAAAGAGAGGCTTTTTTTTCCCTGATGACCTTAAGGTCTTGGGCTCGAGTCGAAGTGTGAGATTTCTTTTAAAAAAAAATTTTCACACTTTAGGGAGTGGTGCCAAAACTGAGATCATCCTCACCAACGGCTAAATTACCACACAAGCCCAGACGCGCAACGTAATACAACGCATCACCATCCTCGACGCCGGCATTAGAAGGGCCGATCAAACTCGTCAGCGCGACCTGGCTGTTCTCGTTCGAGCGCATCGTCCTTACCGCCTCTGATGACGACAACGACGACGACGACGACGGCAGCGGCGCTGGAATCTCCTCCCGACCCATCGGAAACCTGCCGCCTTCTTGTCATAGGTACCCCGGCACATCTACATCTTGTCTTAGACCATTCTACGCCTCTGCCTCGCCTCCTTCCTTTCAGCCGCCCTTTCACCCCAACTTACCGTGTGCACCAAGACGTCCGCCAGTGCATACATACATGACGCCCAAGCTCGAAGTCGACGTCTTCCGCATCCTACTCCACCCAGCCGACTTCCTATTCTCGCCAGCCCTCACAGGAAGCCATGGCTGACTGAACATCCTCTTCAAGGCGGGCAAAGCACGGCGGCGATGCCATCGGCCAGTTCATCATTGACCAAGAGATAGGGAAGGGCAGCTTCGCCCAGGTTTACTCTGGTCGACATAAGGTTAGTACTGCCGTCGCTCCTTTAGACATCGCTCCTTGGGTAACATTCTTGTTCCACTGTAGGTCACCGGTACCCTCGTCGCTGTTGAACTTGCCTGTCTTAATAAGAAGCTAAAAGAGGACCTCTATGGCGAAACCAAGATTCTGAAGACGCTTCGGCATCCACACATAGTTGCCCTTCACGACTGTGTTCAGTCGGCCACATTAACTTCATAATGGAATGACTTTTTCCTGTAATTAAATACCACCTGAATGTATACGATTCTCTTCAGTCAAAGATCCCTTCAAGGAAAAGCGCATCCCTCACCTCCCTGATCAAAACCGTAGGAGTCACTGATCAAGCTCATATCCCGAAAAACCATGCATGCACTTGCATGTGGTTGAGCTAGACTGCCCATTTCTAATGATTAACAATGAGTCATCTGTGGCAATGACTTTCGTCTCATGGCAGGCTGGGCGTTCAAAAACCCGCCGCCAAATTCACTGCACCTTGCCACAAGCCGGGGCTTTTTAGTGGGCCTTTTAGCTGGCGTGCAAGCGTGCCGCACCCGTAAGGCTGTGCCACTCGGACTCATCTCACCAGCGACCTGCAACGTCCTGTCCGTTTTTCTGCGGAGAGCAGCAGTGGAGTATATCATCTTGGTTTTGCTCGTCTGTCTGTCTGTCTGCGAAGGAGTTTACCGTGGTCTTTCTTCTTCTTCTTTTCATTGTCATTGGGAAGACGCTGTGTTTCAAAAAGCGCAGCATCGGACAAGGGACCTGAGGTTCAGGATTTTATTTATTTTTTTTGAAGAGGTTCGGACGGTTGCAGCTCGAAGAAAGAGGGAAGGAACGAAGCTTCAAACTTCACACTTCACATTGGCGGGGATTGAAATTTGGACACCGCGGATACCGATATCTAGCGGACGACGAAAATTTGCAGAGACAACAACGACATCCTGGAGCCAGGCACTGGAATTTCATCTGCGCCAAGGCCGTTCACCATGTCGGAGGCGCAAGTCGGGGCGCCTGCTGCCGCTAACCCTCGAGGCCGAGGACGAGGTCGCGGCGGACGAGGAAGAGGGGAGCGCGGCGGGAGAGGCCGTGGGAGGGGAGGTCATCGAGGAGGGGAGAGGGTGAATGAGCAAGGGCAAGCTGCGGCATCAACATCCGCGGAACCGGCAGAGAGGAGTGCGGCATCAGGCGCTGGGGCTGCAGTTGAGCCTTCAGGCGCGGCATCTGCGAGCGGCGATGGGGAGAGTTGGAGAGGAAGGCGGCGTGGAATAGGCGGACAGCGCTCCGTGGTAGTTTCGCACAGAGGAAGGGGAAGACCGACTCCGGCTTCGGCGGCCCCGGGGGCTGCGGGCACGTCTGGTACTGGGCTCAGTGCGGTGGCTGCTGAGTTTGTCCCTGGGCAACCACCAGTTGCATCTTCAAGGTGAGTTATTTTGTAAGTTCCTGTGGGAAGGATAGTTTGCTCATGCTGTAGTAGCACTGCTACCCCAAAGCCAGCTGCTCCGAAGCAACAGCCGCCCAAGAGAAGAATGTCCAAGTCCTCGGCGGCGGATTTACCCACTCGGATCCAGGAGGATATCCAGAACGGCCAGTATGAGTGCGTAATATGCACGTACGAGGTCGTGCGGACGTCTCGGATCTGGGCGTGTTCGACCTGCTGGACAGTTGCCCATCTTCACTGTGTCAGAAAGTGGCATACGAACCAGATGAAGGCCAAGGACGAGAATCAGAACCCCAACCAACAACCGGGATGGCGTTGCCCTGGATGCAACTCGTCCGTCACCGAAGATCCCGGCCACTATCACTGCTGGTGTGGCAAGGAGCACGATCCGAAACCCATTGCTGGTCTTCCACCACACACCTGCGGACAGACGTGCTCGAAGGCTCGCGGTACCTGTCCGCATCCATGTCCGCTCATGTGCCACGCCGGACCTTGCCCTCCCTGCACGTTGATGGGTCCTACTCAGACATGTTACTGCGGGAAGCACACCATCACGAAACGGTGTGTCGAGAGCGACTACGGAAAGGGCTGGAGTTGCGATGAGCCCTGCGGTGATCTTCTCCCTTGCGGGGAACATACTTGCACGCGGCCATGTCATTCTGGCTTGTGCGGGGCTTGCGAGATACCTGTCTTGTCTACCTGCTACTGCGGAAAGGAGCAGCGGGAGATTCCATGCGATCGACGGGAAGACGTCTTGGAGTCATTCAACTACGGGCAGCTCAAGGCCTCCGACGATCAGTCTGACCCGTGGTTTGAGGGTTCTTTCCACTGCAGCAAGCCCTGTGGTCGGAAGTTCGACTGCGGATACCACGCCTGTGAAAAGCCGTGTCATACACAGGACGAGGATGCAACCCACTGTCCCTTCTCTCCGGACGTGGTCACCCACTGCCCGTGCGGAAAGACAGTCTTGGATACTATGGCCGAGGGACTGAGACAGTCATGCCGGGACCCGATCCCCCACTGCGAAGAGCCATGCAACAAGACGCTCCCATGTGGCCATCCATGCCGGAATAAGTGTCACACGGGGTCTTGCGCTACTTGCTTTGAGTACATCGACATCTCCTGCCGTTGCGGAAGGACAACGGTGCATGGGGTCTGTCACCAAGGCAACGTCGAGGACCTTCCGCAGTGCTTCCGCATCTGCAAGGCCCAGCTCAACTGCGGCCGTCACGAATGCGGTGAGCATTGCTGCGCGGGCGAGAAGAAGGCCGCAGAGCGGCGGAAGCAGAAACGGAACGCCAACGTCAACTTCGAGGCTGAACACATCTGCCTTCAGATCTGCGGCCGGCAGTTGAAATGCGGTAAGCACGCGTGTCAACAGCTCTGCCACAAGGGGCCGTGTCAGTCGTGCCCCGAGGCTGTCTTTGACGAGATTGCTTGCTCTTGTGGCCGTACGGTCCTGCAGCCTCCGCAGCCTTGTGGCACGAAGGCACCGGAGTGTCGGTTCGAGTGCAGGAAGGCCAGGCCGTGTGGCCACCCGACGGTCAATCATCAGTGCCATCCGGAGGAAACGCCTTGTCCGAAGTGTCCGTTCCTGGTGGAGAAGTCGTGCATTTGCGGGAAGAAGGTGCTGAAGAATCAGCCCTGCTGGTTCGAGGAGGCGAGATGTGGGCTTCCTTGCGGGAAGAAGTTGAAGTGCGGGTAAGTGAAGCAGTCCAGATATTGGGTATTTGGTGGGTTCTAACGTAATGCAGAACGCATGAGTGCAAGAAGCCTTGCCATAAGCCCGGGGAGTGTGAGGATGCTGGGATTTCTGGCTCACACTGTCCGCAACCATGTGGAAAGGCTAGGAAGTCGTGCGAGCACATGTGCCTTGATACATGCCATGCGCCGTATCCCTGCAAAGAGGACAGACCATGCGAGTCCAAGACCTTCATTACTTGTCCGTGCCAGAACCACAAGCAGGAAGTGCGATGTCTCGCCACGAGGTTCAACCCGTGGTCGACCCGAGAGACAACGCTCAAATGCGACGATGAATGTCTTCGGCTACAGCGCAATCGTCGTCTCGCAGAAGCGCTCAACATTGACCCCGAGACGCACCTCGACGATCATATTCCCTACTCCGACGCGACCATGAAGCTCTGCCGGGAGGATCCTAGCTGGGCTCAGACTCAAGAGCGTGAGTTCCGCGTCTTTGCCTCTTCTCCTGAAGAGAAACGTCTTCGCTTCAAGCCCATGCCGGCCAACAAGCGCGCATTCCTCCACAGCCTAGCCGTAGATTTCGGCTTGGACTCCGAGAGCGAAGACCCCGAACCGCACAGGCATGTCTGCATCTTCAAGACACCACGCTTCGTGTCCGCACCCCACAAGACCCTCGCACAATGCCTGCGCATCCTCAAGAACGCGACCGCCAGCGTTGCGGCCTCCGCATCACGACCCGCCACAATGGCTGATCGTCTCCCTACCGTCCAACCCTTCAACGCCTTCCTCCTAAAGGACCCTCGCTTCGGACTAACCATCGAGGAACTCGACTCCGCCCTCGCCTCCGAGCTAGCCTCTCTTTCCCGCTCCGGACCTGCCATCAAGTTCACAACTCACTTCCTCCCCTCCGACGAAATCCTCATCAGAGCCATCCCCGTCACCACAGCCGCCGCAATCGCCACCTCCCTCGCAGATACACCTGCCTCCATCGAATCTACTCTCACCCAAGCAAAGCCCGCCCTCGCAAAAGTCACATCCCGCCTAGGCCTCGCTGGTTCCGTCGAACTCTGCCATGCTGACGCCTCGCTGAATGTAACCCGCAAGGAAGGGGACGCGTCGGCTTCCGCGGGGGGCTGGAATGCGGTTGCGAGTCGTGGGTCGTGGCGGAGGGGCGGAGCCGCTGTGCAGGATAAGGTCTTGCCGGCGTCTACGACGGGGAGGTTTGTGGCTTTGAGGAAGGTTATGAAAAAGGAGAAGGAGAAAGAGAAGGAGATTGAGGAGGATTGGTTGGCTGCGGTGGAGAAGGAGGAGGAGAGTGGGAAGAGTGGTGGTGAGGAAGTGAAGGAGGAGGGTGAGAGTGTGGTTGCGTAAAGGAGAAAGGGTAGGGGTGTTTACTTTGTGTGACCCCTGAAGGCTCTAAAGCCGAGGCATTTATTTTAGGCCCCTGAAGACGAAGACTCTACGATGCCTAGAATTGCCACGGTGAGGTGGGATCTTTCGTTGTTTCCGGAGAGTAATACCGGCCGATACTCATTGAGAGAGGGAGAGAGAGGAAGAGATACGATATCATCGACAGACATGATTGCTACGAATGATGAGCACATGGGAGCCGATAGCAGAGAATATATCTGTGCACGTTACAAGTCAGACCAAGCTCAGCTCAACGGCTCTTCGTCAGTGCACAGATCTCGGACTTTCAGGTGCAGCACGTCCCATCCAGTCTACTCACCAGCACCTACCTCCCTAAACAAGCAGGTATAAACTGCAAACTATCACCTCAAGACAAAATCCCATCTCACATCACCTCATTAATCTTCAACTCCACGCTTAGCATTGACTCTCCCCTCTTTCCCGTCATCGTTGTCGCCACCTTCTTCATTCCAAGCTCCGCTATCCCCATCCAGCCAACCGATGTCTCGAAGCTAAGCTCATCACGGACAGACAACGACAATCTTATAGTCAGCTTCAATCTACACCCTCTCTTTCCACCGTGACCATCCATATCGCCGACCATTTCAAAACCCCTCGACCATTCCCAACTAAGATGCCATATCGCCTCTTGCTATACTATTCCCCTCTTCTCACCCCATCTCATCACATCACAATCACGAGCTAAATCCTTCCTTCCTGACGACTGACGACAACAACTGCATTTACCCCATCAACCGTCAACCGTCAACCCGACGCTACTCACAACGTATACCTCCCATATACCCCTTAGCGCAATGCAGGTGTCCAATTAATTTTCCCCTTTCAGCACCTCAATCTGGCTCTTTACTGCGTACTTTCCCCTTTCCCACCCACCTTACCGTGTATGCATTTTCCCCGAACCAGAACTCCCCCTTCCTACCGTCGCTTCAAATAGAGTATCCCTCCCACACGGCCGAACCTTAGGTAGGTACCGTTCCCAGAGCGGCAGCCCTTTTTGGCTCTCTCTCTCGGGAGTTGCGATGCGTGCACACCTCCGTGGGGAAAGCGGATATTCTTCCCTTCTACTCTCACCACCGACTCCGAATACATATGCATCTAACCAACACCTTACAAATTAGCCAGACCACGTCTGTCTGGATTGTATGCAGTTCATATTCAGTATCAATATCAATATCGATGCCAGGTCCGTTTGTTTATCTAGGGTATCAAAAACATATTCCTGTCCACCTCCATCCATCATCATTGTCCTCTAGTGCGTTCAATGAATCATGAGCCAGATGCGTGCGAGCGTCGCCGGGTTCGAAACCGATCTCAATCCTCCCGTGTTCGGTCATCCATTAATCACCCCTTTCTTGTATCCTTCTCACCTGGTCTTCTCGGCCGGAGGTTGCCCCGTCACCTTGCGTATGAAATCCCCAATCGACTCAAAGTAGCCCTCCTCTAGCACGCTGGAGTTGTGGTCTCCCCCCGGAAGTGGTTTCCACATCTTGATGGGTGCCGTGGATAAATCGTACAACCGCTTCATGTGGATTGGTCTGCCAACACTGTCAGAATGTAAAGCATAGACTTGGCTGGAAAACATACGGTACGATCTCATCCTGGAGCCCACTCAAAAAGAGTATCGGCACTTTGATATTTGGGATGAGGCTGTCGCTGGCCCAGATCTGGTGGCACAGCAACGCAAAGTACTTGGCAGGTGGCATGATACTGGGAATCAGCTTGCGCATGCTGAGGAATGTGTTCTCGAGGATGAGACCACAGACATCCCCACGGTTCTGGTTCTTGGCCACGAGCTTCACGGCCACGGCACCACCCAGACTCTGGCCGTACACGATCAACTTGTGATCGCGGGTCTCGACCCGGTCCCGGAGGTAGTCGAGACCCGTCTGGGCGTCGATGTTGAGGCCCGACTCGTCCGCCTCGCCAGTCGAGAGCCCATAGCCGCGGTACTCGAGCATGAAGACGTTGCAGCCGGTCTGGGAGATCAGCATGCGGGCGATGGGCAGGCGATGGCCGATGTTACCCGCATTGCCGTGGAACATGAGCACCGTCACATCCGAATTGCGGCCGCCGCGGGGGCCCCGGATGTAAAAGGCCGAAAGCTTCTCGCCATCGTTGGTAGGAATGATAAGCTCTTCAAAGTCCTTGAAGTGGTACGCTTCGGGCCGTGGGATCTTCTCGCGGGAGTCTGCCGGGATGTGGGATGGGTAGATCAGGGCCCTGTTCCAACGCAAAACGGTGGCCGTCAGCAAGAGGCTTCCAATTGCAATTGCAATTGCACATGTCAGAGTGGGTGAATGAAGCATACTTTTGTTTGAAGTAGAGCAGCGAGGTAAGAACGGCAGCAATCCCCTGCATTGTGAGGTCCGGCATTAGCGTGGCCGGCAACGGGAGGAGGGACACGAGGCCCCGGAGAGGGAAACGGGAGGCTCCAAACTTGCCCCCTCAGCCAGTCGGCGCGGTCGACGGGACAGCCATTCAGGCACGGGGGTGGTGGGGAGGGAGAGGCGTCGGATCATACAGTTGAGGCTATAGCCGGGAGGCGCATGTACGCGACGAGGGTGCTCAGGAGCGACAACGACTGCTCGACAAACGACGGGGAGCTGCTGCTGTTGCTGGGAGCGCCGGCCGACGACGACATGGCTGGAGGCGAAGAGAGAGCAGCAGCAAACACTTGGGGGGGCTAGCAAGCGGAGTCCCGAGCTTATTTAGTACCCAAGTCGGGGGCACAAATGGATTGGTAGGCTACCTGGAAGGCTGCTGCCCGGCCAAAAAGGCGGTAAGTTATGGGCAGACAGCAGACAGACAGGCGGCGGGCGGGCTGGCAGGGAGGCAATCCGAGACAGCAAGTTATGCAGCCGCAGGGGAATGAGCAGCTGCCCAGGTCGGTGCTGTGGATGATGGACGGTGGTGGGTGAAGGGTGCTGGCAGCCAAGGGCGCAACAGTGCGGAGCCCGCTTGCCTTAGCGACCCTCGCGTCTGCCCACACGTGGTTGAGGGCGAAATGAGACCGAGGAGCTGGGACAAAGGCTAAAAGGGGGCAGCGGCGGGGTTTGTGCGCTGCAGAAATGTGACGGCGGGATGATCGATCGCAAGTTTGTTGCGAGAGAAAAAGGGAGGGACAGGCACGAGCACGCCGAAGGGATGCATCCAACGCATGGAAGATTATGATGTAATGCGCCAGGCAACCCAACCCCAACGACTCCCGGACGGGGAAGCTGCCTGCCAGGCAAGCTCCGGCAAGCTCCCAACTCAAAAAACCCAGCCGGAGCCGATTTTGACCTTTCGTCTGACCCGATGTCCGGGCCGGCCCGTTTGCATCTGGCCAGGCCCGCGAGTCAGGCCTAGCCGCGGCTTCAATTGGGTTTCGGCAAGGGCGCCCGGAAAGCTGCGGAGCACATCGTGTTTGCGGATGTCTCGATCATGGTTCAATCGCTTGATCGCTCAATCGCAGTCGGAAAACGGCAGGTTGCAGCGTATGTTTTGCTTCTGTCATATTGCCACTCTCCCGGCCATTGGTTTGTTTGAGAGCCATTGAGACTGGCTGCCCGCCAGGAAAGACACAGTGAGGTCCGGGCTGGCGTGCGTTGTTTGCTCGTCTTGCATCGCAACGACTGGCTGCTGCGGGCCAACGGGAGCTGGCTGCCGTGCAATCGGCAGCACACCAGCCATCGTGGTCTCCAATTGTGTACTCTAGACGCGCGCGACACCAGCATCGCGCATTCGAAGAGCTTTTGCTATTCATGCACTCCCCCGAGAGACAATCCGACAGGTCGTGAGACGCTCAATGCGCTAAACCCCAAAGCGGCCATCGGAGCAGGTGAGCGGCCCCTGAAACAGGAGACCGAACAGAAGGGGGTGTGGGCAGACACTGCCGGACTGTGGGACTGTAACACACGTTGGCGTGAGCCGAACGGCCGGACCCCAAACCAGAGGCCGGCCATTGGCGGTTCGGTTGGCCTGCAGAATGACGCCCCCAGGATGATCAAAGGAGCATCTAGAAGAGCGCTGGAATCCAATTCGTCCCGCCCACGCCTGCCCCGGACTGGATCGCATTGAGTTCCTCGCCTGGCCGGCCAATGTCGACCAAATCGCCACTTGAAACATGCAAGTTCCTGGGCCAGAAGAAGATTGGAAGCGCTAACTGGTCCCAGAACGTGGTCTAGAGTGGGAATCACTTGCGCTTTTGATATCGAAAGATGACAAGCAACGAACGGAAGCACGGAATGGTGTTGGTGGGGGAGCATATCGATAAGAACGCAACCCCTGAGTGAGCCACCCCGCCGCTCAACTTGAGGTCAGCTTCTGGTGAGACTCAGCTTGTCGGCGCACGCCTCCATCCTGTCGGTTCAGTCGCCAATCTCATAGTAAATGATATCTGGCGGCAGTGAGCTGAGTGAGAGAAGGGTCAAGAGAGCGTTTGCGGGCACACCTGAGGTCGATGCATTAGGTGGTGTGAGCGTTGGCTGCCATTTTTAAATTAATTGAAACGCGCTTATGGGTGTCCCGACCAATTGGCGACGCGCTCCACGCGGGTGGGTTTCGTGTCAGGACTCTTTGTAGGAGCGCCACACAACCTTCCACCAGAGGCATGCGGATTAGCCACACGCTCTTCGGCGGCTGTGTAAGCCATGACTGCAGCGAATTCGCAACACCTGATTCGTCGGGTCTCTCGGGCTGCCCCGCAGATGCGTTTGGCTGCAGAGAGACTTGCCCAGCAACGAGCTAGCGAACGCATCAACGCCCAAACCGAACCTCATTCCTCGCTCGATTTTTTATTTTCAGTCACTTCGCCGCACACAAAAAATTCCTGCACGTCGCCAAACTCCAGCTCAAGGCCGACATCTACCCAGACCGGGCAATTCGTTTGCGCCCGACCCAACGCCTTGTGGTTGGCTAGCCCAGCGCCGCCACCTTGGTCTCACTCTCATTCGTGCCCAACCTCGGAGTCACCACCCGCCCACCTTTGTTGACAGTCCCGTCCCCATCGTTCGCCGGGCCGTCCGTCTGAAGAGAAAAAACCGTCCACAACCCCACCAGGACGGTCTCACTACGCAAGCTTCGCAAAACTACGCAATACAGCCTAACGTCGGAGCTGCCCATTCGTCGTACCTGACAGGAAACACCGAGCGGAAGACCATCCGAGCACAGCGCCTGGGCACTCTATCCGATTCTTGCGATATCCTGCGCCGTCGTCGCAGTTGATCAGACTTGGTCCGAGTTTTCTATGCGCTTTGCTCTCATCTCCTTCCCAACCAAGGCAGACTTTTTGCCTTCACCTCCGAGCCTTGAAGCGATTGGCTACCAGCAGACCAACGCCGCCGTCCCCATTCTGAGCAAATAGCCACGGAGGAATTCCCTTGCGGCGAAGCATCCAGGACCACTGAGCAGCGAGCGTAAACAGCTCGCTTCACTTCGTGCATAACTTCTCCACCCCAATCGCCAATTGAAATCGCGAGGGACAACACATCGCCCTCATAACACGCACCACAATGGTTTCCTTTTCGTGTGAGGTAATGTCGCAATTCCCTCTGCTCTGATTTCCAAAACATCCCGTGTATATCTCGCGGTGTATCCATCCCCCTCCCCCGCGTTTTCACGCAGCGTCTCGCCCGACTGCTGCTCTTTCGCAACAAACGAGGATCTGATCCTCCCTCGTCTTGCTTCAGCCCCTCGAACCCCCCGATCCAATGCCTACCCCTCCCCTGTCCAACCCCAACCTGACCTCTTGACCACACACCCCCCATCACCCGCCCAGAACAGGAGCGCAATCTTAACTGACATCACACACCATTCCCGCACACCACCTCCACGGCTCCGCGTCCAACTGCTCGCGGGCTCGCACACCACCCCTCCATCCCTCACCCCTCGCCGTGTGATCAGGCTGATCCTCTCGGTCTCCTGTCTCCCTTCCCTTTGCTATCCCTCCTTGTTGCCACGGAACACAACACTCTTTATCTTTGCTTCTCCCCCGCGTCCAATTGTATTCTGCATTCAGCATCATCTAACAGCAAACCATTCGGTTCCTCCAGGCGTGCGGCGACGTTTTGACCAAGAAGAAGCTCGACCCGCACCGAAACCGTTGTCGAGGCGCCACCTTCACTTGCATCGATTGTATGGTGCACTTCCCCGGCACTGAGTATCGCACGCATACGGTACGACGCCTGATTAGTCCATCCTACGCGACTTTTGACGTCCCGGTGGATCAAGTCTAACATGAGTCCAGAGTTGTATGACCGAGGAGCAAAAGTATCAGGGTGCCCTCTATCGTAACAAGAAGGCGAAAACCACACCCAACACGAGCGCACCAACAAGCGCACCGGCGAACAAAACCATGGCCCACGCAGCTTATGTCGAAGACGTCGCGGACGAGTACGAGGCATGGAGGGACTATGAGCAGGCCAGCGACGACAACCGCTCCGCAGCATCCCCTCCTCCCGAGGCTCCCACCCCACCTTCAGCCAACGAGCCGCACGTAAACGTGTTTGACTTCCTTGTCGCCAACCCTACTCCGACAGCCTCTAGCCTCTCACTGCCGGCCACGGCCCCAGTCCAGCACAACGAGGACACCCAGCTTGTCCGTTTTGACTATGAAGCCAACGGCTTGGACGAGCTTGGCATGGAGGACGCCATGATCCAGTATGGCAGCGGGCCCATCCCCACCAACTTCCAGACCCCGGCACCGAAGGCAGAGCGCAAGAAGGCCAAGCACACGGATAGCGAGATCAAGAAGGACAAGAAGCGCAAGAGACTGCACATCGAGACGGACCAAGTGATGACCGACGCGCCCCCAGTCCTCCACTCCGGTTTGACTGGAGGGTTGAACCGCTTGATGAGCAGGCCATCCGTCTTCCCCCCTTCGCCGGATTACTCTGGCGGCGATGTTCCGGAGGCGGAAACACCCGCTAGCCCGCTGAAGAAGTCCAAGCACTCGAAGCACCACAAGTCTAGCCGTGGGGAGGGTATCGGCAACAGCATCATGGCTATGATCACCGGACCCGCCGTCAAACCCTCCAAATCGAAGTCCTCCAAAAAGCGAAAGTCCTCGTCCGGCTCGACGTCTTCGTCTTCGAAAAAGAAGAAATCTCAGAAGCGTCTCGAGGCACCGAAGGAGCAGAAATTGCTTGAGTACCGCCCTGGCTCGAAAGACAGCAAGGAGGGCGACCACCCCACAGGGCAGATGGTGATCTATAAGCCACGCGCCGACCACTTCCTCAGCTTCGTCAACAAGGGCCCAGAAAGCGAACGCGGCTGCAGTATCAACAAGGCGCTGAAGCGTTACCACCGGGAACGCTCCGAGTCAGGCACCAGCCTCAGCAAACTAATGGAAGAGAAGGAACTGTGGAGGTCGCTTCGGATGAGGAAGAACGAGAGGGGAGAGATTGTCCTGTTCAGCATCTAAAGGGGGCGGCATTGCATTGGAAACGGGTTGAACATCATACCTTTCATGGGTTACACTGGAGTTTTTGGTTCCTTTTTTTTGTTTTCCCATTTCATCTTGATACCTTTGCTGCATGGGCATGTAACAACACATGTTCAGATCATAATCGGGCTGGTTGGGATTATTTTTACTTCTCCAAGATGCAAAGTCGCAGACTCATCTTGTCGGGTTACTTTTTATTTCTTCTGCTGCTGGGAGGAAGGAACAGACAACTATTGTCGTTTATTTCCAGGGTCTATTCCCCTGACTCATACCAAGGGGCGCTGCTAGTCGGCGATGACGCTCATTACCTGATGGGGTTTTTGGTTGTGAGAGACCAGCCCCTGTGTAAGTAAAAAGAGCAACTGCTGGAAATCGGATAGACGGGGTGTTTGTATTGGTATTTTCCCTAGTGAAGGTTTAAACTTCAGCGTTTCTTGACGATTGTCTTTCACTGTCTCGCCTGTTGGTGTTCTCTTTGTTCAGTGGGACTTGTATTCTATGACTGGTGATGGAAGGTTGGAAAGAGTTGAGCCACCAAAGGATGGACGATTGGGAGAGATGCCCGAGGTTGGGTTACGTTGATAATGATCAGATATGGCTAAAGCCAGGGGATGGCAAATGATTTGGTTTGAACAGTTTGTATCCATGGCGAAAGCGTTTTGGTGTTGTGTGATCTTGCGAAAAGTGAGGTTCGTTCTCGAGACCTCGAGTTGGTAAGCCATGTTCAGGGGTTGGGTTGATGCTTCTGGACCCACCCCATTGGGATGCTCCTCAGTCATGCTATGCACCGAAGATGTATCTCAATCAACACAGATTACCTACGGCAAGAAACATGCTGAAAGCACAATATCCAAGCTGACCCATTTATACAATACTATCACTAACCTGACAATGCAATGCTTCATACAGCTCGTAACGGCAGCACATGCTGCGCCAACGCCTGCCGTCTACACAACGGACACTCCGGCTTCTCACGTATCCAATCCCCAATGCACGCCCAGCAAAACACATGGCCGCACTGCGTCGCCGCCGGGTCCTTGAGCTCCTCCAAACACAGCGTACACTTGCGCTGCTGCCGCCCCTTGATCCACCCCATAACCGCATCCCCCACCGCGAGATCGTACCGTGCCCTTCCCCCCTTGGGCACAGGCGTATGCGTTGACGCTCCTATCTCAGCCAAGCTCCGCTGGTTGCCGCTCCCTGCCTGTCCAGTGCCGGGCAGCAACTCGTTATTGCTGCTGTACGCGTTCTCGTCCAGCGAGACGTTGACTGCCGCGGAGCCAAACGCCCGCTCGCGAATCGCAGAGTCGAGGCTCCCATCCTCGAATTGCGATGCAGACAGTTGCTCGCGCAAGTGCATGTACCCCCGGACAATCATCTGAACAACCAGAAGCACACCGAGGACTTCGTAGCCGGCACGGCCGCCTTGGCCTTCCTCGATGCGGCGGGTGAAGACGTAGCGGAGGCCCCATATTCGCTTGGAGAGGGAGTAGTATGCGCCGCTGAAGTAGAAGGTGGCGAGGACGAGCGCGTGGAGGTGCGCGCCGCTGGTGAGGGCGGAGAGGTGGGTGAGGAGGTAGCGTTGCACGCGGTAGGAGGTGCTGGGGACGGGGAGGGTGGTGCCGTGGCCTTGCTGGGTGAGGCGGGTGAGGCGGCCTTGGAGGCGCCGGCGGAGGGAGGTGCGGACGGAGGGGAGGAGGCGAGACATTATGTGGGGGAGGAGGATGGAGGTGATGATGTAGCCGGCGCGGCGGGCAAAGGAGGGGAGGCGCGGGGCGCCGGTAGTGTTGGTGGAGGGGGGGTCATTGTCGAGGCGGAGGGGGAGGAGGATGGCGGAGAGCTCTTCGACTTGGACGAGGTCGCAGTATTCTTCGCCGAGGGTGCGGTTGCCGAGGAGGGTGGTGAAGGAGAGGTAGAGGGCGTCGGCGAAGGTTCGCGTCTCGGAGGCCCATGCGTGGGCGGATCGCGCGCCGCGCAGGCGGCGGTGTAAGTCGCTGATCTGGGTTGTGAGGATGCCTTGGAAGTAGGCGTCTTTTTGATGCGCGCGGATGATGTCTGGCGCGGCGGCGTAGGGGTACGGGGAACTGGTGAGAGGCGGCGGTGGCCGTTTTGCCGAGGCAGGGGACGCCATTGCGGGGTGGGTTGTGTTGTTGAAGTTGGGATTATGGTGTTGTGTCGCAAGAATTACATCCTTGTTGTCATCTGTTGTGCTTTGTGGTTCGATCGCCGCATCGATGGCGAGGTATTCGCTTGCAGAGCATCGAACGCCGCGTCGGGTTCATGTGGAAGGCGCTCGGCAGTCGCAAGGCACTGGACCTCGGGAGCTGACAGCCCACTTGGGGTGCCAAGGGTGCCAAGGGTGCCAAAATAAAACGCACTCACCAAGTGGCACCTGCGGTACCCCACTAACACGCCCTCTAACAATTCTTCCAGTTCCACTCCACAACAACCACAATTGCAATGGCCCTCAGTATATCAAGGCAAATTTTCGTTTAGGTTCTGACCTGAAGGCCTTGATAATTGAAGCTTGGAAGAAGGTTGTAACTATCGAGATGATAAACAAGCTGGTGGATTCTATGGTAAGTGGTGTTAGCTGGTGACGGTCAGATGACCGGGTGGTAATACAAGAATGGTACCTCTTTTAAAACCAGAATCGTATACGTAGCAAGGTGCCAGCGAGGTAGTGAGTAAAAGGGACTCCATACCTGCGGGTACTTTCCTACAACCCTTTTTTATTAGGAAATCTAAGTACTTTTAGGTAACTGCCCCACCTTACCATCCAGTCAATTTGCCTTCGCCGTCTATCACCTGCTGCATCCGCACTACCATGGAATCAACCCAGCGATTAATCGTGCGTGGTTGTTCCGTAAGATTTCCCATCCTCGAGTGTTGCTTGCGCCAAAATAATGGAAGACACTGGCTGTTGTAATTGAGGGTGCTTGATTGAACAGATGTCGGCCTTTGAGATAGGAAACTGTGCCTATTATTGCCGCCTTTTTAGGGGTTGGATGGTGTATGTCGCCTGCGCCCATTGTTGACAGTTGGCGGTGTGTTGAGTGCAGTGGCGTGAGAATCTGTTAGGGACGCTGATAGTAGGCACGGACCACTTTACTTGCTAAGACTTTTTTAGTAACCCTTTTATTTTGGCGACCGCTTGGGTGCTTGGGTGCTAGCAGGGGTGATGTTTCGGGCCTAGCGCGCTGACGTCGTTCCTGCCAAATTGGAAAATTGCAGGGGCTGCAGAACACGCGACAAGGGGCAGCGGGAATCTGAAGATGATTGTGGACTCTACTTTTCATTCGAACTCTTGATACCACGTCACGAAATTTACAGCATTCTAGGTCGAATCAGCATCACTACAACAGCTTTGACGGCGCAACAGACGTTTGCCCAGCTTCGGTATTCGATTGCCCAGCTGCGGCCTTCTCGATGCCTGGACCAGCAGAAAAGGCCAGGTGACAGGCACAATGGACGGCGATCCTGCTGTTGAGCCCCGGCTCGACTCGTTCAGCTTGACCTTCCCGCTCCCTTACCGGGTGGCCTTCATCATTATTCTAGGTTCGTCGCTGACTTGCGCATGTCTAGAGAGGGTATATCGCTAACATGCTTACCCGCTAGCCGTCTGGGGATGGGGTCTTAACCTTCACTTCCTCCACATTCGCCGCATCGATGTGCCTTCGCTGATCCGATATCCGGGGCGGTCCAATTCCGCCCAGCCTCCGCACCACCGCTCAACTTATCGTCTTGCGACCTTCCTCTCCGTAACTTCGGCGGTCTCGCTTGTCATATTCTGGATGTTCTCGCGGCGGGACCCACACCGTGTGATCGACTACGACTGGATGCCCATGACCAACCTGCTCGTTCTGGGTCTCCTGTTCATTGTTCCTCTGCGCCGACTGTCTGTGTCGCATCATGGGCGTGGCCGACTACTCGCGACTCTCCGACGGGTTAGCATCGGAGGAATCGCGGAGGCCAAGGACGGGAAATTCGGGGATATCCTCCTGGCCGATGTCCTCACCAGCTACGCGCGAGTCTTTGCGGACCTCTTTGTCTGCTTGTGCATGTTCTTAACACGCAACGGGTCCGCCACAGACCGACCGGATCGTGATTGCGGCGGCGGCGTGTTGGTGCCTCTCATTATGGCAGTTCCAAGCACAATCCGATTACGACAGTGCCTCATCGAATATGGGCGCGTACGGCGGTCACCATATCGAGAGGCGACGGGGTGGGGTGGGCAACATTTGGCGAACGCGGCCAAATACTCAACTGCGTTCCCTGTCATTGCGCTAGGCTCCCTGCTTCGGAACCTAAGTGTAGCGGATCGCGCTGTCTCTACGGGGCTCTATCGAGCATGGGTGGCAGCCTGTCTCCTGAACTCGCTCTACAGCTTTTACTGGGACGTGGCTAAGGATTGGGACTTGACTCTCTTCTCCGAGGCGCAGGAGCGGGATTCTCCAGACCACCCATTCGGCTTGCGACGGAAGCTACTGATACACAAACTGGGGGTGTACTACGCAGTGATCGCAATGGATCTGATCCTGCGATGCACATGGATGCTGAAGCTGAGCCCGCGACTGGATCATCTGACCGACTTTGAGGGATCAATATTCATGATCCAGTTTCTCGAAGTATTCCGACGCTGGGTGTGGATATTCTTCCGAATCGAGACGGAGTGGATCAGAAGCACAGCAACCGGTCTCGGTGTGGACGACATCTTGATGAACGATTTTCAAGGAAACAAGTACGAGGACGAAGATGATGAGTAATTCAAGAACCGAAGGCGAGCCGTGTTACGCCATGTAACTGTCTGTACGATCTGCATTGGGCTATTGGATTGGCGCATAGGGGGGGCGACTGGCTTTGTATACCAAATCATAGAGTTGAACACCTAATAGCGTCTCTAGGCAGCGGAAACTGAGAATACAGCAACTCCTGCAATGCGACCCAGCTGAGGGGCTGAGCGGCCCGCGCGTGTTACGTCAAAACGTCAAACCATTGAAATCTGGGGGGCTGCATCCAGATCGGTCTGCCTGCGTGATCGATTTCCATGCTCCGGGCCTCGCGCGGCCGCTAAATCTTGCCGTCGCACACGGGGCGGGTTGTGCCATTGGTCAGTTGGTCCGCAACGTTCACAGTCTGGATGCAACACTAAAATACCAGGTGTCTTTTTCGACAACAGGTGGTGTAAGGCGCAGCAAACTAGAATGAGTAAGCAGGAAGGATGTGGACGAACGACTCCCCAGGCGCCTCTCTCGATGGAGCTGAAGATGAATCGGGGACTCTAAATGGCTGCCTTTGGACCTGTCACAGAGACCAATTGCATCTACACTCGCAACACCCACTGGTTAAGGCACAGCGCCAAAGCCTTCTCGATTCGGTCACTCAGGACTCGTGGCAGAAGGCAGCGCCTTTTTATGAATTGACAAAGAATTTTTGCGGGTGGCGAGCGCTGGCCCGTCATAAAACAAACGCAGGCTGCTGTTGGTCGTTGGTGTTATCAAGATCTCGGGTTCCCCTTTGTGCAACCCGTCTAAGACCTGGGTCATCAGGTGTTCTGGCCAACAAACGAAGGGACGGAACGTGGAATTCTTGGGAACACCTTGTGTCTCCCTCGCCTTTCAACGCGGCGTCCCCAATGGACTGGTGAATAGCGACATTCCCCTCCATCGTGCAACGGCGCATATCTGAACTTTCAACAACATCAATATTTCAGGATGGATCAGGGGCGTCTCCAAGTTCAGGGCGCTGCCTCGAGGCCAGTATCCCAAGCAGGCACAGGCTCAAGCTCTCTTCCTCCTCCACCTCCGCCTCCAGCGCACATCGACATGTATCAGAAGAAGCCGTTGCCTCCGATTCCGGCCACCAAGCGAGAAGCAGAGACCGACAGGCTCAGCGAGGAAATCAACCAGATCTTCAAGACCGCGCAGGGAAGCACCAAGCACGAGGCTAGTCAGGGGCCAGCGGAAAACCAGATCAACTGGGCGAAAGAGGAGGCCAAGATCGCTGTGATCTTAGACAGCCGCATCAGACGGAATATCTCCCCGGCGCCTTCGTCGTCTCTGTTTCCGGGGGCAAGAAAGAGAAGCAGGCAGTTATTGCGGATGGAAACGAACGTGGGCGGCATGGCAAACGCACCGAACAACGAGGCGACTCCGCAACCAAAGTCAGCCATCAGAAAGATCCTTGAGCTCACAGGCGAGAAGGCCAAGCACAATTCGTTACCGTCACCATCTGGACACAATTCCCCGCATAAGATTAAGCAGCTTACGGGCACAGAGCTGCTTTCCGAGTCGTCGGTCACGGAAACTTCAATTGAGTTTTTACCCCTGAGTTGCAACAGTAGTGTCTACAGCCAGGATATGGACATCCCTTACTCTGAGGCTGAGTCCCTGGAAACTTCGTCGAGCTATGACATGGGATACGCCTCAGATCCGAGCTCGAGCTACGTCAATCAGAGAGCTTACTTGAAGAGCAGCGTCCCTCGAGGATGTTCCCCCTTGCCATCCCCCCTGAATCTCGTCAAGATCCAAGAAGCCAAGAAGTCGAATTCAGGAGCCCACAAGTCATCGCTGTCCACCAACGACATCAAGCCGAGGGGCGAAAGCAACGAGCCCTGGCTGGCAGAATACCCAACAGGCAACAAATACGACCGTGATCTCTACCACATGACAACCGCGCAGATAGCACGCAACGTACCAGGCACGCCCCTACGGCCACCGCGCCCTCTCAAGGCCCGACAGACACTACTCCTTCATCCGCAGTCCAGCTACCCCGAGCTACTACTCATGAACAAAGCCGCCGCACTCACAGCAAGCAGTCTCCCCGCCTCCAGCACCTCGCCCACCCTCCCCCAAAGCCCACCCCCGACAGGCGAAACCTCCCCCTCCGGTCCCAAACACTGGAAACACCTCCTCTACAACCCCAACCTCTACCAGGAACCCTCCCCCCACCCGTACCCCCCAAACCCAAACTCAGCCCCGGCCCAACAGACACCAGAATCCCTCGCGGCAACCACCGCTCCATCCTCTCAAAGGTCTTCCGTCGCTCCTCCGGCGGCCCACCCCAACTCACACAAAGCCACAGCCATACCTCAGCACCTACCTCCGGCCCATCTTCCACCACCCAAAGCCTCCTCCCCGCAGCAGAAATCACCTCCTCTACATCTACCCCCCCGCGGACATCCATGTCCATGTCCACATCCACCCCCTGGTCCCACCGCTACACCCAAAGCGCCTCCGCATCAAGCACAAGCATCGCCATCCCGCCCCTGCCGAAGATGACGCCCCCGCCTAGACCACGGACTGCGGCGCCGCCGTTGACTGCTGAGAAGGCAGCGGTACCCGTCTCGGCGTGGGACCACGATGATGACAACGACGCGGAGAAAAGCGGGGGGCTGTTTAGGATTCCGTTTGCGATGGCTAGTATGGGGAATATTCGGGGGGAAATTAGGGCGGCGGCGGGGATTAAGTCCAAGGCGGAGAGGAGGAGGGATAGTATGAGGGGGAGGATTCAGATTGTGGGTGGGGGGGAGATGGGGAGGAGTGGAGATAGGGGTTGGGAAGGGGGCAAGGAAGGGGGTAAGGAGGGGGTAAGGAGGGGAGCAAGGAGGGGAGTAAAGATGGGAGTAAGGAAGAGGGTGCTGAAGAGGGGAAGGGGAAGAGTAAGACTAAAAGCGAGCGCAGATGGTGGGAGGCAAGTGTAGAGGATAAAGTCAGGGATGGATCTGGGTATGGCCTTGGTGGCTGGTGGGCTGTGGCTCCGCAGGTTGATGTTAAGGGAGGTAAAGAAGGAAAAGGGAAGGGACATGGTAAAGGTAAGAGTCACGGCCTGCCTCAGAGTCAAGACCAGGTTGAGGAAGCGAGGAAGAGTAGACAGCGGGCGGGGACTTGGAGTGGGAGGGGGAGAGGTACGATGATGCAGGGTGATGGGCCTTGGTTGTAAAATACACAAGATGCCCTCAATTGACAACCGCCCCAACACATCCAACTCGAACGCATCTCCATCCGGGTCATCGGATTCCGAACCATCAGAATTCAGGCCCCTGGACACTCGAGCCATCGCCTCCAACATCTGGCTTGCACCAACCCAGTACCCTCGTGAGGTACACTTGTCCCCTCTCAAACCTCGACGTATATGAACCCATTCTTGTCGTGAAAGACATAACGCTCCTTCTCCTTCAAGATCGCGTCTAGGGACTTACCTGCCTTGAGCTTGATCCCCTTATCAATATATCACACATGTCCCACTCTGCAACTCCTAGCTGCTTCTGCTAGGCAGTCCATCTTATATATCTCTCCCATTTCACGGACGCGATCTTCTTCGTCTTCCGAGTCCGTGTCCTCAGATCGGTCACTGAAGTCCAGACGCTCCGGAACTTCAGATTCGGATTTAGCATCTGACGAGCCAACCGACGACAGGCCATCATGCTCCGCGTGAAATTTGAAGGCGATGTGGTTGATCTCGTGGCCATAGGGATCACGCGTGAACATGGGGACGGGATTGAAGGGGTCTAGACAGAACAAATCGGCCGTTGGTTGTGTGGTAAAAGTCTGCGGCTCGTCCTTATCGGATGTAAACGTCCTAGTCGCCGGCGGCTTCCCAGCGAATACGTCAGTGGGCTTCTCGTATCCTCCGTCGGCTCGCCGTTTCTGTGCAGAGTCCTGCCATTCTCGGGTGCGAAATCGTTTCCCCATCCGCTCACGCGACTCCTTGCAGGCCGTCCACAATCCGCTGTCTTCCAGGTATGTTGAGTGGTTCCATTGTCTAGACCACGAGCGGTCTTTGAGAGGTCCGCAGCGTGGTGCCGCCAGCCCATGAGCCAGCTCTTTGACGTCGGTGTTGATTACATGTCGTCCCATAGCTCGTCGTTCATCTCTGATACGGGGGTCGAAAATCGTAAAGAAGTGAACTCCAGGCCGATCAGGACGGATGGCGAAGTCCCAGATCATGTCTCTCAGTTCCTTGGGCAATTTCTGGAGGGGGAACGTGGTTTCATGTTTTGTTTTTCCATGGGGCGATCGTGGGAGGTCATGTTGCAAACCGATGTTGTCGTCAACTTGAACTTGAATGAGATTGGGGTTTGGCACCTTCCCAGGTTCTGACTGAGCCTGTTTCTTATTATTGCAAAAAGGAGCATTAACTTTCAGGTTGCTCAGCCTACCTGTCCGCTCAAACCAACATCAACTTTATTGTGACGCATTGTTGACATGTATCTGCACATCTTGCCGCAAATGTTTGTTGATGATGGACCACAAGTGACTTGTTGACATCACAGAGATCCCTAATAATCTCAGGTAGCGAAGTATCTCACACATGAGCACCAGGTGACATGTCAACACTGACCGCCGTCTCCTGGCACTTGTTGTGTGGATTTAAGCAGGATATGCCGTTACCGCCTCACCGGATCAACGACTCCTCCCATAAAGCACATATCTATTCTCAGAGATGAAAAGAGAGCCCTTGGGTTGATGTGTCAGGCTTTCGTTGATCAGCTGTATGCATGTCAGTGAGTAGGCCCTCAGCGCTAGAGAAATTGGGCAAAGTGCCAGGGCGCCAACAACGACGGCATGTTGCTTGCAGGGATACTAGTACAGCGTTGCCTATATATATATTGAGAGCAGTCTTGCTGCATCCACAGCGTAACAGGGTGGTAGTGTCGCTCTGCCTAGACTACCAGACCACTACGGGATGAAGGACACCGTGCTAGGACGCATACCGTCTCCTCGACCCTCTTGCCCTGCCACAGAACCCAGAAGGAAGCAGTCCCGGCACTCCAAGAATCCTCCTGCACCTCGAGCCCTTCTGAGACTATCCTCGAACATAACAGCTCAAAATGCTACGCAGAGCAGAATGACACCAGGTTAACCCAGTCGGATAGACTCTCCCGGAGGCTGAACAGGGCCCAAAGACGATGCCGGGCTGACCCTGTCATGAGATGACGACAGTTTGAGAATCTCGCTGAGCACGGGACACCGGGTTCAGCTGTCACAAACTCTGCTGCGACGGGACGAGCGGCTCAGGTCAGCCATCATCCCTGGAGGAATCTTGACGCCTTGCCCGAGAGAAACGGGCCCAGAGAAACAGAAACGTTTGGAGGAGATGCGATCGAAACGACAATCTGTATGCGCTGAAGATGACAGACTCTGAACAAACTGTTCTGCGAATCTAGGTAAGCAGAAGCTCCAAAATGTAGCCGGGCAAGTACCATCACAATATATTCGGCTCAGCTTGCTCTGGTTGAAAGGGCTGAAGACAACTTGTCTCAACAACGAAACAGACACAGTGACTATGGTCTCAATCCGAGGACAAAAACCAACAACTGACGGACGAGCTTGGCCACTCTCTCTCAGACATTCTTCGCTTTCACAAATAAATCATGAAACGCTCCTAAATTGTTGTTTGCGCGAACCTGCATGTGAAGGAAGAACTTCGGGAGGGATGAACCTTGCTCCCCGCGCGGCTGCTCGTTTGATCGGCCCCAGACTCTTGTCTCCGTGCCCCGGAGTCGGGAGCAACCCCCACTAAGCGGCATGGCCAAGTCCACTGCCACGGTGGGATAAACCTGGGACCTGGTGAAGGAGCTTCATGGTTTGTATCACAGCGGGATGGAGTGTAGAGCGCACAATAGATCGGGCCCGGGAGACACAAAACCTCGCAGGCTCAATGCAACTGCTTTCGCTCTGCAAACTTGAGAGAGAGAGAGAGAGAACGTTCGTGTTGGGAGTGCCGGTATGTTGCAACGCCCTCAGCTAAAGGCGCAAGCCTGTGCCGATGTTGTCCGCAGCTGCTTCGAGCCAGAGCATGTCGCCTCTCAACCGTGCGAGCAAAAATCGGCTTGTCGTGGCGTTCTGTAGCTCGAAACAAAGCGTCCCTCTCGTGATCGAAACACCACATTGATCTTCAGCGGAATGGGACAAAAATCAGCATGATCTGAATTCTAAACCATGAAAACCCCCGTAATATTCATGCGAGAGGCGGGCCTTGTTTGCCAAAGTAAGGGGATAACCGGCGATGTTGGATGTTGGTGGAAACGCATTGACAGTGGCCTGTCGTACTTGACTGGAATTAGACCTGCAGGACACTATGCCGCTTGTCGTAGCATCGATGAAAGCCCATCTCGTCTCGACCTGGCTAAAGCTCCATCCTTCTACTACCGTACATTGTGTCGGTTAGCCGAAAAGCCTGAAGTCATCGCAAATTTGACAAGATGGCGGGATAGATAGCGTGCCGCGAATTCTTGAAGTTTGCACAGATGTTCGGAGACGTTCCACAGGTCGATCATGGCGATAGAGTTGGAGAATCCGCAGGCTCGTCGGGATTGCCATGTTTAATGTGAAACCAAGGGCACGAATTGATCATCTGCGGCAGGCTGGGACGGTTTCCTGGCGATTGGGAGACTGGGTTGAAGATCAGGCCCGCACATAGCCATGGCACTGGGCGCAGTCGTAGCGTAACTACTTCAGATGGTGTTCCATGGAAGCGACCTGCAGGTGGGCAAGCAAGCAATTGAAGTCGTGCAGACTGCAATGGAGGGTCCTCTCTTGAGTCTGGCTGAGATCAGATCCCGCCGTCCGCGCCGACAACACCACCCTCGGCCACAATGGAAAGATTCCATCACACACGCACGGCATGCCGGCCGATAAGCGCACGGTCCTCGGGTCTTTTTGGGAAGACGTCGATGCGGGTCCTTCGAGCTGCAGTGCCGGAAGGAAGAGAGATTACAGTGTGCCGACGGATTCCCGTGACGCTCTCTGGGGTCGACTGACGCCTGCAGTTCGTGGAAGAAGGTTTGATTGCCTCGTTGAAAGTGGCTTTCGTCGGGGTTGTCTCAGCTCTGCGATTCGGCACGCCTCTGGATGTGCCAGCCAATTGCGGCGGCCCATGGCGGGGAAATTGCTTTTTAGGGCATGGATCGCCAAAGAACGCCCTGCGCTCCAATCATGACCTCTTGATGTTAGGCCTTGAAGTTATCGAAGATAATGTAGAGGGCCGTCTGCCACGAGTTAGTGTTGCTCGCGCCGCGTGCACTCCACCCTCGAATGTGTGACAGAGCTCGCGGTGGTCAAGATCCACTGCACTGCTCCCATGGAAAAGGTGTGATGGTATCACACACCTTTGGTGACAGCAGGAAGCCGGACCTGCATTGCCATGCCCTGCGCCTGCAGCATGCATCCCGCCCTAGTCGACCTGGTGTGTCGGTTCCTCTCCACACCTTTTCCGAGGACGAAGCACAAGAAAGGAGGCGTAGAAGTCCCTGTCCAAACGCCTTTTTTCTGGTGCTGCCCCTTCACGGCGCAGCGAGGAAATGAGCGTCGGATGGGATGATATTCGATGATAACGCTAGACGGAGCTCGTGTTTTTTCTGTGTCTTCGGAGAGTTACAACGTCGGGAAAAGGGAACGGTAGTGATCCGGCTAGGGAAAGCACGGGGAAGGCCCACTTGCGGCCAGCTGCAAGGATACTAAAAGTCCTCCCTGGTGCTTTTCCTGCGAGCGCGGACCTGTCTTGCCTGCCAGCTTTTCGGCTGGACTGCTTCTGCGGGGAGACAAGCCGTGTCTTTTGCACACAGGGAGCTGCCCGGGAAGGCCAAGTTACCAAGGTAGCTGAATCGACGCAAGAACCGCACTTTGAACTGAACGCTGAACAGCCAAACCGTGAGGGATGTCCGGCATCCCCTGGCCGACGCGGCCAAGACCTGTTCTCCTAAAACGGCTTAATGGCTCCAGGGTGCTCTTGCAGGGATCAGCAGGGGCCCCATGATGGTCCGTCAAATTGCTTCTTCGCGAAAAGGGCAAGGGCCTAGCTGCTGGTTGGAGCAGGGACTGGTGGGATGTGGAGGGCGGGCTTTCTCGTGAAAAGCACCACTGGCGAACAAGGGGGGGGTCCAAAAGGAAAGGGGACCTCTGGGCAAAAGCGGAGACCGGGTCATTGATGAACACGACTTTGAGAGAAACGCCCTCTTTGGCTGCTAAACCGCACCTCACTCCTCTCTCGCGTATCCCAGAGAAATTTTGCCTCTCGCGACACCAACACCCTTCCTTTCTTGATAGCAGCTCAGCTCGCGTGCGACTGGGGAGACAGAGCGCTTTCGTGCCGCAACAGCTTCCTTCGAGCTCCGCGTTGCACTTCCCGCACCCGCCAAACCCGTGATTGGAGCACAGCGCTCCACCGAACCACCGAACCAGCGACTGAGTGCTCGCCTTGGGCCAACAGCTCCCGCTCCGTCGTATCGGCGGTTCTCGCGCAAACTGAATCGAACTGCCACTTTTTTGCGTTTTGGCCATCCGCTCGCTTCTACAATGGTCTTAGACCCGTCGCTCATCTGAACTCGACGACCTCCTGGCATTTGGAAGCCAGTCCGGATCCCAGAGTGGCTCGCGCGCCCTTCGTCCAAAGGGAAAGACGTTCCCCGCCACTCCACTGCGGCAGGCCGATTTGATCTGAAATTCAGCACCCACGAACGCTTCTTGACTTCGCGCTACCCCTTGCCGACCACGGCCAAAGCCTCGCCCGTTCCCAGAGCAGCAAACCTCGGAGATTCCTCTTGTGCGGATCGGGAATCACGAGTTTGAAGCCAGCAGACACAACGATATCTCTCGCTATTGATGCAATTGCAACCTTTCGCTCCTCATTGACCGCCTCCCGCTCTCAGCAGAGGCCGCCTGGTTGGATTTCTGGCCGGTGTCTTGACTGATAGACGCCATATCCGGGAGCCTGGCTGGCACACGTAGGTCTTGGATTTGCTTCCCGCTACAGTTAACGCTTCTGGGCTCACGCGCTTACAAAGTTCCAGCAGACTCGCATCGTTGATCTTCTGAGCAACACTCTCGCTTTCCCCGCATATCGATATCGCGACCGGCCTCGTGGGAGCTTAACCGTTTATCTGCCTCTATAGCTCGTGCGATTGTCCAGTTGGGGAGCCCCTAAATATACTAAGCCCGGCCCGCACCTTGTCAGCGGGAGCCATCTTTGTGCTCCATCGCAAGCAGCAATTGATGGCCGTCACCCATTCTGCGCAGCTTCTGTAACCCAGTTTTCGAGTCGAACTCGCTCCTGGTCACACAGATACTCTCGGGCTTTCGACAGGTCCCAGTGTCACCATGTCTGCCTCGCTACCGCGACCTTCCCGGCCGTCCAACGGCCCGCCGACGGCCGCTCTTCCGGCGCTCCCAGTGAGCAAGACACGAAAGAGCATCGGAGGACTTCCGACACCTGCGAGCAGATCTACACCAAGTACGCCCAAGACGGGTCTCCGAGCCCCATCTACAGCATTCCCACCACCATCCTTGCCTGCACCAACCGGAGCCCTGCCGCAGCCGAGAGCGGTGTCTGGTGTTTCTGGCCTTGGCACCCCTGGCAAAACAATAAGAAAGGTGGTCAGCATAGCTTCGTTTCCGCAACCCCCTCGCGGAGAAGGCCGAATCGCCAGCCTACCACCAAGCCCACTTTCCGCAGGTCTCGCAGCACGAAAGTCGAAAACCCCAACCACTCCGACATACCAATTCTCGAATAGCACGCCCAGCCTGCTCAACGGTACCGGCGAGGGCAAATCCGTTGCCCGCTTGGTTGGGACTAGGAACTCCGATGGGCTAATCAGTGTATCATCGCCGCCGCAAAGTCGCAGCTCATCAGCCCAGGATTCGTACTCGACTTCTGCCACGCAGTATGAGGACCTTATTGACGGCGTCCCAACAAAAACAGAAAACTCCAAGCGCTCATCTAAAGTTGACGGCAAAGGAAATGTCATAGTTAGTGTGAGGGTGAGGCCAGATGCTGGAGGAGGTGACAGGCCAGATACCGGTGACTGGATGGTTGACGCACGAAAATCCTTGATCGCCTACAACGGAAAAGAAGGCGGCAATTACTATTATGGTAAGTGTCAGCAAGTATATGCAGACTTGGCTCGTGGCTGACCAGAAATGCAGATAATGTATTTGCGACGAACGACGACAATTCAAGGGTGTATGACCATAGCGCAAAACGATTAGTACGAAGGGTTATGGAGGGCTACCACGGAACCGTGTTTGCCTACGGCATGACTGGCACCGGCAAGACGTTTTCGATGCAAGGTACTGCGTCGTCTCCTGGCGTAATACCTTTAGCTATTACCGACATCTTCTCGTATATCCGGGAAACGCCGTCTAGAGAATTCCTGCTTCGCGTCAGCTACTTGGAAATCTACAACGAGAAGATACACGACCTGCTCAGTATGCCGACAGCCACCGGTCCGGGAATGCCACAGGCGCAAGAGGAAATCAAGCTGCGGGAGGACAGCAAGCGGGGAGTCTATGCGAGCCCCCTGAAAGAAGAGATTGTGCAGAGTCCAACTCAGCTCCTGCGGGTGATTGCTCGTGGCGATCAAGCCCGTAGAACAGCAAGTACGCAGTTCAACGCCAGGAGCTCCCGAAGTCACGCTGTTGTGCAAATCGTGGTAGAGAGCAGGGAGCGTGTTCCAGGCAATGCTGCAGGAGACAGCAAACGGCAAGGTCTTCCCCCAGGAGGCGTGCGAGTGTCGACGCTGAGCTTGATCGATTTGGCCGGTTCTGAGAAGGCTGCGGAGACGAAGGAGCGACGGCAAGAAGGTTCCCATATCAACAAGAGCTTGCTGACTCTCGGCACCGTCATCGCTAAACTCTCAGAGCATAAGGACAAAGACGGAAAGCCGGCCGACAAAGACGGTAAACATCTGCCATACCGCGACAGCAAGCTCACCAGATTGCTGCAAGGAGCGCTCTCGGGAGACTCACTGGTCAGCATTCTCTGCACCATCCAAATCGGATCTGCAAACAGCGTTGCGACAGCCAACTCGCATGCTGCAGAAACGCTCAACACGTTGAAGTTCGCGTCGAGGGCCAAGAACAACATTGTGAGCCACGCGAAGCGTGCCGAAGAAGCTCTTGGTGCTGGCGGCGATGGCGGTGCTAGGGTCTTGCTTGAGCGCTACCGAATGGAGATTGCAGAGCTGAAAAGCCAGTTGGAATCTAAGGCAAAGAACGGCGAGACAAAAGAGGTGGAAGAAGAAAAGGAACGTGACGCTGAGGAGGAAAGGGCTCGCGAAAAGGAGGCAGAGCAGCGACATGAAGAGCAGATGCTCGAGATGCAGCTTGCTCGGACTGCGTTGAAGGAGAGGATTGACCACCTGAACAGGCTCATCCTCAGCTCCAAGTCAACGGGTGTCAACGCAAACGGATCGTACAGCTCGCTCGGAATGCACCCACGGTATTCCCAGGGCTCCATCAGATCCTCCATGGCCGCGTCGAACGCCGGGAGGCCGATAGTGGAGAGGACCGCATCCATGACATCAACCTCTTCAACAATTGGCCGAAAAACGAGTAGCCATCGATCATCGGGCGGCCTGGAACCCCCAGTTGTTATCGAAGATGAAGACAGCATGGGCGAGTATGGAGATGGAACGGCTTCGCTCGCATCTCAGAATCGAGCCCTGCAAGCTGATCTAGCAGACAAGAACCGATACATCCAAACGCTCGAGAAGCGTCTGCTGCAGGCCCGACGCGCTAGCTCCTCTCGCACTTCGGTGGGCTTGACATCGGGCAAGGCGATCATGGTCGGAGAGGACCACAGCGTCTCCGCCCTGATTAAGGAAAAGGACGTGGAGATCGCAGAACTTCGAGCCCGGCTCGACGACAAGGACAAGATGCTTGCGGCGTTGCGGAGCGCGGCAAGGTCGAGAGACAATGCGGACCGTGTCGACTCGAGGTCAGAGCATCGTGTCGCTGAACCTCGCGTGTCGGAGCATCGCGGGTCGCAGATTCTCGACAGCAACCCTGGGCCACCACCCGCTGCTAGCCTTCCTAGCACCTCCCTGGCTAGACAGGTGTCGCATCTTCGAAAGCGAACTAAGAGCGTCGACGAGATGAGCCGCATGCTGGACGAGATGATCCAAGATAGAGTCGAGACTGGTCACATCGTTAGGAGCACCCGCGGCAGCGTTCGAGTGGCACCGGAGCGTAGGGGGTCCCCGGGAGAACCGCCCATCCAGCTGCAGCTCCTCTCTAAGCAGAGGACGTCGGTTGTCGTCGAGCAACCGGACCACGTGTCTTTGGAGGCCTAGGTGGTGGTCGATCTGCCATTCGTTTCTGTTTCTTTTTCCTAAGCCGAAGCATGGTGTACTTCGGCTGGTGTTTTGGTTGGCACAGATTACAAAACCCTGACTGGGTATCGGGTCTGGGACTTGGGCATGGAGTTTGGGGTATGTTGTAATTTGTGTCTCAGCTTGGTTTTCTGGTTCGTTTACCTACCTGTCGTATACCCGGCTTTTTTTTTTTCTGCGACTGCGTGTCACTTGTCGTTTTGTATGAGCGTCCGACAAGGGTTTCGAGTCCTCAAGACTTAACTCCCGATCGATCGGGTTGTATTGTATATCATAATTTCTTTGCCAGGTGGTGGAATAGGGACGGCCGGGATGAGGTGGTTGGGTGGTGGTAAAACGGTGAGGGTCGTGAGCGTTGGCTTTTTGATGTATGTATCATAGCATGGAAAAGGAGACATGAGCGAGCAGCAACTCTGCGGGACAACGGGGAAGAGAAAGAGACCATGATCTAATAATATTGCAACGACATCGGCATGGCTCCAATTGTGCATATGTATGTATTGGAACTAAAACTATTGGATCCAGCTGAGCAAAAGTGAATTCTTGGTCGGGTGGCGTCTAATGTTTGTGTCCTCGATGCGTTTGCAGTCGAGGTTGGAACAGGCACCCGAGTCAGCTCACAGCCGCAAGGGAAGGAAATCCCGGGTCGGTGCATGAAGGTGACCCGATTGAGCCGAGTTAGGTTTCTATGGGGACTCGGAGGCCTTTGGTCTCTTTGAAGGTGAAGCTCATGAGTTGCTGAGGTTAGATACTTCTGGACGTCGTTTGCGGGCACTTGAACACCATCAACTGCATCATTACATCCCCGGATTTCCAGGTTCTATTTTGTTTCTATTGCAGTACCCCTTTATTGACCATTGGAGTGTTTAAACGGGGACGCGAGTTCTCATGTATATTACCCGCTCGCCCACATCAATGATTCTTACCGGGTTTGCAGCCTCGGACACGGCTGAATTCCTGGGATTCCTGGAGTACTTCGTACTTGGGAGGTGGGTGTCGGGCACAGCGCATGAAGATAGGTCTCTTGGGTTTTGAATCTCTGGCTTCTGGTTTCTGGTACGGCAAACGCGATGCAATGCGAGGTGCCGTCTTACTCGCGGGGGGAGGGAGGTTTGTGAAGGGAGGGAGTAAAATACCGTGCCTGTGGGCGTGCTGTGAGGGTTGGTTACACGGGATATCGGTATGGAGCGGGAGGGGATCTCCCCGAGACAAGAGAGGGTTGATGAATTGGTGGGGTGTCACGGCAGTCGGTCTGGCCTGGCCTGGCCTTCTGCTCAGCAGGTGTAGAGAGGAGGGAGATGTTGTGGAAGGTTGGAGAGAGGTGAGTGGGAGGAAGAAACGGCGAAACGGTCGAATCAATGCCGCCTTCACGTCGTCGTCACAGAACCTTTTCAACGAGTGGCGATGGAGGGGTTGCAGATGATGAGCGATTTGTCCTGCTCCGAGAAGATCACCAGCGACGCGGAGATCTGGGCTCGCTGGGCTCTGGATTTGGCAGGTGGGTGGCGCCTTCTGGAAGCGGTGATTGGTCCCTTGGCTGCCGTCTCCCCCGAAGCTTAGGGCGTTTCAGAATGGCAGGGGTCAAATGGGGATCGACCCTTGACCCCACTGGACCATTTGCTTGATCCGGGCCACACTCGCGACGACAATCCCTGTGCAGGAAGAAAGCCTCCTTGGGAACGCGGCCCAGTCAATGTCCAGCAGTGAGGCCAGCCAGCCTCGTAATGCAATGCGGTGGCAGGGCGAAAGCTGGCTTCTTCGGGTCCGCTCCCAGGTGAGGAAACTGACCATCCACACCTCAGCATGAAGCGAGCCATGCAAATGGTCGGCTGCCACTGTCACCATGGTCGGCTTCTACGGGAATGTCGAAGCGGGAGTGTGGATATGGCCCCTGAATAAAGGGATTTTCTTACCCAACAGAGGGATTTGGTAGTGGCGGGATCTACATACCTTCCAAGTTTTTATTCTGGGTCATCATGAAATGGGATCCTTTTTCAACACCGAGGCAGCTTTTCCATGTGAGCATGGAAGGGAATCTGTCCAACTGACATAGGATTGCTGCTCTCGACGTCCTTCACTTCTTCAGTCCTGTATCCGGGATACGACCTTCGTCCATCGCATCAACAACGACGAGACTCGGCTGTAACGGCCGTTTTTGAGCTTGCTCTTTTTCATTCTTACCCACTTCTTTTTACTCAACCTGGTCTGATCCAGGGCTTCACGTTGTGGAACCAGAATCACGTCCTAACCCTGTCTTCGACCCCTCCTCCTCCCTGGCTCGGGACCGCCACGTCCGTTTTCCCCAGGAATTTGGAACCCACACGTCATTTCGGAGGGAACTTCAAACGGGCGAGGTGCTGTTTGCAGAACCGGCCTTCACTCTTTTCTCCTGTCTTTTCCAACGACAGGCAAGTTTTCCTTGCTGGAAATAACAAACAAAACATCCAGGGCTCTCGGAGACGGACGTTCGATCGGCCTCCGCTGCGACCACGGAAAGCAGAAACCACAGGCTGGTAGCCGCGTCGATCATCACACGTGGACGCGGAGATCTTTCATCCCCACCGGCTGGGCATGATCACGTTCTTGACTGAGAAACTTGTCTCCCCTGGATTGCCGTATTCGTCGATGCTGATGGGCTTTCCTGGATGGCCGCGGTATTTTTGAGCAGGGTGTGGTCCAACTGTTTCGAACCTTGGCCTGTCTCCTCGACTCGGAGGAGCAGACCGCAAACCACGGATAGTCCAGCAAACAATCACCAGGAGCAGCGGCAATAGGCAGCAGCCTTTGTTGGCCGACGCCGTGGTCCCGACCGCTTATTTACGCATCGCATCTATACCATTCAGTCCCCCTTAGCAGGATTACTCTCTTTCGACTGCCTTCGCAGCACGCTGCAATACAGCACAATGCCACCAACACTGGATTTGAGCAGGACCTCTCATACCAAAATGATCGTTTCTCCTCCCCGCATCAACCTGAGAAAGGCGGCGTCATACAATCATGACCGGGGGCCCCTTTCCTCAACGTCGTCGCGGTTCAATTTCAACCATCTCATCGCATCGCCCCCGCCATCACCGGGCCTCCCTTCGCTATCACCCCCCCTGAAAAAGTCACCCAAAGGACTGGCTGGGTTCGTTCGTCCGAGCAGGATCATCCGCTACACTGTCTGGCTCATGGTAGCCTTGATACTCATATCGGGCGTGGATTATTTTCTCCGTTTTGCATTCAGTTACGACGACGAAGACTTCAGGTTCATGTGGTTCGATAAATCGGGCACTCGAGTAGCTCGAGATAGCTTACCAGATACTACCAAGCCGATCTTGTTCATCGACAAACACGGGAAGACCAAGTGGACTGTGGTCGTGCCTAGAGCAGCCGACTCTTCTCCTTCGGCGTCGGAGCTTGCCGAGACTTGCAACCAGTGCCGGGTGTTGTCAGAGTACATCGAGAGTGTCGGGGGATCAAGAGAGGATGACTTCATTGACGTGAAGGAGGCACAGGAGGGTGGATATTTGCCTGGTTTGGCCAAGGGGAGCGTCGGGGTCAGTCAGCATGGAAGCGGGCTGCTATCCAAGGAGTTAAAGCCGGTCTGTGAAAAGAGCCTCACTTTCGTTCTCGAGTCGACGGGTGCCGGGCTTGGCGACACTTTGATGATGCTCTGGACGGCCTACGGTATTGCAAAGAAGGAAGGCCGGGCCTTCTTTATCGACGACTCCCGCTGGGCCTACGGCAAATACGCCGACATGTTCCAACCACCTCCGAGCTTGGGCTGTTCTCCTCCCCCGCGACACCAGTTGGTCCCATGTCCCCGCCAGGCGCGACACCTGGTTGTGTCCTCCACCCCGAAGTCCGAACTCTTCGCCCCCAGCCGCAGCAAATTCTTCTCTTCGGACCGCTCCGAGGTTCGCAACTACTTCAACATTGCCCGCGCTGGTCACAACGCCCTCTTTCGTCTCACACCCGACGACGCCTCGTATGTCGAACGCCGCACTCGCGAGCTGATGGCCCGCCGGATTCCTCCGAAGTCCAAAGGCACTACACCCGGCGTTGCTGTCGGCGTCCATGTCCGCCGCGGTGATCTTCACCCGGTGGAGCCGCAATACAGGCGGAACTATATCCCTCTTCAGAAATACTCCGAAGCCATTCGTTCTCTCACCGATGATAAACTCGGCAGCTCTTCATCTCCTGCGAAACAACACTCCTTCACCATCCTTGCCTCCGACGACCCGACTGTATATGATGCAGACGAGCTACCCAACTCAGTTCCCGCCCAGGACAGGATAAAACTAGCTTCGAAACAACCCAAGGAGGTTGCACCACCCGATCGGAAGTTCATGCGGAAGTTCATCGATGAGAGTGTTGGCTGGGAGGGCGGCTTTTACGAGTCCATGTTCTGGACCCTGGGAGCGCCCAAGCGTAAGGATGCATCAAGCCATGCTCCGGCTCCGGGTGGAGGGCATGAAGAAAATGAAAATCCATCGGAAGAGATGCTGAGACTGAGGAGTTTAGTGGGCAGAGCCTACTTGATGGATCTGGCCGTGCTCGCAGATGCGAGTGACGCCGTTGTATGCACAGCGAGCTCAGCGGGCTGCAGAGTCCTGGCTGTCATGATGGGCTGGGAGGGAGCCATGGAAAAGGGGCTTTGGGTCAATATTGACAAGGGCGCGGAGTGGGAAGGGGTAGGGGGGGCGATGAATAATAAGAGGAGGGCACAGGGGGTGCTTGGGTGGCTGAGTGAAAAGATATCGAAGAGGTGAGAAGGATATGTTTCATTGGGATGGCGTTTGGGGGGCATTTGTTTGAACCACGGGCATTGTCTGAGTTTGGGTTGGGCTGCATGATACCACTTCGCATCGACGCGACTTTTCCTTTTAGTTATTGGTTTGTTCAAACTTGCATGTTCGATGGCGGTGGGTATTGTTGGTTTACTGGGTGCAGAATATTGAGAGAGTAAGAGCATCTCGAACACGAGTACGGGTACAATCATATTACTTGCATACGTGCAGAGCTTTGATGCGGCTATCCCTTCTAGCTCCACTGAGTGTTTGGAGAGTGAGTTGAGTGCGGTGAGTTTGGCTTTCTTGAGCGCCAAGTGCTCAGTGAGTGGCATTTGGAGGTGTAACAACACATGGCAATGCGACCAAAGTTGTAAGTCTTGGAATGGTCTTGTTCAGGTGTTGAGCTGGTCGCTTGAGGTACTTCAGAATGTCATACGGTGTGGAATTACAGCTGCTGTTCAGTTTGCTTCTTCTTGAACAACTTCACGTCATTCGTGCGCTCAGTCCAACTCAACCAACAAAAACGAGGCTCTTGATCCCACAGGCCCATTAAATCGATGAGGCTCTGATTCCCAGATGTGGGGGCGATCCTTCAATCAGGAACGCGACGATGAGACCCCTTATTTTTACGGCCTGCCCCGAATGCGAACTGGAACGAGAAACTACGAAGCGTATTCGGTTTCCACCTCTCAATTAGCCCCCCTTTTCTCCAACGCGACAACCAACGCCGCTGAATTAACTGCAACACCAGCAGTGGAGGTCCATCACGTCATGCAGACACCAAAAAGACTGATTGCCGTTCGTCGATGGGCCGATGTTGAGATGAATGAACTCCTGTGCACGTACCTGGCGACGGGAACCCGAATACGAGAGGGGCGGCCCAGAAAATGCGGACGAATCAGCAGCTGCCAATTCCGCTTCTCAATTGACCGTCCTTGCTGGTGCATTTCCCGCTTCGCTACATTAAATAGCCCAGCTTCGCCCACGGCATTTTCCCTTGAGAAATTCCGGGCTTCGGGTCGGTACCTTTTTGTTTTTCGCCATTCTTTTTTCGACCAGACGGCGACGGAAAATGGGCATCCTTCAAGATGTCGCGGGACCGCTGTCCCAGCAGTTCTTTCAGCTGGGGCTCGGCGCGCAAATCGGCACGGCTTTCGCGACGGTGTTGTTCCTGGCGGTGTTTCTCAACGTTTTGAAGCAGGCGCTGTTCAGGAATCCCAACGAGCCGCCGGTGGTCTTTCACTGGTTTCCTCTTATCGGCAGCACGGTTACCTATGGCATGGACCCTCCGAGATTCTTCGAGGAGAATCGCAAGAAGGTGAGGAACTGTTTTTTGGGGTTTTTTTTTCGCATGCGAAATTGCGACTTGGCTAACACCCCTGACCGCTTTGCAGTACGGCGACGTTTTCACGTTTATCCTCCTGGGAAAGAAGACGACTGTCTATCTTGGAACGCAGGGCAACGACTTTATTTTGAACGGAAAGATCAAGGATGTCAACGCCGAGGAGATTTACACGGTTCTTACGACCCCCGTGTTCGGAAGCGATGTCGTTTACGATTGCCCCAATGCCAAGCTCATGGAGCAGAAGAAGGTTGGTGCAGGATCTCGTGCGCAAGGAGGAGAGGAATACGGACTGACACGAGGATACAGTTCATGAAGGTCGCCCTGACCACTGAGGCCTTCCGATCGTACGTTCCTATTATCTCGGACGAGGTGTCCAACTACATCAAGAGGACCCCCGACTTCAAGGGCAAATCCGGCGTCGTCAACATCTGCCCCAAGATGGCGCAGATTACCATTTTCACCGCTTCGCACGCGCTTCAGGGCAAGGAAATCCGCGACAAGTTCGACGAGACTCTGGCCGACCTCTACCACGACCTTGACATGGGTTTCTCCCCTATCAACTTCTCGCTGCACTGGGCTCCCCTTCCCTGGAACAACCGCCGTGATCACGCCCAGCGAACCGTTGCCAAGATCTACATGGACACCATCCAGTCCCGCCGTGCCCGCGGCGGCGAAGACAACGCTCAGGATATGATGCACCACCTCATGAACTCGACCTACAAGAACGGTGTGAAGGTCCCCGACCACGAAATCGCACACATGATGATTGCGCTCCTCATGGCTGGCCAGCACTCCTCTTCGTCGACTAGCTCGTGGATCATGCTCCGTCTTGCCTCGCGGCCCGATATCATGGAGGAGCTGTACCAGGAGCAGATCCAGAATCTCGGCGCTGATCTCCCCCCGCTTACGTACGAGAGCCTCGCGAAGCTGCCCCTGAACCAGGCCATCATCAAGGAGACGCTCCGCCTTCACGCCCCCATCCACTCGATCATGCGCGCCGTCAAGTCGCCCATGCCCGTCCCCGGCACTAAGTATGTGATTCCTACCAACCACGTCCTCCTCGCGGCACCTGGCGTCAGCGGAACCGATGCTCAGTACTTCCCCAACCCTGCACTCTGGGACCCCCACCGATGGGAGACGGACTCTCCCAATGCGCCCAGCATCTTGCGCAACGAGGAGGAGGAGGAAGAGAAGATCGACTATGGCTACGGATTGGTCAGCAAGGGCGCAGGATCACCATACCTCCCCTTCGGTGCCGGCAGGCATCGTTGCATTGGCGAGCAGTTTGCCAACGTGCAGCTCCAGACGATCGTGGCCATGATTGTGCGACACTTCAAGTTCCGCAACGTCGACGGCAGCAACAATGTCATCGGCACGGACTACAACTCGCTGTTTTCGCGCCCTCTGGAGCCGGCCAACATTCACTGGGAGAGGCGGGAGACTGCATAAAGGGGTAATGGGTTAATGAGTGGAGAAAACATATACCACTAGACTCGGCGTTGGGCTTTGGTTCGTTGCTTGTACATAAATGGAGTCAACTCTTGCATAAGGTCGCTCCTGGGCAGGGGGCTGCAGATAAGTGATGGATGGGCTTCAGGTTAGGGGAAGCGGGAATCGCAGTGGCCCCACTGGGCGGCATATTAATATTTATATGAAGACAAGACAACCAAAATAATGAAAGAAAGTAAACATTTAAAAGGGGTTGATCGTTGTCAGCACTGGTGCGAATGGCCAATTGGATTTGATGTTGGTTGAGTGTTGTGTGGTGAGAGACGAGAGGTGTCATCTTGCCAAGACTTGCCTCAGGATGTATCTCACTTCACCATGCCGCAGCATCAATCCAAATCCGAAGCAGCAAAGCTTTGACATGGTTTTCAAAATACAGAACAGCCACATAGACAACTTTGGAAACTCATGGTACCTTTTTGCGTCCCTGGAAAGACCACGTTGCGAAGTCGGTTTTGGCAGGTGAGTGAGTGAGTGAGTCATGACAGCGCATTGCCCTGGTGATACGATGGGGATGGATGGATGGATGACTGGTTTTGGTGGCGCCTCGGATCGTATCGCAAAATCGCGAATTAGATGGGTCGTGTGAGAATGAGGGATATGTGGTCTTTGGGGATGAGTTTGTGTTATTTCTTTGTTGTTCTCTGTCGAGAGTTCTTCTACCATATGTTGGTATTTTGGTGGACTCTTTTCATCTAGTAGCTGAGGCTTCAAGTCGGGATGTCTCGTCGATGCATTGGGTTGTTGGTATCCAACTTCTATTTTTGAGAGGGCTTTCGATAGGTAGGGAGAGATGTGTTTGTTTGGGAGGGCTGACACTGGGGAGGTGGTAATCTCGAGGGGGTCTCTCGGGGTGTGATGTGTGAAACTGTACAGTTTTGGACTTCAGATCTCAACTACATGGTTTGTTTTGGCGATGCGGTGGCAGCACTGTATGCGGATGGTGTTTTCTAGGCAGTAAATGTGGCCGTGGAAGATGCATTCTGTAGATGGGACGAGCAGCAGAATGAGCCTCTCGATGACAGGTTGAGCTTCTTTTGACACCTCCTCCAAAATCACCATCGCATGCCCAAAACAGAAAGCGAACCCCTAACAAGTGTGGCTATCCCCTCAGCAAGCCCCCGATCCGATACGAAGCAGGCCCTGCCAGGCCAGCCCGGCCATACCAGACCAAACCAGGGGCCATCGGACTTGAACTGATAAAGAACTTGCAGCCAAACAAATCCCCTGAGTGATGTGCACTTCCGGCGCGATTGGCTTGCAAGTGTGTTGAAATGTGTCCTCTTGCGGTGCTGGGAATGACCTTCCAGCACTGCCTTGCCTTTGATCCTCCTCCCTCCACTGTGAATCATCTCGTAGACCTCCATGGAAGACTGAAGAGATAATTAAGATTAGGAGACGTGGAAGAGTTGATTGTATCTCAGTTTTGTTTTCTTTTATATATTGAGCAGCTGTTCTCTCGAAATATCGATCGATCGGATCAACTCAGCGACCTCATCTTGTTGGCACCCCCCTTTCATCGAGACACAAGCCACCAATTCTACCACTACAAATAACGCCAATTCGAAACATTGTCCCCAGAACGTCGACCCATCACAATGGCTCGAAGACGTCAACAACCAGGACACAGTCCATCCTCCATCGGCTTCGGCGTCCTCATCTTCCTCCTCGTCATATTCTGTCCCCTCGCCCTCCTCCCCGTCGCCAGCGCCAGCGCCAGCGCTAGCACCAGCACCAACGTCGAACCCCACGATACCATCATCGGCATCGACCTCGGAACGACATACTCGTGTGTCGGTGTGATGAAAGGGGGTAAAGTCGAGATCCTCGTCAACGACCAGGGGAATCGAATCACGCCTAGTTATGTCGCCTTCACAGCCGATGGTGAAAGGCTTATTGGTATGTCCCTCTTCCCCTCTGCGCGAGTACCCCGTGGGTGATAACACAGACTGACAGTCTCCAGGTGACGCAGCTAAAAACCAGCTCGCAAGTAACCCGAGGAATACCATCTACGATATAAAGTCAGTCACCCCCATCCCCAACCCCTTTCCTACCTGTTCATGAACCACTCACACTAACACACCTCCCTCAAGACGTCTAATAGGTAGAAGCTTCTCCGACAAAGAAGTCCAAGCCGACATTAAGCACCTTCCCTTCAAAGTCCTGGCCGGCCCAGGTGACAAACCCGTCGTCGAAGTCCAAGTCGGGGAAGACACAAGACGATTTACCCCCGAGGAAATCAGCGCCATGATTCTCGGAAAGATGAAAGACGTCGCAGAGAGCTATCTCGGACACAAGTAAGCCCCCCCCCCCCCCCCCTGAGACCCCCACCCGTCCTCGGGGCTCCTATCCTAACACAAGATCAGAGTCGTCCACGCCGTCGTCACCGTCCCAGCCTACTTCAACGACCAACAACGCCAAGCCACCAAAGACGCAGGCACCATCGCCGGCCTGAACATCGACCGCGTCGTCAACGAGCCCACGGCCGCAGCACTCGCCTACGGCCTCAACAACAACCCCACCTCCGAATCCAACATCCTAGTCTACGATCTCGGCGGCGGCACCTTCGACGTCTCGCTCCTCTCCCTCGAAAACGGCACCTTCCAAGTCCTCTCCACCGCCGGCGACACCCGCCTCGGCGGCGAAGACTTTGACCAGCGCGTCGTGTCCCATCTTACCAAGGTGATCAAGGCCCGGTATGATCTCGACGTTACGAAGGACGCGAAAGTCATGGGGAAGTTGAAAAGGGAGGTCGAGAAGGCGAAGAGGACGTTGAGTAGTCAGATGTCGACTAGAGTTGAGGTTGAGGGGTTGGGTGGTTCGGGGGGGGTGGATTTCAGTGAGGTGTTGACGAGGGCGAAGTTTGAGGAGGTGAATGGGGGGTTGTTTGGGAAGACGCTGGGGACGGTGAGGCAGGTGTTGAAGGATGCGGGGGTGGAAAAGGGGGAGGTGCAGGAGATTGTGCTGGTGGGGGGGTCGACGAGGATTCCGAAGGTGCAGAGGTTGGTGGAGGAGTTTTTTGGGAAGAGGGCGAGTAAGGGGGTGAATCCGGACGAAGCGGTTGCGTATGGGGCCGCGGTTCAGGGAGGGGTGAGTTGATCCTTGGAGTGCTGTTGTTGTTGTTGTTGGGTGGGTTGCTAACGAGGGGTAGATTATTGCTGGGGAGGAGACGCTGAAGGATATCTTAATGATGGATGTGAATCCGTTGACTCTGGGGATTGAGACGGTGGGGGGAGTGATGGTATGTCTTTCTTTGGGGTTGAGTGAGTCTCATTGAGAAGTTGGCTAATATAAAGTTACAGGCGAAGTTGATTCCTCGCAATACCGGTATTCCGACGGTAAGTACCCCATTTAAAAACTGCAACACTTGTTAGAATCTCATTCTGACTTCAATGTAGCGCAAATCCCAAATATTCTCGACAGCCGCGGACAACCAGCCAACCGTCCGGATCAGGGTGTTCGAAGGCGAGCGGACCCTGACGAAGGATAACAACCTCCTTGGGAACTTCGAGCTCACGGGGATCCCTCCTGCGGCACGAGGAGTGCCTCAAATCGAGGTCACCTTTGCCCTTGACGCCAATGGCATTCTCGAGGTGACGGCGCTGGATAAGGGCACCGGGCGACAGGAATCAGTGACTATCAGCAATGACAACGGCCGCTTGACGCAGGAAGAGATTGACCGGATGGTTGCCGACGCCGACAAGTTCGCCGAGGAAGATCAGGCGCTGCGTGAGCTTATCGAGGCGAGAAACGGATTCGAGAATCACGTCTTTGGTCTGAAGAATCAGGTTGAGAACGACGAGAAGATCAGCTCAGTCGATAAGAACTCGGTGAGTGTTTCCCCTGAGATTTGAGATCTGCATCAAGTTTTGGCTAACAAACGGCATGACAGATTCTGGATGCCGTGAACGAGGCAATCGGGTGGTTGGAAATGAACGCAGCAACGGCAACCGCCGACGATTTCGCCGAACGAAAGGAGATGTTTACTGAAGTCGTCAATGATATCATGAATAAGCCCTACGATGCTTATGGTGATGCAGGGGGGCAGGAGCGGGATGAGCCGCGGGTTCATGAGGAGCTTTAGCGGGTACCAAGAACGGTACCTCCACGGGAAGCTGGAATAAGGTTGTGGATAAGTGTACGGAAGATTGTCGTTCTTGGCGGCTCAGCTAGAGCGATTTTGAATGCAGGTTGTTTGTTGTACATGGCTCCATGCGCTGGCGGTCCAATGGGTCATTCCAGCCATTTGTGAGCTCCCACTTGTTGTCGTCGTACAGTGGTGCATTTGCAGTGTCACTTCACACCGGGTCGCGATTTCCGGGACCCTCATGTTGATGGGTGGGGGAACTTCGGTAGAACTTCGGTGGCTCGTGCTTTGCCCGCAAGCGTGACCTGGTCGATTCATTGCCAAACAATGCCGAGGTTCTCACAAGCCCGGGAAACCGAGTCGACGGCTGGGCCAATTCTCCACTTGCCACGCATCAGGCGCAACTCTGTTGCCTTCCACACCCTAACACCCCGAGCTTCCTCATCGCTCGCGACCGTCGAAATTGCATCCCGTCGCACCGATCGACGCATCGTTCGCCGTCCGCGCTGCCGCGTCCCGGTCGTCAGGTCGCCCAACGCTCGCTCGCTGTGCAGTGACGCGTGACAGCCGCTGCTGTATCCGTAATCCCGCAATCCGAGTGCCGCCCTTGTTATCACCCGCCACCCCGGCCATTTCTCACCCTCGCACCGGTCCATCGCGAGGTCATCCGGGATAGATATCCGTCAGGAGGTTCGAGCCTCGCACAAGGCAACCGATAGAAAGCCATGGCATCGCCACCGAAGCCGTGGGAGCGACCAGGCGCTGCTGCTGCGGCCTCGTCAAGTAGGTCCCTCCAAACCAACCCCGTCGCGAACCTCTTTGAGCCTTACTGACCGACGTCATAGCAACCCTCCCAACCACGACAGCAGCAGGGTCCGCCTCTATCCCATCCACAGCCACCTCTACAGCTCCCGCAATACCACCGATGCCCGCATCTCTTACGTCCGCAATCAACCAAAACGCTGCCGCATACAGCCGGCCGCTTGGCGCTAGTCCTTACGGGTCGTACGGCTCATCATATTCATCGCCGTACGCATCACCATACTCCCGCCTCGGCGGATACGGCGGCTATGGCGGCGGAATGGGTGGAATGTACGGCAGCTACGGGGGATGGGCGGCATGTATGGCGGCATGTACGGGGGGATGCCAGGCGGAATGCCGGGTATGGCTGGCCCCGGCGATCCTAACAACCCGGACAGCCTCACCAACCGCTTCAACATGAGCACTCAGGCGACCTTCCAAATGCTCGAGGGCATCGTTGGCGCGTTTGGCGGCTTTGCCCAGATGCTGGAGAGTACCTACATGGCGACGCACTCGAGTTTCTTTGGTAAGCCACTTACGTCTACTTGCATGACGGACCAACTCTAACACATTCTAGCTATGGTGGCTGTGGCCGAGCAGTTCGGGACACTCAGAGACACACTGGGTTCAGTACTAGGCATCTTCACGCTAATGCGATGGATTCGGACCCTCATCGCCAAGATCACAGGAAGGCCACCTCCTGTCGACGCAACGGCCCTGACACCCGCTGCGTTTGCCCGCTTTGAGGGGCGCCAGGCCCCCGTACCAGAGGGTGGTGCGACCAAGCCGAGCAGGAAACCCCTGCTCTTTTTCCTCTTGGCCGCATTTGGCCTACCCTTTGTTATGAGCAAGGTCATCCGCTCCCTTGCCGCCAACGCCGAGGAGGAAGAGCGCAAACGCCAGCTCGTTGCCTCCCAACAGCAACTCGACCCCTCCCAGCTCGAGTTCTGCCGTGCCTTGTACGACTTCACTCCCGCTCAAGGCCAGGCCGTCCAGGGTGTCGACCTCGAGGTCCGCAAAGGTGACTTGGTTGCCGTCCTGAGCAAGACCGACCCCTTGGGCAACGCGAGCGAGTGGTGGAGGTGTCGCGCCCGCGACGGCCGCATCGGCTACCTCCCCGCGACGTTCCTCGAGGTCCTGCGCAAGCCTGGACAACCCATTGCCGCCATCAAGAACACTGCCGCCAGCGATAGCAGCCGAGCCAACTCGTTGACGAGCACCGTTAGCGCACCGAGCGCGTTGGGCCACCCTGCGCTTGCGCCGCCAGTTCCGTCGACCAAGGTCGGAGATGTCACGGCAGAGAGCTTCCAAAAGTCGCAGTTTTATTCCTAGAACGTGGGAAACGCCACTCGCAAAGAGAGGTCTGGTCGTGCAGCCGGGTGGATGAAGGAAAGCTGGCGTAATACCGACTCACTGGCGCGAAGAGCAGCTACTGCTGGGAACATACATGGTGCCAGGCAGCCAAGCAGAGTCCATAAGTTCGGGACTAGGCCTCGTTCAGGACGTGTCGACCAAGCACAAGGTCGCTATCATGGCTGGCCAGAGCGGGGATGGAAAGGAGGGAGAAGTAATGGTAATCAGAGGGATTGACCACGAGAAATAAGAGGTGTATTGCTGTTTTTGTTCTTCTCTTTTGTATAACTCACCTGGGCTCAGGGCAGGGCATTCGGAGAAACGGGGTGTTAAAACCAGAGGCGTTTTTGCTTTTCTGGGTCGTGTCTTGTCTTGAGAGCCCCGAAGTCAAGCGCATGGGAGCGCACATAGCGATGTTGCATGATTCGAATATATCATGTTAGTATACTACCTACAAATATGTCAGCGATCTACGGGAGTTCGTCCCAAAATTTGTGTCACATTATGTCGTTCATTGAAGCTTCACGTCAGAAATCGACAAGTTTTTGAATCTCTCTCTCTTTTGTGTTGTAGTGTATCTGCACCCTTCCAATGACCAAATATTGTCCGTCCGTAGACAGATGTCGTAGCAAAGGAAGACAGCCAACTAACTGTTTCGCGTGGTCAAGCTGCGCATAACCGCAGAGAAAAACCCGCGACCCGGAATAAAAAGGCAGGGAGAGCAAAATCATCTCCCATTTCCCTAAATATTGATCCTATCCCTCACAACCGTTCTCGCTCCAGCAGGGGAGACTTGGCGAAAATATCAAGCTGCTCCTTAGAGACCAAATGTTCCCCCTTTCCGACGCCGCTGAGAGGTAGTCTGGTAATCGCTGTCCAGTGGGGATAATAAAAGCAACTGGAAAATCAGCTCCGCTCCCCGGATGTGAAGACCATCCTGCGCTCATTTCTTTTTTGGTAGTATGAAAAAAGGGAAAAACCACCCAAATCACATCGTCCTTCCCGTAGGTATCCTCTCCTGAATCAACGAGGACATGGAGGAATAAACATGACACTTGTAGTCGGAATTGTCGATCTGGTCCGTCGACTAGAGCGGTGATGAAACGTGGCGAATCTTGTGCCGCGACCGCAAAATCGTGCAGGAAAAATAATTGTACAACCGACGCTGAGATGGAAATGCCGGTACATGCAATGAGGCGATAGCGAAGAGTCCCGATTACCACTCGTATTCTCCGGTCGCTTTGTGGAAGACGTATTCCTTGTTATTAACGGTGAGGACGCCGTCCTTGAGAGTGCACTTCCTGTCGAGTTCGTCAGCATCCTGTACTACGCGAGGGAACTTGATGAACTTACCACTTGTTCTTGACGCGTTGCACCTTGTCGTACATGCAAAGCATCATGTGGCTCATGGAGTCCTCGTCGTCTTCATCGTCGTCCTTCTCATCATCCGGATCATCCAGGTCAGAGTTGATGGCGTCGTCATCAAGATCTTCGTTCTTGAAGTCATCGTCTGGCCCATCCATTTGAGACGGGCCAGCGACGGCCTTCTTGGCGACGCCGCGATGACGAGTGGCCTCCCGGAGCGGAAGCATGAGGCCGCCACCTTGCATCTCCTTGGCCCTGGCGAGCATCTGGGCGTGCAGGATGTTGTCGATCTCAACGCGACCCATCTCGACTGGGCGACCGTCAGGGCCACGCTGCATCAAGACCCCCTCAAATCCATCGCTTGGCCCATCAACCTGGGCCGAGGGGAGGCCATTCGGCGCAGTGCCGTTGGCTTGCTGTTGCTGCATTCGCTGTTGCTGCTGCTGCATATTGTTGACCATTCCCTGACGATATTGTTGCGTGTTCATCTGTTGCTGCTGCTGCATCTGCTGCATTTGGTGCTGCATCTGCTGCTGCTGTTGCTGGGGCATGGGCTGCCCTTGGCGCTGGGGTGGAATGCTGTTCTGGAGGGCGTTGATAGACGCAGCGGCATGGGTGCCATACCGGGACTCCAGGGCCTGCGCAGCGCGGTGAGCTGCTACCGTCTGGGCACGGGGAGCAGCGGAATTATTGTAGATCATGCCCTGGCCGCCCGAGCCAGGCTCTTGCTTGATGGCTGGGTCGTTCTTGAGACCCGGCTCATTCTTGATGCCAATGCCGTTGCCATTTTGCTGGGAGTTTCCGGGGTGGGAGAGGGGCTGCACAGACGTCTGGGGGCTCAAGGTGGATTGGGTGTAGGCAGCGGCTTGCTGTTGGGCTTGCTGCGCTGTGTTGTTCACAGGCGCTGCATTGGCGGGCTGCGGGGGGGCAGCCGCTGGCACCGGTTCTGGCTTGGGATCCCACGGAAATTGGGCGACTCCCAGCTGCGAGAGCTTGTGTTGCCAGCCCTGTAGACTCTGTTAGTATCATAAATACCACCCGGCTTCGTGAAGGGAGGTTGGAGTGCAGATGTATGTTCACAAGGCAAGACACGTGACGTGTAGTGTGTGTGGAGGCTGTCCAATCGGAAGCCGACGACGGATGATGAGGGGACGCAGCAGCAGGCCGCCCAACAACTTAAAAGAGACCCAAATAGCACTTGGTCGCCCACCCTGACGCACGCTGCTCTCCACCCCTCTCGTGTCCCAACCCCGAGCGCCCAGGCACCAACACCCAGCGCCAACGAGTCGCTGTGGAAAAAACAACCGCCTCTTTGCTGCCCATCGGCTCCCATCAATGCGCAGACATTTCTATCTCGCTGTTGGCGAGGCGAAGACGACGCAGTAAATGATTTCGCGATGGATTGTGATGCAAACGAGGGAAAACAGATGGCAGGCTCGGGTGAGTGCAGAGGAGTAGAGAGAGAGAGGTCCTCACCTTTTTCAGCTCCTCGAGAATGCCATCGTCCACGCCGTTCTCCTCAAAGTCGACGCGCACGGCGTTGATGACCTCTTGGATGATGTGGTCGTAGACTGCACCGACGTGGTTGTTCGACATCTTGACGGAGATGTGCGACGGAGATTCGGCAACTCTTGGAGTGGCTAGGGCGGTCGGATTTCAGCAGCGCGCGAGACCGGCCTTTCTGTGTGTTCTTGTCTCCCAGCGCCGACGTCGTCGCCGTAGATCCTAGTCAACCGCCAGCGAACTGCCGCCGCCCAACTCTACGCTCGAAGTGCTGCTGGATCGGCAATCGGGCGTGGAACACCGAGTGCGCACGCGATGGCGGGGTGGTGATCGATGTTCGGCGGAGATGGAAATTGGGGTGCGAAACTCTCGGAAGTCGCCGCCTTCTGCCGCTCGAACCCGCTCTCAACTTGCCTCGCAGTCTGCTCAAGCAATCTAGACGCCGTGGTTTTGTATTTCTAGAGCGCCAGGTGCAGTATCTCGGAGTTTTGTAGTGGTGCGCCACAGCTTGAGGGACGCTGGTTTGGCAGTGTGAGATGTATTGGGTAAGTTGGTTTGCCTGGCTGTTGTTCCTTTGAAGTGTGAGAGCCGAATTAGTCATCCGATTTGGCGTCCGCCCACCAGCCACATTTACCCATTAAAGTTAGCGCAATGGAACGTGCGCCTAAATTTGCGGCAGTTGCGACTTCTGGAAACAAATGAATTGCTTGATATGAAACGACAAGAAAAAATGTTGAAATTCATCAAAGAAAAGAGCGGATGCAGGTTGGTGGTAGCTGAGAGATGCTGAAATATGAGAGAAAAGTGACAGCGTTTTGCTTGCAGCCATCAGTCTGGTGAAAAGACAATGGAAAGCAGACAGACAGTAGCACGTGTCAAATACGACCTGTCAGAACATCCAACAACACCTTGACTTCCCTACAATTATAATACTACACTGCCGATCCCTTTGTAACCTGTAACTGTTCGGTATCTTTGCCCGACATATTCCCTATTCCCCCATCATGATTCATGACCAAACAGATTCGTTCGTGCCTGCGTAGACAGTCCATCATTCCGCATTGCGGGTGAGCCCAAAACCCCCCAACTCCGCGCTGAAACGACCAAATAGCAGGACCCGCTAACCGATGACTGCCAGAAGGAACCTTGTGTTATACCTACCGTGGTTTGTCGACTTGATTCTGACACCGATCGATCTTAGACGACCTGGTTGGACGGAAACGCTGTTTAGCGAATCGTCATCTGCTTGCTCAACTCCGCCTTGCCCGAGGCTCCAACACCTCCAACACCAGCGCCGGAACCAGGCTTCTTCTCGAACACCTTCCAGAACTTGAGACTCTCGTCCGCGGCTAGTCTTGATGTTAGCAATGATCTTCTTCTCATGGCTGCATGTTTTAGGTACTCACCCGCTGTGGCCAACATCTGCCCATCGGGGCTCAAGCAGCTGTGCAAGACCCTGCTCTCGTGAGCGGGAATCTCCACGTTGCGGACCAGAGTAGGATAGCTCCAGATGCTGAGAGAGTTGTCGGGGAAGCCGCTCGAGCTGACAATCTCGCGGTAGTGGGGGCTCCACCGGAGGCTGGTGACCTGGGAGCCGGTGTCGATGCTGTTGACGCGAGCACCCGATGTCGTGTTCCAAAAGTGGATGTGACGATCATAAGAACCACCACCGGTGGCGAGGAGGTTCATGTTCCATGGGCACCATGCAAGGGCCTTGACGGCAGCCTTGTGGTTTGTCTTGGTGAACTTGGGAACACTGAGAGAGCGAGCATCCCAAATGGAAACGAGGTTGTCGTTGCCGCCCGTGGCAAGCTGAGCACCATCCGACCGCCACTCGAGGCCGCAGACCTCGGAGGTGTGCGAGACGAGCTCGGCAACCTTGTGCTCCGCGATACGGACATCGTGGTTGAAGACGAGCCCGCTGCGAGCGCCAGTCGAGAGAAGATGCTTGCTCCAGCCCATGACACCGACGCGGGTATCGTGTCCGAACATGCTGCGGATCTTGACGCCCTCGGCGACATCCCAGATCTGAACCTCGCCAGTGCCGAGACCAACGCCCACATAGGCACCGTCTCCGGACCACTTCACACTGCTGACATAGGTGTCGGGGCTTGTCTCGAGGAGGGAGCTGACTGAGCCCTCATCCGCAGACCACACGTACACATTGCGCTCGAGGCCAATTGCGACCTGGTTGCCCGAGCTCCAGTCCAAAAGGTTGAGATAGTAGTCGTCAATGAGGCCGGGCGCATCGAGGACACGCTCGGGTGCTGTTGCGACCCGGCGCTTGAACTGTGTCGCGGCCGCGCCGGGGTTCCTGAGAGGACGGTTGTACTGCTGGCGGAGATCGATGGGCTTGGAGGATTCTGGGGGAGCCGGCTTGAATTGAAGGATGCGAGTGTTCAGACTGACACCGCATGCATCAGCAAGAGAGTCTTGGTACGCCACTGTGTTAGGCGAGGGCCGCGAATACAAGATCGACTCTTCATCGTCAAGGCTCAACGACTCGAGTGCCGCGATGGCATCATCTGTGGCTGACGCGAGAACGGAAGAAGCCTCGCCGGTGCGGGACTTGGGGCGCTGCTTCTCTTGAAGATCCAGTTTTCCAGACCCGACATTGGCGATGGCCGAGCTCGCGCCGCGGTTAGGGATGAATCGGTCGCCGGCATAGTTGAGGGTGGTCTTGATTGACTTTTGCCTGAGGGACCCCTTCTTTACTTTCGAACTCGATGGGGTCTTGCTGTGAGCACCAGTACCGATCAGAGTGAAGTCCGACACGCCAAGCTCCAAAGCCCTTCTCGGTGTCGAAACGACGCGCGCAATGTTGGACTTGGGCGAGTCGCGATGTGCCTTGGAAGAGGTTTGGGTCTTGGAAGCCTGGGACTTGGAGGTGGATCGAGCGAGATGGGCAGCAAAGCTTCCGGGGTACGCCGACTTGGATGCTCCTTTTTGGCCGTCATTGCCCGACTTCTCAGGTGTGAACGGAGAGGAGTTCAGGTTCACCGGAATGGAGCGCTGACGGGGAGAAGGGGTCAAGGGCATCCGTCCGCCAGCGGTACGGGAGGAGAAAAGCCCCGTGTGGGACTTTAGGGGGGTTGACACTATCGATGCGGTAGCCATTGTGCTGACTGTGCTGCTGTAGTATCGATGTCTCCAACGATGTGCGAGGGTGTCGTAGGAGAGAGAAAGCTAGAGAGGTTCCGATTGATCGAACGAGCTCCAAGAGACTCAAGCGAATGGTTCCTGGATGGGTTAGTATTTCCTGTCGTAGGCTGTCGAAAAAGTCGGATGCGGGGTGCGCCTCCACGGGGACGGCTTGTCGTCTGGGGGTCGATCAGAAAGTTGCGAGGAACGAGCTGATCTAGCAGGACTGAAAGAGGTCTCCGTGCAAGGTGCTGTATTTGCTTTTGATGCTTTATGCAAGCGGGTGCGGGTGTGGAGGGTTTTGATGGATTGCGGATTGGAGTGCAGAGGAAGGAAAGACTGCCTGTGGTGAGGTGGGAGGTGCACCTTTAAATGTTTACACCTGTTGTCAGGACAACCTGCTCGCACTTCGAGACCCCACCTCCCAATCTTGCGGTCAGCCGTCAAGCGGATCCGCCAGCCCCAGGGCTGGATGCAAATGACGCTCGGGCCATCTAGCCCCTTGCGATCTCTGGAACCACCAAGGCTTGGCGCATCCCGTCCGTCCGTAATGGCATCCTCCAACCGCCATCGAAGCCTCGAGATCCGAAAGCGCTACGGTCTTTTGCCCAAGACGCCTTGCTTGCGTGCGAAGCGAAACGCAGAGGAGTCCGAACCACTGAATTGAGCCCAACTGGCGGTCGCTAGACGCGTCTTCCAATCCGACGCAGATCTGCCCGTGTCCCAGTCGGCCCCAATCAATCAGCGGGCAGCCTGGCTCTGACCCCTCGACATTTCGGCCATCGGCCAGCGGCCTCTCGAAACCCGACTACTTAACCTCCCAGCATGGCTCACCCATCGACGCCGGCTGCCCCTGTCGCGAGTTCATCACTTTTTGGAGGCCCCGGTCCCGTCCACCACCCGCCGCAACAAGCCATCACATCGCAGCCCTCGTTCGTATCCATGTCCTCGACCCTAACCCCGGCTTCCGCCACATCCTCGACGAACACCTACATCATGCCCAACTCTCCCATGAAGAGCCGCTCGGCGACGGACGGCTACCGCCCCAAAGTGACCCGCACCCTGGGACAGCGCCCAGCATGTCTTGTGAATGCGTCGGTCACATACTGCGGAAACAACCAGATATACGCTTTCGGCGGCTTCGACCAGTACACCGATGAGGTATACAACCATGTGTTAAGGCTAGACCTGGTGAGCCATCAGTGGAACCTTGTTGACAACTACGGAGATATCCCTGGCGTCAGAATGGGTGAGTCTTGCTTGCGTCTTCTGTTTGCGCTCGTCTTGCCCCCTGAGACTGACCTCTTGGCAACTTGTGACAGGCCATACTGCAACTCTGTACAAAGGCGACAAGCTGCTTGTATTCGGAGGCGAAAATGAGCACAGAACGTATCTGTCAGACTTGATTGTCTTCGATCTCAAGACAGCGCACTGGACGCAACCTCAAGTCACTGGCCCGATCCCCAAGGGCCGCGCTCGCCACGCTGCTGTGCTACACGAGGACAAGCTGTTCATTGTCGGAGGCATCACGGGCCACGACAACTACGTCCTCGACGACATTTGCTACCTGGATCTCAAGACGTTCACCTGGTCGAGGGCATGGCGCTTTGTTGGGCGGTTTGACCACTCAGCGTACATCTGGGGCGAGAAGGTCTGGGTCTACGGCGGACTGAGCGAGGATATGGACAAGGTTAGTGACCTTTGGTGGTTGGATCTCAAAGGGAGTCCGGCCTTCGACTCGCCACCTCCAGTTGGCTCCCTCGACCGCTCAGGGCTAGCTAGGAATGCCTCGTCGCCGCGGCAGCCGCACCCCGCCGCCCAGTCCCCGGTCATTGGCACATCTGGATATGCTGCCAACTCGAGGACCGCCCAGGTCAACCCCCCATCATTTCACCTCAAAACATATGCCCCTCCAGCACCTGGCGCCATCTCGGCGCTCAAATTTGTCGGCGGTCCCTACGTGCCATCACAAATGCAAGGGATCCACTTTCATGTCTATTCCTCGGGGACTCTGTTGGATTTCGTGACCCCGGCGGCCACGATAACATCCAAAGAATGTTCGCTCTCGGCCTTGGACCTAGGTGCTTTGCGGTGGCAGAAACTCGCGGAAGGCCGCGAGATCTTCAAGTCGGGTTACCGCTGGCACTACTGCACCATGAACGAAGACGGAACCAAAGCTTGGCTGCTTGGCTGTCCGACCGACGCTGGTGCTATCGACATGGGGGCTAACGGCCTCGAGGAGTACCTATCTGATATCATGGAGATTGATTTGCGCCGGTACGGATTCCTGGGCGAGAACCTAGGCACGGAGTCACGGGTCGACTCGGTTCGCCCTTCCTCACGAGCCCGTCACCGAGAGTTGCCATCGAAAGGTCTTGGGGCAGATCTTGCCAAGCTCTTCAACCAGCCCCCAGAAACTGGCAGCGGGACGGACTTCATCGTCACTGCTCTTTCCCACGAGTACGATGACGACGAAATCATGGGTTCCGCCCTTGTCCACGCTGCTGAGTCTGGCGACGGTGACCAGACATGGCTGTCCCCAGACGCACCGACCTCGCCCCCTATTCACGTCCACAAACTCATCCTCCAGGCGCGCTGGCCGCACTTTGCCCGGCTGTGGTCAAGTCAGATGGCCGAGTTCCACACCAAAAAGATGCACATCCCCGAGCCCTACAGCGTCGTCAAGGCTTTCCTCTACTATCTTTACACCGACCGAATAGATCCAAACCCTGAGGACGACGAAAACCTGACAGCGGACCTCTCTGACGTGGCGGGGTTGTTGGTTATGTCTAACATTTATAACATCCCGCACCTTCGGCTTATCTGCGTCAACAGGCTGAGCAAAGAGCTCGACGTGGACCACGCTTGTATCACCTGGTACTGTGCCGGCCTGGCCAACGAGGAGTGGTTGCGGAAACGAGCTGCGAACTTTTGCATGACGCACTGGGGCCGCATCGTCCGCACAGCTGGCTTCCAGCGACTCCCACGCTCCGCGTTGGTTGAGTTGTCGCAGGAGATAGATATGGAAGGTCGTGTGGTTGGCGGTGAGGAACTCGATATGATCGTTGGTGGGATCGAGGGTCGGTTCAGCGATGGATCATCGGCCACCTCGCGGCGAAAAGAGAGCGTCAGCAGTACTCAGACACACATGATCGAGAGCGATAACGACGAGGACGAGGGTATGGAGATGTCATGAAGCAGGAGACGGAACAATGCCCGATTATGATTGAGAAAAAAAAGAAAGGTTTCCCTTCCAACCACACCTGGCGTGATGGTTGTCTGGTTGTCTACACGGCACGTATGAAATGGTATTCTTTCCCAGGGACACTACACTGTATTTCTTAACCGCATGGGAGCATGGAAGACGAGAATGTGTTATGAATGATATGCCGGTGGCCATCGTGCTGGCGTCGAGTACGAGACAAGACGGTAAAAAGTCAACCAGGAGTTTTTCTACTAGATATCAACAGAACGGCGAGTTGCATTTCTTTTTCACAGTAAAACGTATTTTGAAAGCCAATCTATGCACACCCTTAGAGACAAAAATCATTTGCTTTTTTCCAACCCGTTCGATGCGCCACCGGAGATGTGAGAGAGGCAGAAAACCACACGCCATCCGAATGAAAAAAAAAAGGAAAGGGAGACATCTCAAATCCACAAACCATCAACATGAACCATCCACACCAGATCTCACACACTCCTGATCGCCCGATTCCAAACTTTTCCGTATCACAAACACCTTGCTGAGAAGCAGGCTCAACACCACCGCTAAAAATGAAAAACCCTGTGAAATTTACAGCAGCGAAAGAAATGAAACACGGAGGCGGAGACCTTTTCCAAAACGGATAGGTGCAAATCAGAGGAGTGAATGCTAAAGAAAACCAGAGGAACCTAAGAAACGAAGCCCTAAGATCTATGTCGCTTCCTGCTTGACTGCCCACGCTTGTCGATGCATGCTCTCTCTCTTCTCTCTCTCTTTTTGCCAAGGTATGGGGAACGTTGTCGGTATTATTAGTGATTAAGGGAACGGGGAATAGTGTGGGGATTTTCGTTGTGTTGTAAGGGAGGGAGGGGTAAAATGATGTGATCAAGCTCATCAACTCGATTGATCGGCATCCATCTCCATCGCCAGGCACCGTGATTCGGTCTAGGATTCGTCTCGTCGTCGCCTCCTTTCCTCTTCGCCTCTTCTTCCTCTAGGCCGGTTATAACTCTAGTCGTCGAATCGTCATCTGCTGAATAGATGGTACTGGGAAAATTTTGTGTTTTGAAAATGGGGTAATCCATTCGCGGATTTGGTGTCAGAGTGGTTCCACTCAGTAACTCCATAACCGCGTCTGGGTCGCCCAACGGGGAAAACGGGAAACGAAACCAGAGACAAGGGCTCATAGGGGAACGCCCCAGATCGCCCATGTTTCTCTGCGCCGCAAGGGTATCTCAGTCTTCAGTCCAACTCTACTGGGGTATATGTGCCGCTGACAGCGCGACCCAGCCACTATGCTTCTCCCCTGATGCAAAGACCCGACCGCCGTGAGAATGAAAAACGCCGGGCAGTATGCTGAGAAACGGTGCTCGAACCAAAGAAAGACTAGACAGAGAAATGCCGCTAGTTGCGTAAGACTGTTTGAGATTCTGTGATTTGGTCGAGACCGTCGTCGGTACCATGTTGGTGTTGATGACGGCCAGGCTCATTGATACTCCTCGTTGATGTTGGGTAGACCTTGCTGCAGTGCGAGCAGAGCGGTGGGGTTGGTCATCATGGTCGTGAGAAGTGTTTGATGCTGGGCTCTCATCTCTGGATCGCACATGGGCGAATGTTGCTTGTGCTGTGTTGTCCCGTGTTAGCGACTGGGGAAGGAAATTTGATCCCTGGCGCTACTCACGTATTTGAGACCATTGAGATTCTTGTACCGCTTCCCGCAGACATCGCACTTGAACGGCTTCTCTTTCTCCATTCCCATCGTGCCCGGATAGGGAGCACTAGTCTCCGGGTTTACGATTGAGAAGGTTCCATCGCCATTCTCGTGCAACTGCTGGGTTGAGTGACCATGAGTCTTGTGGTATCTAAACACAGCCGTTAGCTTGGGCGTAAAACAAACGCTGCAAGAAACGCTGCGTGACTGGTAATATTTTTGGCGACCACGACGAAGTACAACGAGCATGACTTACTTCAGACCATTTTGGTTCTTGTACGCCTTTTCGCATCCGATAACTGGACATCTGAAGGGTTTCGGTTCCTCGTTTGGCGGCATCAGCATGGCAGTCATCTGCTGAAGAATCAGGGACGGATCAGTTCCAGCGGGCAGCTGACTGAGGTCCAGATTCATCGCCGAAAGCTGCTGTTGGAGCTGTTGTTGCATTTGCATCTGTTGGTCGAAAGCGCGCTGTTGACTAGTCATCTGCGCTGTACCGCCAGGGCTGTACAGGCGCTTGGCAGGATCGTCAATCGTTCCCAGAGCTCCAAAGTTGAGTCCAGTATTGAGGTTCAGGTTTCCGAGATTCATCTTCATTGGCATTCCAGGTATGTCGTCCTCATCGTCATTCTCCTGGCTAAACTGCCCTCGCTGCGGGATACCCTGCTGCGTTGTCAAAGTTGGTGTGTTGACGGAGGACACGGTGGGATTGTTTTGGAATCCAAAGTTGGCCGCTGCTGGAGTGGTTGGCTGAGATCGCAGGGCCTGGCGAGGAAGGCCAGCGCTGGTCAGGTGCAGCTGGGGTCGCTGGCCAAAGAGCTGCCGAGTCTGTTGAATAGTACGCTGACTGTCGTCCATATCCATAGGGTCGTCTAGCTCCATGTCGGCGACGGTGTCCATGTCGTCGTTCATGTGCGACATCAAGTTGGACTTTTGGGTGCTGGCCGGTGCTTGCTGATGCTGCTGGCGCATCATCTGTCCGATCCCCCCCATGCCTATTCCAGCGCCTATCGTTCCGGCAGCGCGTGGCTGTTGGTATCCTTGCATGGGCTGCGCCTGCTGGCTCCTACCCGCTGCGGGCGCGGATGGCGTCGCCCTGCTGATAGAACCGCGTCCATTCCCCTGGTTGGCGCCGAATGCATCGAGGTTCCGTGTCGCGGGTGTCGCATTTGCGTGGTGATGTTCCTCGTAATGTTGCAACAGGTCGTGGAGCGTGGACCACGTTCGGTCGCAGCATGTGAAATCCCGCATAAAGTTGGCCTCCAACTTAGGGATATACGATGAGGAGTGGTACGAGGGGGACTGCTGGGTAGGGTAAGGCGAAGTACCAATTAACATTGTCCTGGTTCGATATCCATGGTCAGCTCCAGTTCACAACAAAGGACGAGTGCATCTTGTCTGCGGGGGCGCTGTCTGCGCCGCGATGAAATCGAGCCGAGACAAGAGCGGCCTTGTCTCAACGAGACGAGTGCCAGTGGGGCAGCAATCAGAAGTCCATGCGATGAACTTACTCCTCTTTAAGGAAGCTCCCAACTGAGATTCCCCCCCAGCTCATTCCACCCATCATGCTGCCAGCCAGACTCTCGCGGCGTCCACGGTTAGGATTGGGGTTCGCCACGGATATGGGCTTCGCGCCGGCGCTGACGAACGAGTCCTGGCGACTGCGGCCCATGGCCGAGTCGAAGTTGGGCCCGGTAGTCATTTCGACGTCGCTGTCGGTGGGCTCAAAAACAATGGTGCCGAATGGGTGCGCTGACGGGCTGAAGCAGCCGCGCTTCTTGGGGTTGGGGTCGGCGAAGAGGTTGAAGTCGTCCTCGAAAATGAGTGCGCTGCTGCTCTGATTGCGCGCAATCGGCGATTCGGAGGTACCTGCAGGGTCCCAGTCGGGCGTTGCTAGATCATCAATCGGCAGGTTCGAGGCAACGAGCTTGGAGAGATTAGATCGGCCGAAGATGGGCGAGCTGGGCGTCGCCGGCTGCGGTGTCAGAGACGGGGAGCGGGAGGAGGAGGAGTGGCGGAGGGAAGAAGGCGGCGAATGGGCGGCGGGCGAGCAGCGGTCCTGGCAAGAGGAGGAGTGCGGCGCGCGATAACAATTATTATTTCCAGGGCCGCCGCCAGTGGTCGCAACAGCGCTGGGCTCCGCAAGTTCGGGGCTTCCAGTTGGTCTCGGGTTAAGCCAGTTCAGGGTGCGCCGCATGACATGCTCGTGGATAACGGCCGACATGCAACTTGCAGGAAAGAAACGTGGAAAGGGAAAAAAGAGGCCTGGCTACCGCCAGATATGTCCTTGTCACCTTCACGGGGCGCCCAGCTTTCCCCCCAGCGTTGCGGCAACGGGAGTGGTTGCGAGTTGCGCGCTATGGTGTGAAGCTGGTGGTTAATTTGGAGCCAAGGCGTGAGAACGGTAGTGTTCCACCGGAGCAGGGGTGGCACAACAGTCCTGGGCTAGTGGTGAACCAGGGAATCCCGAGGAGAACCAAACTCTTGGTAAGCGACGCCTACCCTCGCTGGGACCTGTTTGATAGGCGGCGACCACGCGACGACGGCGGCGGCGGCGTTGGTGGCTCTTGGTGACTCGACGGCCCTCGAAATCGGATCCTCGGTTCAGTGACGCGCAGCGTCGCACACGACCACTTCGGTTGTCAACACCCAGCCGGAGGGCAAGGTGTATGGAAGGTCGGGCAGGACGAACGGGACGGGTCTAGGACGGGAGATGTGGAGGGTAGAATGGAAGCCCCGAGCTGGGTGTTTGACAACAAATATACGCAGGTATGCTCGAAGGAAGCTGTAAGGTCGCCGATATAAACGTGTCGGTTGGGTAACTCGAAGCTTGTTAAGGTATCCCACGGCAAACTAGGTTGGCGTGGGCGTCCGTTCAAGATATGTCAAACCGCGAGTAGTCCCCCAATACCCGACCTGTCCCCAGCCTGTGGCAGCAGTCCCCTACCTTTTCCAGAGGTAGTGCTGCAACCCTCGCAAACAAGTGCAGGCACGCTTGCCACTGCTCCTGCCTCGTCAACACCAATGTCGAGCATGGAGATAGGTTTCTGAGCTAGCCGGCGCACGGTGGACCTGGGAATGGGCACTGTGTTCTGCCTCTCCCCTCTCACCTGCCATCCAGGTCCTCGCCCCTCCGGATGCAAGTCGATGCCTTTGCTCCTACCCGACGGGCTACATAGTATTCATCTGATCACCTCAGCACCTCATCACAGAGCGATGATTTTGACGTGGGTGTTCTCGTCCTGCCGTCTCGCAGCATTGATGGTGCGACATGGGTATCATACTTTCTGAACCAGCGCCGACCGCTTTGAACCACGTCTCCCCAGCACATCACGCCAACCATAACAGTGATATTTACGCAAAGTCCCAGCTGCGCTCGAAACCTTCCCCACGCATACACATCGAGGGGCAGCCTCTCGACTGCCTCGGGCCTGCGGAGAAGTCGGGTCAGCCTCGAGGGGTCGTTGTCGTCCCGGGAATACCTTCGCTCTCAACTGTTACCGAGTCACTCAAAGTGCTCGCAGAGACTCCAATCACGTTGTTCAAACGCCACCAAACCCGCGGCTCTCGGAAGAGCCCCGCGAGCATCGGTTGGCTGCACATTTCAACGCCCGCGCCGACTGACTCAGGCCCCAAACTCTCGCTCTTGCGAGTGCACGCCTGCGAATCCGGCAAACTCCCACACCTACACGGGAGGTCGAGCGTTTCCCCCCTCCCCTTTATCATGCGGGTATGATTCACCTCGCGATTTCCCTGTATCCAATCCTCATCGTTTGCACCCCGTCCTTCTGCTAATATACAGCACACCGCCTGCCCAGTCAACCGTCTACTGATACAAATCCCGCTCCTCCGCACTGTGTAAGTTGTTGCGGATCGCCTCAGGACATCCATCCCACTTGGCCCGCAGCAACAAGTTGCCCGCCATGCCCACATGGAGAGTCGAGGGTCCGCCTCGCTCGCCAACGTCACGGCACGCAGGGGGGCCCTGCAAGTGGCGCCCTTTCGCACGTTAGGACCTCGGCTTTTGCTCCACCACAATCCATGGTTTTCGCTTTGTTGGATTGCGCTACCGCTGTAATTCGACGCGGAAAGACGCGATGGCAGCGACAGGTGTCTTCCCCTCCGCTCCAAATGTCTAAATCCATCGGCTCGACCCAAAGGAACAAACGCCAACAGCCGTTATCGTGAACTATCCCACCTCACCACTGTAGCGCCCAGCCTTCGGTGCTTGACGGGTTTGCAGATCATCCTGTTGTGTGACGTCCCTGTCCGTGTGTTCGACACGAGGATCTCCAGGGCAGTTCCAGACGGGAGTTGCTGGCTGAATGCCACGCTAAGAGCGACCACGCAGTTAATGAGACTGATTGACCGGCTCCATGCTTCGGTTCAATGGCTCGGTTTCCAGGTTCAGTCAAACCCAGCGATGATCTTGACAAAAGAGGGTCCTGGTGCGTGCTTTTCCCGCCCGCCCGCCGACACGGCACTCGAACTTCGATATGCAAGATAATCGTTGACCTGCCGATGAAGCCCACTTCAGTGCTGCGGGATGTCATCAGCATCTCGCGGAGGTTTTTTTCTGGGCCTTTGCATGCATCTCGATCATGCTCCTGACGTCTACCACAACGCCAGACGGCATGATGCATATGCCCTGGCACGTTTATCAGCTTATCATCAGCCTGCCGCGAACGAAACGTGGGAGCGGCCGTGGGACCGCACTTCTTCGACCCTTTTGTCAAACAAGTGCCGCCCTCACCTCAACAATTCATCGCGGCATGATGCCCGAATTTCCCAAGCATGTGCGACTCGCAGCGTCGGGCTCCATTCGGGGCCTTGGCTTTGTGGATGTCCAGTTTCGAGGCCGCACCATGTTTCCTTGCGTTGCTCCGGCACATGAATGGGATGTTGATGAACCCAGGACTACGGAGCAATAACCGTTTTATCCACCAGTGGAGACCAACAAACTGACGCAGAGTCAAGTTTCCGTGGAGTCGAGAAATAATAATGACCCCGTTTCGCCAGCCACAAGGGAAACGCCTCACATTGTCTGGGAAGCACCCAGCACTCACCTGAAGAGCTGACCGAGGGCTGACCAACGGCAGCAGTCGGAAAGGAGATGCAGTGCGCTAGCCGGCTAGCCATACAGACAAAAGATAATATCGAGCAGCTTCTTGGCAACCACACCGCGGCTGAAATTCCCCTGGCGCTGTTGCCCTTTTTCTGCCGCTTTTGACAATGTCACGGATGGCGGTGTGCAATATTGGACGGTTGAGTTGTATCTTGGAGTGGATATCGGTGTCGACAGCCGTCAATCCAGCCGTTCCAGCGCCTGTCGGGGACTAGTCCCGGGAAGACGGGTGGCCCTTGAATTGGACGTGTCCCTGAAATGGAGGTGTCAATGCGTCTCCTTCCAGAAGTGTTCTGGCCAGTTTCATTTGAAGCCCCGGCTGCGGGCCCCCCACTGGCAGCCGAATACCGCAGGCGGTGAGGGCGGAATTCCCTTGATGGAGACAGAACTGAACCCCGCGACGGTGCCCCTTCAAACGCCAACAAGCAACGCCTTCCATTCAGGGGGCCGTCCCGCCGGTGAGGCAATTGACCCAGAGGAGAAAAGGAACTGAATCGCCGGCTTTCCCAACAGCTTCCCAACTCCACAAGCCCAAGCGCAACGCGTTTCCCCTGGTGGATTGCGACCCAATTCATTTGTCAGAGAAATTTGGCGGGACGGAATGCTCGGGTGACGGGCAGTCAGTTCGAGGACGGCTCGAGCCTCCGTTCCGCTCCCTGTCATTTCGATATTCCCGTGTGATTTTAGGGGTGCTGGGCGTAACGGTAGGTAGCCAGTCTACGGATCCCTATCGTACTTCAAAAGGGCACTATCCGAGATGGTATACGAGCATCTTCCAAGGTGACAAAAAGGTGTCCTGCTCCCAGGCCGAACAGTTCTTCCGCTGCAGGTTGAAAGTCGGTCGCGTTCGCTGATTGAAGGGGATGATGACATGATCGGAGGTGCCGCCGCTGAGGCTCAGCTCGTGTCTGGTGCTCACGTGGTGGGAGGTATTGATTTCTGCTCATGCTCAGGAAGATACCTACCAACTCAAGGAATTTCGCATTCACACACGGCTCCTATGCATGAAACAAGGCCTGGCTTTCGTTATCGAAGGCTTTCGAATGCAGCATTCCACGGTAATTTTCGCGATTTTCCCCCCTCGGGGACCTGTGAGGCGTGTCGCAACTGGCCAGACCCTTCGAAATAGGCGTTGTCAGAAGTCACGAGATCCGTCCTTGTCAAGTCAAGCAGTTGCGAAAATTACCGTAGAATGTTGTACATGATAAGGCGCCTCGACTAAAACCGTCCTCGAGGAGAACGATTCAAAGCGTGCGGCACTCGTTTGAAGTGTCCCGACATCGAAGTGTGCTGACAGAGCCGCCGCTGGGAGGTGCTCTCCGAAATTCAAGCGACTGCTGGCGGAAAGGGGACCGGAATCGCCCGACAGCGAACCCAGCCAATCACCTGGCGTTTGCACCTGACAAGAAGCTTGTTGGACAACCCATGTACGGACGAGTCTCGGAGTTGGCACTCGTTACATCATGCATTTTTTTGATTCCATTTTGACGTATCTCCTCGGGGCGCATCGCAAGAAAACAAACCGGAATCAATTGAGAGAGTGACGCTGTTATTAAAACCATTCGATCGCCATCCTGAGAAACCTCTGATCATTTTGTGACCCAGACCAGAGCAATAGCGCACTATATCAACATCCGACCCGCCAGGGCACTTCTCATCAGACCAGGAAGCCCCACTCTCGTCAGACCACAATTACTCAGAACCGCAACCTCCATCCCGCAACCGCCGACAAGGAGACAACACCCGATCGATCCCCTATAACAACCGTTTGAGCGCGCAAGCACCCCCGAATCCGTCGGCCCAGCACTCCATCACAACCGCCGAGCCGAGCAGCGAGCAGCAGCAAACACCGCAACCATGAAAATCATCAGCAAAGAAGAGGAGGACGCGCACTACAACGTCGTCCTCAAGGGCGGTCTCGTCGGCGGCTCCATCGGCCTCGCCGCTGGTCTCGTCGGCGTCTTCGCCGCCTCCCGTCGCTACCCCGCCTTCCGCTCGCTGACCCTCCCCTTCCGATCCTTCCTCGTCACGTCGGTCGGCACCTTCGGCGCCATCGTCACGGCCGAGAACTACAGCGTCAAGTTCCAGCGCGCGCGTGATCCCATGAACATGTACATGGATGCGTCGCAGCGCGCAACCGAAGAAATTCGTCGCTCGGAAGCGACGAACAAGAAGATGATGGATTGGGGCCGGGAGAACCGCTACAGTATTGTGTTCACGTCGTGGATCGCGGCGATGGGTCTTGCGCTGGCGATGGTTGGGCGGAACAAGTACCTCAGTACCAGCCAGAAGCTTGTCCAGGCCCGTGTGTACGCGCAGGGCCTGACGCTGGCGGTGCTGATCGCGACGGCTGCGTTGGAGACGGCGGATGCCAAGAGTGGGAAGGGTAGGTGGGAGACTGTTATGGTGATTGATCCCAATGACCCTGAGCACAAGCATCTGATCGAGAAGAGGATTGAGAAGGAGGACTACGAGGGGCAAAATCTGTGGAAGGGTGAGTACCTGATCATGTCTTTGATGTTGAATAAGGGATGACGCTAACGGATATCTAGACATGGTTGAAGCTGAGGAGAAACGATTGGCAGAGCAGAAGCAAAGCCGCGCTGCCATTCTCGAGTCCGAGAAGAAGCAGTCGGCTCCCGCTTCTTGAGCGTGCCATGTCTCAACGACCTTTTCTTGCTGACGACTGAGCTTCAGCTCGCTGCTCTCTACTCAAGTGACTTGGTGGAATTTTGTCAATTTGGATTCGCATTGCGGTTTTCGGCGCGGGCTCTAAAATAATAGCATTGAACGGCGCAATGGGGGATTTGCCCTGGTGGTGAAAAAGAAGTGTCTCTCTCTGTACAAATACCTAACCCTTCTTCTCAGCAGGCGTGTTACCATTGATCAGCCGTTTACTCATAGAACACGGAACAAATTCAAAGGATGTTTAAACTAGCTCCTTTCCATTATAGAGCGTCATAACTCATAGATGCCTAGAACATAACAGCATACACCTGAAAACACCCTCGCATCGCCGCTTCGTAACCCCTATCGGACCCTTGCCGTCCTTTTGGATAATAAAAAGCCCCAACATACGCCAATTTCTCGCCTCGCCAGTGCGTGTGCCATAACAATGCTTCCGTTTCCTGGCCCTCAGGTTCTCTCTTGTTTGTCGTCTTACGCGTTTCGTGAAGGGGGCATGGTAACCTTTCGTCAAACTCCAAACTAGCTCCCTAAACCTCAATCGTGAAATGGCTGATCTGCGAGTAGTACGCATGCACCGCCAGCTCGAGGACCCAGACGTCACCAAAAACTTCGCTCCCGTCAAAGCCACCAATCATCAGTAGTCGACTATCGTACAATACGGCGCCGTGGTATCCGCGCCCGCTCGGGGGGAGGCCGTAGACCTTGCGCTTGTCCCAGGACATGGTAACCAGGTTGAGAAGCAAGACATCGTTGGAGTATTCGTTGCCGTCGTGGCCACCCACGACGAAGAGGTACGAGCCGACGATGGTGGCTGTGTGGGAGAGGCGGCGGAACGTGACGGGGATGCTTACTGTCTTCCATACGTGGCTGTCGACGTCGTACACCCAGACGTCGTTGAAGCACTCGCCGCCGTCGGAGCCGCCGTAGATGATCAGCTTGCTGCCGACCATGTTGGCTGTGTGGTATCCGCGCGCCTTCGGGACGAGGTCTTTGCCGCCGTTTGCTGATGCGGGTGATCGGTCGGCAGAAGATGGCCCGGATATTAGCTTCCAGGACATCTTGTTGATGTCGCTGACGTCGAGCCTCCAGATATCATTGAGCGCCCGCACACCATCGCCTCCGCCGAACACATAGATGCCGTTCTTGTACAGACAGGCCGTGTGCGCACGCCGCTTAGACGGCGCCCGGTCGCCTAGTATCCGAGGGCGGGACCAGCGGAAGTTGACCGTGTCCAGCACGTAGACGTCGTTGTAGTACGCGGGCCCGTCACCACCGCCGAAGATGACTAGTTTCTTTCCCACCGCCGTACATGTCATGGCACGCAGGGGGACTGGTACATCACCGACGACGTGGGGGGTGGACCAGTAGAAAGCGTCGGCGTCCAAAACGTACAGCTCGTTGAAGCATGCGCGCGAGTCGCAGCCCCCGAACACAAAGACATTGGAGCCGACCAGCGTCGTCGTGTGGGCGCGCAGTGCTGTGTGCGCCGATCCTGAAACGGGGGCGCGGCTCCAATACATGCCCGAGGAGGGCGCGGCAGGGACATCGGGAGCCGTTCGGGGGTCGGCGAGGGGCGGGAAAGCCGTGTGGACTGCTGCGCCGCGCGCTGGCGCGCCACGGCCAGTGCCCACTCGGGCGACGGCGGGAGCGGTGGTGCCCGGCCGTGGCGCTATGGCTGATGTGGAGCGCAGGGCCGTGGGCCGGCGCGCAGTGCTGTTACTCCCGCTCCCCGTCTCCTTGCCGCTGCCCGCTGAGGAGTCTTGCCGCTCTCGTGTGATGAGCCCGCTCATGGACAAGTCCCCATTTTCGGCGGTGGTATTGTTGCTCGTGTGACGTGCTGAGGTGGGCGTGGGGGTCTTGGAGGGGGTCGTCGCGAACGAGGCCTGCGAGGCCGACAGCGTGGCCGAGAGAGCGGCAGATGCGGGCGCAGAGCTCACAGCAGCGGAGGACTGCGAGCGCTGGCGGATGGAGAGCTCGGAGGGTTTGCGCCGTCGGTCCTGGCTCTTGGAGGAGAGGTGGCCCGGGGTGTGTGAGCGCGGTATCGGAGGGGCGCGATCGAGGGCTTCGCTGGCTTCGTCGAAGGCTTCGGCCGATGATCGCGTGTCGGCAGACGATTGGGTCGACGACGGGGCGATCCGCTGCGAGCGAACAACCTTTGACCTTGACGGCGACGACGGCGCCCGCTCCCGTCCCGGTACTCCCGGTCCTCCCCCTCTGGCGTTGGCCTGATCAGCCATTGTGGGGTCGTATGATCATGTCTCAGGCGTCAACAAGAGCGAGTCGGGGAGGGAATGGGAGGGGAAAGACGGCCAAAATGCTCAATTCCGTGTGCCCGGCGCCGTCAAAGCAAGAAAAAAAGGGGGTGCAGTGGGAAATTGGACTGCGACCACGATTGTATGCGAATGGAATAGAGAATGGCTGAAACCCAAAAGAGAGAAAAAAAGGAATGGATGGAAGGTTTGCTGCTTGCCAGTCCCGGGCAAGTTCGTGTCTGGGGGAAGCCTTCAATTCAGCAGTTGTCAGCCCCAACTTTTGCGGCTACAACAGAACCTGCAACACGCCAGCAGCTCTCCGCCAATGCTTTTGCGGCGCGTCACCCCCCCCCTTTTTCCCCCACATCATTTATAACCTGTCAAAAGCATCCACCAAAAGATGTTCCGCGAACGGCTTCCAGAAATCAAACTCCTCCACTGTCACATAAATGACGAATCGCAGAATATCCCGACAATATATCTGATGAAATCTACCGCGTATCTTGTCAGGGCACCCCATACTTTCACATCCCGACAAATCTTGGCACTTTGCTGTCTGCGGGTTCGAGGGGAAATATTGGACCAAACTGCATGGAAGACGGGATGGAAATCGAAGCGACCAGACAAGCTGACAAGTCGACTGTAACTCTCGAAGCCCCGAAATCGTACCCGAGGCACAATGTGATCAGCTTGCCTCATTCCTCTCCAGGCCCTTTCAGGGTGCTGTCCTATGACACAGTTGAAACGCTGACGATCGCCTGAGCACAACCTGGAAGTGAAGGAGTCTGATCTGCTGGAACAATCCACTCCACCACCTGCAATGGCTGGGTGGTATCCCGGAATTCGGTACCTTGGTCACACGCCCGCCCTGAGGTCCCTCTAATTTCCTCGATTGCGCAATCTGTTCAGATCCGAGCCTACTGTGAAGTTGGCCTCTTCTTTAAGAGATAACAGCCGACTTCGACGTTGCCGTTGATAAACAATTCCCTTGTGGTTGGCGCTTATACGCGAAACTTCGCGATATCGAGAGTCGCGCTTAGATCAGCCGCGTCATGTTCGACGTAAAGTAATGAAGGGACCGGCAAAAAGCAAACGCTCCGCGGGGTGTAGATTGGGACCCATAACATGGGAGTTGAGGCTCAACCTGCCCGTTTGCTGCACCCTGCGCCCTTCAGAGGGTTAACTATCCAGAGATGTTCGCACAGAGAGTGCAATATGGTGTAGTTTTGCAAGCTTCCGACTTAGGCCTGCAAATCAGGTTAAACCCGTGTATCTTTATCATCATGAACCGCTTTCAAGACCAGGCCATATGTTGTTGATTGTGCATTGTGCGTTGTGCTGAAAGTTTTCGATCACAAAGCAGCGTTGCGGGATGGTTTTCTGCCCCGCTGTGGGGGTCCAACATCTCAATCGCAGAACCCAGTCACCACAAAGCCCCACATTATTTTTGGCATACTGAAATCAGGATCACCTCTCACTCACTTCTTGCGCCGAGCACCGCCGGCCATCCCCGTGGATAATAACGCAAGGATCAAAATGGGTTCCCCGGAGACCAGAGAGCGGCCCGACGATGGCGTCTCGGATGAGCCTGCTTCTAAGCGGGTCAAGCTCGATGTTGCGCCTGCGGCGAGTTCAGGTGAAAACGACTCTCAAAAACCGCCAAGAGTCAAGGGTCTCGCCACGATCAAGAAGGAGTAATGACCGTCTGATGCTCTGGTCGTTTTTATGTGACTAACGTCATTCGCAGATATTTAATTACCGCTCCAGGTCAGCGGGTACCTGAGCCAGAGGCAATCGACGATGATGCTGCCGAGGGCAGGACCGCTCCTGACCCCCGGGACGGACAGCAAAAGGGCCCCAAAGGCGGAAAGCGCAAGAAGCAGCAGGGCCAAAACAAAGAGAGGACGTTTGGCACCTTCTCGGATACTATCCGGTTGTGCAACTCAGTCGCCTGGACTCCCGAGTTCTCTCCACGCCCCTGCAAGCAGGGCGAGCGGTGCAATGCTCTCCACGATCTCCGCAAGTACCTCAAGGAAGGCCGCCGCGGCGACATCGAAATCTTCGGCGGAGTCTGCCCTGTCTGGGAGAAGTATGGACAGTGCCCCTCGGGCTGGCGCTGCTTGTTTCTATCCAGCCATATGAAAGAAATCGAGCACGCAGACGGCCGCAAGGAGCTTGTCCTCGTGGGGAGTGAGAAGCCATCGGTGGACGGCGAGGAAGCCGAGGAAAAACCAGAGGAAAAGCGATATGGAGTCGTCAACGACATACCCCCCAGTATCAAGTTTGATCTTTCGAAGAAAAGGGTGAACTTTGAGAAGTCGGACCAATATCTGGAGTGGCTCGCCAAGGACACCGAGCTCTACCGAGTGCACCACCACAGACAAAAGGACGATGTTGACGAATCCAAAGACTACCGCGCCCAATACGTTGAGCCGCCCTTTAAACCGTCTGAGAAGAGGAAAATCTATTTTGGTCGTGAGACGCCAGCCCTGGCACCGCTGACGACCCAGGGAAATCTGCCGTTCCGCCGCCTTTGCGTGGAATTGGGCGCTGAGATCACATACTCCGAGATGGCTCTCGGACTTCCAGTGCTTCAGGGCCAAAAAGCAGACTGGACGCTCATGAGGGCCCATGAAAGCGAGGTCTTGCCTCCCCGCTTTAACCCAAGCGGCCCCGTCGAGCAATGCTACGACAACTCAAAGGATCTCCGATTCGGCGTCCAAATCACCGCCAACGCGCCATGGATTGCCATCAAATCTGCCGAGGCGTTGACGCGTTTCCTTCCCCATTTACGCCTCATCGATATCAACTGCGGCTGCCCCATTGACATGGTCTTCAAGACTGGTGCCGGGTCAGCTCTTCTCGACACTCCATCCAAGCTGGAACGGATGATCCGAGGCATGAACGCCGTTTCGGGGGAAATTCCGATAACGGCAAAGATTAGAATGGGCGTTTCGGATCACAAGCTCACGGCACAGAAGCTCATTGAGAGACTCACCCTCGGCGGCCCAGAGATGCGCGATCAGCAGGGAGCCCCTGGTTGTGCGGCCGTTACCTTGCACGGCAGGACGCGACAGCAACGATATACCAGGGCTGCCGATTGGAGTTACATTGGCGAGTGCGCTGCGTTGATCAAGCAGTACAACACAACCAAGAACGATCTTCAAGACACGATTTGCGAGGTGGAGGAGAATAGTCTGCCGAACGGCGGGAAGATGTACTTCCTGGGCAACGGTGATTGCTACTCGCACGTTGACTACTTTGACCACGTCGACAACGCAAAGGTCGACACTGTCATGATTGGCCGAGGCGCGATCGTGAAGCCGTGGATCTTTGAGGAGATCGAGAAGGGCCAGTATCTCGACAAGTCCGCCTCCGAACGGTTGACGTACATTGAGAAGTTTGCGCGATACGGCATGGAGGCTTGGGGATCTGACGAGTTGGGCCTTAACTACACGAGGCGTTTCCTGCTCGAGTTTCTCAGCTTCTTCAACCGCTACGTTCCCATTGGGCTGCTGGAGTATCTGCCTCCCAACCTCAATGAGCGGCCGCCTGCGTACCGCGGGCGAAACGATCTGGAGACGCTTCTTGCGAGTAAGGATTACAAGGACTGGATCAAGATCAGGTATGTTTTATTTGCGAACAACAGTTTCGGTGTGGATTGGTGGCTAACGTGACACAGCGAGATGTTCTTGGGCCCGGCGCCGACCGAGTTCAGGTTCCAGCCGAAGCATAAGTCCAACAGTTATGAGATAGAGGCTGAGGGGTGATTGTGGCGCCGTTGCACAACGGTAGGGACGCATAGTTGGTGATATGTCGTGGAAGCTCAGATGAAACCCGGCTTCAGCCTCCAGAAACATACATCTCACCCAGATTTGGCTCTGGCTCTGCCACATGTAGATTATCATGTACTCTCCGGAAAACCGGGGTCATCCCCACAGCAATGAGGAATGGCGGTTAGTACGGGGTGGAATGTATTTCTCGATCTGCCATACACCGAAGATCACCGCAACGCCTTACAAGGTTCGGACTGGAAAGTAGATGTGATGACCGGTCTGTTGGTAACGATAGATACATTTCACCGCATGGCTGGCTACCAAACTGGCGGACTTTTTGCCTGTCCATGCGTCGTCTGGGGAGTCGCTGCACACAAGGACGCATCACTGTGTGTTCTGTGGGGGATGTTCTTTCCAGCCCGAATTACGGGCCGGCCACGTTTTGACGCGTGAGATAGGTGGCTACCATCAAGGTCGGTCCCGTCCCCCAGATACCCAGAGAAAAGCATCTACCAGTGAACAACAATGACTTACACAACCACATACGTGTCAACGATCCCACACAGAGAGAGACATCCCAGTGTTCGTTGTTGGCTCGCATACATACCTGATTGGAACCGAGATACCAAGTTGCCACCCTCACCTAGCACAGTGTGCTTTTTTCCCTGGCCAGGCACTTCCAATGCCCTGCCATCTCATCCCGGGCCTTTGGAAAGGTCGCTCCTGCCACAAACGTGGGGATCTTTCCCGCCAGACCCAAGACCGGAAGGAACGCTCGGCGCCGGAAAGGGGCTCTCGAAATGGCCCCCACCCGCAACTCCCACCACCTGCCAGGTTCCATGTGGTCCGGTTGCTGCTCTCTCCTTCAAGTCCATCTTTCATCACTTTCAGTTTTACTTGAACCACTCTTCTATGCTGCCAGTCTAGTTCCACTCTGAGACCCAACCAAGCCGCCACCATGCCGGAGACCAAGAAGCACGACGAGGCCACGCTGACCATCACCGAGAAGGTCCACACCGACACGACGGAGACTGATTCTCGCGAGAATACAGCCGGAAGCGAGGAGAGAAATGCCGGCAACGGCTTCCTCGCCAAGGCCCGCAGGTTCGCGAAAAAGCTTGGTATTGAGGAGCGTGGCATCGAGCGGGTTCCCGACAGCGAGAGGGTTAGCATCAATGAGAAGGGCAAAAATGGGATGTTTGGCATTGCGATGCTGGTGAGTACTCTGCCGCTCTAGCTGAAGTTGGTCGTTCTCTAACGGGTTGGTAACAGTGGATGTCGGCAAACCTCGCTGCTCCGAACATGGCCATTGGCGCGTCGGCGATTACGAGCTTTCACATGGGCTTTGTTGATGGAGCGCTGTGCATTGTAGCTTTTGCGTGCTTGGGTGCGCTTCCCGTCTGTCTTTTCTCGGCTTTGGGAGCGAAGTTTGGGCTGCGTCAGATGGTGAGTATCCAGTCCAAGATAATATTGATCCTGTCTTTCCGGTTTCTGCGCCTCAGAAACAGCAGAGCGTTCCATTCCCGGGACACATGCAAGTGCCCTGAAATGGAGAACACAAGCTGACGTTACTCTCAGGTGTTGTCTAGGTTCTACTTCGGATATCATCTAGCCAAACTTACCGCTGCCTTGAATATCATTACGATGATAGGATGGACTGTCCTGAACGCACTGATAGCCGCCCAGATCATTCACGCCATCGACCCCAGGCTTTCTGCGTCTGTCAGCATCATCATCGCTGGTCTAGCTACTCTGGTCATTGCGCTGTTTGGTCACAAAGTCCTACATACCTACGAGCGCTGGGCATTGGTTCCTTGCGCCATTGTCTTCTTTATACTCCTCGGCTTCTTTGCACACTCGAAAAAGTTCGACAGCCTCCTTCCGCTGTCCACGGGACAGGGCGAATTCAATGCTATCATGTCGCTTGGCACAGCCCTTTATGGAGCTACATCCGGATGGTGTATGGTTGCCGCTGACTACCTAGTTTACCAGCCTGCCGCGCGGCCGACTTTGGAGATTTACCTGTACACATTCTTCGGTCTTACAGTGCCAATCATATTCACCCAACTCCTGGGGCTCGCAATCATGACTGCCACAGTCAATAACCCAGACTTCAGTGCCGCTTACTCCACCGGCGGCGTTGGGGCGGTCCTTGCTCACGTTCTTCCTGGCGGAGGCGGCAAGTTCTGTCTGGTCGTTCTTGCGTTGACTATCATAGCCAACAACGCACCTCCGATCTACTCAATATCATTCTCCATTCAGCTTCTCAGTCGCCGTTTGAAGCGTATCCCCCGGCCTATCTTACCCCTTTTCACGTCAGCTGCATATGTAGCCATCGCAATTCCCGCGTACGAGCACTTCGCCGAATGGCTCGGTAACTTTTTGGTAGTCTTCGGGTATTGGACCGCCATCTACCAGGCGATCGCATTTGTCGAACACTGCATCTTCCTCAAGGGGGCGAAGGGATACGAGCCAGACGACTACGAGGACGCAGCAAAGCTCCCCAAGGGGTACGCAGCGCTAGCAGGGGTTGCAGGTGGAATCTTGGGGACCTCTGTAGGAATGGTAACCGCTATGTGGACAGGACCAGTAGCAAAAGCATTGGGTGGCGCTGATGTGGGAATGTTGCTGTCTTTTCTGTTTGGGGGTGGAGCCTATATGGGAGTCAGGTTACTGGAGAAGAGGGCGGCATTGCCGGCACCGTGAGGAGGGTGAAGGAGAGGAGTCTTGTGGCCGGTTTCAAGTTACATTATTGAAGATGGGGTGGTGAGTGGCAGTGGTTCGGATGGGGATAGAGTCATATACGTACGCCGTGGAGCGTCTTGCGATCTGATGAGCAGGGCACATTCTTCCGGGTCTCCTGAGAGATGTCGGAGATCAGCATTTATACCACAGAGCGCTGAGCGATTCTTTTGAAAAAAAAACATGAGTACTATCTGGTTCTTCAACACATCAATCTCCGTGAAATGAACAAAGTGTTAGATAAGGTAGCTCGGCTATAGTACGGCTACATGAACCTCGACTCGGGATGGGATGTCACTAAGGCCTGTTAGTTGCACTGATACCCTGAGTGACCTCACCTTGCTGCCCATGATCTTCAACGCGTCCCCAGTGAAATCGACCGCGTCTCGAGCATCAGCGCAACGGGATCACCATCGTTATATACAGCTCAGTGTTTGTGTGCAAATCTACAGCCCCAGATCCCGATTGATTGCTTTGCTTCGGGTTGCAACGAAATCTAAACCTCGTCACAATTCTCTATCTCCTCCACAGAATAGATATCTCCCTATGCTTATTTTCAAGGCCTGGAAATTGCCATCTCAGTTGCCTCCTTGTCATACCGTGAACATTTATACACTGCCGGGGCGTTTCCCTCTCCATCTTTGAGATTTTCCAACCGGCGGAACGGCCACAGAGGCTTGGGTGCCCTACCAAGCGCTGCCGGCTGCTGAACCGAGCCAACAAGATCGTCTTGTATCTGCCCTGAGCCCAGATTTTTCCAGGTCGAGAACAACAGATGCCCGGAGGAGGAAATGGTGGTCAAGCAGAAGTCCGTCTCGCACTGGTCGCAGCTCCGCACAACACCAAGCCACTGCTTTCTTGAATGGCAGGTATCCTTGTAGGTACTGCTGTTGGAGTGGTACATGGCGCACATGAGCTCGCCGGTCACCGCGCGCGAGAACGGTTCGCTGTCGAGCGGCTCGGTTGCGCTGCAAAAGTGGCTGGGCGGCAGGGAAAAGTTGGCGAGCTCGGAAGGACTGCTTTTGCAGTATGCGCGCATTTCCTTCTCCGGCAGGACGTGTAACCGCGGGAGGAGAAATGGGTATTCAGTGTCCCAGCGACGGTGCTCGCAGATTTTCGGGGCCCACCGTAGGAACCAGCCGATCTCGTACAGGTTCCGGACGGAGGTCGTGGAGCCCTGGCCTGGCTTCAGGGGTAGGAGTCTTTGCTTCTTCATGAGGAGTTGTCCGGTCTCGGGGTCGACTTTCTCATTGATGGTAGTCGCGCCGCGACGCAGGGTTCGCTGTGCGGGGATTTGATGGCCGGCGGAATTCAGCACGTTGATGTGGGCTTCGCAGTCTCTACCTGCGCGGAATTGCCGCATGATGGCATGCGTCAAGTTGGCTTCTGTCATGATACATTTCTGTTGCTCGTCTCCGGTCCGAGTCGAGCGCGGGGGTGATTTCCTGCCCCATTGTCTCAAGTGCTTGGGAAGCGCGTGGTGGAGGATATCGCAGTTCAGACAGTACACCACCCAGCTGCTGAGGAGGTCGCGATCGATGAGTCGCAAGAGCTTGCGCCTGTCGCTTTGTACCATGGATCGGAAGAGATCCCCATTGCGGCCTAGGATGAGAAGCGTTCGTTTGTTGACGAGTGCGAAGGCGGCGCGGAACTCAATGTTGAGATGGTTGCTGATGCTGACCAGAAGGGAATCAGGGAGACTGAGGAGGCCTTCAGGGTTTGTGACGGGGGGACTATACCGGGGTGGTGGCTCGCAATAGAACGACGACTTTCGCGTTGGCGGTGTTGGAGGAACCCGTGTTTGCACTTCTCGGTCAACCCTGGAAGATTGTGCGCGACGGCGTCGAGAAGAAAAGGGCCACCCCATTGAAAGTGACTGGAGAGGAGGAGCGAGGAAATGTGACTTGAGAAGAGAAGCGACGAGGAAATAGGATGTACCAAGTTGGCTGCGTGGTTAGCCGACCTGTGCTCGATTATATACCTCCCGCCCATCCTAAGTCAAGGTTCATGGAGTCGTCCCATTGCCGAACTACCTATATTGATAAAGACGAAAGGGTCACGAAGTGGCGAAGTCTTCCATTCGAGGTTGTGTGGGTCTCGACGCTCCACAGGCAGACGACCCGAAAGTTTGTTCTTGAAGCATGTGTTCCAGATTGGCATGGCGGCGCTCAATCAAATCGGGAGTCGATCTCTATAGAGAGCGCTCAAGGACACGGAGCTCAAGCGGCCATGGCGCAAGCGCGTTATGACTGAGATATCAACATCCCCGGATTATTAGTTCGATTCTAGGGAGGTGTCTCACCGTGTGAAAAGTCGACATAGCATTGGATGACATTGGTTGATGACATTGATTAGGGGAACGGGCAGCGAAGACACCTGATAACCCATTTCTGACCGACAGCAAGACCGAAGACGAGTTTGATAGGGGACTCGTGAGGGAAGAACAAGAAACCGAAGAGCGACGAATAGAACAACACCGTGGTGGAAGAATGATACTGTAGAGGAGCATAACGTGACGAGCATCTCGACACAAAGGCTTGACCAGAGAAATTGGCAACCCATGAACGAAGAGCGACAAACCGAAGAACTACCGAGGTGGAAGAATGGTATGGTAGAGAAACGTAGGTGGGAAGCGTGACGAAGATGTCGAGACAAATGGATTCTTGACCAGGGGAATCGGCGGTTCGTCAGCGAAGAAGAATAAGTGGGAGAACAACGAGGCGGAAGAATAAGATAGTGTCTTGGAGGCACTGAGCGAGACGAGGGTTCTTGGGGCGAAGTCTTGGCCTAAGAATCAACTTCAGGGGGTCCAATGTCTGGGTACACGCGGAAGAGGAAGAGCGGGCCTGAGGGGGTGAGGCCAAATCCGTTTCGAACGAGCCAGTATCGTTGGATCGAAGACGCCAAAGGAAGGCCGTGGAGTCTTGGATGAAGACGGGACGTTTGAGCCGAGATGGGTTTAGCCTTGGCTGGTGGGATAGGCACTTCAGCCGCCGAGGTGGAGGATGTAGAGTCTAATCGAGACGAGGCTTCTGAGTAGAGTTGTGCCTGGTGAGCTCATAGGCGGAGGGGCGCCCGATGAGCTTGTGTTTGGAGTTGCAACCTCCGAGCTCGTGGTTAGAGTTGTGATTGGCGAGCTTGTGGGCGGAGTTACATCTGGCGAGTTCGCGGGTGCAGTGGTGTCTGATGACTTTGTAGATGGAGTTGTCCCTGGCTGGTGGGCTTGCTGGCGGAATGTTTTGTGACTGGTGAGCTTGCGGGTGGAGTTGTGACTGGTGAGCTCGCGTGTGGTGTAGCGTGTGACTGATAGGCTTGGGAGGTGGTTTGTGAGGTGTTTCGAACTTGTCTTGGCTTCACTTCCATGGCGAAAGGTGTTGAGTGTTGGAAGTTACTGATCCTCAGCACGGCGTAGACGTGCAAGTTCTTCGTTGAGGTCCCGAACACATAACGTGAACGAGAGGCTATTCAGATTGGTTCTTCCAACCCAGGGGCGCCACCCCCCCTGAACTCCCCCTGAACTCCCCCAAGCCCCTCCGCTCTCTTCTTCAGACACGAGCAGCACAGAGAGAGCAAGCCTTGTAGATGGAGGCAAACGCCACACAAGCAATCGGGAAGGCCACAATGACCCAAAAGAAGGCCTTAGCCGGGACACCATCGACGAAAGAATAGCCAACGGCAAAAGCCGCGGCAAGCGACAACAAGCAGCCAGCCTGGGCAAGGATTCCTGCCGCCTCAAGCAACTTCACATCCCGCACCCTCGCGTACGTAGCGAAGATGCCGACCGAAACGATGCAAATTGCACCTACACCAAGGAAGCTCGCCGCCACAATGCCCATGTGCTTTCTGGCCTCATTGGCCGCGTCTCCACCCTTCTCAGCCATCAACTCCGAGAAAAAACCAACGGTAAAAACCGAGGCCCACAAAGTCGCTCCGATGCTGGCGAGAGACATCACGTTCCCAGATGTCGGCCAGCCAATTGGGCCGGCGTTGGCAGGTGGGGGCGGGTTGCCGGCGAGGAGATCGGTGGAGCGTCGGTTCTCCAGGGATGGCATCTCGTGCTCCTCAAGACTGTCGGCCATGGTCGCTTCTCGTTCCTGGGCACAGTGAATGTCAGCCGTGCTCAGTGTGCCGGGCCAAAGCCTCGAATCATTCAACAGCTCGTTGAGATGGAAAGGGTTCGGAATGTGGACAGAGCTATCAAGGGGCTGCGTACTCACTCTTCTCCCTCTTCCTCTTCTTTCTCTTCTTCTTCTTCTTCTTCGGTCGAATTGGGCTCTTCTTCGATCACGTCGTCCGGCTTGAAGAATCTAAGAGGGAAAAACAGCAGTGCTCGAACGCGGGGAAATCTCGAGCACCGCTCGCTGATAACAGAACATGGCTTCCTTCTGGCAGTTTGGGCAGGAGCCATATTCGGTGAGAAGGTGCTCCCTGTTCGCCCTATCTGAGGCAGTTGCGTCCGACGCAATCCTGGAGAGTGTACGAAGTCATTCAAATAGTCAACCGCAAGCTGGAGGAGAACCAGTCTCTACAAACAGGTTATCTAACAAATGGTGAGAGAACAAGTGTGAGACGACGGTCAGGGGCAGGTAAACAATGACCCAAGGGTTAGGGTCACTCACATTCGGGGACCTCCCGATCTAACACACCTGACGTGCAGACTTAATCCTACACAAGGCTTTTGCTCAGGGTGTAATCTCATTGAACAAGACTCAACGGCTCCGATGTGCCCCCTGCCCACCACCACCAACCAATCACCACCCACCCACATTGACCAGTGTTCAGCGACTCGCAGGCCCTACACAGTACAGATACATGAGCACGGATACGGATCCAGTGGATTGTTTGGATTTCTACAAGGGGGAAGCACCACTGCACCCGTGGAGATCAATGTCAACTGGGTTCGGGTCATCGAATGAGGTTGGTGTTTGTCGTTCCCAAGGGGGTCAGCTGCCAGGTTCCATCGCCAGCTGTCAGCATGAGGCTTGTCACTTGCCGCCCGTTGCCTTGCATTGATTGATTGCATCTCGCACACTATTCATCACTGACAACGAGCCGTGCCAACAACAAATATTTCGACAAGGGTTTATCGCAGATTTTTACTACTGGGATTCGGGAAATTTTTCAGCTCTAGAAATTAGGCACACAAATGGCGCCTACCGTTCTGCCCGCGTCGGGCAATCCGCTGTGAGTGCACATGTGTGCATCTGAATCTCATCGTTTACTACCTCTGGCCTGTCAAGTACTGACATGAATACAGCGTATTTTTCGACATCACACTTGGAGGTGAGCATCTCATCCTTTTTTATTCCATTTCACTATTAGCCGTCACCGTCGACGAAGATTGTCATTCGACATTTTCGCACCCCTCTCACTCAACCTCCAGCATGTAATCTGCAACCGCAATTGCAATCGCGACTGACTGACCGACTGACTGTCACAACCAGGCGAACCCCTCGGCCGCATCACCTTCGAACTCTTCAAAGACGTCGTCCCCCGCACAGCAGAAAACTTCCGACAATTCTGCACGGGCGAGACAAAGAATAGTCTTGGTCGGCCGCAGGGGTACAAGGGGTCGAAGTTCCATCGGATTGTAAGTCGCCACCTGAATCTCAATCTCCATCTCAATGTGTGTGCTAATGTGGTATGGAATGTATAGATTCCCAACTTCATGTGCCAAGGCGGGGACTTCCTTAATGGAGACGGAACAGGCTCGACTTGTATCTACGGGACTAAGAGCTTTGCGGATGAGAATTTTGAGTTGAAGCATGAGCAGCTGGGGTTGTTGTCTATGGCAGTATGTTCCCTCTCATATACCTACGCTGGAGTGTGGCTGGAGAGTTACTGACAGAGTCAAGAACGCCGGACCCAACACCAACGGATCTCAATTTTTTATCACCACTGTGCCGACCCCCTTCCTGGACAACAAGCATGTTGTGTTTGGCAAGGTGGTGGATGGGATGGATGTGGTGAAGAAGATGGAGAATACCAAGACAGGGTACCGAGGGAAGGATGTGCCGAATCTGGACGTGGTGATTGCGCAGTGTGGTGAGATGTGAGGGGGTGGGAACATGAAAAGGTTGAAGGTCGAGAACGGTTTGGGAGGTGTGGTCGTGGGAGGCATCAACACCAACATCACTAGCCTCAAACAGCGTCTACGTTGCGATTAGCCTAGTATACTTAGCCAAGGGGATCCCAAACAGAAACCCACATCACGAAAAACATTGAACTCACACACTCGCAAATATCAAGTCAACTCAAACACAGTAACGTCATGTCCTTTTGTATGCTACCTGATGCCATGCACATGCCAGCCCACCGCAATCAGTGGCTCCTAAAACATCTAAAACTCCGAGTCCAATGCCCGATGATGCCCTATGCTGTCCCGCAACCAGGTTGGGTATATCCGTCCACTCGACTTGACCCATCTCAAACCCAACGCTCCCGGCAACGTCAAAATGCTTCCACCCCATGCCATGTATGCTAGTTGTGTGCTCCGTTCCCATGCCATGCAAAAGAACAAAAAAGAAAAGAGAACACCGACTCCCTGCTTTGTTGTATGCTAAATGCACCACTCCCACCCCGTTTTCTGCGCCTGCGTCGTCACTGTGACCCGTGTATTTGATCTGGAAAGAAAGAAAAAAAAGTATTACAAAATTGTGTACAATTTGAATGGGAAGAGTTGGGAAAAAAGAAGTCTTGCGAAAATATCTCGCTTGGATTGGTTTGAGTGTGTTGTATTGAAAATGAAGGTCAAAGACAAGAAATTGATGCTCGCTTTGTTTGAGTTGTGAATGAAGTAAGGAATGTCGTGTTGATATACGGGCCGAGTGACTTAAAAGCGCCAGTCGCCGGGCTCCCGGCGGACTCGTCGGTATCGCTGGAATGGCGCGACCGAGGGTCGAGACGGGGCCAGCGCGAGGTTGCCTGTGCCGGCAGCTCCAGTCGCCGTGCTCGTTGCGGTCTCGGTGACATAGAGGGTCGTGGCCGGGACAGTTACGGTGACGGTCAGGATCTTCTCGTTGAAACCAGGAGGAGCGGGCTTCGTGGTCGGGGCTGGCGCGGCAGTTGTGGTCTCCTTGCTTGACTCCGAACTCTTCGTTGTGCTGGGTTTCGCGGCCTCCGTCGTTGTAGGCTGAGGGCTCTCGGTGGTGGGCTGAGGGCTCTCCGAGGGCTCAGCCACGGGCTGCGCGTCCTGGAACGCATCAATGGGCCGGAAGAACGAAGTTGGGAGAGGAAGAGTCGGCTTAGTCGGCGTGCCGATCAAGGCACCCAACGGGATGTCGGACGGGTTGGCGGTTGCGTTTTGAGCACCTTTGCCGGCCTGCGGAACGTCGACGAGGAAAGGGTTCAGCATCTGGGCGCGGATAGCGGCCACGTTGGGCGTCCGCTGCCTGGTGAAGCGAACTGCAACCTTGCCGTTGTTGTTGCTGGATCCACAGGTTGGGCCCTTGACCTCACCAAGGCTGGGATCGCAAGGGTCCACAATCTTGTAGTCAACGACGCCGGTGTAGATCTCGGGAGATTCTGCGTGGGGTGGGCCCGATTTGTCTGCGTTGTAGTCGTAGCTTGCAGGTGACACGGCGACTCCAGATTGGGTCATTGTCGGCCAGTCCCACACCCAAAGGATGGTGAGGATGTCTCCAGTCGAGACATCCAGGGGAATCTGGAGGTCCGATTGACAGGCAAGAGCAGCCGGGGGTTCGACTGCGTTCGCGCTCATGAAGGCCATACGATTGGTGGTGATGTGCGCTCGGTCGGTGCCAGGGATGGGTTCGTAGCACTGGCCATCATCGAAATTCCGGGTAGCAAGAAGCCTGCCCTTGCCATCACCGCCCGTTCCATCAGCATTCCACACGAGGTGGATATCCTTGAGGTTGTAGTTGGTGAGGTCGCTTGCGGTAGTGGTGCCGTAGAGGTAGATAGTGCCGCGGTTGACGGGCTTGGCATTTTGTTCTGCCTCATCTGAGCGAGAGACATGCCCGTTCTCCGTGTACTGAATGGCGACAAAGTCACCAGGGGCAACCTTGAGCATCGGGGCCTTGTCCGAGTAACTTGCGTCTGTCAAAGCCCTCTGGTTGGCCCTTACGATCTTGTCGTCGTCATGGATCTTTCCGTCTCGGCCGTTGGGCGGGATGAGCCACAGGAGATCGGGGTCGGCAACCTCGCCCCGGAAACCGTGCTTGCGGGCATACCCTGGTGCTCCGATCATGGTTCCATTTGGCGCGATTCGGAAGGTGGCCTCTGGCCAAGAGTGGCCCAAGGTTGTGCTGAAGAGGGGAAGGAGCGCAGCAGCGATGAGGGCGCGCGCCCAACTCAAGCGTGTTGTCATGGTGTGAGATATCGAGATGCTGAAGTGTGCGGGGAATCGATGCTCTTCTTATCTCTGTTGGGTTTTCTTTTCGTAGGAAGGCGGGGGAAGGTGCGCTGGGTGGTGGATTTGTTGAGTGTGACGGATTTCGGATGCTTGGATAGTATTGTGTGCGTGTGACACTGTGAGTCGGCTTTGGTCTTTCTTCGCGCCGAGCTGGGGTGTCTGCCGTATTTATGTGCTGTCTTTCTGATTTTCCGTGGGAAGTTCGTCAAAGAAAAGTCTCGTGCTGGCGAGAGGTGCTATTATTTTTGGGAGTTGCGGAAAGGTACGACCAGCGCAAAAGTCAGGCCAGCTGGAAGGAAGATCAAGGGAAAAGAGTCAGCGGTCAGCGGACAGTCCTATTGTCATTGTGAAGAACAATAGGAGAACCAAGGCGCTGAATAAAGACAATATACAATGTGACTGTTGCTTCTTTGTCGGCCAGCGTGAACAGCACGTAAGTGGGTCAAAGATGGACTTTCGATCAACCGCAAGGCGGCCACGTGCGATACCGTTGCCTGTTGCGCTGCTGCGGCGGAGAGCAGAGGAAGGAATTCAGAAACGTCAAGAAACACAAGACGGGGGGCGGCCGATCACTGATAATAGTCACCGCAGTCACATATCACGGACCCAGGCGGGTGAGGATGGGCACCAGGATAGCATCAGGATGGGCAGTGAATCGCTCTGCCTTAGCACGAGACAGCCGAGCCCAAGTTCTAGGCAGAGCCATTCGCTGCGGTCGCATGGCGGCGCTGGCCACGAAACGGGCTTCCGAGATGCGATGGCCATCTGTGGCGTGGGAAGCGCTGGCCTCGAAAACCGCAGTCTACTCGCAGTACAGCGTGGGTGTGGCATGCAGCGACATCGACAGGCAACCTGACGTTCAAAAAGACGCAGGGGCCGCTGTTTAGCCTCGACTCCGCAACGGCGATCGACGCACCTCATCCAGTCCGCACCCCTGTCCCCAGCGCGCCCCAGATTGCCGAGTGGGTCCCAGCGTGTCGCAGACTGGGATGCCTGTGCTGCAAGCGATTGGGCTGCACACACGCCGCCAAGGCCGGCATTCGCGGCCCCGAGGCGTCTTGGCACCCAACCAACTCCCGGAGACGATGGGAATCTGGACATGTTAGGCGCCTTGCCGCCATGGTCGATTCCCCGCTGCGCCTTCAATCTTATGAGATTGGAAATGGGTAAAAAATGTTTCTAAAACTGACGAACCTTTCGAGGCTTGTCAGTAGATGCTTGGCATCGAGGGCCCAGGTCGATCCGTTCCAATTTAGAATGTCGGCGAGTTCATCATGATGACCGTCAGGGATGGTGAGTAACTAACGGGCGGTTCTGTCTCATCCTGCCCATCGCATGACAACCCTTGCACTTCAACCGGCGTGATGCGCGGCAGGGGTTACTACTCTTTTGCTGTCAGTGTCCGCCACGCGTCCGCCATCAGTCCACGCAGGGACCCGGAACTCTGGGTTTCTGCAGCGGACAGCCACAGGCCGCAGGAACTGCTTGCCCATACACACCGGGGCTCTGGAAATCCCAGCTCCGAGTCTCACTGACGATCGCGCTTATCTCCCCCCCTCCGCACCAACCGATCCGGCCAAGAACGGATTTATCAAGTTTCAGCCGCCGCAACGTCCCTTCGTCTCATTACCTACCTCCCGTGCCCCAACGACGTCCAAAGTCTAATCCTCACGAACGGATGCTCCACCGTCTCTTCGTTCGCACCGCAATATGGCCAGTGCGTGCCCCATTATTCGGCGCATTGCCATGTGTGGGGCTGACCCCCACTGATGTTTCGTTTCTCGATGCTTGACAGCCATCCGAACTCCAACCACTGCCAACGGTTTGTTCCCCGACTCGTGAGGTCTAAATGGGTCCGTGTTTGGTGGAGACTTTATTGCAAAGCTGCAAATGGATATATGAAATGACATTGTGGCGGGAGCTTGGTGTTGTTGAAACCCTTGGCGCGCCTTGGAGATCATGAAGTTGTGGGAATAGTAGAATGCGACTGAGGCCTGTGAAAACGATTCTCTGTTGCCCCATGTGACTCAGTTTGTAACTCAACTCCTGATCAGTTGTTGGCGTGGTTCTCCAGGCACTGGGGGAGGCCTTCATCCCCGATTGAAAACACGTGGCTCGCCACCAGGAAGGCCTTCTTGATGCAAGCAAAGGCATGATATAAACGTCCAGTAGGCCATACGTCTGTTTTGTCAGACAGTTAGTTGAAGGGCTCGGCCGCGAACGTAGAGAGGTTAATGGCTCGAAGGTTAGTGAAGACTCAGTCCCAAATAGAAAGATAAACCACCTGAACTGGAAGAAAAAGGAAACCCAAACGCAACCGCGAAGAGTCGAACTGACAGACAAAAAGAGGAGGGCGGCTACTCATCGTCAATTAAGGCAACCGTATATATCCACCAGAACAGCCGTAGAGGTCCCCGCCTAACCAACTGCACCAGAGGCGAACCTGCTACTGCTGTTGGGTGATATGGGATGACTTGATCGGATAGATATACTGTCTTGCTGTAATCTGCCACGCAGTCAAAGAAACCAGTTTGACATCCCTCTGAAAATATAGGTGGCATCACACGCCCACATCCCACCACACCGTATACCACACGATACAATGTCAATAATGATACTACCCACAATACTAATACACCCCAAGGTATCTCAACATCAACTCGCCAACCAGACGCCACCACCCACCACAACAACCATAATAATAAACAATCCCAACCCTAAGCCCAACGCCGCCCACCCCACCCTCAACTCCATAAATAGACAAATACAAACACACTACTCCTCATCATCAAAACTCCTCGCCCTCTTAACCCCCCTACGCACAGGACTCCCCGACTGAACCCCCGCTTTACCAAGTTGAAGCTGACCATCCTCCCCCTCCGTACTCCCACTAACATGACTAACCCTACTAACATCCCCCTCCCCCTCGATATCATCCCACTCATGCGAAATATCCGATACCGCACCACCACCGCTATTCGCTGACCCCGGGCCCGCGACGTGTTCCCAGCCTTGACTGCCCTCGTCGTGCTCATCGTCTGTTGCTGTCGCGCTGGAGCTGGATCTTGTTGCTGTTTCTGTTCCATGTCCATGTCCCTGCCATATACCCGAGTTGTGAGCGTGAGCGTGAGCATGGGCATGATGGGAGGCAGACGAAGCACCCGACACCCGCCAGTGGGCATGCGGCGGCTCCTCAATCGGCGTTGACTCTGCGGTCCAAGGGTGCTGCGCATGCCCATGACCGCTCGTTGACCCCCAGCTCACCGCCGCCGGCCCAGAATGCGAATGCGTCCAACTCCCCGTCTCCATCCCCGCGACAGCGTTATTACCCCAACCAGACATCCCCTGCGCCGCATCACCGTACGCCACCACATCAAACCCCTGTGCCCCCGGCGCACCCATATACGAATGCGCCGACGAGGTCTCACCCACCATAGCCTGCGGCCCCGCCGTCAGATACGCAACCGCATGGTCCCCACTCGTCGTCGTCTCGAAGCTCTGCGAGAAGCTATTCGTCAAATACGCCGACGGCGGCGGCGTCGCAAGCCCGCTGTAACTGTGGCTGCCATACTGGCTGAGCAGACCGTAGCTCGTAGCCTGCGAGGTAGACGGACTGGTCGTTTGCCCGAGCATCTGCGAATCGTACGCTTGCGCGCGCATGGCGCCTAGCACGCCTGAGCTTGCCCATGCAGAGGAGAAGTTCTCGCTCATGCTGGCGCTGAGATGTTGCTGGAAGGTTGGGCTCGGCGACATGATGGCGTCGCGGCCGAGGGCGGTGGATAGACCTGCGGGGAAGTGCCTGTTGTTGTTTTGAGGAGCGTTCTCTCCGTAGTTTGCCCCTGTGCAGGAGCCGTCGCCGGGCAGGAGGGAGTTCTGAAGGTGGTACTCGCTGACGGGGTCGAGGACGGTCAGGAACCGCCATGATGTCTTGCCGCCTTCGGCGCGGACGACCTTTTGGGGGTCTTTGGGGTCGATGCTGTGGATCGTCTTGAAGGACCAGAGAATCACGCCCCGGCGTGTCCACCGCTGGTTGCCCTGCGACTCCGCATCACCCTCGTGCGCTGCATCAGGGGGGCATGACCAGATTTCCTGCATCATGGCAATCTGTGGTACCAAGTCCATCTGCGTGGGGTACTGGTTGTCGGAGCCTGACTTTGAGTCTTCATCGTCGTCGCTATCCCTCTTGACCTTCTTCGCGCGCCGTCGCGAGCTGCTACTACCTATAAAGGGATGGGCCGGGTACTCGGCGCAGTTGCTGAGCGTGGGCGCCCACACATCTGCCGGAAACGGTACAGTGACCCAGTCGCGCCGCGCGTGCTGCGACATGCAATGGCAGTCCACCGCGCCATTGCGGGGGCCTTCGCAGCCCGGACGATGTTGGTACTGCACGGCGATCTCGGCCGACGTCTTGTAGACCGGTTCCGGTGCCGATCTCCCGTTGGTGTAGCTCAGCTCGGCCGGCCGCACCAGGCGTGTTTCCACCTTCCACCGGTGGTGCAGCAAGTGCGGCTTGTCGATGCTGATTTCGACCCACGAGTTGAGCTCCGAGTGGCTGGGAAACCGGCGCTTCTCGTTCAGCTCGAGCATGACCTGCATGTGGATGAAATCGCACTGTGACTCTGTTGCCAGGATGTCGTTCTGCGCATTCTCCGCCATCATGGCCTCCAGCCTCTGGTGCAAATCCGGAAAGGGGCCCTTCCACTCGTCCGCGAGCTCCCTGAGCGCGCTCGACTCCACCTGGTTGAAGCTCTTGGTGTACTCGTGCAGCAGCGTGCCCTGGAAGATTTGCTGCTCCTCCTTGGCCCATTTCTCCCGCTCCAGGTTCCGCTCAATGTGCGGATACTGGTCCCTGGCCAGCTTCTCGCCCGTCGCCGCCAGGAACCCCGATCCATCCTCGCGCACTGCCACGTCGCGATTCGATACGAATATCCAGCATCGCTTGGGTCGCACGACGATGTGCTCGTCCAATGCAAGGATCCGCGCGAAATACTCGTAATTGGGCCGTTCGTCAGGGAGACGCCCCTCGGAGATCGCAACAAGCACGGGATGACGTTTCAGCGACACCGGATCTGGATCTTCGGTATCCTTTTTCTTTATCTCCTTTGGAAGGAAAATGTGGCCTGCAGGGATACCATCAGCAAGGGGGTTTTCTCGTTGATTGGTTGAAGGGTGCGCCAGGCAGAAACGCCACGGAAGGGGAAAAAAAGCAAACATTCTGTCTCGACCAATCACTTACAGTATTTGTAGTTCTTGAAGATGTTCTTCAGCACCTGGATATGGCTGGATACTTGCTTCCTCTCGCGGTGGACGCTCGTGTCCGGGACGGTGCCGGCCGGCAAGTCCGCGCAGTAGGTGAGCCACAGGTATTCACTGATCAGCATATTCCTGCCGTACAGCTGCTGCCTGACCGAGAACTTCTTCCGCCCGATGTGAGGGATGAGCAACAGTGCTGAATCTTGTATAAGCAAACAAACTGTACCCAAGGACAAGACATCGTACCATCCAGGAAAGCATCCTCGAGCAATTGCGGCCATTTTTGGTCCGACTTGTCGTCCTTCTCATCCTGCTTTTTCCTGTATGCCTGAAACGGTTGGCAGTAGAACAGGGGGTTGACAGTGCCACTTCTCCTCCTCTCCTGGTGTCGATCCTGTAGTTTTCCGAGCGTTGACGAGCCATATGTCGAACCGAGAGCCTGGGTCGGAACGATGGGCGGCACCAGTATCGACGGGGGCATCGAGCGGTGGATGTAAGGCCTCCCCAGGAGAGCAGCCCTCAGCCGGGCTCGCTGGCGCTGGGCGTTGCCCGTCGACTCTCCAAGCGGTTGCCTTGCCCCTATGCTGTCATGACAGCTTTCAAGAGGATACTCTATTGTGGGAGAATAGCATTGTGATGCCAGCACGGGGACCCGGAGCGGGAGGTCCATCATGGAAGACAAAGCGACCCAGGACAGAGCAAGTATAAGGGCCCTTCAGGAACGCTTGTGAAACGAGAACGGAAGCCAGAGAAATGTTCTCAAGGAATGGTCGTTGTCAAAGATGCACGCCAGACGAGATATAAAAATGCTCGAGGCAAGCAACTTCAAGCATGGACGGGATACCAGTGTGCCTTAATAGAAGGGGGGGATCAATCAGTGTCCCTCGATCCTACATCGGCCAGGGCCAACACCGATTTCCGATTATTGGAATAGATAGAGCGGTACTTGGGCCTGACACCCTGTCCAGACCTACAGAACAAGTGCCAAACACTTGTTGGGTCAGCTGCGGGGGGTACGTACAGGAGGGAAGCGCCAACTGGCACGCAAGGGAATGAGATCCGCTACCCATGACAGCACCCTTTGCCTGGCCGCTAGCGGGCGATCTGCCGTGGGGAACGTCCAGACTGAGGAAAGCTTGCCCCGAGGCATGGGAATGAGATTAATCACACGGAGTATTGATCAGTTGCAAGGAAAAAGTTGACGAGGTGGAACGTGGGAGAAAAAGCGGGTGTGTTTCTTCAGATCGATGTCAAGGGTGCGGAGAGCCCCCCTTGGCAAGGGGCGCTGAGACAGCCACCCCGTCCTGCATCTCAAACTGTGAGACCTATGTAGATACTGTTCATGCCTCGTCCGCATCGTCGTTACCAATATTGACCTTTGTTCGCCCTCTCCCTGCAAGCTCCTGCAAGGCGACCTTGTTGGCCTGGCCCCGCATCTTCTTCTCCATCGCCTTAATTTGCTCTTCTGGATCGACCTCCTCGGCCTCGGCGAAATCGATCACCAGCCGTCGTCCTAGAAGATGGGTATCTTTAAGTGAATTCAATGCATTCAGCGCCTCCTTTGCCGTAGAAAACTCGGCAAAAGCGAAACCCCGGGAAGTGTTGTTGAATTTCTTCGGAATGCGCAGCGCAACCAGCTTGCCGTACGTGCTGAAAAGTGCGCGGACTTCCTGCTTGGAAGTCTCGAAGGGAAGGTTCTTGATGACCAGCTTTGTTCGCAGGCAAGCTGCCTTCTTCGCCAGATCCTGTTTTCTTTGCTCTTCTGCAGCGTCCTGGCCGCGGTGAGAAGCCTTGACGCCCAGTCTGTGCCCCTCAAGAAGAAAGCCATCCATGACCCGCAAGGCAGCTTGCGCTTGTTCCTTTGTCCGGAAAGCGCAGAAGCCAAAACCTATGCTGAGTACCTCGCCGGGCCTCTTGGGGTTGGTCTTCGTCTTGACTTTGGCGCTCACAAAGCCGTCCAGATGCTTGAAGGCATCCGTGAGCTTCTCGGTTGTGGTGGCAAAGCTTAGATTGCGAACGTAGAGGGAGCTGGCTTCCACCTGATCCACTTCGTCATCGCGTTCCAGCAACTCCGCCACAGTTGTCTTTTGGACGCCAGCAGGACGATCAACAACAGGAGCAGCCGTGTCGACGAACAGACCTTTCGGCCCTTTCTCGAGAAACAGGACCGAGTCCTTGAATCGGGAGTAGGCCTTCCTGGCGAACGCAGTCCTGCACTGCGCTGGTTGAGCAAACTGCACGATGGCGATTGTACCGCTTGGTGGCATCACAACCCTCAACACTGTACCGTGCTCCTCAAACAGTTGCCTGAGCTCTTCGATCGACGTGTTCCGGATGTTCTTCACAAGTATAGACGTGTCGCCTCGTTGCTGAGACTTGAAAGCCTCTATGTTTACACCATTGGCGGCAAAGTAGGCTTTCGCCTCCTGGATCACCGTGGTCTCCGCCACAGCTTGTTTCACGGCGGCAGACGCGTCGGTGGGGTCTAGGAGCTCATGTTTTGAGACTCCGAGGCGTTCTGCAACAGCTGTGTTCACGGCGTCTTGGCTCATGAACAGCGAATTCCAGTTGAAGGTGCTGGACGCGGCCTCGGCCTTTTTTCGAAGCAGCTGCTGTTTCTTGAGTGGCAGCTTGGAGATTGCGAACTCATCCAGCCCCTCTCGCTTGGCGGCAGCAGGGAGGACATGAAGAATCCGACCTTGGAAAGTAGTGCCATCCGTCTGGAATGCAGCCAGGGCGGCCGAGGGCTCACTGAACTGGATCATGGCGAAACCCTTGCTTTTGCCTTGCTTGTCCAGCGGGAGGTTGACCTGCAGCGTGATTAGCAAGCCGCTTATATTTCCAACTTTCATGAGTACAAATAACAGTGGAAGCGTCTTCTTCAGTTACTCGAAGCATCTACTAAAATACCGAGCCCAAACTCTCATCATATGCCTTTGGCGTAAGATGTCCCTATCAGGGGTTCATCATGGAAGACAGTAGCCGTGGAGAAAAAAAAAAGAGATGTGCTTACCTCGTCCAAACTCCCAAAGGTGCTGAAGTGTTCCCTGATGTTGTCTTCTGTGGCCGTATAGCTGAGGTTGCGAAGAAACAAGCGACATGTCCGCTGCACCAACTCTACCGGGTCGTCCGTACCCCCGGGCCTGGGCGTTTCCGCCGCCGCCTGGGTTGATGGTGTCCCAGCTGGATTCCCCTGAGGCTCATCCTCCACAACAGCAGAATGTCTGACAGGGATAGCTGCAGGAACAGCCGCAGGAACAGCCGCACTTAACCGCGCCTTGAATGCGGGGTCATCGGGATCAACAAGGTCGAGCAATCGACTTGTTCTTGACCGCAACCAGTCGTCATCTGTCGCAGCCCCTGCCACCTGCGGGACTTCTCCAACTGTTACGTCCGGAGGCGGCGCCGCAGCGAGTTCAACATCCCCTTGGGGTACATCAATGCCTTTGTCGGGCATTGATACTTGGTTGGGTATTGGCCTGGGGGCATGGGCAGGTATGTCTTCGTACTCGTCATCACTTTCCCCAGCCTCTATCACAGGCGGGGCCATTGATACTGTCTCCAATTCCAGGGCGCCGTTGAGAGTGGCATGATCTCTCGATTTCTTAGGCGGGTGGCCCATGACCTCAAGAAATTCTTGAAGCTTGGGATCGGCCTCGTCAAGGTTGTCCCGCTTCCTCTTCTTCGGGCTGGAATCATCCCCTGGCTCTACACCACCAGGTAACCGGGAAGACGCAGGAGGGACAATTGGGCCATCATGTGCCGCCACAGACTTTGCCGCATGCTTGACAGGTGGTGAGTCTGCAATCTTGCCGCTTTTGGTCAGCCTCAGTATCGGTGGGGGGGGAGTGGTCAGGTCTCTTACGGGCTTCGCCAAGTCGACGGCAATCCTTGACATGCGGATAAATGAGCGATGGAAGTATTTGACCGCCCTTGCAGCATCCTCGTGCGACTTGTAGCCGACAAAGCCGATGCGGCGGTGGGGGATGAGCTTCACATCTGTGACTTCCCTCCCCTGCGCCGAGAAGTGTTTTCGGAAGTCAGCCTCGGTGATGTTGGGCGGCAGGTTCTTGACGAAAAGCCTGGACGATTCCGGCGCCGCCGAAGCAATGTTTGCCTGGGGTTTCGACATTGTGCGAAGGGATGGGTGCTACCGCCACATTGTGTTGTGTTTGGGGTTGAAAGGAGAGGATGAGGAACGGGATCGACTTTTCAAGCATTGGCTCTAAAATTTCTAGAAAAAAACCAGCCCCACCCACCTTTCCTTATCTTATCGGCTCACCGATTGGATTGGCTCGCCGCCTTACCCTGGGCAACAACCCCCCAGTCAAGCAAAAGCATACAACACATGACGCGACATCGATTCCCCTGAGCTGCGTTTGGACTGTCAACTTTGCCTCTCAAACTTCAACGACAACACACCAAACCGCACTTCGTTAGCCGCCCACCCAGCTCCCGAGCGCACGTTATCAATCAACCACACACCGCACCGCTCTTGCACCGCTTTGCGCCATAGCTGTGAGTACGACCCTTGCTTGACGCCTGCCGACCGGGACCGGAAGCAAGGAGCATTCGGGTGCGACCCTGCCTGCCCCTGGCTTCCGCAACCCCTCCAGCAAACATGCCATCGCCGGCTCTCGCCTTGTCGACACCTCCCTATGGTTGGCATGTCCTGCTGACCAGAGCCCTAGCATCTGACAGCTTCTCAAGTACGAGGAGCCCAGTACCTACTCAGCCGCACTTGCTGCATCCCACCACGGTCGAAAACACACAATGGCGGGCGGCGAGGACATGAACATGAAGGGCAGCGCCTCCCCCGCTCCCAGGGAGAAGCTTGAAGGTGAGTACGACTCCATTGTTACAGTACGTTGCCTTATCACCATGAATGTGCTGACACGGGCGTTTGTCGCGTCTCCAGCCCAGATCAAGAGCGCCGATATGGTGAGACACCACGATCCCGGTTGTCCCAAACCCCACCACGTTGGCACGAGGCTAATCCAGTTACACCTACCGACTGAAGACCGATGACATGCAACAAGAGGCCGTTGAAGTTGGTATGTGGGGTCGATGAGCTTCCTGACTCTAGCACGAAGACCGGACCGCTAACCAGCTACAATCACGTACAGCTCAGGATGCCATGAGCAAGTACTCTATTGAGAAGGTTGGTGACCTTGTCCTGTTTATTTTCCTTCCGTAGAATGCGGTATCCAAGATTGGTTCCCGAGAGCACTATTGCTGACATGACTCCCCGACAGGACATCGCGCAGCACATCAAGAAGACTGTACGCCAAGACAGAACCCCCCTGCGCCGTTCATCGGCCTCCATTCCATTGCTAACACGAGTTTCCCAACAGTTCGATGAGCGAAAGGGACCCACTTGGCACTGCATCGTAGGACGCAACTTTGGCAGCTTCGTCACGCATGGTATGCCCCTCAACCCCTCCACGACCCCTACGCCCGTATTTGTGTGCCCTTGTCTCAGACATTCCACACATCGCATGAAGATACTAACCACCGATGCGCAACCCTACAGAAACCAAGCATTTCATCTACTTCTACCTCGGACATTGCGCCATTCTGCTGTTCAAGACGCAGTAGGTACACGGGCTCCTCCGTTTCCTCTCGAAACTGTAGCAGGTTTGCTAGAGTTCTGCAAAGAATACATCTACACAGAAAAGCAAAAACACTAGTATTGTTGAGAGAACGGAGGACGCCCTTCTCTCATCCTATTCGGTATCGCGAGGAGAGGAGGGGCAGAAGTATGGATCAAGGCGAGAGCCAAACATATCACATCAAGACAAGTTGGCCTAGCCAGCTAGCCAGCTAGCGCAAGCACATTGACAACTCCAAAGGAGACGGAAAAAGTGGGACAGGGAATCCTCCGAGTAATGATCGGAGGCGTCCAGATGGATTGTACGAGACAAAGAGAGACTGACAGGGGGGAGAAAGCGATGCGTTGGTTGTTATTTATTTTTCGAGCAGAGGGAAAATTGTTTTGCGATGCTACATGCATCTTGTTGTACGTTTATGCTGCTGCTGGGGGAGGAATAAAATTCCACAAGTAACCGCATCATTCATACGGCATCACCGTTGATTCTGAGGTTATTTTTGGATCCCATCCCATCTCATGCGGCTGGCGTGGTGTGCGTGTGTGGCTTGCGCTTGGGGTAACGACATTGTTTACCCCCTCCTCCTTCCCCCCGGACTTCCTTGGGTCATGCGCACCGGATCTTGCGCAGCACATAGTCCAGTCGTCCTCACATTGCCTGAACCGAAATGGTTGTTCTCTCTCTCTCATCATTAGCTCGCGAGTTCTCGGGATGGTCGCCCCTCTCCAAGTCGCCTTACCTTGGCGACTCTCAACGGAAGCAAGGGGTAGAAGCGAAAGAGGCATGTGATACCAACACATGTTACATTCTACAACTCTGGTGTGGCACAACACAAGGTAAGGGATGGAGATGGAGCTGCGAGCAACACGCACGCGGGAATTGTTTTGGGAAAATGCTTTTCATTCCACAGTCGTGGTAAAGACTTGCGGTGAGTCTCATCTGTCTGTCTGTCTCGGCTTGTCCGCCCTTGGTATCATAATGAAGATGCAGTAAAAGAAGCCAGCAAAAATAAAAATAAAATGAAGAATGCCTGGACCCGGATCAAATCAATCCCAACCTTGGGTTATGCCGGTCCGCCCGATCCTCCTGAAACTCCTGATGAACTCCCTTGTATGACCATGACCATAAGCCACTTCCATGCACCCGTATGGTTTTCCATTCCTACACTTCGACGTCCATATAAATTTCCGTCTTCATCTCCATCAAACGATGGTGCATCTCGTTCAGGTGGGCGACGCGGTCCTCCGGCGGAGTTCTCATGGCGCTGATCAGGTCGCTGATCTCCTTATGCAGCGCCTCGTAGCGCGAGTAGAAGGCCTTGAACTTGTTGGCCTTGTGGATGACCTCGTCGCTCAGCCGCTGTCGTTTGATCTTGCTGGACGCGAGGTCCTCCGCCGGGCGCTTCTTGCTCGTCCCACTGCTCGAACTGCCGCCGAAGCCGCCGCCGCCGCCGCCGACACTGCTTCCGGTGCTGCTTCCGGTGCTGCTTCCTGCCCTGCTGACGATCGTATCGCGCTCACGATCAATTTCCCGTTCCCGATCACGCCCACGGCCAAGATCCCGTGCCATTGCCAACCTGTCTTGCTCCAGCTCCGAGGCGTTTGTCGGTGGAGACGAAGCCAATGGCGAGGACTTGATCGGTGAGGTGTTCTTGCTCTTCGCCAAGGAATTCCCAGAGCTGGTGGAGCGACTGTTCTGGCTCGCGTCCGATGTCGTGCGTTGCTTGACAGACTTATTCACGGGTGCCACAGTCTTAGCCCCTGCCTTCATGCGCTTGTTTACCAAAGGTGCGCCTGAGCTGGAGCTGTCGTCTTCTTCGGTCTCACGTTGACGCTTGACTGGTGCCTTGACCGGCTTGGCGGCGGGAACTTGTGCTCGAATAGTGTCCTTCTCCTTCTCTGGCGGGGTTGGTCGAGCCGCTGCTGTCGGCTTCGGCTTCTGGGTAGATGGTTCCTTGACCCTTTCGGCCACCTTGACCTTCTCTGCAACACGTTCAACAGGTTTCGACGCGGGGACCGTGACGCTCTTGGGGCCGGGCATGGAGTTGGAAAGGGGGACTTCGTCGTCGGAGTCCGAGTCAGTGATATACTCCTTGGACTTGATGACCCGCCCATTCTTTGCCGCGGGAGCCGCTTTCGTAGCTGGTGCGGACTTGGTGGGCGAAACCTTGGGTGATGCTTTCGCGGGAGGTGCGGGTTTCTTGGAATTCGAAAGGAGCCGCTTGACTTGGGCCTCCGACGATGAAAGTTTCTTTTTCGACGTTTGCGAACCCGACCTTGACATTGGCTCTCCGCCTTTTCCTAGCTTCGCTCCGGAGCTAGCCGAGTCATCCTTCTCAGAGTCCGCCCCGCTGACGCTCGACGCATCCGTCTTTGACACATTGATCTTAGGGACAGAGCCTTTGCTAGCAATAGCTGCCTGCACCTTGCTGAGACAGATGCCCTTGTTGCGCTCTGCTTTCGGGAGGAGCTTCTGCCAAAGTGGGTCCTCGACACCAAGGCGCATGCGGTCGTATTGTCGGATAGCATTGTCGATGGCTTTCTGGCGGTCCGCCGGGGTGTCGTATTCGTACTCCTGAACATCCAGCTCCTTCCAGTACGCTCTCTTCAAGGCCCATTTTTGGCTGCCCCCGACAAAGTCGGCCACCTTGTTCAGAGCTAGGCTGAACTCCTCCTCGGTGCCCCCATCGTACTTCTTGGAGAGTTCGTCAAATGTCGAGTCACGAACAGCCAGCTCATGAATAATAGGGAACCGTTGCTGCTTCAGGCGATCCTGAGCCGGGGTGCCGACTGGGCCAAGTGATGGCGAGGCGACTGGAGCGAAGGCTGGGCTCCCGGGATGGGACCGAGAAACCGAGTTGCTGACCTGGGGTCCGAGATGCTTCGACTTGGCCTGCTTTGCCTTGGGTCCCTTTGCTGGGAGAATGCCATCGATGAGCGTGGAACTGTGAGGGGTCAGCTTCTGTCCATTTCCTGCACCAGGTATGCTTCCAAACATACGCATTCTCTCGCTTCTCGGCCTGCACTTTCGCATACGAGCTCTTCAGGTTGGCAATGGCCTCGTCATCCCCTACCGAAGCCAAATCCCTATCCGAAACGGCGGCAAGTCTGGGCGTAGAGGCATTCAGCTTCGATGTAGGGATCCGAGCGCCCGTTTTCTCAACCTTTTCTTTCTTGGATGGCTGAGGAGCTTTGGGCGCTTTCGGCTTGGACTTTGGGGCTCTGAAGATCGACATGGCTGGTTGTGGGAGCTTGTTTATGGCTGCAGGTGAAGCTGAGCCGGAATGGAAGAGGTCGTAGTCGAACGAATCGGGAAAATTGGGAATGTGAACTTCTTGCCCATCAAACAAGAAAGCCTAGGAGTGTCCAGGTTAGATCAATCTATCTTCAGAAGTGGGAGGAAGCAGTGCAAGGAATATATAGCAATGAACTGAACACGACTCTATTGTGGAGTTCAACAATAGAGAAACACAGCGCAACTGCCTATTGAGGCTGCCATGCTATTGTTGTGAGGGCAGACCCCATGTGTGCTATTGTGGAAGCGCACAATAGACATGGAGGTTGGATGAAAAGGCAAGTGACTTACAGGATTGCCTCCCAGCGACAATTGAATGCCCTGGCCACTCTGAACACATTCAATCATATCCTCGATCACGCTGTCGCTCAGCGTAATCGCAAAAGCCTGCATTGGGAGCCCAGCCATAGCTTTGGCTGAGCTCTCCAGCGCGAGGCCGCCGTCGGGGACGTTGACCACCATCTTGGCGACAAGATGATCTCAGTTGTCCCCTATTCCCCAGTCCTCCTGCTTCTCCTCCCCTGCCCGATATTCGCGATGTCGTTGTTCTCTCGGGTGGGCGTTGGTAGCGAAACAGCCCGTCGGGTCGGGTCTTGTTTTTTTTCGCTGACGGTTCGGCTCGTTGCAGCTTGCCGTCAACTGGGGGCCTGAACCTTTGTGAACCGGTTCCAAAGACGATTCTGAAGTGCGAAAAGACGCGTTTCCCAACAGACAACCCTTATACTAAACGAGAGGTATGATCCAAAGCCAAAAGAGCAGTATCAAAGTTTGCGAGACCAAGTCACATTGTTTGACACAATTGGGCCGCTTCAGAAGAAACCCAGGCTTGGTCGATCGGCTGGTCGGGCAAGCTTGTCGCAAAGTTTTGGCCCTCTCGATTGTTGGGCAGCTGGGTAAGGATACGGCCGCACTTGTTTTGCCTCTTCTTCCAGTGTGTCCCGTCTCTCGCTCTCTCTCCCTGCTCGTGGTCCCCTCGCAACGTCCTGAGCTCGGCGATCGGCGAAGCGAGTGGTGTGGTGGTTGGTAATGCGGGGAGGCAGGAAAACGAGTAGTCTCAGAGGGAGAAAGAAGGTCAAAAGCATCGCACACAGGGGATCCAGCTGTGCAATGAGGTAGAGAATGGTCCTCAAAGCAACCTGGAAGCACCAGAGACCCGAGGGATAAGCAGAAGAGAGAGGGTGAGTTCGTAGGAACACAAGGCACAGGGATGGCGGAGTCGACGGGTTGGCCCACATCGATCCACCCTGCATGGATGCGAAGTGGATTTGTAGAGGTGTGGATCCGAAAGGTGGGTCAAATCAAGGGGCCCCACTATCTGTTGCTTCGCTTGTGCGCTGAAGACCAGCAGTTGGAGAGACATCCCGCGGGCGGCCACCCAAGAAAGCAGGGCATGGGGGAAACACGCTCGATCACTTGCCTTTGACGTGGCTCAAAGAGAATGAGAGTCGAGCTGTTTTGCTGGTCAGGCCGCATGTTTTGGATTCAGCAGGAAAAGCCTGTGTGGTTCAGACGAGGAGCGCGGCCATCATTCATTGTCAAGGGGACCTGGGGTGGAGCACAGCACAGAGATACCCCCCCGCTCTGGAGATAGGGCCTGGAGAGGTTCGGGACGTCATTGTGCTCCCCTACTTCCTTGTGCGTTATCCATTCATGTCCCTCTCCGCAGCAGAGAATTTTGCCTCCGTCGAGCTGGCCGACAGAAAGGGCTGGGCAGCCATGTCAAAGGGGTGAGGCAAGAATCTCGAACAAAAGAAAGCGGCGGCGGGCACCCTTGTTGTCGCGCGAGCGAGGCCTCGAGCAGGGCGAACAACCTGTTCGGCTCTAGCGTGGTCTGGCCTCACAAGGTGGGCTCAGATCTTCAAGTTGCCCTTTCCAGCTAAGTTGGAAGAATGCTAAAAACAGAACCAATCGAGACCACTTCGCAGCAACATCGTCAGCAGATGCTCAATTGCTTTTCCGGCTGATATTGACGAAGAGCAGCAGTGACGCATGCTTTTTTTCCCTTCACTCTCTCTACCCTGCTCGGCCGACGGAAGCGAAGACGGAGGAGATCGCCTGCTGTTTCCGAGAAAGGTCGCTGCGCTGTGCTGCCAAGCCAGCTTTCTGTCTGGGGCAGACGGGCACAGTTTGAAATGTGCCTGGCTGATCATATGAACCCTCCCACCCGTCCAATCGTCTCAACGCCAGGTGCAACGACCTGATTCTGAGTCAGAAAAAGCGGACGAGCACCTGAGGTGCCAACGACGGTGCTTTCCAGGGCTGACAATTGCAAATCTTGCAAGTTCTGATGAATTCTTTTCCAGCCAGGCCCCGCCCAGTCTTTCTGCCAGCCGCGCCCTGCAATGAAGATGATTCACCGGGTAGGGCGATCGGGACGGTGTGGAAAAGCAAAGGTACTCACTCCCCCTCATCTCTGGGTCTTGAAACAGTTGGCGGGGGGCGCCTCTGCGAATGGCGTTGTGACTAGCGTTACCCGGGGCAATCTACTCGGTACGCACACAAGACCAGACGGGAGCACTCTCACACCTTGTTGGACACCTCAGGCAACGCTTCTTTGTCCAACGCTGCTCCTTCTTCCAGGTTTACCGCATGACTCGCGGCGTGGTGCTGCCCCATGGTGGATGATGGGCGTCAGGCATACTCGGTCGGTTCCTGACTATAGCGACCATGCTATGACCTATAGCCACCAGCGTTGCACCGCTGCCAGCTCGCCCAGTCCCGGCGTTGACAAGCCAGGACCCGGCCGGATGGATCCCCCTCACCCGGCCCTGTCCGAATAGCACGACAACGCAGATGCGCGCTGTGGCTAATCAGGGTGGCACGTTTTGTCGATGATAGACTTCAGACGGCGCGAAGCTTCTCCCACGTTCGGACACCCACTACCGATTCAACCTGCCCGCTGGGAGCCAGACGGGCCCGGGTTCGCTCGCTGACCCGTTTTCGCCAGCAGAGGACCCCGCCCAGCACGGCGCCCCGTCCGGCGAGGTGGGATGACCACCACCATGACTGCTTTGCCCTCCTCGCCAGGTCCGCCAGCTGCGGCACAGGCGAATGGTGGATGCGCACCTTTGGTTAGGGCAGCAGCTCGTGGGGTGACACGGCAGCGCTCTCTAGTTCCCAGAGCCAGAGAACCGGCGGCGGTGAACCCGAGCTGCTGACTGGACGCCGAAAGGCCCGACTGCCTGTGGTGCTTACACCTCCCTCCTTCTTCATTTTCGTTCAGGGCGGGCAGACACTACATCATATTACATCGCTGCCTTCGAGACCGCCCATTCTCCTCTCTTTCCAGGTTTCGTCGCAGCTGGCGGCCGGCCCAATTCGTCTGAAGGGGTGTGGACAACCAGCCGACCAGCCAGCCAGCTAATAACTGTATGTCTCAAGGCGGAAAGCGGGAAGCGGCAGATCTGCCAAGCGGGTGTGTGGACGGTATGTGAGGTGAGTGGAATTCTTCAATTCCTCTCACTGCACTGCACTGCGCTGCGCTGCACCCTCATAACCTCAGCCACGCTCGCCGCATCTCGCCATGCTCGTGATCTCGTTTGTGCAGAAGCGGTGCAGAATCGGCATTTCGTCTGAGAGGTGGACGCCCTACCTTTTTTGCGCCACCGATGACGAGAGCGGCAGACAGGCAATGTGGAGAGGCCAGTTTTGGGTGGACTGTCTGCCATGAGGTGCAGGTGGGTGCGCTGGCTGGCTGGCTGGCCAAACGGCTGGCTGCTTGTGTCTGCTGGGGGTTTGCTTGTGCGGCGTGCCTGGCGGAGCGGAGGGGGCAGCAGCGCGTGCCGCCTGTTGCGTTGCAACGCTGCTTGGTACGGTTACATACATGAACGGCGACGACGGAACCAACCCCGCGAAACCGGACACGGAGGGGGCGGCCAGCCAGCCAGCCGGTGCTGTCTGTTGGTCACTTCGCTTTCAGACCCCGCTTGCTGGCTGCTCACCTGCAACTGCAACGCGGGCATGTGGAATGGATGAATGATGGATCCAGGTCAGGTCAGGTCAGGTCAACGGTCGAGGTCCGCTGGATGGGCCCAACCAGAAAAGCCCACCTTGTTTGCGCCGGGCGCTGACCGCGTCCACCTCAATACTCGAAGTCTATTGATGCCCATTTCGGCCAAGCCCTTTTCCCCTCCTTCACCATGTGGTGGTTTTGGGCAACGGGCCCTGAGTGACGAGGGGCTTCAGCCACTCACGTAACGTAGCCAGGGATCGTGGCTGCACACCATCCATGTGGCATCGGAAGCCGCGATTTGCTGCCAAAGTCAGTCTGGGAAGTCGAATCGGCTCCCTTCAAATGCACAAGAAGAGACGGCAAAATATCACTATATTTCCTGTGCAACAAACTGTTGGTTCGCCTCCGCACAATCTGGCTCGGCAGCCCACTTTCGAGATGTTGGGGAGAGGGAACAATGTCTGGCGTTCCGGGCAATCGAGCCTAGCGCTCGAATCGGTTGCGAGTTCGCCCTGGTCCGTCGAGATGTCTTCCCCAGCCTCCTCCACTCTTTGATGTTAAAAGCCTATATGGGAATATATTTCTAATTCGGCATTCCACAACCCGAGATCGTGGACGATCGAATCATTTGGCTTCCCGCCCCGGTTGTTGATTCCTGTCACCCCCCTTTTTTTGTCGTTCGTTATTGTCTTGGTTGAAACTTGCTGGGGCGTTGTTGGTTCATGTTGTACGGCGAGGTACATCCATCCATACACAATTGTGTCGCAGTCCAGTCCCCTCTTCTTCAACCTTTTCCACGCGAGGTGAGGAGCAGCAGCACAGCACAACAGGCACGCTCGGCACCAGCTAGGAGTTGATGTGACTTAACCCCTCTTTTTTTTGGATACTCTCTCCGCACTTGTTGCGCATCCCCCATTCCATTCCATTTCTTCTCGGGGCTCGGCGGGATCACCCACTGGCAGGCGGGACAGACGGGAAACCAAAACTACCCCTCTTTCCCCCCCTTCCATCTTACTGTGTACGCAGGACCGCATCCTCCGATCTGTGCCGCTCGCCCCAACACCCTACTGGAGTGTCTGCCCTGTCTGCGGTTGGGTTTCCGAAGCTAGCGTGTAGTGTACACACTCACACTCACATTTACATTCACACAGAGTTAACGGGGCATGCTACGTTAGCCTTAGTCAGCCCCCCCCCCCCCCCCGGCCCCCAGTGAGGAGCGAGCGGGTGATGTCCGCCCTGGGGGCCGTACGCAGTACGGGTCTGGTTTCAAGATCCGTAAGCTGTGCACTTGTATGGACAATACTTGTGCTGCTGTTGCGAAGTGCGAAGGCGAGGGCGGTGGAGTGGGGTTTCTCGGGTTTCCTCGCATGCCCAAGGGGCTCAATCAGGTGAAGTTAACACCGCACCGCACCGCACCGCAAGCAACACTGGGGAGCGAGCTTCGGGGAGGCGAAAAAGGTGCGCACGGAATAGGTAGGTAGATTAGAAATAGCGAAGAAGCCGGTCTTCTTGGGAGCTTCCTTGCGTGAGTTTAGGTGCGGGATATTTTGAAGGGACACATGAATGAGGGTCGTAGTGCAGCTCGCTAGGTACGGTGTTCTACTACCTACCTTAGCTCACTGCAGCGAGGGAAGCACGTCAGCTGTCAGGCTTGTGACTGTTTGGATAGCATTTGAGGGGGGTTGGAAATGGGATTGGAAATGCAGTTGGGACTCGAAATGCGAGACCGCTGGTGTATAGTGTTGATTCAGTTTGCTACGGGTGCGAAACGGGTGAGGCTGAAGGGTGCACATCACTTGCTTGCAAGACGCCTCGCAGCTGAAGTGATGTGATGTGATGTTGCCTTGGGCTGAAGGGGAAAGAAACGGTAAAAGGGGGGGCTTCAGCTGGATTTTGACTGGATGGATGCGGCGCAACTCACTCAGCGGCATGCGATGGAAGGGTAGAATAGGGCTGCCTATCGTATGGTGAATTGCCAGTGGCTGTGCAAGTGCTCTTATGAGCAACCTGATGGTAGGTACCTTTGCCACTTCAATGTCGGCGAAAAGAAGTCAACACAAACAAAATGTCGTTTGTCGATCTGCTTAAACAGCATGATGCCGCAAGTGCTTCAACGGGCAACAGCACCCCATTGCCCTGTTTCCACACCCGACGGAGCAAAGCAGAGCAAAGTAAACAAAAACAATAACCAAAAAAATGAAGAATACAAGCTTCCCCTGACTTTATCTTCCCTGGCTCCTTATCTACCCAGGTGAACCTTGCCACTCCACGCACTCACTGCTCGCAGGGAGGCCCCTTCACAGCACAGCTAAGCTCCCCTTGTTATCCATCATCCGTCATCCATGACGCCATGGAGCTACGATCTACTGCAGATTGGGGAGTGGAAACATTTGGTGTTTACAAACAACCGAGGTTGATGTGTATCTCCATTTTCGGGTTTGGGGGTCGCGAGTTTGTTGAGATTGCTGGATTCTCCTTGCTAGCAGGTGATGTGACGAGATGAAGATTGCCGAGAATAAAGAAGGAGAATGATGTGCATGCCGGTAGGTCAAGCTGCGTGGTAAGGAGCGTTCGCAAGATGCCAGGAGCAGTATTGTAGTGCATGCCTTGTTAGCATGCAAGAAGCTCAAACGACGAAGAGCTGAGATTGTAGACAAAGAGGTGAGAGACGGGTGAATGCCGCCAAAGACAAAGGCGGAACAAACTAAGATTCCCAGTGAAGAAGGCCAGTATGCCGGTTTCTACTATTGTGGTAAGAAGCCGATGCAGTAGGCCATGCTTGCAAGACAGCAGTTTGGCACAACAGCTGCAATTGCGATGGTGGCATGGCCAAACGCATTTGTCGACGAAGCAGCTTCTCCCAACGATGCATAGCAAACACACCCGGGCGGAAGATGTCATGGTAGAGTATCAAATTGTAGAAAGTATATGAGCCAATCCTCCACTGATCCTCGCAATAGCTGGATATCATCAAGTTCGACAAGACACCCCGATGATGGAATACGACTACCGTGGCTACGGCCTGCACGATTCCCCTCGTCTGCCGGCCTGGCTGCCTTCTTCCCGTCACCCCTCACCACGTGAGCCCTCTTTTCTGCACTCGTCGCCTCGTTTGCCCTCGCCTGCCCACCCCTCTCTGATGCAGAAACCCGATCGCAACTGGACCAGATACTCTCCGGAGGTTTATCCCACACACAATGTCGAGCCCGTTACAGAGGCTGTCCCGTGCCGAGTGAGCCCGGCCAGAAGCCCTCCGAGAGTTCGTCCATCTCCCAGTCCTCGCAGACCCAGATCGAGAGACCACACTGAACCACGAAACCAAAACCCCGGTATTGACATTGCTCTGCGGGATCTCTACCAGGAGGTAGGAGGTTCGTTTGATGTGTATCAGGATCTTGTGCAGGCTTTCGAAGAGCAAACGCTAGCTTTGAAGACTTGGGCTGAGGAGTCTACTCTTGATATGGCGTGGAAGAACAAAGTCAAGGACAAGCTTCGGTCCGAGCGCGAGGCATCAAAACTTTTTGGTGTGGCAGAGAGAATAGGCAGTCGGCAGGAAGCTGTGAAGGCGGCCATCAATCGCGCTCAGCGTATGGTATCGACGTGGGAGAGGAAACACAAAATCGAGCACCAGATTCGAACGGCTAACAAGGCGATCGTGTGTTGCGATGGGGTGATGGATCTGGCAAAGCGAGCGACAAAAGAGCGGCACGCCTGTTGGTACTTGGTGCAAGAGCTCAAGGATATGGAATATCTCCTCAGCTGGAAGCGGCATGCGTGGATTCGTAAGTGCAAATCCCCTGTGGCTTGCAGACGAACGGTGAAATAGAGTTTCGAGCTAACCGTGACGTATCCGATAGACGGCGAAGAAACCGGGGATGCGGCGAAACCAACCGACTGGAACGGAAAGGACCCTCAGCATGGGAAAGAGACTGGCAATGCAAACCAAGACTCGTCGGGGTTTGGGATGAATGGTGGTGATCAAAATGCGCTTGGAGACCACAGTTCGCCGCAAGCTAATGAGCGCAAGGAGGACAATACTACCGACCAGGACGATGCCTGGTAACTGATGGTGGCGCCAGTCGGAGCGGCCCAACAATCGACGATGTCGATTGTTGTCGCAGTTTCGTTAGTAGTATCCTTAGTCCAGCGAGAAAGCAGAACGAGTGTATTCTTACCTGAGGAAAAAAAAGGTGGTGAAGCCCCGTCCCCAACAGAGTAATCGGAATCGAAGGATGGTGCCTCCCAGCAAGCCAGGACGCACCACGCTGCGTATTGCACTAAAGTTGCTCACAAGCTTCGCCATGACTCTCCCAGAGGAACCTGGAAACTGAAACACCCGCAAGCGAATGCAACAGCCCAGGCCCTGCTTTTCTGATGCCAATGGCAGACGCAAGGTGGCGCCAGGCCGTCACCGGCAGAGCGTCGACACCGCCGCGCACGAGGCGAGGCGGGCGAGCTGGTAGTGAAGCGGATTCTCCGAATTTCTCATATGCCAGATTGAAAGACTGCTTGCGCAGACTCTCCGTACGTAGCATAGAAACGCAGCGTTGAAGGGAACGGGACTCCACGAAAGAAAAAAAAGAAGAGAAGAGGAAGAGGGTTGTGACTCGAAATCCGTTTTTGTATGTTGCGGCTCTGTGCCCACCGCGCCTTCCCCACCCAATCACAAGCGCGGAAATTCCCCGCTTGTGAATCGAGTTCCTGCAAAAAGCCACTGAAGTATCAGTTGAGGAAGGCACGAATTTGATTAAAAAATAAGCAGTTTTGAGAATTAAATTCTTATCTTGCTCACCAGCCTAGTTCTTCCTGAAAGACCCAGCCCTGGAATTTTCATGGACGGATCAAACATTGAGATGATCTGTCAACCCTAACCCTGTGACTCGAAGTAGACGAGTCGCCATCCTTGCCTTCTCCCGTCTCGTTGACACCCACACACTGAGAGTTGGATCTACAATTGTATTTCCATTCTTATCTCCGTGCGGGTGTTGTTTCCCTCCAAAAAAAATGCGAGGAGGATCGCCCGACCACATGCCCGATGAGCTCCCTCATCTCTGGCAAAAACCCTCATCTCAAGTGCTCCTCGGCTCCTTACAAACGCTACGAGTTGAGCCACCAGTCTGGGGCATAAAACCCCCCCGAGAAGAGATCCTCAGAGAACAAGAAAAACAACAGGCCAATACACCTCGAGAGATTATCACCTTTCTGTCCAGCATCATCAAGAGCAGTCTCGCCTGGATCGAAGACGACGATGAGAAGGAAAGCATCTGGGAGGAGGCAAGCAGGCGCCTTGCCGAGCGCTGTGGACGGACAGGTAGATTCAATACAACCATTATTTCAGATCCATCACATAGCATAGCGGCTGACGCTCAGTCTCAGCTCTTGGTGAGATCACCCGCCAGTGGCCCTTTGAAGACCCAGCCTACGGCAACTTCACCCTCGCCATTAGAGAGCCCCCAATGAACGGTGATTCCCTCGGGCTGAAAACCTGGGGCTCATCCTACATCCTCGCCCAACTCCTCCACACGTTCTCCTCGGGTCCCCTCTCACACCTTCTATCCGGCGATAACGGTCCTCCTCCTCCCATTCTCGAACTCGGCTCCGGCACTGGTCTCCTGGGTCTCGCCGCAGCATGTATCTGGCAAGCCACCGTCATACTGACCGACCTGCCTGACATCCTGCCAAACCTAGCCCACAACGCCCAGCTCAACCAACAAACACTCCTCTCCCGGAGCGGCACCGCCGAGGCCGCAGCTCTCACTTGGGGCGGCACCACCCCCGACACGGTCGATCCACGCTTCACCCAGGGCAACCGATACGAGGTAAACACCCCCCTTTCCCCTTCCCCCTTCCCCTTTCCCTTATTTCCACCACCCCATCTCCATCTCCCGTACAACCAAACTAACCACCCCCAGCTCATTATCGTCGCCGACCCCCTCTACGACGACAACCACCCCCTCCTCCTCGCCTCAACAATCTCCACCCAACTTGCCCTCACCCCTACCGCCCGTCTCCTCCTCATGGTTCCCCTCCGCGACACCATCACCAAAGGACTCCTCCACCACCTCCGAACCGAACTCTCCCGTCTAAGCGTGCCATTAGCCTGCACGGACGAGAAAGTTGTCTCAGGGCAGGATGGAGATTGGGGGGATTACGGGGATGATGATGAGGAGAAGAGGGTGGGGTTTTGGTGGGGGTTTTTCAAGCGGGATGTAGCTTAGGTGCTCCCTCCCCTGGCAAAGGGTTGGGGTTTTGGATTAGGTTGGTGGGTTGCGGGACAGAACGGCTTGTCTGAGATGAGACTTATCATGAAGATAGAGCAATGTTTCAGTTAGATGCTGGTATAGATGCAAGCGAGGAGAGCCCGCCCGGTTGCACGTAGACGATCTCATATACCCTTGATATCAGTGTATTGTTTCAGTTTGCGTCAAGGGCGGGAATTCCGCAATCCGATCACTTGACGATGCTTCGTAACACCTGTCGTATAGGTAATACATTTTCTCAACACGGAGGTCCTGCACCAAGTAGGTAATCACCACAAATTCAGCTTAGGCACAACAAGCAAGACCACCACATCATCAATATAAGACTAAAATGTATAGGTAAGGTAAGAATACACCAAACTCCACGTCGTGAATGTCGCAAGTCATCATCCCCAAAATAGATAGATAGTAGATAGTCAAAAACCCCTTTGCTCCAGCGCCTTTGCACATCCTACATTCAAAGGGTATCTAAAACATCAAAACAAAAGAACAGAGCAGCCAGGACTGGTGATCCTCATACACCTCCCTCCTCCGGCTCCTTCAAGTGTGATTCAAAACTGGCAATCCAAAATGTGGGCTTCCACGTCCTCTCGTCTCGTATTTCGAAGTTTTGGGGCGTCCAAGTCATGGCTTAGGCCGTAGCGTATATATGTCTGACAGATTCATATGACCGGAGAAAATTGGTAGGTAAATAGTTAGAGCCCTGGTCAGAGATATCAATGAGGGGTACGGGCCGTCGAGGTGTCGATGCGAAGCTATTAATGATGCGGTGTGCAACCGCTAAGGTTACTGTTGTTACCGTCCCTTAGACAGCGATTGCGGAAGATTTCCTTGCGTCAGAATCCTCAAGCTGGAATCCAAACACCAATTTGTACAGGTCTCGTAGGAAGCTGTACTGAGTCGAGCGCAACATCATCCAGTTGACACTCTTGGCGATATCAACGGAGCTGACGCGTTTGCCTCGCAAGGGAAGCATGGCGCCGGGGCGGAAGGAAGAATCTGTTAGAACGAGGTTCTTGTAGTTCTGCAGGAGGGTAGCGTGGTTGGGAAGCGAGCCGAAAGATCCCGTCGGGAGGCTCTTGACGAAGGCCTGGAGGGCTGCACCACCACCAACGCCATCAGCCGTTGCTGCGTCGCGGTTGAAGCCAACATTCATCGCTGCCTTGACAATAAGGACCTTTACGCGAACGAGATTCACGTCCTCAGCAGCGGCAACAGCAGTAGTCGTGGCCGTGCTGGAAGTGTGCTGGCTGCTTTGGCTATATCCTGAGAGATTCGAGGCGCTACTCGACCATCGGTTGCTTCCCACGCCGCGGTCGCTTCGTGAGTCGTGTGTTGTCCCAAGGACCAAAATGTTCGGCATCTGTGGGCTGGCTTCGGGGGAGATAGGCGTGTCCTCAAACTCGGTGACGGGTGTCTCGGGGACAATTGGTCGCTGCCGCGGCCGATCGGTACTTGTCAAGCTGTGAAGGCTTTCACGTTTGGAGTGGATAGATGTGCGGCTTCCTGCATTGGAGCGGGCAGCCTCAGCTTGGTGGTGATTGACCGAGATGGTTGGCATTCCATAGCCACCGGAGAAAAAGTTGACGTGGCTCGGTCGGGGAGTGCCCCTATCTGGGCGGACCTGGGTCCAACCTTCTCGGAATATGTCGCATAGCTCCCAGCACGCCTGAACTGCCGAACCAAGGAGTTCCTCGTCAGGCGCCTTGCCGTCACGTCGATTTTGCCGCAAGCTGAAGAGCATCTCGGCTAGTGACCAGCAAGCACGTAATAGGGAATCCGTCTCCTCTGCAAGGTCGCTGCGCTGTTTCATGAGTCGGTGACATAATGTAATATAAAAATCCAATGTTCGCTCCCTGAAGGCTTCTGGAAGGTTCCTGTTGTCTTGTGCGCTGTATAGACTATCGAGGCATGTTAGGTGTGTAACACAGAGAGTGAGGAAGGGAGCCATACTGGTTGTTGAGTTCGAAGCTCACCCTCAGGATGGAGTCGGCAACATCATCCCTCTTTTGGCGCACATCGAATAATGCTTGACAAAAGTCGCGACAGAGATCCAGGTTCGTTCGAACGTTGAAGGAATCGGAAACATCGTCTCTGCTCTGGTAGAGTCGCTTACAGAGCTTCCAACAGCTCTTCCATGCCTTTTCGTGGGCGTCTGGGGTTCCAGAGCTGTTGAACACTCGCTCCCGATGGTGCGAGCTCAGGTTTGCAAGGGTGTTGCAAAGGGTCCAGCACTCTTCGAGGGCGGTCCTGAGGGCTCCGACCTCGGTCTCCTCAGCTCTCAACACCTGGCTTCCATAGTCATCCTCGTACTCTTCGTCGCCATCCGTCTCCGGTATCACTGAAATGTCATGTTAGTCCAATGCCCCTGACTAGAAAACGAGCGAAGTAGACCAGAGTGTGACAACAAAAACAGTCTCTTACACTCTAGGCTTGTTGCCGAGCTCGATCGCAGTTTAGACGGATCGTTCGCGATGACATCCTCAAGCTTCTGCGCCTGTGGTGTCTGCGCATCTATCCCATAGGCGACTGGCTTGACCTTTGTGTTGACCATCGGTGGAGCGTGGTGGCCAGGAGGAGTTTTGACCTTCAAGTGATTAGCGGCGCTCGCTCAAACCATGGGCATCAACTTACGACTGTCGAGGATTCACTCGGGGGGCTGGAGGTCCCCTCCGCACTGACAGAATTGGACAGGCTTGATCTCGAGTGGGTGTCACTTGCTCTCTGGCGCTCTGTTAGCTCATGGCCGTTCGATGTTTCGATAACTCGTACCCAGCTCTGGAAGCTCTGCGGCGCATGGATCACCGACACGACCTCCTCGCTCACAGACTTTCGAATTGAGTCTGGCAAGTTCGTTCGCAGCATCATCAGCTGAAGAGGGGTCAGCAATGGAACAAATGACTGCATGCAAAATGGCCGGAACGAACCGAGTGGTGTCCATTTGCTCGTTCCTCCTCCGCATGTTCGGACCCTAATTCGTCTTCGATCTCTGTGGCGTCGGTTCCGTTCGATGTTACGGGCGATGGACCAACGATATCACTGCTTGGGCTCATAAGGTGGGCGGAGCTTGGCCTGATAAATGAGTTCGGACGAAGCGATTGAGGGTCGGTCCCTGCTGATGAACTGCAAAACCGAAGTTAATGGATAGGTCCGAGTATGGGGGGTAAGAATATATCATACGCCATGTACTGTGAGGCGAGCGAGGGAGACTCCGGGCCGGAGGAGAGGGACATCTCGGCGTGGGCGGAAAATGTAGAGCTGATGCTTCCGGTCGACGACCTCAAGGGCGCTTCGAGGGCCATGGCGCTCACCCCCAACAGGCACCGTCAGAATCCAGGCAAGGGAGCGAGAGCCTGAGCCGTTCGTTAGGATCAGGATCAGGATTTAACGCAGCAGGATGTAGCTTGAGCCACAGCTTTGGGCGGCGACACCACTTGAGGTATATCGAACAGTCGAAACGGAGGGACCGTTGGATGGCTCGCAAACAAGATCGCACAACCGGGAGCCTATAGCAGCCGAGATCTCACGGAGACGCGACCCGGGGACAGGTGTCGGCAGGTGATGATAAGACGGTGGGCGCGTAGCCTCAAGAAGGGTGCAGCTCTGTCGCCAGCAACGTTCGAACAAGTTCGGGCCCGGGCCAGGCACTTGGGGGGCAGTAGGAGCGGGTCGCGTTTGTAGACGGCCAAAGGAGCAAGCAAGCCCCGAGGGATGAAGCGGCGGCGATGGAAACAGGTCAGGGCCCAGTGTGCGTCGGCCGTGGGGATCGGCCGGTCGAAATGTTTCTTTCGTCGGTCGTGCTGGGGCTGGACTGGTGCTGGGGCTGCACGATAGATCGCCTGTCGGTGCGGACCTCGAGCAGATGTCGGACCGCGATAGGGACTTCTGGGCGCGGGCGCGGGAACCGACGAGTCTGCGTGTCTGCGCGCGCGGAGCAGAAAGAACAAAAAGTCGGAGCAGCAGCAGCAGACGTGCAGCCAAAACGGCGGGTATCAACAAGCTGTGTCTGGCTGGCGCGATTTGCGACGACGTGGTTTGTCGGCGAGGAGCCCAGCGGTGGGAGGTGGACGATGGTGATTTGGCGACAGCTCGAGGGAGAGCCCCAGCTTGTGTCTCTCCTCCAAGGGTGGGCGCTGGCGCACTGGCTCGCTGGTGCACTGTGCTGGCAGAGGGGGAAAGCGGAGGAGCGCGCCGCCCCTGCGCTTAAGATTGAAGGCAGCCAAACGGAAAGGTGGATGGGGGTCCACCAAGTGTCTGGGGTTGGGGTGGTGGCTGCGGGTCGCACTCACGGGAAGCCAAGACATCCATGGATCCCATGGATGACGCCCCAAAACGGAGAGGGCCACACCCTCTTCATCGCAAGCTCTCGCAAGCAAGGTGGAAACATCGGCGGCCCGGCTGCGTAACAACACGCCAGCGGCGACGATTCGGCGACCTGCCAATTGCGAATCCTTCGTCTGAAAGACAATGATTGTGCTGCGGCGAGGGATTACGGTCGCGCGGCGGTTGTGCTTTTCTGAACTCCTTCCTGCCTGCTGCTACTTCAATGAGGGGCTGACCAGGAAGAGCGGCCTCTCCGGGGTGCTATCACAACGGGCTGCAAAGAAAGAAAAAATTGCAAGCCTAGCAGCGCCGCTCGCTTCAAGCTCCAACCCTCCCTTCTGCCCGGCTGTCGACCTCGACACTGTGCAAACTTTTGACCTACCTCATCTTCGTTCGCAGCCAACAGGTCCAGTTCTACTGCGTGATCCCCGCCTTAGCGGCGGGGCCAGACCAACAACGATAGGGCTCTCACCAAGCTGGAGGTTGGAGACAGACGCGCAAGACGTCGCTTGTCCTGCCCTACGGCGACGGATACACAGAGCCTTGTTGCAGGCTGCATCTGCGAGTCTTTCGCACTCCCACCCACCCACCAAATCACGCCTGCATCTGGCCAGTGGAAAAGCAGGGAGAAGGCCTGCGGATGCCGATGGGCTGCATGCGATGACTAGGGCCCGGCGCTTAAGGCCCAACGGAGGTGTGGTGCTCGCCGTGCCGACAACTGAGCAGCAACTGCTCGCGGAAGCCAAGGAGGGGGTCACGACGTCGAGTGCCTCATCGACGTCCAATGGGATTGCGCCTCCGGATGAGCACCAGCAAAGACCTTCTCCGCCCGCTCCCAGCATGCTGGAGAGACTTAGCGCAACCAATAACTTGTCACACGCTTTCCAGCACGGACGGCTCACCTGCCGACTGCTTCGGTCGTCGTGAACGGCTGGCCCCGTTAATGACAGGAGTTTGGATGGCCCCCAAAGTTCATTCTCGCCAGGACTTGGCTGCGTAAGGCGGCGTAGACAAGAACTCCGTCTGGCAGATTCATTGCGAGCGGGAGCTGCAGGATCAGTTGGACTCTGTGCAATCTGGCTGAGCAGGCCAGGCCGGCGCCGACAGATGCTGGTTGATTTCCTGGACCAATTGCCAGAGACATCTCAATCTCTCGAGACAACTCAAGCACATGGAGCACAGTGCCAGAAAAGAAACAAGCCGCAGTTCTTGCTGTCTGCACAGTACGGCGGGCGGTCGCGTAGCCGTCAATGCAACATTCAGTGCCGCGTTCAACCCAGCGATCTGGTCCCGCGTTTCTTCTTTTGTTTCTGAGACGGGTCGCATCCGCGTGGCCCGCTGGCGGTTGGCTCAATCCTAAATCCTTATCCCTCTGGATCCCGGTCTGTACGCAAGCATTCAGAACCGGTACCACTCAGGGGAACGGGAAGGTTGAGGATGGTCGTGAAGGAGGAAAGTGTGATATCACCAAGAAGGGGCACAGAGATGATTTCCCTGGAGGTTGAACCGCAAGGGGTGGGTCATCAGTCCGCATCCTTGTCGAGCACCCCGGTAGCGAAGCGGGGGGGCTGGCAGGGCGCTGAACACCTCTTTCCAACAGGCGCGCACTCCTCAGAAACGAGACGCTCTTGTGCAACGACGGCTAACGACGATGCAAAATAACCGCGCTCTGGATGTTGTACCCATATATCTGGAAATAAGCTCTCGCAAGCAACGTAAATTGGATCTATTCTGGAGAAGAAACATATCTTGCGGAGAAACATTGTTTCCTGACCAGCAGTTCGACCATCCCGCCTTTGGATTTCCAACACGGGCCCTCTTCGCCCTGGCCCCTGGCCCTGGGCCACTAGTCAAATCCCAAATCCTCGACAACCACGCTACAGAACCGCTTGGGACCGTGGGTTAACCGCGAGCCAAGAAGAGTGCTTGTCGACAGTGCGCTGAGCGACTCGACCCAAACCTACCTCTCCGTCCGTACATACATACAAAAAGAAATCTCCATGTGCAGGAGAGCGGAGACGTGCGGAGTTTTCTTCTCTCTTTTCACGCTCGTTGGGCAGGCGGACGTCGAAGCGGGCGAATGGCTGGCCCAGTGAATAGCGAACTCGACCGACTGCATGCACCTCCCTGGCGATGTGGTCAATCATGTGTCGAGAGCGGGATGGCTGGGCCAGTGGCTGATTTGTCAACTCTGTTGGTTTGGACGTTTTCCGCTGGCGTCTGGGCGCGTCCAACAGAATGGGCCGGTGCCACAGCAATGGTACGCTATTGATTGGGTGGTTTGATGCCGTGACAAGCCTCACCGCTTCGAGTCCTTTAACCCACTCCTGGACGCTGCTGTGCAGTGTGATGCTTGGCATGTGAGGAAGAGGAGAAGGGTGCCCTCGCAGGCCGAGCAACCCTGGTAAAGTCAAATTTCGTGAGCTCGGATGAAGCAAACATGGCCTCGCCTCTGCAAGGACGTTGGATGCGGCCACAAAGCGCGCCTAATGTTTGACGCGCGATGCAGGGCGCAAGACCAACATCAGTATAGTGGAGCGAGGCAATTTTCGAGAGGAGTATGCCATGTTGTCACTTCCATGCCGTTGTTGGCACTACCAGTAATCCGTACAGTAGCCTTAACGTCAATAGAGGCATGATCGGAGCTAACGGCGACTATCTTGCCAACGACGAATATCCGCTCACCGTTGGACCCAGACCAAAAAAACCCGCGCATCCGATCTCCTTGGTCTTCCACAAGCCGTGGTAACCCCGGTGGCGCCAGAATTCCTTCCGAAAACGAAGTCGATTGGGATTCTAGGGGGCCACTACTGTGCGGCTAGGTACTTCTGTGTGTCAACGTCGGGTGAGATGGGGAGAGATTCCTTTACGCCATTCACATGACTGTATGTGAGAGCAAGCTGCGGGAAATATGAAGTGACTTGTCGGCTGCATCGGGGTCTGGTTTGCTGTTGGCTACCCAACAAGGCCCAGAGCGTAACCCCAACCTGCGAATTCAGGATGAACCGCCGCTTCGCCGCTCCGCCCGCCGGTGGCCTGTCGGCCGTCCGGGCGTGTGCAATATTCCTCTCCCTATAAACCTTGACGCCTCTTGTCAACCAAATCATGACGGCAAATCCGTCAAGCAAACGTGAAGTCTCCCAGAATCATCAATCATCGGATGCCCCCCTGCCCGTAACGCCTATCGATGCAAAAGTTTTACAGGGTATTGCCTAGACACCGCCAGCTCGTTGTTTGTTCTGCATGTCGATCTTCTTGGTGTTGCGGCCATCGGGGGTGTACCTGGAGGAGAGTCAGCAGGAGCAGTGGTGGCGCGGGTTTCTATTCGGTGAGGGCCCTTACTTGAGGAGCTTCTCGATGAGGTCGACGTGGGTCAATATCATGCGACGGCAGCAGTACCGCTTGCAGCCAAGCTGGTCGAGAGCGTCACTGTAGAGTTTCTGTTAGATTACCCATGTCGTTTTCCTCCTGAAGAGTTCCTGCGGGATGCTGAGGGCGAAACATACCCCTCCATAACGCCTTGCTCTTCGACCATCCTGATATACCTCTCCCAGAGGTCGGCGGTCACCTTGAATGTGTCAGCGGGGGTTTTCCATCGCGATCAACGCGCGGAACTGTGCGCGCATACCTTGCCGCAGGAGAAGCAGCGAATAGGAATAATCATCGTAGTGGTGTTCGGTATACGATGTTACTTCAACTGTCGAGTGTGTCACACCGGAGGGCGTCGTGCTCGATCGTGGGCGGGCAACGGATGCGGTCGTGGAAGTTCGCAAAGTTTCTTTGATCTTTGCGACTCGGCTGGAGGCGTTCATGAATTGCCCCAAATTCTTTGCCTCAGGCACGACACCCGATTGGCTGTGTGCTTATCGCGATAACAGGGGTGCCCCACTGTAACTTTTTTGTATGTCTCCAAAATTTCTTCGAGGGTCTCCCAAAAGGCCCCAGCAGAACTTCTGGAAGAGCTGCGAACTATTTTTGGTCGCGGAGTGCTGCTCTCCCCTCCTTCTGTTGCTGTCGCTGAAGATGAGTTCCCATATTGACGCCAATGGCGAAACCGCCTCTCTAAAAAAACGGAAGAGAGAGCGGAAGGATAAGGACGAAGCCTCGCCATTGATCAAACGTCAACGGTCCAAGTCAAAGTCGAAGCAAGACGTCAATGGCGTATTTCAGGAAGAAGGCAAGGTGAACGGAACACCAACTCGATCTGGAAAGATGGCTTTGCGACCTACCGACCGCGATGTCGAATTGATGGACTCTGCAGCGGCAGGCAAAGAGTTAGCTGTGCGAAAGCCGCAGCCCCCTTGGAAACTATCGAACCCGATGGGCGGTCGAATGCTCGATATAGATCCTATATTCTCTGTTGATGAAAGGTTGGTTTGATGGCGATCTGGGGTATTGGGACGTTGCTGACCGTAGCAGGTACCTCATCCTCACCTACAACACTTCGCTTCAAGTGTACACGACCGAAGACTCTCTCCTGGTGCGGCGCATCTCCCTACCCGTGGCAAGATCGGAAGGCGGGGAATATATCATCTCCTCGGTACTCTCGAAGAGCTCGCCGGAGCATGTCTGGGTTGCATGCAGCGATGGACGAGTTTGGCACATCAATTGGACGACAGGGACCGGAGCAGATACCCCATTCGACATCGAGAAAGGCATTTTGGACATGGACGTACAGTCTATGGAGTATGGAGACGTCACGCAGGATTTGTTGCTTGTTGTCCAGACTTTTGAGCAAACGCCCGCACAACTCGTGGCATACGACGAAGAAGGGCTCTCGAAACGCGAGGGCACGCTTCTGGCCACTTTCGACGAAGGACGCCCCAGTATTCTCCGATCGGCTGGAAATGGCAAGGTTACTGTTGCTGCGTCGGGATCAACGCTGTATGTTGGCCTGTTGAGACACAAGAAGAAGGGGGCCGGTCCCGAACTGGAGTACCAGCTTTACTCGTTTGGTGTTCCCGACATCATCGCCAGCCTCGACATCCGAGCAATCCTCAGGACAACCAAGAAGGGAGCCACAGAGATTCAACGGGTCGATGTGGCCATTGGTGGAGCCCGAGGAGGAATCTGGGTCTACAGCGACATTGCCGCCAAGCTCACCGTCGATGGGCATTCCACACTGAAGGCTGCTGCCATCCAGCCCCGCAAATACCACTGGCACCGGAGAGCGGTGCACAGCGTCAAGTGGTCAGCAGATGGTAAGATACTCTCATCCTCTAGGCTTAAAGCCATTTCCTTACAACGCAATAGGCAACTACCTCATCTCCGGTGGCTACGAGCAAGTTCTGGTTCTTTGGCAGGTGGACACTAGCAGGGTCAATTTCCTGCCTCATCTTTCAGGATGCATCGAAAACATCGTCGTTTCTCCTCAGGGGTCGTCATATGCCGTTCATCTCGACGACAACTCTACCATGGTTCTCTCTACCGAGGAGATGAAGCCCACGACTTATATCTCGGGTATACAGTCGCTCATCTTTGGCGACCGGCCCTCGAAGGACGCCCTAGTGCGTCGCGTGTGGCGGCCAACAGACGAAATCTCACAGCCGTTGGTGACAGCCGTCAACCCTCTCAACCCATCGCAGATGTTTCTGGGCGTAGGGAACGGGCAGCAGGCCACAGTCGGTGGAGGGGGTCCTTCAATGCCGCAACTTCAGGTCTTCGATACCGCCTCTTTCAGGGGCGTCACAAAACACGTTCTCGCACGTACAAACCCCACCGACGCCAACATCACCAGCCAGGGTGCTCCGATTGTAGAACCCACTGTGACGAAACTGGCATTCTCTGGAGATGGAAAATGGCTTGCATCTGTTGATGAGTGGCAACCACCCAGAGCAGATACCGAGGTGTTCACCACCGGGAGCAAGACAGCCGACGAAGCGCGCCTAGAGAGGCGGGAGATCTATCTCAAGTTCTGGGAAGTCAGTGCGGATGGAAACGCAGTCGAGCTCATCACTCGCATTGAGGAGGCGCACCACACGGACCGACAGGAGACGATATTCGATCTGGCCAGCGACCCTACTTCTCCTCGGTTTGCCACGATTGGGGCAGATGGAGTTGTACGGACCTGGACCTCCAAACTTCGCAAGAGAGATGGGCTAGCAGCAATCGGGCAAGATGGGCAGCAGCTGAGAGCTTGGACGTGCTCTCAGACTATATCCCTGCCGGTTTCCGAACAGCAGGATCTCTCCATTCCTATACCAGCGAGACCAGCACGCAGCGGAGCACTCGCCTTCTCTGAGGATGGGTCGACCCTCTTCGCCGCATTTGGTGAGCCATCTGAAGCAGTTGTCGTAGCCATCGACACCGAGACAGGAGCGATCCGAGACACCATCTACGGGATGTTCAGGGGGGATGTACGAAGCATCAAGTCCCTTGGATCTTGCCTTATCATGCTCTCAGAAGACCTCACTGTCTACGATGTCGTCTCGGACGAGCTCCTGTACAGCTTCAGCCTCAAAGAAACCTCCCCCTCGGCGAAGCACCTTGCGCAGCTTGCCGTCAACTACGAATCTCGATCTTTCGCTGTTGCTGCCCCCATCCCAGACACCGGCATGAAGACGATGAAGAAGGGCACAAAGTCGGAGCTCTTGGTGTTCTCCATCGAGGACCCCGAGCCACAGCTCGTGCAGAGATTCTCGAATTTGATCACCTCCGTCTTCCCCGCCGTCTCCTCGTCTGGATTCGTTGTCGTGGACTCTGCAGCTCAGCTTTGGTCTGTCGCTGAGGGCGCTGAGCAAGCCCCGATGCTCCGATCGCTGGCCGAGCTTGGTGTTGTCAGCATGGAAGAAGACAAGCAACCCGGGGCCATGGATCTTGCACTGGGGGATGCGGACGTCAGTGATGACGAGATGCAGGACGGAGACCAAGATGTGGATATGGACGCGGATGATGACTACGATGTCCACCAGGCCGTCGTTGCCCCACAGCGGCTGGCGGAGATCTTCAACACGGCACCATCTTTCGCCATGCCCCCAATCGAGGACATTTTCTATCAGGTCGCTGGGCTATATGCGCCGAAACCTGTCAGGTCATGAGCGTGGCGTTGTATTGGCATTTAATCATAGCTGGGTTTGGGAAAAGGGCGGAGTTTGTCAAGCATTGCAAAACGGCGGTTTGCCGAGTAAATACGATACCAGTTACAAAGTTGTGGATAGCATGCACGCCGTTGAGTACTGCCCGCCGTGCTGGGAACACCGATCGACTGAGGGCTGTTCCGATGGGCCCATGGAGCTGAGTCCCGGGCCAGCAAATCCGGGAGGGGACAATGAATCAGGGGTCACTTGGCTTGAACTCGCGGCATCGGCCCACAACGGCCCCGCAGTTTTCGGGGTGATGCGGGGCAGGACGAGGCATCACCCGATGGAGCGATTGCGCCACTCTTGACGAATGTAAATGGTGCCCTATGTTCACTTGTTCGACTGAGACTCATACTCAGTTGCTGTATATGCTCCATATCCTTCAGCTGGACTTATAAAAGCCACCTTGGCGCAGCTGCAGACACACCTTACCTACAGACCTAAAATCACGTCACGCCCTATGCATGACAAGGCAAGAGCCTCCCGTGCCCGTACCTGTCTAAGTCAACTCGACACATCTCAACACCCACACTCTCATTCACCTCACTCCTCGGAACACACGAGCAACAATGTCGTTCACGTCGATTCCCATCCTCGACTTCTCACAGGCCAATGATCCGGCCACCAAACCTCAGTTCCTCGCTGAGCTGCGGCATGCCTTGATGGAGGTCGGCTTCTTGTACCTCAAGAACGTAGGGATATCCAACGAGGACTTCCAGCGTGTGATTGATGAGGGCAAGGCCTTTTTTGATATCCCCGAGGAAGAGAAGTATGCCCCTTTTGTATCTCACCACCATCCTTTCAAAGTCGAGATGCTAATTATGTCTCAGACTCAAAATCGAAATGAAAAACGCCCCCTCCTTCCTAGGTTACTCCCGCCTCTCCGCCGAAGTCACCGCCGGCGCCGTCGACCACCGCGAGCAAATCGACCTCTCCACCGAACACCCGCTCCCACCGCCCGGCTCACCGCTCCACCACAATCTCGTCGCCCCCAACCAGTGGCCCTCCCCCTCCATCCTGCCTAACTTCCGAGACGTCTTCACATCCTACATGAAGCGCATGGGCGCCATCTCCCTCCAATTCACCAGCCTCATCGCCGAAGCCATCGAACTCCCCGCGGACGCCTTCGACAAGTACTTCGACGAAGACCAGCAGCACAAGCTGAAAATCGTAAAGTACCCGGACGTCAGCGAGCTTGGCGCAGGCGGGAAGGACGGAAACCAGGGGGTAGGTCCGCACAAGGACTCCATGCTGACGAGCTACCTCCTGCAAGCGTCGCATCATCGCGGGTTGCAGGTGCAGAACATCCACGGCACGTGGGTCGACTGTCCCCCGATCGAGGGGACTTTGGTAGTTGCTATCGGACAGGCGCTGGAGGCGCTTACGCAGGGTGTCTGCGCGAGCACGACGCATAGGGTTCTCTCGCCTGAGGCGGGGCAGGGCGCGCGGTTTAGCATTCCGTTCTTTCAGGGGGTTAAAAGGGATACGGAGTTTGAGGAGCTGGAGAGGGTTGGGGTGGGGAGGGTTCCGGAGCATGTGCGGCAGCAGAGGAGGGAGATTTTTGAGAGGTATGGGCATCGGATGGATGAGTGTGAGTTTACGTTTCGGCAAGGGGGGGCTAGTAAGACGTTGGGGGAGGCGACGTTTAGGAATCGGGTGAAGAGTCATCCTGATGGTGAGTTTCTGGAAAGAGTCTTGTGTGTTGGGGAGGGTTAGCTGACTGACGTTTGACACAGTGGGCGAGAGGTGGTATCCGGAGGTGCTGGCGAGCGTGAGGGAGGAACAGGCGAGGGCGCTAGAGAGGAAGAATGGGGGTGGTGGTGCCGGGATAACAGTTGCGAGTATTCCAGCTGCGCAGACGGTCGAGGCACACTGATGGCCATTGATATCGAGGAGCGAGCGTTGAGTTGTGATGATGCATTGCGTCTGCCCTATTTGCCCTGTTGTTATTCCTCGACGGCACCGGTGTTCTGCATTTGTTTTAGGTATTGTTTTTATTTTGCTTGTGATGATGTTGGCCCAAATCAAAATCTCTGTTACGTTACGCCTTCCGCTGATGCTCACCAAGTAAATCACTGTGAATATCCCTGGTGCCCAATGTCTTGCCCTACCTGTCCTGCCCTGTCATTCCGCCCTTGCTGTCTGTCCGTCTGTCAAAACTCCTGGTCATAAGAGCCTTCGTGGAAGTAGGGGATTCCCTGCGTCTCCGTTCCGTTCTCGAGCCCCTTTGCTTATTTCGCTGCGGCGGCGGCCTGGAAGCCGGGGAAGCACTGAACCAGTGTCTTATTGTGCTTATTTACGGCGTGCTCGGTCAGACTAGACACCAATTAGTTGTAGTCCACAGCAGGATTGTCGGAGAATAGATGGACGTACGCATTCTCGCGGGTTGTCGAGAGGAAGGTCGCCTTGCAGGTGTCGCACTGGATGTTCATCGCCTTGGCGTTCACCTTGAGCTGGGACTTGGCCGCGCCGCCGCCATTCTTCGCGTTGCGCTCGCGCTTCTGCGCAGCCTTGGCTCCCTGTGAGACAAGCGGTTAGTCGAGTCCTGTGGCGGCGGTCTCCCGATTATGGGGGGTTCGGGAGCCGAGAGAGTTGAGGGAGGGGTGGAAGACTTACGTTTCCGCCACCCATTTTGATAGAGGTAGGATATGTGTTGAGTTGCGAGGTGCTGGTGGTAATTGATGCGACAGAGTAGGAGCTGATGTGCGTGGGTGGTGCGAATGGCCTCACGTTGATCGTCGCGGGGGTTTGACTTTTTCTCGACTTCCGAGGGTGGGGCTTTGCTTAGCCACCCTCCCGTTGACAGGGGTCGGGAGGTGCAGGGATCTGTCGACGGGCTGAGAGCGAAGTCACTCTCCACTGTGCGACGACAGTTGGATTTCAGAACAGGAAGGGTTGCAGCTGACGAAAGTGGGAAAATGGCTGCTAAATACCTTAATTTGTCAAATTTCTAAAGTTAACACTGGGAAGGGACTTAGAGCATGTCTTTCAGTCTTCAGGCAATTGTAAGAGGATTCTGTGGGCGTTTGCTGTTGACGTGACAGTAAGAAGGCATATTGACACTGGCCTGAGTGACCTTGCCTGGCTGCCTGTGATCTTCAACGCGTCCTCAGTGACATCAACCGCGTCTTGGACATTGGGACAGCGCCATCACCGTCAACAGCGCGAGAACCAGCTCAGGATCTGTGTGCAGATCCACAATCTCATACATCGATCAATTGCTTTGATTCGGGCTGCAGCGAAATTTGGACTTCGTCACAATTTTCTATCTCTCGCAGAGCTGTGAATTCACCTCAATCGATCAACACCTCCATCTCATCAGACACTGCGAGGTTTCCGAGAAGCTTCACAATGAGCAGCCCATCAATCCCCTCAGCGGACAAGATATCCGCCGAGGAGTTCGCCGAATACCTCGAAAGATACCCATCATGCGTCGAGGCCATCTCAGCCTCCAAAAGCAGTATGAACTTCACACCCCCAAGTACCTGCATCTTCACACACAGTCTGACATCCCAAAACAGCCAAACCAGGCCAGAAAACCCTCTCCGAACTCGACCAATACCGCTACGTCGAAGCCATTGACAGATTCACCCCCCAAAACTCAGACCCCATGACTCTTGACGAAGTGCAACTCCTCGTCGAATGGAAACTGTCCGTCCCTCCTCCTCCCATCACGACACTATCTCACAGAGCTAACCACCTCCAGCCGCCACGGCACCTTCCGCCCAACCCTCATGAAACTAGTCACCTCCAACGACCCCTCCACCGTCCAATCCACCATCGCAAAAGCCATCACCACCTACCGCTCTTCGTCAGATATCTCCGCGGCCTTGACCATCCTAACCAAACTCAAAGGCATCGGGCCCGCTACAGCCTCTCTCCTCCTCGCCGTCCACGACGCCGACAAGGTAATCTTCTTCGCTGATGAAGCCTTCTACTGGTTGTGTCTAGGCGGTGTGAAAGGGGCGATTAAATATAATGCTAAGGAGTACGCGGCGTTGAATGAGAAGGCGAGGGGTCTTCGTAAGAGGCTTGGTGTGAAGGCGGTGGATATCGAAAGGGTGGCGTATGTGTTGATGAAGGAGGGGACGGGGAGTGGGGGTGCGGCGAAGAGTGGGGGAGAGAAGGTGAAGGCTGAGAAGAAGGTACCGGTCAAGGTCGAGAAGAAGGCTCCAGTAAAGGGGAGCGAAGAGAAGAAGGTCAGAGATGAAGTGAAAGGGTCGACGAAGGTTGAGAGCAAGGCGGCAGTGAAGGGGCAGGCAAAGAGGAAAGCCGCGGACGAGAGTAGCGATGGCAAAGGCAAAGCGCTTCCGGCCCGACGGTCGAAACGGGGGAAGCAATCCTGAGCGTCAGTTCTGAAGCTCTAGCTAGAGTAGATAAGACAGAGTGGTTGTGGGAGGTTACAATATAGATTGGCGAAGTGATGGGCGTTTGGAAAGGAGGGGAACCTCCACTGGGAAGCACCCGGAATACAATGAAGACGTTGCTACGGGATACCTACTGGTCAGTTGAGGATCCGGCAGTATATCTACCTGATCAACTCATCCCAAATCACCCAACAGCAGTAGCAGGTTCGCCTATAGTGCAGTTGGTTAGGCGGGGACCTCTGCGGCTCTTCTGGTGGATCTATACGGTTGCCTTAATTGACGATGAGTAGCCGCCCTCCTCTTTTTTTGGCCTGCCAGTTCGATTCCCGCCGCTTTTCTTTTTTTTTTCTCTCTTCTTGCTCGCCCTCCTCCCACCCGATCTCTTGGGTCCACCGACGAGGCACGGGGGTGACCTTTTTCTTCTCACCAGTTCAACGCGCTTTGATATTCGACCGACAACTTAGAGAACAACAGTTCCTTATTTCCTAGCAGAGACACCGTCTCGGCTATCCTAACATACATATCCACTCAATCGAGACCATAATTCGCATGCTCCCTCTTGCCAACTTTCATTCAGCCACCCCTCTCTCCATCTTCACGTCCGCAAACCTCAGTCCCAAACCAATCCTGGTGACGACACGATCCGTCTCTGCTGCACACCATCCACCTTTGATTCAGTTCCAGATGCCTGGGCTTTGGGGGTTCCGTCAACGAGCTCCGGTAGAAGGACGCCATCCTATTTATCCTTCTTGGGAAGACCGTCCTCCTGAGTCTGGGCGTACTTTTCAGTCAAGTCGTCGTACTCGCGGTGAAGGCCAGCGGCTTGCTTCTTCAGGTTCTCGAGGTCCTGGTCCTTGCGTGCCAACTCGCGCTTCAAGCGTGCGATCTCGCCCGGCTCACCCGCAACAGCGAGCTTCTCAGCCTCCTTTGTGTTCTTATCGGTACCCTCGTACTGCTTAACCTTCTCCTCGAGCCGGAGGGTTTCGAGGATCATAATGTATGTGCGGTTGAGGATCAGCGACAAAAAGAGGGTGAAGCCGCAGAGGTACATGTTGCGCTGCGAGTAGAACTTGCGTGCCTGAACCTCAAGTCGCTCATGGCCCAACACAGCGGCTTTGCTGGTGAAGATGTTAGCATTGCCGTCAAGACGAGCTGATATCCATAGCCACTAGGTGAACCTACCCCGACCCGCCGTTATTCTCCGTAGCAATAGCTAGCTCCTGTTGGACTCGGTACACGCGGTTGACGCTGTCGATAAAGAGAATCAGGATGAAGATAAACGTGATCTTCAGGCCGTGTTGCGCTTTTGCTACGAGGGGGTTCTCCGAGATGAAGCTAGTCGCACAAAGTCAGCGGTCGATCCGCAGCGGCGCTACGAGCACAATCAGGGGGGAAGGACGTACGTGAAAAGCTTTCGGCGGACGGTGAACGGAAGGGGGACAATGAGGGCCATGAATAGGACCATCTCTGCTACTAAGAGCATAAACACCTAGATGCCGACAGTACGTTAGCTTTGTTCAAGTGCATGTCGGGAGCTCTCCAGGAGCTGAACTGGAGTTGAACTGGAGCTGGAAGGGCCTCTATAGCGGCGTACCAAAGTGTAGTAGAGCGTCATCTTTGCGGCTCTTGTTTGTTTCTGTCGACTAAACACAGTTATTCGTGTCGAAGCTGTGTAGATAGACGATGCGTGGCTTAAAAAGACGACAGGGTGCTGCGGTCGATGAAAGCTCTCGTCAAGGTGTGACGTGTTTGGCTGCAAGCAGAGTGGGCTGTTGGCGGCCTCGACAAGGCCAAGTCAACAACGTCATTGTGTGGTCCGTGCATGAACGGGCAAGCTGTTCTCATTGCGGGGCCCGAAGCTGGCGAGCGTTCACATGCAACGAATACAATCCAATGCTGGTTTGTTTGTTAGCGCGGAACGGTCTAGGCGTCAATGATCTTTCCTTTCTCAACGCCCAAATTTTGGAAAATCGTCGGAGAAAATGCATCAGTCAGACTCTACTTATCATAATTGCTCTTATACACTTCTTTTCTGTTTCGAAATACCTTTTCTGGAGGAGACACTGTGGTTTTTCTGTTTTGCGATGATGACCCCTGTCCAAAGTTCCGCGCTAACAAACAAACCAGCATTGGATTGTATGTCTACCCTAACCCTGCGCCAACCACCACATTCTTCAGAGGCCTCGCCATGTGTTCGAGGCTGAATCAATCCATGTCAATGACGGGATGGCATCTTGCTCAGTTCAGGCTCGCGATACCAAAAAGGAAGGCATGAGCAGACTTTCGTATGGGGAGAGTGGGTTTTCGTATACCTCCATTCTAATTTAATGTGTCGTCCTGTACGGAGTACTTGGCGAGAACTCAATGGGATGCGGCACCAACCGATGTGGAGGTGTGAAAAAGCTTACGTAGGGAGCTCCCGTCATCACTCACCTCTGCAACAACCTTCAGGACAGAAAACGGTGTAACTGAGGACTTCATATGAGAAGCGTCCTCAATCGCCCTCTTCTTTCCGAGCGACACCTCAGGTTATGATACCCGACCACCTTTCAAAAGTCTGAGCCTCCCCCTTTTCCCCGATCCTACGCGTACTTGCAGTAAAGGTGGGTGATCCCGAACCAAGACAACCCCGAATGCGGCTGAAGGGCGGGCACTATTTCCGCCGCAACAGCTGAAGACAACAAGCCATTGGCCTTGGTTACCCTCCAAGTCCAGACGCAGTCATCGGGGGCATCGGAGCGGGCATCGACGCGATTGGCCTCATGTTTCTGAACGTCCGCAGCCGCTGGGAGCGCATCCCAATGGCACGTTTCCCGGATGATTTTGGTAACCACCGCCGAAGGAATTCCTTCAGCGCCATGGCCATCCGACTCCGCCTTCTTGCATGGACGACACCAGGCAGCTGGGGCTGCAACTTGCAAAGCCCGCAGCAGCCCGCGAGCTTTCACGTTGCCGCACTTCCAGCCCTGCGAGAAAAAAGGTTTGCCCATCACCATGCCATGCATTGCATGCCTCAACTTCCCATTCGCCCCTCCGATGCGAACTGCGCCGGAGAGGCTGACCGGCCGCCGTTTTCTTGCAGCTCGAACGCGGGGAAAGAAAAGAATAAGAGAGCAGAGCACCTCGAGAGGTCCTCGGAAATCAATGTGTTTGAATCTGCGACAGCCGTGTCTCTCCCCACTTCCCAGTCTTGAACTTCGTTTGTGTGTTGGTATTCTCGGATCACATCCATTCCAGGACACCCCAGCTAAGAAGCTTCTCGACAAACCAAACATTTTCCCTACCTACCTAACCTCCAAGAACCAAACCAGCCCTCATCTTCTTCCTCCCTTCTCTCAATCAGTAACAGCAAAAACCCCTCTCTCCATGACTGACTGAGCAACGACTGCGAAGACCCCCAGCCGCGCACTAGCAGGTGGCTGCCCCTGCCTTCCCCAGGCTCACTCACCTTTTTCGGATCATCGGCTCACTCACAACCCACCCCGGCCGGGCGATCCGCCCAATACCTAACACCTCGTATTTGCCCATCACGAAGGAAGGAACCGACCCAGAAGGAAGGAAAACACAGCCTTACGAAAAAGGGAAAACGAGACCACCAAACTGCTTGACAACCTGCGCTCTTTAAACCCACCTTCTCCCACCACTGCGACCTCGACGTCCCTCCATCTCGCCCCGCCAAGCAATTTCGTCGCAACTTGCGCCAACCTAATCGCATCCCGTCGCCTCACCTCGAATTTTCCGAGCGCAACGCAACGCAATCCTCACTCCCTCCACATCCCGAACGCCATGCGAACCAACATCCCAAACCTAGTCCTCCCATCGCTCTTGGCGGCCCTCATACTTGGCAGCCTTGTGACATCCACTCCCATCCTCTGTTCAGATGTACGTGCGCATTACTTTTCCGCCTTCAACCCCGCCCTAACAACTTTGCTAACACTTTGTTTTTGTGACAATAGCTCAAACGAGACGCAATTTTGAAAGGGGATCTCCCCAAAGAGGCATGCTGCAGTTATGGCCGGTGTCAAGGGGATGTCGTTGTTGCGATGTTATGAGAGCGGTCACCAAAGAAAAAGGAACGAAAAAGAAAACGGTCGCAGTGGAACTTGGGCGATGACGAGGACGACGAAAGTGTAAAAACCACTGGCAGTCCACGATGACGAGGCCACGGGAAGGACTGCGACTGCAACAGCGACGACGACAGCAACACTCCTCTTCACGACGATGGAACACTTCCATCGAATAGCGTCAGTCGTCATCTGATTGGTGGGAAAATCGAGACGCGCATCAAAACCTCACTTGCATTTCACCGGCGCAACAAATGGAAGGGAAGGGAAGGGAAGGGAAGGGAAGGAAGGAGGGGGGATTCATGTCTTTTTGTCGGATGTATGGATGGATGTAAGGCGTTGGTTTCACCTATGGTGTTTTTGCATTTTCGGGGAAAACTTGCGAGAAGGACTTCGACGAGATGTTAATGTTATACAGTCTTGATATATACGGATGGGACATCCACCACGAGCGAATCAAAGGCCAAAAGGAGACATGGGAAGGGCATACCAGAAGGCGGCGAAGGTGTTTATATATGGTGTCTCTCACAGAGAGACATGTGGGTTTCTATATATCTGACGGGCCATGGGCGGAGATATGTTGGAACAAGACGGAAAATAGCGTCGGCTCGTCGCGGGCTTCCGCTCGTCCATCAGCGTTTGTAGGTCCCGGGTTTACTGATACATCCGGTCTACCGGTACGTAAATATAGCAAATGTACAGAAGGCAAGGAATGTGGAGATATATTCCGGGCAAAAGCCAAACCCCCAGGTCACGTTGACGCGGATCCGACGTCGGCATGAAGCCGAACCGGCTGATTGGCGCGGATGAGCAAATCAACGTGGAGCCCGCCTGTGGGGCCGATGGAAAAGATCCCGGAAATTCGGTCTTGTGGCGGCCGAAACCATCGGCAGGTGGTGTTGTTGCGATTTTAGTCCCCCTCAGCTCCTCAGGACATTCTGCACCATCCACCTGTCGCAAAGCTGGCTCGCTGGCTTCCACCCCACCCCACGACCCGCCGCCCCGTCTCGCGCAACGCTTTGCCCCGGTCCCCAGCGTGGGTGGATGCGATTGGGGTCGTGGGGGAAGCATGACTGACGAGCGACTCGTCGGTTGGCGCGGCTGCTCGCAGTCGGAACTACTGCGGCGTAGCAACGATGCACAGCGTCGAGGTGGACCAGTCTTTTGAGGGGAAAAGGGAACCTTTGACTTACACGGGTGGGTTCTGCAACGATGCTTTACCCCTCCAAGAAAGCAAAATGAAATGTTCTAGAACTGCATGCTGTCCCGCGCCGCCGGGAGCTACCGTGCTCGAGGGCCCTCGAACCGCCTGGGGTACCGTGTGTCAGAGGGCTTTTAGACCTTCGTGTATGGTCGGAGAAAAGCATGATAGGACGCAGGTATAAGTGACGTGTGGCTGCCCCTCCCCCTCTGACCCGGCACTCTTTGTCCAAGCTCCAAGCTCCACTCCTACCAACTCGCCCTCTTCTTGTTGCTCTGCAAATTGTCGCAATTCATCCTCACATTCCATTTCTCTCCGTTTTTCCTCCGATATTTCCAGATCAACATGGGTGCTGTCACAAACGGCGAGGTCAACGGCGTTGCGGCCGGGGCGAAGGCCACCAAGTCCAACATCGGCGTCTTCACAAACCCCAACCACGACCTCTGGATCAGCGAAGCCGAGCCCACCTTGGAGAAGGTGCTGGCGGGAGATGAGCTCAAGGAGGGACAGGTCACTGTCGCCATCAGGAGTACAGGCATCTGCGGGTAAGCCTCATCCATTTGGGATTGTCGCGTTCGCGGTATGCCCCTGTGGTCATGAGTAATAGCTTACGTTTCGGCGACAGGTCGGATGTGCACTTCTGGAAGCATGGTTGCATCGGCCCCATGATTGTCGGCGGAGACCACGTCCTGGGTCACGAGTCGGCGGGCGAGATTATCGCTGTGCACCCGAGCGTAACGAGCCTGAAGGTGGGCGACCGGGTCGCCGTGGAGCCCCAAGTTATCTGCAACGCCTGCGAGCCATGCCTGACTGGGCGATACAACGGGTGTGAAAAGGTGGACTTCCTGTCGACGCCGCCTGTGCCCGGTCTGCTGCGGCGGTACGTCAACCACCCGGCGGTTTGGTGCCACAAGATCGGGAACATGTCGTACGAGGACGGTGCCATGCTGGAGCCCCTCTCCGTGGCCCTTGCTGGTCTTCACAGAGCCAACGTCCAGCTCGGCGACCCCGTGCTGGTGTGCGGAGCGGGACCTATCGGCCTCATCACCATGCTCTGCCTCAAGGCGGCGGGCGCCTGCCCACTCGTCATCACCGATATCGACGAGGGCCGCCTGCGGTTTGCCAAGGAAATCTGCCCCGAGGTCATCACCCACAAGGTGGAGCGCATGAGCGCCGAGGATGCGGCGAAGGCCATTGTGGAAAAGTTTGGCGGCATCGAGCCCGCCATCGCCATCGAGTGCACCGGCGTGGAGAGCAGCATTGCGGCTGCCATCTGGGCTGTCAAGTTCGGTGGCAAGGTCTTCGTCGTTGGTGTCGGCAAGAACGAGATTCAGCTGCCCTTCATGAGGGCCAGCGTCCGCGAGGTCGATCTGCAGTTCCAGTACCGCTACTGCAACACGTGGCCCCGGGCCATCCGCCTGATCGAGAATGGTGTCATCGACCTCAGCAAGCTGGTCACTCACAGATTCTCGCTCGAGGATGCCCTCAAGGCGTTCGACACGGCATCAGACCCCAAGACGGGCGCCATCAAGGTGCAGATCCAGAGTCTGGAATGAGGAGCGATGGTCGCGGAGTTTGCATTGCGTTAATGTTTTTGATCTGGGGCTGGTGCTGAGGACATGAGCGTGGATTGTCTATCTGTAGATTTGCTTGCATGACTGGCATTGGGCGGCCTAGCTCGAGTCTTTGATGAGCTGGGCTGATGCGTTGGGTGGATCGGATTTGGCTGCGATAGATGGATATGGGGCGGGTGTATCATGACGGGATCTCTGGTTTGTATTTCGAACCAATTGATTGTATATCGAGAGTTTGGCGATGAATGAATGGATACCTAGCTGGCATTGTTGATTCAGTTTGCTCGTTTGCTGCGATTTCGAATTCAGTTGGAGTCTTGGGAGAGGTGCTTAGAAACAGAGGTGGAGTTGAAACTGTGTGAGGCGCTGGGGAGCTCCCGGCAGCAGCTTCCAGGAGAACCGAGCTCCGGGCCAATTGCGGCTCCTCATTGGCCAGCCCACTTTGCCGAATTCTGGGCCAACGACTTTTCGAAATCTTCCGAGCACTGACAGTTTTTTTCGATCTTCCGGACCCGTCGTCAATTGCTGCCCGCTGCGCGATATCCTCACTCCGAACCTCCCTCCCCCACGGAAGCCCTCGGCCCTCTCAGCTGTCATCACCGCAGTCGGACTACTGCCTCGCCCGCATACGGACCTGCTTCGATCGCCGCGCACGGCCAATTCAATCGCTCATCAATAAACTATCCAATCACCATGTCCTTCGCCCTGGTGTCGAGGCGATCCGGCCTCTCGGTTGGCCGCCGCATGGTCCGCTTCGAGTCGACGACAACACAGAAGGCCACCGAGGCCGCCAAGCAGGCCGCGTCCAAGGCCTCGTCGACCGCGTCTGAATACACCGCCAAGGCTTCGGAGGGGCTCTCACGCGTCTCGTCGGCTGCTGGTCCCGCTATCGCCAACGCCGCGAAGGGTGTCTCTGGTGCGCTGGGCCGCATCGGTGGCCGGACAGGGCGCTTGGTTGCCTTTGTTGAACGTATGCACCACCATCTCTATCCCCCGGCTGCTGGCAATTGCCTCGCACCGTGCTTGTTGTTCATGCACAGCATTGTTGTCGCGGCACGACGGCTTCCGATTTGGTCGGCCAGAGCGATGCTGACCCTTTCCCGATAGGCCAGGTTCCTTTCGTCATCTACTACTCCAAGGTCGGCATTGAGCTCTCCAAGATCGTCTTCAGAGGCCAAAACATGACCCCGCCGTGAGTACCATTCGGGAAGGGACTGTTATCATGCTTGTTGACTAACATTGACCCTTTCCTGCAGACCCGCTTCCACCTTCCAGACCTACTTCGCCAACCTCTGGAAGCAGGTGCAGAACCCCAGCTCCCTGCTCCAGAGCGCCCAGAAGACCGCCCCCTCGTCCGGCAACGTCCTCCAGCGTGTGCGCAACCTTAACAGGACAACCGCCATCGCTGGTGGCGTCCTCTTCGCCGAGTGCCTCGGCTTCTTCACTGTGGGCGAGATGATCGGCAGACTCAAGCTGATCGGTTACCACGGCGAGGTGGCTTCTGCCCACCACTAAGAGATGACTGGGGAGTGACGGGGAGAGAGAAGCCGGCGCTTGGTCGGTTCGTGATTAGAGGGTTGGCCAGGGCGCCAGCAAACCGCCATCGTCCACGATGGCAGGAACAGGGAGCCGAGAAAAGGTCGGGGTTGATCTCAAGGGAATAGACAGCATGGCGCATCGGAGACTGCCGCTCAACTAGATTCGCCGACCTCCAGTAATGCCAGACCCATCCGCTCGTGAAAGAGACAGAAACACGGCCGTGTTGGGGGGAACCCACACCAAACAAGCGACGGCGGTCTGGTCATGGGGGGTAGAAAAAACGGGAGCACAGAGGTTCGAGGTACCGCCAACTTCCTCCCTGTTGTATACTTGCTTTTCCCCCTCTCCATCGGCAGGCTAGAGGGGGGCGGGTTCTGTTTTCTCTTTCATTTGTATTGTCCTGTACAAGTATCGTCTATGCATGGAGGGTCAATCAAAGACAAATTAACCGATTGCTTGCTAGGGTGCCCATCGTGTACGAGTTGGAAGATGGCTGACCTTACCCACCTCGGCGTTTCCCTCTGTTGTGTTTTCCTGTCCCCACCGGCCATGTCATGCTACCTCACCCCCTTGGCAATCTTTGGTTTGCTTCGTTGGCTCATCACGTACATTAGACTAGGGGGCACACACATAACCCGACTTCCTGCCTCCTGCTATCGAGGATGGGAAACCCCTGAGGCCTGCTGTATGCATGTCTGGTCCGTCGAATGAGGAGCGGAAGACTGGTAGGCCGGAAGGGTATCAAGTGATGCTCTCCCGTCGAGGCAGGTCATGAGGTCTTGCCAAACTAGCTGTGCTGTAGGTTGTCTCGGATCAGTTAATCCCCTCACCCCTTGCTCCAACCATTGGGACCGCTTGGTTGAGGAGCAGTGAAGCCCGCTTGTCGATCCCCGAGGGGAGGGAGGGTGTCAGGTGGATGGTTGGCTATGGCTTGCATGATGGGCAGCAGTATGATGGACGGCGGTCTTTCTGCACTTCTGTTCCCCGGACAGTGCGTCAGTAGATGGTGGGTGTCGGTCTGGAGGGAGCCGGCCTGGACTTTGAAGGACCGGTCGGGTTGTCAGAGAGTGGGTGGCTTGGGGGAGGTGCGGTGGGCTTGAGGTTATATTGGCGTGGTCGTTCCGGTCTAGGGGGCCTCCAGCTGAGGGTGAGATCTTTTCTTGATGGCCATGTTATTGTTGTTATTGCTCTTCCTCTTTCGAGTACACATTCTGCCTCACATATGTCACATCTTCCTACCATCTCTAGACCCAGAAAGAGGCCCGCGTTACCCCCTCCCAAGACCGAACAGGTCAGAAGACGGCGAGACAGAAGGGAGGGGGCATCAAACCAAGCGGACAGCGGCAGCTGCTCAATGTGACCTATCGGATATGGATAGGTATGCTTCTAGTTACCTTACCACCCTCACGCGCAGACACGCAGTTCTTCAGCTCTCCTCCCGGCCGGCAACCCCGAGAGTCCACAAGTACCTCAGCATCATAACCAAGGAACGGGTAAGTCAATGATACCCATCGTCTACCTCCCTGCTACCTGAGTCTTGTAAGCGAGCCCTCCCGGAGATGGAAGACTCTTTTACCTTCTGGGAAAGCAGCAAGCACCGTGCATAATATGGCATAGCCTAACAAAGCAGACACTTCCGTGAGGTGGAGGGAGAGACCTGACCTAAGGGATGGCTCAGGAGGTATGAGTGAAATGTGATCACAAGGGCACCGCATACATCTCGGCAACATACATGCTACCATAACTTACTTGACCTCATGAACGCTAGGGCTGACACACAGTGAGAGTGAGACAGAAGAAGAAGGCTTCGAGTGTTGAAAGTGCTAAAAACGCCCACCTCGGAAGGATCCGTGAGACAAACACTCTTCTAGCCCCTTTCGTATCACTCAATGATGAGCTCTTCCTCTCCGTTGGCTGCCGTAACTGCACATTGGATCGTGTATAAATGTATTCAAAAACGCCCTCAGACACACAATAGCAGCTTGTGGTACTGCCGTGAAGCGAGGTGTCAACAAGACCTCGCCAGCTAGCCCGATATGTAGCCATGGGATGCAGGATCTAGATCGAAACACTAGCCATGCTCTTTTCGCTACAGTTAAGAGTTGTGGGCCTGGCCGCTCTCGAGCAGGCCATGCCAACCGCATACAAACACCGCACAAGGTGGGGAGCAAGAGCACAGTGAAAAAACATCCTGCAGCCCTTGCCATGACGTTGCCCAAATTGGTGTGGCTGGCAAGCCTTCACTGCGGGTGAAGCACCAACAACCCGGGACCCGGCGTAAATAACAAGTGTTACAATTCAGTGATAGATTGAAACCAACGCTTATATTGACAGCTGGGCTATCTCTGACCGTTGTATCTGACCCAAGTCACCCCCTGGGAGACGAGGGGGGGCCGCTCAACGCGATCAGGTATGCTTGTTGCAACATGATTCGGAAGTGGACTCGCCCTGTAGCGGAAGAGGGATCAAGCCCTCTTTGCCCCTCTGTCTTCTGCGCTTCTGTGGTGGGTGGAAGGATTTCAGAATCCATCGTTTCCGATAGCGTCTCATCCTCCCCAAAGCAGCCCCCAAACTATGCTGCTGCTGGCGACCAACCGGCGATACGGTCGGTGTGTGCGCGTGCGTGTCTCGAGCTTCCACGCAGAGCTTGACACTTCCGTTCGGAGTTTCCCGTGATATCTTCATGTTAGACCAAAACGCGAGGCCAGTAGCCGCAACTCTGCAGTTGAACGCAGTCCCGCCCTGGGAAGGCAGGTCGCCGACATCAAAGTAAGTCTCTGCCGAGAAGGAAGCGGCATCTCTCGCCTCAGTCGCTGCTCACCCTGCAAGGCAGATCCCGGTGTATAGGCATACAAACGGACCAGATCATTGCGGCCTCCTTGCCGTGAAGATGTGTCTGGGGTTTCGTCAGCTTTCGATTTCACACCGGGACGCCGGGGCACTTACAGAGTGAAATACGCGTGAATCTTCAGCGACCCGGCTTCCTGGACGACCTTCTGGAGAAGTTCGGCGATTTCCTCCTTTGGAATGTTCTTGGAGCGATACAAAGGCGCCAGGGTAAGAGCAGAAACCCCCTGAACAAATCCGAGGTTGAACCATCTGCCCATATCCTTGGCGTGCGGCTCGGTAGGCCAACCATTGAGAGCAAACTTGATTACTTCTTCGTTGATGTCCACCAGACCAGCCTCTCGCATCTGTTGCTTCGTGCGGTTGCTGTCCATTCGCAACGGCCGGTCGAAGCTCTCCATGGCATCCATCAGCTCTTCCGCCCAGTGAACGAGGTAGGAATTAGTAGATAATGTATCGTCGTCGCTCCGAGGCGTCCAATCAATCTCCACTTGCTCGACAAAACCGTAGTAAGGACGAAGGTGCCTGGAAAGAACCATCAATGCTACTCTTCACAACAGGTTGGGACGGCCACCTACCGGTGCACTTCCTGGTACAGCTTGGGCCAATTGGCAATGCTGCCATTCAGCGTACGCATGTGGATGAGATCCCATGAGCCAGGCTCCAAGTCTGTCCATGTCATTTCAATGTCTTTCTGCACGAACTGAATGTTGGGGGGGATGCTACAAGTACGGGATACTGGTCAGCATGACGTTGATGGAATGGAACGGGAGGGCTAACAATTCGGGCTGGATCAGGTTCAAATCCACTCCGAGATGAGTTCCGTTCGGGTAGCGGCTGGTGAGAATCACTGGTCAGCATGAATACCCATCAATATCAGGCGAGTGAGGAGAGTGAGCCTTACTCCGCTACCTCTATCCCCCAAATTCCCGTACCGCAGCCCAAGTCCATGATGCGCGGAGTCTCCCTGTTATGTATGGGGCTAGTGAAAGGGTGATCGCGCCGTGCCACCATGAAGAACTTGTTGAAAATGTCCATTCTGTTCAGCTCGTCCTGCTATGCGGTTAGCTTGGTGGCCCAGCCAAAGCCCAGAGGAAATCGCCAACGAGCAGCAGTAAGGCCCCTTACCTCATCAATCGGAAACATGTATTTCCCCTTTCGAAACGTGCCGTACCACCGATCATTTTCTTTGTATACTACGGGGTTTTGACGGGACATTGAGGCTGCGTTGGGGTCGCTATTCCGAAATCCCAAGTCAGTAACACGGCGGTTTTCGATGTCCATCTTGGAGATAACCCCTCTCAGGCGAGCGAGCGAGCTTACTTTTGGGAATCCATTATGGATGATCTTGGAGAGAAAACACGTAGGAGACGAATACTTTTCGGTCTCAACGTATACTGGAATGATTGGTGACAGGTTTATTGTCTGGACCGCCGAGAGCCTCGGCCCATCCACACCCGCGATAATAATGCAGAGAGAGGCAGTGGTTCTAAAGCGGCGAAGTTAGAACGATAGCATTGACGATGAGAAAGCAACAGCGAATAAAAGCAGAGCTTGTGTGAAACGACAGGGTAGGCGAGACGAGCAAGCGGCTACCTGATGGCGCAGGGAAGCTATCGTGTGCACAAAGTTCCCAGAGTAAAAAATGGTGAAAGAAAGAAAGTTTTGAGCGTCACATCGCGAATGGGGGCCGTTACGGGGGGTGAAAAAATATGTGCGTGTGTGTATGCTGTTGCTGGCTGGTTGGCATGGCTGGATCGATCCATGTCCCGCAACCGCTGTGCATACCCCCCAACCTGCCGCGGTGGGCCAGGGAATGGGACGTCCCGGGAGATGCCAGCAAGCTGGTCTGGGGACCTGGAACGGCAGCGGAGCAAGGTGGTGGGATGGGCGGACGGGACGCGTCGGGTAAAAAGAAGAAAGATACACTGATAGATCGGCTGAGGCTGAATGATGCGGAGACACAAAGCACCAGTCGCAGAAAACGCCGTCCAACCCAGCCGCCAAACCAACAAGGCAGGAGGGGTGTATAGAAGTTGAAAAGGGGTTGGATGGCGGCTGGGCCGCTGCCGTTGATCGCCACTCACCTCGAATTTGTCTGTCGCAATGTGGGCGAAGAGAGGATTTCGGCAAAGAGATGGCTGACGAGGAGCAGTGCAACCCCAATGTCGACAGTCTTACTGTGTAGTTAAATTGTCGTTGGCCCTTGGAGATTGCGAACCGGTGCGATACCATCAAACCAACGGTGGGTGGGGATGGAAGGCGAAGGGGCAGGGTTCCTTTATAACGCCCCGCCGTCGGAAGCAGGTCCGCACGCAGCAGTTCAGGGTACCAGGGAACAACAACCCCCCGTCCGTCGTCCAACCCACTCCGAGGGGAGAGGAGCAATGGAACGAAACTTGAGCTGGGCGTGTGTTGTCTCTGCGCCGGGCCCCGAAAATTGCCGGAAAGGTCTTGTTGCTGGAGCTGCGAGTGGGTGCGCCGAAGCCGAGGGCAAGTAATGGAATCGCCAAAGGCGGCGGTAAAGAGGCAGAAGCCTGTGAGGTTGAGGATTCGAACCCCAAAGCCCCTCTTCGCCTGTGCGGAGGTCGAAGTTGTGTGGGTTAGGTGCTGCAAGGGGATCGGTAAGGAGCGGGGAGAGGAGTCGGGAGGCGCGCAAGATTTCAACCTTTGCTCTGCCCCTCATCAACGTGCGTGCTTGCTTGCTTGCCCAGTGTGGGGATGGTCTGTGGATTAAATAGCAATTCACCGACCGACAGGCGCAGCTGCCGCTGCCGCGGAGGTGCACCTGCCTTCGATGACGGAGCAGGTAGGTACTGGATGCAGGCGTGCCAATTTCGATGACTTTGGCGGATTCTTTCGCGCTCCAACAAAGAAAACAGAATCGGCCTACACACCAACTTCTTCCAATGTAGCGGTTCCCTACGACTGGGTTGAGCGCCCAACACCCGCCCAGGGGGACCAAAACTACGCTCCCGCCCGCAATGCCGCCCATACAGTTTGCGTACGGAGTACATTGGCCACCAGAGACGGTGCTAGCCTCCCAATGCTCTGGTTTCATTGCACCAAAGTCAGCAGCTGCCCGCACCAAGTTCCCGCTCCCGTCAACAGCCACTTCCCGGGCCGCATCCCTGACCAGTGACCGCTTCCTCGACCTCTCCTCAGACTTCGACAGCCCCAAAGACAATGCCACGGCCAATTAAATCGCCGAGCAAGGGCTGCCGCAGCTCATTGATCGAGGACCTCGATGCTCCGCGCTTGTGTTGACGAGACGCCGCTTCGAGACTCTGGGCCGGCCACCAGCAGCAGCAGCAGTCAGCCCTGGGCCCAAGTCCTGACAGCACAACCCTCCGCCTCGCCCAGCTGGCGCCTACAAATTTGCATGTCCATTGCTCATCAGCGCCCGCCAGCCAACTCATGCATCTCTGCCTCGATTCCGCCAGCCGGGGGTGTTCTGCAGTACTGCCCAGCATGTGCGCGAGGTCCAATCACCTGCAGTCCAAGAGTCTCCGTGTCACCTCCGACGGTTCCAATTGCTCTCTACAGTTTGGCCTATCGACTGTGCTTGATGGGGCATCCCTGGAGCAGGGCGAGACAAACCAGCCGCAGGCAACGCGGGGCGCCCTCCGACCGCCGGAATGAATAAGAATTGCGGATGGAAGGAAAAGAACAAGGCGATCTCTCCCTGCGAGTCCAGCATGCTCGATGCATGCACCAACAGTGGCCGGCAGGCAGACTCACACGGAGAAGGAGCGCAAGCAGGAGGCGTCGGTGGGCCATGTTGCTTGCAGACACACGTACTCAACACACGCAGGGGATGTACCTGGTCGATTCTGGTGAATTGGCTGAGACTCCCGGACCTGGACGACTCAGAAGCTCGCTGGCTCTCGGATCCAAACTGTCGGGCCCAGCGCACCTCAAAGGGCCAATCACGGCAGGCCCACTAGAAACCTGCAAATTAATTGCTTCACCAACACCACCCGCCCATGCCGACCAAGCACGGCAACCGGTCTCATTCTGGAACCGATGCAGCAGCTATCTTCCCCCCTCCACCACGTCGTCGGCCTTCGCCCCCAGTTTCGTCTTTGCGAGGCGCGCGATCCAAGGGCTAGGGCCTGCCAACAGGACACCGACGCCGACACCTCACCACAGCCAAAGGGCGGTGTCTCTTGGGACTCGAGGCCCCACAATAGTTGTCCATCCTTCCTCCTCCTCGGCTCTCGTGCATGCCCGGGCCTTTGTCGAGTGTTCGGATTCAGCACACGGGACAGCAACCAACAAAAAAAAAAGGATTGAGCACTGTATACGTCACCATGGTCACGTCGTCGTCGTCGTCGTCGAGCTGGGCGGAGCGCAGGGTCGGAGGATCAACACCCTGGGAGGTCCTTCGACAACGCAGCTGATCTCAGACACATCTCCTTGGTCGCCTGTCCTCCTGCCTCCTGTCGCTCCCTTCCTCACCTGCTGCGGGGTCAGCGCGAAGCCGCCAAGCCCACACCTCCAGACTCTCAACCTCATTCGTTACCACTGCGTCGGTATCGCCCCGCTGAAGGCTAGGGGCTTCATCAAGTCCCCGTCATCTTCCCCCCCTTCCCACCCCTCCCGGCAAGACATTGCACAGAGTGACTCCTGCAGGTCTGCACGGGAATCGCATTCGTGCTGGATCTGGCGGGATTTCGTGGACCTCATCTCGACCCGGTGTTCCTTTCCCGGAATGGACAAGCTGTTGGTGATCCGTCGGCGGCTGGCCCTGGGTCCGCCGGGAAGCCGCAAATCAAACTCGGGCCAATCAGGACCGCCATTCCTTGTTGGAACGCCCCTTCTCTCTCTCTCTTCCCTCGGTGGCTTGTTCCCCGGCCCGGAACAGCGCATCAGCCCCGTCAGTGTCAGGGGGGCCGTTCCGGTGGCTGCGAAGCCGCCGCTTGTCAACTCTCAGTCGTGGGTCGCTGCGCGCGCCAGCCTTCCGGGTCACAATCCCCCCTAGCGCCGAAAACGATCTAGACAGCCTAGCCGACTTTTGACCGCCTTTCCTTCTCACGTCGTGTGTCTGCAGTAACCAGCAACATCCTGGGACGACCTCTGTGTCAGGAAATTGGAACACAACACACCCTACGTTGTCATTGGAGCAAGGCGAGTGTGATGTGCTCCCGCTAACAGACTTGCTTAGCCATCTTGCCAGCAAAACTGACAGATCCGATGCAAAAAGGCTTAACTAGGACTGTTCATAACGTCGTTCTGATACTCGTGGGAATCGCGATGCAAGCGCACCAACAACCCAGAAGGATGTTTGTCTCAGGAACTGAGTCCCCCTGAAGAGTTGTGTCGGGTTACACGGGAAAACACTCAAACCCTGACAATCATGTCTTACATACGCCTACCAAGGGTGTGGTCTCATCATGACGCAGGTTTGCGTGCGGACAGCTACCAGCAACGCATTGTTTGTTTTCCCCTTCAATCAGCTGCGAGTTGAGCACAAGATTACAGTTGCGACGGTACGACTCGTCCAGCTCTTCTGTCTCAGCCAAATTCAGTGTCGTCGGACTTCGGCTGGGTACCGCGGCGTTCCCAATTGGCGGCTCTTTCCGTGACGGCGGCCTCGGCGCCAGTCAAGGGTGACATTATCAGATATCAATATGCGTGGACACAGTGCTTGAACGGAGAAGGATACACTTCGTCATGTCCTAGCGCGACAGCGTCACCAATCGGGTAACTCGGCGTCCAGCAAAGTTTGCTGCCTGGGGTCTCAAAAACGGGATTACATGTGCCGGCAGCGCCATGTGAGCTGGATGATAAGTGGTAGGAAACTAACGTTGACGGGCTCGCTCGGCCAAAGGATTCCCGAAGGTTGTCGGCAGCATCTTTGTCACACCAATCGTTGCAGCAGCCTCCGTCTCGACCGCGTATCTCGGCCAATGTCTCAGTGCGTCGTACTGGGAAGAGACAAGTCCCTCACAGAACGCACGTAGAACAGGTCCTACTCGCCGTATTGTGTGCGCGGCAGTACTTTTCTCCGTACGACGCCCGAATCGGAGAGATGCTTGTCTGTGGGGGTTACGGTAGGGGATTACGGCATTGGTTGTGTTGACTGAGAAGTGTCTTGGTTCAATGTGGTGTGAGGGTCTGGGAAGAGCTTGATCGCGCAGGAGTTGTTGGGAAAGGGTAAGAGTCAAGATCGGCGCCGTGGGTAGTCCACGAGCACAAGGCTGGCGTATCCGCGCTGGGGAGGAGACACTGGCTGAGGAAAAGTCACCTCGTTCATCGTGGGGAGGCATCGGCCACTTCGCTCTGTGGCTCCCATCTAATTTCGAGGCCTTAGAGTCACAATGAGGACCTCCCACGAGGCGCTAGAATGCATGTTCAGTGGTTACGAAGGCGTTCTCCCTGTCTGTTGACTGGGCGAGGGCTGGTGGGATCTCGACACTGTGCCTAAGCAAGTGCTGCCGGAGCGAGGATTCTGACAGCGGCTGAGGCGCCAACATTGACGTATATTGCAATCCTGGCCGTGCAGGCAAGGTCTAAGGTGGTGTCAAGATGATCTGCTGAATGCAAAGGATGCCACCCCAAGTCATCGATGAAGTAATCGATGGTATATCAACGTACACGCAAGGCTCGGGACGACATCGGCGAGGCCTTATATAGAGTCAATGCACGTGTGGGAAAGTTCCCTCTCTGTCGCCCTGGCCATGTCGCCTCAAGCAAGCCGCAGTTTGTAGTGTCATCACAGCTCCCATCTTCTTGCTAGGATCGAGAGTCGATGATAGGATCGCCTGGTATTCTCACCGTCTCCATGTCAAGTTTCGCGCTTCTCCAGTGTCTATAGACGGACTCCTGCATGGGAGAGTGCAAGAAGGGTGGCGTTGATGAAGAGGGTTGGGTTTTTTGGCCGCAGAGGTCACTCCCTGACACCAGGGGCCTATAACCTTTCCATTTTCTGCCGCAGCAGCCCTTGATGGCTGCCTATATCGAGGGAGGGGGGTTGTTTCTCGGTGGAACGTTCCTACTGTGGCATTTGGTCTAGTACCGCACTGAAGATAGTCGAACAACGGCGGTGTTGGGTGGGGAGTAACTTACCTGGCTATCTACATACCCGCCTACAGGGTGTTTCTGTCAGTTCCCTCTCTCTCTGTGATATTGAGTGTTCGTCAAGGGATCGTCAGATATGGGATTTCACCTGGCCAAGTGCTTGCCCGTTGGGGATTCTCGAGGACATAACTGGACCTAATCACGACAACGAAGTCGAGCGGGTGACAAGCAAGACAGCATCCCCTGATTGCCCGGTGAGTTTTCTATGAGGAAAGGAGTAATCATCGCCGTCCACGCCGGTCGAGTTGGGAAGTAGACAGGCCTGATATAATGGACACTCGTTTCGGAGCCCTTTCCCTCGCAGGAAACGAAGCTCGAGGATCACATAAACTTCGAACAGCCCTCCAAGCTGCACCGAAGTAATCGCCACAGTCAAGGGCGTGGAAGATTGGCCGGAACAACACTCTGTGCGGGTATGGCAACATCGAATACCTGATGTCTGGAGGAACCAGAGGAATATAGCAGTATTGAAATACGCCCAAGGCCGATATTCCTGGACAACGCGTGATCTTATCGGGCCAGGACAGAAGTCGGTATATATGCGCGGTTTTTTGAAGTCCTCGCCCACAACTGAGGTAAGGATGGGTTGTTTCAAGACATTGAATCTGGCGAGATACATTGGTATTTTGGGTGTTAGAGAGAGAATAGGAGGAGGAAGACAGGTAGTAGGTAAGAACGGTCTCACCTGGTTGGGTTCTTGTGCGTTTACCTATGTACCTTAGATACGTAGGGAAGACAAACACAGTCATCGACTTTGGCAAGAGAAGCGAGACGACACGGCACATGAACCAAAGCCGGGCAATCAACTTCCTGCACTGTATTGGTATGGATGGAGCTATTATACAGGGAAAAGGTAGAAAGGAGGTAAGGAATCTTTCAGGTTCTAGGTTGGTGGCTTAAGCCAAATCTGAAGGACAGGTTCCCCTCACGGGTCTTATGACGAATCTCTGATGAAAGAGGGAAGCAAGGACACCTAGCTTGCAATGAGACCTTAGTTATCAAGGCTTGTGGTGAAAACAAAGGCTGGTCAGGACTCAAGTTTGGGGGGCTTCACCTAAATAGGTTCCGTGGTATTTACCTAGGTAGGTATGTAGTTTGTCAGTTCTAGATGTTCAGGGATTTAAAGACTTGGACCACCACAAGCCTCACACATAGAGTGTACTACGACCATAGATAGACACGACCATCACAAGAATCCAGCTAGGATGTACTTACAAGAACTAGAGCAGTCCCTAGGAGCATTGGCAAGTGTATTCGTAAGAGGGAAGGATTTTAGATTAGACCGATAGCTCCAAGATGGAATCGTTTAAATTATATACTAAAGAGATAGCCCTCTAGTGAAGAGCTCGCCCGGGAGGGTCTGGTGAGGTTTCGTGCGGTAGGAGAGCTCGACGCAACGAGAAGGACAAAACCGTACTCCAACCAGATCAACCTACGACAAGGATATCGCCTATTCAGAACAGTTATCACAAAAAATGCCCCTCCCCTTTGTAGTTCGGACAATCAGAAGAATGAAGCGATACTTCCGTACCAACCTAGGTATGCCAAAACAACAACACCAACCATCACATACGACCATACCCACTGGAGAACTCGGGATCCCGTCCGCTCTCCCATAGATAAGCCAGTGAGGGCCAGACCAGTAGTTGGGTGGGTGACCACCAGCGAATCCCTGGTGTTGTATGTTTTTTTGCCATTTTTTCTTGTCCACTTTTGCTCCACCTACTTACACCTGTTTGTGAACCCTGGACCCTCCACCTCCGCCCTGTGTGCCTGGCCTGGTGGTTTCTTTTGGGCTAATCAGGCTGATGTTGTTGCGTTGATGGCTCTGATCAGGTTTGCTTCTTCGGTAGGAGATGTCTATTGTTGGTTGTGGTTTGGGGGCTGGAAATCGGTGAGTACCCTGCAACGGCAGCACCGCCAAACTCAGTCCAGCAACATACCCGACCACGAAACAGGGAATAACTTGCTATGGCTTCAACGACCAGAGATCCATCATAGAAGAAGCCACCCACGAAGATACCAGAATACCTACATGCCTACATATCTACCGACCTAGGTAGGGAGGTCCCTATGCCTGTCACCTCTTGTCCTCATACCAATGTCCGTACACAAGTAAGAAGAATGAAGGGACAGCGGTAACTATGAGAATCCCAACTCCCTACTCGCCACCTCTTTTCCTCATGTCGAGATCCGAAGACTGAGAGAGTGGCCGCCGTCATAGTGAGGAAAGCAAGGAGGAGTCAGTCTACTTGCCCGACAGGATGATCGATGAAAGCATAGGCTGAGGTCAAACACGACGAAGACCGGCAGCAGTTGACCCAGAACTCTATGTCTCAGGTACCTACGTAGGTAGTTTGGGGGACCACTGGCACCTTTTGTGGGCGTCACAATCCTGAGGCTCCAACCATCTCCAACTCGGAATGGCCTCATACCCACTATATCATGTCCCCGTTTGCTCCCTCCATTCACCCTCATTCAAGAACCCATAGACAAGGGTCAAGGCAGACGGATCATCCCCTCGCCGTGTCACTGCCTCTCGCCGCAGTATCTCCACGATCACCGCCACCGTTTCAAGCGGGCTTGTACCCCCAGCTTGGGAGAACTTGAAGGAATGCCAGCTGTCACAGTCCATGCCCAGATGAGCATCTTCGCGGGACATGCATTGCCGAGCCCAAAGGATGGGAACCAAACAAATACTTGCCACACACCGCAAGTTCATCCTCGCTACCACTATCACCGTTCCCAACAGTATGTAACGGTGACCGTCTCAAAGACACACACTCAACGTTCACAAAGAGAAAGGGGTGGAACAGAGGCAGAGGATACTGTCGCTCCGTCCACGCAATAGCCAGCATGCGTAGAATCACAGAATCCGCAACGCCGGCTACAGGCAACCTGCCGGTAGACAACCAAGTTCCAACACATTGCCTCCGAGACACGGCGACTTGACGGGACAGAGTTTTCTCCTCACAGAACAAACAGGCTGGGCGGTGAGAGAGAGGACGCGTGGATGAAAGATATGGAGAACTCGAGAAGGAGTGACAGAAGGAGAGTTGACAGAGACGGAGGAAGAGAGTGTGTGGAAGAGAGCAAAACGGAGCCGTAACTCATAATTCTGCCCTCTAGCTTTGCCCGAGACTCGGAACCAGACGGCTGCAAACGCCAGCACCAGTTCTAGCATCAAAGACCAGGCGTTCGCTTCTCCGCCTGTCATTCGCTTTCCCGTCCGCCGTTTGCCCGTTCGTAGTTCGCAGCACTGCCCGACGAACGATAGACGAACGACAAGCACCTCCTCAACCCCAATAGTTCGCAACCCAAAGCTCGCAGACCCGACGAACACGTCACACCTTGACACATGCCCCAAGAACGAACGAACGACCCCGTTACCACAAACGGGTTCGTCTCCCCTCCGGCACGAGGCAGATGTATGTCCCCTCGCCCACCCACCGCTACCCTACACACTCTGGCCCACTAGACAGGTACCTACCTACTACGAGGAGGAATTACCCTCCCAACCCGACGTCAATGTCTCGGAAGCGGAAGCATCGGGACAGACAGACAGACGGACATACGGATCGGGACCCGGCATCCTGCCTCCCACGGAGCTCACCCGCCTCTAAACGGTACGCCCCCGGAGACTATTCCCTCCAGACACCTCGCACTGCATCAATACGACATTCTCAGCCCTGCGCAGCGGGACGAACTCGCCGTGGTCGTACGCCCTTGACACCCCTAGCCTCACCGACACAACGCAAAACTGACGGGTAGACATCGGCGGCCAGCAGGAATTAGTATGCCTGTGCCTGGACAAATGCATACACCTAGGGAGCTACTGCGTAATGCCACTGCTGTAGCTCCCACCGTGAACTGGTTCATCATGCTGTGCCCACTGGACACAAAGATTCCACTTCCCCCGAACATGTTTGCAGTGCTGCAATTGCAAGTTCCGGTTGGCTGCCAGGGGTTGGTTGAGCGAAACGAACGAGGGAATTGAGCGTTGACTGCAGGTGTAAGGGGCTCGAATTCCACGATTGGATCGAACAGCTTTTCGCAGCCCTTCAATAAAATAACACTCCGGCATTGCTGCTCATTCCCTTGCGTACCAAAGAAACGATCAGGGACCCTTCAATGGCGAAATGTTGATACAAATGCTGCAAGCCTTCGGGACGGACCTCGAATGCGCATCTCATTGCTGAATAGCAGCCGCGCTGAAGCTCACATCTAAAGCCTCATCAATGAGTCCTCACACACCGTTGTTTGATCAGTCTCCCCTGGGAGACTTCCAACGGTAATTCTGGAAGCCCTAGCGACGCCAAGCCGTGGCTCACGATCCGTTGGACGCCATCCGCTGATCAAAGAGGTCCAATCCCCTTGCCAATCGCGCAATCGTTGAAATGCCAAGCAAGAACATTGCTTCGACCCTTGTCGGCGCGCTTTGGGCTCCTTTGCTCCATGACGCCCATTGGACAGTGGCCCACGTTTTTTGTCGGCTGCCTTTTCAGCTTGCGAACGAGGTTGAGGGGGTCGTTCTTCTCGCTTGCTTGTTGTTGTCTCGGTCTCGGCCTTGCCCAGCAGATAACAGAAGAGAGAACAAAGGACTTTGCCCTCTCGCTGTTTGCAGGCGCCACAAGCCTGGGATTCCCGTGTCTCGGGGCGTTTGAGCCAGCGTTACACCCATCTTTCCAGCATCTCCAAATCTCCAACTCTGCGAGACAAATCTTCTTTCGCCTTCTTCCCGACTTGCCACAGGGGTCGGCCAACTATTGGCGGTTGGTTGCATACGATCAGTAGCCTTTCTTGCTCGCAACAAGATACACAGAAAAAGTTCCCGCGGCTTGAACCCCCGGATCGTTCCATCGCGTGCGAGCGAGCTTCCCGGAACGGACCAAGCAGCGACCAAGGACGGAATGGGTGACCGGGGCCGGTAAAATTGAACTTCTGGCGGCACCACCTCGCCGTGACCGCCGTGTTCTGCCCGCCCCTCCTTCTCAAAACCCCCACCCAGTCGGAGAATTCAGCACGGGGGCAGACGCGGAGATGATGCTCACCGGGGTGGTGATGGGGTGCGATAAACAAGTTTGTTATGCCCCCCATCCCTCCCTTCGGCGCTCGTTGGTCAGGTCCAGCAAGATTGTCGCGAGGACGTGTTACCGACTCAGGGGAACCCTAATTTTCCGGCATTTTTTTTGCATTTCGCATTTTGCATTTTGGGAAATGGAAAGCTCTGCAATGGGCTGTGATTGACGACAGGCAGGCCTGAGTGAACCGCCCCCAAAATAGACTCAGGGACGATCAATGTCGCACCGACGACTGGGGGGCCGCCCGTCTTGTTGCTGGACGCAGTGGCTTGCAGACAGCCTGGTCGCCTGCAGCAGGACAGACTCATCCCGCTGTTGCTGTTTCTTGGACGACGCGAGACTCTGCGACGCGTAAAGTGCCTCAGCGCCGATGAACCCTTGCCATTGGCTGCTTGTCGACATTTGTTTCCTCATCCAGGGAAATGCGCTCCCTGAGCAATGGTTCGAGTTGTAAATCCCTCTTTTTGCTGACAGCTGCACGTGCGTGTTGTCAGCCTCACGGCACCTCCTTCTCGCCTTCGTATCCATTCCAGTTGCTTGACGAGATTACTGCTCGAGCTTGATGGAGGCTCTGAATAGGTGCCGAGGTGACATCGCTGCCCATCGTCTCAAACAGTCAGCTCCGCCGCCAACCAACAGCAACTAGCGGGTAGCGACAAAGCCACAGACCAGCTGGTGTCCGCCATCCTGCGCGCCATTTCGTCTGCCGGCTGTTGACGGCTTCCTCTACGTCGCTGAGGCAGCCTTCTGCGGAGGTGCTGTGCTTCGGGAAGTCGTGGGCCGCGAAGCGCTTACATGACTGCGTGCTGCGTCTTGCGTTCTGGCTTTCAGTGGCTCATGCTTCCCCTCACTTGATCCTCTGCCCCGCGATGGCCGACCAATGAGACTGAGAGCTGAACTGCTGGGTCGACTTGCTCCTTGCGTGAGCTGCTTGCTAGTCTCGGAAGATCATGGTTTGCCTCGAAGGGGGACGTTTCCATTCCGATTTCAACTGATCATACCAGCGGCCGCTGCTGATGGAGGAAGCCGCCCGGCGCCAAACTAGTGGAACTTGGGGTCTCATCGAGTTGTTCGAACGATTTCGAGATACGGTAACCTGCAGGGGCACCGCAAGCGTTGACCAGGCACCGGTTGAGGCTCTTGCGCTCTTGTTGCTACAAGCAGCAACTCTTTCGTTGAACCATGGAGCCCGTCATTGGCGACAGTAACGTCTAGTTATCGCCCGGGATGTTGTCCCCGCTGTCGTCGCTTGAGTGAGGAAATCAGAATTGCAACGGAGCCACGTACTGTTGCGAGTTCCTAGTGATTCCTGTATGCTCGCCGAGGCAGTCGTGATGTTGTCTCCTTGCAGGCAAAGGCCAAATCAGGTTCAGATTCGATGTTCCAAGGATTCGTGCTTGTCAAGACCGGAGGTGTATCTTGGAAGCGCCGATCGGGTGCGCCGGCGATGTTCCCGATACGGCTGGCCCTCGGGCTGGGGAAGCTTGCCCGCAGCGGGTCAGAACCCTCTGTTGGTCAGCCCGGTGACACCCTGGTCCCCAGCCATTTTTTTCTCGTGGAGGATGTCAAATCGCGATGCAAGAGCAGGCTGAGTTGATACCCACTAACGTTGGCGTGCTGCACAAACGCGTCATGAAGTTGCGGCTGCACGATCGCGTCTTTCGCGTGACCTTTGCCGGCGTCTGGTCGTGTCTCGCTCGTCGATTGGCCAATTAGTAGCACTTTGTTTGAGATAGGCTGTGGGATATCACAAGTGTCTGAGCGCTTGTTTCCCGCGCCTGTTTGTTGCTTGGCGTCGGCGGAGTCCAATTCCTGTTGACGAATCTCCAAACGTCGATGAGTATGCGTTCTCCACTCGCTGACCGAATACGTCCAGCGATGTGCCGTGGGACTTGCTCTCGGTTGAAGGCAGCCGTGCCGCAGGCAGCCCGGGCTCCAAGGCAGTCTACAATCGTCCAGGTGTGCGTGACACGGTCGGAACTCGACGAAAGAAGTCATCAGACTTCGTGTTAGCCAACCCTTCAAGATCCGAAGGGGTGGCGGTAATATCCGAATTGTGCTGTGCTATGCACGTTTATTCGGCTCTCAGGCCCGGGAGCACGGCCGCCGGATAAGTGGATACCGGAGCCGGAGAGTGCCGCAGAACCCCGGCCGAGCTTCTTGGCCGAAAAGAGAGACGGCTCACTGATCAGGGGTCGCTGTTGGTGTGACTCCGATGGCGTCTCTCCACTTCCACTTCAATCACAGTGAAACCGCGGCACTGCACCAGCTGAAGTGGCCAGACTCGTGATGCCACAATCGGAAGATCTGGCCTTCTCCACACGAACCGCAAAAATTCCGTATGCGCGTCTCCTGCCAGAAGCAGACGAAGTCGCGGGGAAAAGGGACGCTGGGTGCTTGTCCAGATTGCGCTGTATTGCGGTTCCAGGGTCTTGCTGCCCACAGACCTGCGACTAATTGGCGGACGGAAGGCGCTCATTGGCTGTGAGGGACGGCACACTGAAAATCCGTCGGATGTTTCCATGGTTTCGATGATGGGGTCCAGCGCTTTGAGCTCGACTTCCCGTCCCCCTCTCTGGTGATGCAACAGCGGCCCAGAAGTAAAGCGGCGGCGGGTGGGCTAGACGGGCGCTCTGCTTGCCTGGATCCTGGAGTCAACTCCATTTTCGTGGTCTTGCTTGCGGTATGAACGGCGGTGGTAGTGACAGTGCAATGGTAGCGTTCTGCCCGGCTCATGGCGATGCGGTTGGCGAATCGAGGCCTGCAGAAACTGTCCTGTCGGGAACCCTGTGCTTTGCGCTCGCGTCTCGCTTCTGCAGAGAAACCTCCGGACGTCGTGGCCGCTCGGGCGTGTCTGGCAAGCAACCCTCGTTCTGGAAAGAGATGCTCAGAGGATCAGTGCCGAATTCCATTTACGTCGCGAGGTCAAAGAGCAGTGCTAGCCAGGGCCGCAGATGAGCTTTCATCAAGGGGATTTTCTGCCTGGTTGCGGCACTGTGCTCTGCTGGCCGCCATCGTTGTCCAGGTAAACAGCTTGGCTCAAAGCCGGGGAAACGAACCGCACAGATGCCAAATCCATCCGGAGCCGATGAAACATGAGGGAAGGAGCCGGTCAACTTGAGCCTGCCATATCGAGCCATATTGACCACGAGAGTGTTTCTTGGGTGCCCATCGTGATTGCCGTTTCGGTATTTCTCCTGCTGAAACGGGCTGCCGCTCTCCACCTCGTGGTGCGGGCGAAGAGTGCTCTCCCAATTGGCTATATTCATTATCGCCCGCTTCGTCTCGCTCAGACCTCCAAAACCTCAAAACGGCTTTCTGGCGTCGGCGTTACTTGCATACAGCCACGGGGTTTTGTAGATCGATATGAAAAAGCATAGAAACGAGCAGGTAGCATCCAAACGACTCCTCCAGCATGGCCTTTCAACGCACGCACTATTCCAGGATCTGCCGAAATGGACGAACCGTGGTCAAAAGGGTTGCGTTGCATTTCGGGGGTTTTGGCAACCGTGCTGAACCAAACTCGAACGGCGACACAAGCGTGGCTTCCTTTTTTGGTGGCTTACCTAACCGTGACTCTGGCGGGAGTGCGGGAAGGGTCGCAGCGGCGGGGAGGGGGGGTTCGAGATCCCGGGGCACCGGCGCGCCCACCCCACGCGGTGGAAGGTACTTCTTCAACGGACAGACCTTCATGACATCCCCGTATGGCCTGTTAGAATTTGGCCAAGGCATTTTTAGATGCAGGGAATGCCTTAAAAATGCATGCGAGGTCCTCTGTGAAAAAACGACGCGTTTTTAGATGGTCAGGAGCCGTTGGGGGGGCGTTGCTGAGGCATGTCTGTTGAAGAGATACCGTCCACCGCCACCCCTCCTTCACGGACCACCCTGGAGCACAGACACAATTTGGCGTTGCGCAATCCCGCTTGCCACAGCCTCCTGTGGCACACCACTAGCTCAGCCTTACCAGTTCTGCTCAACTGCAGCTGAAATGCAAAGCTTCGATCGGTCTTCCAGAAGCACAGAATTTTCGACCTGCAACCCCACATCCGTCCCTTGTCTTTGGTGCAAACAGGGCTCCCTCGAGTTCTTTTTCTATGACTCGCCGAGTGATCCAGTTCAAAGATTCTGGATACCGACGACCGACTTGTCTCTTGTTGGGGTTTTGAGGATTTCGGGAGACCTGGTCCAGGCTGCGCCGTTGGTTGATGGATTGGCGGGGTCGGTTTCGGGACCTTGGCCCCTCAACTCTGCCACCGTCCGAGACCCGGCAAAGCAGCACGTGTCAGCGGCGTCGAGAGCAAAACGGCACGTTTGTTCAAATCAACAAGGTCGATCACGCATAGACTCCTCCTCACGCCGCATCCGACAAGCACAGCCCAAGGATTCGCGTCGCGTTGCGCGAACGGGCAACAAGGCGTTGATAGGCGTCCCACGGGTGACACTCGCGTCAAGCAGATGCCGAGCTAGGCGAGACTGGGATTGGGTTTCAACTTGAGCATGTCATCCTCGCCATGAGCTCCGCTGCGGCCGCGTCAACGGGGAAACCGCCGAGAGGGGTTTCGAGAATGAGGCGTGAATAAAATTCTTCTGGCTCCGCTGGTTGGCGAAGGAAAATCCTCTGTATCCGTTCAATGGGGACCAGCAGAAAAGAATGCCTCCGAAGGCGCCGTCATGTGCATGGATGCCTCCTGGCTCCCGATGCAGTTCGTCGCCAACCAGCAGAAAGTCGGGGAGGGGCAGCTGGAGGCGGGGCAAGTGACGAAAGTGCAGAAAGCCTTTGACAGCCGAGACGGCCTCACCGCCCAAGGGTATGACTCCGCAACCAACCACTCCCGTCATCAAGAGCCTAGGTGGCCTCGGCAGCTGCTGAGGCAAGTCGCTGCCAGAGGGCGGCCCCTCATCGGCCCATGCTCAGGCGGATATCGGTGGCTGTCCAAGGGGGACTTTCTCGACAAAGTCGAAGCATCATCAGCGATCGCCTTGGCTCTTTCAAGGTTGCAACTCGCAAGGGCCGTGTGGTCCTGACAGTGCGTAATTGCGCATCCGTCTGCTTCCTGCATTGGCAAGGCTCATGCTGGATGCAAGTGCAGCGCCTCTGCGAACAGAGGTCACCTGCCCCGCAGGTCGGCGAACTAGAGATGGCATCCACTTGTGGACAGGGACAGTTCGAGCCCACCTCAGGCTCGCTTTGAACGCAATACCGTTGAGCGGATTCGAGGAAAGGTCAGCAGCCAGGGCAGTGCGAACCAAAGTCAAAACCGCCGGTTCCACCGAGGTCCTGCGGGCAGTGGATGGAGCGTCGTCGTTCCACGCTCGACAACGCTGAGTGAGTCGCTGATTCGACTCGACTGCTCTTTCCTAGGCGCTAGTAGGGACTGCCAGAACCGGTGGCTCGGAGACAGGGCCCAGAAAGGGGAACGGCCATGACGCAAGCGCGTCAACGTGACAGACGCGGTAGTCCGTAATCTGGAGAGCGAAGCTTTGTTGATGATGATCAAGCGAACGAAGGAAGCTGAGGGCTATCAAATCGGCGTCTCCAGTTCGGTGCCCAGCCACCGCGGGAGTCAATAATGCGGCAATTCGCCAATCGCGGGGCAGTATTGTCTGCCCTCCTTGGTGCGCTGGCTCTTCTTGGGTTTCAAAGCTGGAGGCCGCGGGCCATTCGATTGGTCCCAGCCAATCTCCACGCACCTGTCACCTCCTCTGCACTCTGCGCGGGATGCTCCTATTGACGGAGCAAACCTGCGCCGTAAGCCAGCTCCGGGACGCTGATGAGGGGTAAAAACAGGCTGTGCGCATATTCCAGCCTTCTCTTGTTTTTTTTGCTCCATTGCCAGACAGCCGCACGGCTAAAGCGAAACTTGGAAGGGCTGTGCGGGATGGAGTTGACCAGTTGGCAGAGGCCAGCCAGAGGTCGACAACCAGGAAGCAGAATCGCTGCTACCCAGGAAAATGCGACAAGGGAAACTCTCCGAGGCTTGGGTGAATGTTCTATGGAAAGCAAGAGGGGCATATGCGATCCAGAATTCTTTACTTCCCGGTCCGCTGGGTCGAGGATGAGAGTTCAAACGAAGCCAGCAAAAGATGGCTGACGCAGAGATGAAGGCCACCCCTGGCATGCAGATCTGTGGCCCTCTCATGCTTGACCCTAACCCACGATGCGCTCCCCAGTCTCGGCTACTGCATGTCATTCGCTGGCTAGCCGAGGCTCAGCCAGCCATGGCCGGAGATCTGGGACGACAGAGATAAGCAGCGGCGACCCCAATACGAATCAATGCCGGCAGCGGGAGGCACCTGTATTTTGGTGATGGTGTTTGACGATTGGGACACAGGACGTGAAGGCCATGCGAGCCAGTTCTGCCGGCCTTTCTGCCAGCTCATATGATCTCCAGCCGTGGGGGGTCCCAGAGGCTGCAGGTACGCGGACCAACCCGATCGCATAGTGTCGCCGTGTCTGCTGAGTTTGAGGGCGACTTTATCTCCAGCTACGTACCGGAGAGGCAGGCGTGGCAGCGTAGATTGCCCGCTTCATAGCTGCCCTTACCGACAATATCCGGGGCGCTATACGCCGGCCTGTTATGCCTGGCGACACGCGGAGGTGTGGCTGGGCAACGTCGTGAATGGGGAGATAGCGGGAGAATAGATTGAAGGAAGCCGGGAAGCAAGACAAGTGCGAAGTAGCATTGCGATAGTCGTGTTAGCTACCGCCCGTATGTTTGGGCGACTGATACCTTCTCCACGACCTGGGTACGGGTAGCAGCGCTCGCCTCGAAAGCTATCGTCTTCGTGCAGCAGCTCGCAAGGCTGGGGGCGAAGCACAGGGTGGACTTCAGACTTCATGATTTGTGAGTTGCGGTGACGTCTCTTGCAGCTCGCAGTTAGCCGGTCAAGAGGTCCAATGTCTCAGAACGTGCATGCCGGCAGCAACTCCGAAGGTCTTCAGTGGTGTAATCGCCATAGCCCCGAGGGCTTGCCTGCTTGCTTGCTTGCTTGCCCGTCTGCCTGCTTGCCTGCAGAGGAAGCAACACTGAATCGAGACGCCACCAGCGCGATTGGGACAGACCATGCGAAAGCGGTCGGTGGTTGGGACCAGAAGACGGCCCGCGGGTCAATGGAAAGTTCCCATGTCGCTGCGCCAGCTTGATGAAAAAGATATTGATGACAGCTGCAGCAGCTGCTCGACTATCCAAAGGTCGTGTCCCACGGCATGCAAAGCAATCAATTTGCGCGGTGACAGTGGGGCACAAACATCCAACACAAGGCGACTCCTTGAATACACAAGATGTCGCGGGGACGGTCGCACGGCAGGTAAAAAGGCGGTCGGGTGGTTTTGAGCTGGTGTTGATGTTCGGACTCGGAGGTTGGCCATCGCGTGTGAGAGCAACCTGGAAGCCACACGAACCGGTGAGCGGGGTAAGGGAGGTTGACCATTTGCCGGGATTCGGTCGTCACCAACCGGGTCACCAGACGCCAGTTGCGACACCCGGGATCGATATCCAGATCGACCTAAGCAGATCAGGGCCTCAGGGCGGAGCCCAGCCCAGCATGGCGTTGGAGAGGCTTCGATCACAGGCTGCTGAGAAAGCGAGCAGGAGGTCGGGTGCTCTGGCGGTGGACCTGCCACTGGCCGACCGGCCGCTCCGGGCTGGACGGGCGGCGCGCCAGCACAGGAACTGAAAGAGAAGAACGATCTCTTGTGGAGATCGGGTCGCCGTCGCAGGTGTCGGCCTGTTGGGTGAGCCACGGTGGGTACAGCCAGTGGGATTGGACGTTTTTGGCTCATCATGACACGCATGATTAAATTGGTTTTTGAAGTCGTGCAGCACCGCGTCGCGCCTTCCTGATTGGCTGACGACGCCCTTCGCGAGCCAGAGGTTTTGCATTGGCGCAGGGAACCACTGTTCTGGCATCCAGAGCTCCTGTCCACTGGCTTGCTGGGCTGCTGCTTGTTGCAGCAGCGCTGCATTGCGAAATTGGCTTACCCAGACGCCTGGCGTCTCCGCTGCTCAACATAATCTTCCCAGCTGTGGTTCAGATTCCCCTTTTTCCAAGTTGTTCGGGGCCTGAGAGGCGGGCAGGTGCGACCGGCCAGGGCAAGTGCGATCGTCTCAACGCAGAGTCCTCCACCTCGGAACGGCCCCTCTCCAGCCACCAACCTCCATCTGGCTACAGGCCATTAAACGCGAACACGCCAAGACCTCATGATACGCGCAGCAACACGAATCTTGGAGCCGAGTCTCGTCACCGATGCTCCACGGATGCACTGGGCTGGCTTCGGTGCGGCGGCGGAAGGATGAGCAACAGAGACGACGTGATGGAGCCCGCATTAGCGGCTGATAAAGTAAGCTCACCAAGAAACCAGGCGATCTGACCTATTTGGGCATCTTGAATTGGAAAGTCTCTGGAGTGTACTTTGCAACCTGGACAGTGCTCAGATGCTGTCTGAATGCCGCTGGCCAAAGTCGCACGGCATCATCTGCCAACCAGACAATAGCGACACGGGCGTCTTCAGCCTGCAATCCCCCCACAGGTCATTGCTTGGGGTTGGTCGAAAGTTACGGTTGCTCCAGCGCCTCAGATCTCGGTGCCCACTTTTGCTCCAGGCCTCCAGGCCACTCGTCCGATCATCGATCTCAGGTTCCTCCGAATATCCAGTCGGTCGGCGGCTTTGTCGAGGCCAAGGCCTCTAGCTCTGCGCCAGTGCCAGGGCACTGAGGGGAATGTTCAGTTCTGACGTATAGCCGCCACTCGCCTCGCCTCTCAGAAACAGCTGAACCCAGTTTTTATCGGGTTTTACGCCCACGATCCCACGATACCATATGCAGTACAGTGCCTTGGTGGTGTTGCACGGAACATCATAGTTTCGAAGTGCCTGCTGGACAGGGCAGACGCGACAATTAACTCCACGGGGTGCACGAACTGACAGGACACACGGAATGTTCAAGTGGCATGCCCATTCAAGGTTAGCATCAACTCTCATTACATTACATGCAGCTGGCCTTATGCCGCCTCCACTTTTTTCACGGTCTCGCAACATGGTCCACCACTCGCTCCATCTCAAGATGCGATCCATGCTTGGTGCTTTTGTGGCCTGGGTCGGCGACCCGGGCTGTCTTGAATTTGCGTGCTTGGAAGGCAGCGAAACAAGCAGAGCGTCTCGTCTTTGAAGGGGGCCTGGGGAGACGAGGCCCAGCCGGGCGATCCCATGCAACAAACAAGAGGCAAAACAAACAATTGATTCGCTGCTCTGTGAATTCCTGAAAGTGACGCCCACCCGAGATTCGGGACAGGCTGGCATGCAACAAGAAGAGGCAAGCACACAGGCTGGTCGCTGCTGCCAGCTGCCAGCTGGGCTACCTTACCCAGTCCCGACCACCGTCCCGTCTCTTTGGCGGTTCCGGTTCCATTGTTGGAGGAGCTGGAAGATTGAGTGGCTCCGTGAGCAGCAAATCTCTTTTTCTTTCCTGACGTATCTGTGAGCGCCCGCAACGTTCCCGACCCGCCGCCACACAAGACGGGTCAACAAGGCAATTGAGGCGATCAGACCGAGAGCAATTGCGGGCAAACAAATGCATAGCTACCGGGCAAAGAGATACGATCTCAACGCGCGACTTTTCTGACCAACGGCGAACGGTCCTTCGGCCAAAGAAAGGTTCGCGCCAGACCGCGACGCCCAGGACACGACCACACGACACCAACTTTAGACTCTCGGAGTGCGACGCTTTGGCGGTGCATACTATGGTACCGTGTCTCTGAATGAGTTTTGCTGTGGTCCACCTCGTCCTGCTGCATCCTGGGGGCTCTTAATCTCGGCCAGCCAGTGGTCAACCAAAGGCGACGGGGTGCGAGAGGAGAGAAGGCCCTGCAAGTCCAGCACCCGTAGATCCCTGCTTGTTCTCCGCCCGGCCTGAATTTCCCAGCCGAGCAGCCAATCCGCAGGATTCCACCCTCACCCACCGTGGCTGTCTGTCCACACCTCACGCCCCCCCTAACCAGCCAGGAGAGCCAGGCCAGAGAGGACCAAGGCACCAAGGCACCAAAGCAAGCCCTCCTCCTCTTCGCCGTGCCTGGCTGAGTGCGACCTCCGCATCCCGCCTGGGGGGAAGTTGCCGCACTGTCATCATCTCCCTGGGCCGGCAATGTCAACTTTTCGTTCGCTCTCCCAGTGCCGGGTGCGTTCGTGGGCGGGCCGTGTTATCGTGGCCGTCCTCCCTCTTCGCGTCGCGGCCCTTCGGTGATGTGGTGGTTTTTGTTGTCAATGCCCTTGTGCTGTGTTCGAGCAGACAACTGTAGCGTGTTGAAACGGACGAAGCTGGGACGGGCCTTGGTTTTTTTGGCACCATGGCAGAACGGAGAAGGACCTTGCACGGCTCGGATGCTTGGCGTCGAAAAGTGCTGCCCGCCCACTGCTGCTGCTGCTGCTGCCCTGCTTGCACGCACCTGCCCTGGCTGACCCTGCCCTGCGCGCCTGGCGCTCCTGCGACCGGGCCAGGGCTGGTACCTCACTACTTGGCCGATGCTGCAAGCTGCTTGGTGGATGGTGCTCAGCAGCGCTTTGGAAAACGAGCTGGGGGCCCTGTCTTAAATCGGCCGTTAACCAATCTCTGCTTCTCTTCCACTCCCTTTTCCCCTTCTCACTCCTCCTCCAACCTGAGCAAATATCTATCTCCTCCTCCCCTTCCCTTCCTCCCTCCTCCTCCATCCGCAACCAGTCATTCCCTCTCCCGCACCGTTCCTTCCTACAGTCCCGTGGGCTCCATTTTCTCTACCAGAGAAAGTGAGGGAAGGAGGAGATTTAGATTCTGGGCCATTCCCGACAAGCTCACCCAGCCATATAAGGACCCGGGCCGGAATTGAGGTGTGTGCATGTGCATTTGAGTTGTGTGTCTTGCGAGAGCCTCACGACTGCCTCGGATAACATTTTTATATGCTGGACATAGTTTGGGTTTCTAACTTTATCGTTTTCTTCCAACGCTATATAGCTCTCAACGGCTCCCCGCTTCCGCCGCCCTAGCTCCTGGTATTCTCTCCAGACATTCTTCGGTCCGAAGACGAGGAATTCTGCCATTTCCACCACCGACCGCACCCTCCCTTAGTTTCCTCCGAGACCTCGGATCGCGAACGATCCCCATTCCTCAAACGGGAATCCGATCTCTCGACAATCGCGCAGCGAGCAGGCCGCTCTGCAGTCATCAATTCGACGGGAGCTCCTTTCGTTCCCCGATTCTGTCGACCCCTTTCCAGCTGCAGCTTAGCCAGTCATTGAGCGACTGACGGGTCCCTACATGACCGCGATTCACTCAAAGCCCTTGTTGGCCTTTCTGCGGCGTTGAGAGTGAGGTATGCCAGGGTTCTCCCCCAAAGCCAATCTTCCCACATTCTGGCGTTCCTGTGCCTATCGGCCCCCGTGATGTCATGGCGTTTCCTTTACCTTCAGCGGAGCACACAACGGACAGATACTAAATTGTGGACTGTCCCTTGCAGATACATGCCGGTTTGGACGTGCGCCTCGCAATCCACGGCATCTTTCCACGCTCTCGCCTAACCCACCCGTCGACCCAAGGGACTGCCTTTTGTGGGACACGTTAACTCGTTGCTTCCACTTCAGCCCCAAGGAATCGCTCCAATTTCTCGGTCCTTTTTCTCTGCGACCGTGGCGGTAAGGGATCCCGAAACCCCTTTTCCTCTACTTGACCACACACTTCCTGCCACCCGGTGCCAGGCCGGCCGTTCACTACCCCTTGGGTCCGTCTGGAGCGCGGCGAAATCCAGCGTGCCAGATCTCTTCTCCACAAGCAGAGATCGTCGAATCAAAGGCTCTGTCTTGGCTTCTGCAACAGGAGAAGGGTGGACCTAGGGGCGTTAAACGGTGCCGCAGCTGCGACTCTAAGAGTCCCGTCAACTGAGCCCACGCGAAGCGAGGCCGAGAAACGACTCATGCTGACTTGAATGTTCAGACTCCCTTCGTCGACACCTCTGATAACCCGACCGTTTCCCCGGCCACCTACCTCACACCTTTTCGGAGGAACTCGATTTCTCTTTTCAATACTTTCGGCTCCAATTTTCCAGCCACTGTCACTCTTTTCGGACTACATGCTATTCACCACACTCCTTAATACTCTAATACTAGTCATTAGAACTCGGTCGACGCATCACTCTTTTGGACTCGGTCGACTAGTCGTAATTATCCAATCGTCGATTTCCAGGAGAACTCGGAACCAGGTCGCTCTTTCCCCAAATACCAACTTCAAACCTCGCGACGCCGGTTTTTCTTCACCGACGTCACCCACACCAAAGCACTCAACATGGCGTTTCACAGTCAACAAGCGTCCGACAGTACCTTTTTTGTCGAGTCGGACGAACCCCGCCAGCGCATGAACATGCGAGATGCCGCCAAGATGCTCGCCCGCAACAGGCAAGAGATGATCGCCAACGAGCTCTCAAGGCTCGCCAGTGACGAGTATCTCGAGGACATAATGCAGCACATGCGTCACATGGAGGTAAGTTTCTGCACCAAAAAATTGAGATGAAAGCCTGTTAGATGTTGACCAATGGGTTGTAGGATGAAACGTTGCCGGATGCCAATCTCATCGACATGCAGCGTGAGATTCAATGGTTCATGAGGCCTTATCTTATCGATTTCCTCATCGAGGCTCACGCCGCCTTCTCTCTCCTGCCTGAAACTCTGTTCCTCACGGTCAATCTCCTCGACCGGTACTGCTCTAAGAGAGTCGTGTATAAGCAACACTACCAGCTGGTTGGCTGCGCCGCGCTTCTCATCGCCGCCAAGTATGGCGACAAGAAGGACAGAGTCCCCCAGATCAACGAACTCAACAACATGTGCTGCGGCCTCTACGACGCCGGGATGTTCACGCAGATGGAGATGCACGTACTCAACACCCTGGACTGGAACATTGGCCACCCCACCGTCGACTTCTTCACGCAACTGATCGTCACCGAGGAGGGAGACAGCAGGGAGGTCGAGCACATGGCGGCGTATATCTGCGAGATCGCCCTCTACCATCGCGACTTTGTCTCGACAAAACCCTCGATTATGGCGCGGTCTTCGCTTGCGCTTGCAAGAGCAATTCTTGGCGCCCCGGAAATCAATGACGGGGAATGGGATCACACTGAGAACGTCACGCTTTTGGCACTCTCGCAGCACCTCCATCAGCCCTCGGTCACACTTTCCAGGAAATACGCCAACCCGTACTACTCGGGAGTATCCAGAAAGCTCACAGACTTCCTCCAACATCAAGCCGCCATCGCCCGCCGAGAGCCTCCCACTCCTCCCTGTGAGCCGACCATGTCCAGCAACTCGAACAACGTCTACAGCACCCCTCACAAGGGCGTGGGTTCCGTGCCCGGTGTCGCAGACGGGTACATGACCCCACCGATCACGCCAGACGGAGCCTGCTTTGGGCAAAGTAATGGCATGATGAAGGAGTACCATCAACTCCCTCCAAGGTGTCCGGTCACGCCAAGTCCTCAACCGACCCATGCACCAGTGTATCAACATCAACACATGGCAACACACTCGTACTTCGAGCCCGGGGCGCATGCAGCGTACTGAAGCACACAACCTGCAGCGCTGCTCCCTCGATCGCCGAGTTAACCACAGCTTCCATTTTCATATTTCGGCCCCCGCCCCCTTGGGGAGGGGTGCTCTTTCAGTTTTCAAGGATCTCTCGAGTATACCACGTGGGAAGACAAAAAGATTGCAACGCATCTGGCACTTTTTTTTCTCGTCATGGAAAAACATTTAGCGTCATGGCATTAGCGTTGAATTCTGAATTTTCTTCGACTTCACTCTCGGATATCCTGCCACGGCCCGCGCAACCAAGTCCAGCCTGATATATTTACACAGCGGCCATGACGATTCAGCGCGATACCCTTTCGGTTCCTGGTAGCCGTGTTAATTCTTCCGAAAAAATCATCAAAATCGCGGTTCGATTTCGATCTCGAGTCGGGATGAGCGACGAGCACCGAGCGCCTTCTTCAGGAGTGAGAAGCGCGACCAAAAAAATGAGCACGATCTTTTTTTCGCCGTGATCCGACGACCCGAGGAAGGGGGGTTCGATCAAAAAAAGGAGGGGGGCTTGCGATTCTCTGGAGGACCTAAAAGATTGACAAAACTGTGGTGGCAACCTCGGATTTGGGGATGAAGATGGAAGACGATGAAAGAGCAAGGGTTGTTGAACCAGAGAAGGAGTCCTCGCTTGGTCGATGGATTAGCCCTCTTCGTTGCGCTCAGCGATTACGCACACATACCACCAGATTCTTTTGAGTGCGGGCGAAATGACGGCCCGCACTTAGTGAGCGAGAGACCCGGCAGGGTCCAACTTCTGGAGATGGACGGGCATTGCCGAGGCGGTGCCCATCAACGAACAAACAAGACATTCTTGGTGGAAACCGGCACATGGCTTGTGTCCTGTTTCGTCACCTGTCCCCATTGGCAGTGTCGCAAGTAGCTAGCTCTAAAACAGGACAAAAAAAGAGTAAAACTCTCTGGCACATTATTGTTTCACCACTGCAAAACTTTGTGACATGAATCTGTAGTCTCCATCACGCTGCCGGGGCCCCTCGAGTGAAGCGCCCCTTGACCTTCAGTCCCTCCTGCCCTTGTGGAGTTTTCAAGTCCTCGACCGTATACACGACGCTGGCATCCGAGCTGCTGATAAGCAGGTTCCCTTGGTTTCCCTCGTCCGTATCTCTCAAAACGACGTCCGCCAGATTGTGCTCGAACACGACTCGTGTTGGCGTTCCCAGCGCCGCAGTCTCCAACAACAGCCTCTGCCGAGCCGGTGTACTTGTACCGTCGTCGACTTTCTTGGCGGGGAACCTTCCCGCCCCGAGCACGCTATTCCTCTCTGCGCCCATCCAAATCTTGAAATTGCATGGCACGCTGGAGACATAGCACGTGTGGAAGGGGATGATTCCGCTCAGACGATCAGGCGCGCACGCAGGATCACTTGCGTCATCGGGGGCCGAGCCAGGAAGGGCCACGACGGGGATGGCTACGGTGCCGAGGGTGATGGTGTCGGTGTTTTGGGTCAAGTCCGAGGCGATGGTCACGTGGAGCTCGTAGATGCGCATGATCTTGGCGTCGTCAGCGGTGGCGATGTTGCGGGCGCTTTGGGCGGCGTAGGTGAGGAGGTCGATTCCGAGGCGTTGGAGGTCGCCTTCGTAGAGGCAGGGGAAGGTGGCGCCAGTGTCGAGGAGGACGGACCAGAAGACGGTGGGGCCGTCTTCGTCGGGTTCGGTGGGGAGCTTTTGGGGACGGCGTCGGGGTTTGGAAGGGGCGCCGCCGGCGGGGAGAGAGTTGGAGCGGGACACGGCGAGCTTGCGGCGGCGGAATCCCATGGCGATTTGATCTGGTTGGGGGAGGTCGTTAACAGGTGCTCTTTCAGGGTTGTGGCGGAGGGTCTTGGGCGCGAGTGGTCTCTCTTGGACCATCTAGAGAGCCAGAAGTGGCCGTGAAGGGGATCAGGGATGGCGGTTCAACGTACAGTGCCCCATATTGTCAGTCTGGTGACGCCAGGCGGGGTGGTTTTCGAGGCAGATGGCTTTCCTGGCAGTGATGCTGGATGGCCCGGAGAGGGGAGGTTCATACCAGAGCCAGCCGGGGCCGTACAAAGCGGCATACCGGTCTAGTCGGGCTGCGCGGTCCTCGGTGAAGGTGGAGTGGTCGGGGCATTGGTCGACGATGCGCCCGGCCCAGATGAGGGTATAAAGATTTGAGCAGCCAATTTCGCCCGAGGTGTATCCTGCTATGGCGGCGGAGACATTTTCGATTTCTGGGGGAAAATGGGAGGATTCGAGCATAGTCCGGAGGATGCTGACGCGTTCGGCAATGGCTTGGGTGTGTGTAGAAGCTAGGGACGACTTTGGCTTAGTGTTTTCCTCGTTGGCTGGATCAAGCAGGTTTCTTTCCTGGATGGCCTGTTCAAGAAGATCAGGAAAGTCGGCAGCACCGCGGTAGTGCTCCACCCACAGGCGCCGTTGGGCAATCTTTCGGTCGGCTATTTCAATGCGGCTCAGGTCCTCTCCCTCGAGCCAGAGGGGAGACCCAAGAACGATGGAAGGCTTCCACTCGGCTTCGGCTTCCGGAATCACGGGAAGCGAAGGTTGTTGGTTGTTGTCGCCGAGTCGCAACTGCTCTTCCGACTCGGCTCGAGAAACGCTGCGGGTTCTAGGTCTTGGAGACCTTGCCGCGGGAGAGACGGGGGAGAATATGCCTCTTGGAACCTGGTAGTGGGCTCGGTTCCCGCCAAAGCTGGTGGTGTTGAAAACAGTGTGTGAGTGTCTTGTCCTAACACTCGATCGCCGTCTGTTGTGGCCCTGGGGCTGGCGACGAAGCATCGCTTGCTGGCCCGAGTCTGCGCTCATCTGCAAGGCCAAGGCGCCCCGAGCCTGGTTGGCCGGTGGTGTTCCTGCCTCCATGGTGTCTGTTTACCCTACTCTTTTCAAAAGCCTCCAGCTTTTTTTTCTTTTCTTTTTTTAGGGGGGCTGCTGAGACACCGCAATCGCGGTGTTTGCATGCACGCATGTTTCTTTCGTCTTGATCTCGCAAGTTCTTACCTAATCCCCTGTGGGTGTTCGCCGGAATGTTTGTTCTTTGTTGTCGTCACAACAAAGGCAGCCCACACCAGAGATATTCCTTTGAGGTAGTCGACCGAAAACGGGGAGCATTAGTAGAGCTCCATTGATGTTCTGCTAAGGACGCCGGATTACGGCATTCTTTCAACGGCTATCAACACATTTGCTGACATGCAAAGGGGTAGCTCCTTCCCCCTTATTCCCCCAACCCCCCCCAACCCAACCCAACCACTCAGCTCCGAGCGTTCACAAAACACACCAGAACCACCTTCCCAATTGTTTTCAGTAAGGGTTTTCCCTTGTACTCCAATTCAATTGACACGCGAGCACCCGTTTTCTTCGTCCAAAATGATACCGGGCACTCCTCCTCCAACCCCTCCGCCGTCTTCTCCTCTTGGTGTTGATGACTACGTGCGACAAGAGTTCAACCAGCAAAGCCCCGCCCAAGCACGCGCCGCGAGGGGCAGGGTCGTCGACGATGGTCTCATCGAATTTCTAGAGGAATACTCCAGGAGTGCGAATGCGCTGCCCAAGCTCAGGCATTGGCTCCAGGACCAGGTCTTGGCTCCCGTTCCACAGGGCACGAACCGCGGCGATTTCATCGAGTACCACCTCCGGAACCCAGAGGTCGGAAATTACGATGCCGGCTCAGAGTTCTTCAACAGACTGCGAGGCTATCGTTTTATCAACAACTGGATTGAGCCGGACGACAAGGAATTCGCCCAGATCCCAGATGCGTACCGACCAAGCCCAAATACGCCGCGGCCTCAGCCTTCAACCCGGATCGCTATGGCCTTTGCAGGCGATAGCAAATTGAAGCGGCTCCAGAAGAAACTCGATCGCTGGACTCAGAAGCCCGCCGCCATGGACCTCGGGGAAGAGGACGAAGACCTCCCGTTTCAGGCTGATGACGACAATGCTGATGTATTTGCCTGGTTGAGCACCGCGTCACACGCCAACTTCAAGTCTGGGGCACCGCCACCGGACCCGGCCGCCGCTCCCCTCGCCCACTCGTTTTATAAAGATCGGAAACTCCAGCCGCTGGTTGTTCTTCTGGGGCTGATAAAGAACTTCCTGGCCGATCAGGACGTAGACCGGTGCAAAGACTGGGGCGATGAGTTCGATAAGTTGGCTAAGTACTTGCAATGGCTGGCAGAAGAAGACACGTCGGACCAGCTTGGAAACGCTTCGGAAACAACTCGCGCGCTGTTCGATGAGGTGGTGGCTATGATGAAGACACACACGCTGTTCGAGAGGCATAAGCACGGCATTAAATCACTTGAAATCCCTCCACCGCCCACGGTTCCCCAAAGATCAACGCGGCTGGACTGGGCCGGTGCCGTCCACGACTGGCCCGGCGCGTCCCTGGAGCCGGCCATCCCCAAGCGCGACCTCCCAAGGCCGTTGTGCCCGCGCGACCCGGTGCCTGTCAATACTATGCCGTCCAAAAAGTCAGACAACCCGTCAGCGTGGGACTCTTTTGTTCGAGACACCGCACATTTCTGGAGCGACAACACGGCAAGCGGAGCTCCAGATAGCAACCTCGCTCGCATCGAAGCACAGACATTTGATGAGTATCTGAAGCGTGGTTACACGCAAGGCGTCGCTCGCGATAAGAATACCGGCCTCACCGTGCTCCCAGACCCAGACCGCACGATGGTATACCCAGGAGACAAGGAAGGCTGGGCCAAGGAACGCGGAGCACGGCGGGCAGGTTTTTTGACTACGCTGAGGTACTATGACGCCAAAGAACAGCGAGGTTTAGCAACCTCTTTGGGGCGAATATCGTTGCCCCTGAGCCCCCAAGCCTTGAAAGAGGCTCGAGACGCCCCCCGACGCCCTCAATGGGATGCCTCCAGCCTGCCGCGCCATAAAATGCCAGCGCAGCTCGAGACACAGCCTTTCTTATTCTACTACAGAGATTACCTGCAGAATCTACGGCCGACCCTCAAGACCGCACTAGCGACAGCGCAAAGCGATTACGCTAGCCATGTTGCTTTGCCGCCGAATCTCGCGGTTGGCGGGCCGTTCACTCGACGTTGTGTTGATTGGCGCACCCAGCAGCAAGAAAATCTCATGGCCCGATGCCAAAAAGCGCTCCAGATGCTGCAGGAGGCAAAGCGGCATGCACCACGAGATCTTCTCAATCAAATGATTGACGTAGCTGAGGCGTGTCTGAACGGGGAGTTATACAGCCACGAATCGACCCAGGATATTCAGCTTACTGATGACCAATGGGACTCTCCCTCCGCTGGTCCTGTATCTGATTCTCATTACCGAATCCCTCGCCAGATTGATGATGAAGATATCCGGTGGATCAAGTTTCTGGCTAGTGACGGCGCCAGCGACGCGTGGACGGGTGGCTTCACACCAGATACCCCCAAGGACAAGTATCGACTTTTCCTCATCTTCGCCACTCGGGTGAAGAAGCTGCTCGACGACCGGAACCCTGATGGGCTATTTTCCGACTTCGACAAAGAAGTGTCAGTTGAGCAGCTGCTGGCGGTGCTCAATGCTGGAGTTGGGAGCAGCCCGGTCGACAAGGTCGAGTTCGGTCCATATGATGCCATGGCTTGGTTGACACGCCTCAGGGACAGCGGCCACATCCAATTCCGCGAGGATATCTCCTGCTATGGTGTCATTCGGCGTCCCGATAACGTATACCATCCAGAAGACCGCGTTTTTATGGACGGCAGCCCTCGACGCCCCTCCTTTGAGGCCATCCAGGACTGGGATTACGTTATCGGTAACGAAATCCATGCGAATGCTCAAGTTCATAACTTCTTCAAGGCCCTAGCCTTGCGTCTGGGCTACACCATCTGGGTTTTGAAACAGGCGCTGAAGAGTTCCCCCCCCTTCCTTCAACCCCGTGCTTCCGAACTTGTGAAAAGTATTGACAAATGGAAGAAAACGTGCACCCCCGAAGGCAAGGGAGACCTTATCAAACTTGTGAAGAGTATTGATTCGCAGGCCAACGTGGACAAGAATAATGTCCTCCCCTGGCTGCGCGAAAAGATCATCAACGAGATCAATGCCAACGATACCATGTTGGCGCCGGGCCGCGAGCGGCATTTCACCGGGGGCGACGGTCTGAACTACGTGGTGTTGGTGCGTGACCACAACTGGGAATGGGCATCAGAGAGGGTACGCGGGCGTACGGTACCGCGCTTCATGGACGTCAACCGCTGGCCGCAGGGTCATGGATACCTGTCCTCTGATGACAAGCTCAACTACGACGCGGACGAGCGTGTCGACCCTGCGCTCATCTACGATCCTTCCGCGCAGGACCCCATCAATCTGCGCTTCTTTCGCCCGAGACTGAGGCGCTATGGCGAGGACCGCGACGACGTCAGGTGGCGTCCTGGCCGACCTATCTTCCCCGTCGGAGACACACGTCGCCAACAGCGTGTTATTGAGCAGTACATGACTAGCATGGTCAATAATGGTAAGTTCTCTTATTTCTCCAACCCCAAGTTACACCAACTAACATCTCCACTAGCCATCGGCATGGAGGAACCCCAGCCTACGTGGGGCAGTCTCTTCAGCGGCATCTTCAATCCCGTCAAGCGCCTCTTGCCCTTCAATGCGCCCAAGGATGACGATGGTATGCCTCCTGAGCATCCACCCCTTCCACCTGTGGACCGCAAATACGTACCCAAGAGTTGGGATCCTGAGCGTGAGAGGACCAAGAGGGATGCGCTTGAGAAGAAGAGAGCTGCGCGGCAAGAGAGGAGAGGGGGGTGGAAGCGTTCGAAGTATGACCCTCCTGTGCCAGATGAGATGGATCTGGATGATGATGATTCGACTTTTGAGGGTCCTGATGAGCGTCCGGAGATATTTTATGGTTGAGGTAGTTCTTCTGGTTATCTCTCTGGCACGGTTCTTTGGATGTTGTGTTGGAGACTGGACATTTTCTTACCCGCGTCACGTGTACAGATGTCAATAGTTATCTATGTTCTGTTTTAGATTACTGTCCACGGCGTCGAAATGTAATATACTTAGTTTTCTTCATCCATGTTGCTGATAAGGTTGATGTTGACTATGAGCATCAATCCCCAGAAACAAGCATCCTTACCTATGTTCCGATCAATGCATTTCTAGTACCAGCTACGTCAGGTTTCGTTTTCCTCCCCTCGAGGACTTTCAAAGCTTCTTGCATCGGTGCTTGGCTACCACGCTGCCACACGCCCCCAAGTCCCAAGTCCAAATCCATGGTATACTCCCGCTCGGCAGGCACGGCGACTCCCCCTCCATGTATTGCATGTTCTTGCCCCCCATTTAACAAAACAATTCGGACAATTCGGCACACGGATGTATCCCCGGCGCGCATCCACTCTCCCTCTTTTCGGGCTCGGCAACCCCCGAAGACGACGGCCAATTCGGAACCTAGAATGGCATCGACGGATCCAATCCCCCCGCAATGGCGCAAGGAAGGCCTCAAAAACAGTGACGCGTTGAATATCGTGGATATTGCCGCCCAGACATTTAAGTTGCGGAGTACATGACCCGGTCTTGGCGTCGTCGGCAGCCATTGCGCGACTGGACATGGACGGTGCCGGATTGGGGGGGGATGGGTTATGGGGAATGCCATGCCGGGCTTTTGTCGAAGCAAAACTTCCAGATGGTTGTTCGACGCATGAGGGTGTTATTGCGGGGGAAACAAAAACAGGCGATCAACTCGTTTTCTACCGGTGCCGGGGGGCTATAGAGTAGAGGTGCTATGATTCCGGGAATATAGCAGCTTGATATTGAGATTGGGACAATGGATGAGGACTTGGTGAGGAGTCGTCTGCTTCTTTATATACCTGCCTCGGCAACCTTGGGAGGGAGGCCCAAGAGTTCCTGTGCGATGTGAGCCCATCCAACCCCTTTGATCGCGCCCAGGAATACTATACAGATGATGCATCTCGGACTTTCTGTCACCTGCGCGCTGGCGCTGGTGACGGGCGCCTTGGCCAGCCCATCGCCCTCCGAACCGCTGGAAGCTCGCCAGCAGCCGTGGAAGTCGACGGTCATCACCAGCCATGCTGAGCCGTGGGCGTTCGCCTTCCTCCCCGACAACCGGATCCTCGTGACCGAGAGACGGGGCAACCTGAAGATTGTCGACCCGACAGCCAAGACCTCGGGTACTATCACCGGTGTGCCCTCTGTCGCCTACGGCGGTCAGGGCGGTCTCCACGACGTGGCCCTGCACCCCAACTACACCGAGAACAGCATCATCTACCTCAGCTACGCCGAGAGCGGCAGCGGTGGTGCCGGTGGTGCCGTCGCACGCGCGAAGCTGACGTTGAGCGGCTCCGGCGGCTCGCTCTCTGGCCTCGAGGTCATCTGGCGCCACTCGCAGAGGGCCTCGGGTGGTCTCCAGTTCGCCTGCCGTCTGCTCTTCGGCTCCGACGGCGCGCTGTGGATCTCATCGGGCGAGATCAACCAGATGACGCCTTCGCAATCCATGACGGGCAACCTCGGCAAGATGATCAAGCTGTACGACAACGGCACCGCCTTCGCCGGGAACCCCTTCGCCAGCCAAGGTGCCATACAGTCGCAAATCTGGTCCCTGGGCCACCGCAACCCCCTCGGCATCGCCTGGGACGCCCAGGGCCGGCTCTGGGAGGTCGAGATGGGTCCCCGCGGTGGTGACGAGCTCAACCTGATCCAGCCGGGCAAGAACTACGGCTGGCCGCTCGTGTCGCAAGGCAACCACTACGACGGCCGCCAGATCCCCAAGCACAACACCCGTCCCGAGTTCGAGCCCCCGAAGGCGTTCTGGGACCCCGTTATCTCCCCGGCCGGCTTGATCATCTACAAGGGTGATCTGTTCTCTGCCTGGAAGGGCAACGCGATCATTAGCGGTCTCAGCTCGATGTCCATCGTGCGTGTGACCATCACTGGCGACACGGCCAGGGAGGCGCAGCGTATCTCGATGGGCAAGCGCATGCGTGGCATCCGGGAGGACAAGGACGGCGCCATCTGGGTCATTGAGGATGGAAACAACGGCCGGCTTATGAAGCTGACCCCGAACTAGACTTGGTTCCGTTAGTTACCATTGTACATACATAGGGGAGCGTTTAATCATGCGCGAATCAGAGTCAACTTCCAGCATGCTTTCTTTCCCCTCTTGCTACCGATGATGTGCATCCCGAAGCTGCAGCCCGCAGCCATTCAAGGAGGGATCGACAGCGGAGCGGGATTCCTTCGGCAATCGTAGCGAGTGCCACGGCTTGCAATCCGTAAACTCCTGTCAGGATCTCTTGGCAGGGGGGTGCGCGCGCTCGGGTCGATCGAAGTTGACGCTGGTAGACCAGAGAAGCGCAAGAGAATGGCATGTCGTTCGGGTAGGTCGCGGTGCTCTTGAATACAAACGAGCCTATTTGGTTGCGTTGGAGGTTTGGATCACGAGGGGAATTTGAGGTTGACGAAAATTAAGCTCGCGGTTAGCTTGTGTTTACTGACAGAGCAGGAGCAAGTGACTTCGGGTACCTGCCTCAACACGAAGCGGTCAGCAGATTTGCGGGACCTCAACCACAAGATATGGGTGCTGACCCAGAGAGGAACAGATGGGCGTGATCGATTTTCCCTCCTGTAGACGTGATTTTGGCTTGAGCGTTACCCCAGGAAGATGAAGATAGCAGTTGAAGCTACCAGGTACATGGTAGAATCTATCTCCTGCTCAGTCACAGACTTTGAACATCACCTCAAGCCTCTTGCCAAGCAATCGAGACCTTTTTTCACAAGCTGGACCCCATGTCATCGAATCCCTTCACAAGAAACAACACCCACCACCCACCAAGCATCATCAAATCGCAAAGTTGTTCGCACCATATCCATTCTCACCACCTACAAGTATAGCATACCCACCATTAATCCCTCTAGAAGCTCTATCAGGATCCCTGAACAGAAGAAGCAGATAGCCACCTAGTCCCCGAATGAACATCGAAGAGCGTAACAATGAAACACAAAAATCCCCCCGATGCAGAGAAACGTTCCTAAGACGGACTCCTCAAAACGCCAGAACAAGATCATGCCTTGGCAGCGTCATCTTCCCGCCCCCAGCGCGCAGACTCATCGCCTTCTTCCCACTCCTTCTCGACGTACCCGAGCTCGCGCTTCACCTGTTCCACGGTCGCCTTATCGCCCGTGTTCTTCCCGGCGTTGTCGCTGTGTTTGAGTTAGCCATCATGAGTGTGGTGCTCACTTACGGTGAGGGACTTACCTGATCTTGATAGCCGGCCTCCCAGCTGCTGAGCTTAGCTTGATGACAATATTCAGGGGTGTCGACTTGGTTCCGGTCTTGGTGTGGATGAAGTCGTTGGTGAAGAAGGTTCCCACACCGAAGGTTGGCTGGAACCCAGCTTCCTCCGAAACCTGCTTGTACTCCAGGCACCGGTCAATGTTGAGCGAATCCGAAAAGACGATGACCTTCTTGTCCTGAACCCCTTGCTCGTCGTAGAAGTTGCGCATGAGCTTCACGAATGTCTTGGGATCACCCGAGTCCTGCCGTACACCGGTGAAGACCTCAGCGTAAGACTTATTTGGCTTGAGGGCCTTGGCCAATGATGAAGCTGCCGAAATGAACGAATCGGCCATGCTCGGTTTCCGATGCGCCGCAGTCTGTGGTGTAGGCTCCCCGAGATGCCTCACTGGTTTGTTGAACGATCTCAGGAATTCGGGCGTGCCGAAGGTGTCAGTCAAGGCAATACCGAGAACGCCTTCGCCGAAACAGCCCACCCAGCGAGACAAAGCCTCCTCCGTTGCCCCCTTATAGTCACCGGTGATGGCAGCGACGCCCATGAACCACTCGTGCGCAACAGTTCCAACTGGCGGGATGTTGAAGCGCATGGCCAGGTGAACATTGCTCGTCCCTGAGAGCTTTCCGGGCAGCCCGCGCTTCTCGGCCTCCTTGCTCGCCTTTGTGAGGCCTCGGAAGACGAGGGCTTGGGTGTGGTAGTCTCGCCGACGCCGGGTGCCAAATTCGGAGAAGACGCAACCGGCCTCCAGCAACCTCATTCCCTTGTCGAAGGCTTTGTCTTCTTGCCCTTCGTAGGTCCAATCTGGGTCCATGAACTTGAAGTACGTCTCAGATGTCAGAGCAAGGAGAGGGATTTCGTAGAGAATTGTCTCCACCCAAGCACCGCTGATCTTGATGTCAAGGTCACCAAGGTCAGTCTCGGCGCCCGTGTCCTCATTGATGGGCACGAATTTGATGGTGACCTGCTCCCTCGGCCGCAGGCGGAACTCCTTCAGAAATTCCAGGTATTCTACCGTCAAGTATGGGCAGTGAGTGGTGAGGTACTGGTATTCCTCAGCGGAAAGTGAGATATTTCCAAGTTTTTGGATTTGATTCTCTAGCCAAACGAAAGCTTTCCGGGAGAGCTTCTTTTCTGGCGTGCGGTTGGTGAACGAGTAGGTAACCGGTACATCTTTGTAGTACTTGAGGACGGCGCACTGCATCGTCAACTTGTACAAGTCGGTATCCAAAAAGGAGATGACGCCCTCCGGGTAGGGCAAAGAACTATTGAAGTCCATGTTGCAGGAAGTGTTCTGAGCCTGCGTTGCGGGTGGTGATATTGTCGACCGATGAATGCAGCGGATGAGATTGGTTTTAAAACGCTGCAAGCATGTTAAGATCTGTGCGATGCGAGGTTGGCCCACGTGGCGCTCAAACTCAATGTGATGAAGAGTGCTGCGGAGAGCTCACCTGTTACGATCATAAGTTGCCGAGTTTTACTCCAGCGCAGAGATGAGGCTGAAGCAAGCTCAATGCCAAGGTAAAACGTGAGACACCCCGAATAAAGTGAGCAACGGTCTGAACACGCTAATTCGAGGCAAGAACGTCCAAGAATCGGCCCAAAAGGTCAGTGGTTCGCCGTATACACTATAGCCTAGGGATTGTGTTGATCTGAAGAGAAATGCTTGCTGGGGTATCAATTATTACTCACCAACTCTACCCGCTCACATGGGAAGGTTGTCCCACGACGGGATGCATCCAAACTTTAGCAATGAATGCGCTGATGACGGAAGTGGGGTTTCGCGGGGTACTGGCGGCCTAATCAGCCCCAATAAATTGCATGAAAACGGCAGCGATAGGGGGGCTTTTTTGTGCAACAAGGCGGTGTGGGTAGCTGCCTCTCTTGGCAGCGTTTTACTGCACGGACCACAGCCCCAATTCCTGACCGACCTCATCGCAAAAAGTTTGGGCGGCAGAAAAAAAAAAAGTTGCGAACGGGCATAGACATTTGTTGTGGTGGTTCTATATTCCAGAGCGCCAAAACGAATCATGGACATTCACAGGTGCCGTTTTGTCCCCTACCCTGCCTCGGCGATCAATGCGGTTGCATTTTCGCACTCGTCGCTTCCGACAACGCTTGCATCGAAGCCGCAGCTGCTGAAGCACGTCCAAGTGCGCTTGGCCATTGGCCGCGCAAATGGCGATATCGAAATCTGGAACCCGCTCAACGGCATCTGGCACCAGGAGCTCATTATCCCCGGCGGTAACAACAGGAGCGTCGATGGCCTAGTCTGGATCACCGACGCCGACGAGGAGACGAGCAACGGCAAAACGATACTCGGCAAATCGCGACTCTTCAGCATCGGCTACACCTCTGCCGTCACCGAATGGGACTTGGAAAAGGCCAAGCCCAAGAAGCACGCAAGCGGGCAACATGGCGAAATATGGTGTCTCGCGGCGCAACCCCCAGTGCTGGGAAAGAACGGAGTTGTGCTGCCCAGCCCTAGGAAGCTTGTCGCAGGCACAGTGGACGGCAACCTGGTGCTCTACTCGACCGAGGACGACGACCTGAAGTTCGTGAAGTCGCTGATCAGAACACCTTCAAAAAGCACCAAAATGGTCAGCATCGCATTCCAGACGCGAAATGTTGTCGTCGTCGGCTGCTCAAACAGCACCATTGGCGTCTACGACATCAGAAACGGGACTTTGCTGAGGCAGATGTCCCTTGGGTCGGGGGTTTCGGGCCCCAAGAGCATAATTGTGTGGTCTGTCAAGTGCCTACCGCGTGGCGACATCGTCTCCGGAGACTCGACTGGCCATGTTTGCATTTGGGACGGAAAGACATACACACAAGCCCAGCGAATCCAGAGCCACACACAAGATGTACTGTGCCTGACAGTCAACGCGGATGGGTCCCAGATTGTCTCTGGTGGCATGGACAGGCGGACGGTGTTGTATGAGCCAAGAGCAGGACATGCTGGGAGGTGGTCAAAGGTGTTCCATCGAAGGTATCACGCCCACGACGTCAAGGCGATGGCTTCCTTTGAAGGAAAGGGGATGAGCGTTGTTGTCTCTGGAGGTTCGTCTTCTTGCGCTTGTCAACAAGGCCCTTGCTAACGTGAATCAAGGTCCCGACACTAGCCCAGTGGTGTACCCCTTCCGAACAGCAGGCAAAGAGTACCACAGAGTGCTTTCACACCTTCCTCAACAAACCAGTGTTCAGAGCGCCCCCAAAGCACGACTGCTACTCAGCTGGTGGGGTAACGAGATTCGTATCTGGCACCTACTTCACCCCGCAAGAAAGCTCCTCGATGGCGAAACAAATGGGACGGATATCCGCAAGAACCGGAAGCTGATCGCCCAAATCCAAGTCCAAGGGGAGTCCAACATCACTTCCGCGGCTGTCAGTGCCGACGGAACCCTGATCCTTGCCTCAACCGCTACGGAGGTCAAGGCATTCCAGCTCCACCACAACGGAAAAGGGGCCGTACACATTAAGAAGGTGGATATTGGCGCGAGCCATGGCGCTACGAAAGTCGAGCTCTCACCAGATAATCGCTGGGCGTTCTGGGTTGAGGAAGGAACCAAAGTCATGGTTGCCCGTATTACGTCAACAGAATCGGAGACTGGACCCGTGTATACCATCTCTCGTCCACGCAAGCTTCGCCGGATTCGACGGGATGTTCCCAAGCATCTCCTACTTGGCGGTCTAGGATCTTACGACAGGAAAGTCTCGCAGGTAGCATTTTCCCCGGACAGCAGGATGCTCAGTGTTGCCGACCTGGCTGGCTACATCGACACTTGGGTTCTGCGTGCTCCTGGTGAGCAACAGAACGGCACAAGCAACGCGGCTAGTGACGACAGCTCGGACGCGTCCTCGAGCGATTCATCAGACGATTCGTCGGACGACAGCAGCGAGGAAGCATCCGAGAGGTGGTACCCCAACCCCAAGGGCAAACTCCTCCCGAAATTGGATGCCGCCCCCGTTGTCTTGACCTTCTCTCCTGGCCACCATCAGGATGATGGTGACTACACCCTTGTCGTCATCACCGCGACAAAAGACCTTCTCGTTTTTAACCCTATTCGTGGTGCGCTGTCGGATTGGTCCCGCCGTAACCCGTCCAGCAAGCTTCCCGAGCAGCTCCGCATCACGCGAGACCTTATCAAGGGCGTCGTGTGGCAGGGGCCTAGAGCTTGGGTGTACGGGCCCTCATTCATTACCATGCTTGACCTTTCTCAGGACTTGCCAGAACCTTCAGACACTGGCAAGGATGGGCCAAAGAAAGGGACTAAGCGGAAGCGCAACGGCAACGACGCCGGAGCAGGAGGAAAGATCAATAAAGAGCACTCCTTCGTCCCACAACAGATCAAGGTGGCAGCTGGGCCGGAGGGAGGCGAGTACATGGACGTGGATATGGACGACCAAAAGAGCGTTGGCGCCAGCAGCGCGTACGAGGATGACGACGACGACACAGACGGCGGTGAGCTCCAACGCCTGAGAGATGACCAAGCTACGAACGGGGAGGTTTCCGCGAAAGACTCAGCCAAGCCGAAAACGTGGAACACATACCAATTCCGGCCCATATTGGGCATCGTGCCCCTTTCAAGTAAGCCGCCAAAGGAGAAGAAGAAGAGCGGGGACGCCAAAAAGGAGGCTGCAGAGGACGTCCTGCCCCTTCTCGAGGTGGCCCTTGTCGAGCGCCCGACTTGGGATCTGGAACTTCCTGATCGTTATCTTGCCGATGGCGAGTAAGGGGGGCGAGGGGCGATATCTTCGGAGTGAGCGAAGCTTGGCTTGGGGAGCTTACGACTCTCGTCGACTTCGGCGGGGTCCAGCACGCTCCCTTTTCTCGGTCGCAATGGAGGATGAGCTTTGTATTCGGCCGAGCATGCGGACGCATGTAGCAGGTGGTTGGTCGGGGAAAGTTCCCCGGTGTCGATGCATACCCAATACATTGGGATGGGGCATTGTTGGTGGGGAGAACATGGTTGCCTCTGTAGGGCCGGTTAGATCTTAAAAATATGCATCGTGTAATTCGATGTGTTTGTTGCTGTCAGGATATCCATTGTACATCAGCATTGGTCAATTTATGAGTTGTGTCGTCGTCGCCCTGTTGGTTTGTCTTCCACGTGCGTGGGGTGAAGGGGTTTCTGGCCACAGGCGCCTACTTGAAAGGAATTATGTGAGTTTCTTAAGCGACATAGGGAGTCCAAGCGGCTCAAGATATCTTCCCTTGACTTTCCTTGATTTGAGAGAACTAGATCGAGGATCAAGACCATTGACTTATGGTACAGGTGCATTGGTTTGGCAACGGAGTACAGCAGCTCCTGCAAGAGAAAGGGGACAAACAGCAAAACCAGCGGGGAAGAGAGTCCTCCTTCCAGCCAGAAAGTCCGTCGAGGAGGACCAACGCCATTCTTCTCGTGCGGAGGTCACGGGGGTCACGCCTCCTCCTCATTGTGGCCGTCGTAACCACCTTACGTGTGTAGCCACTAGACAATTACGCTGAAAAATCTCACTTGGCCACCAGACGGGAAACTCCATAACCTGCCTGCTTGGTCTTGTCAGGCATTCAACTAGAAGAATCTGAAATACCACGATGCTGTTGACGGAGCCCGAATATCTATTGTTTCTCCGGGTCCGTACATTCTGATCCCCTACCGATCACCCGCCCGGTGACATTTATTCGTCTACAAGAATCCGCGGACTGAAGCTGAGGGTAGAGAGCCCCCCTGGCGGTTACCCAGGTTACACCCCAGCCTCTATTCATATCCACCAGGTTAGAAGCGGCTGTCCGAAGCTGCGTTCTTTCCGGAGCAACGAGACCGGGGAGCGAGCCCGCAGAGTGCAAATGATCCACGTGGACGGGTAGGGAGGGGACGTGGGTTTTCCTCTCCCGAGGAATTGGGAGACGCGCGTCACGGCTTGTTGGCCCCCCTTTTTTTGTTTCCCCTCCACGCCTTCGAGGTTCATCCTTTTTGCTTTAGTCGAGTCAAGTGACCCGGTTAGCGGTGTTCAGAGAGAAGTGGCTTTGTGATGGGAGTTTGATCTTCGATCTGTGGAGCTGGTGGGTGGAAGCTTGGGATGTGAGAGCAGATTGGAGCCGTGGGGGCCGGTGCCGTTTTCCCTTTGATGTTTCAATGGGGTATATGAGCGGTGTAGCGGAGCATGGGATGGATCATCGGCTGGGTCCAGTGAACCATGGAGAAGGGTACCGAGCCGCCAGGCGAGAAGCGTTATCCTTGTGATGTTTGGGATACCCTTTGCCCGGAGGAAGGAGCGACCACCACTGGCATCACCCCCTTCAGAGAAAGAAGAATCTCGATGCTGCGACTCAAGTCTCTACGTCGTGCGTTTGTTGAAGGCAGATAAGACATTGAACGTTCGGTACACTCATCCGAGCCGTCGGGCGCCGGAACGAACACCGCCCTTGGCGACGCCACATGTCGTTGACGGAGAGATAAGTGTTCGCAGTGAAGTCGGGAAACAGGACGGACAAGCCTCAGTGGATCCAACTGAGGTGTACGTAAAGTGCCAAGGCCAAGACCAATAAACCTGAGTCTCGAGGCCATTCACCAAAAGTTCGGCGAGAGGCTATTCGGATGATAATTAAAGGCGCCAGAAGTAGTCGCCAGCGACTGGACGGGGTTGACGTGCAGCGATAGTGTATAGGCGTGGATCGACGTTGAGAGTGGAGTCCGTCGGTTGGTGGCTGGCGATTGGCGGGAAACGCGCAATGGCAGGCAGGGAGCCCAGATGCCGCGTAATCGCTGCCCAGATTCAACCACTTGGACGCCACGGAAAACTAATTCGCTTCTCACACTGTCCCAACTACGAGAGCCCTGCATCGGGAAGGTCGACGGAGGTCTCTAACCCTCTTTTGGAGTCTGACAGTTGCGCCGACCTAGGCCTCGAAGAAGAGTACGCACTTCTTGTCATCAGCGGCGCCGTCCGGAGGTTTGCCATCAAATTTTACAAACCGTTTCGCCCCCAGAGTCGTCACCTTGCCAGCTCCTCCACAACTCCTTCGGACAGGATGACCATGTCACCCCATACCACGCCCGCCCCATGTCAACTCGCAGAGCCGCGATGTTTGCGACGACAAAGCGGTTGACGTTGCCCGGGGACCGTGAGTCGAAAATATGCCACACTGTGAAGGGAAGATCGAGATACGTATGCGTGGTAGGCGTTCCCGGTTCCGGCTCGCAGACAGGGGCGGGCGAGGCTGAGTTGTCCAATGACTTTTGCCTGATGTTCCTGGAGTCTTCCGCTGGCTGTTTCCATGCCCAGCCAATTGGATATACCTACTCGCCGCGAGATAAGACCAATCGATAACAACCCGAAATCGCCGTGTTGTTGTCGGGCCCTAGATCTTGACTGCCGTTGATTTTGATCATTCCGCGGTTGTAGCACACGGATGCCATCAACGGTGAGATGAAGCTAGAATCGAGAAGCCGTGGGGAAGACCTCGTCCAGGAGCGGCAGTGCAGCTCGAGTCTGCCAAGAGCACAAGGGTACGTTGCTTCAGCCACACCTAGTGCCACATAACGGCCCCCAACGACGATTGACACTGGCTGTTTCGGCAGCCAGACTCGTCATCGCGGACCCACACTTCGTTCTGCCCATCAAGACAGCCCGATTTTTTAGGTAGACGTTTTTCGGCCTTCCCACACACCGTCAACCTCTGAAGCCTCGCCAACCCCGTTGAGCGGATGCGAGACACCGCAACATGATGGATGGACAGAGGCCGACGGGATAGCCAACAGGATCATCTCAATTATCTTGCGCCGATAACGTAGACAAAAGAATATGTATGTACTGTAAGTGCAGCGGACTGAATGCAGTGACGAAGCAACGGACTCCAGCTTCGTTGCGTGAGACCCCATTTGAGGCGGAGGGACCCCGACGGCGCTTGTGATTGGTCCGGTCTGGGCCCAAATTGAAGTGGACGCGCGTTCCCTCCCAAGGTGCTCACTCTGTGCGTCGCCCCTCCTCTAGCGCAAATCGTCCACGCTGCTCCCACCCCCCTTGGATCAAAGTCGACCCTGAAGTCGATATCCATTGCGTAGGCTGTAGCAGCTCAGAAAAAAAAAGAAGAATATATTCGGAATCGTTTGTGAAGAAAGGAGCGCTAGAGGTGGCGAGGAAGACGTCGACGTCTACGTGCAACGCGGAGAAATAAGTGGAGAGACTCGCTAGAGATTCTGCGGGGCGTCGGTCGGGTACGCAGCAGCGCAGTTACCTACTTGGCTGAGCAATGCTCACCCGCTGTCGAGACGGTGCATGTCCTGCCACGCAACCCCTGGGAGTGTACCGTTAGGAGGGCCATACGTATGCTTGCCTCTCCACCCCTCTGGCTCCCTGAAACCTTGCACCCCCAATCTTCAGCTTTATCCCCCCCTGGTCTCCGGTCCCCTCCGCCTGTCTGTCTGTCTGACCTCTACTACCCTGCCCGCCCATTTCGCCTGCGAGGTCCGACCTACACCTCCACAACCACCCGCCAGCATCACGAACCGTATCCGCTCGTTTCAAACGGCAAGCGGCGCCTGGCTTCGTCGACAGCGAAGTGTCCGCGCCGCATCAGGAGAGAGCCGCACCCGACGACACCGTAGGGCAGCCCGCCGTGCGACGACATCACGAGACGGGCGACGTTGCGCTTGGCGGCAATTCGTAATTAGGCGACGAAGACCTGGCCCGCCCAGTGATCGATCGAGAGGAGGGAACAAAATCCCCGCTCACGACTGCCACCGCCGGGAAAAGGAGACTCAAACATCACCCAATTTAAGCGACCGACGTGGATTGAGAGGCGGGCGCTCATCACGTCGCTCATCTCACACGCTGGCGACATTCGACTCGTCTGGCCACGCGATTGCGAATTGCTGACGTCGCCGACGACGCCTGCTCTCCTGTCCGGAACCTAAAACAACCGCCATCCCGCAACTCAATCCCGATCGTCGACGACATATTGTGGACGCCGTCCGCCTTCATCAATAATCGACCGCAGCATCATGGCGAGCGACGGGGGAAATGGGCGGCCTGGCCAGGATCAATACGGCGAGGAATGGGCACACGATTTGAGGTTACGATTTGAACAATTATTACGGACGAAGCGAATCAACGAACTCGAGTCTCGGTCGCGCCAGGGGTCGCCTGCGCCGAGGGAAAGGGCATCATCCAACAACCTCCGGCCGCCACCAACAGCATCAGGCTCCGGCCGGCCATCCACCTCGCATGGTTCCGCCGCACCGTCAACACCTCCGTCTTATTCAACGGTCCGCAACCTCCCAAAAGTACCAACACCACCGGCGCCCGGCGACAACACCTCCCGCAAGTTTAGGAACATGTTGATCTCACTGTCCGCGACCCCGACCAAGTACGAGAACCCGGGCTTGCTCGACGAGGCCCTTCAGGTGATCCCTCTCGATAGGATATACGGCGAGGCCGAGGAGGAAACCCAGGTTATGCAGGCGCAGGCCGAGAGTATGGGTGACGGGCGGAAACCCGAATGGGGGTATCAGGACTGTGTCATTCGGGCATTATTAAGGTACGTCCTGGCACTGCAACGGTCGCCGTTGTCTGCTCCGATTAAAGATCCGTCGTTAACATTCGTCGCAGATGGTTCAAGCGGTCATTTTTCACATGGGTCAACAACCCCCCATGTCCCGTCTGCTTGTCACCAACTATCGCTTACGGCACGACACCGCCAACCCCTGAAGAGAACGCTTGCGGCGCCCTGCGAGTCGAGCTCTACCAGTGCTCTAACATGAACTGCGGAGCCTATGAACGTTTCCCTCGATATAGCGACGTCTGGCGCTTGCTGCAGACGCGCCGAGGTCGCTGTGGAGAGTGGGCTAACTGCTTCAGCATGCTGTGCCGAGCAGTCGGTGGTCGTGTGCGCTGGGTATGGAATGCGGAGGACCACGTCTGGACTGAGGTTTACTCGGAGCACCAGAAGCGATGGGTTCACGTCGACGCCTGCGAGGAGGCATGGGACAACCCCCGTCTCTACACCGAAGGTTGGGGTAAGAAGATGTCCTACTGCATCGCATTTTCGATCGATGGTGCCACCGATGTCACCCGCCGCTACGTACGAAAATCCGAGCACTACAACGAGCGCAACCGGTGCCCCGAAGAAGTTCTCCTGTATGTTCTCCAGGAGATCAAGCACCTTCGACGAGCCGATATGGCCAAGGATCGACGATTCCAGCTGGAGAAGGAGGACTCCAAAGAAGACCGCGAACTACGCACGTACGTCGTGGCATCAATCACCCAGGCTGTCACCGAGCTCGTACCCGGTATGGCCATCGCGGGCCCGAGCGGGACAAGCGGGAGCAGGCGAACAGGTAGCACAAGTGACGATACCAAGGTGCCGGTATCCGCCGACCTTCCCGCTCGGCAAAGTGGAAACGCCGAGTGGGTTGCTGCTCGCGGAGAAAACGGACAACGCAACCAGCAGTTCCCGCCGCCAAACCAAGGGCCTCCTTTCCCTTGAACGAACACGACATTCGGCCTCCTCCTCTTAATGGACCAATGGGAATGTTTAGCCACGAGTCACGGAGCCGCTGCCAACGCGCAGCAAGATACCCACCGTTCTCGTCGGTTGCCAACACCCACCCATACGTCTCTGCCGACATACCACCTACGTGTGTCAGTCAACAATGACACACCACGGTCTGCAAGTTGATCATCTCGACAACCGCCGCCCTTCGGGCCGACTCTGATGCCTACCATCGGGGGGACAATAATTCCATTGCGGTTTTAATTTTATACGCTCTACCCTCCAACTGAGCAGCATAGACTCGGCGTCATATATCTTTCTTCAACGACTTCGACATACCGCACACAACACTCGCACACACCCGTACATTGCACATTATCAAATAACTTTTCCCTTTGTCAAGATTATCATCATGTTGGAATATACAGCGCTGCTGGGAGGGGTATAGGGAGGGAGGAAACGGCATGGAGGCGTGTGGCGTTTGCCTGCTCAATGACCCCCTGGTTGGTTTTGTTTCGGTGGCGTTTAAGGCGGGAAGGGGATTTTATTTTGTTATTTTGAAGGCACATGTGTTTGGAACTGATTGACATTTGCATGAGGGCTGATGAGACTACTACTTTATGGGGTTCTCAGCGAGAGATAGGTTATAGGAGGGCCAAAAGCAAAAGCGCCGCGGAAGGGTGTTGCAAGCGGGGGGATGATTGGCTTGTGGGGAGGTCATGTTGAGAGGCATAGCATGAGGCTGCGGTCTGACTCTGACTCTGGTTGGGAGAGCAGAGGGTAGGATAGGATAGGATAGCATGAGGGGGTGAATAGATGACGATGCAACACTTCGTGGTCTCTTTGATATGGTGAAATGAGGGATATCTCGAGTTGAGACAGAGCCCAAGATACCAAGCTCTGTCTCAACGGCCCTGCATTGCCAAGGGCGCGCCGATGGGAGATGGTGGCTTGGCCGCGTGGGTAGCAGGAGGTGAAAAAGCTTCGACGCTCTTGGTGCCAAGTTTCCCGTCTTCGAAAAGGGGCGTCTGGAACAGTCTTTGCGTTGAGCGTAAACACAGGTCCTGGGTGTTATCTTTGGTTTCGAGACCATAGGAAAAACAAAAGACCGCAACAAAGTACATACCGTTGTATGTGCCTTTGCGGTGCGTAGGCGATGTGTGGACAGTGGGGGTCCTCAGTCCCCCGGGTGATAAGAGTTGCGGCCCACGGGAAGACGGGAGTCAGGGGGTGCCGTTCCAAAGTTCGGCTCAGTATCCGAGGTAAGTGTGTTTTAATATCAGGCTGTGCTGGGTGCCGTTGATTGAGTCTGTTGGGTGTAGATAAGCACCCGCTTTCCATGTCTGTGCCTCGCTCAATGGTTTTCGCGGCTCTGGGAGATTCGGTGATGGAGGTGGATCGTGAATAGGGGTCACGACAAATCGAAGTGGAGATAGAAGAAAAATGCAGGGATGGAAGGGAAGGTAGCAAAAAGAGCAGCTGACTAGATTACCATAGGTACCTATGGAGTCTTGGGATGATCGAACCCAGGCTCGATCTGGGGACCTTCAGTGTGTTAGACTGACGTGATAACCAACTACACCATCCGACCGATCGCTTGCTGCTTTGTTGAGATGGGGGGTTGTGGATGTCACTTTTGACAGTGCTGTGTTTGGCCAACTTGACTTCTTTGGCAGATGGCCACCTCTCCAACTCCAGTGTGACCGCATTCTCACCAATTTATTTGGTAAAGTCCCCGTGGTGGTCTGGGTGAAATCCACCCCGATGTGCCTAACTCTTGTCCCAGCAGGTCAACCTTCGAGCAACGCTGTCAAATACACCAAATCGTCGTGAAAAGTTGGATAGGGCTGGAGCAACGATAGGTGGAATCTAACACTTGGCTTCGCTGGTCTTTATCATGATGGCTGCCTTGGCTGCCTCTAGTCGGGTGGTCTGAAAGCAATGGTAAAAACATAAAATCTGGGAATGTGGGCTAGGCTTGACTGTCTCCAGTTGAGGGGTCTGATGTTCATGGTGAAAACGCGGAATCTGGAAATGGAGGCTAAGCTCAACTGTCTCTGGGAAGGGGTTTTGGTGTTGATGGTGAGAATTTGGAATCCGAAAATGGAGGCTAGGTTTGACTGCTCTAGCGGGGCGCCCTGGGAGCAATGGTGAAACGTAGAATCTGACAATGAGTGGATAGGTTTAATTTTCTCTGGCTGGGGGTTCTGGTGTTGACGGTGAAAATGCAGAACATGGGAATGCGCATATGTTTGACTGTCTTTGGTTGGGAACTCTGGCGTTGACAATGAAGCACCAACTCTAGCTTGAACTAAGCTGATAATACGAAGCGTGTAAAGTCCTCACGGTCCAACCGCATTGCCACCTCCTTTTCACTATCGACTCCCAAATACAAAGTCTCGAAGTAAAACTCAATAGCGCGCCGGCCGTTCAGAAACAACTGGCTGATAGACCCGGTGATTCCGCCGGCGTACTTCTTCCGCCTCGCATCGATATTTTGTAATCTCTCCGGCTCATTGTCGCTGTTGATAGAAGCAGGGCTTCGTATGCCCCCCTCTACGTCGAACCGGTGCAAGGAACACCTGGATCTACGAAGCAAAGGCGTTTGTTTTTATCAAGTCCAGCATTACTGTTCTATCTAAACACCTTTGGCAATCCCAATAATGTGTTTTGAAGTGTTAATCTAGCCTAACATTATGCTTCCTAGGCCACCCACAATGTAAACAATGCCTTCTTTCATGACACCAGGGCATATCTGTCATATCTAAAGGTCTGGCATCCCCAGAAACACCCTCCTCTGCCTTGGCCTTCGGGTCACCAAAAATCAGCTCGTACTTCGATGACTGTGACACCCTCAGACCAGCTCCTTAAATCTCGTTGGTATGGGACAGTTCTTCACGTCCATCCAGAAGCGACACTCCTCACCAGAAACTGTCTCCCTTCCTTTAACCTCGAACCCCAGCTCGTTCACAATGTCTCTCCCTCTCGACCTCTCTCTCGTTCACGGGATCCGATTCCATCCACGCCATAAACTTCTGCTTCAGCGCTCTGGTGGAAATTCCTCTCCGACTAACCCGTCACCACCATGGTATCGAAGAACTCCCCAATAATAGACCCGTCACGCGGATTTCTCTTTGCGTCCTTGTGCTTGCCGTTTAATACATCCTGAAATCAGCGGTAGCTCCCGTGGCGAGCACTGAAATATTCCTTGCCTTGGTTATCCATGGACTTGTTGTTGGGGTCAGGGGTCATGTTGCAGGCTTGGTGGAATTGAGGCGTTGGTGTATGTGATTTGTGGGGCTTGGTCGTTGGTGTATGGGTTTGGTGAATGGGGCGTTGGTGTATGTGATTTGTGGAGATGGGTGGTTGGTGTATGGACTTGGTAAAGGAGGGATTGGTGTATGTGGTTGGGTCGTTGGACTCTGGAGTTGGCGAAATTGGGTTGTCGATGTATGTAATTGTGGTTGAAATCGGAGTGATGATTCTGCAGGATGGTTTGTGAAATTAGAAATACTTCCAGTGGTAGACTTAAATCAAGTCGGACGTGCTGCTTTTAGATAGCGTTAGAGGAAGAGTAAGGTCTAGAGGGAGAGAAGGGGGGTATTTATACTTTGCAAGTCAAAATCCAGGCCCTGGAAATTGTTTTTGGAGAGGAAGGTCTGGAGCAACGGAAGGGGGGTATTTATACCTACTTATTACTCGGAGGGCCCTCTAGAGTCTGAGATTGGTCAAGCCCCTGGATGTTTCTTGACGCCCTGCCTAGCACATGGTGGAACGTATGTCTAGTTCTTTTCGATCATGCACTTCGAGTATCCTCATTAGATGCGTTAAATGCCTTCATAGATCTCCCAGGAGCTCCAACGATAGAGTGATGAAGAGCCTTGGCACCTGTGTATTCGCACGATCTGTCAATACAACCTCAGGAGTGCTGGCTGAGACTTGACGCGGGGAAGCTACTGGCAGGGGGGTTATACACCGAGGACATGGTAGGAAAGACATTGTCTAAGGAGACCGTGTTTATATCTATTTAACTCTCAGAGACGAAGAATAACAGTTAGACAAATGCTCATATAGCTCATCACAGGCTCACAATGACTGCCGCCCCTTTCAGTATACCCTCTCTCCCTTCCGACGCCGCAAGCTACCAAAGCGACGCTTAATCAGCTGAGTGAGACTCTTGCCAGTCGTGTTGCTCCGTTGTAGACTGCCATTAGCATAATCGCCGACATACGGGCTTGGGTAGTCCTTGGGTGGCGGAGGAGGCGCTTCGTCGGTGTTGCTCAAGCTCCGTTGGCGGACGTGAGTAGAGTTTTGCTTGGAGTAACCAGTGGCCGTGACTTGCATTTCGTACTCTTGCCCCGCGGGTGAACTGACCGGGACAGGCTTTCTGTTGACCTGCTTCCCCTTGTTGTCTTTCTCGATTGTGAAAGACGGCTCACCCTTGCCCTTGAGATCGTCATCCTTGTACGGCTAGTGATGTCGACGTTAGCTATGCAACCTATGATCCGTTGATTCCTATCTTACAATGTGATCCCACCGCTTGTATGCACCGCCAGGAGCATCCTTCTCTCTCATAAGATCTGCCCCTTCCTGATAGTCCATGGTGCGCCCCCCAATATCCTTCATGCCAGGGGGAACAATCGCCGTTCCCTGGAGAGGGACATGCTTGTCGAGAGAATCCTTGAGGAATTCGACCGGGGTTGCCTTGAGAGCTTCAATGCTCGTGTCCTTGACAGCCTCGACGGGAGAATACATCTTGTTGGTGTTCATCGATTTCATGGTGGGATCAAAGGGGCCCTCGTGGTGATACGGAAGCGGCGCAGTGTGATCCAGAAGATCGATAGGGTCACTAGGCTGCTGTCGACGATGGCTGCGCAGATGGGGCGCATGATCTGCGGCGCGATGGTCGCGCTTGATGATGTCGAGGGGGCGGTGAGACATATCTCCTGGATATCGCTGTCTGAGCGAACCACCACGGCGTGGAAGGGGAGCATCCGGGTCGATCTCCTTGGACCTGTGTTCCTGTGTCAGGACATCGAGAGGTCTATGGGACCTATCTCCAGGATATCTTTCGGCGAGGGAGTTCCCCCGTCGGCGTGTTGCGTTGTCCGGCATGTTGAGACCACCGTCGAGACTGGGACGAGATGTGGCAACAGAGTTGGCTCTCGAAAGAATGGTGCCTTGATTCCACTGCGTCTGTGGAGGTCGAGACGTGTGAACCGACCTCTTACGCTCCAAATCCGAGAGCGGGCGCTGCTTGGGACGCGGCGGGGGAGACGGCGGAAGCGACTTGTTGGTCGACTTCACACTGTTGCTTCTGCTCAACACGCTGTTGCTGCGGCTGATGATACGGCGGAAGAGCGGCTGGTCGTCTGGATCCTCGTTGTCCTGAGATCCTGAACGGAGTCGACGAAACTGGAAGTGCTGGCGGGTAGGGCTCTCTCCTGGTGGTGTGGGAGGAAGGGCCTTGGAGACACGAGTAGCACACACTTGACTGGGCTCGGGCTCATAGAGCGGACCAAGGATGTATTTGTTCGCCTATTGAGTGGAAGCGCAAGAATGCGGTCATTAGCAAGAGAACAACTTGTATTTGCAGATTGTCGCATTTATCCCCGGCCATGACAAAAGAGCTCCGTCAGTTCTGCTTTGTGGTCTGGAGCTGCCCGGCGGGAGGGTGCGATCGCCTTGGCAGGCACCGCTGTACGAGTGACGCAATTGCTGCCCACTCGGGCAGTCGCCGACCAAGGCAAGAACCAGCCACCGACGAATTGCCAGTCTTGGGGTGCGAAAATCGCACATCGCAGACGCGCAAGCACGTTGCATCATCGTGGTGGACCAACTGGGGAAGATAACAAGCCGTTTATCGGAACCATTGCCGAGGGTGTTGTCGAACATAGCGTTACCTTGGAGGTGCAATACCCCCGACGAAGGCTTCGAAATGTGTAAGCGACCGAGTGCTCTGTCCAGCACTTGCAGACAGAGGCGTGCGCTAACTCGATCAAGCAAAGATAAGAAGAACACCAGATATCATTGAAGAGGGGACTGCGCGCGACCAGAGAGCTGCGGGGATTCTTCCGGGAGATGTGCTCTCGAATTGTGAAGACTGAAGAGACAAGAATGAGGCCAAGCACTTACCCATTGCTTGTCATACGGCTCGTCGTCATAATCCCTGTCGTCGCGGGCCATCGTTGTGACCAAGTGGGTCTGTGGGGCGTTGACCGTTTGGAGCGACAGTTGGAGGTCTGGGTTTCCAGCTGGCATAAGAACAACAGTTGAAGGTCGAAGTTGAGCTTGAGCTCACAATAAGCTGAGAAAAGGTTGAAAGAGCGCTGAAGAAAGAGGTGCGATGAACGGAACAGCGTGACACCGACTTAATAAAAAGGGAAAGGCCTCAGCGAGTGGTCAACGGTGTCCTATGGATGATCGCAAGCGGCGTTTCTAGCCAGTTAGCGAGGGGTTCTAGACTGTCCGCAACGCCGCGAGAAGACAGAATCCCACACCCTCCTCTTTCATGGCGCCGGAGACAGACCTCCAGCTCTGCATTCTGCTCTGCAGGCGAGCGGGTCTACCCTACTGCTGCCGCATCCCATATTATCCCCATTTCTCTGCTGGATGCTTTTGTGCGACGTCATGAGCGCGCATTTATCCAGCAGCATTGCCAGTCGTGCCAGTGGAATCGCTTCCCGCTCCTCGAGGTGCGCCCTCAACGCCGAACAGGTAGAAAATCCTGATGATCATCGACTGTGTGCTGTTGCTCATATTTGCCATCATGCATTGCCCAACAGACACCTGATTGGACACCGACGCCGGTGCCGCTCTTTCGAGTTCCTGAATCCTCTGTCAGGGGCGGTGTCCTGCTCCCGCGCATGCAAGCAATCTAGACTCCTCCATGTCGCAGTCAGCCCCGCCTCCCCGAACGGGCACTAAAAACGCCCTCGTGAGCCGGCCGTGAGGACCCTGCAGCGGGGACTTTTCTAGCGGCCAACATCATTGGCCGCAGCTTGTTTTCCTCTTGCGCCGTTTTGATCTCGTGTCTCGGCTCCAAACGGACTTGCAGGGCTGTCCGAACTTCCTCAACCGCGGTCCCGGGTTTCGGTCTCATCAAGAAGCACGCGCAAACACAAATTCCCGTCGTCATGTGGGTATGGAAACCGGTGCTTTGCCCAAAATAGAAGCACCCGCAACCTTCCACCCAAACCCCTCCGACGACAATGGCGCTGGTCGACTACGCGTCCGACTCCAGCTCCAATTCCAGCTCCAGCTCAGCGGGCGCTCCTCCCCCGCCGAAAAAACGGCCAAGGCTCGTGCCGAGTCCGAGTCCCACCACCACCACCGCCGCTCCCGCATCTCCGGCGAAGCTACCCCCCCTGCCCCCCGCCTTCCACGACCTCTACGCCTCCACCGTCCGAACCACCACCACCGACAACCCGGCCCTGCACCAAGGCCGCGTCCGACAAACCCCCCACATCGCCGGCAACTGGCCCAGCCACATCTACATCGAATGGCACCCCCCCTCCGCAACCCAATCCCTCCTCACCAACCTCCTCTCCGCCCTCCAGGCCAAACTCCCCCCTTCCCTTCAACTGAGCACCTTCCTCACCTCTGACCTCGGCGCCCCCTTACCACTGCACATCAGCCTCTCCCGACCCTTGTCTCTAACCACGGCGACCAAGGACGAATTTCTTTCCAAGCTCCGCTCCGGCGTCTGCAACACCCGCGTAGCGCCGTTTACGCTCTGGTGCCGCGGTGTCGAGTGGCACCACACAGATGAGTCCGGCCGGTCGTTTCTGGTGCTGCGCGTGCAGAGTCAGAGTCAAAGCAGCGCGGCGCTAAATCCGGAGCTTACGGGGTTGCTTGGGCGGTGTAATGCCCTGGCTGAGGAGCACGGGCAGCCTCAGTTATATCAGTGGGCTGTCAAGGGCGACGGAAGCGCGGGCGATGCAGAGGTAAATGGGGATGGAGATCAGGCTGGGGATCGCGTAGGGCGTGCATTCCACGTTTCTATTGCGTGGTCGTTTGCGAAACCGACGGGGGAACTCAAGCGTTTGACTGAGGAGGTCTTTGGAGAGGCAAAGGCTCAGGATCGGATTCACGAAACTCAGATCCACGTTGATGGAATCAAAGCCAAGATTGGCAACGTAGTCACACATATACCCTTGCCGCAAGCCGGAAAGCGAGCGGACGACAAATCGTCCAAGAATTTATTCGGGGTTTCATAGAACTGGCATTGCCGTCGCCGCGCATGTAGAGATACAGCGGAGCAAGCAACTCCACAGGGTGGCAACCCAAAGACGAACATTACGATAATGACATATCAAATAAGGAACCCTAGCATAGCAATGCAGCCTGTACATACCACGCCAATACCATAAGGTTTCCTCTCTGAAAACTACATATATATATTTATAGAAAGCACGCTACTGCAGTACCGAGGTAGCGCATCTCGCAAACCACCCATACTCAATAAAAATTAAACCGACCCGCCCATCATAACGCCGTGCCATCGTGGGTGACACTGTCACTCTCATAAAGATCACCTTCGAACTAGGACCCAGTCCGAGATGAACCTGCAAGTCTCATGTTTTCCAGCCGTGGAATGCAGAATAGCAATGCTTCGCCAGTACAAATGCCCAGTAATGTTTTTCAAACGGGGAAGAATGAAAGAAAAAGAGGTCCATGCTTAAAGCTCGTCGAGGGTAGGTCGCTGGAACCGCCAGGATCTGGGCTCAACCGGGAGGCCAACGAAAGCGTGGTAGGCCCGCGACATTTCGTTGGTGAAGATGTGCCAGCTGACAAGGTCATTGGTTAGCGTGAGGGAGTGCATCGAGTGGTGTGGATGAACCTACACATTGACAGGGAACCTGATCCAGCTGCGGATCACAGCTTTGAAGGCCTTGATAACCAGTGCCAGCTCATCATCAAAGTCGTCCTTGATCGTCCGGTTCTTATACTCGGGCGGTTCGCGGTCCTTCTCCTGGCCTATGGCCTCCGATGGCTTCGGGACTGGATCTTGCGAAACCGGCGTCGAGACAATCACATGGCGGGGCTTCTTTGCCCGGTCAGGGATGACATTGGCCTCTCCTTTGGACGGTGACTCCTCCTTCTCGACCATGGCTCTGAACTGCTGGACGGCGTTCAGACTGCTGCTCAGACGGGCATAGGTGTTGAACAGCGACACAAGCTCTGTGCGCTTCAGAAGCGGTGGCTCGGGCATCTTGTTGTTGTCAAACTCGAACAGAACCTTGAGCGCCGCTCCGTAGCCAGCGGTCTGGAGCTTTCCCCAAAGCCGGCACTTGTCGCAACCAACGCAGTCCATCAGCCGGCTCACATTGCGGAACCGGTTCCGGAAGTCCTCCTTCAACGACGGGCCCTCGCCATTCTTGAACATCAGGCTCTCATCGAAGATCTGCGGAACCGATGCGGCCTTCTGGGTGACAGCGAGCACCTTGGCGCGCGTAGCCGCATCTTGGTCTCGGTCGCCCATGCAAAAGGTGTAGTCGCTGTGTTGAGAGAGATACGGTCCAAGCTTCGCGATAGCTCGTGTGACCAGAGCGTAGTTGAAGTACAGGTTGCTGATCCGGTCTGGGAACTTGTGAAGACGAGCCTTGTAGCAGGCAACGTTTGGCTGCCACTGGCCCGTTGTCTGATTGAGGAAATCCCAGCAAAGATGTGTTGAAATGCTTGCGTGCATGCCGGACATGACACGATAGAAGACACGCTTCTCCAAGCACTCATCCTCCGCCTCAAGACCTGTCTTGGCCACAAAAGGAGCCATCGGGTTGACCTGTCGCTCCTGCTCAAGAAGCTGCTGCCGTCCGGCGGCATCGATCACGGCCTTGAAGTCCATTGCAGCCGGGCCCTTCGGCGTCGAGATCTTACCTAGCGACGCCGAGTGGGGGAAAGAGCTCTTCTGGAAGCAGTTCTCGCGGTAGATGGCATCCCACAGCTGCCTCGCGCCGTCGCCAGCATAACCGGTGAAGCGCTCCGGGTTTCGCAGCAGACTCACGTAGTCTCCCTTGGAACCCGAGCTCTCGTCCTCCGGGACGCAGTAATCCCGGTCGTCGCATTCGTCGTCGTACTCCACCACGCAACTCTCTCCAACGTGTTCTCCCAGTCCGCCCTGGAGCGGTCTTTGCGGCTGCGCCCTCTGGATGCTCTTTCCGGGATGTGTTGCGCGCGGCCCCTCCAACTTGCCCAGCTCGCTTGCGCGCCATATTTTCGGGATGTCCTCTTCATTGTCCAGTGTCTCGACAGCGCATGCGATGTTGCCGCACATGCCATTTTCATCGTTCCAGAATGGACACTTCTTGTTGAATAGGTTCAATCGGTAGTAGGAGAAGAAATCTGTGGTCTGGACGAGGTCATCGACCACTGGCTTGACATTGTTGTTGAGTCGCTCGAGGGTCGAGTATGAGGCGCACGCATCGCTGACAATGGCCTTTGGCGAGATCTGAGAGAACGGTCGTTAGTAACCAGGACACATGGCATTGCACTATGTGCGCCCCAAAGTGACACCGGGTTTGTGGCCGCTACGGGGGAGGCACCAAGGACAACATGGAGCCGGGTTTTGAAAAGACGGTTGACAACGGCGAAGGACATACCGCGCATGCGTCTCCAGTGGTTTCTGGTGGGACCTGGTCGCATTGCACCACTGGGCCCCAGAGGGCGAAGAGCGACAGGTAGAAGAGTCGCGAAGCCGACTTCATGATCGCTCAAAGAAACCCGACCTGCGGACTTGGCTGGGCCTCAAAGTTTCGAAGTCGAATGGATATTTTGCAGGTTTCCCGAAGGCCGGGTTTGAAACTGCTTTGCTGGCCGGAGTGGTGGTTCGACTTGCTACACGGCCCGCTACTGATCATCGATGATGCAGTTACCTATCTTATCGATAGCAATCCCGGTCGATCCGGCATATGGTCAGGTCGAGCCCTCCGCAATGTCGCTGCGCAAGGGAAAAGTTGGGAATCTTTGATGAGGAAAGCAGGTGACAAGCCCGGTTGGGTGGTGAATAGTCTTTTATTCGACGGCTGCTCAAAGGATGATACGACAGTGGTGTTGGGTTTGTGTCCTTCCAAGTTCGGGCGAGCCGAGAGGTGATGGGAGGAGGCGCGGTCAGTTGAAATGTGTCCATTTGGAAAATCAGCAGATGTTGAATTGCCGACGAACGATGTCGCGGCAACTGATTACTCAAATAATTCTAGCATTTCGCAAGCGAGACGGAATACAAACTACATAGCAGCACGTACGCATCTACCCAATGCCGGTGTCGACTTTGATGATATCCTTTGATTTTGCAGGTTTTCCATTGTCCTTTCATGGCGGCCGAAGATACAGGTACCGTTGTTAGCGTATCTTATCGGAAGCCATTTTGTCCCGTGTTTGCCCCTCTCTGACCCCACTCCTTCGGGATGGGATTTGTGCACCGCCTGGGATTTCACAAGATGCTGTGTTGTGACCGTGTATTATTCATCCATGGTAACTACTTGCCAAGCTACAGCTGCCTTCTTCCATTTCAATATCAACATCTTCTTATGTCCAGCAAGCCATTTGTAAGCCTGGGTACCAAGGGTGGCTATCAAGTGTCCATCCCTCAGATGATTATTTTGCCAACATCGACATGCAAGAGTCTGCAAGTCGTCCCAATATCCTCAACAAATATCTCCGGCTCACGATTGTGCCTTTCCGGTCTCACGTGTCTCCCCCAACGCGGCCGACTAGGCGCCATGGCAACTCGATGCCCAATGTTAGAGTGGAGAACAGAGAGCTGTTGCGACAGCCCAATATTGGCGGCCAGTCGATTGTGGACGCGTCGTACCCATAACAGTAAGAATCGCTATGCAGTCGTGAGTATCGTGGTAATGCAAAATTATGGTACAAGTCCCCTGAGTATGCTGTTTCCGTTGGCTCACTGCGGGGGCTGATAATTGAGAGGGCGTCTGCAAGATGGATTAGCTGCCAATTCTCGTTTGTACAGTCTGGTAAGGCACTCACTTGAACAGCAGAATGTGCGGCTCCGGCTCATGCACCTCGTAGTGCTCCCAACCAAGACTCTGGAGACATGATTAGCCTATCGCCCGCAGGATAGCGACCCAAGGATTCCAACCTGTGTGATGCCCATCGCCCGCCACTCCTCTTCCCACAGAAGCTTCAGCGTGCCTTTGGACTTGTCGTGATAGTCGGCCGGGATGACCTTGAGCATAGCCTTCGGGAGCTGGACGTGCCGATACTCGAACTCGCTGTCAGAATAACTGGTGCTTGTCAGCAAGCGCGTAAACAAGCGGTGGGCGCGGCTTGGAAGTACCGAGTGGAGTAGTGAATGGAGTCGACAAACTCATCCAGGCGCGTGCGCTCGCTATCAGTCAGAGGACGGGGTACCGCATTGCGGCGGGTAGTGTCGATGCCCATCTCCTCCGGTGTGTTCATCTTGTACTGTTGTGGGCAATGAAAAAGGTGCGTAGCTGGCAGCTAAGTGGCGTTTTTGCCTCGTATGACGCGTCGAGGATGACAAGGTCTTGAGCTCTGGCTCGCAACTCAAGCACAATGGAAGTTCCGGGAAGTTGGTCGGGGTGCTGGTGTGGGGTTCAAGCGAGGAAGTTTGCGATTGCCAGCAGGGAAAATGGTCGAGTGCAGACGTGTTGGCCGGGGAAAGCGAAGCAAAAGACGCGGTGGTGGTGTGTCAGGTCCTTGCGGCGTAGAAAGATAGAGAAAGAATGAGCTTTCGGCGTCATCTAGGCTTGAGGAAAAATCTCGACGTTGTCGTTTTTGCAGGCGATGCGAAGGTAAACAAATCGGCCCACGACTGGTGTTTTTGTCCCGCTGCTCCTTGAACCCCTCCAACCCACCCCCACTGGCAGCCAGCTGGCAGTGGGCCTTGACACATGAACCTCAGGCACGAAGTCGCTCGTGACCCATTGTCAGCCTGAGATATCCGGCCTCCAATTTATGCGTGCAGCGCAAAGCAACAACGCCTTCGATTAACCTTGGCCCGCGGGCTATTGTCGAGCTAAATTCACTGGGATGCGACTTGCACTCGTCAATCAGTCGCCTTACAACCGCATCCATTCCCCATTGGTCGTTGTGTTTAACTGGCTGCACAACTGATGACTGTGTCGCTGCTCACCAGCGGTGTACCTGAAGCAGCCCAAACGCGGAATCCCGCCTCGTGTCGTGATTTTTTCCAATCGCGTCTCAACAGCGACAGCTTGCACCAAGCTAGCCGAAAGCCATTGCAGCTCCCACGAACCATCCCCAACAATCTCCTCAGGCTTGTCGCATAAGCCCGGCCCGTGGCCACAGTTGCGATCGAGGTGCATTCCCCCACAATGGACAACAAACGAAAAGCGGCTGGCGCTGCGGGAGCCGGCACCGCAGATGGCGACGATCGAGCTGCAAAGCGGCGCAAGGTCCCTGGTGTATGTTCATTGCCCTACCCCTCCCCTCTACGCGTTCTTTTGTCGCAGAGAAAGTCGACTTTCCTGGTAAAGCTGGTTGATGAGTTGGGGGATGGATTCCTCAATCGGCTTGTCCAGCGGAGCGTGGCTCGCCTCCCTGCCATTATCCCTTCGCGCGGCGCATCCTCGGAGGCCGGGACCACCGCTCCGACTTTGCGCCCATCGTGTTCAACGCTTCCCCAGTCAATCTAACGCATCGCATACTCGCAACCCGCTAACGGTGATGCAGCCGATGTCCGACTACGATCTCGCCAAGGGGGAAAGCCCCGAGTCCACGACGTCCTATGGCCTGCACTTCCTGGAGATGATTCGAAGAACCAAGGACAAGAGGTATGCCCCAAGCCGTTTCCGAAGCTCTCCTTGGGCCCGAAACCTGTTCTTTAGCAACCGTATCACTCGGGACTAACTGTCAGATTTGCAGCGGCCGTACTGTCGCAGATTGTTTCGAGGATCTCCTTCCACGACAGGGGAACGAGGACTATTACCGGCGCATCAGAATGCCAATATCTCTCAAGTCCATCGAAGCCAAGTTGCATAACCAGGAATTTGCGAACCTATCTCAGCTCGAGAGCTATTTTAAGCGCATGGTTATGAACGCAAAGGAGTACTACAACAGGGGCTCCGAAATCTACGAGGATGCGGAACGCGTTCGAAAGGCGCTCAGCAATTACATGACGAAAACGAATCCTGCTTATAAGTTGATACATGGCTACAGTTGCCAAGCTGCGCCCATCCCGGAGGACTTGGATCAAGTGGCACAACCTCCCAGCGCTGCCGGCGCCGAGAGTGAGGACGACGATGCCGAGGGCGACGATGATGCCGAGGGTGATGACGATGACGCTGACGAGGATGACGATGAGGACGATGAGGACAGTGGACGGAAGCGCAAAAAGATCATTTTGAAGCGAAAAGAGCTCGCCCGACCCCGGCAAGGATCGACTCCTATTCGCAAGGGGGATAGAAGCTCGAGGGGAAAGCCAGATCATGAGTATGAGGGCGTCTCGTACAAGGGCCTAAGCTTCCAGCAAGCGCAAGAAAAGATCGTTGAGGAGCTCATCCGCAAGCCCGACGGAGCGTAAGACTGAACCATACCCATCGTTACACAGACATGGCACTAACATCCGTAGGGACCCCTATTTTCTGGACTTCATCAACCTGCCAGCTCGCACATACCGGGATTACTTTGCCGTCATTACGCAACCCCTGTCCCTCAAAGGGCTCCAGAAGCAGGTTAAAGGTGTTCATGGAAGACAGGCTGCAACAGGTGTGAGCGACTTCAAAGGTTGGGCGGCGTTTGAGGAGAGGGCAAGCCTCCTGTGGGACAATGCACACTATTACAACGAAGAGGGGAGCTCTATTTATGAACTGGCCACTGAGCTGAAGGTATGATGTTCTGTTTCGCCTTGGGTACGCAGTTTTTGCTGACCAACCCTGGTAGGAATGTTTCTTCAAGGAAGTGAACGAAGCGAAGGCCGTCGTTCAGGAACCGCCACAACCCAAGATCAAGCTCAAAGTGCCACCAGGCTCAGAGACGCCCGTTGCTGGCCCCAAGAAGATCACGATCCATGTCAAGGACAACAAAAGTAGCGGCGCCCCTTCGCCTGCGCCTCCAACTGGCCAGTCGAGCGATTCGAGCCGAGCCGACGGCGGACAGGATGCCAACCGATCGTTGCCTCCCACGGGAAATACCCCAGCTCTTCCTCAACATATCCAAGTTGAGAAAGCAAGAAGCTTTCCCACTCCCGGGGCATCTCCATCACCTTCGTTTGCAGGGGTCAGCGCACAGCCATCACCTGCAATGGTCCCCCGGGTCAATGGCACTGGCCCGGTGAACGGACAGAATGGGATTGGACCAGGAGGCCAGAACGGTCAACAGTTTCCGCAGGGACCACCGGTGCAGAACGGGCACCCCCCAGCGCCTCCCCCGCCGCCGCCCATTTACGACAAGAAAATCCGTGCTCCAGGCAGAGGTAAGTCTTGAAATGCGAGCAGGTTTGACGGATCAATGGCTAACACCTGGCCAGGCGTTTCAGATGCTCTCATACAAAACCTTCTCGTTCGGACACTGTATAGTATTCCCGTCCCACAAGAGAAGAGGTTCAGGCTTGAGCTCCCGGCACATCCGAGGTTGGCGCATCAAAACTTCACCGTGCACATTCCCGCTGGCCAGTTCAAGCTTCAGATTGTTCCTACACTTGCCCCTCTGGACCAACAGCAGCGGCACCATCGGCTCTTCGTCACGGTGAACGGGGCAATGGTAGCACGGGGCACCCCGATCCCGTATCCAGACGACCCTCTCCCCCCGAATGCCTTGGTGTTCGAGGCAATGCTTCAGCCTGGCACAAACCTTATTGTGGTTACGATTATTGCCTCGCTTCCCAAAGGACAGAAGCTGCCTTCTGGGGCGGACTGCGAGGTGGAGAGGATCACCATCAACGCCCATCTGCTGAAGGGCAGCCCATGATGTTCTTTGCCATGTAGGTCCGCTTTATCTTGGGATAGCGGAAAGACTCGAGGTTGGGAGGTTTTAGGAAGGAATTGGTGACTACATTTTCAGAGTAACGGATGGAACAAAATGGAAGCGTTATGGATGATATCTATGCTTTTGGGCCGGAGTTGTGGGGATAGTATGATGAGGTATTCGCAATTGTTGGAGCCTCGCTTGTGAGGATTGAGACCAAGGATGATGGGCCATGAGCTGAATCTTAGTCTAGGAACCCAGTGCAGGCTTTGATTGTAACAATAGGGGAATTCAGCGACTTCAGCGACACAGCAGAGCTTACATTCCCCCGGATGGCGTGTTTGTCAAGACATTGTCTGAATGCAGCAGTGTATCTTTTTTTTCCCGTGGAACGCTTCCGGCATGGCGCGGTCTTTGAGCGATGGTTTGTTTTGTCCCCTTTTTCTTTGTCTGCCAAGCCCCATGCCTGGCCCCTTCCCGATTGCAGCGACAGCCAACCCAAGCTGTCTTTGATAACTTTTAGCTACCAGCTGCATCAAAACAGACAAAGTTCACGCGAAACCGCCGCAGGCGAATTCCCTCCACGAGCTCTGAGATTTTTGCCTCAACTTTCAACAGCTCCCGCGCAGCAAGGGCCAGCCATCACCACCACCATCCCCTATCACCTCACCCCCATCACCACACCACGATGCAAAGACGTTTCAAGTTCGGCGCCGCGGCGCACAGGCCTTACTACCGCCCAGGCCTAGACGACGATAACGCCTGGCCGGACATGTCCCTCCGCGGCGGGAACCCCTCCGAAGAGAAAGAAGACACCTACCCCGCCAAGATCATACCCAACAAGCCACCCCTTACCTTTGCGCAGCTCTGGGAGAAAAATAATCCCTACCGCGGCGCGAGCCTTATCACCCCTACCCCGAAAAAGATTCCGGACCCCGTGAATCCCGACCCGGATGTGTACCTCCTTGGAGAGCGGGATCCGAGGCGCAGAGCGAAGATTGAGATGCTGGGGTATGACGAGGTGCCGCTGATGCCCAAGGAGGGGGATAACGAAGCGAGGGTGCGGGATTTGTGGTACCTGAAGGGGAAGAGCGGGTCGTGGAGGCCGACGAGGTTGGATTTGCAGCTGAGGTGGCCGCTGATTGGGGAGCTGGGGACGGCGTGGTATCGGATGATGTATGTGCAGTTGCATTTGCGGGTGGTGGATTTTGTGGAGGCGTATTTTGGGCATGGGGATTTGCCGGAGAGGCCGGGGGCGGAGAGGCTGTGGAGGGAGGCGAAGATGGGGGAGACGTTTTTGCATTATGGTGAGTGGAAACCAGAGCGATTTGCCTCCTATTCTGTTCATTCTCTGTTGTCTCGGGAGTGTAAAAAGAGTTGCCGCTCCCGAGACACATAAAAGTTTCCCAAACAGGCGAATAAAAGCTGACATTTACCACAGCGCAGTTGGTTTGTAGGCAGGATAATGCGTGTGGGGGGTGGGAGGCGGTGTTAAGGGAGAGGGGGAGGAGGGTGAGTTTGGTTGTGGGGGTGTTGACGAGGGTAGGTTAAGGGGTGTTTGGATGTGGGATGTGTTCAGGGGCTGATGATGATTGCAGATCTTGCACACGGAGGTGTTTGACGCGTATTTGTTTGGAGCGGATGAAAAGACGGCGAAGATGTTTAGGTCTTATGATGATGCCATGGTCCAGAACGACGGTGAGTTTGTTCAACCCCTGAGTAAACGATGGCGAGGTTTTGTTGATTGGCTAATTACCAACCTACAGGCTACACTCGAACCAGCGCGCGCAGCCAGTCCATTCGGACGATTCTCGCTGGAGATGCGATACCAGAAAAGTTCTGGGACAGTGTTGATGACTTGGCGTACCAGATGACGAAGACAGTCCTGCCGCTGCTGCAGCTGATGGACAAGAAGTTTGGAGTCTCCAGTCGACAACACTCATCCCGCAAAATCTACCAGGACATGCACCACATCGTCTCCCAAGCGGGATTCCTGTCGGTTGGAATCCGCTGGTCGTGCGACATCTTCCGCTTCAGCTGGCCTGTCCCGGGCATGGGGTGGGAGCTGGACATGGAGGAGGCCGACGACAGCATTTTCAAGAGGTCGAAGAAGGCCAACGACGAGAGAGAAAAGCTGGCCAAGACCAAGTGGGATCTCGCCCGGGAAAAGCTCAAGTTGGCTCAGGAGACCTCAGCCACGGCCCCTCCCCCTAGTATTGGCATGAAGATTCTGAATGCGCTTGCATCCGCTTTGCAGGCTTGGATGGCAGCTGGCGAGCAGGAGAAACTGCCCACCGATCCCGACACGCCGTGGATGACTCCGTCGTACCTCGCCAAAATCCACATCGCGCTCCTCCCGACCCTCCAGCGGTTTTCAACCGGTACGATACACGCTAGACGCACAAAGGCCGCGGTAGCCGACGGCGAGGCCATCGATCTCGTCCAAAAGGGACGCGTCGTGTACTATCTCGGCCGAGTTGACGACGAGAGCGACCACCTTGAGTCCAAGCCCAAGCTCGAAGTCTGGGCGAAGGAGCTGCGGCCCCTCGGGACGGTAGGCGGCATCGTGGACAGGCTCGACGAGAGTCTTGTTCGGGCATTGCCCGTGACAATCATCCTGCTCATTGTCGTCCCGTTGCTCATAGATACCCTCGAGCGCTACACGGCTGTGATCGCGCGCTTGATCAGCCGCCATATTGGGAGTTTCTTTATCCATCGCCTGATGGGTATTCTCTGGAGCTTTTCGGAGGCTAACAAGATCTTTTGGGGGACACTTCGGGACGGATTCAATTATGTATGGGGGTTACTTATTGGTGTACGGGAGTATATTGCTGTGACGCTTATCCGCGCAGCACAGTTGATTGCTGGCGACCAGCAGCGTTGATTGGGATTGATGATTGGTGGTTTCAAGACTTCGTTGTTTTTTTTATACTACATTTTCATTCAAGGTGTATCTCATGTCCCCAACCAGCAATGTCCATACCATGGGCCTCGGTGTAAAATGATCCATCTCTCGATCAACTTGAATCTCAGGGGTTCCCGGGTATCATTTGTCAATGAGAGATCTCAGCTCCAGTTGGCTCGGAAGACCTTGGAAGAGCTAAACTCCCGCAACTTTCAACACTATGATTTTGAGACAAATCACTGAAGGCTAAGTCTCGAATTAGTCTGCCACATGCTGGAAGGTCAGATGGTCCAGACTTGGCTCTGTTGATCTGGAATTCGTCAATTTACGTCTGGACTGCGAGTTCAAGCAATGGAAGAGGTCGTTTCTCCTGCATCAACACCCTAGATTCATCCTCGGCTTAATCCACGGCACCCATTGACGCCAATACCGCCGGATGCGTCGCATTCTCGCCAGTCTTTGTGTTGTTGTGTTTGCCTCCACAAAAGGGGTTGAAGGCCAAGACATGTGCAGGTACGTCCCCGCTGACATAATCCACTCCCAGCCCACCTCCCCACCGCCAATCCACCGCACCCATGCACCTCGATAATAAAAAGTTGGGGTGCGCCTCAATCGCTATCGCAAAAACACCAGCGGCCAGAACATTTCCCAGGTTGCAACCCATCCCATTCACATCGCAACTCCGCCATGTTATAACCACAACCTCCAAACCAAGCCCAGAAAATCCCTCGTCCCTCCAAAAAGAAATGGACGCAGCCGCCCTCCTCAAATCGCAAGGCTGGCGCGGCAAAGGCTTCTCCCTGCACCCCTCCAACAACGCCATCGGCCTCTCGACGCCCCTGCTCATCTCGCGCAACAAAGAAAACCGCGGCGTCGGCCAGAAACCCCACTACACCAGCGACCAATGGTGGCTCGACGCGTTCGACCAGAAGCTCAAGGGGCTGGACACCTCGGGGAAGAACGGCAAGAAGGGCGTGGTGCAGTCCGTGACGACGGGCAAGCTGGACGTTGTGGCGAAGTGCGCTGCGAATGGGAAGTATGCGGGGTTGTATACGTCCTTTGTTAGGGGGGAGACGATGGAGGGGACGTTGAGCGGGGAGGGGACGGCGACGCCAAGTGAGGTGTCGGAGGGGAGGAGGGAGACAAAGGCGGAGAGGAGGGCGAGACGGGCGGAGAAGGTGAAGAGGAGGGAGGAGAGGGCGAAGAGGAAGGAGGAGAGGGTGAGGGTGAAGGCGATGGGCGAGACAAAGGAGGAGAGGAAAATAAGGAAAGCGGAGAGGAGAGCGAGGAAGGAGGCGAGGAGGAAAAGGAGGGAGAAGAAGGCCGGGGGTGGTTGATGGACGCAGTAATGGCGGGTTGTATATTCTGGTGGTGGAAGAATTTGGAAGACTTTGATACCCTTGTCTAGATCAAGCCGCGGCCGTGGGTGCGAGGTTGTTACGCCTCGGCGGGAGGTGGGCTTGCAGTACATACTACGCAAGAGAGGCAGGAAACGGAGGTCTCGACCACAAATGGGGACAGTGAACCTGTCATTTGCCACGGTGGTGGTTTGTTAGGGCTACTCATGGCTCCTTTGGGATTTTCCCTGGCTTGTTTGACAACAACCACGGGCGTCTGTCCCAGAACTCGTCCTTGATAATATCAAGATGTTCCACCACAATCGCGGCCTTGGCTCGCCTCTTCTTGTCCTTTTCGCTCTGTGACTTGGACTGCGTGGCTGGCTCTGCTAGATTTTCCACCTCGTGGGCTACGTTGTGAGTGCCTGGCTCGACTGGTTCGTACTGCGGAGACAAGTTAGCAATGGCTCGTTGAAACGTGTGGCTGTAAGGGAGGAAACTCACATCTCGGAAGACTACACTCCCCTTTTTGAAGATTTCGGGCTCGTTGTTGTAGTTGATGCTGAACTTGGAGAAGAGGATCTCGTTCTTGTCGGCAGAGAATGTTCCCTGTTGTGGCCTTGTCAGTTTGGATGTAGTGAAGTGAGAGAATGTCGAGGTACCTTAAGAGATTTCTCTGCTTCAGTTGCGTCTATACCTCCCAGCTGGATGAGAGCCCAGAATGTGGTGTTGTAAAGATTATTGATGTGGCCTGTTTGTGATCTTGATCAGATTGGAGGTACCAGATAATAGAGACAACATACAATCAACCTGTCGCCAGCTCATATAGTCTCGCAGGTTCTGAACGCTTGGGTAGCATACAGCTCGTCCATCGAAGCTGGGCAAGGGTGGAGATAGCGGTGAGTCTGTGAAGTATGTCGACCAGAGATGGACATAGTATGCGGTGAAAGTTGACACTATGGTAGAGACCAGCTTGCTTTGGAGAGTGTCAGGGGCTGGTGAGCAAGGGGTTGTTGACTTGGTTGCCAGGTCGGGAAAACATACCTTGCCCGTCGCTCAAACAGGGTGCAAGTTTTGTGGAAGACGAAACTAATACATAAAAATTAGCATTGTTTAGTTTCTGGCATATTTGAGGGTTCACGTTGTACCTGTACTCATCGCTCACCCCATAGGCAATGGTGATGTCTGGCAGCTCGGTCATGACAGCCCGAGCGGCAGCATTCATGAGATCAAGCGCGCGCTTGTCGTTGGGCTTCTCGAACTGGTACTTGGAAGAGAACCTCGAGATATATCAGTCGAGACTTCTGGAGAAACATCACTCGAAATGGGACGCACTTGGTGAAGCCCCGCCCGTCGATTCTCACGACCACCCATGTGTTTGGGAGCAGCTGGTCGGGCTGCTCAAACTGCTTGACATATTCGAATCTTGGATATTAAGTCAGTTTTTTGTCTGCTTTGTCTATGTACACAGTATCTTACTTTGAGTTCGCCATCTTGGAAGCTGGACGACCTAATGGGATGCGTCAGAGGTGTCGAGGTTTGCGCGCGACAAGTGACAGCTTCCCCCCCACCTTCAATCGATAAGCCCTGATTCCCCGCCTGAGCAGCGGCCCATCTCAGCGCTTGGCTTCCACTGAAACTTGGCGGATCTGCCGTTTCAAACAGCAGCAACCCGGTCCTGGTGTCAGCCTTGCAGGAGGCTCTTTTGGCGCGCCCCACATCGAGGCTTGACAGGAATCGCATCACGGCAACCCGGCGCAACGACCGAAATCGATAAAAAAAACCTCCGGGCAGCACGTCCTCAATATGAATCTCCTCCTTTCAGACGACTATCTGCTGCAGGATTACCCAGAGAACATCACCAACACGATCCGCTCGGGCCACTCGACATGCGTGCGCTTCAATCGCAAAGGCGACTACCTCGCTTCGGGTCGCGTCGACGGCACCGTCGTCATCTGGGACCTAGAGACCATGGGCGTGGCGCGTAAGCTGCGAGGACACTCAAAGAACGTCACGTCTCTGAGCTGGTCGCGCTGCGGGAGGTACCTACTCTCGGCGTGCCAAGGGTGGAAGGTTATTCTCTGGGACTTGCAGGATGGGACGCGCTACCGGGAGGTGCGATTCCATGCTCCTATCTATGGCGCGGAGCTCCATCCGTGGCACCAGTATGTACTTTCGAGATGCGCTTCATGGCGCGCTGGTTGTTTGGCATTTGGCGCCAGAGCTAACTCCTGGCACTAGTCACCAGTTTGCGGCGTCGCTCTACGAGGAACAGCCGATGTTGGTTGATATCACCGACGCTGGCGACATCAAATACGTTCTCCCTTCTGTACAAAAACGACCGAATACCGAGATGGACACTGCGACGAGGGAAAAACAGGCCAAAGAAGATGCGCGGCACATGACGACGGCTATTATCTACACTGCGACGGGCGACCACCTGCTTGCAGGGACAACGAAGGGGCGGCTCAACATCATCGATGCGAGAACACGCGAGATCATATACTCCGAGAAGATAGCGACGAGTGTGGTCACAACATTACGAATCACAGAGTCGGGCAAGGAGTTACTGGTGAACGCGCAGGACAGGATTATCAGGACGTTCCACGTGCCGAATCTGTCGGTGGAGGATCTGGATCCCGACACCATCCAGATGCCTCTGGAGCATAAATTCCAGGATGTGGTTAACAGGTTATCCTGGAACCACGTTGCGTTCAGTGCCTCGGGAGAGTACGTCGCAGCATCGACCTACAACAACCACGAGCTTTACATATGGGAGCGGGGCCATGGTAGCTTGGTTCGCATGCTGGAGGGGCCAAAAGAAGAGCAGGGTGTAATTGAGTGGCATCCACACAAGGCATTGCTGGCGGCTTGCGGACTGGAGACCGGCAGAATTAATATTTGGTCGGTCACAAGTCCGCAAAGGTGGTCTGCCCTTGCGCCTGACTTCGCGGAGGTTGAGGAGAATGTCGAGTACATTGAGAAGGAGGACGAGTTCGATATTCATCCGCAAGAGGAGATCCAGAAACGGCGTTTGGACCAGGAGGATGAAGACGTTGATGTTCTGACGGTTACCAATGGCGGTGGGCTCGGCGATGACGTGAACTCGTTCAGGGTGCCTATACTTTTCAACCTGGGTGAGTCAGATAGCGAGGAGGAGTTTGTGAATGTGTCACTAGGGACTGTGAGGCGCAAGAGCCCTGGCGACGAGGATGGTGGAGAGGCTACAGGCGAGGAAAAAGCACCTGGGAAGAAGGGAGCTGTTGCTACAAGAGGCAGAGGGAAAAGAAGGTAGCTGGAAAAAGCAGATAGCTGTAAGCTGTATGATAATGACATGGAAATGGAACCACTGGGGCTTGTCGCCATCCAGCTTGACGTTGGCGCGCCGCGCGCCGCGTGAACAACCCTAACCCCTGTGCTTCACGAGATTGACGCGTCGATCCTTGTCTGCTTTGCCGTGATGGCGCCACTTGAATTGTGGTTCCAGAGGGGGAAAATGTATTGTCAGGACAAAGACCTTTTCGCCGGCATTTGGTGCACTGGATGCGGGCCGGGAAAGGCAATTGCGACAAGGAAAGTTGCCTGGCGTTGACCTCGTTGAGGGTGATGCAGTGGCAAAATGACCCTTGTCGCCCCCAAACTTGAGTCACTGGCCGAAGCACGCTGGACAAAGCGCGGCTGAGAGCGAGGCCCGTTCTTTCGTGTGATGGGTATGGGTCCGTCCGAAAAGGGCTTAGCGCGCCGCGGTCCAAAGAACGCAGAACTTTTCAAACCCCCGTCGGCTTCAACTGCGCCATTCGGAAACTATCGCTCACCCATCAACCTCGCGAAGACCATCAGCGCGTCAGAAAAATCGCATTCTGATCGCCTGCGCTTTCCCGACAAGCATCTCGAGCGTGTCGACCACGATTCTGCGATTTTTTTATTTTTTTTTCGATTCTACCGATTTCGAGACGCCGCGACACTGGAGGTGGCAACGTCTTGACGATCGCTCCTTTCGGGGGCCGCCGGCCTGGGACGAGCGGAGGAAGCCATCCACGAGCATCGCCGGAATCATCACGCGACGGCCGGTGCATCGATTTTTTCGCGTCCTGTTAATCGATAATTTCATTTTCCTTCGAGTTTCGACTTCCGAGATTCAGTTTCGCGCGCGCGCGCCCATCGTCGCGACACTCGCTTTCCGCACCGCTCTCGGCCACCTGCCCGCTCACTTTTCTGCCGCGACGACCTTTTGCGTATCGCGCAATTTCCTTCCTTCTGGTTTGACTTGTTGCAACTCGCAATTCTAGGAAAGCAAACACCGTCACCATGGCGAACCTTTATTTCCCCACGTCGACGGCGCCGCTCCAGACGATTCGGGAGATCCAGTTTGGACTCCTGTCTCCGGAGGAGATCAAGGCCATGAGCGTGGCTCACATTGTCTACCCTGAGACCATGGACGAGACAAGAACGAAACCACGCGACGGCGGTCTCAACGATCCTCTTCTCGGCTCGGTCGATCGCCAATTCAAATGCAAGACGTGTACCGAGAGCATGTCCGAATGCCCAGGCCACTTTGGCCACATCGAGCTCGCAAAGCCCGTCTATCACCCAGGATTCATCAAGCGCGTCAAGAAGCTCCTAGAGATCGTCTGTCACAACTGTAGCAAGGTCTTGGCCGATAGAGTTCGTGCAGTCTATCCTCTAGGATGGTTTTGTAATGTTTGATGCTAACAATCTTGCCTAGTCTGATCCTGAGTTTCAGGCTGCTATGAAAGTTCGAGATCCCAAGGTGCGATTTCAGCGGGTGTGGATTGCGTGCAAGAAGAAGAAGCGATGCGAAAACGAGCCGGCAAAGAAGTCGGACGACAACGAGTTCGACCCGAGCCCAGATGCCAAAGCCCCGGCTCACAACCATGGCGGTTGTGGCAACGATCACCCGACGGTGCGACAGCAGGCGCTCACGCTGTGGGCGCAGCTGGAGAGCAAGGATGAAGATGGCTTGAAGTTCAAGGAGAAGAAAATCATCACACCAGAGATAGCGCTGGGGATTCTCCGCCGAATGACGGAGGACGACATGATTGATATTGGAGTCAACGTCTCCCAAGCGCGTCCAGAGTGGATGATCATCACCGTTTTGCCCGTTCCTCCTCCACCAGTCCGCCCTAGTATTTCTATGGACGGCACCGGAACCGGACTCAGGAACGAGGACGATTTGACATACAAGTTGGGCGATATCATTCGCGCGAATGGCAACGTCCGCCAGGCGATTGCAGAAGGCTCTCCAAACCACATTATCACGGATTTCGAGAACCTCCTCCAGTACCATGTGGCCACCTACATGGACAACGATATTGCCGGTCAGCCTCAGGCATTGCAAAAAAGCGGCCGTCCGGTCAAGGCGATCAGAGCACGTCTCAAGGGTAAAGAAGGTCGTCTGCGTGGCAACTTGATGGGTAAGCGCGTCGACTTCTCCGCGCGTACCGTCATCACGGGTGATGCCAACATTTCGCTCGACGAGGTCGGTGTACCTCGCAGTATCGCCAGGACCTTGACATATCCGGAGACGGTCACCCCGTACAACATTGAGAAGCTCACCCAGCTTGTGCAGAACGGTCCGAACGAGCATCCCGGTGCCAAGTATGTCATCCGAGCTGATGGCACGCGCATTGATCTTCGTCACCACAGGCGTGCAGGCGCAATTCATCTCGAATACGGCTGGAAGGTTGAGCGTCATCTTGTGGACGGCGATTATATCATCTTCAATCGTCAGCCCTCTCTCCACAAGGAATCGATGATGGGTCATCGCGTCCGCGTTATGCCCTACTCCACCTTCAGACTTAATCTTTCGGTCACCTCTCCATACAACGCCGATTTCGACGGTGACGAGATGAATCTTCACGTTCCTCAGACAGAAGAGACTCGGGCCGAAGTTCAAAATCTCTGCATGGTTCCGCTGAACATCGTCTCACCACAGAGCAACAAGCCCCTGATGGGTATTGTGCAGGATACCCTGGCTGGTATCTACAAGCTCTGCCGAAGGGATGTTTTCCTCACCAAGGAGGCGGTGATGAACATCATGCTCTGGGTCCCTGAGTGGGATGGCATCATTCCTCGACCGGCCATCGTCAAGCCTCGCCCAAGGTGGACTGGCAAGCAGATCGTCAGTATGGTGATTCCCAAGATCATCAATCTTCACAACGACAGCGGCGATCCGGCGCCTCTCAAGGACACTGGTCTGCTCATCCAGCAGGGCGAGTTGATGTACGGCTTGATGACCAAGAAGATTGTTGGTGCCGCTAATGGAGGTATTGTTCATCTTTGCTTCAACGAGCTCGGGCCCTATGGCGCCATGGATTTCCTCAACGGCTGCCAGAGAGTCATCAATTACTGGCTCCTTCACAACGGCTTCAGTATTGGTATTGGCGATACCATCCCCGACGCCAAGACAATTGCGTCCGTGCAGGAGGTTATCGACAAGGAGAAGGATGAAGTGCGACGGCTCACCAAGATGGCTACGAACAATGAGCTTGAAGCACTGCCCGGTATGAACATTCGAGAGACGTTCGAAAACAAAGTCTCAAAGGCCCTCAATACTGCTCGTGATAATGCCGGTAGCACGACGGAGCGCAGTCTGAAAGACCACAACAACGCAGTTACCATGGCTCTGTCAGGTTCGAAGGGTACCACGATCAATATTTCGCAGATGACGGCGTTGGTGGGTCAGCAGATCGTGGAGGGCAAGCGTATTCCCTTTGGCTTCAAGTACCGCACCCTTCCCCATTTCACCAAGGACGACTACTCTCCAGAAGCTCGAGGCTTCGTTGAGAACTCGTATCTGCGAGGCCTGACACCCTCCGAGTTCTTCTTCCACGCCATGGCAGGTAGAGAAGGTCTCATTGATACCGCTGTCAAGACAGCAGAGACTGGTTACATTCAACGTCGTCTCGTCAAGGCTCTGGAAGATGCGGAGGCGCAATACGATGGGACTGTGCGTAACTCGCTTGGCGATATCATCCAATTCATCTACGGCGAAGACGGTATGGACGGTGTCGTGATTGAAAACCAAGACGTCGGATTCATCGCGATGTCGAACAGCAAGTTCGACGACCTATTCCGTCTTGATGTGATGGATGAGTCTCGGTCGTCTGATGACCTTGCCAAGCTCGAGTACGGCAGGGAGATATCAAGCGACCCTATGACCCAGGAACTGCTTGACCAAGAGTACGAGAAGCTTGTCGCTGACCGCAAGCTCATTCGAACTATCAATCTCCGCAACAAGGGTGATGACAAGATGTATCTTCCTCTCAACGTTGTTCGCATCATTGAGAGCGCCAAGAAACTTTTCAAGGTCGATGAAGGTCAGCGCAGCGACCTGACACCGAAGGATGTTATTCCTGCTGTGCAGGCATTGATCGATCGGGTCGTCAGCGTGCGCGGAGATGACCCTATCTCTCAAGAGGCTGACTACAACGCCACAATCTTCTTCAAGGCCCAGTTGAGGTCCCGCCTAGCGTTCAAGCGTCTCGCGGTCAAGCAGAAGCTGAACAAGCTTGGGTTCGAGCACGTTCTGGGAGAGATTGAGAGCCGTTGGTCCAGAGCCGCGGTCAACCCCGGAGAAATGGTTGGTGTTTTGGCAGCTCAGTCGATTGGAGAGCCCGCAACGCAGATGACGCTCAACACCTTCCATTTCGCCGGTGTGTCATCCAAGAACGTCACTCTTGGTGTCCCGCGTTTGAAGGAAATTCTCAACGTCGCCTCCAACATCAAGACTCCTGGTATGACAGTCTTCTTGGACTCGGCCAATGCCACGATGGAACAGGCCAAGGCGATGCGCAATGCTATCGAGCACACCAGCCTTCGTTCCGTCACAGCAGTCACCGAGATCTACTACGATCCAGATATCACCGCTACCAACATTCCCGAAGATTACGACATGGTCGAGTCGTACTTCCTCATTCCGGACTCCACTGAGAATTCTATCGAAGACCAATCGCGGTGGTTGCTCAGAATCACGCTGGATCGTCAAAAGATGCTCGACAAAGGCCTTCGTGTTGAGGATGTCGCACACGCGATCAAACTGGCATACAAGAATGACGTTGCCGTTGTGTTCTCGGACAACAACGCAGAGGAGATGGTCATTCGTGTCCGTTGTGTTCACACCGGCGACGATAAGGACGAGGACGGCAACAACATCATTGAAGATGATGTTATGCTGAAGCGCCTCGAGGAGCACCTTCTCGATAAGTGCACGCTCCGCGGTGTGCAAGGCATTGACAAGGCGTTCTTGAACAAACACTCGAGGCTCATTGAGGAGAAGAGCGGGCAACTTACAAAGAAGTCGGACAACCTCGCAACAATCGAATGGTATCTCGACACAGAAGGAACGGCCCTCCGCGAAGTCCTCACCGTAGAGGGTATTGATGTCACGCGGACGTATACCAACGATCTTTGGCAAGTCGTGGACGTGTTTGGCATCGAAGCTGCTCGCTCCGCCTTGCTGTTTGAGCTGACGAACGTGCTTTCGTTCGACGGTTCCTACGTCAACCATCGCCACTTGGCTCTCTTGGTAGATGTTATGACCTACAGAGGTAGTATTGCTGCCGTCACTCGTCATGGCATCAACCGTGCCGATACAGGTGCCCTGATGCGTTGTTCCTTCGAGGAAACCGTGGAGATTCTGCTCGAGGCCGCCGCCGTCGGCGAGTTGGATGACTGCCGCGGTGTCTCTGAGAACGTCATGCTGGGACAGATGGCGCCAATGGGTACTGGTCACTTTGATGTTCTTCTGGATCCTAAGATGCTCGAGACGGTCATCTCTGACAATTCTCGCATGGGCCTCATGCCGGGTATGACGATTAAGGGCACACAGCTGGAAGGCGCTGCAACCCCTTACGATACTGGCTCGCCTATGGCCGACAATGGTATTCTGGGCAGCTACTCTCCGACGATGGGCAACTTCTCCCCCATCCAGGGTGCAGGTTCGGACAGCCCGAGTGGCTTCGCCACCGAGTATGGCGGTGGCTTTGGATCTTCGTCGGTCAACCCTTACTCTGCGACGAGCCCTCGTCCCACAAGCCCATTTACAACATCACCCACCTCGCCTTTCAGTAGTTACGGTGGTGGATATTCACCTTCGTCTCCTGCTATGGGATACTCGCCCACTTCTCCTCTGCTCGATGCAGGCGGCAGGTACGCCTCGAGCCCTCACTTTAGCCCCTCGTCGCCGTCGTTCTCGCCGACGTCGCCAATGATGCGACCAGGGAGCCCCACCAGCCCCAGCTACAGCCCAACCTCTCCCAACTACTCGCCAGTGTCACCCTCTGCAGCGAGACACTATTCACCAACTTCCCCAGCTCAGTTCAACTCGCCTACTTCCCCGACGTACTCGCCTACGAGCCCGAACTACAGCCCGGCGTCTCCCAATTTCCGTGCTACGTCGCCGTCGTACTTGCCGGGCTCTCCAGCCTGGTCTCCAACCTCGCCGGACGCCTACTCACCAACAAGTCCGTCGTTCCAGCGGTCCCCTGGGCAGCAACAGTCTCCGACAAGCCCTGGGTACTCGCCAACCTCTCCTTCATTCACGCCCAGAACTCCTGGTCGCGCGTCTGGAGGAAATGGGGACCAGTAGTAAGTTTGATGATACTCTCGTTGCAAATCGATTAGTTGCTGACATGCCGCCTCTAGCTCGCCCACTTCACCAACGAACGATTGAATTTCTACGTCTTGACATGCTGGATGGAAATATTGCAGCGAGAAGCGGCGCGTCTTTGTGCGGAGAGGCTGGGAAGGCCCAGCCCGGTCCATTTTTCCGTTTTATTTCGGAGTATACATGCGTCAGTTGAGGCTTCTGGTTGATAGACGCGCAAAACGAGGTTTGCCAAAAGATGCTAAAGAAAAGCCATAGCTTAGACATGGGTGCACAAAGAAGTTGGGGTGTCATAAGATTGGTCATATGCGACTTGCGGAGGCATCGCATCATCCCCCGGGGATTGAGGAACGGGTGGTTTGAGTTGGTAATGACTTGTACAGTAGCGGCCAAGAGGAAGCCGAACAGGTTCAGGCAGACCCTTTGGTCGTATTTGATAGGCATGGAAGCAAATACAAATGATAAAGCCACTTTGTGTGTACGAGAGAACTGTTGTTTAGTGAACTGTCTATATTGCAATGGCACCTCAATCTCCAGAGGAAGCCTGGTGTTCAGGGGCGACATTGGCTCGAAGACGGAGGTCGTAATTCTGCCCTCGGTCAGTGCCCGAGAAGTCTCGGGCTAGGCAGACAGAAGGACTCGCGACACTCTTCTCGGGCCGATGAAGATGTCACTGCTGTCTTTTTTTCTGCAATATAGCAGCAAGTAACCATACGAAACCCAGGCCCTGACGGTATGCCTCATCCGGTATACGCATCTCCCGTCGACTGGAATTGGGGCCTCCCGCCCCCGGAAAACTTGGGGATGCATCGTATGCAAGAGCTACCAACTGCTGCACCTGGTTATTATATCCGCCAAATTGCCAAATATGTCTCTGACACCCGACCTCAGCGAGGCCAGGCCAAACCAAGAGTGACCCGGCTCGAGGGGAGGGATGGGCGTTCTCATGCGCCTTCGCCTTGCGCCAACAGCATCGCTCACGCACGTATTTACATTAGCCGGGCGGTGCGGAATTGCGAAATTGTGGTTGCAGTGGGGACGAGCATGCTACGTTGATGGTGACTTAGGAAGGGCTTTCTCTGCCTTGACCGAGCGGCACGCACATCAGTCAGTCAGTCACTCACTCACTCACTTGATGCGTGGGTGTCCTTGGTTAGGTACTTTTGTTGGGGTGAAGGGGCCGTTGGCGGGTGAGAGAGCGGGCATCAGCGGACACTGTTAAGAGTGCAGTTTGAGTGTCCCGTCTGCCCGCCGTGGGCGAGAGGTCAGGTATCCCGATGCAACGGTGAATGAGACTTGCTGTGTACCCTTGCTGCTGCCGATGCAGACGTGACGATCCCGCGGTTACGTCTACCTTGTACCCCAGGCCCGGATGAGCCCTATTCCTTTCACATCCTTGCTAATGTTGCGTCACTGCAAATTTCTGCCGTCACAGCTTGGCCTGTCGACGTAGCCGCCTGCGCTTCGGTCGCTTGTCTCGGACGGTTGAACTGATTGTTGGGTGTACGGTCCGGCGCTGTGATTGGTGATTCTTCGCAGAGAGGACGGGACGCGCTTCGCTGTGGCATTTTTTGCCTTGCCCAGATTGATGCAATCTGAACCTCTGCCCCATCACGCTGGCCCACTGAGAGAAGCAATACCGTACTAGGCAAGTGGGTTTTGCGGAACTCGTCCAATCCTGGAGAACCTAAGGGATCGGAGACGGACAAGTGGAGATAGAACCGTCAGGGTCCAGTACGCCCTCACACAAGCTTGTTTTCGGACATATTTCGCATGCCACGACCTCTGCGGCGGTTGCTCCTACCCTCCTGTAATGTCAGTCCGTCCATGCGGGAGCCAACCTCCACCCGATCCTTCCTCGCCGTGCCACCGTTAGAGGTAGGTACGAAGAATTATCCGGTAGTTAGCGTGCTCTCGTTCCACGACCAACCACAGGTAACACAAACGGCCAACCATGTCGCCACGCCAGCATGGAAGCAAAGACCTGGCAGAGAGACCTAGGCGAGCTGGGCTCTCTGAGGAGCTGGGATGATCGCACGCCCCGCTAAGTGCATGTAAGTGAGGATCCACAGTCCAGGCCAGGGCAAGAGAGCGAGGCGGCCAACCACATTGACTCTGCACCTTTCCGTTTCGCCAAAAAACGGTTTCCCCGGCCTGTCAAACTCGGGGAAATTTTCTCTTCTTTGCGATATTATGGCTAGCTGCTTCCGCTACGCACCGCGCTGCCGACCTTCCGCCGAATTCCCTGATGTCTGCTTGGCCTTCTAAGCGCAGACACCCGTGGACAAACGAAGAGGGGTTGTTCGCGCCTGCCTGCCAGTGCCAGGGTTTCCCGGGAGTGATAGCTCCTTCCGCAATGCCGTTAGCCCAGTCTGCGCACTGTGTAAGTGAGCAAGTGCAACTTGCCGTGGTGGACACAAGGGCTCTGTGCAGAGCACTTTCATGCCTCGAACACTGAGCAGGACAGGTACCGTCCCGTTCTCCGTTGGTGGCGTCCAACATATGATGTTTCTATGATTTCACCCACCATACCCGGCGGTGTCGAGGCGAGGCGTTAGCCTCTCAAGTTGGGCAAGTTGCATTGAAGCGGTGATCACCTCGCGTCTGTCAACACACCCACCTGATCATCTGTCCCTTCCCACATTGCGTACTAATCCTCTTTTCCGCAGGCCATGGCTGTTGGTGAATGCAGCTGCACCCTTGAAAGGGTCCGAGAAGCTCCTGTTCCATTGCAGTATGCAGCTGTCAAGCAAGCTCCGATGGAGAGTCACATCACACGCAATCTCAAGAGGTAGGTAAGCGCCAACGCTGCCAGGGTCGAAACCCAAGCGCCACGCAAAGAAAGACCGCGAGAAATCCGTCCCGTCAGGTCCAGACTTGGAGCAAGACGCCGCAGCTCTCTCGATGAGGCCGTCGCCATATCGCCGAGGAAGTGACGATAAGCTCGATCCTTCCCGTCGACCTGTCAGGGCGTTCCTACGGGACGGCTCACATGTTCTGCCGCGCACGAAAAACCACATGATACAGTGGAGCTGCGTCTGTCCGCACAGCGGTTCCTGCGAGGAACATTTGAGAGTACTTTGTGCTCCTCAGCCATGCGCAGAAGAACGAGGTCGGTCCTAGGCACTGACTGCTCTGCGACAATGGATGCATCCCAGCCTCGATGAGGCGGTTTCACACTGGGCACCCTAATCTGGGAAGTATAACACCTAACCGTCACTGAGCGTCCCACTCCCTTTTTGTTGCAGCGGGATGAATTGGTTGACTTGCACTGTTGACTCGAACAGCGCTAGAATGCCCACTTCGTAATCAGTTGGCGGCGCTGCGGGCCAGCTTTCATCAGAAGGCTCGCATCCCATCGGACCTGGCGGCTCTGCCGTGCCCCTCCGTCCTCAGAATGCCCCGGGAACCCTGTTCTTGACAAACGCCGCAGCTCAGGCGAATTGACGCTAGGCGACAGTCATCGCGAACCGAGTACATACACAAAAAACATACACGCGCGCCTCTCTCGGCATTGCCATGTAGTAATCGCTTCCATCTGCCCCGGAGCCCCACGTACTCAGCCTACTGAGGCCAGCGGACATCAAGATAACGCCCACAACACATTGCGCAAGAAGTACGCCTCCTCCTCCTCCTCCTCCTCCACCACCACCACCACCACCACCTCCTCTCGACTGCTGGTCTCAGTCACGCTGAGCTAGTGGCTTTGCGGCATCGATGCGGCGCCGCCCTTGAGTCCCCGTCCGGGGAAAACCCTTGGACACGCGGAAGGATTCAGATCATGCACGCTCCCATCCTGAGGTGTCACGCCGCGGCTTTGGCTGGTTCTTTTGACACAAACGGTCATACCGTTAAAGACCCAACCAACAATTTTGCTTGGTCGAGTTTCTCCACCGTATTTCGGGAATGTGTGACGCGCACACTATCTCTTGACACGAGGGATACACAAGCCCCTAGACCTACAAGGCTGAACACGCACCAACCAACGGCGGGAGCAATACGGAAACAGTCAACCTCAAAGTACCTTGCAGCGCTTGTATCATTTCCCTTCCTCGTCCCATGCGGTGCAGATACTCCATGCCGAGACCAACGGCAAAACAACGACCCCCCCTATCACCCCATCTGGCCCTACCGAAGCCTCCCGAGAGCCAACGGCCTTTGTAACCCCCGACCTGTCCGCTCATGCCCCCGCGTTCCGTCTCTTCACGCGGGTTTTGCACGCCGCTGTATATACCACATCCCTGCTCGCGCGGGATCTCGAGCCCTCAAGGTATCTTCTGTCCGTTGGGTGCTAAGAAGTATGGGGGAAGGTCCCACCGCGGCCCGCACGTCACATCATCCGCATGCCCGTACGGGAACTGGCAGGACATTGCAGGTTGGCAGATTTTGACTTGGTCCGGAGGAAGTTTCACCCTGCTCTCCTGCTTGTGTCTCCTCGTGAGCGAGCGGCTGTTTGAGCCAACGCCAAATTGATAGACTTTGCAGACATGGCGAACGAGAGGACTCGATCAATTTCAGCAGCAAGATAGGGAGAGAGCGTCGATGGAGCAGAAAAGCCAAGCGTGTTGCTATCAGTTGTAAAGAGAGAGTACAGGGAGCTATCTTCCCCATTCCTCGAAAACTACCTCCCCATGATGGAAACAAAAATCGGTGACTAGAAACACAATAGACAGGAGGGAAAGTCCTGCTAAGAGAAGGAAAAGAAAGGAAGACCGTGAGCACAAGAAGCTCTTTTTTATTTCACCAATCCTCCCAAGTAATTCGTCCCCGTTGGTATCATCCTCGCTCAGTTCTCCACCCACGCGGTGGCCCCCATTGCTGCCGTGTGCCCTACAGTCTTCATGAAATGTAATAGCATAGAGAAAGGTATTGCTCTTTCGTCTGCCTCGATCGAGTGTGCTCTTGCTACTTCGCGAGGCTAGATGGTGACGGGATCTGGAAGGGAGCTAGAGCTCTTTGCTCGCTTGGTAGAGCGAAGGAGCGGTGAGGATAATGCCGTCAAGTTGCTGCTGTGTCTACAATGACATCTTGGTTAGATTGCGCTTCTTCGTTTCGAGGGGTAGTTAGTCGCCTACCAAAGATCAACAACGACGTCGTCGCTGGCCGCGCGATGAAGATGCCTTTTTGGAACCACCGCAGCCGCAGTCGCCTTCATGCTTATGGTATTCTTCCCTGACGCCGTCCGGGCACGTCACGTACAGTCTGGTTTTCATTTTGGAACATTCCACGAGTTGTGGGGTTGTGTCGGAACAGGAGGTGTAGGTCCAGATGTAGAGCATACACATTTTGAAGGTTTTTTGTGCGAGGATGGGGAGGGAGAAGCAGGGTTGGAGTTGGCAGATCGGGATTGCTTCGTAGGGCGAGATAAAACTGAATCTCGGGGAGGTGAAGACGGCTGGGAAATTGAAGTAGTGTCGGGAAGGTTGGTGCGTTGTGCTGCTCTACTTGAGGTTCTTATCGTAATTGGTGTTGATGGGAGAAGGAAGAAAGACGATACTAGACGGGAGGCCCGGCGGAGACTTTATAGCTCGAGATTTGGGGATGTGATGAGGTGCCGAGAGACAGCTCGTGATAGGAGAGAGCTCAGTCGTTCTTCTGTCTGCCCGATCCCGACGGCTGCCACCTCCTTACCCGAGACGAGACTGGTGGGCTCTCGAGCTAGCGGATCCGGGCAATGTGGCGAGACGGGTAAGGTTGGACTCAGGAGTTGTTGGTGCTGGTCGAGGAAGGCCACCTGTGGATTTTGATTATGGTGCGTGCGGGTGCGAGGGAGATGCTCCTGTAGCTGCGAGGTACCCAAACCTGTCATGTACTTACAACGCAGCAATGGCTGCGGGTCGACGGTCGATCTGGGGGCATAGAGCGGTTGAGCGCCGAAGGGGTAGGGGCTTAGAGCCGGCCTATCACCCGCGGGGAGCCCCGTTCTTCGTAGGGGTGCTTCCCCAAGCAAACACGCTTGCGCCTTGCCTCCCATCTCAGGGGGTGGAGCAGTGCGGGAAGCGGAAAAGCTAGAGATGATGGCCTCGAGGAGGGCTGCTAGCTCTCCCGTTGTGCCACACGCATACCTGCCAGCCATGCTGAGGACCATCGAACCCATGGAGAGGCACTCACGGGGAGGGATGGACGGGATCGATTAACCCCTGTAGTGGCACTCTGTTGGTGCCCGCGTTTTTAAAGGCCCCATCCGGCCTGGGTTTGCCGCATGAGAGGGCTGGCCTGGCCTGGCCCGGGACGGCAGGTTCTTGACCGTGGACGGCTGCAGCAGTCTGGTTTGCAGGGAGGATAGAACGGATGGCAGGATACATGCTGCGGCGTATGCCCGCCCCTCCGCCCACCATGCGAAGGTGCGGTCGACGACGAAGCAAAGAAGGGTAGCAAGGGATTGCAAAAGTCCACATGAAGGTAGGCGGATGACGCTGCAACACCTGTGGAACTACCTCAGATATCGACACTGGCCTCAGAAAGCAGCAGTGCAGGCAGGACAGGGCAGAATGCAGGATTGTTGAGCTGTGGATCTTTCTGTATGAAGAAGCAGGCGTACCTGTGGTGGTTTCGCTGCGACTTGCATGTGAGCATGGGGGGAGAATCGAGGCTGATGAGCGGGCCGCATGTTTGGCGGCCACCAAGCAATTTTGGATCGACGTGCGTCCAGGGAATCATAACGCCGCATCGCCGAATTGCTGCTTTAGTTCCCTCCCGTCTCCCTCCCGCTAGTGGGTTAGTACCACGGTAGACTGCCAGTGAAGCATGCAAATTAGGAAGCAAGTAAAACAAGAAGTAGAGCAAAAAAGGTGTCAATTCGCGGAGGTGGGGTTGTTGTTGCTACTCAGACTGGAGGGTGAAGGCGGCACTTCAGATGGCAACACCCAGCAGGGTTCCGGAGCTTTCGCCAAGACAGGGAACTGGGAGTCGCGCCCGGTGGGGTGCAGCGCGGTGGCCGTTGACGGGAGCCGGAAGCGACAAACCGAGTGTTTGGTGTGCTCATCATCATGGGTCTCCAGTGTCTGTTCGTCCCCCATCAGGCCAACCGTCAGGTCAGGTCTCTGGAGGCCAGGCCGCTGCTGAACTGTTGGCCGAAAGCCGGCCCTTTCTATGGGCGTCCATCAAGTGGGAGATAGCAGGTTCTCGGGCTCTCGGTCACTTGTGCAATATGTATGATCAAGAAACAAGAAACATGTCGTTTGCTGGGTACTTTGTTCCGATCTCGACGGGAAGCAACTTGAAAACGAAACGGGAGGTTGAGACGTTAGCGTCGCAAAGAAGCTGACGGGGGCCTGCGCAGCAGGGCGAGCGTTTCCCATTGGATGGACCGTGCGAGCCATGTTCAGTTGGGCCAATCAAAATCGCAACGTCAAACCGACACCCTCCCGTTGCGCTTTTACGCAGCAGGCGCGATCCACGGGGAACAACCGTCTGCAGATGCCAACTTCAACCAGCCATGGGTTGGCTGTTGGGTGTCTGTCCTCTGCGCACCCACTTCTGGATGCCTCGAGGGTTTCGGTCGATTGCGGAATCGTATCTCCTTTACTCTTCCTTTCTTTCTCTTTTCTTTCTCCTTTGCCCGGATTTATTTATTTCTTCGTGATCAAGATGTGCTTGCGTCTCGCCGAAAGCCTCCCAACTTGTCTCGAGCTCGCTGAGACGATCGCCGCATGGAGTAGACGGGATTCGCTGAGTTTGTCGGTTAGCAGACCCGCTTCCACCTCCCTCTGGTCGCCCCCAAAAGGCTCAGATGGCTGCATCAGCCCCATTCGTTCCAACTACTTCCAGAAGGCTGCGGCCGACGAGGCGGCCATGTTTGGGCTCAGATGGCAACACTCTCCGGGGCCGCCTTTTTGGCCGCCCATCGTGGCCGCGAGGCCCCCCAAAGCACCACCACCGCAACTCGACCTGCTTGGATCTGCTTGGAGAGACACGCCCGTTTCGTTTCCTCGTTCTTGCATCGTAGTCGTTTCTTACCGACGCCCATCTCTGAGCTAGCCCTGTCTGACTGTCTGCGCCGCCCAAATGCTGCAGCGCCATCGGTCAAGATCCCCTGAGTGGGCCACATTCTTTCATTGTGCCACCATAGGTACCCTCCGATGTCACGATTCTAGATGGCGTATATGCGATCTTATCGCATCTCCGCCTTCGGATTGGATCGGCCGCGGGCGAGGCCACCCGCCAAGGGACAATGAGTTGATCAAGGCAGGTCCTACGACTGCCACCAGAGAAAGCTAATGCTGCTGAGAACCAACGTCAAGCACCTTTGGCACAGGGGAAGAGCTATTTCTTGGCCACGGATGAGTTGGGTGTCGAAGGGAACCCTAAAGGGCCGTTTCTCTTGTCGGCGCTCTCCTTTGCCCGAGACCGAGCCGGCCTCGTCTGTGATCAGGTTTGATTTGACCCTACACACTCGACATTGATAGTCACATACGACCGTTTGCTTCCAGACCTGCAGCTCGGCCGACAAGAAAACCCGATGATCTTTGCGGCACTTGGCGTCTAGCACAGGCTCTAGCACAGACCGCAGGCGCACTCATTACAAGGGGCCCAACGTTTGCCGTTTCCAGGCGCGCAAAAGTTCGAAAAGAACAAGGGGGACGCGGTTGTTATCCGCGTGTCTCAAGTCTTCATTGCTGTGACAGAGGCTACAGTTTCGCTGTTTCTGCCAATCAGCAGGTGTTCTACGCGCCAGACCCATGGCAACCACACGGTCGGGACACCCCGAAGTGGCTCATCCACAGAAAGACAGGGGGCCTGCATAGTTTGTGGCAACGCTGGCTGGCTCACCGGAGCTGTCTTCAGGTCAGAGCCGACCATCGGTCAGGTCCTGAGACGCGCCGCTTGCTGTGGGCGCCGTCCTCATCGCAAGAGCGAGTTATTTAACACTTTGACCCGCAGATCCGCTCATCTAGACACTCGGTCAATTAAGATGAAGGGCCGTCATTGTCCTGTCGCCCCAACATTTCGAAAGCGAACAAGGCAGGGACTCACTCCCGGCTGGAGTGCGTCTTCCCCCACATGACGTACTCCGACCACGGTCATTGGGTGGGTAGACGCACCTCTCTCCCTCCTGGTCTCGATGATACGTCTCACCCTATATTGGAGGGAAAGGTGGTTCGGGTGGTGGGCAAACCACTCCGTGTGTTCACACCGGCAAGGGGCGACAAGCGGGTCGGGCACCTCGGGGAAAGATGAGGGGAGCGTAGGAAGTATCTCCAATGTTCTCTTGGAACGAGGGTACATGCTGCCATGCCTGTCGACTTTCTGCGTGCTGTTGCCGAACCACACCCGCCTCTGCAGACGGCCCATCGAGGACCCAACATCGCTGCCAACTGATGAGCACTGACCCGCCAGACACCCGCTTCTCCGACCAGTGAAAGGGCACCATGCTTGCTGCTGGTTGATTTGTCTCGCCGCGCACCGGCCCGTTCGATGACAGACATGCGCGGCGAGGCACGGGATGGATGCCCAACAGCAGACGGCAGACACGGACCGTTGCGTGGCGGCCCTTTCTTACAGGGACATATCGGCCGCGGAAGACGGAAGTGCGTGTTTTAGTCTGTCGGTTGGGCGGCGATTGCTGCTCGGTCATCGAGGAGATTTCACCTCGCCTCCGTGGTGTTTGGGTGTTTGGGAAGGGCATACCATCAACCACGGCCTCTTTGGGTCCTTTGGCTAGCAAGGTATAAAACCTTCTCGCGATGCTTGGATAAGTGGTTCCCAAGAACCCCTGGCCTCTAGAGGAAGGGTATGCGCGCATGTTGAAGGTTTCCCCCTTGGGCCACGGTTGGGGGGCAAGCAAGTCAGGAGCCCCTGAGAGGTGTTGCAGGATAGCATACGATGGCTTATCCAGCCACTTGGGCTTGCTAACGACATGTTCCTCTGCAAAAGGAATCGGCTCCAGATGATGACGAAAAGGGCGTAGCGCATTCTTTTGCAGTGGGACGATTCGAAGGACTGGCCCCGGCTAGTCTCGGTGTTTTGAGGCGCGCAAGCCACAACCGGCGAACGGGTGCGGCGGTGCATTCTCACGGGCTTGATCCCTCGGTCGAGTTCGGTCGAGGTGGTTGCACCAAGCGGGCTTCCCCGCGTCCGTGCCCCACACAACCCAGGTGAGGATGGAACGGATGGCCTCCGATGAATTCTCGAGGACGCTCCGGACGGCCAATCAACGACAGGCTTCACCCGAACCCAGGCACGGCGACCGGTTCGAAGCGCAAGGCACGCGACAGAGCCTCCGCGGTTCTCCACAATCCCCGGGATATCAAACGTTATTTCAACTGTTTTCGGTCATCCCACCATCGGACGAGTATTTTGGCCCATTTTGCGCTCCCAGCGAACGCCAGACCCCGAGGGGCCTCGCGCTGCGGCTAGTGCGGATAGCAAAGGCTTTGGCATTTTCTGGTTTTTTTTTTTTGCGCTTGCCAATCCCCTTTACCAATCGACCAGTGGTGACCCCACGTGCCGCCCTCGGTCGTCTGGAAAGGCCGGGCCATCGTCCCAGGTCGAACCCAATCAGCGCCCCGGCTGCCCCGCGCCCCGCCGGGCATTGTGATCATCTGCCGTCATGAAAAGAGATGGGAAACAGGGGAAACGAGCTGAGGATTAGGGGGGATTGATGTGACATGCTGTCATGTGAACACAGTTGCGGAGTACCGCTGAGGAAAACTCGAAGCATCCATGGATGACGATCCGTCCCGCGGCGAGTTGACACTTGGTAAGCGGCGGACCATTTAAAGTATAAAGCCCTCTCCACTTCCTCTGCTTTTTCACTTGCACACTATTTTCCCTCATCGCCATCTTGCACCACCCCATCCCATCACCATCGCACCTTCCTTCTCTCTTTAGCAGCCGTCAACCGTCAACCCCACCGAACGCAAAGCTCTACCAGAGTCCTCTATCCCACAGCCATCCTCGCCGCAATGTCTCTCAACGCTTACCGGCCCCGCCGCCCCTCCGCCTTCCTCTCCTTGGTTCCCAACACCTCGGAGGCCCGCGTCCAGGAGAAGCAGCCCCTGACGGCTGATGCCCTCGCCGAGCTCCCCAAGAAGGAAGAGACCGCCTCCGAGGCAGCAAAGCGCCGCACCTCCTCCCTCAGCAGCGACGGCTCCAAGGCCGGGTTCCGCTTCCTCCGCCTCCAAGACACCGAGAAGAAGGGCGACTTCTTCGAGGTCGCTGTCGAATGATCATCTCGAAGCCAACGAACATCAGCCACGTACTTGTCAACGTTCGACTTTCTATCCACATGTTTTATTACCACTGCGCGAGCCAAGGCAAGCAAGCTTAACGAATGTTTTTTTTCCCTCCCAAGTTGCCCACTTTAGGTTGGGTCGGTTATGATACAGCGATATTCCCTGCAAGGTTTTTTTGCATTGCATTCTTCGGGCTGCTTCCAAATTCACGACGAGAGCGAGAAAAAAAATTGCATTTACATCATATCTACCCCTGAGGACTGGACTGGACTGGATACTCTTCTCGAGAGACGCCGAAAGCAGAAAAAGAGGAACGGCGCCGCAGAGGAAGGAGTCATGCTCGGCTCGGGGTAGCCGGCGTTTGTGGTGCTAGGGTAGCGATTTTTCGAGGTGAAAGGATGGGAACGGGAGGTGTGGAATCCCCCGTAGGGCGGGCGACTTTGCCATGATCTGATTATCATGAGCCCTGCCAGAAGAACAATACATGCCATTGGATGGCCAACCGCCTTGCTTCCAACTGTCTTTGTGAGATCTGCTTGAAATCCGGGCGCGCGCCTTCCCACACTAACTCTAGACTCAGACGAGATGGTTGTCTTCGTGTAATTCATCCAATCCCCCACCGGGCTATTACTCACGGATTCCCTCGAGACCTGACCCCCTTTCAATGACATGGCATGGCATGGCATGGCATGGCATCATTCTGCCCGCCCGCGCCCTTCTTTCCGTCTCTGCCGGGAAGCCAAGCCTCGGAGTTTGCATCTCCGATTGTGCTGTCACTGCTCGACGGGAGTGGTATTGCTGTGTCACTTGTCTGCTTGGCGGCGAGGAGAAGCAATTGTTCCCATTGTGAAGATATGCAGGCCAAGACGGCTGGGCAGTAGATCTTGCTTGGTATTTTTTATTTTGTTCTTATTCTTATTTTACTTTCGTCGATTTTTTTAAACTCCACGCCCAAGAGGCGGGTGCAATTCGTCCCATCCCATTCCATCACATAACTAGCGATGTGGGGTAGATGTGGGTTATTCCCACTCTGGAGGCCGGGGCTATTTAGGGAGGGGTGATGTCGTGGGGGATATGACATAATGGGACTGCACTGAAAGGACGAGTTCAGAGCGTGGCTATGGTTGTGTCGTGTCCTGTTGACCGTGGGACACAACATCTTGCGATGTTACAAGATGGATGTCGTCCTCGGAGGATTTTGCATCTTTACATGGGGTTCGGGATAACAAAAGTGACTGTTGTGCAACGGTGCTCAGCCTCCTTCTTCTGAGACCTTCTCTGGGCTTAGAAACCCAATTTGTTGGATGGGTGGGATAATACCGCACCGCACCGGCAGGCCCGGAATGCGCGCACGCAGTTGCCCGACGTCCCTCTGGCAAGGAAAGAGAAAAAAAAAACACCTCGTCAAGTGACCAAAAACCACCGCGCGTCCCAAGACGCCTCATCCGGTATGCCGTCGCCGAACCCAGCCAACGGGTCGGCAGATCTAAGATCTGCTGCGATCGTCGGTATTGGCAACTCTTGGCGCCCCAGGCCGGTCCAGACCAGACACTCGACTCGGCAGGGGGTGACGACGGATTTTGAGTCCCAGCTTCAAGAGTCTCATTGGACCCTAGAAGAAAAGATGCGGTGAAAGAGGCACAGAGTCAAAGCCAAGGGATCATCTTATCTTGGCTGTCAGATTGATAAGGGGATGTCTCTGGTGAATCTGGTCATGGGATCTCGCACAGCTGGCTTTTTATCTGCACAGCAAAATGATGGCTAACAACTAACCCTGAAGGAGATACCTCTGAACCCCCAACCTGGTTATATCCTGGTTTAATGCTGGTCGACAACCCAAGATGTCATTATTGGTCTCATTACCTTATCAATGCAACACCGCTTGTATAAGCCCGCTTTAAAGTGCCCTTCACTCACATTGCCTTCTCTGCCCACCAAGCAAGTGATATATCCTTACACTCTCGCCAACACCAATGTGAATCTAAAACAGACGATCGCAGAGGGCCAGTCAGTCGCCAATCTGCTTAATATACCCTACTTCGCGCTTCAAGTATGTCTCTTTCCACCCACCATAACGCTATGCCAGCCCCCTAAAATGACAAGCAAACCCTCCCCTAGAACACCATGATTCGCCGCGCCGTAAATAGCGGATATTTTCATCGTCGTAACAAAATGGAATAAACCGCACCGGGGTATCTTTCGTCTTGCTTCAACTCGCGTCTGTACGTCACACATCGCCCTCAAACCTCGTTCTAAGAGTTGTGGGGTTAGGTCCGGCACTGTTCCCGAAGAGATGCCAGCAATTCGGGGCCTGTAAGATATATCTGTGATAAATGTAAGCCTATTGTCCATTTTCGTCTTCATCTTCCTCGTCCGCGACTCCGCACCGAGGGAGATGGGGCAGTCCATACCTTGCCATTGCCTCCCTAAACCGAGACTTGTACTCCTTGGGGCTTGTCACCGTCGGCCTGTTCTTGCCTCCGCCGGCAAAACCCCTGTTTTTGATCCAGCTCTCGAGCTGCTTGTCCCAGGTGTAAGTCCGGATGCAATCAATGATGCCGACGACGAGCTCTTTCTTGCCCTCGTCCACCGCGATCATGAGCGAGTAGTCCATGACGTCCTGCCTTGCTAGGAATAGCGTGTCGTTCCACACTGACGCCCGCAACAACCGCTTGGAATGCTCGCGCGCGAACAGTGGCGATTCGTAGATGTACTCAACCATGTTCTCGTCCAGAAGAACCTCGCCTCCCTCTCCTGTCGACTGAATTCTTCGGTTCCGCATCGACCCTTTGAGGTCAAAGGTGCGGGTTGGCGAGCGATCATAGAAGAGATTCTCCATGACGAGCAGGTCCAGCTTGATCTCAGTGCCTGTGAATGGATTCTTGATGATGACTTGGAAAAACCCAAGCATCTTGGCAATCACAGACGGAAGCTCGTGGAACAATGCTTCGGCCATGATGTTGAAGTAATGCGGCGCAAACTTGAGAAAGGCTGAAGTCTCAATAGGAGAGAGCGACTTCATGACGAGCCGATCGTCCAGAGTCTTGAGGAAGACGGATTTGGTCTTGCCGCCCTTAGAATCCCACTTGAGGCAGCGCGACAGCGACTCGATGATCCGGTCGGCCACGCCGCATTTTTGACGGAGCGCGTCGAATTGCTCGGCATAAAAGATCTTGCACGTCATCCTCGCAGAGCCCTCTATGAACTGATACTTCAAGTGGGTTCCCGTGGGCCGCAGCAAGCTCTTTTCAAGATCTCCCTCGTCGAGTACCACACCCTTAGCGTTTGCTCCCCGCGGCACTTTCATCTCCAGGCCGTCACTGCTCTCATCTGTGTCCCGCTGATTTGAGATCTTCCACTGCTGACGGATATCCGAAAGCTTCACTTTGTAGTCCTCGGAGCTCAGCGCGAATGCAACAAGCGAACTTGGCTCATCTTCTCTCACGACCACGTCCGAGTCAATAAAAATGTGGTCCGACGCGTGGATAGGATACTCAAGCGGCGTCCAGCCGCTAGATGACCGCTCGGCCCAGAAATTCGTCAACATGGTCATGAGACTCTTTTTCTGGTGCCTTGGTAGCTCCTCGGGGATGTCCTCATTGCGATCCAGGGAATCGGCAATCTCCTTGACACCTGGCATAAGGTCGTCGAGAGTCATTGCTGAGTGGTCGCCATCGCTGCCACCACCCTCGTCGTCCGATCCAGCCTGGTTATCGTGACAATTCTCATCAACCTCAGTCTCCGCAGTAGCCGTCTCTTCGGTAGATTGTGATGGCACTTCTTTCGACGACTCAAGTCCGGAATCGGAAGGCTTGGTTTGGCTGTCTTCTGGTGTCGTCTCCGTGGCAGTGGAGGTCTCCATTGACTTTTTGTCAAGGTGGTCGTCATCAGAGGGGCCGGGCTCCTGCACAGCTTGGTCCACATCTTCGTAGACTTCCACAATCGCCTTGGTGGAAGTACGGGGCAAGAAGGCTCGCGTGTTTTGCATCTTCGCAGCGCGCTGCTTGCGATCCCGCATCCGCTCCTTTTCGAATTCCCGGCTAAGCTGCTCAAAATGCCTCGCGAGCGTGGACACTTTGGATTCCCGCTTGTGGACGTAGCGAGGAATGCCTGAAGGACCCCCTGGTTTTCGGTTCTTCAGGGCTGTAATGCCGATTCTATCGGCAAACTTCTTCTCTTCTTTCGCGGGACCCTGCAAGTCTTGAGCCTTTTGCTCCTTGAGGAGCTTCCCAATGGTTGACTGCGTTCTAGGCAGCGTCCCGGCGGGTTGAGACAAAGCTCGGGTGATCGGAGGGGACACCGTCAATCCGGCTCGGCGGGACAAAGTGCGATCTCCCGGTCGCGTGCCTTCCCCTGAGCCCTCAGACCCTGCAACAGAGCCAGACGCGTCACTGGACGCCGTGCGTTGCTCTCGACGGAATTGTTCGACCTTCTCCGTCAGATACATGTGAGACGCTGGCGCTGCATCGGCTGGTCTCGGAGGGGCTGAGGCGAGAGGTGTTGGCGCGGCATTGGCTGGTTGCTCACTGGCTGCTTTTGCCGACTCCGCGACATCATCTGGCGGGATCAATATGCCCCGTGTAAGTCTTCCTGGGGATGCTGGTGTTGCAAGGTCGAGCGGATTGACTCTATCAAGGATCTCATCGGCCTGCAAAGCTGCAGCTTCTTTCGTCAATGGGCTGGGCCCACTGGTTGGGGACAAAGGCGTCTGAGGCGGCGGGCTTGTTTCATGTTCGGTTTGTTGGTGTGCCGACTTCTCGTCCATCTCGGACATGCTCGTTTGAGTCGTTGCGGGTGTTGTTTTATCTTCCGATTCCGATCCAACCGAGGTAGTCCCATCGGTGGTCGGCAGAGACTCCTTGGACTCGTTGTCCGTAAAGATTTTCTTCAGCTGGATGATGGTCAGTTGCCGGACATCCTTGTCCGACAGGAAGTCTGCTTCGAATTTGGCAAAAGCAGCGTCCCAATCCGACGATTTCTCCAGCATCTCGCGGACAACCACGTTAAGAGGGATGATCTCGTAGTACTTGGAGCTCATGTAGGCCGACTGAAGGGTGCGGAGGAGCTCGGACTGGTCTTCTTGCGCCTTCTTGGTGAGCCTCTCGACCTCAGCTTTGCAGGCCTCGGCCTTTTCTGGGAGGACACTGTCGATCCTGATGCTCTTCAACCTGGCGTTGACCGATTGTATGAAGCGGTCCCAGCGTTCCTCTGCCTTGGTGAATATATCGTTCTTGAGCTTCAGGTCGTTATCCACCTTCCATGTGATTCTGAGCCTCGGAACGATGATTTCGTAGAGATCAATCGGATCGTAATGCACTCTGATAGCGATGTCGCGATAGAGGTAGTAAAAGTACCGGATATGGTCTCTTTGGTGGTCATGCGGACACTCCGTCTGCGGGTGAACCCGTAGTCCCCTGTTCCAAAACGACAACTCGAGATATTTCCCAAAGGAGTACTTCCAGGTGCTGACAGACATGGGCATGAGGCCAAAGTGCTTGTTACACACTTTGCAGAAGTTCCACATGCAGATGCCAGTTCCATCCTTCTCGCCGTCCCTCTCTTGAGGCTTGTCGGGGAAGCTCTTGGGCCACTCCGGCGCATCCTCGACCATAACGGTGATACGCGCGTTGTCGTGTACGTAGGTTCGGTGGTGTTCAGCCATCTTTTTGTCGCAGCCGTTGGAGTGGCAGATCGAATCGGCACTCTCGCAAATATCTTCAATGTACTGTCCCAAAGTGAAGTCCGGATCCAGGTTACCGTTGGCGTCGGCGTGCTCGTTGTAGAACTCAATCGCAATCAACCCGGGCTCCGCGCAGGGAATCTTGGTTGTGTTGCAGGTGACCGAGTAGAGCACGACAATGTTCTGGTGGGAGTAAGGGTCGAAAAGATCGAGGCTGCCCTGAATGTACGTTTCCCACTGTCTTGTCTGCGTTTGGTAGTTATGAAGGGCTTTGTCGTATTCGACGTCATGGACCGCATGAAGGACTTCCATGATCTGTCGCGGAGCCTTTTGGCCGATTTCGTGCACCATCTCGGGCCTGATAAGCTGGAATTGTTGTTCCGTGAGCTCTTCCTTCTCTCCCAGCTCTTCCACGATATCCTGGTCGCGAAGACGTTTCAGGTAAACCAGGCGCCTCTCCTGCTCTCGCGCCCTCATGAGCAGATACGGCTGCGTGAACTTGACGAACGGCGAAGCGGAGAGGATTCGTGTTTCGTACTTTGCCACCATATCGCTGTAGAATGTCGGCATCGGCACGTCCTCAGGCACCTGGCTATCCTGCGAGACATTGGTATGGGACTCGTGGAGAGAGACCAGTCTCTTGGTCTGGTCTAGCGTGGGACGTACTGGGTCGACAGGAGCGAGTTGCTGGCCGTCTCCAGGGGCGCTGGCGAGAGACTGGGACAAGGCTTCGCCTTCTGAACTTGGCCCTGTTACTAGGACTGCGGGATTCTGGCTGCTTTGTTCTGGGGTGCTGCTGGAAACCGGTAGGAGGCTCTCGTCGGTTGGCTGCCTCGATGAGGGAGGCGGAGAGATAGCAACCGCCTCCGGAATGTGCACGAACTCGTCGCGCATAAGGCAAGATTCGAGTTTCAGGTTGTAGACAACGTAAACCATGAACTCGGTGATCTTTTTCATGCGTGCCAGCACCTGGCTCGGGGCACCGCGAAGGACAATCGTGCAACCACGGTCCTTTGGGCAGCCAGCAACATAGATGTACGTCTTCTTCTTGCCCTTGATCTCGTTGTTCACGTACGTCTTGACTTCGAAACTTTCGCTGGAGCCCACCCGTACACCCAAGCTCAACATATCCATAGATGAGATGATTGGCATGTTCGCGATCCTCGATATCGCATCGATCACCGAGGGCTTGACATTGTATGCAACAGCGACGTTTGCCTCTGCGAGATATTGCAGCGCTACGCCTGCAACGCTTTTCTCGACCAGCAATACCTGGGGCTCGAGGTTGAGAATTCGGTTCACCACCATCCGAAGATACTCCTTCTCCTGTTCGATAACCGGCTGCAGACTCATAAAGTGCTGCTCCGAGTGCCGTTGGTACTCGATCGGGAAGGTTATGATGACGATCTTGGGGTTTTGGATCTTTCGAGGCATGCTTTTGAGAGCCAGGTTCTTGGTGAAGACGACACCATGGACGTAGGAAGTGTCGCTTGGCTTGCCACCGGGGATTTTCTTCAGCTTGACCCAATGTCGGATATCCATGTCGTCCCCATTGCGAATGTTGGGGTCAACATCATCGGCGCATCTGTCAAGGATGGGGATCAAGGCCCTCTCCCACGCCCCAGGATTGGGAACATCCGCGTCCGCGAGCAACTGGCGGAAAAGCTTCTTTACATGCTGCATACTTGCAGGGTTCAAACCAGCCTCGGGCGATCTTCCATCCTGCGCAGGATCGCCTGTGCCCATGATGACAGAGTCCGTAACTCCCGGTTGCTCAAAAGCCGACAAAGCATCCGCCGAGATCGAGGCTCCTTTGAAGATGCCGGACTTCGGGCGCGGGGACCGCAGATGATGCACACTGGCACTTGCCGTGCTGAGGTTTCTCCGTCTTTGCGGCCTGCTGTGTACTGATAGGTTGGGCAGCCCGCTGCTCTCGTCAAGGCCACGGCTGGTGAAGCTAAGGCCGCTTACACTCTTCTCGCCATGTCGAAACCGGTGCTTCTTTCCAGCATTCAAGTAAGGGCCAAAACTTGACCTGTCTGGATCCAAGCTGGATGGCTGGATGTCGTTGCTGTTCATGGTTGCAAATATGCCCATTTGTTCGTCGCCGCTCGACTCATCCGACATGAACGCAGCGAGTTCTGGGTCGATGATGTTATCGTCATGGAAAGCGTTCAACTTGGACTTCTTTCCAAGTTCGTCGCTGATGGGCTTCCGGAACGGCGCCCGCTCCTCCGCGGTTGCTTTGAACCTCGTGAGGAAATTGTGCTTGGAATGGTGCCTGCGATGGCCCGAAGATTGTGGTCGGCTGCTGGAGAGCGATTTGAGCGACCGCGACGAGCTTGGGCGACTGAGCTGTGGCAAGCCGGCGTCAATCTCCAAGATGGCAGAATTTCGGTTGCCCTCACCGACTCGCCGCGTCGCAGGAATAGCCATCATCGGCGTCGTGGCAGTCCGGGGATCCTCCGCCATCTCCGTCCGCTCTGATACGCTCATATCGTCGTCAGTCCTAGATTTGGCGGCTACGGGCTGGGGCTTGGACTGATTTGGTCGAAAGATGGCAGGGAAGTATTCATCACCTGAATCATCCGTGCCGCTATCGTACCGGCGATTGATCACGTTGAGGCAGGTCTTGCACACTCGCAGGGAGCCCTGGACACCGAACTTTTGCCCGGAGATGCTAGATGTGCATTTTGAGTCGAAAATGCAGCCACACGTCCGGCAGTGATGCTTGCGCCGAAATGCAGAAAAGGGCGTTCCGCATAAAAAGCACTCCTTGCACGTCTCGTCGGCCATCCAAAACTCCTTACTGAGAACCTGTTTGCGCATCATTTCCAATCGCGCGTTGACCATCTCAGGGGCACCTTCATTGGTTGTTGTGCCGGGGATTTTCATGGCGCCGGACTGGAGCCTCTGCGGTCTCTCATTGATTGCAAAAGAATCGTGATACACCGAGCTATGTGCCGACGTGCTGACGGGGCTGTGTTCTGCTGTCCCTGGTTCCATGGACGATGACCTTGAGCGGGTAGCCCCCCCTGAGTAGGAAATGCGGTCAATCACGGCGGGTTTCCTCAGGGCCTCCCCCGTTGTGCCGCGCGACGAAGTCGAAGGAACTCGCATCTCGGCGGTATTCGTGATAGGGCTCGTCGGTGTTTCAGTACTCCCATCAATGCTGAGGGCATCGTCTCGTCTCGATCGACCTGGTATGGAAATTCTGTCGGTGATTGGGAGACTGTCTAGGCTAGGGTTTCCGGAGAGGTTGGAATTTGGTGTGCCCTCGGCAGGTCTGCTCAGGCTTCTCCGACCGGCGCTTCGGGTCGATTGCTCTTCCAACCGGGTTGGCACACCGCGCGAAGAATCCTTTTCCATCTGTCCCTTTGCCGTGACTGGCGCAATGACGGCGTTGGGCGTGGTGGATATGACGCCTCCTCTGGCCATCTTGGTAAGGTTCTGCGCGCTTGAAGGGACCGTCTTCGGAGCCGATGCTGTTGTGACGGACGATGCTTTTGACGACTGGGGCGGGTAGGACGAGTCAGCTGTCATGGTGCCCGACGAAGCCATGGTGCCAGATGTCGGCAGCTCCGAGGATGCGGTGGAATCGAAGGTCGAGCTGGTAGCCCCGCTCTCCCCTCGCGGAAGGGGAGAAGAAGTCGAGCTCTTCTTAGGCGCGCCATCGTGGCCGTCTCCATCGTCCGCCTCTTGAACGGTTGCTTTTCCAACGGCGCTAACAGCTTCCTTGAAGCGGCTGTAGAGGCCGCTCAAGCCCTGTTGCACGAATTCTCCAGCAGTGCCTTTTGTTTCTGCCACCGGTAGGCTACCCGGCGGGGGCGCAAAGTCGTTAAAGGTGGTGAGGACGCCCGTCTGGCTGGCCGACGTGTGGATCTTGTCGAGGGTTATCGCAAGCTGGGCCTTGTCGACCTGCGAGGTGGTCGAGACCGAGGCCAGGGAATCGCGGCGGGCCCGGACGGCGCCAGGGGAAGGAGGCGTCGCTAAGGAGGCGTTGGCGTTGGCGTGAGCCATGCCGCCGTCGATTTGGTGGTTTTTCGAGCTTGGGCACCACCAGCAAAGTGTTAGGTGAAGCTAGCGAGGGAGGGGGAGGGGAAGTCGAGACCCTGCGACGGGGATAATAAGCCGGCGGGTGGTCGACAGGCGAGCATCCCGCGGGCGTAGTAATGAGACAACGGGAACGGGGCTGCAGCAACTTTGGGAAACGAAAACAAAAACGACGCGAATGACGTGGACCTCGAGACGCAACGGATTGCCTCACATGCTCAGTTTTGGCTGGCCTAGTCACAATGCCAAGAACTACTTGGATTCCCGTCCACTGGTTCGTGGGGGTGAGACGCGCGAATCGGATGTCGTCACTAGGTCACAGTTCACTGGCTGAGCCATACAAGAAATGCAGGTATCACTCCGTGTGCACAGTGTTCGAAGCTCTGAATTCTGTAACGCGGGGAACGGCTGAGCCTAGACCACGTGACTTGGTGTCTGCGGGGATGGCTTTGATCTTCCTTGTCGCGTCTCTGGCGAAAACGCGCTACCAACCTAATTCCTCCGCCCATCATGCGGCTCTGAAGCAAGTCTGACAGCAACTCCTGCATGCGTGGTTCAACTAGGCATGCAGGCCATGATGTCCGGTGCTGTATCTACCTGGGCGCCCGGCGTAGGGGAGCAAAGAATCCATCGGCGCTACCTGCAAATTCCCAGGAAGCAGCAAACGTTGCTCAACAGAGAGGACGCATGGTCTGCCAATTCTGCCAGAGTGCCCCCAGAGGTTTTGAAGGGGCTGCGCAGCGCACCGGTTTGCAACGCAGCTTCGGTGGCACAGCCAACTGACGGGACAACTGAACAGAAGTCGGAAACACCTCCAAAGATTCCAACTCCAGAAGTCCAGGATCGAGAAGTTTCGACCTCCACCCAGAATCCAAGGCTTGAAGCCTCAGCAAGGAGCCCGCAGCAAACCCAGATCAACAGCCAAGATGCAGGAATACCTATTCCCTGGTCGTCCTCACCGGTGCCTGCTCCTCGGCGGCAGAGTCCTGTGGGGGAAGAAGAGGAGGGAGAAGAGGAGGAAGAGGAGGAGGAGGTGTCCATGCCTGCAGCCCCATTACCCAACCCTCGGCTATCAAGTCCCCCTGTATATCGCCCATTACTCAAGACGCTATCCACAGCTGTCTACATGTCGATTCCATCCTCGAGCAGCGCTTTATCTGTCGATCTAGAGGAGATGCCGCCGGCTCGCAGTACAGAGCACCAAATATCAGTCGAGCGTCCAGTCAAAATACCAGTCGCACTACCAATGGCACCACCCCCTACAAAAGTAACGGTACCCATCGTCCCCGAGACAACCCCTCCGTCAGCACAAATCATTCCGTGCACCTTCACGGAAGCCAGCCCGGATCGACCATCGGGAGCTAAGCGGCGGCGGCTCATGAAATCCCTGGCGGGAAAGTTCAGTCCGGAGATTGATCGACCTTCAGGAGCACCACAACGAATGGAAATCTCATCTAACCCATCTCCTTGGTTACCCTCCCGGATTCCTGCTTCTTCGCCCCCAAGCAGACCGCCCTTACCGTCAACCATTTCCAGCATTCCGCAACACGTTTCTTCGGCAAGTGGGCCACAACCATCCACGGAAAACGGCCAGTCGTCCCTTGACCCTCATGTCGACACACGCCCATTCGTGTCAAGCAAATCAGACAACGCCCAACCCCCGAACGGGCCAATATCTCAAGTTCCACTGACTGCGTTCATGATGGCTTACCCCGACTACCGGTGCAGCTTGGGCGACTTTATCCGTGGTGTTAAGGTCATACGGGACGTTCGTGACAAGAGACGGCTCCCTGAGTTTTTGTACGACGACCTGTTGCGGGTATTCTGCGGAGAGTACATGGAGTATATCGCGGGACTAGGCCGCGATGAAAAGCCACTCACCGCAGTGCAGTGGTACGTCGACAACGTCTCAAGTCCCCAATATATGCAAGGTGTTCTCACGAAAGAGAACCTGGACGATTTCTTGGCCCACCACCCCGATCCGAACAACGCCCGCACCGTTCAAACTCCCGTCAGGAGAGATAGTGAACCCGTGCTGAGGAGAGAGGCGACTAGGAGCGCCGAGGTGTTGACCACACCTCTTGATCGGAAGCCCAAGCAAAGACTATCCGTACCTTTGTCTGCATCACGAGTAACCCTCGTCGGCGAATTGGCTTCGGACCCAATCGAGATCCTCGACGACTCGCAATCAAGACGACAGCCTCGTCTGCCCTCCCCGGATCTATCCATGGACGCATCCATCTCTGCCTTACAGACACCTCTCTATCCGCCGCGGGAATCACGGTCTAGAACAGTGTCAAGTCGAGGAGACGCTGAATCTGTCAGGAGTCATATGCAAACCCAGATGGACTTCACCTTGCCGTCGACCCGAGGGACTAAACGTCGGAGTCCAGTTCAAGAGTCCTCGCCAGTGCCGGAGACGCTGCTCAGGCCTAGGGATTCTAATCGGCCGCCATCTGGCTCCCTAGCTTCGGTAAAGGGAAAAAAGCGCAAGGTCGCAAAAGAAACGGAGGAGCAACGCGCAGCTCGTCTCAGGGAGATTCTGAGGCACAGACTTTCAAGTGGGACGCCTGGAAGTTCAATTGGGCGGTAGTACCTAGTAGGAGGTGTAATGCGGGGAGAAAATGCAACGGGTTGGGGTGCGGAGTATGGGGGTTATAGCATGTGATGAAGACACGTCGATATGCACGGTTACTTATTGTCTGATGAGACATCACTATAGCATTCGTACAGCTGTCTTGGTGGTACATGGGTGATGTCTATATCATGCCGAATTCTCGGCCTGCTTGCGCTTCTCCTCTTCCTCGGGCGTCATGGTACGTAGCTGGAGGGCGTGAATGCCTCCTTCCTTGGCCATCTCGTCCTTAAGCAGACCGTAGACGAGGCGATGGCGGGCCGGCTGCATCTTGGACTTGAAGGCGTCTGATGTGATGATTAGGCGGAAATGCGTCTCCCGGGAGGTGCTGCCCTCCATCGCCTTATGGTGCGCGTGAAGATGCGAGTCATTGAAGATCTCGAGGGTTGATGGTTGCAGGGCGGCTGTGATCTGATGGACGGGGCGGCGAGAATTGTTCAGCCGCGGCTCACCTTTGTTACACTGTTGTGATGTGTTTTTACGTGGGTGGGGGTTTGAGGTCAAGGAGTATAGTTACGTACCTTTTCTCGGATGATGTCTTCGACAGGCGACTGAGATGTTGCCATGTTGGATAGCGGCCGTCGTGTTGCTGCTGCTGCTACTCTCACGACGCTGAGCGCGCTGCGGCGGAACATGAGATGGGGCCTAGTCTAGCCTAGACCGGAGGTTTTGCGATGCGACGCGCTGCTTCAAAACCACGGTACGCGAGCGGGAGGCTTGGGTAAGGTCAGGTTGTCTACTGGCTGGGCGCGAAATGTTGGCGCGGGAGGTCGTCGGCAGTGAGGGAACACCAGATGCAAATGACCGGCAGAAGTGTCAAAAGCCAAGCGAGCATTCAGCTTAGGTCCCGAGTGGCGGGGCCGGCGTCCGTTGCAATGCAGCAGCAGGGGTTTTTGGGGAGGGGGGGGAATAACTGCGGAGGGAAGGTGCGCTGTACGACCTATGGGTTGCGGTGGGAAGGGAATGGAAGGAGTTCCCCACGCTTTCTCCATCGCAGAGGGCCGAAAAAAGAAGCAGTTTCCGTGCGTCATCACAGGCCGCCGATAAAAATTTTCTAATCTACCGCTGCATCTCCCGGAGGCAAGAAGTAGGATGCGCCGGGCTCGCAGACCCGGCATCAAAAAGACACAAGACAGCCATTACAGGGGCCACCAGAGCGGGGAGGCCACGCGCGGATCCCTGCAATAGCACAATTACAACTTTTGTTACCGGCCGAGCCCGCGTGGAAGCACCCGAGTAAGCGTGCCTATCGTCGACCGCGGTGCGTTCGTCAAGGTACCTTACGGAGTTTGGGGTGTGGTGTGCTGCACTCGTTTTAGATTCCAGGTCCAGGTTCGTTTCGTCCCGATTGCTATAAGTCCGACAAGCAGCCGTTCCTTTATTTCCCCCCCCCTCTCCTGGGGGCTCCCTCCCCTTCTCAATGTCCTTTGCCTCTGCCCGCGGCGGGATACGGATACTTGGACTTGGAGCCCGGCTGTCGTCTGCTGCGTCCACTGCGTCCCTCGCCCCCGCTGCCCCAGTGTGCGCCCGCAGCATCCCCCGACTCCATTCCGCACGCGGTGGCGTAGTTGGCGTAGCTGGTGTCGTTGCTGGCGTTGGCGTTGTCAGAATGCTGTCCTCGCTCCCTCGGCTGCCGGTGTTCGAGGCGATTGCCCGCCATGACCCGGACTCGACCGTAGTCGTCCATTCGGGCAGCGGCCGCCGCTTCCGGTACGGGGAGCTGCTTGGCGATGTCTGCAGGACGCGGAACCGCCTGTACGAGACCGCGGGGAGGTCCGATATCAATGGCGAGCGCATCGCTTTTCTGGTCGAGAATAGCTACGACTATGTAGGTAAGCCGTCGTACATCCCATCCCCCATGCTGTTGAAGATGGCTCTCCTCCCGCATTTTGCTCCCTCTCAAGAACACGTTGGATTGACATAATACTCCAAAAGTGACGCTCTTGGCGATTCTTGCGGCAAGGTCCATTGCTGTGCCGCTCTCCCCGGCGTTCCCTGCGCCAGAACTCCAGTACATCCTGAACCACAGCGAGGCCTTGATGCTGCTATCATCGGCAAAATTCGCGCAGAAGGCACAGGATGTGCTGAAAACGGAGCTGGATGCGCCACCAATCTACCTACAGCTCTCTAAATTCCAGGGGGGCGGATGCCATCAGAAGGTCTCGTTGGAGAAGTCGAATCCCGGACAGGCGGGCATGATGCTCTACACCTCAGGTACTACTAACAGGCCGGTATGGGACCCTCTGACGAAATTGTAACCTGGGCTTTTTCTAACACGTTGGGCTGGAAACAGAAAGGAGTACTGCTGCCCCAATCCGTCATGACAGCACAGGCACGGTCGCTCATCCAGGCATGGGAATACTCACCCTCCGACCATCTTCTACACGTCCTCCCGCTACACCACATTCACGGAACGATCAATGCGGTCTTCACCCCTCTTTTCGCCGGCAGCAGCGTCGAGTTTCTCTTCCCCTTCAACGCGGACGCCGTATGGAAACGCTTTGCTGCCCCTTTCCTCACCCCTGATCAGACACCCGATCCCGACTCCCGATCGTCGTACGGACGGCAAGAAAAAGTCACCTTCTTCACAGTTGTACCTACCGTCTATTCCAGGTTATTAGCCACCCACAAGCTTCTAGACCCCGATATGCAGAGCGCAACCCGCACTGCCATCAGCCCGGCCAACCTCCGCCTCGCCATCTCTGGCTCCGCTGCCCTCCCAACGCCAATTAAGCGCGCTTGGTCCGACCTGAGCGGGGGCAACGTTTTGCTTGAGCGTTTCGGCATGACCGAGGTGGGCATGGCGCTCAGCTGCGGATTGGACGTCGCAGACCGCGTTGACGGCTCCGTCGGGTGGCCGCTACCCGGCGTCGAAGCACGACTGGTCGATGTCGACACTCACCAAGTCATCGAGAAGGGCCACGAGCGCGACGCCGACGGACGCGAGCGGGTCGGCGAGATCCAGCTCCGCGGCGCAACCATCTTCGCGGAATACTGGCGAAACCCCGAGGCAACCGCCAAGGAATTCGTCGACTCCAAAGACGGCCGCGGCCAATGGTTCAAAACCGGTGACGTCGCCGTCCGCCGGCCCGTAGAAACCGCCGGCCGCAGCACCCTCCCCAGCCAACGCGACTGGACCCGCGGAGACATGTACTTCATCCTCGGCCGACGCAGCGCCGACATCATCAAGTCCGGCGGCGAAAAGGTCTCCGCCCTCGAAGTCGAGCGCGAGATGCTATCCCTCCCGCAAGTCGCCGAAGTCGCCGTGCTCGCCGTCCCCTCAGGGAAATGGGGCCAAAAAGTCGGCGCCGTCGTCATTCTCGACAGAGAGCACCTCCCCGAAGGCCGCTGGACACCACTCGACATGCGCCGCGCGCTCAAAGGCCGACTCGCCAATTACAAGATCCCGCAGGTGCTCAAGGTGGTGTCGCATATCCCGCGGAATGCCATGGGCAAGATCAACAAGAAGCAACTTGTAAAAGATATTTTTCAAGATGAGTTCAGCGGGGACGAGATGTAACTAGAGGGTGTATGTAAGTCATTTCCAAAAAAGAAGAAAAAGAAAATATCTCCTGGTGGCCGGCGGCGCTTTGGATGGAGGTTGGTTGGTTGGTTCTTCGGTTCGGCATGTGAAGCATTACCATTATCATCGCGTATTATTAGGACGATAGAGATTCAAGGGGAGGTGAAAGACAGTGTAGAGGTGGCATTCTGTGTATTTTAAGGACGTGCCTATTACATATTTCATCAGAATGCTCATTGGGACTACCAGTCAGCCCAGTTGCTGTGTCTGCTGGCGGTTGAGCACGGGTGCCTGGTTTGTTTACTTTCTCCTTTCTCCTTTCCGTCCCTCCGTGTCAGGCAAGAGTGGCAAACTGATAAGGTGGAGGCGACTCAAATCAGGGAGTTCAAGCCCCACAAGAGACTCAAACAAGCAGCGGAGCAAGTAATTACTCGTGAAGACTTGGGTAGGGTATGAAGTCGGCTCTAAATGGGAATCCTGCAAGAGCTAAGATAGGAGGTACCTAGGAAAAGGACCAAGTGCATGAGAACGCCGCGAAAATCCCCCGCATACGGTTCCTATCGATGAAATCATGAACAATTACAGAGCGTATTTCTCCACGTTCTGGATCCCTCGTGTCTCGAGGCTTCGCAACGTAAAGAAAAGCCAACTTATGGGGCAGTTCGTCCCATTTGTACGAGCCATAGGTAATCCACATTCGTCATATCTGGTCGTCGCCCACCGCAATCGTATTATCATGGAAAGATATCTATGCTGTTGGCGGCAGTAGGTAATGGTGGGTGAGAGAGAAGTTCGGGTCTCGGAGTAAAAGGTATTCAGCCTCGCAGTGCCGCGGCGATGGCTAGAGGGAGGTGCTCTCGGTACAACAAAGCGACTAGACGGTGAACTTTGCCTTGGCGCGTGTGCTCCCGCTGTGGGCGCTGTCGGTGTGACCGGAGAACTCCACGACCTCCTGGGGCGGGAGCTTGAGGACGTCCTTGAAGCGCTTGCCAATAGCCTGAAGAATCTCCTTACCCTTCTCGGGGGAGCGTCCCTTGCCGCCCGCGATGTCGCCGTCGCCACGGCCAGGGATGCTCTTTCCGATGGTGCGAGTCCACACACCGATACGGAAGAAGGCTTTGCGAACGTTGACGACAACGCCCATCACCTCACCGTCTTCCTCGTCCTCGAGCGTCTCACCGATGGCCGACAGCATGGTGTGCAGCCACAGCTCATCGATGTTGACGGAGCGCTTGTCCTTGAACTGGTAGGACCACTTGCCGCCATGCTTGTTCTGCGGGTCCTCCCACTCTGGGCGCACGCCCTCCTTGAACAGGTGGTAGTCGGACTTGAGGGCGAGCCCGGAAACGGGGGCGATGTTGTTCTGTAATAGACAAGGTCAACAACGTCAAACTTGTTGGAGGTGAACACGGGCGCACATACGTAGATTCCCCAAAACTCCTCTACGGACTCAAAGGTGATGACCTCCTTCAGCAAGTCATTCCAGTTGTCGCCCTGTTGCGCTGGTCAGTAGTGGACGGCATCAAGTGGCAACCCCACTCGAGCTGCGGGGCGGCAGATGGCATACCTTTCCACTGGCGGGCTTGGTGAACCAGAGTGTCCATCGGTTTGAGAGAGGGTGCTTGACGTTGAAGTTGTCCTTGTCGTGGAAGACGGTCACAAGCTTGTTGGGGTCTTCTGAGGCGCCAGCATCGACATTACCGCCCTCAGGCGAAATGGGGATCGTAGTGAGATCGACTTGCTCCGACATCTTGAGATAGACAGGAGCCGCGAGACTTTGGAAAAGTGTGGGAGTGCAAGGAGTTAGAAACTGCGGTTATCGTGGTGGTGGGGTTCGCGAAGTTGTTCTCAAAAATGCGACCAGTACCAGGTGGTTGACGGGATGAAGTGCGGGACTCGGGAGAAGGGCTCGATCAAGAACTTTGGTAAATGACCCTCTGCGCAATTCTGAAGGGAAAGTGCGACTTGCTCCAGGCAATAGTCGTTCCGAAAAAGGTTGGCGTCTGGTGAGGGCGATGCGATGGGGCAACTTTTTTTTGCAGTTGTGAAGATGATGCCTCAGCCACAGCAAATTTCAGGCGAAACAGAAACCGCGGCGCTTGCTGGTGCTGGTGGGCGCCGGTGCTGGTCTGCAGGCCCGCATCTGGTCAGCAATCGCAGGCCAAGACTCCAGGGTCCTCCAAGAGGAGGGGCTGGTCCGTGACAGGTCACGTGCAAGGCTGGCAAATTCTCGAGTGGGCGTTCGGCCCCAACGAAACCTACTGTGCCTCAGCGCAGGGGGTTCAGTGGGGAGGGTGGGGCTTTGGACCTTGGCATGCAAAAAAAAAGTTCACCGCATTCGAAAATTTCAAAATTTAAGAACTCCGACCAGCCTGCCCCACGCCCTATCGGCTTCTCTCTTCTGCGCCAGCTTCTCCTCCATCCTCTCAACACATTCCCTCTACAACACACACATCCTTCACCATGGCTGACGAGGTTTACGATGGTGCCATTGGCATCGATCTTGGTAAGTGGTGATCTGCGCGGCTGCAGCCTCCGTTGCTTTGTGCCTTGGGCGCATTTTTGTGTGCTGACCGGCGGCGACGATAACAGGCACGACCTACTCCTGCGTGGCCACATATGAGGGAACCAATGTTGAGATCATCGCCAACGAGCAGGGTAACTTCACTACTCCCTCGTTCGTGTCCTTCACCGACAGCGAGCGTCTGATCGGTGAGGCGGCCAAGAACCAGGCTGCCATGAACCCGGTCAACACCGTCTTCGATGTCAAGTATGGACCATCTCTTTGCGAGCCAGCACGGTGCAATCGGCTAACCATTGACCTCGTAGGCGTCTCATTGGTCGCCGCTTCGATGACCCTACCGTCAAGAAGGACATGGAGTCGTGGCCCTTCAAGGTCATTGATGATGGCAATGGCAACCCTAAGGTTGAGGTTGAGTACCTCGGCAAGACCTCGTCGTTCTCCCCCCAGGAGATCTCCGCCATGGTCCTCACCAAGGTTAGTTTGATGCCATCTCCCGCACTTTTCCAGCTACTAACCGCATTCCCCTTCAGATGAAGGACATTGCCGAGGTCAAGCTCGGCAAGAAGGTTGAGAAGGCTGTCATCACTGTGCCCGCCTACTTCAACGACAACCAGCGTCAGGCCACCAAGGATGCCGGTGCCATTTCTGGCCTCAACGTCCTCCGTATCATCAACGAGCCCACTGCTGCCGCCATTGCCTACGGTCTCGGCTCTGGCAAGTCCGCCAAGGAGCGCAACGTCCTCATCTACGATCTCGGTGGTGGTACTTTCGATGTTTCCCTCCTCAACATCCAGGGTGGTGTCTTCACCGTCAAGGCTACCGCTGGTGACACCCATCTCGGTGGTCAGGACTTCGACACCAACCTTCTCGACCACTGCAAGAAAGAATTCACTAGAAAAACTAAAAAAGATCTGTCGTCCGACCCCCGTGCTCTCCGCCGCTTGAGAACCGCTTGCGAGCGTGCCAAGCGCACCCTCTCCAACGGCGCACAGACCACCATCGAGATCGACTCCCTCTACGACGGTGAGGACTTCAACATGCAGATCACCCGTGCCCGTTTCGAGGACCTCAATGCCAAGGCTTTCTCTGGTACCCTCGAGCCCGTCGCCCAGGTCCTCAAGGATGCTGCCATCGAGAAGAGCGCTGTCGACGAGATCGTTCTCGTTGGTGGTTCCACCCGTATTCCCCGTATCCAGAAGCTCCTCAGCGAGTTCTTCGACGGCAAGAAGCTCGAGAAGAGCATCAACCCCGACGAGGCTGTCGCCTACGGTGCTGCCGTCCAGGCCGGTATCCTTTCCGGCAAGGCCACTTCGGCCGATACCTCCGACCTCCTCCTCCTCGATGTCGTTCCCCTCTCCCTTGGTGTCGCCATGGAGGGCAACATCTTTGCCCCCGTCGTTCCCCGTGGCAGCACAGTCCCGACTTTGAAGAAGAGGTGAATCGCTCGTTTTCTTGTCATATGGTGCTCGTTGCTGATTTTTCGAACTTTAGGACCTTCACCACCGTTGCGGACAACCAGCAAACCGTTCAGTTCCCCGTTTACCAGGGTGAGCGTGTTAACTGCGAGGACAACACCTCGCTCGGCGAGTTCACTCTTGCTCCCATTCCTCCCATGAAGGCTGGTGAGCCCGTCCTCGAGGTCGTCTTCGAGGTCGACGTCAACGGTATTCTCAAGGTTACTGCCACTGAGAAGACCTCCGGCCGCAGCGCCAACATCACCATCTCCAACTCTGTTGGCAAGCTCTCGTCCTCTGAGATTGAGAACATGATCAACGGTACGCATAACCCGCCACTTGATCGCAGGATTGAGAATCGTTTCACTAACACCCACCGCAGATGCCGAGAAGTTCAAGAGCAACGACGAGGCTTTCAGCAAGCGCTTCGAGGCCAAGCAGCAGCTCGAGGCTTACCTCTCCCGCGTTGAGGAGATCATCTCCGACCCCACTCTCTCCCTCAAGCTCAAACGCGGCCAGAAGGAGAAGATTGAGCAGTCGCTGAGCGAGGCCATGGGCCAGCTCGAGATTGAGGACTCGTCCGCCGATGACCTCAAGAAGAAGGAGCTTGCTCTCAAGAGACTCGTCACCAAGGCTATGTCCTCGCGATAAATTCTCGGGAAATGCTCGGGCGTGCGGTTGACCTTCACCTCGGTTGGGGCGCGGTATAGGCAGGTTGTATAGGCGGGGTTCTGAGGAGACGCGATCTAGACCACAACGGTCTGGCAGGAGGCGTCTTCATCTCGTTTCAGGGAGCGGGATATGAGGTTTTCAGCGCCTAGCAACTTTGAGCTGCATTTATGCTTCTGGTATTCCCGGGTGGGGGAAAATGGCAAAGACTGACGACACGGATTTTCTTTTTATCTCTTGGCTCGCCATGATGACCCGTTTCATGAACCAAAACTCCTCGGCGCATGCATTGTAGACTAGGGGGTTAATCTAAAAGTACTACACTTTTCCAATAACTTTAAGTGCCTCGGTGAAAATATGACGAGCTTGGTGAAAACCATATGTTTCGATGTCTTCATCTGTCCATCCTACACACATCATTGGATGCAAATAACGTCTAAAGTTCATGGCAGGAGGCATAGTTGGTGGAATGGGAGGTGTAAACAGCACTCACCTTTCTATGCCCTCGGAACACCCTCCTGTCCTCTTAGAATACCTTCCTACCCACTTAGAACACCTTCCTGCCAACCTGGTAGGCCAGTTGCACCCTTGAATATGCATATTTCTGCATAATTGAGGCCGTGGTTGGTGAAAATGGCGGCATACCAGTCATCGAGATAGGTCGAGCTTGCGTCCCCAGACACGTTGGTGGGATCATTCAGTGCCTTTTTAAAGCATCTGAGGCCCTTGAAGGGTGAATTACAAGCATATTGCGAAGCAAGAAATGCCCCTTTGCGGGTATAAGATGCATAACAGCCTGGCCATTTCACCAGCCCCGACATCTAGGTTGGCAATTACGCTTGATTTCGCTCACTCGAGGCATATCGGGGAGTTCTCCTGAGGAGCAGGTTGGTGAAAATTGACACTGGGTGCTGAGTTTGAAAGACCTAATTGCATCTCTCACACACCTTGCTTGCTGCAGGATAAACATTAGTTTGAGGAGATCGAGTCTTTTCTTGCATCTTAGAGGGCCTTCATGTCGGCAAGTGATGTGTTTTATCAGGCATGAGAGGTTGTCCTGACATCCAAATGGGCCTCAAATACATCCTGAGAGGCCTTCAGTTTGGCAAGTTGTGTGTTTTTTCAGGGCAAGGAACACCATATTGACGTCGAAATAAGCATCGGCTACAATGTGGGAGGCCTTCACTTGAGCAAATAACACATATCTTTGGGCAAGAAACACATGCTGTTGGGCAAGTGACACCATATCGACATCGACATAAGCATGTTTTCCGTCTTGGAAGGCCTTCACTTGAGCAAGTGATTTTGTTGTTAAATAAGAAACATCATATTGACATCCAGATAGGCCTCATTTGCAGGTTGAAAAACCTTCAGTTCATCAGATGATGCATGTTTATATGCAAGGAAGGCTACATCTAAGTCTATAAAGGCCTTGTCCGTGTCCATCGTAGCCGTGAGTTCAACAGCATCCTCAACGCCAAGGGCGACGACTGGGTTTTCACTAACCGCGCTCTTGGTGTCTAGGGGCACTTCGGTACCGTGCGGCTCGCTCATCGTTTCCATGTCATCCAAGGGTTCGTCCGCCTCTCCAGGGCCAACAGGAACGACTGGGTTTTCACCAATGCCCCTACCTATGACCTTACCGCTTTCCACCGGCTTTTCGTATTGTTGCTTGTGGATCACGAACCATCTCATGCGAGATAGTCATGACGGTAAATCGCCAGCTTCTCCTCGCCACTGCTGTCCTTCAGTTGCTCGAAATGGAGATTGTATGCCCACTCCTCGTCATTGTCGGAAGGGAAAAGGATGGGAAGCAATTTCATCGTGTCATCGTCATAGGCATCATTGACGTAGCCTCTCAAGTTGTCGTATGTGTCGAAGCCCTCATCGTATGTGGTGATGTTGGTCAAAGGTTCTTGGGCTGCCTTCTTGGGTGACTTGGCACCGACGAAAAGCCCAAATGTGGGCTCTCGGCCAGACTTGGCGAGTGGCTCCATGTAATAGCGACAAGTGTTCGCACCTCGGGAGATGTGTGATCTGGTGGAACAAAGCTTCGTAGCTCTCTCCAACTTCTTGTTGTTGTCATCCTCGACGTCCTTCGAGGTGTCCTCCTCGGCCTTGGCAGCGGTCGGTTCGGCCTTCTTTTCAGCCATGGTGGCACTTGGTACTAGGGGGTATATCAGTATGGGTTTCACCAAGGTAGAATGGATGGGACGTACTTGATAGTTGATCTCGGAAATATCAATGTAGGCGACTAAAGATGGTGGGCAAAAGGATAGATCTGCCGTCCTGCGTAGATGGCTAGCTCTTGTTGAACGTGAGGAGGTTGGGTTTGTGTAACTTGCTTGGCCGAAATAATGATGATGTTAATCGACGCTGTTAGATAGAGAGCGAAGCTGCTCTTTTGTGTGGCCAGGCGAGTTGGTGAAAGTCACCAGATAGGTAAGAAGTGCGCTCTTCGCAGTGCCAAGATGGGAAGACGGAGGCTGGACTTGACGTGCCGCCTGGAGATATTGCTAGTAAGGTCAAGGAGGAGAGTCAAGGGAAAGTTGCGAAGGTGAGATTGGCAAGATAGGTATGTAACTCGCCGCTGCGTTTTGAATCTGCCACCAAATACATTCATATCCGTCTTACTCCCATCTCGCCTACCTATTCTTTCAAATGATAACCACCGCCTGCTCCACCACTGAGCAGTACACCGTCTCAGCAGGGTCAACTGCAGGGGAGGGGCCACTGCCACCACCAGCCTTTGTATCGATGCGTATGCACCCGATCCGCTCATACATGATGCTTGAAGCACCAGGAATAGAGACCGGTCTCAAAACTAGCGACATGAAGATGTCCCAGCTGCCGCTCTGCAGCCAGCTCATGCGCAGGCACTTCACCTCGGTCCCCGGAAGCACCTGATCACCGCCGGCTTCGTCCAGCAGGTAGTCCGCCTTTACCGGCAGCCGTACGCCGTTCGGGAACAAGACGTGGTACGTCGCACTGTCCCTTCCCATGCGCGTCTCGATCCCTCGCTGGAGGATGCCCGTGGCGGCCAGCCCGCAGACCTGGAGCCTCCCCTGCGATACGGTGCCAAACTCATCCACCCCTCCCGGGATGACAGTGCACTTCTCGACCCTGGCATAGTGCTGATACGGCTCCCTTTCGTAGTCCCACGACGGGCCCTCCGAGTCCCAGAGGAGGATCTCATCAGTGTACAGGACGTATCGATCGATGCTCGCCCATGACCACGTCGGAGCCGTCCGGGGAACCGGTCTAGGTTTCTTGGAGGAGCTGCTCCCGTCGCAGTACCAGAGCAGATCGTCCATCAGCGCATCTTCCCAGAGCCCCGCCAGGTAGGCAGACTTGCGCCTGGCGGCCATGTGCCTGGCCAGACCCCCCATGGCGGGCAGCCGGTCTCCCGACTTGGTGATGGACAGGCTCGTGTACGAGCTCACCATGGTCCGCCACAGCCTGGCGATGTAGTAGCGGGCAACGTCAACCCACTCCGCGCCCCCGCCGGGCATCTCGCTGTCGAGGGCGTCGGCATGAACGACCTTGGTGACGGGCGCCGGGGCGGCGGCGGAGCAGCCGTGCCACCCGATGCCACCGCATTCGCACCTGACGTCGGACCGACACTCGAAGAAGATCTCATACCGGCCGAAGTGGAGCACCCGCGTCGAGAGCATGCGCTCCTGATACACCCAGGCTCTCGTGAGGATAGGGTAGTGTGCAATGGTCGGGTAGCCAACCTTTCCGACAGCCCCGCTGTCGTCGAGATGGTGGTCAATCCTCTCACGAAAGAAGACGCGGTACTCGGCGATGTTGGCGGGAGCAACGCCGGAGACCTCAAAGTCGGGGGTCTCGCGAAACAGCCCGCCTCGGCCGTCCTTCGCGTGCGTTGCGGCGATGGTGAGATAGGCCCGGCTGTAGATGTCGCACATCTTGGCCGACTCCACCTCCCAGTCCCTCAGATCGTCCTGGACGATGCACAAAGAGTCGATCCAGATGTACCGGACGCCCAGACGTCGGGTGAGCGCGATGGCGTCCCGAAATGTCTTGGGAAGCTCCCCCGTCTTGATCTCGACCAGTCTCTCCTTCAAGGTGGATCTCGTAGTCGTGATGATCTGCTCCTTTCCCCAGCAGTGGCTGAGACAGATGTAGCGGGCGACCGTCCCATGGGTTTCCACAAGCCTCATCATGGCTGCGTCGCCAGCACCGACGTCCACGACACGGGCCGGGAGTTCTGCCTCAATGGGCGCCGTGCAAAACTCGTCGCTCGGGCCGAGGCATCCTTTGAGCCAATCCTCGATCGTGGCCAAGGCGGCATCCGAGTCGGTGCCAGGTGACGTCCGATGGTAAGTTGGAAACGTCTCCCAGTCCGAAGGGATAGGGCAGTCGTCTCCTATACATCGTACGTTAATATCTCCAGCCGCATGACGAGCCAAATCGCGTTCGGCTCTCACCTTCTGTTGCAAACAACTCAATGTCAAACCGCCTCCCGTCTCGGAGATGAATACGGAGCTCTTTGTTCGTGTCGGCTACGTCCCCTACGCATTCTTCGTAGTAAAAGAACAAGTCGAGGCTGGAAACGTCCGATTCGTCGATGTTGTGCTGCTGCAGACAGCCCCGGATGCCGCGGGCTAGGACGTCGCAGATGAAGCATGTTGCCGAGTTGGCAAACTGATCCCAGTGAAGCCCGGTCTTCTTGTGGTTTCTGGTTCCGAGGCCGACGGATTTGCCTCTTTCGCGCTTCTCTCGGCCTCCTTTGAAGTCATTGCAGATGGGGCATGGCATTTTAGGTCCAGATGGTGAGCATTGCCTCAACCGACCGGAGCAGACAAGACAAGACGTACCGGGTTGTTAGACTACAGTGATTTGGGGATGCCCCTCAAACCATAGCCAATACCCAATCGAGAGGCAACAAAAGTCAGGTGACACAGTCGCGATGCTGAGCGGTTCCCAGAGTGAAATATTAGGTAGAGATGGCCGTGGAGCGAACAGCTAACCCACGGCCGCATCTTCACAACCCCGGCCGGGAACTGCTTATGTGACAGCCAAGGTGGCTTCGGCACTTGGCGATGTCTTCCTATCCCCCTTGCCTTCAGGCTTCTGTCCCTTGACTTTAGACTTCCTCAGAATCTTCAGTAGGTCCTGCAGCCTGGGTCTTGTAAAAAGGCGATATGAGACCAGTGAGGAAATGCTCTGATCAAGCCTGGTATAAATGTTGCTGCAGAGACCTGTAGTGATATGGAATAGGGAACGTGAGCTGGGTTTAGACTGTCGTGAGACAGGTTAGTTTTACCCTACTGATGAACTCATCGCAAATGGTGTTTTCAGCTTAGTACGAGAGGAGCCGCTGATTCAGATAGCATGCTTGATGGATACTGGTGTGTTTGAGTGCCTCCGTTGTTGGTCGCTTCGCCAGCGAGACGGCGGGGTGGGATGGCAAAAAACCAGTCAGCGGTAAACTCAATTCAAGGTCAGGGTCAGGGACTTATCTCATACCCCTGTCGTCATCCTGGCCAACAGCGGGAAGTGGGCCCCTGAATCAGCGCCACCCAACAAGCTGCCCCGAAAGGGGAACGTGGGGCATCAAGAACCCCTCGCAACCCCTCTATCCTTCACCGAAACTTCGAATTCTCGGCCTCACCAGCTTGATTCTCCCAAGAAGCGGCGATTTACTGCCTTTTTTCCTGTATTGCAAGAGCGAGCGAGCATTCCTGTTAAAAAACCACAGCAACAATGCCTTCCTACCCACCTCTTGAGGACCGCGAGGTCAAGAACACCATCGCGCTCTTCGATGTCGACAAGACCCTCACACCCGCCCGAGGCGTACGTCTTCCCTGCCACCTTCCAGACAAAACCCGTTAACCCACCCGACAGAATGCCTCCCCGGAAATGCTCGACCTCCTCGCCCGCCTCCGCCAAAAGATAGCCGTCGGCTACGTCGGCGGCAGCAACTTCCCCAAGCAGCAAGAGCAGCTTGGCGACCCCGCGGGCGTCGACGTCCGCGAGCTCTTCGACTTCTGCTTCCCCGAAAACGGCCTCACCGCCTACAAGCTCGGCGAGCCCCTCCCCTCCACCAGCTTCATCCAGTGGATCGGCGAGGACAAATACAAGGAGCTGGCGCGCTTCATCCTCCACTACATTGCCGATCTCGACATCCCCATCAAGCGCGGCACCTTCCTCGAGTTCCGCAACGGCATGATTAATGTCTCGCCCATCGGCCGTAACGCGAGCGTGCAGGAGCGCGACGACTACGAGAAGTACGACAAGGAGCACAAGATCCGCGAGACTTTCGTCAACGTGCTCAAGGAGAAGTTCGGCCATCTCGGCCTTACGTAGGTTCCCCTCCCCCTATCACCTTCTCAACGACCAACTAACATGACAGAAAGCTTCTCCATCGGCGGGCAAATCTCCTTCGACGTCTTCCCCACCGGGTGGGACAAGACCTTCTGCCTCGGCCACCTCGAAGCCGAAGCCAAGAAGCCCGGCGGCATCGCCTACACGACGGTCCACTTCTTTGGCGACAAGACCTTCCCAGGCGGCAACGACTACGAGATCTACGAGGACCCCCGCACCATCGGCCACTCTGTGACCGACCCAGATGACACAATCAAGCAGATCAAGGAGATTTTCGGGCTGTGATTTCCAGTGGGGTTGGGAAGTAGGTTTAAAAAGACATGACATAAGGTCGATCGATGGGTGCACGCATGCCAGGCAGGCTACTGGGATAAAAGTGACACGATTCGGAAACAGAACGGTAGATTATTGATCTGGTTGCATATCCCAAAACCTTCCGAGGAGATACGCGGTTGGGCATCAAGACAGTCTCTGAAGCAAATAAACGAGAGAGCCATAGCGAGGCGATAATAGACGTTCTAGAAGTCAAGACCTGTATTTGGTGGACTGGTGAATATTTGCCACTGACAAGCCTTACTCTCCAAATGGGCACATCTGCCCGCAACCTCTCTGTTGCTGCATGAGCCCCTATCAAACAAGGTATTCATCCAACTTATCATTTCAAATCAAGTGTCTTTCTTGTCTCTTCTTAAGTATCCAAAAGCACGCTCATGTAGGCAGATAGCTGATATGAATAAGGATCCATCCCTCTCCAACCCCCTGAGCAATAATGTAAACCCCAAAGAAGTAGAACTAGCAACAAATCTCATCTCGTCATATCCAAAACAACACCTTCACCACACCGCCTCACCGTCTCAGTGTCCAAACTCCAGATGCGGCACAATCACCGGCCCATACTTCGTCGTCGACTGGAAGGCACCATCCCCCTGTACCACAAAGTCCACCGCCAAGCTCAACTTGCACAGCCCACCAGAATGTCCACTCGCCATGCTAGCTGCATACTGCTGCATACCCGCCTGCTGACCCGCCGCAACAGCATCCGGATCGTACGCTACAATCGCCACGTAGTTCCTCCTCGCCATGAGCTTCTTGTGTTCTCTTGCGGCGCCCGTGGCGTCGGTGTGGAAGATCTCCATCATGTCCTCCTTGGTGTCGCTGACCTCGTGCGTGGACTTGTGGCCGTTTTGTGGGACGTACAGGAGTTTGTTGTTGTGGAGCATTTTGAGGAGGTAGTTGGAGGCCGGGGCGGCGACGATGGGGGAGGCGATGACTTGGTACATTGTTTTGTGGTCGGATGGGTGGGACGGGTCGTGGACAAGACCGGCGCCGGAGCAGTTTACGTCTGAAGGGGTCAGTCAGTTGGGGCTGAGGATAAGGGGGAAGGGGTAAACTCACCTCCAGAGAGGAAGGTCATTCGGATGCCTTTCTGGGAGGCAATGCCTTGGAGCGTGCGGATGAGATAGGTGCGCTCGAGATCCTTGGATTCGTGTGTCCAGAGATCCTTGAGCTCTTCACCCATTTCGAACTCTCCGAATTGGTTGAGCACGTTGCCCATCAGGCCGGTCTTGCCGACTGCTTTCTTGACCTCCTTGAAACCTTGCTGGACCATCTCTTTGCCACCAACTACGCCCGCCACGGAACTCGTCACCTTTCCAAGGATGTTGTACGTCGTGTTGACGGCCTTCTTTCCAGTGGCGATTGTGTTGGCTATCGTCTCGACCGTTTCAAGTCTTGGATATACCACTGGCACCGACAGCATCCAGATGCAGTGCTGAACGCTCGGAGGCAATGTCGCAACCTTGGGGAACAGGCCTTGGTATGTCGGGCCAGCCATGACGCGGGTTTGTGTCCTCTCAGATCGACAGTCTGGTCCGACAACCACGACTGCAGGTCCGAGATACTTGACAAAGTGCCAACCGGAACCCGTGATGGTGAAGAGGTCCATGTCGTGGCTGACATTTCGTAGAATCTCGACAGTTGTGTGGTGTTGGAACAAGAGATACATCTCAATAGCGATACGGCCAATGTTCTTGAAGACAGCAGACTGCTGCATATATTCCGGATAGGATCCAAATCCATCAAAACTAGGACAATGTCAGTAAGGTAAGTCGAAGATATCAACAGAGTCTGCAAACTCACATATCGTGATCATCAATCTGCAGAACATGCGGAATCTGCGCGAACGCCTCCCGCATGAACGGCTGATCAAAATGGCTGGTGTAGTAATGGAAGTATGCATGCGAGACATCTTCTTCATGTCTTGCCGTCCATGGCGTGTTCTTGCGATTCTCTCTTCCTTGCATCCCGAGCCATTGTCTTAAAAGCGGCACCTCTTTCCACAAGCGATCTCCATAAATTTGATCACCCAAACCAAGTTGGACGTGGAATCCACCGCACTCTACGTTCTTCTGGAGCATGTCTTTCCACATGAAGCCAACACCACCGAGCTTGGCTCTTTCATTCTGGTTGGTGGACGGGGAGAAATCATTACCCGAGTGCGCGACCATGCGCCAGCCGGTCTCGTAACGGCCAGCGACGACAAACTCGTACCGCGTGCATCCCAAGTGGGATGTAACTGCGTATGTCCACCTCTCAGTGCCCTGATCGGACATCTGAAGGTCCATGTCGTACTTGTAAAAGGACCACCTCTGGTGTGTGAAGATATTCTGAGGGATGAGCTGGCGAGGGTTGGGCGACAGGTCGACGCTCAAGTGAATGTGGATGGTTGGCGGCTGCGGCGCGTCTGTCACAATAAGGATGCTTCCCAGCCAGAGCCCCTTCTCCAGATCCATATTCACGTAGCGCAGGTAGGGACCAAAGTACACGCCATTGGTGGGCATCACCTTGTAGACGTCCACACCAGCGCTGGGAGGCGGGCCAGTGAAGCCAGCAGTAGAAGGTGCTGCTGATGCCGCAACACTGAGGATGCTCTCGGCGTACCCTGGTGTTTGGGGCTGCTGGAACATGGGAGATGCAAGTCCAGCCTTGCCGCCCCCCAAGAAGGGAGATCCCAGAGGATTGCCATATGTCGATGCCGTGGGAGATAGGGGGGCCGCGTCGTGGTAAAGAGGGTTGGGTCCCTTGGGGAACTCCCATTGCGTCGCTTGCGTGGCGAGGTGGATGTAGTAATACTGTCCAGAGTTCTGATCCAGGTGTGCGATCCAGCCTTCAGGCAGCGGAGGAGGAGATGTAGCAGCAGCGAGGAGGGACGGTGTGTGTGTCAGTGTCGTTTGTCCATTCTGTTGTGCTGCCCCTGGCTTGGTGTCGTTCACCAAAGCAGGGTGGCCGGCATTGGCAAGTGCTGGGTGGCCAGAATTATGGGCGGGGATCGCTGCGGCGGCGGCAGAGGATGAAGCGACAGCGGGCACGATGGCAGCAGCCGCCTGTGTTGGCTTCTGAGATTGCGAAGAGCTCGCCGGAGTCGCGCCAGGCCGGGCTCCCGCGCCCGCAGCGGCTGTAGGCTTCGCTGCGGCATTGGCATTCGCATTGGCGCCCGCCTGTGCAGGGCGGCCCTTCTCGTTGGGATACGCCGATCCGCCACCGGGATTTACAGAAGTGTATGCGGGAGGAGGAGTCGCGGCCTGCATGCGCGCAAAGTCCTGCTCGAGGACGCTGACCTGCAGACTGGACCCTGCAGGTGCTTGAGTGGCCTGGTTGGGGTTTGGCGGCAGGTTGAAAGCAGGATGCTGCGGTTGCGGCTGTTGCGGCTGTTGCGGCTTCGGTTCTTCCACTACGTCCGAGCCCTGGTACACGGTGGGAGGACCGAACGGATGCTGATCGGGGCTCTCGGTAGGGGTCCACGGACGGGCTGCCGGCTGGGGTTGCGGAGGGGGTTGTCCGCCGTACTGTGCCAATCGCGACTGGGCTGCGGCGCTTGATGCTTGCAAGCTAGTCAGCGTCGCAGTTCCAGAGATGCCAGCAGCGGCGTATCTGGCTTCGATGCCACCACCCGGGAGGTCGATAGGGGTCTCAGGCGGCGGGGGCGATCCGCGGCTAGCTCGTGTTGTTGAGGTGGATGCGGTGGAGGAGAAGCGGTTGATGTTGCTCTCGTGGAGGCCCGAGTTCTTGCGGACCGCGCCCCCAGGAGGCGGGTAGTACGGCTTCTGTTGGTAGGCATTTGATATCTTCGGCACCGGAGCTGCCTGTGATGACTGGGAAGGATGCGCTGGGTGCTCTACAGGTCGAATCGGCTTGACGAAGAGCTCGTCCTTATCTCCGTCGGCGCTGTCAGGGCTCTGTAGGGGCTTGGGAGCCGTTCCCCGTCGCTCAGCAAGACCCCCTTTCTTATCGGCCGGGCTCATGGCCGGCGCCGGCGAGCCAGAGGACGCCGGGGGTGTGCTGGTGTAGATGCGATTTGCCGGCGCGGGGCTGGCCTTGCGACCGTCATCGGGGTAGGGCAGGCGGGACGCCGACGGAGTGGCCTTGCGGTCGTCGGGATACGGAAGAGGAGCCGCCGAGCTGGAGGCACCGAACGGCATTGGGAAGTCTGGCAGTGGTGGAAGCGAGGCAACGGCGGCAGGTTTCGATGAGCTTGAGCTCGAGGCCGCCGACGAAGATGTTGGGGGCGCGGGGTACTTGAAACGGTCTGACGGCTTCGGGCTCTGTGGCTTGAATATTCTCAGGGGCTCGACAGTCGGGCTGTCGCAGCCCTCAGAGGTTGGCCCGGGCCGGCTCATGAAGAGCTCCTCGTCGGGCACATCGCGCGACCGGGACGCCATCTCAACGTTGGGGTAGTACGAGCTGATAACGATGGGGATGACCGTTTAACCGCCAGGCACAAGCGGGCGTGCGGGGTTGACGATGGACGCGCAACGTCGATTCAGGATAATGGATGTCGCAAAACGTCCTCGCCCAGGTAGCTTCGAGTGTCTCTCAGCAACGATAGCTTCAGCGTGCGGGCGTCGACAGCTCGGGTGCTGGTTGCTGGTTGGGTTGCGCGGGGTGGTGAAGGAGGCCTGCTTGCCAAGGCCTCTCAAGGCCAACCCCTCTTCGGCTGTCTGCGGAGGGAACAGGAGACGCCTCCAACGAGATGCAAAAGGGCAGCGCAGGCAGTGGAGGTCGCGCTGGTCGTCGCAAAGGCTCGCGCAGCACGTATGTCGCGAAGCTGGAGCTCGTGAATGGCAGCGGGAAAGAAAGATGAAACAAAAGCGTGACGGTAGCAAAAAATAATCATGAGAGATCCAGACCGGGACGAGGAGGTCAATATGCGGCCAGATCGCAGGCCTGAAGCCGCTGCGACCACCGACTGGGACTGTGCAACCTGACCTGACCGAACAGGGGGGTGGTGGTGGGCGGAAAGGAACCGGGAGCTGGCGGCAGCCCACTGACACCCTGCCCCGACCAGGATGATTGAAGAAGCTCCGTTGTGATTGGCCTCGCTCGCCAGGCGCTTATGAGGCTTGAGGGTGATGGAGCATCGAGTGACCATTGAACGCATCCAGGAAGCGCTTCCAAACACGCTTCGGGGAGGCAAGGCGGCTATCTCTGTTCACATTGGCTGCTTTGCATGTCGTTGGCTTTGCCGACATGGCATTGAGCGCCTGTCCGCATCGTTGGACATCATATCGCACGGAGCTCGTCAAATTCCGCGGGTCGCCTTTGTTCCATTGGGGGCCGAAAGGAGGGCGAAGAAGATGGATGGTGCTTGTTGGGGCATGTTTCGCCGCTGGAGATCGGCAGCGGGGCATCTGCGAAACACCAGAAGCTCGGACCACGCGGGCTGCCACGCTCTCCAGCCCGGTCTGGTTATTTTTGGGCCGTTCATATCGATCTTGGCCCGTACCTGCGCCAAACCCTTCTGCCGAGAGGGGGGACGAAATATCAAACGAAGCTATCGCGGGTGGTCTTCCCGCAAAACCACGCAAAGAAAGGCAACACGGCCTCATCATCAAACACTCGCTTGTGTACAAGCCAGGAGAGGTTTAATCAATACCGAGGCACAGCATCCAAGTCCGACGACGATATCAGCCGCCAACCGCGAGCCCGAAGCGCCCACTCAAGCAATATGAAAGCGCCCTGGGACAGGAGCCGGATCACGGGAAATTGGGCTCTGCAACCGGCTTCCCAACCAAAACCCCCATCGTCGCCTGCTCGCCTGGCGATGGCGGTAGAAGCGGCATTTGAAAAGGCCTCGCCCAGACAAAATATGGATTTGCCTGGGACAGTGTAAGAAGCTCTGCACCGACGCCCGAACAGCACAAGATGCTAGAGTGGCCAGCCCATTCAAGGCATGCTGCAGTCTGACAGCTGACGCTCGACTCCGTCCAACTGTAAGGTAGGTATAATACAGATGTCGTTGGCGAGACTTCGAGGCCCCACCCCAAGCGGACTCTTGCTTCGTGTAACAGTGGGTTCCACGTTTAGAGCGGTTGCTGATTTAAGCAGCGGGCCTCTCCGGCCCTCTTGTGATGCACGTCATCTCGTCCTGAAAAAAGGGTCAATAGCATTGAACGACGCAAGAACCACCCATCTCAGTCAGAGATGTCCCAGTGGTTGCAAATAGCCCAGCCCTTATGGAGGATCTTCGAGACCAAAGTTGGGGAACGCCAGAGAGCCCAGAGCCCTCATACGAGAGTGCTCGTACTCCGTACGAGGGGCCGGAGTAAGAGGGGCAGTTTTCATCTTTTTGCCTCTCTTTGAGGGTGTTCAGGGCTTGAAACGCTCACGAATACGATGTTAGTAGGTAATAGCAGGGCCAAACAACCTCTTCAAAAGCTGGTGGAGGTTTTGGGGCCAAACCAATGCGAAGGATTCTCCAATCCCTCGTCACACGGAGTGGTGCGACACGCCTCCGCACAGGCGCACCACATCGAGAAGCGCAAAGCCGTTCGGGGCCACAACCTCTGCCGAGTTCCGCGTCGGGCGGAGAAGAGTCTTGTCCACCGGGAATTGACCTGGAAACTCCACGACTCTCTTAAAACCTGCAGCGCTCCGCAGAGCTAGATGCGCAGTGCCGAAAGCAGATCATTGTTGCTGCATCAACCGGGCTGCCCATTCATCAATCGAGCTGGATTCCTGCACCTTCAAGTCTCGGCAGCCTTGCATACAAGCGGGGTCGACTGTCTCCGCGGGATTTCCATTGGTTCTCGATGACGCTGTCCGACGCGACACCTGACTTTCTCCAACTTTTAACCCCCCAGCGCAACGCATGTCTCTCGCCTCTCGGAGAACCTTTCTGGGGAAATCGAATCGCCAAAGGAATCGTCAGTGAGACGCTGCAACGACAGAGTTTTCCATCCCCTGCCCCGCTTCGATGGATCAGCTGCTGAATTATTAGCATTTCACAGTTCCGAGTGGACCCTCGGGCTGCATGGCTAAGGGTGGAGACAATGCAGTGGTTAAAGGCGAGCGGTCCAAAGGCTTTCTCTCCGCAACAACCCCGCTTGCAGGCAACCTTGTTGGACATGTATGCGTCCGCTGCGGTCGCCATCGCCAGCGGCTCAGAGAGGATATCGAGTGGAATCGTTCTCAAGATGGCGTTCTCTCAGCTTACGTCGTTATCTGTTCTCTTGGGACGTTTGGGCCAGTGAGTGGCCGAGTTGCGATAGCTCGGCACGGCAGATAAGAGGCTCTTGGTCGTCTTCCTGAAAGCTCAGCTCGGTGGGTTGTTATCTCATTATCTCACCCCACTCTCCTCTCTCCGGGGTTCGGGCTATCGAGCCCGGGTGGGCCACCCTTCAGAAGCACCCGGCTGGGGTGCCATTGACGAACCAGGTGGCGTCAGAAGCAAGCATCCTCCCCCATCAGGCCGTTGGTGACGCCTTGAACCTTCCAGGCTGCTGGGTCCCCGTTCCAGGCCCGCCCTGATAAACCTCGCCGTTCCTCGCCCAGCCGCTTTCGTAGTCTCTGCTGCGTCTTCCGCTCGCTCTCTTGGTCGGGTTGTGATTTTGCTGCGTCTCCGCCCACCATGTCGCTGAATCGCGTCTCCTCGCTCGAGACCTTCACGGTCCTGCACGCAGACCAGCGGTCCAGGAGGAGTTCCGACGCTTCGACCCGAGACCGGAAGCTGAGCTTCAACCCCCTCCCGCAAGAATGGGATCCCGTCTTTCCCACCCTCGACACGGTCCACGCCGTTGGCGCGTTCGAGGTTCCCAAATGGAAGCGCATGCGTAGGTTTTTGTCCCAGAAATCGCAGTCCAGCAAGGATGTCATGGCCTACCACTGACGTCCAATCCACCACCATCAGTCCAGGTCACCGTCACTGTCTTCTACTGCCTCTTCGCTGCCGGTGTCGTCTTCGGCTATGCCGCCATCAAGCCCGTTCTCAAACATGAGGGTGCCTACAAGGAGATCTGTTCGGCCCAGACCAGCGTCAGCGAGAACACCTGCGTTGAAATGCACCTCAATCTCATGTTCACTGTCGCAGCTGTGACCACCAACGTCGCCGCCCTGCCCATCGGTGCCATTCTTGATCATTACGGTCCCCGTGTCTGCGGTCTTCTTGGGAGTGTTTTCCTCGCTATCGGCGCCGCACTCATGGCCTTCGAGAACCGCGTGCCGTTCGACGGTCTGCTCTTCGGCTATACCTTCCTTGCCTTGGGTGGCCCCTTTACCTATATCAGCTCTTTCCAGCTGTCCAACGCCTTCCCGAAGAACTCTGGCCTGGTCCTGGCACTCCTGACGGGTGCCTTCGATGCATCAAGCGCGCTCTTCCTGCTCTATCGTATCCTCTACGAGAAGTCCGAGGGCGCTTTCGGCCACCGCAAGTTCTTTTTGGCCTACCTCATCGTCCCCGTGGTCATCGCCCTGTGCCAGGTCTTCATCCTGCCTGCGCAGTCTTACAAGACAGTCGGCGAGCTCGTTGAGGAAATGGAGGAACAGCCCCCCTCCCCGGAGCCCTACGACCAAATCGACGAGCACACCGCCCTCCTCCAGGAGGAAGAACGCCAGCACCGCGCCTCCGTAATCGAAGGCGTCCACGACCTCCTCGGCTCCGCCAAGGCCGACAAGCAAGCCAAGCGCGAGGAGCGCAAGAACGAAATCTCCGGCGTCTGGGGCGTCATGCACCACGCCGCCGCCTGGGAGCAGATCAAATCCCCCTGGTTCATCCTCATCTGCGCCTTCACCGTCATCCAGATGACCCGCATCAACTACTTCGTCGCCACCATCCACCCGCAGTACGAGGCCATCTTCCACTCCCCCGCCAAGGCCACCGAGCTCAACAACTTCTTCGACATCGCCCTGCCGCTCGGCGGTCTCCTCTCCATCCCGTTCATCGGCGTCTTTCTCGACCGCAACTCGACATCCCGGGTGCTCATAGCCCTCGTTAGCTGCGCCACCACCATCGGCATCTTCGGAATCATCCCCAAGACCTGGGCCGCCTACGCCAACATCTGCCTCTTCGTGCTCTACCGCCCCTTCTACTACACCGCCGTGTCGGACTACAGCGCGAAGGTCTTCGGCTTCCGAACCTTCGGTACCGTCTACGGGACGATCATTTGCCTGTCGGGCTTGTTCAACTTCTCGCAGTCGGGGCTGGATTACCTCTTCCACGAGACGTTCAAGGGGAATCCCGTGCCGGTGAATGTCATGTTACTGAGCGCCGGGCTGGCGATAGGTATTGCGCTGGCGGTGTTTGTCACGGCGAAGGCTAAGACCATGAGGAGAAAGGTGTTGGAGTCGGAGGCGGAGGGTGCTTTTAGGGAGACTAGGTGGGATTGAGAGGGTGAAGTGTATAAACATAATGAATGGTTGGATGGTGGAAGGGATGGGAAAAGTTTGGATCTGGGGATTTAGTGAAGGGCGATGATGGGTTTGGGCAGAACAGCTGCTGTCTGTCTGTTTGCTGAATGAGGGCTTATTTGGATCGGAATTGGCTTGATCAGTTCGTTTGCTTCCTTGGTTCACTTGCATGGCAACGGGTATCGGGAATAGCGAAGCGTTTCATGAAGCATATGTAATGAATCTATCAATGCAAAAAATGAACAAACGTTTTCCGTGTCTTTCTTTCGTTTTACAGTTTTGGTATGGTTTGAATTGTTCTCTACATAACCTTGGTATTGGTATCACGCGTAACTTAGCCTCCATCTCGAACTAACACACACACATGCACGACCGTTTTCAAGTAGCCGTCCGGCTCAGCCAACTGAACATTGTATCCCCACATATACACGAGCGAGAGTCGACCCCAGATCAAAACTCGTCCGGCGCTCCTACGCCCTCTTCCCTTGATTTCCTCAGATTTTCGTCCTTTGCCTCGTTTTCCTCTTTGAGTCTGTCCTCAACATCATCCCGTATTCCACCCAAGTCAGGCGGAATAATCGACGACTGGACACTAGGCGCATGACCAACAAATCGCAACTGCTCGTGCACGTGTTGTACTATCTCTTGCAGGCGCTTCGGAGTATTGCGATTAGCTCTTGGCTCGCCTAGAATCTGCTCGAGGGTTGGGAACAGGGTATCGTGGATGAAGTGCTCGCGCCAGGGCGTGTGCTGTGGTATTTCCTCAGGGATCTTGTTCTGGCAGCCGATGGCGATGGAGGTTTCGTGCGCCCAGGCGCGGGCGACGTTGCGAGGAGTGTAGCCGCCGCCGCCAAAGATGATCATGGGGATGCCAAGCTTCTTGCAGTACTCGACGCAGGCGCCGTGACCTTGAACTTGGAGGTTGAAGCGGCCGAGGCGGTCACCAGCGAGCGAATCTGCGCCGCACTGTAGGGCAATAGCCGAGGGGCGGAAGTGCTCATTGATTTTGCCGATGATGGACTCGAAAAGCCAGCTGTATTGCTCATCCGTGATGCCGTCGTTAAGGGGTACATTGATTGCGTGGTGGGCACCAGGGTTATGCTCACTCTTGGGGCCGTTGTCGTCGAGTCCGCCAGTGCCAGGGAAGAAGGTGTCGGGGTGGTATTTGTGAAAGGAGACGGTCATGACGCGGTCAGTGGAGAAAAAGGCCTCTTCTACGCCGTCGCCATGGTGGACATCGATGTCGATGTAGAGCACGCGCGGATAGCAGCGCAGCAACTGAAGGATACCTAACACAATATCGTTGATATAGCAGAAGCCTGAAGCTTCGGAGCGCTTGGCGTGGTGTAGGCCGCCGCCCCAGGCGATGGCGATGTCAGACTGGCCGTTGCAGATCTTGCGGGCGGCGTCAACCGAGGTCCCCGCCGACATGGAGCAGTAATCATATAGCCCGTGGAAAAGCGGGCAGTCGCTACCTCCGAGGTTAAACTTAACCTCACCGGCCTTCTCTGGGTTGTCAATGTCTCGCGGCTGGTCCTCTGGAGGGGCGGTGGCCAGGTAGTCGAGGTAGTCGCTCGCGTGGAACGACTTGAGCTCTTCGTAGGTGGCGGGGCGCGTGTTGTAGTTGTCCATGGCAAAGGGCATGCCGTAGGACGTCACCAAGCTCTTGGTCAGAGTCAGGCGCCACGGTTTCATAGGGTGCGTCTGGCCGAAGTGGTGCTTCTCCATCTCGGGGCTCGCGTGGTACGAGACGGTGTAGCCCTTGGGGCGCACAATGTTGTACTCCTGGGCGGCGCGCTTCATCTTGTTGTAGAAGATGGCATTTTCGCGCTCGTTGGCACGGTCCAGCGGCACGAGGAGCTCCTCGACCATGGGCTCGTCGACCTCGACATCGTGTGGCAGGTAGTTGGGCTTTGGCGGTTTGTACCGGTAGGCGTCGATGTCCATGATAGCACGCGCCGAGAGAAAGAGAGTGAGGGCGGCGATGCGATGCGCCCGGGTTGGCGACGCCGCGGCTTCCTCGAACTCTCGATGTGGGGACGGGGTGGTGGGATCAAAATGCCGAACGGGTTCTTGGAGTCGCTAAGCTCGACAGCGAAAAGCTAAGTCGCAAAAGGTGTCCACAGTTGTGCGGGTTCCTGGGCTTCGTTCTGAAGGCCAGATAGCTTCCGGCCACGGCCTCAGTATCGACACCAAGCTTCACCTCACAAAGACAGGCGCGAGTGCTACGAAGTTGATGGAAGCTGTTCGGTCTAGGTTTGCCCAGGTGGGATGGAAGAAAGGCTGGCTCCTGCTCCCCGGCCCTTCACGGTTGTGCGGTTGCATCTCAAATCGAGGCCCCCTGGTAATACTAGCCCCAATGCGGCTTAGTGGACCCGCATCCAAGGTGCAACGCCACGCACGGCAGGGTTGGTGACACTAGGCTTGGCTGGCCGCTGAGTGGCTCTTTTTGGGGGAGGCTGAAAAGGCTGGAGACAAACGACGCTGGAACCTCATCCCGCCATCAGTCGCCGCGCGAAATTCCCCCACCAGGAAGCGAGGACATCAACCTTTGGCAGCAGGGGTTGTCGGGAGACGGCTTATCCATCGTATGAGGGGATAAAACTCTTCCCCTGCCATCGCATTCCGCTGAGGTGAGCTACCTACTTTGGCCTTACTCGAGTCGCTATTGCCTTGCTGTCGTCGTCGTTGTTGCACTTTTCGCCGCTCCCGCCCTTTGCCCACCACTCACTCAATTCTCTGTTGCCCGCTGCCTAACCACCACCACATCGCCCTCTCGCGCCATCCCGTCCATCACCCAAGCATCACCGCCCGGGACACTCGGCGTCGTTCGCCGTCGCCTGCCCGGGCGTGCTTACTCACCCAGGCTGGGGCCCTCTGGCTTCACGCCTGTTCCCTCCGCTTGGGGCACTGGGCAGCTCCTCAGAGTTGAGTCGAGGGGTGGGGCAGCATCCCACTTTTGGCCCGCTTAGTTTGGCTTTGGCTTTTGGCTTGCGCCACCCGCCGTACACGCGCCTCGTTGCTGGTAGTTAACAGCCATGCCTAGAGACGACTTGTCCATCGACTTCGTCCGGACGATGCCGCCCGTCGAGGCGCTGGACCCGGCATTGATCCTCGATGAGTGGATCAACAGGACGCAGAACCTCCCCGAAGAAATCCGGCACATGCAAGATGAGATCGCCGAGAAGGACCGTGCCTACGACAAGTTGATTCGGGAGATCGAGGAAAAGGATGGCCGCATCCAGAAGTGGATAAAGGCCCACGGCAGCCACCAGAATAACCCCAAAGAAGAAGAGTATCGCACTACGATTCGCAAGAATTATGTTCAGGCTGAGAAGCTCGCCGACGAGAAGATCAAGCTTATCCAGAAGCTGCAGCAGACGATGGACAAGCACATTCGCCAACTCGACGTGCAAATCAAGCTGCTGTACGACCGGAACGAGCTCGGCTTCGTCGACCCCGACGAGCTGCCGTCGCTGATACGACCAAGCGCCGCCAACACCACGAACTCTACCCCCGTCATCCGCCCCGTCAATGCCAGCGCCGTTACCACTGCCCTAAACCCGATAACCAACAATGCATCACAGTCGTCCGTCCGTTCCTCGAGTCTCCAAATACGAAACTCTGCCTCGCAACAGCATGCGTCAGCGTCAGCCCCGGCCACGCCGGCGGCGAGCATGATCATGAACCGCCAGGCACGGGAGACCTCGGCAGGGCCATCTGGCAACCCGAAGCGTGTGCCGCGCCTCAACACTGCGTTGATGAACTTGCCCACAACATCAAGTGGGTTGGCCCGACACTCGTCGTTGGGGCCTGGCACGCCAAAGGGTCACCAAACAGCGTCCGGGACACAGAGAGCAGGCAGCGCGGGGCCACGGGCAAGCACGAAGTCGGCCGGCGGTGGTACGAGCCGTAAATCAGGAACACCCACCAGTGCGGTTGGCCGGAAGAAGGGCACGCCAGCCGCGACAGGCGGAGCTAACAAATCAGGTCTGTCGCGTGTCAAACGTGCCGCGAAGAACAGCCCCTCCTCAACCGCCGAGAGCGAACTCTCCGATGCCGATAGTGGAAGCGGCGAAGAAAGCGATGCACGGACTGGCGGGCGCGGCACCCCCGCGCTCTCTCGATCCGGGTCAAACCAAGCATCCAGCCAAAACAACCCCAGCACGAACAAGGAAGGCAGTAATGAGCGTGGACCAAACAGCGGCGCCAGTGGCCCCAACACGGGCGGACCTCGGACAAGCCACCACCCTGGCACCGGGCCTGGGCACACTCGCCACCGGAGCCATGGCGGTAACGCAGAGGAAGACGACGACGAAGAAGACGAGGACGCCATGGAAGTGGATGATGAAGATGCCGGGGATGACAAGAAGTATTGCCTCTGTCAGAACGTGAGCTTTGGCGACATGGTGGCCTGCGACAACGACGATTGCCCCTACGAATGGTTTCATTGGAGCTGTGTGGGTCTCAAGAGCGAGCCCAACGGTACTTGGTATTGCCCCGAGTGTAATGAGGCGATGCGCAAGAAGGGAAGAGCGGCGTTATAGTATTGCTATCCAGATCATCCTATCCACGATGTAGTGGTGTGATTTTGGGCGAGGTTTGAGGATATAACGAATTCTGGAGTCGGCGCTCAGGGCATAAATGGGTTTGGGAAGAGCGATGGATGGGAATGTAGGTTTAATGCTTTGGTATGTTGGGTACTGCATGTACATGTAGTTAGGTCATGAATTGATGCTCCTCTCTGGGGAAAATAAGATGAATCTCCTGGACTCGTGAAGAATGCCATTATCGTAACTTTGTCGATAACAGCAGAAATGAGAACCCCTGCAGGATTCCGGACAAGGCAAAGACTAGGTAAGATACATCTCAGGGGTCACGAACAGCTTGGAAGTATTCCGAATTCTGTATGGATAAGAAGCTCGCATTGCACACACAAATCAATTCGCTTTTCATTAGCATGCCTTCTCGACCAGATTGACCAAATACAATCGCCCAGATCACACAAGACATAGCAATACACACTCAGAGTTCTTCACTCTCATCCCTCAGAGTCTCACCCTCACCCTCATCCTCGCCCTCGTCCTCTTCATCTTCCTCCTCGCCCTCCTCCGCCTCCCCATCCACGTGCTCAGCATAGGGCACAAACCGAAAGTCCAAAAAGCTCAAACCCGCCCCTTCCACCTCCACCATGAACTGCATGCTCAGCACTCCCTGTCTGTCCCCACGAAGACTGACCTTGCTCGCGATACGCATGGCCTCAGTGGCCGATTTGACAATATCAAACTTGAACGTCTGACGCCACGTATCGCGCACAGAGAATGTCTCAAGAAGATCCCGGCCCTTGGCAAAGTCAACACTTGAGGAGCCAAGCGCGCCGGCAGTTGACAGGCGGAGGTAAGGTTCCCTCTTTGAGGCCGTAATCGTGAGCTTCTCGGGTTGGGCTGGTGCAATCTCGCCCAAAGCATCGAGTAGTACACGCGCCGGCGTGATAATTTTGAACGAGAGATCCTCAATGTCGAAAGGGATCTCTTCTGGTGCCTCGGCCACGTAGGTAGTTAGGTTGCATGTAGTCTTCACGCCATTTTCCTCGAGAACTATGCTGAAGGGCTCTCCTTCCCGCGCGTAGGAGAGTGAGCAAGTACCCGAGATGCCGAGAATATGATGGCTGAATACATCAGGACGGTAGTTTCGCAAGTTGCTCCGATATGGGTCGACGTCAGCTTTAGACTGGCGGGCGGCTGCGTCGGTGGCGCCAAATATTTGTAGGGTTTCAAGGAGAGCGGGGAGGGAAATCTGGAAATTTGGTGTTGGTGTCTCTTCGTCGTTCTCGTCTCCTGGTTGTGGTAAGTTGGTGGTGTATGATGTGAATAGCTCCTTGCCCCAATGTGCGACGCCTGACGATGTTAGGTTAACCAGTGGTGATGTGTGGCCAGGTAAGCCTTACCTTGCATCACACGAGCATGGTCTGCGGCAAACCGGAGGCCGTTCTCTGTGATCTCAACATGGATTTTGTTTGTGAAGCCAATGGACTTCAATAGTTGGTAAAACGGGCGGGTAGAGCTAGCGACAGCGCGGAAGATCGGGCGTGGGGGAGGGGCTGCCATTGTGATGATGTTGGAAGGTACACGAAAATCGGATCAAAATTTCAGGACGGTAGGGAGCTTGAGAGCCGGAAGGATCGGCTGGCTTGTTTTGGAATGCTTTTATTATGTTACAGGCGAAGGCTGGGTTTGTATTGCATGGTATCTTTAAACGTAGACTCCGACCGCGCAGAACATGTAGACGACGCCGAATCTGTGTCCACATTAGCAAGTGTGGTGGTTCTAGAGAAGACAACATCAACTTACGCGAGCGCCAGCGAGGCCGGAAGGCCGAGGACCGGAACGTTGACGAGGGAGCGATCTAGCAATGGCATTAGCAAGGCTGATCTGTCGAGATCGATCGCAGGAAAGCATACTGATGACGAATGCGCCACTCAACCCTATCCCCAGGATAAGCAGAGAGAAGCCGATGAGGAAATGGCTGTCCTTTCCAATGGTAGGAACGAATGGCCTCCCAGACGCAGCTTGCCAGACCTCGTGAAGTGCGGAATCCATGTGTTTGAGCTACGGCGGGCACACAGCAGTGGTGCAGATGTGGGGAGATAGAGTGTCGGGATGCGCTAATGGCAGAAGATATCGTTTCTTTCCGTTCTCAAGAGGCGATTGAGTGTTGGAAATGACAAACGCAGTGACTGAAAAGCAACAATCGCAGAATTGGTTGTCAAGCTTGCGAAACACCGACGCAACCTGGAAGTTCAGGACAGCTTCACGGCTCCAAGCGCAAGCTCCAAAAGACGTGTCCATCCAAAAAGGGACTAGCGGCAGTATATGGCCCCTGCCCCTCCCCAGCCCTGCAGCTGCCTGCCGCGGTGGCGATCCCGGTAAGCGGCTCCACTTTTAACTGCCTTCTCTCCGCATCGCGGCTCAACGACGACATGCGCGATCACGACACGTCGTCATCAACGCTGATCGCTGTGTTGCTCTGCCGCCGTCACAATGAAGGATGAGAGTAAGTTTCCGCGATCGCGCACCAGTTCTAAGTCCGCAGTCAATTGCCCGTGCATTTCTAATCGCGTCGCAGATGGAAAGCGCAAGGCGACCGAGGAGCCTTCGTCGCCAACTGCAACGAAGCGCGTCAAGCATGCTGAGTCGGCCGAGCCTGAGAAACCCCGAAAACTCCCTGCCATCCCGTTTCCAGAAAAGGTGAGGCGCCCTCCTCTTCTCAGTCAGCCTCAAAACTGTTCTAACTCTGCGATCATTCACAGCCTGCCGTTATCGAGGAGCGCAACGGAGAGATCGAGTTTCGAGTCGTGAACAACGACAATGAGCGCGAAAGCCTTATTATTCTTACCGGCCTGAAATGTATCTTCCAGAAACAGCTGCCGAAGATGCCAAAGGACTACATTGCGCGCCTTGTCTACGACCGTACACATCTGTCCATCGCCATCGTCAAGAAGCCCCTGGAAGTAGTTGGAGGTATTACCTACCGCCCTTTCAAGGGCCGCCAGTTCGCCGAGATTGTGTTCTGCGCCATCTCTTCGGACCAACAAGTCAAGGGCTACGGTGCACATCTCATGTCCCATCTTAAGGACTACGTCAAGGCCACCTCAGACGTGATGCACTTCCTCACATATGCCGACAACTACGCCATCGGATACTTCAAGAAGCAGGGCTTCACCAAGGAGATCACGCTAGACAAGTCCGTATGGATGGGCTACATCAAAGACTACGAGGGTGGCACAATCATGCAGTGTTCCATGCTCCCCCGGATTCGATATCTCGAGATGGGCCGCATGCTCCTCAAGCAGAAAGAATGCGTTCAGGCCAAGATCCGCGCCTTCTCCAAGTCGCACATCATCCACCAGCCCCCTAAACAATGGAAGAACGGCGTCACCCCCATCGACCCGCTCTCCATCGAGGCCATCCGCGCCTCGGGCTGGTCCCCAGACATGGACGAGCTCGCGCGCCAACCCCGCCACGGCCCCAACTACAACCAACTCCTCCACCTCCTCAATGACCTCCAAAACCACCAAAGCAGCTGGCCCTTCCTCATCCCCGTCAACAAAGACGACGTCGCCGACTACTACGACGTCATCAAAGAGCCCATGGACCTCAGCACCATGGAATCCAAACTCGAAGCCGACCAATACGCCACGCCCGAAGACTTCATCCGCGACGCCCGCCTCATCTTCGACAACTGCCGCAAGTACAACAACGAGAGCACGCCCTACGCCAAGTGCGCCAACAAGCTCGAGAAGTTCATGTGGCAGCAGATCAAAGCGATCCCCGAGTGGTCCCATCTCGATCCTTAGAAGGGTGATGGTAAGGCCAGTCAAGCGAAAACATCAGATCAGAAGAGACGCCAGCGAGGTCAACTACCAAAAACAAAAGTCAAGTTGCTTTTGCCATCGTCTAGTGGGCCATCTGGTAGTGGTAGTGCCCGTCGTAGCGCGCGGGTACAGGCCAAACCCAAGGTGGTGTCGGGGGCGATGGCTGCAGCTGCGGCTGAGCAGAAATTACACAAAAGGGAGAGCTCTGCAGCTCCTTGCATTGTTAAAGGCGTTAAGGACAAAGCTAAGAATGGTGTTACGGGTAAGGTTAAGGTCAAGGGTACGGATAAGGATGGTTCAGGCGTGTAGGGCAAGCTCCGTCAACAATTCGACCGGCGACGGGGCAGGTGAATAGCCATGATTATGAAAACGAGGCGGCGTTGATTGTTTTCTTTACTTTAGCGTGTTGTAGGCATATACAGATTACCAATGTTTAAAATACCTATCTTCCTACCAGCAGATTCCACTCTCCTACCACTAAGTCCCAACTCAGCGCGTCCATGGTCACTCGATGGGACTGAGACAGAACTCTGAAAACGATGGTATCAATACCCCTTTTCTGACCATATCGGCGATCAAGCTTAGCTGTCAGCTGACCCTATCCTACCACACCCTCCCCGATCCAATCCATCCCCTTCAACCCAATAACTAAGTACTCATTAACATAATGGCGGTCAATCCATCCCAACAAGCGCTGGTTTCCCGTCATGCTATACAATCCCATCCCAAGAAAATAATCCAAATAGTCATGTCATCGTAACACTTTTTCGTCCCTTTTCACACCCCACCCCTACTTCATCGCCCTCTTCCCAAACTTCTTCACCCAAGTTGCATCCCACCTATCCAACTCCACAGCCCGCCTAGTAACCCCCCTCTTCTCAACATGCGCCGCGGTAATATTCCCACAATCCGGCCGCTTGAGCTTATTCCCAAAGGTATCCACCGCCCAAATCAACACCCCATTGGTCCATCCAAAACCCTCAACGACCTCGTACTCACCGCCGCTCCCCGCGACATTGGTCGCATTATCGCCGTACTTCTCAAACATGATCCCCGCCGCCGCCTCGCCGAGCCCCTGAAGCTTAGGCGTCGCGCTCGTGGATCCGCCCGTGGCATACCACGTGCAGAACGTCGAGTCCAGGTAGCGCTGCGCGAGGCGGAGGGAAAGATCCTGCACGGCGACGTACGCAGGGTCATCTTCGCCGAACGTGGCGGGGGTCTTGCGGAGGCCTTCCATGAGGACGTGCTGCAGGCAGGGCCAGACATTTGGCTCGTCCCACTGCTGGCCCGTCATGAAGTTGGTGGCGGGGATGCCACCGGCTTTTTCTTTGAGCATGGTGTCGACGCGGGAAAAGGCGCGCTGCACTGCAAGAGGGTTATTCTTGAGCTGGTCAGGGGCGGCGCCGGTCCAGAAGGGGTAGAGCTGGGCAACGTTGAAGAGGACCTGCTGGTCATTGGGGGCTAGTGCCCGCTCTGCGGCGGTGGCGTCCTCGTCGAGCGGGACGAAACGGAAGTGAGATTGGCTGGTGATGTTGTAGTCGAAGTATGACCAAAGCGTAGAGTTCCAGAGCACTGCGTACATGGCATCGCTGCGCTTCTTGGCGATGTCGTCCCATGCCTTTGCGCCTGTTTCGTTTCCCTGGGTCCTCAGGAAGGAAGCGATGCTCACTTCGTTTTGATACAGGATGGAATTGAGGTCAACCGGAACCATGTCGCGCACGTTAAGGTAACGTAGTGGGAAGTAGACATCTTCCAACGCATCGCGAGGGCGCGAGATCCATCGTGTGGTATAGTCCCAACCGGATTCAGCTCCGGTAGCGAGATTCGCGTAGAGCGCCGCCTTCTCGGTGTCGTTCAAGGGAGTGTTCTCGGCGTAGACCTTTCCCGATGTAGAGTAATATGACTGGTTGTTAGCGGTGTTGTAGTCTTCTCTGTAGGACTCAGGCCTCGGCTGGTTGTTGTTGACCGAATACCTGCAATGCGGGAAACCACGTTAGAGACCACCACAACTACGCCCTGGAGCCATCCGCAACCTACCTGTTGAGAGTATACGTCTTTCCGTCCGGCGCCTTCACGCTGACACTGCGATTTGTCTCCCAGAATTCGTGCTCCTTGATCAGAAGCGGCACAGCGCGCTCGAGAAGGCTGGTATCATTGGTATACTCGACATAAATCCTGACCATCTCCGTGAGGAGCGGCGGCTGCGATCTGTTGAGGTAGTACAGGCGCGCGCCGTTTGGTACGAAGCCAATGGTGTCCACAAAGTCCAGGAAGTTCTCAATGATGTTCTTCGAGATCTGGGTGAAGGCGCCGCCAGTTCGCAGAAGACCCTCAACAATCCAATACGAATCCCAGTAGTAGGGCTCACGGAAGCGACCGCCAGCCACGACGAAGGTACGGTTAACTGGGATGAAGCTGTTGGCGCATTCGGTGCAGTTGTTGCTGGCGCCGGCATAGCGCCTTGTGAGCTCCGGCCAGATCTCAATCACGGCCTCAGTGAACTCCCGGATCACCACGTCGTCGACCTTCTCGAGGAACGTCGCATTGGTCTCCAGCTCCGAGTTGGGAACCTCTTCCAGCTCGCCGCCGGCCGGAGCAAAGTTGGCGGCCAGGAAGGCATTGAGCTCGGAATTGTTGCTCAGGGGCTGCTCGAGCTTGCCAAAAGCGGCTATGACCTCGTCAACGGGCTTGATGGTCGGCCTGGGCACACGTGTAAGTCGGCTGGGTGTCTCATCGGAGAATGCGCCGGTCTCCCTATTGGGCGCCCTTGGGGCTTGACTTACATGTCCACGAATGTCTTGGAGTCGGAGAACGGCCGAGCAAGTTCAATGGCCTTGAGAACGTCTCCCTGGCAGTACAATGGCGAGTCGCATGGCGCGATCACCGAGCCATTGATGTACAGCGCGTTTGCGCCAGAAGCCAGAGCTCCCAGCACCACCACCGCGGTGGGCGCAAATCCTCGTGGTCCCATAACTGGATAACTATGCTGACGATGAATATCCAAGAAGCAGTAGCCAGAAAGTGGTAGCAGCGCCGGGCGCCGGGAAGCAGTCCCTTGAGACGAAAAAAAGGCACAAAGGATGGGACGGAGGAGGTAGAAGGAGGCTAACAATGGGTGGAAGAGACTCGTCGAGAACCCATCAGAGGCAAGAACGAGCGGGGGCAAATCGGCCTAATAAACGGGCATCCCGGGAGCTGGGGCAAAATGTAGAACGAGTGAGGGTATCCCGTGCCATTCGCGAATTACATATTAGGCAGGTAGGGGATGGGAAGCTTGGAAATAGAAAGCTTGGGAAAGCGTCATTGTTCCCGACAGGACGCGCTGCAGACGTGCCCGTTTCCGCTCAGAGCTGCAGGCCCACGCAGACGCAACCACTACGGGCTGGACATGGATCGTGTGGCTTCCAGGAAACCGAGAGATGATCCCCCGGATTTCCAGGTTGCGCCTTGCTCGACCGCGTTGGCGGGCTCGAGCTTTGAGGAATGATCGGCCCTGGGACGCATTCTCTCTGCATTCTGCAATGCTGCATTCTCCAACTTCCAGCTCCCTCTCCCCACCTCAGGTAACCGGCCCGCGAGTAAGCAATTTACCGAGTTGGCCCGAGCCTCGCGGAGGGAGAGAACGAACGGCAGGTAGCTAGGCGCCTGTATCCTACCTTCCTCGTCCGAATCAATTGGCACATCTGGTTATGCTTTCCGTGTGCTGGCTGCAGAAGACTGCAGTCCTTCCTGCAGGGCCGTTCAATGTTCTTTTTTTCGCTTTGTCATCGGAGCTGGGCTTCCCCGCATTCTGCAGAAGCGCCTCCCGCCGGCATAGAGCCGGACGTGACGTCAGGCCCCCAAAAGCGGGAGCTAGTGGTGCTTGGAGGGGCACACGGGGCTTTGAACTTGCGATGAACAAGTCTGGAGCTTGCTCGGCCTACGTCGAAGCTGGCCGTGGTGTGTGACCAAGTCTCGAGCAGGTGTTGACAATCGGCAGGCGACCTCCGCATTGGTCTCCGGTGCCCGTACTCGGCCTCACCGAGTCCGCTGCTGACTCGTCATCACCGCCCGACAAGCTCGTCCGGCTGGGCATAGCGTTCGGCCCTTCTACACCGACGCTGGATGCACGTCTTCGACTCCGTCTGCAAGGCTGCGCTGAGCCAGCTTCTATCCAGCCATGCTGCCCAAATAACTACCAGATATTCCGGGCCGATCTGTCCCTCACTGCGAGCCATCTTGATCATTCAAAGCATTACACTGTCGGCCCTTTCTTCGGGACCTTCTGTTTTGGCAAGGCAGTCCAGTTTGTTGATGAATCATTGGTGACCTCGCCTGGATCTATTGCTTTCGGTACATGGATGTGTCTCCGCGAGCGGGCTCGAAACCCGCGCTATTCCCTGACCTCTCCTGCAGCACTCTCTCGAATACTTGTTTGAGCTTCGGAACAACAGCTTCGCGATTCTGGTAGATCTGGTAGTGGATCACGAGGCGGTTGGCATAGAGCTTCAGTCCAACCTCCGCCCCAAGCTCTTCGATCCTGGAAGGAGGGCAGTTGGCTGCGTCCAAGTCCAACCACACCATGTTGGTGTGTACAGGGTGGAAGAGTTTGCCGCCGAGACCTGTCCACATATCGGCGATTTCTTTGGCAAGAACATGCGTCTCTCGCAACAGACCGCCTTCTCCGTTCGGCCCTCTGCCGAAGGTCTCGTCAACACCGACTCTTGCGGGAGCTGTGACAACGCCGGGCTGTCGCAAGCCCCCACCGATGGATTTGCGAACCCAACGGGCGTGCTTGATTACTGCTTTATCACTAAGCAGGATGCTGCCGACGGGGGCCCCGAGGCCCTTGGAGAAACAAAGCGTCACGGTGTCGAAGCAGGCTGAGAAGTCAGACAAGCTCCCGGCCCCGGAGGCCACTGCTTCCCATAGCCGTGCTCCGTCGCAGTGCACCTTGAGCCCATGCTGGCGGGCAAATGCCGAGATACGTTGGACTTCCTCCAGCGGCATAATCATACCGTTGAGGGTGTTCTCGAGGCTGATAACCCGCGTCGGGCAGGTATGGACGTCATCATCAAGGTAAACATTCGCCTCGATGTCCTTAAGGGTAAGATGAATCCCGTTCTTGGGCACTATTGGTTTCACCGTGGCACCGGTCAGAGAAGAGACGCTAGACAACACTGTAAGCAAAGCTGGACAGGATCAGGGAAGCAACGCTGTTTGCTCACCCTCCAGCCTCATATTTGACGATGTGAGACCGGTGGTCGCACACCACGCCGTGGGGCGGTTGTGTGAGTAGGGACCTGAGAGCAAGCTGGTTCCCCATGGTCCCGGACAAGACGAACAGACCAGCCTCTTTGCCGGCCAGGGCGGCACAGTGGGCTTCAAGGTCCATCGTTGTCGGGTCCTCACGGAACACGTCGTCCAGCAGAGTGCACGACTGGATCGCCGCAAGCATGGACGCTGTCGGGGTGGTCATGGTATCACCTTGCAAATGCTCGTCAGCTCCCAATATATGCCCAAGCTCGAAGCACGACACGAAGCTAGACTCACTCCTGAGATCGGTTCCAGCGGCCCCGGCGCTTCCGATCCACGCATTGCGCCGTTCGCCTGCCACGTGTTGTTCGTTCATCGAGCTCATGTCTTTGGAAGCGAGCGTGGCTGATGTGGCGAAAGCCGATGGCAATGGGACTTTTCGGGTCAGTGTATGTTTTGTATGAGACGTCGTGCGCCCTTGGAATGATGCCGTCGTCGAAGATGATACCTGCCTGCAGGTTCGAAGCGGGGTCAGTTTCGCTGGTGCATTGTTCCTTCCCATTCTACCCCCCACCCTGGTTCTCACAACAACAAACGGCCCCTTGAGTATAAACGCACGCTGAGCATTCATGGCTTTGGGGGGGAGACAGCGCACAGCGAATGGGAGTTGAGGGGTCTGTCAGGCAGGGAGATTTCAGCTGGTACGAGGTTGAAGCCAAGACGACGGGATAGCAGACCCACACAATTGCTGTCAGATGCCGAGTAGCCTCAGGGCGTTCCTTCCATCGGTCACCACGAGTAATTTGAGACAAAATATTGGTGTGGAGATGCAGTCGCGCCCAACGGCTAGCTGAAAACCCCACGAGCAAAATTTACGTTCCAGGCTTAGAGGGTCTTTGTATTTTACTCGAGCATCAATATCGACTCATCACGCTCGCACTACAGCTGCAACGTCCGGCCATCCGTTGCTGTGGTTGGTGATGGCAACGCCATGCCTCAAGCCTCTGCTCGGATCACACCGCCACAAACGTGGTCGGCTGGACTTAGTAGGGCCTGGAACCCCGGCTGCAGCTTCCATGCGGCTTCTAGCTGCTCTTGCCTCGCGGGTGCGTGCTCGGTGGGTGGATGATACGATCGATCCCCATGCTCCGCGCTGAGTGCAATCCCGACATGTTTCGGGCGAGCGAAATTTAACGGTCGGGCACGTCCATTTAAGAAACCCGAATGGACCCCGAATGACTAAGAATCGAAGCACCCCGGGCCTAGACCATTGGGCTTGTTATATATGTGGACGAGAGCACGCCTCCCACATCATCTTCCCTGTGTCACAAAGAGAGGTACGGCTAACACTACATTGCTTGTTGCTAGCTATCTCTTCATTTCCGTCTAACTCTGCTCATTTGCTATTAGTTGTCAAGTCGTCCTTGAGCCCCTTCCCACTCCTTGAACAACATAGAAACCCACATACTCGCACCGACCTGGTATCGTATATATCAATGAAACTCACTACATATCTGTTGCGGGCCAGCAGCAGAAACGCACCCTTCGTCAAGCCTCGGAGGACGCCAAATGGGACGACACAACCCCTCACGCATGTGGCGGTGGCGGAGGATGATGAGGATTACCCCATGGGTTTCCGAGGGCGAGGACAGGCCAGTCCCAGTACTCCAGAACTGTCGGCATATTTGGGTCGAACACTCCCGTGTGGCCATCTTGGAACCCCTGCATATCGTTGACGACACCGGCTGAGGAGTGCCACTCTCCGTGGTGTATTGGTGCCATGTTGAACTCTGGCTCATGGAAGCTGCCGTACACCTGGCTAGGCAGCGGTGGTGCCACGGAACTCGCTGGAAGCATCCCCTGGGTGGATGGTACATGAGCATCCAGAACGACATCTTGCCCCAAGTACACATCATCTTCTGAGGAAGTCATTGTCGGTGGATAAGCTTCCCTCTGGTACGACGAGGCGTTTGAGACGGTGGCAGAGTTGAACGGAGACGAAGGCCCCTTGACGGATTGGCCAGAACTCGACAACGTCTGATCAGACCCGGAATGATCATTTTCGATCCCGGCGGGACTAACCGCAAGGCCGGCATTGATGCTGGCATTGCTTCCGGATGATGTATCCCACAATGTTGCTGGCTGTTCGACCTTGGTTTGCGGAGGGCTTTCCGAACGAGACACACCTGCCGTGATCCCCGACGGCCCGGCTTCTTTACCTACCGGGGAAGGCTTTCGATGGTTCTTTTTTCGTTTTGTTACCCCGATCAGCGCCTTCTCCTTAGGACTGAGTGGGAGGTTGACCAAGAGACTCTGAAGGATACGACACAGATCGGACGTTGTCTTCGAGACTGAACGCAGCTCTTCAAGCATATTTAAACCCTTTTTGATGGCCTCCAGAACTGTCTCCCTCTGCGGCAGGGTGCGAGCCTCATCGTGGATGAAGCCCGAGCACAGCACCGTGGTGGTGTCGAATATGCAGAACACCGCATAATGGAACTTCGCGCCAGCCGATGCCAAGTTTTCGAAGAACGACCAGGACACGTCCATTAGAGCTAGCGCCGCCTGCACGCCTGCGGCACGGAGTTCGGTCTCTTGCTCTGTCATCGGTTCTGCTGAACTTCGAGTGACATAGGGCTTCAGTGGCGAGAACAGGAACATGTATCCGACCAGGTGGAGATATCGACGCTGGAACACGACCCAGTCATGTTCGTCATCCCAACGGGTGTCGGGATTCTTGACTGCATATTCGGCGGGGAGGTTGTCGAGCCATCGGTCCACCGCAGCCCGCAGCGTCGGAGCCAGGTCCGTTGCCGCCTTATCGCTCGGCACACTCGCCATCCCGTCGGCCACATCGATGCACATCTGACAGTGGAGCTTCATGTGACGAAACGGCGAGGGTTGATATGGTTGGCCTGGGTTGATCTCCAGAGCCAACGTCGGCATCTCAAAGGTGCAATCTGCACGGTTGATGAGCATCGGACGCGAGAGCATGGAGCTCAGGGCACTTGGAGCGTCAGTCAAGCAAACATCAACTGGGCGGCCTTCTTACAAATCCCACAGGTACAAGATGCTCCAGAGCCGCCTCCTCATTTCACGGTCGAACTCGGACATGCCTTCCGACGAAGCGTCCTGGTGAAGGCCTTGATGATGTCAGAATCTACCATCACGAGGATCTCGAGGTTGTTACCAATTTCGTACGCGGCACCGATCGCGGATCTCAGCGCGTGCCAGGCTTCGGTCCACTTCTCAGCCGACTTGTACCAAAAGGCCGTGAGGAACAGCTGCTGGACGTGTATCAGCCCGCCTTTCCCATGCGGTATGCTCATACCAAGAGCTTCGGCAGCTTCATGCAACCGGGTTGCGAGAGTCGATGAATCTGCCCTCAGCTCCGACTCCAGCCTCTCCTTGACACCGCCGTCTATGATGTACAGGAGGGAGCAGGCGCAGACCCGAAGGATCAAGCTCGTAAGCTCCGGGGACGGGTTGTCGGTCCGAACCGTCCACCAGCCATCGTATTGTGTCCGGAATTCCGACGGGAAAAGGGCACAATAGTGGTAGTTCGCGCCGCTGAGCCAGTTGTCTACCAAGCAATCTGTCCGTGTCAGCTCGGCGCTCTACGGTTGGGCAGCTGAAGGCGGATTACCTGTGTATGGTTTTGGGTGGACCATCTTGATGGCTTTCTTGAGTTCGTCGGACGGTTCTTTCTCTCCATCCTGTTCGGAAAAGTCGTTGCCCGCCTAGGAAAGACTGACAGTTAGATCGATCCCACCAACGTCCACCTTTTACGCCTGGGCCAATATTACCGTGGGGCCATTTCCGCGACCAAGCACAATGTGATGGGTGTGTGGCATATAGCCCAGAGCACTCAGGGCGCTGCTCGCGTCGAAGGACGAGGTTTCGGTATCCAGATCGTCGATCCTCTCGAGAGAAGGTCCATCATCGATGGCCTTCAGGGTCCGCTTTCTTCGTCTCCCGTTAGGACAGCCGGCCAGCAGTCGCAGGGAGAGGAGGCGCGGCTTGACGATCGAACAACTTACCTCGATGGTGCCTCGTGCTCGCTGGGGTTGCTCTTGTTGGCCTTGGGGGCAGCTGGTCTTGTCACAAAGCGGCAGAGGTGAGCCACACCCCGCCTCAGACAGTGATTGCAAGGGAACTGGCGGTTGCACTGGCTCAAGGCGGTCGGTTAGCTGGGCTCAGAATACCGGGCATGTCCGTCTCATGCTATGCCTTGCCTTTTGCTTCCGCCTCTGGCACTCCAGGCACGCGACAGCTAGGCTCAGTTGGCTGGCCATTTTCTGGAGCGTGGTTCGCAGGTTGGAGATGATGGGTTGTCGTTGTTGTTACAACACTGTGTCGATATTGACCTCGCGGAAATCCGAGGAGTGCGCACAGCAGAATGATATGCACGACACCCGACAAGAGACATCACGAAACTCGTCAATCCAGTGGAAGAATCCGTCCAATACGAGTACCAACGAAGAAGCGCCCAATCAACCAGAGCCACCTGCTGTGTGACAGGACTCTCCTGTTCTTGCCCTTCCGGGTTTCGAGCAGATGGGATGGTGAAGGGGGGGGGCGCGGTGATCCCTGGATAACATTTTCTTCTCCCAATCAATGATTCGCGCCAAGGGCACCAGGGGGGCGGCATGGGTGCCATGGGGTCCCCCTCCCGGGCGGGAATGTCCATCTTGACGGGCCCGGCCTCCCACCAACCGATGAGGAGACTCGATCCCGGGATCCTAACGCTCTGGGTCAAGATCGTGGTGTGCGCAGCCATTCAAGAACGACAGGATTTTGAGGCGACGCTGTGCTGTGACAGCTTGCCATTACCTAAGGCTACGCAACATTGCGCCAACCGGCGCTGCATCATCACCAACTTTCTCCCTGCATTGCGGTCTGAGACCGGCGAGGGGCTGGACCTTTCTGCACAAGCTCAGGATTCGGGGGCGGGAGCAAGCGCCGCGAGACATGGAACTGAGGGCAACGCCGCATCCGCCCCGATGGTGCCGCCTTGGCTCATCTTGACGAAGTGCTGCCGAACGAGCTGAATCCGTGCCTGGTGCGCCGGGTTGCCATATTGCATTGTTAGGCCGTCGGAGTGATCCACGAACTGCTGAGAGGATATCAGCTGTGTCGTCCAAAGCGGTCACCGAGAGAGGGGGCGACGTCAAAGTTGGCAGACCGAACGCCACCACTCACGCGGTCGCCTTTCAGCCCATCACGGCAGCTGCTCGCGGGGGCGGTTCCCTGTCACTCACATTGCAATTTGCTGGCGCATTGCGGCCAAAGAGTGACCAGAAAGTATCGCCAATGATAGCTGGGCTTTTTTCGATCTCCCGAAACCACATTGCCAGATCATCATCGGTCGTCAACGAGGCTCTGTTCCAAGCGTACTCCCCGGCGAAGTAGGATTTATTTGCCGAGCTCACTAGGAAGGGGGGTATTGATCAGTAATCACAGCCCTGTGTCGCAGACCCCCCGCGCCAGAAAAAGAAAGACGCGCATCCGCCGCCATGTCTCAGAAACTGCTGCAGGGTCTGACGACGTCGATCTCGGGACCCTTGAGAGGGCTCCAGAGGCCCCGTCTGGGATTTTCAGCTAGGATGACCTGCCTTCCGCGATGTCATCCGACCACAGACGCGCAGCTCAATGATCTCATCGCAGACGGAAGCTGCCGGCCCCGAGGGCCGGAGAAACAAAATGGAAGGTTTGGGATGGGGGTCTCACCTAGCGCCAGATCTTGTCTCAGCAGGTTGATACTGATCGGATAGTAGTGATTACTCAGGATATCCACTTCATCGATCGACAGATGCGACTTGTTGACGCCATACGTGCCGTCGACGAACAGCTTTTGTGGCGCCAGCTGCTTGACATGCCGTCCGATCTCCCGAACCCACTCAACTGGCACGTCCTGGTCCTTCCACACCGGCCCGCATAGCTCGTTGCCCGTCTCGTACGCGAAGATTGTAGGATCCTCGGCGTATGTCATGTTGGTGAAGGGGTTGACGTGTGTTAGCAGAATCCGGACATACTCCTTGAACGCATCGACAACCTTTGAGTTGGTGTAGAAGTTCTGCACTGCCGGGTTCTTCTCGTCGCGCGCCCTGTTGAGATCGAATCCATTCCACCGCAGAAAGTCGTATTTCCCGCCATGATAGTAGTCAAAGTTGTCCGTCAGCGGCACCATCAGTCTCAACCCGTACTGCTTCGCCTGGTATACCGCCCAGTCAATGGCCTCGAACGCTGCCTCGTTCACCTTGCCGCTGGTCGGCATGAGGCTCAGCGGATTCCCGGTGCTTACACCGAGCGTATGTGATCGTATCATGGTCCCTCCCATCGCCTTGACTACCGCCATGATCTCCGTCGTGCGCTCGCGAGTGGGATAGCTCGCGTTGAGAGGCGCATAGAATGGTTCCCCGGCGGGAGGTATCACGTTCTCGTCGAGGCCGAGCCAGTAGACGTTGGGACCGACGGCTCGCCAGGGTGAGCCATTCAGATAGAGGACAGAGCCGCGCCGAGTGACAGGGAGATCCCGGATGTCTGCGACGGCGCCGTGCATGTGGCTCAGGGTGGCCAGCAGCCATGGTATCGAGAGTAGGAGCCTCATTCTGGTTTCCGTAACTGATGGATGTAACCTCAAGTAAGTCGAGACTGAGAGTAAGTAGTAAGACACGAGGGTATCGCCCTGCCTTTATGTTCTTTTATGAAGTGAGTATATACGTATATATGTATCTTTGCCGTCCGCTTGGACGGATGTATCCTAGTATTATCCATCTAGCCATCGTGCTTCAACTGTCAATCGGTCCAGAGCATTGAGCCACTCGTCTCCGAGCACAGTCAGTTCATAGCATTTAGCAGCTTCTTGTCTGGTCCCATTCTTCCCACCACGGAGACGCCACATCCGCGCAAAGTAGATAGTTATCCATCAAAACCACGAATCAGAATGGAATTCAACCAGTCCCGTATTGTGTAGTTGGTCGCAGCCCGTTGGGAACGAAGCGCGCCTGTTTAGTAAGAATTCATCCCGTCCCGAAACCGTGAGGGGCCTCGGAGGGGGCATCTCCGGGTTAAAAGAAAGAAAGCCAAGAGCCATGAATCTTGGTACTCGGCACGCACAATTATCCCAATGGGTCGCAAGTGTGTTTATGTACTTATTACCCCTGAAAAGTCTGTGCGAGCCAAATTCAGGGGCGCTGTGACTAGTGCTACACTATGTAATCCTACCGATAACAAACGTCATTCTCCTCCGAGAGCGGTAGTGAGCGATGGTAGTGACCTAAGTCCGCGATTTATCTAGGTATTCCCAGGGCCAAGTATTATTCCTCTGCTCCTCTAGTTCTTGGCTCGAGGCCTGAAAGCCTCAAGTGAGAACTGTGTCATTCCCTTTGCCAAGTCATCCCCAATGCACCCATTCCCTAGTCGTCATCTCTCAATCTCGTAACATTCGGGCCTGTCCGTTGCAGGCTTGTGCGCAGCAACTGCAGGGTCGCCTTCCGCTTGGCCTCTTTCTGTTTGACGGCTTTCTTCTCCTCCTCCGTGAAGTTACTCAACTTCTTGCGGGGAGTGCCTCGCAGGCCATATGAGCCCGGCGATGACATGGAGTCTCGCATGCGGTCGGGCGAGAAGATGGAAGCCTTCTTTTGTGGCGTTGCAAACGGTGAACCTTCACGGCTGCGACTTGGTGCCGGGCTGCCGTTCAAGCCCATCGACCCAAAGCGAAGCCTGCGCATCTGATTCTCCAGAACGTCGATGTCGCCGCTGCGCTTCTCAGCCATGCTGGTCATCTTGTTGATGGTTCGGAGGATAGCCTCGACTGTAGGCACTGGCGCCTTCCCAGAAGCTCCACCAGCGGTAGCGATCTTGGCCTTGAGCATTGTCAAAGCCTCTTCCGCCTCACCGAGGAGTTTTGAGAAAGTAGCGTACGCCCGCCGTACTTCAGTTTGCTGCGTAGACTGCTCTGCACTCAAGGGTAGAGCCTTTGTTGCCGCAGCCTGGTCGGGATCCACATGGGCGAGAACGACCTTGCGCAGATCCTCGTCCTTGGTACGAAGCTTGACAAGGTCGCGAGCCAGATGTTGGATGTCGGCGTGTAGGTCCTCGATATCCTTCACGCGGCCCTCTTCAAGTTCCTCCGCAAGGTCCCTCTCAACAACCTGGCCAAGCTCTTCCGCCTCAACCAGGACCCAATCCTCTGGTGAATCAAGATCCTCCTTGTGCCGTCCGTCTTCTTTGTATTGTGTGTTGTGCCCGAGAATGAACGACTCCAGGGACCGCGAATTGAGACCCAGTCTATCGATCATGCGGTTGATGTCTCTCCACAGAGTTTCGCAGGCAACCGGGACTTCCTCGCGTACCGATGTATCAACAGCCTCCAATTTAGAATCGACGGCCAGGAACTCATCGATCTTCAAGCTGGGCTCAATCTCAGAGTGTAAGATCTTCTGGATGCCTTCATCCTCTGGGTCGACAAGCACACGCTCCTCTGCCTCTTTTCTGGCCGCCGCTAACCTTCGCTGCGCTTCAACATTAGGGTCAACGGGTGGAATGGATCGCCCAGCCGAGAAGCCAAGGGCTGACGGCGGTTGAGGTGTCCTACGTCCAAGGATCATAGATGCTGCGCCTGGCGCACTGACCGACCGATGGGGCTCAGCAGGTCTGAGCAGGTTGGGCCTGACGGCCCCGCGAACCGGGCTGGGTGACCGAGGGCTTTGCGGTTGGTGCTTAGGGAAAAGGGGCGGCGCGTGTTTGCTAATCTCGCCGAAGAGCGCACGTTGAGGCTCGGCTTCAGACCGTGAGATAGTCGAGTATCCGCTCTCTGCAAGCTTTCCGAACGAGCTCTGCGGCGTAAACCCAGGAGTTTGGCTTCCAAAACCGGTGGTTGGGCTGAGATCCTTCCCGACATCAATGCCACTGCCTTCGCTATGACCCTCCGATCCGGAGTCGCCCTCCTCTTCGTCATTCTCCTCATGATCCTCCTCGTGGTCCTCCTCCTCTTCCTCTGAGAACTCGCTTTCGGGACTTCCAGGTACTGCGGGCACCGTCGGCATCTGTAGCCCAGACGGCTTGGCCAAGAAATCCGGGGGCAACGGGGCGTCGGCAGGTGATTCGGATTTGGCAGCCTCAGGCTTTGGCTTGCTCGAAACAAAGTCTGGCGGCAGAGGCGCAGCTTCTGGGATGCTTTTACCCGTTGAACTGGAATCTTCCGGAAGGGGCTTTGGCTTGCTTAAGAAGTCTGGAGGGAGGGGCGCATCGCTCCCTTTCACGGGTGTCTTGGAGGCTGCTTCTGGTGAGTATGATGAACCTGAAGATGAAGATTCACCAAAGGGGAAAACCGCCTTACTAGTAGTATCCGGCGGGAGGGGCGCCTCGGGTATCTTTGATAGGTTCTCCTTGTTATCATCCTCCTGCTTGATCTTTGGGGTTCCGAAGATGGAGGTTGCAGGTTTGGGGGCGCCAAATGGATTGGTGAAACCTGGCTTTGGCGTCCCGCCCTCCTGGGACGGAGGTTTCGGGGCACCGAATATGTTTGACATCGGCTTTGGAGTCTCACTGGATGGCGGCTTAGGGGTGCCAAAGATGTTGGAGAGAGCTGGCTTGGGTGTGGCGCTCTCGTCTGATGCAGGCTTAGGATTGCCAAATATATTGGATGACCCAGACGAGGGAACGGGTTTAGTGCCAAAGAGAGAGGTTGATGGCACAGGGCCGGAGGTAGTAGGGAAGGCAAACCTTGAGGGTGCTGGCGTGGTAGTCGGGGTGGTGGACTCAACACTGAAAATCGATTTCGGTTTTTCCTCAGCTGGAGTTGGGGCCGAAGCGCTCTCCATATCTTCATCCTTGATTTCGGGGGCTCCCGGCTCCTTTGCTGCGTCGCTCAACGACAGGCCAAAGCCGCCTCCGAACAGGGACCCACCTGAGCCACCCTTCGGCGCCTCGTTGTCACTCGCTGTTTTCGGGTCGGCTTTGAAGGTAGTTCCAAGTACGAAGGGAGAGGCTCCAAGTCCAGTGGCTGGTTCTTTCGCTGCCGGAGGTGGGAAGGCCGTCGACGAATCCATCGAAACCTCCGGAGTGCTGGTCGCAAAGCTTCCAGCGGGCTTCGACCCAAAAATGCTGGTCGATACCCCTGTACCACTGGCTAAAGAGCCAAAGCCGCCTTTGGTCGCAAAGTTTGCGAACCCACCAGCGGACGGCGAGGCCGCTGCGGCGCTGCCAAACACCTTGCCCGAACTCGGGCTAGCACTGGGAAAACTAGATTGACCAAATGCTGGTGTTGCACCAGCTGTTGAAGCGGATGCCCATGGCGACGCTTTCGGGCCCATGCCCATCACTGAGGACTGGCCAAAGGCAGGGGCAGCAGGTTTGCTTCCGAAGGCTGGTGCACCGAAAGTCGGTGTTGCTGCAGCGGGCTTGCTTCCGAACGCAGTCGAACCAAAGGCCGGAGCCGCGGGTGCACTTGGGGTTGTTGTTGACCACGGCGACGACTTACCTCCAAGGGCGGAGGCGCCTCCGAAGGCGGGAGTAGCGCTGGCTGGTGCACCGAACGGGGACGACGCGTTAGCAGCAGGTGACCCGAATGCGGATGCTTTGGGTGTGGTAGCTATGGCAGGTTGAACAGACGGCGCAGAGACGTTTCCAGTGGCAATCCCTGAGTAGGTTGTTCCGGAACGGATAGACTCGTTGTAAATCACCCACCAGGAGGCGAGAACACCTTCGTTATTGAGTACCCACAACCCTGGGACTGGGCCCGGCGATTCGTCCATCTCGTCTGTTGGGATGGGCTTGTAGACCTTTTCCTTGCTGGACAGATCTAGAGTCATTCCAATGGGGAACGTTTCAGTGAGATCCTCACTCATAGGGAGTTGGGCTCGCTTCGAATCATCTGCTAGTTCTGTAGTCGTGAAGACGTTTGTGATAGTGTCTGCTGCCTTGTCGCTAGCCAGAGGAGTCTTGGACCGGCTGAACAGCCCGATTGTCTCTGTGGCCGTGGACGAAACGATGAGTAAATCTTGAAGATTTGGTAGGAAATCTTTGATCCTTAGGATGGTCTGGTGAGGCACTTTGTCGGATCCGAAAGGCTCTACAGGGTCCGTGAGTTTCTGGTAAGTAAACGTCGCCGGGCCTCCCCCGGGTGGTTGCTGTCGAGTGATAATGTGATAGGCAGATTCGAGCCCATTCACAGGGTTATGGACCACAAGGAAAACATGATTCTCGAGCCATGTAATGGACGACACTGCAAACGTCAGCTCACGGATCTCAGGTTATGTAGGTTTGCGATCTTACCATGATAATCACCCAGGCTTGATGGTTTCGGAATGTGACCCTTCTCCGTACCGTCTGGAGTCATCTGATAGACACTACCATCACCCATACCGGCGACTAGCTGCTTCCCCTTCGTGCTCCACGCAGCGCAGGTAACTTGAGAGCGCAAAGTCGGACCATTGGCGCCTGATACAAGTTTCCGCTCTGCTAGGTTTGCCATAAAAAGGTTCCCGTTGTTCGTAACCAGGGCGCAGAACGCAGCCGATTCTGGCATGGGATTGGGCACGAGTGCCCGCAGCGTTTCGCCATTTGTACTGAGCTCGAAAGCCGACTGTGTGGCTCCCTGTGTGAGGGCTTGTACGTCGTATACCGCAAGACCGCCACCACTCTCAGCGGAGAGCACAAGGAACTGCTCGTCGGCCGTGAAGGCTAGTTGTGATATCCGGAATGGGAGGGAGAGTTTGGCCTGGGGCGTGAATGGTCGGATTTCGCTTTCGCCATTTTTCGGCTGTTCAAAAGCCTTCCGAACAGACTCCGTCGACGCAATGTGGACGGCATCGGGTCCTGCTGCGGCGACGAGACCCTTGTTGGGTGCGATGCTGATGAGAGACGCGGTAGGAGCCGGTGGAGGAGACCAGCTAGCGGTCAGTTGGACTTTGGCTTCGCCGGAAAGCGCCTTGAACCCAAGGCCCTGTGGACAGTACTTAGTATAAGTCAAAGTTGAAGATCAAATACGACTAGAAGGTCGGTCGCCCAACGCACCTCTGTCTGGATGACCTCGAGTTCTGGTCCTTGTGTCAGTCCTCCTGCCCCGCCGGCGGTTCCCCCCATGGCGTTGCTTTGATTTCCGAACCCGAATGCCATGACTGTTGCAATGATGTGGCCACCGCCCTTGGAGAGAGGACTCGAGCTTCACAAGCCGGGTCTGCTCAGCATTGGGTTTAGAGTTTGTACTTCAGCACCTGGCAGTGTCGACGTAAATCGGGAGGCGCGCAGCCTGCAGGTGCACGGGACTCTCTGCGAGCCCGGAAAATGAGGTTATGGATTATCTGCAGGAAAGTGCTGCAGAAGTCGTGACTTGGGTATTTGTTCCGATATGCCTTCGCGGGCAAAGACAGAAAGAACTGGCTGGGTTGTTGCAGACCTTCGTGCTTCTAAATTGTTCAAGTTCCTTCTCGTTGTTTGAAGACGCGCCCAATGATTTTTCCGCCGTGACTTCCCAACACCCCTGTACATAGCTTGTATACCCAATTGCAGATTAGGCTTAGCGCAATATCACGTGGAGGAGCTTGGGTCAGCCCTTCATCCTTGCTGGTTAGGCAGCCCGCCCTGGCGCGTCAGTTACAGGAGCTCGCCAGCAGCAGCCTCATCAGCTCTTGGAAGGCACCGTTCCGCCTCGTAATCAGTCAGCTTTTCAAACCGACTCCAACCTCATCCATTCCGACCCAGCTGCAAACGCATTGCCTCCGTCACCAGCCATTCAGTCACGACCACCAAGCCAATTGTATCACGAGTGAATGACTCCTTTTCTGGGACGCAGCTTCCACATCCCGACCGATCGAGCACCCGCGCCGGAAACGACACAGTCCCTACAATGCCGGGCTTCGACTTCTCAAACTACAACCGCAATGCGGCGTTACACGCCCGGGGCGTCCCTCTCCCCAAGGCGACCAGCACAGGAACTACGATTGTGGGATGCATATATGATGGTGGCGTAGTGGTGAGTAGTGCCGTTCAGAAGCGTTTGTTTGCTCAAGCAGAGTAACTAACCGAACCTCCCTTCCAGATCGCCGCCGACACACGAGCAACCTCCGGGCCGATCGTCGCCGACAAGAACTGCGAGAAGCTCCACTACATCTCCCCCAACATCTGGTGCGCCGGTGCCGGTACGGCCGCCGACACAGAGTTCACAACCGCCCTCATCTCGTCCCAGTTGGAGCTGCACTCGCTATCAACCGGCCGCAAGCCGCGCGTCGTGACATGCATGACCCTCCTCAAGCAGCACCTCTTCCGCTACCAGGGATACATCGGCGCGTACCTCGTAGTCGCCGGTGTCGACCCGACCGGCACGCACCTCTTCACCGTTCACGCCCACGGTTCGACCGACAAGCTACCATATGTCACCATGGGCTCTGGCTCCTTGGCCGCTATGTCCGTCTTCGAGACGCAGTGGCGACCTAACCTCACCCAGGAAGACGCCGTGAAGCTCTGCAGCGACGCTATTCTGTCGGGTATCTTCAACGATCTCGGATCCGGCAGCAACGTCGACGTAGCCATCATCACAAAGGAGAAGACGACGCTCAAGCGCAACTACATCAAGCCCAATGAGCGCACCCAGAAGCTCAAGAGCTACAAATTCGCCAGGGGCACCACCAACGTGCTCAACGAGAAGATCATCCACAAGGCGGACCTTGGAAACTTTGTCACAGTGGAGGAGATCAGCGTTACCGGGCCAGGAGACAAAATGGAGGTGGATGCTTAGTTTCAAGGGTGATGTTGTGCGAAGGATAGCTTGGTTGATACCTTTTCCAGCGGCAGAGGCCGATAAAGCCATAGACTCGCACTATGTACCAATATGAGAATTATGAAGAAATGAGCTTGATTCAAATGTTGGGCATCGTGATGATGGTATACGTATCGGCTCTTCGCAGGAGAGCAGCAGAATCTATGTGAAATCAAGTATCAAACGGATTTCGGGCCGGTATCCATGATGCCTTGCCTGGACCTGTACAATGTAAGGGTCCTGAGCACATCCAACTACACCTGTTGACACTCAGCAAAATGGCGGCGCTCATGACACAACGGGGCATCACATCCACACATGTTCATCTCAGCGCCGACAGCTGACAACTAATCACTTAAATGGCCAACTTTGGGTGTATATCTGGTTTCATATTTCCACCTCGAGAGCCAAACCCTCTCAAAGGAGCGCCACGAAGAACGCTAACTGTCTGTGTATCTGCAGCAGATGCCCTGGGCCTCCAGTCCCCGGCCCTCTTGGGACTTGACAAAAACTATCCGACCAAAAAGTATCTACATGAAAGAAAAGGCTTTCTCCGAAGGAACATGTCTCCGTCCCGCAACACTGGGCGTAGACAGGTGAGAATGCAACACACACCCAGGGAAACACCGACTCGCTCGTGTCTATTTTTCCCCCGCGAGACAACAACATAGAGAGAAAATACAGGAATCCTCTGGGGTTTTCAGATGGTGCTGTGATACTGCCCATCGAGGGTGGTATGGTAATTACCAGGTTATTTTGTGACGGGGCCACCCTACCCCTATATGTCCCTAGGCGAGCTCCCCAAACACCCAGGGAAGGTACTTTTGACAGATCGGAAATGTAGGCAGTTGAGTGAAGCAAAATGAAACGCCGATAAACTCCGAGCAAAATACAACTGGGGTATTTTGATGATATGGCTTTGTGCAGCGTCGTCATTATCGTCAAGATTGAAAGAAGATGGCTGGAATGAGTGGCAGCATGAACGGGAGGAAACAAGGGTTTTCGTTTCCCCGGTTTCATTTCCCCTTTCTGCTGAAAAGGCCCTTTCGTGACCTGGATTTCGACCTAGACTTCTTCTTGGAGTCGGGCGAGCCGGGCCCGTCCATATACTTGGGCTTATGTATCCTGTGGACATGGTTAGAAATAGGCCAATAAGAACATGCGGAAGTGGGAACCTACCAGCTGTTGCCAACCATGCTCATGCCCTTGGCCTCTGCCTCTCGGTAGAACTTTGCGCTCTTCTTCAAGTCCTTCTTGCAGCCAATTCCCTGCGCGTAGCAGAAGCCTGCCTCGGCCAGTGCGTCAACATCGCCCCAAGCTAAGACGCGGCATGTTAACACCACATTCATCATCTCCCATCATGGATTAGCACTTACAGCCAGCGATTTCAAAGCACCTCAGGGCAAGAGCCTTATCTTGCTCGATGCCCCATCCGTTCATATGGCTAACCCCCAGCTCATAGACACTCAGCGCAAACTGCGCCTTTCGAGTCTTGCGCTCAATGACATCGACAGGCTTTCCCTCTTTGGCTTGGTTCTCATCATCTGCAATCTCCAAGCTAGCCGACTCGGCCGCTTTGCGCAACCACTCAACTCCTTCGCGCTGGTTGGGGCGCATACCCCAGCCATGCCGGCAAGCAAGGGCATAAAGAAGCATGCCTGTGGGGTGTCCTTGCTTCGCTGCATGTCGAAGATGCCAGGTTGACTCTTGAAGCGAGCCATTCTCGTGCAAATCGACCGCCTTCGCGACGTGTTCCTCTCCAGTCAAGTCCGTCATCGTCGGCGCGTTCGAATGCAACGACCTCGAAGGCTTGATGGTACTGGCTGAGTCGCTTGTTGTCGTAGACATGGGCGTCTTACCCCTGGATGCATCATGAAGCGGCGAAGTGAGCGGTCGGCCTCTCGGCTCCTCCGAGTCTGTGGACGGCCGACTTGGGTCAGGTGAGGGCTGCTGGTTCGGGCGAGTGACTTCCATGCTGAGCTTACTAGGCTCGAATGAAGGTCGCGTATAAGGCTCATCGTGGAGCCGAGACCCTGAAGAGCTTGACGGTCTTGTGGGTGGCGATGGTGGGGGTTGTCCAGCCGCGGGGAAAGTTGAGGACGAGGGCCCCAAAGGAGAAGCTGGAAGCTCATCTGGAGACCTTTGTAAAGCTTTCCCACGGGGCAAAGTGAACTTTGAGTAGATGTATGACTGGGCGCCCTTCCCTTCTTCGGAGTGCGGATCTGGGAAGCCTTCGCCGTGCATGCTAACAGGAGTATTTGCCAAATCATCAACAAATACGAGCGAAGAGTGACTGTCAGAAGATGCCTGGCGCACTGGTAGGTCGATATTTGGCGTTCCAGCTCTGCTCAAAGGCCTTGAGAAGTTGAAATTCGGACGAGGTAGACCCGAAGCGTCCGAGCTGATTGATGGAGATCGCTGCGACACGCCGAGGCCAGGCGAAAGAACACCACCACCACTGCTGTTCGAGAACTTACGAGGCCCCTGCGAGTGAATGGATGTGCTCAACGAAGTAAAGCCATCGCCATCAGTTGATTCCTGCGAGGAGATGATGCTAGAAGACCGCTTAGAAAACGAAGGTCGAGGAGGCAGAAGGCCTGTAGCATCGAAGGAGTTCATCTTGGTCAGTTTTTCTGGCGAGCTGGCCATGGAGTACGTTGACACTGGCGACTGCGCTGGAAAGCTTTCCTGAGTTGCAGACCGCGTAAGGTTCAGTTTCTCTGACGGATGGCTGGTGACGCTCCTGTCCATCGGGGTTGGCGACTGTTCCCTTCGCACTCCAACACCAAAAAAACTGTCCTGCTCCTCGACATCGCTCAGCCCTTTTCTGATCGCATCCAGGTTTAGACGCGTCGGCAAGGGCTCTTGTTGGTCCGGGGTCGGAGGGATACGGCTCATTCGCGGGTGTACCGAAACAGGTCTCTGTGTAATGTCGTCGTCCGGGTCGGTCCTGAAGCCTGGGCCGAAGGGCTGGGTACCAGGTGTCTCGCCATCGTCGGACCCGGAGTCGTGGGACAGGGAGCGAAAGTAGTCAGAACGGGCCTGTACTATCAACGGGCTTTCTGTCGTCAACGGCGGCAGTCGACTCATCCGCCGGCCTTGCTTCACGCTCTCCTCTTCCAACTTCTTCGCCAGCAACCGACTCTGTAATCTCAGGGCATCGAGCGGAGAGAGCTCGGGAGGTGCCTCGCCGGCTACGTGAACGCGAGGCGATCTAAGCGGTCTCGAAACAGAAGCTTGCGACTTTGATCGAAGATCTATTTGGTCGGGCCTGATATGATCGGGCCTGCGGTTCTCCATCTTGACGGGTTCGAATGTTCCAGGTGGTTCAGAATCTCATACGCTGCGGTCAGCAAGCTATCGCCGACCGACAAAACTGCGATTAGATGGTGTTGTATATTGCGGGAAGGCCGAGCGGGCTTCGTCGCGACGGAGTACGGCGACTCGCGGTGGAATGTAAATGATGCGGTGTTGTCGAAGACGTCAGAGGCGGTTCTAGCTCAGCGACACGCGGATGTGGCGTGAGTTTGTTGGGGGGCGCATGAAGTATGAGGTCAAGTCAAACGACCGATTGACCAGAGCGAAAGATAGCAACCAGAGTGACTATGCGGGATCGACCGAAAGACGGGATAAACTGCGCCTCGACGGGACGAGAAGGAGTGGCCTTGCTTGTGTCAGAGCCACGAAGGAGAAGCGCGGATAAATTGGCGGCGGCCCAATATCCTGATTCCTCGCGAAACTCGTGTCGATTGCTCCAAGGGGCAATGGCAGGCCGAAGGGCGACTGTGGAAGTCAAAGCAGGTTTTGCCGCGAGGAAACACGGCGCATGCGCGGTCGATGCTCGATTCTAGGTGGTTTCTGAAAACGGAGGAGGGCAGGTGCGGGCCAGTGCGATTGAGACACATGGACGGGAGCGCGCAACGAGCGAGTAAAGGGTGCTAATGACGACCCAAGAGGCAGTGAACGAATGTCGGCGGCGAGAGCGAGTTTGTCGCGGATGGAAATAACCACAAAAACACGTCTTGACACCAGAGAGAGGGATTGACAGAGAGGCTTGAGAAGGCGTTTGGCTGAAAAGGCGTTGGGAAGCTGGGGCACCTTGGGACTGGGCGACAAGGTTACCCAGGTCCAAGATGGGCTAAGCACAATTCGTGTTCCATAATTATGCTACAAACGGCTTAGTCCAAGCGGGTCCGTAACGGTGGTGTCTGCACCCCATACTTTTTCGCCCCTTTCTGTGAGCCATCCCGCAAGCCGTCGCAACTTGGCGATTGAGAGCATTTCTTTCTCTTCGTCGGCTCGAATTTCATGATTTTCCCTGATGTAATGGCGTCCCCGAAGAATTCGAAGAGCGGCAAGTTGTAGTCAAAGACCCCCTGAACAAAAAGACTCTGCATATCCAGCTGAGCTGGGGACGGGAGGGAGAAAAAATGGAGGGTGAAAGGAGGCCCGACAAGGCAAGGTGCAACCACACGAAGGGCTCAATGGAGATGGGAACACCCTTCAGCACTCTGGAAGGAGGGTCGAGGCCGTGGAACTGAGGCCTCGCCGCTTTGCATGTTGGTGCTGCGATTCGCAGTCGGCTCTCATGCTCATCCCACAAATCCTCCAGTCGCAGCTCGGTGTTCCTGCATCACGGGTGGCCTGCATCTGTGAGGCGTTCTTAGCTTGCCTCGCAGGAGAAATCTTGCTGACTCTTGATCGAGGGTTTCAGGCCGCCCATTTGCCAGTCTTCGTCGGCAGGAATCGCCATGGAGCGTCGAAACAACCATCCGAACCTGGAACTGCCGAGATCGACTTGCATCCCGCTTCCCCTCTCACATCCTGGCCACGCCGCAAATTTACAGTTTGACTTGCTCTGCAAAAGCTCGCGAAATCGCAGTCGGCGACACTTTCGCTCAGACTACTGCGTGTGCCTATTACTAGCGAGCCAAGTCCTCGGGCAGGACTCGGGATATAAAGGCTGACTTTGACTAGCGTTTCTATTTTCCAGACCATAGTAATCTGAGACTTTCTTGGTTGCATCTCGAAATAAATTTCCCCGAATCCCAAGAGAACGGCGCGGAGATGAATCGCCGTCTTACGCCGGGGCATCCGTACATTTTCGTACCTTCCCGACAAACCATGGTTTCCAGGTTCCCCTCAAAACTTAGTGCCGACCCTCGAGATGACCTCGTTTTAGACCCCGCCAATGGGTATCCTCTCCGCAATAGGTAGTCCGTCATCATCCCATCTGATCTCAGCCTTCATTAGCCCCAACTCTCGAATCTAGCCTTGCAACACCCAAGTCGACACCACCTCGAAGCCCAGCTCCCAGCAGCAAGCCATGTTCCAAATCTCGTCATCGCGCTCCTGCACTGTGCAACAACAAATGCAAGTGCTTCCAAGCCGTGCAACAACAACCAGCTCCAAACAACCCAGCACACGCAAGGGAAATCACAAAGCCTCCAGCCAATGATCCGCCTCGTTACCTCAATCAGCATCAAACAGGGTCTGCAAGGATCTCACGATGGTCCCGCGAGCGGGCGGCGGTACCTGCAGGTCATTTGACGCGTCGAAACGAGATTAAACATTAAACCCATCCAAAACGCCAGCACCAACGATGCAGGCCCAGCTCCGTTTTGCACCCACCTCCACCAAACCCGCAAACAAAAAAGCCGGGGCCCCGCCCCGTCTCCAGAGAAGAAAGAGGAGAAGAAAAACAAACGGAGCGGTCTCGACCCTTTGGTATGGAGTGCAAGTTTGTCCCCCCAATGTAACGTAATCAGAGGGTAACCGGAGCGATGCCGGACCAGTCGTGGGGACTGCGAGAGGTTTCCCGTAGCGTCGAGCCGGAGGGTTACTTTGGAAGTCAATAGTGCCCCCTTCTAGGAGATATCCACAGTGCAACGTGTTGTTCCGCTGTGGAACCTGTTCCGGGGCAACGGTGCAAAGGTGCATAGTTGTACGAGCGAAATGCAGTCCATGACAGCTATCTCATGACTCAATTCGCTGTTTTGGTTGCTCGTCTCCGGGTTTGCGGTGGAGAAATTGAACAGCTCAAAGCTCTGACGGTCACGCAGTAAACAAAGTGCCAGGGAAGAAGGTTGTGAGCTCCGTAGGCCGTGTCCGAGGAAACAGAAGCCCACGAGTGAGTCGCAACAATCTCTCCAATATGCGTATGGATATGGTAGGGGGGTTCTGAGGAAGTCTTCCTTCCGCCCCCAAGTAGCTTCTCTCTGGCAAGGCCACAAAGCACAACGTCTGCACGGGAGACCAGGTCTCCATCCCTCCCTTTCCCCTGAACAACTGACGGGAGTTGTGGGAAATTTGTCTTTGGTTCAAATTACTCGCGATCCCAACCCGAAAGTCTCCCTAACCTCCATCACCACCCTTTCAACCACATTCCTGGTAGGTATCACCACCTTGGCAACAGCAACAACAAAGTCCATTCTTTTTCCTACTTAAGCAGGTACACATCACCACAAACAACCATCCATAACTCCAATTCCCATGCATCTAAAGACTCCACCGAGACACAGATTGCTCCCTCAAAACAGGCCAAACAGACACACAGAAATAGATGGTTTATATATGTTACACCAGCCCCGGCCAAAAAAATCACATATCCTTCGACCTTAGCTTCTTCAGCCTGATACCGCCCTCAAACATGGCGCGGTCCACCGCCGCTGCGACAGTGAGGGTACCACCTACGATGGCGCAGAGACCAGCGAGGAAGCCGAGGAAGGTCTTGGCGCGTTCCTCGCGGTTGATGACCTTCATGGGGGAGATGTCCTGTTGGGGTCAGCATCACTCTTGAACGAAAGAGTCGAAGCATGGGGGGGGAGACTCACATAGGAGAAGAAAACGCCGGGGATACCCCCCTTCGAATGGAGACGCTCCTGGTGACCCTCAGCGGCGTCGTCGCCACCAGCAAGACTGCGCTTGTGACTGGTGACGGAGTACTGGTGCGTCTCAATGCTGCCGTCGCTGTTCTGGCCGAAGGTGCCGAGCTCAGCGCTGTGATCCTCTCGGTAGTTGGCGATACGCTTCTCCCAGCCGAGAGAGAGGTACGAGGTGGGAACGATCTTAACGAAGTACATATAATTGTAGTTCGGGTCGTCGGTCTCCTGGTGAGTTCCGTCCAGGGGGTTCAAGTGGTGGTTGGTCCACGGGTTACCCCTGGTGCCGAGCTTCTTGTACACATCGTCGGGGAGCTGAGGGCCGAAGCGAAGCTGGTGGATGGTATGCGTGAACGAGTGGCCACCCTGGACAGGGGTGTCCCAGTAGTTCTTGAGATCGTGGACGTGCATGTTTCCGTTGCTGAAGCTGCGACCAGGGGCGATGTGGAAGTTGCCGATGACCTTGTTCACACGCAGGTTGCCGTCGATTCGGCAGCCCTCGTTGCGCTGCTCGTCCAGCTTCTCGGCGTAGTGCTCGCGCTCGCACTGCTCAACGCCCTCGCCCTTGCCAAAGGCCCATGATGCCTCTGCGTACGCTTCCCTGACTTCGTCGCAAGTCTGGCAGCATCCGGGCTTCTTCGCGTTCGCCGGGGGGTTGGCTCCGTAGCACTGTCCGCAGTAAGAGGGGTCCAGATGGGTCGCAGATTCGTCGGCGGCGTGACTATGTATTTGAGCTTGTCAGCAGCTGGACCGGTCCATCACGGCGCGTCTGACTTACAGAGCCAGCGTCTTCGAATCAATTGGGCCTCCACCTTCGCTCTGAGGCCGCAGTCTGGTCTTCTTCACGCCGTGCTGAACACCATGCTGTTGCTCCCCCGATACGTCCATGACGTCGAGTGTAAGCAGCTCGCAGGGCACTCGGGGGAAGCTGATGTTGAGATGGATCTCCATGCGCTCGCCTGTCGCAACGCGCAGCCTGTCAGCACATACGGCAATACCTCCACCATCCACATCAGGAAGCCATACCTCTGCCCTTATCGACGATCAACTCCGGGTGTACAACCACCCTGCGATAATCTGACCATTCTCCCCACGAAAGGAAGAACACCACGATCAGCGACACGATGGTGACAATGCCACCGGACGTTGTCCTGATTCTCGCATCCTCCACCGTCTTCGTAAAGGCATCGAGCCTCGTAAACCTAGATTTGGCCATCCTGTATCCGGAGGCGGGCAGCAAGGAGCGCCCTGTCTGGAACCGTAGCTGCGGTTGTCTGCGTCTTGGAGATCGCGGGGCGCGGCGAATCTATCCTTCGCGGATGCGACAGCCTTTCACCGGCGTAGCCGCAATGACAAAAATACGGTGCTCAAGGGTGGAACCGCACCGAGAAGCAACATCAATTGGAGAAATGAAAATGAGGCTCAAGATGGGAGCTCAAGGATGCTCACAGCTTTCAGCCCTGAGACGACACGACACACTCACTGCGGCAGGCATAAAAGGTTAAGGCCACCTAACACTGCCAAGCAGTCACGATTGGCCGTGGGCGTTCAATGGTTCCTTGCGCACGGACCAGATCAGCTGCAGTCGGGCTCTGGACCCCGATAAACAAAGCCTTCCAGCGGCTCTTAGCGGCTCCTCGGGTCCATGTTCATCAACCTCAGCAGAAGTTCAATGGAGAATTGTGGATTGGATGATGTCTAACTGTCTGGTTCTTGAAAGTGTGTGAGACTTTCGGGTTTCATCCCAATGCCAACTCTCCTCTGTCGCCCCCCCCCAAGCGTGTACACAAGGCTCCGTCCGAGCCATCTGACTTGTTGACGGGGCTCGAGATCTGTTGTCTCGGCCATCCCGGGTAGTCACACGGTACCAGAAGGTGCATTGATCCGAAGACCCGAATGCCACGCCATGCCCTCAGTTGCCAAATTAAATGGAGATTGGGAGCACAGAAACTAAACAGAGGGCAATGTAAGACCATACCTTATTGCTCTGCTTCTCATTTCTGTGTCCCTGAACTCAGGCCCTGAACTCAGAGTGAATGGCTGACGGTTACAGCATCCGAGTTCTCACAACTACTCACTACAGATGACTGCCCTGAGCAGACGGTTATAGATGTTCAAATACGCGGCGAGCATCAGTCCAGAACTGCATTCTGGTCTCTTATACCCTTGGCATTCAACAAAAAATATCGAGATATATGTATCATTAGTCACTTACTTCAACAAAATTGCAGCTCAAGCCTTCAACCTCCTGCTCGCCGCAATATCATCCTGCGCATCTCTGACCAAAAAGCTATCCTCATGTTAGCATCACTCCCATAGAAACCAGCCCAAACCATAAAACTCACTTGTAGAACAACACCGTCGGCGCAATCGTCCCCAGATGCCACAAACTATGCGCATCAAACGCCCCCCAAATCGGCGGGAAATCCAACAACTCCAAGCTCATCGCACACAACACCCACGCCACCACGATACCCGGCCACACCGCCCACATCATCCCGCTCTTCCTATACCGATGGAAACTGAACCAGCTCCACAGCGCATTCTGCACCACCCCGCACGCCACATTCGCCGCCATATTATACGTGTAATCCCACGTCCACAGCTTCAGGTACGCGACGTGCATGCAATACAAGCCGACGCAAACTACCGTCCACAAGCGCAGAATCCCCGCCTTGCTGGCGCGATCCAGACGGAACACCCTAATGGGAGTATAATACATCCCATACAACACCGACGCACCGGCCCCAAAGTAATCCAGCTGCTCTGTAACCGGGAAGTCCCGAACGTGGAAGATGACGCTAAACACCCAAGCCGCCATGGACACGTAGGCCAGCATGACGTAGAAGCGGCGCAGGGGGTACGTCGCCGGGATGTTGGCGAGGATCTTGTTGTGCAAGCCGTCGTAGTGCGCGAGGAAGTTACCCGCGGAGAAGAGGACGCTCATGGGTTCTTGGATGCCGAAGACGCGCACGAAGGGCCATTTTCCGTGGAATTGCTCGACGGAGCGCGGGGGTTCGGCAGCGAGACGGCGCGCGGTGATGATGTGTTGACAGGTGTAGTCGCATTCGGAAGCGCAGCTCCAGAGGAGGAGGCGGCGGTGGAAGGCTGGAGGGCCATGGGGTTAGTATCTTTCGTATCACAGGATGAATTCGAGAGAGGGGAGCATACGAATAGGCGTTCGGTGCTCGGCGTCTGGACCACAGTTCTCCGTTTTGCAGATCTGTAGCAAAGAATATCAGTCCCTCTCCTCTTCGCACCCACGGCAAGGGGAAAAACCAACCTCAACACACTCCTTAAACTCGGGCAACCGATCCCCCACCGACGCCGCCGCCGGGCGCGCAAGCAAGACGCAAAGCACCAGCACCACCGCCAGAACGGCACGCCCTGGCCTCCCCCAAGCAAACAGCATCATGGCTTCACCAAGCGCAGCATCTAACTTCGCAAGGGAAAAAAAAAGGAAGGAATTGAAGCACCAAAACCCACCCCTGCGCAACGTCCGTTCGTGCGACCGACAGCCAAAAGAATTCGGAGGGTGGGGAGGTTGAACCGGCGTCGGCAGGCCCGGGATCGAAAAGACACGAAAATGCGACAGGTCCTTGACCGCGTTTTCAAGGTGCCCCCTTATCTAGGTCCCCGCTTGGCGCGACTGGGCCCGGGAAGGCGCTGATGGTCCAAGCGCTGGGGCGGTTGAACCTCAACTGAACTTCAACCACGAAGCCAAGGGCAAACAATAGAATTTACGGAATACCCAGGGGAGATACGCTTCCTTTGAATTTTAAGCTTATCTGTATTTAAGAAGTGCAAAAATGCCAATAGCACCTGAATTTAAGGCGAAAGGACTCCTAGCATCACTGATAAAAACACCAAACGAGAATCCACCTCCAGCCAACTGAACGCTTCCAAGCTTCAAGTCCAACCTCAAGTCACCCCCTCGACTACCTCGAATCTGAACCAACAATAAACTCCCACCTGCACATCGACTCAGACATCTATCTGCAGCACCTCCTTCAAAACAAACCCCCTACCCCACGCAAAAACAAAGCTTCCCCCTATACACTGCACAGAGCGCCATGTCCCTGCATCATCACTGCATCTGCATGTCTCGTCTCAGAAGCGCCCTTTCATAATCACATTCACACATTGACCCCCGCCATCAAACCACCACGGTCACAATCACAATCACAGCCAAAGCCAACGCTCTCGTCATTCAAGTCCAAGTCCACTTCCATCCACTGACATTCATCTATCAAACCACTAACTCAAATATGTACTAAGCTTAAGTGAATATCATCATCTTCTCATCTGTGCTCGGTGTCCTCAACCACCGGCATTCATATCATCATAAAAGAAAAAAGAAAGAAAATCAAGAAGAAAAACAAATGTACGGGGCTTTTATCTTCATCTTTCTCTCCTCTCCCCTGGGCCCTCCGACGCAACAAAACAAAACTCTCAACTCCAACAATGAATCTAAATCCAGAGCGCAGCCACCCCCGTAAATGCCATCAGCAACAGCAAAATGAGAAAGAGAAAAATAGTCGAAAAGGGCCTAGGGAAAGAGGAGGTAGAAAGTTTCGTATCGTGTTGTTAGTCATATCGTCATCATAGTACTTTTCGTAAGAGCCGGCCGTGTCTGAGAAAATCTCCAAAGGAAAAAAAAAGGTGACCCAAAGAGTCAAATCCGTGTCTCGAAGTTCCTCCCCTTGAGAAAAGACAAACTCATCCTCATCCCCACACCATGATTGAGCAGTCGTTGCCCACCGCGATTATGAAGTGTCCAAACCATAACGGGTCGATCAGGTCGGCGGGGTATTTCCTCCGCATCATACCGAGCAACATCCATAGGATCATGTGCAGTCGTGAAGAACGTAAACACATTGGTGGTGCTCTTCCTTCAAACCATCCACATCATGAGACAACAGGTTTTAAAAAGATATACAAAGAAGGATGTAAGGTGAAGTGAAAACGGCCAAAAGTTGTGTTACAAAGGAGATTCAGATCGGCGACGAGCAGAATCGTGTCGATTGAACTCCTTGAGTCGTTGGTCAATGTAAGCCAGACGGCCGACCAGCCCAGGGCGGGTTGATTGCGTCGAACTCGAGTCGGCGCCTTGCTGAAACGTGGCGAAGGGTCGGCCAAGCATTCCCAAGTCCACGCTGCCGCCTTGATGCATGCGATGGATTCGGTTGGGGAAGCTGAAACTCGTCGAAGTAGTCGCCGCCGAGAATGGGGAGCCAAGGCGAGGCGGTGGAAGTTGTGGCGTACTCAACTGGGCCGCAACGTTTGGCATGCTTGTGGACGTGGAAAGCATTGGCTCCGCTGGTATCCTTGGGACAAAGGGGTCGTCAAGGCGGCCCGAGTTGGTGGAGCTGAACTCTGCAGAGCGCGTGGCCTCGATCACCGGTCCCGCTCTGCTGTTGGGGTCAATCCACATGTCAAGGCCCATGGTTGGTCGCTTGCGGGGCTCGCTGGACTGGGTGTGTCTGCGCTTTTGAGTGCTCGACCTGCTGAGCCGAACAGGCGACTGAAGCGTTCGACGAGGGCCAACGGTGTGGGTCAGGCGACGGGGCATAGGGCTGTTCAAGCCCAGCGCCGCAGCAAGAGAGTTTGAGGAGCTGGGTCCATAACTCCTCGCCCCAAACGGCGAGCCAAGCCGCTGGCGTTCTTGCCGCTCGGCAAAGGAAGGCTCCCCTTCAAAGGTGGTGAGAGTCGTTCCGGAAAATGCTGGCGACTCGGCGCGATCAATAGGTCCAGGGCTCGAGCCGGTCAACTGAGCCAAGGGCCCCTGTGGCTGCATGCTCTCCGAGGTGCTCAGAGCAAGCGACATGGACATGTCCTGAGCGAAGGCCGATGGGCCGCGAGCCGGAGTGGAGCGGCGGTTCCAGTGCCGGGCGGCAGCCTGGTTGAAGGGTGTCGGGCTCCGTGACAGGAAACCACGGTTCTTCGCCCCCGAGGCTGCCCTCAGCCGGCAAAGCTCGCGCAAATGCCCCCGAGTAGCCGCGCAGGTGTGGGGCCACTGGATGAATGCGCCGGAGCTCTCGGCAGTGGGTGTGCTGCTCCCGCTTTTTCGGCCCTCGCTTGGGTTCGATGCCTTGGTTAGGGCTTTTGAACCCTTCCAGCTGCGCTTCGCTTCTCGCGAGACACGAAGCATCACCCCGTGCGGAGGGATAGAGTTCTTGGCCATCCTGAAAGGAGTGACTTTGGGGTCCTGAAGATAGAGCATAAATGTCGACCACAGATGGTCGCTCATCGCTTTCGTCCATGGTGCTTTTCTCAACTTCTTCCCCTTCTTCAAATCAGCCGCGCCACGAAGCCCGATATCGTCATCTGGGCTGAGAACATAGCGGTCTTTGACGTCTTCTTCAAAGTCTCCGCAATCGTCTGATAAATGAGAGATCCGGCTAAATAAAGACGCGCTGGTCTGGGTCGATCTTGATGTTGAAGGCCGACTCGACTCGTATTCCGGGGTTGATTCGACGCTGCTGATGGCTGAGTCGATTGTCCAGTTGGGGTACCGTGTAGGAGACAGCGAAGGCACGCAGTCCGGTGCCGGTGTCTTTGGCGGCGAGAATGTCCTGCCGCGGGGTCGGAGAAGGTGCGCATCCCTGTCGTCGTCACCGTGGATTTGCCTGGTCAACGCGAAGATTCCGCTCATGTCGAAATCCCTGGGTTCGGCCTCGGGCTCTTCGATGCTCGGTATGGGAACGTCGGCGGCGGCAACAGAGGCGAGAAACTGCTGTGTCGGCGCAGATAGTTGGGAGACAACCCGCCTCTTCAACTTCAGGCGCGGTCTTGGTGGCGACGGCAGCCGCGGCAGCTGATTTTCGTCATTCTGCGACAAGGGCTCAGGCGTCCTTGGGGCCTCGAAGGCGGAGTACCTGAAACCCCTCGGCAGAGTGGCGGCGCCGGAATGCTGATTCATCTTGTCTTAGGACAGGAGGTTGTGGGAATGCAGTGGCGTCATGAAGGAAACTGAGTTGGCGAAAGAAGGGATGGCGAGTCTTGAGATAAAAGTCGGGGCGTATCCAACCAGACCGCGTCCACTGTCGAGGTTGGGGAGCGAAATGCGCGCCAGCAATTGGCGAATCCAGACGCAGCTCTGGCGGCCTGATCAGAAGCTTGCTGGTCGGATGAAAGCTCCTGCGACAGTTGCGACTGAAAAGCTAGCCAAAGCTTCCGCGCGATGCGATGCGGCCAATGCGACGCGACACTTTCAATGCCGCTGAAGCTGCCAAAAACTGGTGGCTGGCGGCGACTAGCGTTACCGACACCATGCAAAGGCTCGAGCCGCCTTACAAGCGCCCCCGAAGCTTCTCGTTTCGATAGCAGCTAATAGCCGTCGAAAAAGGGGTTAGATAAAAGGAAATGTCGTTTCGTGTCGTCTGTGGGGAGGCAGGAAAAAAGAAAAGCGGTCGTCTAGCCAGATGGTAGGTTGGCGAGCTGTTCCAGGTCGAAAGTCGAGCTCGCAGCAACCGGGAAGCGCCCACAAAGACCCCAGATACCCTCTTGCGCCAAGCGCGACCCGAATGTCAACTGGGTCGCAAAGGAGTGACTGGGCAAGGAGAAGAGGAGAGCAGGAATACAATTAAGCGACGGGGATGCTGGAGATATGTAGGGTGCGAAGGAGGAGTAGGGTAATTGCCAGAAGAGAGAGTGCCCGGAGAAGGAGTGCGGGAGAAGTTGGAGTTCTATGGCCTGGACCGAAAAAACCCCACAGGAGAGCTGCGCAGAACAGCCAGAGAGCGGCAGCCACAGAACCAAGCGAGCTCTGCAGGGGGGGTCCGAAAGGGTCCTTGTCGTTTTTTTGTTGAACCCCGTCCACAATCCTCAATCTCGAATCCAGTCGACCGATGCACCCTGAAGGTGGGGGATTGGGAAGCCCTGCAGATGCTAGCGGGAATTCGTGGGCCGCGCAGAAGCAAGCAACGGTCTGTCTCTGGAACCTGGAAAGCCTCGTCGAGAAGTGCCTGCCCGTGAGCTGTATAACTTCTGGCTGGCTGGACGCGTCGAGGATCGCGACAAGCTGGGTTCCGGTTGGTCGGTTGAAGGCTGGCGCGTTTCCAAGAGAGCCTATGCCTTAGGCCGACGCAGATGTCGTCGAGGGGGCAGGAGACAAGTGGAATCCTTCCCCTGTCGCTGCGCTGCACCTCAAGCCCCTCTTCTAAGCAGGAGTCGCGAATCGTCCAAGAAGGGGTTCAACGGCGCCAATGGGCCAGAGAAGTTGAAGCGAGACACCACCTGAGTAGGACCGGCTGGGCAGCAGTTGAACTAGCTGCAACCTGCTGGGGCGGGGTAAAAGCACCAGTTGTGAGCGAGAGAGCTGCAAGAGTTGACGAGTAAGATCTTGCGGTAATCTTGGTCGCAATTCCCAAATCGCAAAACGGCCTTCTTGCTTGTCGTTGACCAACGGACCCGCACCGCGCGGGAGAGACTGTGGTCGAATGGTTGAAAATCGAGGTGGCTGGGGGCGGCGGACGCGGGTCGTTGACAAGAGCCCCTCACGATGCACGGAAGGGTGCCTTCAGGTTGCAGGAAACAAAGCTCACAATCGGCTCGAGGGATATACTGGTATATGTCGCACCTCGAACCCTCGATGTCGAGCCCTTTCATCAATGTCCATCGCAATAAGATTTCAACGTCACAGCAAGGCAGGGCATGAAATCATCAGGACGGGAGTCCCAGCGATGAGTTCATCCAGCTGCCCAGATCGGGTACCTCAACGCGTTCTACGCGTTCTGCCAGTGACGCGTAAAGACACGTTTTAAGTGGTTCGTCCGGTCCCTCCCCTGTGCGCATAAGATGTGCCCAACGCAAGTGCTTGTCCCCTCCCTGTCAGACCCTTGGACAACCGATATTTGACGAGCGAACGTCTGATATATCGCCTTGCTTGGGTTATATGAACTCGAATGAAGGTCATTGGAAGCCATGGTTCTGACTGCTCAGTTGTCGCTGAATTTTGCGTGCTGGTGCCAGTGGTGGTGCTGCCAGAAACCTGTTGCAGTTTGCAGACGTGGGGGTGAGCGGGCGCGAGAATGCAAGCTCGGCGGGCCTCGAACTAAAACTACCTACGGTGCGGGGCGCCGACGTGGCCGCCAACGTCGCATCGGGCATTTGACATGCCTGTCCGGCACACTCACCGCTCACCGCTCCAACGGTCCCCGGGATGCGCTCCGCTGCTCTGTCGCTCTGGGCGCAGATCCACGACGAACAGCTGGCAGCCTGACAGGAAGAAGCGAGCCTGTGCCAGAGTCGCGCAGCATTGTGCACGTGCTTCACCTCGCAGGATGCAGATGGCGAACCCGCAGCTGGGACGAAGGCCGAAAACAGAAACTCGGTTCCTGGATAGTAGGGTGTTCGCCGTCGTGGAGGCTAAACGTCAACGTCAACTCTTCCCCCTAGCCCTGGCAAGCTCCGCAGGCGAACATCCATACCGCATTTTGCAGAGCATGATGGGTGCTTCTTGAGACGGCCTCGTGATCGCTTCGAAACTCCACAACACCTCAAGTCTTTTTTTCATACCTAGGTATCTATCAGCTAGGTCCATGAGCACCTACGCATCACTACATTCAGTTCGAACCCTCCTTGGCACTGAATCTGTGCACTGTCATTGACACAATCCCCAGCCATACATGCGTCCCTGTTGCAACCCTCACCGGTCCCGTCCGCCTGGACCTCCATCCAATCTTTGTCCCTGGACTAACCCGTTTCGGCCAGCTCAACTTCTCGATCTCACAACATCATGCTCGACTTCAAGCCTCCCTCACTTCCTTCTAGCTGCGGTGGCCTGCGTCGAAATGTGATGTTTTTCTTCTGACGGCATTCGCCATGCTGGCCTCACCGCGCCTTCTCCAGTTCTCGATCATCATAGTCCCCTTTCTTGTTGCCCCATAGCTTATACCAGCCCGCCACCTATCCTGGTGGTGTTGGTCCTACCAAGGCGACCTCCTTGACTACTTCTTCGACTTCCCCTTCCTCAAACACTATGTGTCCTCCGAATCTGGAGCCAGCGTGGCTTACCTAGTCACCAGCGCCGAGCCACATCAGATCAAGCAGTTCACTGAAAGGTCAGCTCGGACGGCAAACGTGACTGTGGTCACCAAAGAGGAAACACTGGACGGGGAGGATCTTAGAGCGCTGAAAGGCCTCTCGTGGAATCAGAAGGTGTTGGTGGATTCTGAGGTTGCGTTGTGGGTGGAGAGTTTCGCCGGAGGTGGTGTTGAGGAGTCAGAGTGCCTTGGGAGGGGGTTTGTGAAGGGGGGAATTAGTGAGGGATGAGACGTCGAGTGGGCTTAGGGGTGGTGGTGGTGAGGCTTCTCGTGTGGGCTCCGTTTGGTCTGTCAATATGTGTATTTGACAAAGGGAGTCGCCGTATATGGATGGTTGTCTCCCATGATGAGCCATACAGTCGTGGCCAAGCCGGTAGACCGGCAATCTCAAGCCTTGGAAGAATGTCAGGGCCGAAAGCTTGATGTTGAGGCGGAAACGGCTCTTGTCTTCCATCGACATGGGCGTCAGCTCCTTCAGTCACCCGCCCTTCGTCCTCTGCTGATCGCCGTGCCAAGCGGCACTCCAGACCGCCGAACGTCAGGCGGTGGGCAGACGGGTCGTCTGACTGCCTCGATGAGTGCGGCTTCACTCTCCCCGAGAGAGTCCCCTGGTAGTGATGCGCCTGAGGAGCAACACCGCAAGTACCGGGACCGCCTGGAGAGGGTCAATTCCTCAGGGGTCTTGCTGGACTCAGTCGAACACTCCGGCCCGTCCAAGAGCCTCTCCCGTCGTCTAGGTGAGGGTTTCCGAGATGGGACCTTGCTTGACATTGAGAAACTTCATCCAAGTAAGCATCTCTGGACAGTCTCTGACGATGACTCCTCCGACATGGGGTCCCCGATAGGGAGTTTACCTGATGGATCCACCATTGGTTGACCTCGTCGGGGAGAATGAAAGGGGAAAGCGCGACAGGTCGTGACTGCCTTGTGGGACGAGAGGACAGCACGCTCACTTCAAACTGGAGCAGAATTTCCTCAAGAAATCTCCTATCGTTGGGGTTTCGGATCAGCTACGACGGCTCGTACTTCACCGTACACAAAAATGTGTCCCTGCAGCTGAATCTTGTCGCGGCTTTCGCCGAGCCAGACGGTGTAGTGCCAATCAGCAGGCTTGGTGTAGTTTGTTGACTCTCCGCTGTTGAGCGGAACGGTGGTGATGCGCCTAGTGTTAGCGTCCCGGGCAGCACATAGATTATGCAGACCGTTGCGAACGACGATACCCTTTTGGTCAGCTTCGATGGCCGCCTGGCGCAACATCTTCTCGCCTTGGACCTCGTCGGTGCTGGTGCCTTCGCCATCGTGGCTCCATAGGAGGTATCCAGACATTTCACGTTTCTGCCCAACTCTCTGTCATACCTCCATTTCCCGGTTATTGGGTGTCGACCACCACTTCGGCCGTAATCTTCGAAGCAAGCATGACGTGATTCATCCGACTGCCAATCCCACGCCCATAAAACTGCCGCTGTCCGGTTTACTTATCGCCAAAAATGCTGTTGTCGTTCAGCACTTTGCTGTAACTCGATCTTATCGTGGAGCTATTGGCCGCTATGCGGGGTCATCTCCATCGACCACGATAACCCGCCACGCGGGTAGGTAGCAGCTGCCCAAAATTCACTCCTTCCACAAACACATCGATCCTTCGCTTTACAGAGGCCACCGACCTACCGAATACAAAATGAGCGCCACGGTCGACATCGTCACGCTCGAGAACTTCGAGGAGAAAATGCCGCGGTGGGATCCGGCGAATGCCTCTCACCTCTATGCCCTCGTCGACATGGGGAGGTGAGCGTTTACACTTCTCTCATACTCTTCTGTTGCTGTTTAACACTATTTCCCCCGCAAAGCAATGGCATTCGGTTTTCCATCTCAGATCTTTCTCCCCCGCAGGCCAGACTCCTGAGATGCGTATACAAGGAACGAGCCGCCATCTCTCTCTTCGACGCACTCAACAAGTCAGCTGAGGGCCAAGGGAATGCCCTGTTGACTTTCCCTGAGGAAACTATCAAGCTAGTGTCACAGACTCTCGCGCGGTTTTGGACTATTGCCGTGGACGGTTATGGCGTACCTCCTAGCCAAGTGTCGGTTTTCGCCACCGAGGCGATGCGAAGGGCACAAAATACCGCAGCCATGCTCGAGGCTATTCGCAAGGAGACGCCAGATTTGGTGGTGCAAATTCTTGCTCCGCAGGTGGAGACTTTGTTTGGATCTGTTGGGGCCAGATCGGGTTTTACCGATGTGAAGGGCTTGTTTCTCGATCTCGGAGGCGGAAGTGTCCAGATGACATATATGGACACTTATGCTGCGAAGCTTGACGGCCGAACCGACGATGGTGTCGCCTATGAAGTTGCGGCGGCACTCGCTGGGGAGAGCATGCCGTTTGGGGCCGCCCGCCTGATTCGCATTCTTGAGGCATCCGACTCCGAGGGGCGAGCCGCGGAGACGTCGAAGCTCTATGTCAGTATGGCCGAGTCTTTCCAGAAGCTGCGGGCGAAGTTTCCAACGCTTGCTGCCACGGCTGCCGCAGCACTTGACGGCGACAAGTCGACTGGGATCGATGTGTACCTCTGTGGGGGAGGATTCCGAGGCTACGGGAGCATGCTAATGCACAATGACCCCGTCGAACCCTACCCGATTGCATCTATTGGGTCGTATGTTGCATCGGGCAAGGCGTTCAGAAAGACGAAGGAAATGACGAAGATCAACAACACTTACGACGGCAAAATCTTTGGCATGTCAAAGCGTCGGCGGGCTCAGTTTCCCGCTATCGTTACGGTTGTGGACGCCCTCATTGCGGCGATACCACGCATCCGTTCGGTCACTTTCTGCGCTGGCGGGAACAGAGAGGGTGCCCTCATGATGAAGCTTCCGCCGAATATACGAGAGAGTGACCCCCTTGCTTGTCTTGAGAGTCACTGCGCGCCAACCGGTCTTACCCTTGGCCAAGGAACCTCACCGGCTCAAAACGTATTGGATACATTGGTATCTTCACTCCCAAAGGGTCCGAACGAAGCCGGCGCAATCACCGTCTTTGGATTTCAACTTGGTCGTATTTACTCGAGTAAAATCTGGGACGGTCTAGGAAGGGATTCCGACGCAAATGCATCCGCCGCATTGCGCGACGCGGCCTCGCAGAATCTGGGAAGTCCCGGTTTGACGCACCTTGGGCGCGCTGTCTTGGCACTCACATTATGTGGGAGATGGGGTTTTAGCCTTGGGGCCATTGATAATCAGTTATATCGCTCCTTGCGCGCCATGGTCGATGCCGTTGACTCCGATGGCGTGTTCTGGGCTGCCTACATTGGTGCAGTGAGCGCTGTGTTGGCAACGGTTGTTACGAGGTGGCCGAGTGATAGCCAAGCCATCACGGACAGTATCAGGTCAGTTATTTTTGTTCCTATCTTACCACCGGTATTATTCCAACTAAAATTTAGGTTTCGGTGCACCGTCGAGCAATCAAAGAAGCTCAAGATCTACCTAGATATCTCAATAAGTGAGAAGGCCGAACGAGGTCTTTGGACACAGGACCTTGTCGACACCATCAAGGCTGCCGAGAAATTTGGAGAGGACAAAAAGATCTTCGTCACCATCAGTCGCCTGTCATAGTTGACATCCTTCCGCCAATACCTGACCACAGGACGGCAATATTTTGCATTCTAGGGGGATATTTTCCTCTGGGTATAACTATTATATCGTCATCACATTTTTCCCAACCGAAACTCCGAGAACCACAACTTTCAAAACGGAGACCGCTTGACATAGACACCGTTGCCTTCGCAGGTGGACCTCGAAACAACACCCTTTTCAACCAAAAACTCCAGAACAATGATGGTGAGCCCAGAAAATGCATGTTCGCCATCAGCTACTTCCGACCAGCTCGTTTCCTGCTAAGAACCTTCGCCTCCTTCCCAATCACCAACTCCGAGACGAACTCATCGCCGGGGTATTGTTTCCTGAACGAGTTGTCTGGAAAGTGTCAGCGGGGTTTCCAACCAGGACCATTGGGCGCTCTTACAGAAATCGTTGCGAGCCCGCCAAGCATTCTCGAAGGCCTTGCCCACAACCGGCTTCCCACTGAATGCCTTTGAACGAGCGTCCATGAGGTAGTTCAATGCCTTGGTCGTCCGAAAGATCACCGAGAACAAAACCACAACTTTGTTGTATAAATCCTCTGTCGTCTCACGGAACTGCTCTGTTCGGAAGCCCAACGACGCTCCTGAAGAATGGCGGTACATCAAGGCGAGCTGCCACAGCGATATCCAAACACCGACGTGATAAGCTGACAGAAGCGGCGCACTGTCGCCTACTTTGATACCGTTTTGCAACTTGTCAATCTCTTTGAGGATATCCTTCTCCAGTTCCGATATCTTTTGCCCAGCATACCGATGGAGATACTCGTGGATTGGCTGTGTCGAGTCTTGGACAAGTTGCCCGTTGATATCCCGAACGTAAAATTTTCGGCAACTCCATGCGTTCCACATACACCTCATCCTTAACAATTTTTTCATCCATTCTCTCTGGAAACCGACAAAGACGCTTGAAGAAGATGGCTCGAGGTCAAGGGCTCCGCCTTCCACAAATACCGCAAGGAGTTGTTGAAGAAGTGAGTCGAAGCTCCGATTGGCGCTCGCACCTAGGTGTTCCCTGGTCCAGCGGGATATCGCCTCATGGTGAGACGGTCCATTATCCGAGATGATGACCAAACCCTTTGGACACTTTACGGCCTGCATTTGCAGACGTGGGCTTTGAGGATCCTCGGAGAAATAAATAAATACGGCCATACTCCCGGAACTGGGTTGGAAACCGCTTGAGGGAAGCAGAATCATGCTATCCTGGCACCAACGGTCTATGATCGGGAAGTCAGCTATGGTTCGTTGGGGAAGGCATTGAGCATACATACTCATCATACTGACCACGGAGTCTTGGAGCGCCCGTCGGATGCAAACTTTCTCGGCGACAACGCCATGGCATCCAGCACAGAGCCTCTTACACCCGTCACAAACCCCGTCGACACTGCACTACAACAAAGTCAGTACCACCTGGTGATGTCAGGGGTAGAAGTCACTCACGCTGATCCGCGACCCCTTGCAAAGGGTACACGCTCCGTTCTCTCGCACCTTACTGGTCTTCTGAGGCTCAGGCACCCTACGAGTCTTCTTACGAGGGTCTGCGATAGGCGAGGCCGAAGACCGGGAAGGCCTCCTAGCATGCCTCAGGGGCAGCGCCACAGGGGTAAGTGTTGCCTCGGCATGTGGCGTGAGGTCATCCTGGTCATGAATGATGGGATACCGGGGGAGGTCAGTGTTGGAGACCTTGGGCCAGAGGTTCTCCTTGTTGTTATGGGGCGCCGGTGAGACGGGGGCGGCATCGGGCATCTCAATGTCCTCGTCGAAGTCGGGCCCGGTGCCGACGGAGGAGTCGGTGGTGACGGCCGAGGGGGTGGTCTCGGGACTGCCTTCGGAGAAGACATCGGATTGGGTGGTGGCGTCGGTTTCCCCTTCGTATTGGTGGCGGCCTTCGTAAAGGGGGTAGTTGAAGTACATGTCGAAGGGGTCTTCCTTGTGAGAGGAGGAGGAGGAGGACTTTGGGAGGACTCGGACGGCAGTGCTTTCCCTAGTGTGGTTGTGGTCTAAGCGCCCCCCTGGAGGAAGTGTGGAGGTGGCGTGGTTGCTGCTGTTGTTGGGGGTAGGGAGCTGGAGGTTAAAGGCGGAGGCACCGTAAATGAGGTGGTTAAGGCGACCCTGCGTGGAGTTCGCCATGGTTGGTTGGTTGGTTCGTTCCCGTGGCAAGCAAGTAGGTTGTAATGGGATGCCGCGCAGCGTGCGTGGGTGGCTAGCTAGTGCGGGCGATTGCGTTTCGACGTACAGGAGGTGTTATCAGCCAGCGGCAAGCAAGGAAGGCAAGCAAGCCAGAGCCGGAGATCGACTGATAGGTGAGACAAGGCAAGCAAGGCAAGGCAAAGCAAGCCCCCTAAGCAAGACGGAAAAGGCAAGGCAAAAAAAAAAGTGAGCTGCCTGTTCGAACAAGTCGGTTCGCGGCGGGAGCGAAGAGTAGAGGGGAGAGAGAGGGTTGATCCCGGTCCGGGTCAGTCACCGAAAATTGTCTGTCCCCTTTGCTAGGTTGCTTGCTTTGGTAGGTAGGCAGGTTTCTAATTGTTCTAGGGACAGGGTGTGGATTCTCAATGTGTTACTCGAGGAGGATAGGATGGTTTTTAGGCAAGGAGATTTGGTATGGGGGCAGGGTGGGTGCATGTTGTGTGTGCTCTGCCTGTGTCTACACGATCCGTGTTCGTCACTTAGAGCCTCATGTGCGAGGCGCGGGTAGTTGTCGATTTCGGTGACGACGAGGGGTGTGATTGGTTGGTGGGTGGGAATCCTGCTTGGAATTGACGAATGGGGGGCACGACTTAGACCGAAATGTGTTGTGTACAGAAAATAGGGGGGATGCGGGCGAGGGTACATTGGGTTTGGGGGTGGGTGTTGGGGGGTGGTAAGGGGGACTTACGCATTCTGGGGATTCTGAGGGTGTGTCTGTTTATCTGGGTGGATGGATCGGTATGCTTTCTGCTCAATTGCGAGTTTGAGGTATCGTGTTGAGAAGATGGGGTGTTGTTGAAGAGAACGGTGTTGGTGATGTCAACTTCAGCACTCAGGCTCACATACAAATGATTATCAATTTGCAATTCGGTTTTCTACACTGTAGATCTGGAAGAAATATTCACTTCTTCTCCTTCGGCACATTGAAGAGAACGGAGCAACCCATGGTTCACTATCTAGACTGCATCGTCAGTCCCTCCCACACCACACCACACGTTGGTGTATCTGACATTTATTGTACGGAACAGGAACTAGTTCCATGCAGCCTTGTGGTGTGGGAACGGCCTGGGCATTTGCTGGCATGGCATTGGGGTCCGCGCCAAAATGCCATCCCATCATGTACATTGTATGCAGTGCAACCAAAGGGGGACCGTGAAGGTGGCTCGTTGCGGAATAGGACCATCTAAGTGATATCCCCCATGCCCGTGGGGAGACCAATGTCGAGTGTTCAGTTTTAAACTTGTGGGTTTGAAGGGCGGTTAAAGTGAGTGCGTGCAGTGTGCAGAGTGTAGTGTGGGAGGAGGGTTGGTTTTGGAAGGGGAGTAAAGATGAGGGAAGGAAGGTGTTGCGCGGTCCGTGGTTTGGGGATCTACGATCCGGGGTACTCAGGCACACAATTGTGCCTACGGGCTGGATCTGCCAGCTCATCATTACGAATTCACCCCACACTCTCACACCGCCAGATCCAGGTAGGCCTCATGCCAACACAAGATCCATCACGGCGTGGTAGCTATCGCGGCGCAAACGTGGTGCGCATTTGTGATTTGCGTGTAGGTGGGCTGGCTCATGGAACCTCGATGCGCAGATGCGTAAATGTGGGGCCGGTACGGTACCAACTATGGGCGGGCAGGAACCGTGGTGCTCCGTTCTGTGCGCGCGCAGGACCTGAACGTGCAGGAACAGTGCCCTGGGTCAACCGCGCAGAGAGAGAACCAAGATTTGCTCAGGAATGGGTTGACCATTGCGATGGAAGCATCGGGAGAAGAAACTACTGTTGCTCAATGCGCAGAAGCGGAAATGGAAAACTTGCCAACAGACAAGCGATGAAGTGGAAATGCGCAAGGGCGCATTACCTGAAGCTGAAGAGGGAATTGGCATTTCGGGTGCCAGAGACACGGAGCCGACTCCGGGCAGGTGGGTCCCCGCTTCCGCACAGTGCCCCTCCATCCATTGCCGCAGAACCGTCGCGGCAGTGGCGCTCAACACCATGAACCGCCACTCATAGGCAGATCGTAGAGGGAGGCCAAACACATACGACCATAGGTACTGGAAAGCTCGGGATCCCGTCCGCTCTCCCATCGATAAACCAGTGACCGCCGGACGAGTAGTTGGGTCGGTGGCGACCAGCGAATCCCCGGTGTTGTATGTTTTTTGCTTTTTCCCTCTTACTTTCTTATCCCATTCTGTTGCTTTACCTACATTCAGCATTTCTCGCAAACAACCCGTCGAAAACATGGCATAGTTACTCATCAAATCAGCAATATTGAAGTAGGTACAGAGCACATTTTGCTCCCAGGTTCGTCATCCAAGGCCAGTCAGACAGGCAGGCAGGCTTTTATACACCTAAAGTTCCCAATTACATCTCCCCTTTTCGTTCACTTAACTCCTTCCCTATTTTCCATCTCCAGTCCATTTTCCACCAACCCCATCATCAAATACCACATTCTTCCAATCATTAACACTCACTACCACACGTTATTTCCATCTCTTCTCACCTCATCAATGCAATTTTCCCAGATCACTCTCCAATCTGACGCAAACACATGCTTTTGTACCTATGCAAACGCAAATGTGCAGTCCTCACGAGCCCAGCCGGACAAAACTCAAGCGAGAGACAGAAACAAGATGAACAACCCCCTTTCCTCGAGAAATATTGAACATGAAAATAAAAATGAAAATGAAGATAAAAGCTAACATGCCAGTTACTAAATACATACTAGTACTACCCGTACTTCTAACTCAAGCTCAACACCCTTCTCTCCTCAACAACACTCCTATCGTATCCTCCACCGACGCAACGCACCCAACAACCCCCTCTCATCAACCCAAACCAGCACCCAAACCACAAAGCAAGCGCAATGCCATTATTTTTTCTTTGTCCGGGGTATCGTATCATGTAAAAAAATCCAGACCCATTCCACATCATTATCCATCAATGCACGCACGCATACATCCCTCCCTCTCAAAAGAAACTCCTCTTCTTCTTCTCCTTCTTCTCCATCCCCTTCAAAATATCATCAAACGTGCTCTGCCCCTGTCCCGGCGCCGGAGAAGACGACGTCTCTGCCCCACCTCCAGCCTGTCTCAAATTCCCAATACTCGGCGTTCTCGATCCCTGCCTCGGATTCCCGACCGCCTCCAGGCCCGCGATACTGCTGTGTCTCGAGTGTCCCGAGCCGCCGCTCATGACGCGCGAACCCCTCTCGTCACCGAGGGTAAGCGGCTCGAGGCCCATGGATACGCTCCACCTATAAGCGTGGTTTCCGCCTCGGCCGCCGCTGTGTTGCGGGGTGTTGCGAGGGTGCAAAAGGGGGGATCCGGTAGGCGAGGCGTTTTGGGGGGACAGGCCTCCGGCGTGAGGGTTGGTAACGGGGTCCATGTCTTGGAAGACGGCCCGTGGCGGGGCCAGCGGGGAGGGACCATCCGCGGGCGGCTGGTCGAGGACGGGCTGCCCGGGGTTTCCGGATGAGGTGGGACGGGAGGACTCTTCCCAGCGTTTCGCGGCCATCCAGCAGTGCGAGCGGGTGTAGATGCCCTCGACGCTGAACATGACCACGTCGGCGGAGAGCTCGACGAGAGACTGGCCGCCAGCGCGATACCACATTTTGCGGACCTCGCCGGCGTCTTCGTTCCATGGGGGGTTCCCCTGGGGCGCCTGACACAAAAAGTACTCAACGCCCTCGGTGTACTTAAGATCGGGGGCGTCGACGACGAGCATCGGCAGGGACTGGATGACGACGTAGAGGAAGAGCCAGTGGCCGATGCGCTGATCGGCGAGACCGTGGGGGTGGACGCCGCGTGCTTCCTTGAGCTCAAACTCCTTGAAGGCGTTGAGAAAGGGGCGCTGGAGGGAGTCGGTGTCGATGTTGCGGGACTTGATCAGGAGGAGGAGTAGCTCGTTGGATTGGAGGTGCCTGTCAAACTTGGCTTGCTCTTTCGACGGCAGTGCGTTGTAATTCTCGCGGATCGTCGTCATGGTCGGCAGTTTGGGGACATCGAACGGAATGGGCGGCAGCACGGGTGGCGAGGAGTGGTCGAACTCGGTGAGGATCTTGCGGAGGGCTGAAATAGACGGGTTGCTCGCCGCATCCTCCCCATCCTCGAATGGCTGGTCGTCGATAGCGCGTGTTGTTGCTGACTCTCGGTCTACCAGCAGGTCGTACAACGAGCAGAGATCCCAGTAGAGGATCTTGAGGGCCTGTCGGTTGAGACCGCCGCGTGAGAACTGGTTCTTCTTGCTCTTCGCCTTCGGAGGCCAGTTCCCGAACAGATCCTTGTAGTACGAGAGCACAAAGTGGCGCATCTTACCAAAGGAGTTTCTCCACTCCTTAAAGTTGACGTTCTGGTATTCCTTGTGCGAGGTCGAGCTGGCGATGCCCGCGAACAGTGATGGAAACTCGAATGCTGAGAGCCGCTGGTTGACATTCTGCTCACAGTTCATGAGAGACAGGTGAGCCCGCTCCATGCGATTTCGGGTGCTAACCGATACCTTGCTGAAGAGAGGAGAGTCCAGCTCGAACAGGTCGTCGTATTTTCCCACGGCGTGGGTAAAGGCCTCGTTGTAAAGGTTCCATGACCGCATCTGCTCGGCCAGCACGAGCGCCTCGATCGTCTTCTCCCGACTGCCCCGTACATCAGCAATACCAAGCTGCTCTACCAGTGAATCAAACGCTGTGTCGACCTCCTCGCCGAAGGAGGAGCCGTCGTAGCTCGAAAATGCAAAATCGCGGAGCAGCGCTGCGACCTGTAGAAGTGCCGCGAAGACTGTAGGGCTCGCCTTGGTGCCGACAAGCGGCTGATTGGTGAGCAGAGCAAACAGATTCCTAGCTGCTACGAGAGTTTCGATGTTGGTGTTGGCGAGCGGGAGGTAGAGCCGGTAGTTTCCGGGTCCAGGACGAGAAGGGGACTGGCGCCGTGCGGCGTCATCTGCTGTCAGGAAAGGGCTCCCCTGAGGGCTGCCATGCATATTCTCTGACAGCAACCGCTCGTTGAGGATCCTGGAAGAAGCAAATACGTGATCGGCCACCTTGAAGGATGGACCCAAGCCACGCTCCTTGGGGTGAAGATAAACACAAACGTTCCCAGCTTCACTCCACAGCTCGGGGACCTGTTCCTGGTTAGCAACGGACAATCGAACCGAAGTGGTCAGAGCAGCATCGCATACCTTATCACCGCCTGTCAAGATGGATGGGTTATAGTCCGCCCTTCCGCCAGGGGTCATGACCCAGGCTCCTGGTCGGCTGTTCACGTCCATGTCGTTCGAGCCCGACCTTGACCTCCCTCCAGGAAGCCAGCTCCTCCGCTTCGACTTGGGACCCGGGCTGTCTCCATCACTCGACGCCGAAGAGCGGGGGATCGGGTTCGCAGGGTTTGAGGCGGCACGAGGAGCATCATCGACCGGAATGCGAACGGTCGGAGGTTCGGCCGATGTGCTACGCCCTCGAGGCGATGGAGAGGGTGCTGGGTGCCGGGGCTGCAGTCGGTTTGGCTGTAGCTTACCTGCGGGTGACCGGGGACTCGGCGATTCACTCCTCCCTCTCTGATGGGGGTTCTGGCGAGGTGGTGAGGCCTGAGTAGCCGTGAGCACGGGCATTGCAGGTGTGGTCGACGAGGGAGGCATCTTCGGGTCCTTCCTCAGCGTTGTTGGCATAGGGAGGGAGTTGTTGCGGCCGTGGGCGGCGTACGGGGCCTTCGGTGGGAGCGGAGGTGGCTGCAGGGGTGCGGGGGGAATGGCATGTGTTGCTGGCCAGCCATGGACAACCGGGGCACCTGATGGGTGAGGGGGGTGACCGTTGACAACGTATACCGGCTGCCAGAACCCAACAGGAACTTGCTGCTGTTGCTGGCGCTGGTGGTGGTACTGCTGCTGTTGCTGCTGCGGCTGTTGCTGCTGTTGGTTGGGAAGGGGCTTTCGGTTGGGATAATGCGCCTGATGCGCAACGTTCGGATCTGCAGACGAAGACAAGGTAAGCGTCGGCAAGAGAGACGTCAACATGCCAAACATGGACTTTCGCCGCTCCAGCTTGGTGCTCTTGTCGCTCTTTTCGCTCTTTTCGGCCGGCTTGGGCTTCAGAGGCGGCGAGCGGCGCGCCGTCGTGCTACCACGAGCGCTGTCGCTGGCCGCCTCGGAACCCGAAAACCCAGCATCTGACTCGGATGCCCTAGAACCCGCCGATCCGGAATCGTCTGGTGCCTCTTGCACAATGTTCTTGATCTCCTCCTCTTTCGAGCGGTGGAAAGGCAAGCGAAGGATGGAGGCACTCTTGGGGAGGCCGCGGCCCGAAGACGGGGAAGAAGAAGACTTACTCGACGCCATGCCGACAGAGATAAAGCTGCCTGCGATGAGCAGGGCAGAAAAGAAGTTCAGAGTCTACCGAAGTCTTTAACCTCACGTCTCAGCGCGTGTTTGCTACGCTTCGTTCCGTAGCGCGAGGCGGGGGGCCCTGCCTGCTCGAGGGGTTGGATGGGCCTAGTGTGGGTTCCGAAGTCGTACGCGTAACACTGTAGTGCAAGGATAAGCTTGAGGTGACGAGTCCGCCGGACCACAAACACAACGATGGTCGTTAGACCGTCCCAAGTCAGTGGCCGAACCGTTGGGCAGTTGGATGGTGAGCGAGCTAACAAGCTACGTATACGTGAAAAAGAGCAACAACCACCGAGGGTAGGAAGCGGCAATAATTAGGCCAGATCTGAAGGATCCATGGACGGGACCAAAGGGTGTCCCAAGAATCGGGAGTTAAAGAATTGCCCCACGTCTAGAACTTCAACAAAAAGACAACGACGTAAGTGGTTTTTGGACCCCTGGGAAGCTGGCTCGGCTGGCAATCAGTGGACTGTGACGATCTTTGATACGCTGGGTTGGGGCGCAGACCCGAACCTCGCACTCATTGGCTCCTCTGCGGTCTTTTCCAGCACCCTCTGGTGCAGCCAGTGTGGCAGCGCTTGTCCAGCGTGTCGGCGCTCATCAACAGTCGCTTGCATGGTTAGAGTTGGGACCGTTGTCATCCCAAAACCGACCCAACAGCCTCCTTGCTGAGCCCAAACAAAAGCCTGCCGGCCAGCCGCTTCCACCGCCCCGATCCCATCAAACTTGCAGCGGGAAAGAACGCTCAACAAACGTCCGTCAAAATAGACTACAAAGAAACTTAAACGCCCCTCCCGAAACTCTCTTGCCATCTTTAATTTCTATCCATAACCATGGATCTTGTCTCGGCCACCAACCGCCACCGAGACAAAAGCCACCCATCTGCAAAACCGGGATGGTTGGACTCGTAGAAACAAGCAGCCATGGGAGAAAAAAAAAGCGAACGTCATTCCCCTCCCCCTTTCTTGTAAAAAATCCGGGTAGGAGTGGAGCCTCCCGCCCCACCACCGCGCGATCGAGTAAGAATAAGCTGCAGGGATGCCCCGCCTCTTTACGACAGTCCCAAAAACGTCCCATGCCGGGTGTGCTAATAAAAGCCCTCCCGACTGTGAATCTTCAAAACGGCTGTAGCCTCGCGGCAAAGCGATCCGATGCGCGCACGCGTTGATGAGGCGCTACCCTACCCCTAAACCACTTCGACGGGCTCCACCGTAACGGTCATAGATCTATCGGACGACCTCAATTTCAAAATTTCTCATTGCCCTCCTCTGTTGAACAGCAAGCAACTCCCTGTACTCCATCTTAAAGCTGGCAATCTACAAACAGCACTGCCACGATGTTTGCCACACACGGAGATTTCTCATCCCTGCTGTGCTTGCTCTGTTTGACATGAACTGACCTGACACCACCTCAGCTGTGCATCACTGAATGGGAATTCCATATGCTCACAGCGGTAATAAAGCCTGAAACGACATCTGATATTTCGGCATACGGACGCGGCGTATATGCAGACTTCACAGCACGCCTTCTCCCATATGCACGTCGAGTTTATCCCCTCTCGCATCAAACTTCGGACCAAAACCAATCACGACACCACGCAATGACACTCTAGATTAATCCGAGTCTCATCTCGGCAGGCAGACAGCCTCTACCAGCCACAGCAAACAATAGAATGCCACCTCAGCACAATCAAATCAACTGACAGATCCTTTAATTTGGTCTGGCCGGGTATCCCCAGTGACCAGCCTCTGGCTTGTAAGCTGAGGGTATCATAGCTACGCAAGACATCTCAACGATGAGAACCTTATATGTCACAGCCCTCATCCGCCCCCACGCTCTCCCTTCCTCATCATCCCTTTCACTCTGCCTTTCTTATCTGACATGAATAATCCCACTACCACCTTCTCCTCCTCCACTCCCACCCTCCAACTGCACAAGTCATGAAAATGGTCGAAAAATCAACGCCGGCCCGCGGGTAAAGGGGGATGAATGCAGCAGAAAGCAAACAGAAACACAAGAAAAGAAGCCAAAAACACGATACCACTTGGATCATGATGCATCACTTCGACACTCTCTCATCTTCTCCTCTCCCCTTCTCGGCTCCTGTCTCCCATCCCTCTCCTCTTCCGATATTCCATCCCCAAAAGCTTTTCTGTCTTCCAAGCGCCAAATATAGGTACGTGTCCGAGATGTGCAGAGTATATAGCCCCCTATACATGACCACAGTCGAAACATCTGAGAAAATAAACACGAAAATGAACTGTACACCATCTATATGATACAACCACGCTGCTCCGCTCTCCGTAAGCTCTTCCACGCCTTGTCATCACCATCCATTATTACCCGGCGGGTTCGCGTTCACGGGCGAGTATGGCTTGTACCCAGGATAGCCCGTAGGTTGTTGCTGCTGCGGCTGCACCGGGCTGGGTTGTCTGTACCCCCCGGCACCGGGCGCCGGCCGGCTATACGATGACGTTCCAAAGTCAAAACCCGCATCGCTCTGGACGGTTTGGGGAGCCGTATCGTTGGTGTATTGGCGCTGCGGGGGCGCGCGAAGTGGCCGTGCTGAATCGGTAGAGTATTGTCTCGAATCGTAGCCCGCGTTATCGTAGTTTCCGTAGCCAGCCTGAGGGGCGGGCGAGTGTCTGGATGGCTCTTGGCTGTAGGTTCCCGCTGGCTGGATGTAGCTGGTTTCCGCAGGGAGTTCGTTAGGGGGTGATCGGCGAGGTCCCATTCCGTAGGTTTGGTTCGACTGATTGCCGTAACTTTGAATGGCCTGGTTGTCGTACTGGTTCCCTTGGTTGTAGTTGTCATACGCTCCTCCACCCTGCTGCCTGCCCGAACCGTACGTGTTGTAGCTGTCTTGCCGGGCTGGCGATCCATATCCACGACCTTGACCTTGCTGGCCGTAGCCTGCATTGCCATAGCCGTTGTCGTTATAGGGAGATTGCCGTCCTGGGGCGGCACCCACGGCTCCAACTGCCATTCCATATCCTTGGTTTCCACCCATGGAATTGGGTTGACCATAGCCACCGCCAGGGGTATTGTAGTTCTGACCGCTCGAGGCGTACGGGTCAGCTTCAACTCCCGGGGCGGGGAAGTATCCGTTGTTCGCCGGCGCACCAGCGGGAGGACCGTAGGGGCTTCGGTTCAGGCCTGGAGAGCCAACCGGGCTCCTACCACCTGGCACAGCAGCAGCCGCGCCAACCGCGCCGGCGGCAGCGGCACCGGCTTGTCCGCTTGCCTCGGGCTTCTTGAGCTGATCCATCTCGACCTCCTCCTCTTCGAGATAGACTTTCTTCTTGTCCGCCCCTTCCCAGCTGGGCATAGCGGGGAGGGCATCCTCTCCGCCCTTCTTGCTGACATCGAACTCGGCGTACTGGGGCGTGTGGCTCGAGGCAGCTCCCACTGTAGTTACGCCGGTGAATTGCGCGGCTGCAGGCGTCATAGTTGGAACCACCGGCGGAAAGTGAGGATTCATGGGGGGCTGGACTTTGTAGCCCTGGTTCGGTGGGATGTACGGCTCATCGAGGTACTTGTGTCGCTTGCCTCTCGGCGGATCACAGCAGCCACAGCAGTTGCCGCAGCACTTGAGGAAGTTGCAGCACGAGCAGCAGCAAGAGAGACCGCAGCAGGCGCAACGGATAATGCACCAAACGACCGAAAAGAGGATCAATCCTCCAATGATCATGATCGCGATGACGGGCCATCTGGCGAGCGTATCCGTCAGCAGGAGAACCAACATAGAGCACCCAGTCCCCTACCGCGCATCCTGTCTTAAACTCACTTGCAATACGTCGCCGCCATGCAATTGTCCCAGCTGGAAAAGGCAGTCTTGACATCGCTGACACCGCCCACAATGTCCTGACGGCGCTCAATCGCAGGCCGGAGGCTGCGCACCAGCAGCTCCTCGAACCCCTCCCGCACACTCCTCCTCATTGCCTCTTCGATGGCCATCTCGAGTCGTTTGCCCAAAGCAAACGTAATCCCTCCTCGTCTCGGTCGGCGTTGGGATCAGCAGTCGGAAGTGATCGTCAGGAGTCGGTGGAGAACAAAAAAAGGAGAAAAGAACTGAGGTTTCTGCAAGCTGGCAAGAGGATTAAGAGAAACTCGGCGAAGAAGGAGTGGTAACGAATGCTAGAGCTCCATTGCGTCGGCAGGCATTCGATTTTGCGTGGTTCAGTGTGTCTGATCGCCGGGTGACAGATAGGCTAAAACAAGTAGTTCTGGGCAACTCTGGTTGTCGGATCAGTTAGCTGTCAAAGCTGCGAATTCGAGTTCCCTCGGTCGTAACGAAGATGGACGACACGTAAGGTCGGCGCCGCAAAGTGTGAAAAACGAGCGGCGTAGTCAAGGAAGTGACGGCGAGGGAGTGAACAAGGAGAGGGACTCGCGGTGGGATTTAGTGGTGGACGAGAAATCTGGAGTCTGGGGGATGGTGGCGCAGGGGTGGGAAGCAATGCCGGGGGGGGGTTGGCAAGGCCCTCGGGGCTTACAATGGTGCTCGAAGGAGGCTTGCCGGCTTGCTCTGTTTGGGCAACGACAGTCCAGGGGTAGGATTTCTGAAACCAAAAGAATCTCTAAGCGCAAGCTGAGTGCCGCAGTCGGCCTTCAGCCCTCTTGACAGAGATGTTGGGAGGTTGCGACAGGCAAAATGATTATTTTTTACGATGTTGAAAACCGCAAGTCAAGCGGTGACCTGGAAGGCAAGGAACGAGGGGGGTTAAGAACAGTGGAGTTTCGTCTGGTACCTGTCATCCATACATGAATTCGGCTAATAGCAGTCCACAATGTGGATGGGTGTCCGCCCTCCTTTCCAGTTCTTATCGCAAAGTGCACAGCCGCTGTTGGGACCGTATAGATTTATAGTGTTCCGTTCTTACGCGAGGCGTCGAAAATAGCAAGAAGATGAAAAGGTCTCGGAGCGAGAAGCTGCGCACACGTGGAAGTCACGGGCAGGTTCCGATTTTCTTTCCCACGAGAATGGAATTGTGATGCTCAAGACCAGATACCGGCCTGCCGCTTCGGTTCCCGTCCTGAGGTCGCAACAGGAGCACTCTGCAGCAAGAAGATCCCGAGAAGCGATCGAAATTGCGGACCCTTCGATGTGCCACTCGGTTCCTGCAATCTGCGCTTCCATTGTGGCGGGGATGCCTTAGTGGGATGCCTCAACACGGTAAAATTTCCCTTGAGGTTGTTGACGTGAAGAAACAAAAATACAGACACAACTCAAACTGCAAACTCGGGAGGAACTGTTGCAACTCACCCTGAACACAGCGGCTGACGGGTGATACTCTTCCTGCAAGCCACAAACAACTGTCCAAGAGGCTCTGCAGGGGGCCGGTCACAGCCTCACAGACACGCTCGTGCACCCGGAGATCGTCACCCGCAATTCTCCTTGGGATGAATTGGGGTGACAATCGTTGATACAAGTCGCCAGAGGGGTGGTGTAGGAGCTATTGCATACAATGAACTAGCTGGAGCCAGGAGTTCGGTAATGTTTGGATTCGGGAAACGAGGATTGAGGAGATTGTATCATTTGGCAGCTGAGATTCAAGGTGTCTTCTGTCTTCTTGAGCTGTGCGACTCATAGCCCTATCACGTTGCTAGAAGCCTGGAAACCAGTGCTCCTCCACCCGCGCCCGGTTTCACAAGTAGCTAGACAAGGCCCTGAGGTTGTCGTAGCACCAGAGTGACGCCCGTTGAAATCCAAACCAAGTGTTGACCATCCACTGTGTTTCACATTCAGACTATAAATGAACTTGGACAAACGGGTGGAGAATATGATGGTTGAGTTCCCAGGGTCCAGCAGATGCAGGTCTCGAGAGGATATCCTTGTGTTGGCATGTAAAGATATCCTCCCTGTCGCAAACGTTCATCAACAAGCAGGTGCATTGTCCAATTAGTGTCAACTTCCATGAAGCTCCATTCTGAACTCCGAAAGTATTCTTCGTCCACTTATCTGAAGAAATCGCCATCCAGGGTGACCGAAATATTACGAAGGAGTTAGGTCACAAAGCCTTACATACATAGGAGAACTCCATCCCCCTTCTGACCCAATGATCACTTCCCACACTCTCGGGACTTCCACCGGCAAGCATCGAGGCAAAGTCGCCCATGCACACTCAAAGAATCCGTAACGCCGTTTCCCGCCATATCTACTGCTAGCACCCCTCATCTCTCCCCTCACGCCTCTCACATCTTTTTACTTCCTCGGAGGAGGTCCCTCAGGCGGCGCGTAAACAGGTTCGCCGCCATGCGGGTAACCAGTCGGCGAAGGGTAGTTGTTCGGGGGCTGATATGTATTTTGCGGTTGCTGGAGTTGAATTCCCTCCTGGTTCTGGGTAGCGTAGTAGCCGTTGTTCTGGTCGAACTTCTGGCCAGTACCCTGGGGATACTGGGCCGGCGGCGCGTTGCTGTACTGAGGGGGAGGAGGATAATAAGGGGGCGGCGCCGGAGCCATCCAGCCGGTTCCTCTCAGCGGTGCGATGCCTTGGCGACGGCGACGGCGGGAGTTACGTCTAGATACCTGTTAGCGCGCGATCAAAGAGACAAACAGATATTGAGCGACTTACGCAAGGAGCAGCAGGAGCGCGATGACGAAAAGCACGATGAGGCCGGCAAACACCCATCGTCCCCACCAGTACCAGCCCGAGTTATTGGGATAGCATCGGGTGCCGCTGAGGTAATACCCTGATGGGCAGTAAAGTTCGCGCTTGACCACGTCGGCCAGTTGCTCAAAGGGAGCCATCGATCGGAGTCGCGGTATGTCCCTCTCTTCTGCGCTCAAATGTGCGGTTGTAGCGATTCTCTGGGAGTTTTGCGTCTGTCGACAAAGAGCGAGGCAATTGCGTTGGATTGGTGATTATGGGTTTGCTGGTTGTTGCTGGGGTGGTTGGGTTGTAATGGTGGAGAGAATTCCTGCCGACTTGAATAGCGGGAGGCGGGAGGGTCTTGACGGCAACGAAATGGCCCGGTGACGTCCAACTTAAAGTTTCCTGCACTGTGGAGCAGCAGACGAGGTGCGTGTTTGCACAGCAAATCGGGTGGCAGTTGCACCGTGGGATTAGTTGCGTCCTAGCGTCCCTGCTATGATGACGGGCACCCGCGATCAACGTGGTCAATTGTGGCTGAGCAGACCACCGAAAACCTCACCACTGATCACGGCACCTCCCCAGCCGAGACAGCCTATCGGGCGCGGCCAGAAAGCGGAATCAGATGCTCGGAGGCAGCCTGCCAAGCAAATCGATGCCACCAGCCAAGCTTTGCTTTGCTTCCCAACTTCCCCAGGGGTTACTTAATCATCTGGATGCGCTCCTTTCAAACTTCCATTGCGTTCTGGGCGATACGCAGCAGAGTGAATACGCTCAGTCTCAGCCACAGGTGGAATGCTAACATGGGCACCTGACAAAGAATTCCACATCAGTTTGTCTCGTGTCGGTCGGAGCCTCGGGCGCAGTTTCTTGAAAACGAGCCGAGGGGCTTTGTTTCGCTGATGATGTCGGTGGCAAGACGGTACCAAGTAGGCTCCGACAGTAACTCAGCGCACTTGGCACACTCATCCTCGCCCCCGCACTCTGGGCATCACTCACCATCTTCTGCGTTGGTTCGGTTGGGAGTTTGGATGGCGGAGAAGTGCGTGTAACTTTACGCTTCCCAGCTGCTGTTTTCGTGGTGGCTGGTATATTTCGTCATGCGAGCCCGACATGCCTGACCTCCGGATCAATGCCACCCAGATCTGAGCAGCACTAACAACTTCGCACAATTCGGCAGTGACGCTCTGTTAGTGACCTGTTCACAGCGATGGCCATGCCTGAGATTGTAATTTCTGCTCCCACATGGACGGAAGGTCCCATATTGCTTCAGTAGCCCGTACAATCATTTTGTAAAAGTCCAGAGGTTCAAGTCCAGACTCTAGAGCACTTGGAGTGGAGTTGCCGGGGTGTGGGAGCGGTCACGTGCTGACGCATGTGCTCAAACACGGACTTGTGCTTCATTTCCTTGATTCCCGATTTACTCTGATGCTCTCTCATTGCGCTCGCAGACTTGGACACGCAAACGCCGACATAAGATACATCTTACAAAACCATTCTTATCATCTGATATTTCGCAACTACCAAACATGAATGAGCCAACTGCCGCCAACTGAGAAGTGCCCGTTCCTTGGCGGTGCTTTCCGGTGCCAAGTCACGTGTTTGTAGAGCCCTCCAATTCTTCCCTCAGCCCTTGCCAGCCAGCCGCAGCAAAGCACGTGAGCTAGCCCCATCCCGATTTCCCCTCCCACACAATTTTTGACAACGAAGGAAATTCAAGTTCGACCGACGACACCACACAAAGGTATCTCGCCCAGCACAGCAAAGATGGCCGCCCCTCAAGCAGTCCAGGTTTTCGGCAAGAAGAAGAACGCTACCGGTACGCATATCCTAATCTCGAATCGATCGCGACAAGCAGCAATTTTTTACTGACAGTTCCGATTTGCAGCCGTCGCGCGGTGCGTTCAGGGCAAGGGCCTCATCAAGGTCAACGGCGCTCCCCTCAAGCTGTTCGCCCCTGAGATCCTCCGCGCCAAGCTCTACGAGCCCGTCCTCCTTCTCGGTATCGATAAGTTCGCTGGCGTCGACATCCGCATCAAGGTTTCTGGTGGTGGTCATGTCTCGCAGGTCTACGCTGTGCGCCAGGTGGTGAGTTGCCCGTTTTTCGGGGTCGGGAACCAGTGACAGAATTGAAGTGTTAACCGCGAATTGAAATATAGATTGCCAAGGCTATCGTCAGTACACCCAATTTTGCATCCCGCGAGCGATTCCTCGACGCGACAATCCAGCTGACATGCTCTTTTTTAGGTTGCCTACTTCGCCAAGTACGTCGACGAGCACTCCAAGAGCACCCTCAAGACTGCTCTTATCCAGTTCGACCGCAGCCTCTTGGTTGCCGACCCCCGTCGTTGCGAGCCGAAGAAGTTTGGTGGAAGGGGTGCCCGTTCCAGATTCCAGAAGTCTTATCGTTGATCCGTTTGTTATGGTCTTGGTGGGAAGCGGAAGTCTCGTGTGGACACGGATGGCGTTTGGCATTGCATTGGTCAGATACGGGTCAACATCGGCTACGCCCGATGGGCTGGGGTGCTGCTGTGCATCTTAGGCGAGACATGAATCGACACCGGTCAGATGATCTTCCAACGAGATTATCCCCAATGTTTTGTACTTGGGGACTGTGAATGCGATGCGGCGTTGGTCCAGCGATATGACGTCCCAATGGATTTTTCACCTCAGCTGCTTCAAACGGCATGCCAACTGTGGTACAATTGTGCGAGGCTCAATGCAAGGAAAACGCTAATCGACAGCACCGGCAAGTTTCTGACTGTTCATTGGTATCTTGTCAGGGCGGCAATCTACCACCCCCAACGACAAGTGCTACACCAGCACCTACCAGAACTCGAGCCAGTCGCGGACCCTCCACCGCGGGGGACGATGATACCCCGTCAGAAACCTGAAGCAGACAAGATTGGGTATTTCTCTTTCTCGGATGTGGCGGACAGTCTGGGCTCGGACTCGAATGTTGCGGTTGCACTTCATGAAGACGGCTGCTGGTGGCACTGGGGCTGTGATATTGAGTTCACTGAATCGCCACTTCTAATGTCCTGAACAGTCTTGGTACACTTCAACACCATCATCTATGCGTGCTCCAGCCGAACGCATACAGTCCCAATTCAGAAGCTCCGTCTCGACTATCTTGTCTGGCTCACAGTTACTCCGACGGCATCGCGTCTCTGAAAGAAACAACGAGGCCCATCTAGCTCCCCCACACGGCCGCCTCAACGAAGCCCTACTCCCAGAGCCTCTTCAAACACCACGTACCTCCTCACTGGATGCTAGGTAGTCTCAGTGATCCCAAAACTATCCCCCCGAAAACGGACAACTCAAACAGTTGCTCAAGGGTATCCGCCGAAGAATAACCGTCTTGAGACGCCCGATTGCTCCTAGATAGTGGGGCATCAGAAGCGTCGCCGATTTGGCGCGGCATCTTGGCGGGGCAGAAGGGAGCTCCCGTTCGCTCCAGACAATCACATCGTTCGACTTCAACGAGACAGAAAATCTAAAAATGGGACATTTCAGTGTGCCTTACGTACGTACGCCGGGCAAGAGTAACAGAAAAGCACACAAATGCCCGACCAGAGAGAGGGGAGTAAACGCTACCGAGAAAGTAGACCCATCCAGCCGGGCGCGAAACGAGACATTGACGTGGCGCATCGCCTCGCGCGTGTGCGTGCCTCTCTGTGTTCTTTTCGCCGCTAGTAATTAAAAAGTAGAACCGGAATGCCGCAGTGCAGCAGAGGTGCAGCTTGCTTCGCTGTACATGCCCTCCGCTGTGCTGTCCTGCAACACACTTCCTGCCAGCCAGATGGGAAATTTTGCAAGTCAAACTCAGCGACCAATCAAACCGTCACACGTCAATGGTCGAAATATGGTCTGTGTGTACTTGAAGTATCAGGGTCCTCCTCGGTCGCCCTCGATAATCGCCATTGCATTTTTCTCCTCCTTCACAAACTGGGGGGTTTTCTCCTGTCAGAATGCTATCTTGAAAAGAGCGCCTCTCCTACCGTTTTGGGGACAGCAAAATCGCCGACGACATCAGGTTGCCCGTCGCGATCGCGTCAACCCGTCTTCCAACCGTATTCCCCAATTCCTCGGCGCGTGGCAGCGCAGCGCTTCGCAAATGCCGGCTGTCCCTTTCCTCCTGTCTCCGGCCAATGACTGGAACTGGATGCGCTCATTGCATCTCGTCATCATTGTCAAAATCTCGTCGATTGCTTTCTCTCAAGATACAAATTATCCAAACACAAAATGCAGACAGCCAGCGCAATCCCGCCATGCACCCGTTCCCAAAACATGCCCCTCAAAAACATGGTGCGAATGGCCAGTGCCAATTCCATCTAGTCGTCACTAAACCCTCAGACGCAACCACGCAGTGCCTCTGTCTGAGACAACGCATCTGAGGTGTCGGGTTTCCCCGGCGAGAACGGATATATCATGATATGCTGCGAGAGGGTCAAAGAGCTGAGCTCTGAAGAACTGATAACATCACAGGTCTTCTTTCCCCGCTTTGCGCCGGAAAGGATTAGAAGATGGTCGTTGCCGGCCGAGAGTCGAATGTCTTTTTTTCCGAGGCGCACGAAAGGAAATATCGTCCCAGGCCACAGAACAAAGGTCGAGTCGGCGTCGAGCACGCCAAACCGAGATCGCTGAGTTGGGGTATACGCAAACGCAACGCGGCGCATTGGAGCGCATCGCAAAAAACTGTCGCTTCACCTGTTGGCATACTTCACCAACCAATGAAGGACGGCATCCAAGTTCGTCTCTTCCCTTGCCGAGATACCATAGCACGACACCTCACGTCCCGAAATGCTCTTCAGGTCCATCACGTCAATCAGCTCGTCCACGGTCAGCTTGTCGGGGAGGTCCGACTTGTTCCCGAGGACAAGAAGCGGGATGCCGCTCAACGTCTGATTGTCCATGAGGATGTGGAGCTCCTCTTTGGCCATGGGGAGAAGGGCCATGTCGGCAATGTCGACGATAAAGACAATCGCGTTGACACCGCGGCAATATCTCTCCCACATTTGGCGGAAGCGGGGTTGGCCACCCAAGTCCCAGCACTTGAGCGTCACATGCCCTTTTTGCACCCGCTTCATGTTGAAACCAACCGTTGGGATGGTGCTGTAATGTGAGGTCAGCCGAGGAAGGAAAATGAGGAGGGTCAACGATTGCGATCACGTCGACCGGCAAGTTCGGGAAACCGGGAGATGGGAAATTCTTACTCGATCTCGAATTCTGCGCCCTGCCGGCAAGGATTCGCGTCAGCACTCGCAGTTCGACCACACCGACCTTTGCGCTCGACTCACCGACAGCACCCTGAGCAGGGACGTTTTGCCCGCGTTTTGAAGCCCAACCATCGTCACGTCCATCTCGGTTGCCCTGTGTGGGGATTAGCACACTCCTAGATGGCCCCGACGGGATGCGACTCGGCGCGAGGGACCCCGCAACTTGGAGATCCGTGGGGGTGATCATCAACTACTCACCAGAACGTCCTGAGCAACCAGTCGTATAGTCGTCGGAATACCCCTGCCATGGTTGCCAGAGCCCTGAGGCGTCGTCGCAGTGAGGTACGAGTTGGAGCAAGCTGGCCGGTGAAGCTAGCGGGAGACCAAAGTCGCGCGGGTCGGCGCCGCAAGAACAGGACAGTCGGTGAAGGAGGATGAGATAGCGGGGATGAGTCTCGCTCTTGGAGAGTTTAAGTATTCTGCGCTCAGACTCTATGTCGGCACAAAATTTAGGAGTAAAATGTCTCGTATGACCTGAACCCGATGGCTTCCCTGCAATTTCGCGAGAAGACTTGAGGCCGCAGCGAATTCGTTGTGAATCGAAGGGAGTAGACGCGGGGCAGCGCAGACGAGCGATCAGGCCCACCAGAGCAAGATGCCACCAAGGGAACGCAATCTAGCTGTTGTGCAAGTTGCAAGGTGGTGTGGTCCGTGCCTTTGTGAAAGCGATGATGTTGAACAAGACAGCGGCTAGGACCAGGGTTTCATTCGTGTACCACGCCGGGGTGGAGCTGCCGGACGGCGAGGGCAAGTCGGTTGATATTAGATATTGCGGATGATCGTCAGCGATCATGGGCGAGGACGGCGGCTTTCGAGGCCAGGAACGGACAGGCTCGACTAGGTTCAGCGTGCCCGTCAATGCAGAAGAGCCCTGGCGAGCGCCGGCGGCGGCGGCGGCAGCGGTAGTCGAGCGGGCGGGAGACGACACACGAGCAGGGGACGATGGAGGAGGCCAGGCGGCACGCGGCAGGTGGCAGGAGCTCGAGTTCTGGGGAAAGTTGTGTTGCGCACACGGCGGCGCAGATGGCGGGAGTGCGGGCTGATAGCTATCGGCTTCTGGCCGACAGGGAAATTCGTGCGCCGCTGGATCGCAAAAGAGAAACGATGCGGTCGCAAGCAGGTAAAGTTGTTGCGGCTGCGGACGACGATGCAGGGACTAGCAAGATGATGCTTGTCCCTGTTGAAGCTGGATCCGGGGTCGGCAGAATGACTTGCGGGCAGGCAGGCAGTCAGTCCTGCGGCTACTGCTGCGCTGCTGTGATCTGTCGAGATGGCTGCCCTCGTTAGGTTGCTTGTGGGCGGTGGAGAGAGCCGACGGTCGATGTGGCTGTCTGGGACTGCTCCTCTTTCACCGGTCCCCAGGCTCGAAGCGCACCTTGGTCGCCAGGACGGCGGTACTTATTATCTGGACACAAACGCTTGACGCCTGTTGCTCTGGGACGGAGGTGATCGCAGAGGCCACCAACAGCGGGGTTGCACCTCAAGCAGGCGCCTGCCTCGAAGTGATTGGGCGATCAAGCTTTCAAGGGTTCCCCACGCCGAGAAGCCAATGGGCGGGACTAGATTGCAACGGCACAAGGCGTAATAATGGTAGGGAACTCTGAAGCGCAACGATGACGCCCTGCGAAATCCGGCGATGATGAAACCAGGCAAGGCGCGTGAGACGAGGTCGTCGAGGTGACGGCAACATTGATGCAGGTGCACTTTGGTCGGACCACCTCCCAGCTTGCATGTAAGCTCGGGGACCACCCCGACGCGAAGTCCTGGGCAGGCAACCGCGGCTTTACCCTCAAGGCAAGGCAGGCACGACCGTCTGGTGGAAGCAATCTGCTCGGAGCTGCTTCGACTCTGCTCAACCAGCCTCGATGTGGTTGGCCGCGTCCTTTGCGCGGCTCCTATTGGGGGCTAGACGATTTAGGTGTTGCGCTCCCTCTCAATTTTACTGGTCGACAGCGAGCTTGTTCTCAAACCCATCCTCGGCCGGAAAGGCGGCCTGCTCAAGCTCTGCCACCACTGCCGTGAGGTCGCAGGGCCGGTAGCCGACTGCATCTTGCATGGATCTCGAGAACTAGGCACTCCGAACATGCGGCGTTCGGCCGCCACGGCCGCTTGAAGAAAGCTGAGAGTTCCGGGCTGCCAATACAAAACAGTTGAGAGGCGGGCCTCACGAGCGGCGACCTGGTCCGTCTGGCTGCAGGATGTCAAGGCCTCAGGAACAAGGCCACTCACCATCGGGAACACCAATTCTCTGCCCATGATGACCGTGGATCATCTCCCTCTCAAGACGCACACGACCCATTGACCCGCATGAGCCGAGTCCACTGCTGCCGTGCAACCAACGAAGACAGCTGCTTGTGCGGCCGGACGGCATGAGAGAGCACAAACTTACCTGTGAATGGCAACGGGAAGAGGGCTCGGTGATGCCCTGGCGAGCCGCGACGTCCGTCCACAGTGCGTCCACCCACCGCCTCCTTGCTGTCCCTCGGTGCTGCTGCAGCAGCCAATCTGGCGACTCCAGATGGGAATTTTGGTAAAGCTGAAGGAGAGAGACGGTCCGTCTAATAGCCCCTTGATATCGGCCCGTTTGAGATCATAGGTTGTCCTGAATAGTCTCTGTGGTACACCGAGCGCCGGTTGTCGGATTGGTCGTCCATGTCCTCTACAGGCCGTAGGTGAGGAATCAAGTCATCAAGGGCACCGGTAGGTATGAAACCCCAACTAGGCTCACTCCCCACTGTCATCTGTCGTGAAGACATCCTGCAGTGAACCGCTGATGTCACAAACCTTGTCCGCTCTCACCAGGTATCTTACGAGGTCTTGCCTCTTTGAGAGAGGGGAGAGGGGGAAACCGTTGGGATGTTGATGAAGTCTCACCGCTCAAAGCCCACTGAGCATCGCACCGCGAAGGAACCTTGATGAGCTGACGAATGAGAAGCTGAGGTGTTAAGCTGTTCGGCATCGTGGGCCAACCCCACCATGCGGCGCTGCTGTGGGGCGCGCACTGGGCAAATTTTGGTGGATCCAAAAAGTCGATAAGAGATAAGAAAAAAAAGTTGAAGCCCGCCGCCATGAATTCTGCCAGTGGTCAATTCACGGCAGCACGATTGCGTCGCTCGCATCCTGGGGACGACGTACCATGTTCGCAAAGCCTCAAAATTGAACGCACGGCGTCGCTTGCTTAGTTGACCACTGCCAAACCCCAAACGCCCCGACGCAGCCGCCAACTTCTCGCCCATCAGCTCGCAACGATGGCGTCCCAGAAGAGGTCAAGAGATGCGCCGACCAAGACAACGTGGGATCACGAATATAACACTTTGCGCCGCGAGAACCTCTTCAGACACCCGCCGACAGACCATTCGGCCTACCCGGCCCTTCAGGTTGCCATCAACCCCCACATCGAGGCCTTCAATGCGCTCTTTCCCCAGGATGGAACGGTTGGCTTGATCGAGCGCGGCCTGGAGGAAATTGGCACCATCACTTACCTGGATGGCGACGAGAGAGCAGCCCCTACTGGCAAAAACAGGTTGACCATTCGCTACAAGAGCATTGAAGTTGGGAAATCTATGGTCCCCCCCAGCAACAAGTTCGCCAAGAACCCAGAGGTCTATCCGGCCGAGTGCAGAGAACGGCATGTTTCCTACCGCGGAAGGTTGACTGCGACACTCGAGTATCGAATTAACGATGGAGACCCTCATGTCATTCGCCGAGATATCGGTCTCATGCCCCTCATGGTAAAGGTGAGCATGCACAATGGTCAGGTCGGGCGCATCCTCTAGCTTTGCTGACGTTACTGGGACAGTCAAACAAGTGCCACCTCGAGAACAACCCCCCCGCGCAGCTAGTGGCGAGGAAGGAAGAATCCGAAGAATTGGGTGGATATTTCATCGTCAACGGTATCGAAAAGATTATTCGACTTCTCCTCGTCAACAGGAGAAACTTTCCTCTCGCCATCTATCGTCCAAGTTTCCAGAAACGTGGTCGCGCATACACGCCTCATGGTATCATAGTGCGATCGGTTCGACCCGACGAGACTTCGCAGACCAACGTTCTTCACTACCTCGACGATGGCAATGTCACGTTCAGATTTTCGTGGCGCAAGAACGAATACCTGGTGCCCGTCATGATGATTCTCAAAGCCCTTGTTGAAACAAACGACCGAGAGATCTTCGAGGGCCTGGTCGGGCCACCGAAATCCAAGGCCATTTCCAATACATTCCTAACGGACCGTGTTGAGCTGCTCCTTCGAACCTACAACACATATGGCCTCTATACCAAGGGGCAAACGCGGGCGTACCTAGGAGAGAAGTTCAGGATGGCGCTGAGAGTTCCCGAGACCATGTCCGACTACGACGCCGGAACTGAGTTTTTGCGCAAGATCGTCCTGGTCCATCTTGGCTGCGTCAACGTTACAGAAGAGCAAGACGCGGACAAGTTCAAAATGCTTCTCTTCATGTGCCGGAAGCTCTACGCCCTGGTGGCGGGCGATTGTACCGTCGATAACCCCGACGCCGTACAAAATCAGGAGGTATTGCTCGGTGGCTTCCTTTACGGCATGATTCTCAAGGAAAGGTTAGAAGAGCATTTGACAGTCAACGTACGGCTTGCTTTGCGCGACTACCTGAGGAAAAACCCGACAACTTCCTTCACATCCCCAAAGTTTGAGAAAGACTTTCCGGTTGCCATTTTCGCAAGGACAAACGAAAATATTGGACCTGCCCTCGAGTATTTCTTGTCGACAGGAAACCTCCAAAGCCCGTCAGGCCTCGATCTTCAGCAGGTCTCCGGGTTCACAGTCGTGGCTGAGAAGCTGAACTTCTTGCGTTTCATCAGCCATTTCCGAATGATCCATCGTGGTAGTTTCTTCGCCCAGCTGAAAACCACTACTGTCAGAAAGCTTCTTCCAGAATCCTGGGGCTTTTTGTGCCCTGTGCACACCCCTGATGGTTCTCCATGCGGTCTTCTCAACCACATGGCTCACAAATGCAAGATCATGACGAAGTCGGTCAACACATCCGCCATCCCGGAGATCATCTACGAGCTCGGAGTGATCGACTCGGCTTCGGCAGCACCGAGCGACCGTCTCGTTGTGATGCTTGACGGAAAGATCCTTGGCTGGTGTGCCACAAATCACTGCAAGACCGTTGCAGACGCTTTGCGGCGCCTCAAGGTCGAGGGCGGCCACGGAGTGCCGGTCGAGTTGGAGATTGGCTACGTGCCCCCCTCCACTGGCGGCTCCTACCCTGGGTTATACATGTCTGCTCAACCGGCTAGAATGGTTCGCCCTGTCAAGTATCTGCCCCTTGGGAAAGAGGACTATGTCGGCCCGCTCGAGCAGCCGTACATGTCCATTGCCTGCACCAAAGACGACATCATGGAGGACTCGACCCACATCGAGTTCGACCCTACCCACATCCTGTCAATCCTGGCCAACATGACACCTTTTTCCGACTTCAACCAGTCTCCCCGTAACATGTATCAATGTCAGATGGGTAAGCAAACCATGGGAACACCAGGAACCGCCCTCAGACACCGAACCGACAACAAGACGTACCGCATCCAGACCGGCCAGACTCCGGTCGTCCGTTCGCCGTTGCATAATACATACGGTTTCGACAACTTCCCCAACGGCATGAACGCCATTGTTGCTGTCATTTCGTATACCGGATACGACATGGATGACGCTATGATCATCAACAAATCAGCACATGAGCGAGGCTTCGGTCACGGCACCATCTACAAGACGAAGAAAATTAGTCTCAAGGAGGAGAGAAGGCCCGGCGCGGCAGGGATAACGAAGTTGTATGGATTTGCCCCAGACAGCAAGGTTCCGCCAAACGTGAAGGAGCAGCTTGATGAAGACGGTCTTCCTTTCATTGGCCGAAAGGTCAAGGAAGGTGATGTTCTTTGCGCATGGCACACAGTCACCACCGACTACCTCGGACAACGCGTCAACCGCGATGGCATAACACATTACGAAAAGTACAAGGACTCCGAGGTAGCTTACGTGGAAGAGGTTCGAGTCATCGGCAGCGACACAGGACTGGAGCCTCTCCAAGATCTGTCCATCAAGCTGCGCGTGCCCAGAAGCCCTATCACCGGTGACAAGTTCTCGTCTCGTCACGGCCAGAAGGGTGTGTTGTCACAAAGATTCCCCATGGTTGACATGCCATTTTCCGAGTCGGGGATGCAGCCCGACGTTATCATCAACCCTCACGCTTTCCCGTCTCGCATGACAATCGGTATGTTTGTCGAGTCGCTAGCAGGCAAAGCGGGCGCTCTCCATGGTCTCGCCCAAGACTGTACTCCCTTCAGGTTTGACGAGGAGAACACGGCAGCCGACTACTTCGGCCACCAGCTGATGAAGGCTGGCTACAACTACCACGGCAATGAGCCCATGTACTCAGGAATCACGGGTGAGGAGTTTGTTGTTGACATCTACATCGGATGTGTCTACTACCAGAGACTGCGTCACATGGTGAACGACAAGTACCAGGTCAGAACCACGGGTCCTGTGGTCTCTACTACAGGCCAGCCCATCAAGGGCAGAAAGAAGGGTGGTGGTATTCGTGTCGGTGAGATGGAGCGCGACGCTTTGCTGGCCCACGGAACAGCCTTCCTTCTTCAGGACCGCCTGCTCAACTGCTCCGACTACTCCAGGTCATGGATATGCCGGGACTGCGGCATGTTCTTGTCTGTTCAACCTACGGTGTCCCCATTTATCGGGAAGAGGAAAGCGATTGGTACTGTTAGGTGTCGAAACTGCGCATTGCGCTTGGACGAGATTGAAGATCTGGATCTGATGAAGGTGGACGGCGAGATCTGGGACGACGGGCAAGGCACACAGTGGCTCGGAGGAGAGAACACGGCACAGGTCATTGTCCCCGGTGTGTTGAGGTACCTCGACGCAGAACTCGCGGCCATGGGAGTAAAGCTGAAGTACAAGGTGGACACCAAGGATGTGGTCCACAGGAGCCAGCTCAAGCCGTCAGGACTCAAACCCCTCCAGAACGTTCAGATCGTCGCCTGATAGGATTGAAGGCATGCACTCGTGGTTTTTTAGGCATAGATGGCAATGTAGCAATGATGAATTCAAGGTTTTTTTCTGGGTCTTTGGTGTTCACATCTAGTTCCGCCCACCTGGTCTCGGCAGCTCGGTCTGGCCGAGACCACGTCTGTTTGCTGTCCATGCACCATTGCACCGCGTTGGATGCGTGCACTGCGCAGAATGAAAATCCCTGATGCCTGGTCCAGCTTCCGGGGCGTACAAGCGAGATGGACGGGCGCACGCAGCCGGCAGGACATGGGAGGACGTCGTCTTTGTCGACGGCCAGCTGTTGTGGTGCGCTATATCATGCAAGTGGCCGCCTGTATCCACGTTTCTTCAGTTTGCCGTGGTCTTTCTGCCCTCAGCTCTGTCCCGTCCAGTTACTCCTGGGTCGTTTCCCACGGCAGGAGCAAGTCATGGATGGGTCTACTAATCTCAACCTCAATCTTAATCTCAGACCGCTGGACGGTACGCATCGTTCCTTCCCAGTTTGTCAGCAAGCATGAGACCTGAGCCTCTGCGGTGACCTTCTTCCTCGAACACACAGCATTCATCCTTTCCCCTCGTTCGCTAGGTGTTGTCAAGCTGCCAGCCTGCTGGACACTTCTTCCCCCCTCCTGCATCATCTACCTGCTTGAGCCCTGGTCGCCCGCTTTCCTGGGCTCCTCTTACAGTCGTCATCTCTGACCGCCGTCAATTCTCTCCTCCGCCACACTCCTTCAGTTACGACTTCTCCTCAGGCCCAACCCCCTCTCTTTCGAGTCTCTCTTTTCCGCCCCATTGGTGTCGTACTGCTCGGGTTGCTCCAGACGCTCCGTTGCCGCTCCGGCGCCGTTCCCCGTCTCAGTTACCTCCTGTCAGACAAGCCGTCTGGAGAGGTCAAGCATCATCTTCGAAGCCGTACAGACCAGCCCCGGGGATGGCGACCCTCCAACTCTACCTCGTCGCCTTCACCCTGTTTTGCTCTGTTCTTGGCGGATTCGTCCCTTACGACTATGGATTCGACATTGCCAGACATGTTGTCAGACGCCAATCACCGCTGGTAGTGAGAGGAGAGGCTGGCCGGGGCGTCGTACTGAGGCAAGAGGTCCGTCAGCTCGAGCAGGATGCAGATGTCTGGACGCTTTACCTCCTGGGCTTGAACTTGATGCAGAGTACCGACCAGTCGGTTCCGACGTCGTGGTACGGATTGACCGGTTTGTTTCCCCCTTTTCCGAGTCGGCAGATGTGCGGATGCTGAAGCTTTGCAAGGAATACATGGGATACCGCACAAGACGTGGGGAGGCGTTGGTCCGGTTCCTGGCAGTGAGTCGACAGGGTACTGCACCCATTCGTCGGTTCTGTTTCCAACATGGCACCGGCCGTATCTTGTTCTCTATGAGGTATTGCCAACATGAGTTGTGTTTTCCAACAGTGTGGCTAACTACGACACCAGCAAACCCTGATCAGCCTCATCGAGAGAATTGCGAACACATGGCCAGAGGGAGAAGAACGAGACCGGTATACGGCAGCTGCGCGACGGTTTCGCATACCTTATTGGGACTGGGCTATCACTCCGCCATCTGGGCAGAGCGTTCTCCCTCTGAGTGTTGGTGGCAGCGCTTATGTCAATGTCAACGGGCCTGTCGGGTCGCAGAGAATCTCGAACCCCTTGTACAGTTACACCTTCAAGCCTCTGAACGCCACAGCATTTCTTCAACGTCCGGTAAGTGTGATGAACTTTTGAAGTCGCTGTCAACAAGCTGACTGGCGTGTTAAAAAGTGGAATATCTGGACAAGCACACTCAGGGCTCCAACGACCAACGACGATACAGCGCAGTCTAACAACTCTCTGATCGCGCGGAACTTAGACCACAACCTCTCCTCTCTTAGCCAGCGTCTTTATATCCTGTTCTCCAACTATCGGAATTACACAACATTTAGCAACAATGCCTTCATTGGCGTTGACAATGCGTCCTACGACTCCCTTGAATCGCTACACGATACGGTCCATAATCTCGCAGGCGGCGGTGGTCAGGGGCAGCCCAATGCACAAGGGGGGCATATGTCTTACATACCCTACTCTGCTTTCGATCCGATATTTTTCCTCCACCATACCAATGTGGACCGTATATTTGCCATGTGGCAGGCAGGCAACCCACAGGCCTGGATTCAGCCGCAGCCCGCTAGGATGCCATCATACACAACATACAGAGGCCAGATCCAGGATTCGTCCACTTTTCTGACTCCTTTCTTTGCTGACGAGAACGGGTCATTCTGGACATCGGACGGTATTCGCGACCACACGAGATTTGGATATACATACGCGGACCTCGGGATCGGGCCCAATATTAGCAGAAGGGCCACTGCGAATGTGAGGAAAGCGATCAACCGGCTTTACGGGGGGTCAAGCGCGGCAAGCTTATTCATGAAAGCGAATTCTCGGATCTCGGGCGGAAACCAACCGAATGGCAAGCAAACCGACTCCTCCGGACTGACCCGCGGCGTTGTCTTTACCGGCGACAGGTACCGCGAATGGATTGTCAATGTTCGCGTGAGGAAGCAGGCCATCCCGGAGCCTTTCTCAGTGCATGTATTCCTGGGTGACGTCCCTTCGGACCCGCAGCAATGGTCCTTGACCAAAAGCCACATCGGAATGGTGGGGGTGTTCTCGTCAGATGAATTTTACGGCATGTCGACGGGTCAGCTGGATGTTTCCGGTACCGTACCGCTCACGACGAGTTTGATTAACAAGGTGATTGCGCGCGAGCTGGCAAGTCTGGAGCCGCGAGATGTTAAGAAGTACTTGGGCGCTAAGCTCTGTCGGCGGGTGTTGGGAGTGAGTGGGAAGATTTACGACGTGTCGCAAGTCAAGGGGCTCGTGACGGAAGTTGTGAGCTCGGTAGTCAAGGCGCCAGCCACTGAAGAGGAGCTCCCCGAGTGGGGGAGAGTACAGAGCCATTTTCAGATGAGGTGATAAGGTGGTCTTGGCGTTCTTGTTGGGAACACGATGGTGGTTTGGCAATTGATGAGGTTGGGTGATGATAATCTTGGGGTGGGATGTTTGTTTTCTTCTTGGCAGGGGTTAGAGTTACGGAAAAGGGGTGGGTGCAGATTTATCCGGCTCCTGTGGGACTTCTTTCCTGGTTGTTTTAGTGTATCTTATGCTAGCTGAGGCAGAGTTATGCTGATAGGTATGGGTTTGAGGGTGAATGCGGGAGTTAGAGGAATCATCACTGGAGAGGGGGTAATGGAAGGATGTTGTTGAAGCTGCGAGGTATTATGAGTGAGTTGCCCATTCAGATGAGCGCTCGGCTTCCTGTCACGTTCTTTATTTTGAGAATACGGTGTTGTCAATGCCGAGGCTGCACTCTTGACCCGATGCGACGCCAGGCTGGGTGTCAGTCCTAGGTCGTGAATTTGCCATGATATCCGTCGAACGAGAGTCCCAAACGAGCTGGATTGATCCAGAAGAGAGTTATATCTAGACTGTTTGCTTTTCTCCAAACATGAATCAACATCATAGAGCAAGAGATATGAGCGCTGTTCCCCCTGGCTCAGTTGTTTTGCAGACCATGTACCCAAGTATCAGAGTCCTCAGGCAGACATCTTTGTGCCGCCCCCCTGCTGCAGCTGTTGGGTATACAAGCCAAATTACCAGACCGTATTCCCAGCGAAGTAGCTGAATAGCATATTTGTGGAGGCTCATCGCGGGCATATATCGGCCGGTTTGACCACCGGGACATATGCCGGCGACTTCGCTTCATTTATTAATTTTTATGGCCATCGTTTCATTCTTCGAATTCTTTTTGACTCTAGGGGAAGGAGGAAAGGGGGGTGAGCTCGTCGCGTGGACTTGGCTGTCTACCTATCTACGGAAGTGAGGTTTGGTTCAGTGGTATGGTGATGACGGGAACAGAGAGGGGGCAATGGGCGCGAGGTGAGCAGTTCGAAACGGGTGTTATCTTTTTGGGGATTGACGTCTGGCTTTGCTGAGTCTGCTTTGGGAGGGGGGGTGAGACAGGTATGCTTTTGGTGCCTTGTTTTGGGGGCATCATGCAGAGGTTGCCTCCGTTTGTTTGGCCTGTGGCACAAGCCAGGGATCGAGTTGAATGGTAGCTTCAATGTGGGCAAACGGGAGTATGTTGGTTGGGATCTTGATACTAAGAGGATTAATTGCCTTGTCTTGAAAAGAAGTAGAATCGAAATGTGCTGCATATTTTTGCTTTCCAACCCGCCCCAAGCCCGACATTGGGCAGATACCACACCAAACAACCTAACGTCAACCTTACCAAACACCTCCGATTCCAATTCCAAATCCAAACCCCTCGCAAACCCTTATTCCTTCCCTTCCCAAACCCTTCTCAAAAACGCCTCCACGCCCTCAAACTCACACCCCGGAAACAACTCATTCACCTCCACTCCCACATCCCAATCCCCATCCACACACCCCATCAAAATCCCAACCATCACCCTTCTCTTCATCTCCTCTGCCCGCTCCTCCTCCACAGCTTTATGCCTGCCCCCCAACCCCCACCCCAACTTCAACTCCCCCCTCTTCAAATCCTCCACCCTCACCTCCTCTACCTCCATTCTTCCTCTAATCCGCTCACAAATCCCAACAACCTCCCGAAACGTAACCCTCCCCCCTCTCATCCCCGAAACCGTTGGCCACACCCCCTCATACCCCACCATCATCGTCACACCCCTAGCCACATCCCTCGCAGACGTGAACACCAGCACCGCATCCTCATGTCCCGAGACAACCACCGCCCTTCTGTTGGCGACAACAAACGGTGTACCTAGCGGAGTAACATGCTCACTAGTCCGATACGGCGCAGCAAGATAATCCAGTAGCAGTCCCGGTTGGAAAAGTGTGTATTCCAGGACTGGAATGGGGGTGTTGATGCGTTCGAGGTAAGACCTAACGAGGGCTTTTGCGCCCCAGAAGGGGAGGTGAGTGGTGGATTTGCAGGCGTATTCGGAGGGGGCGAAGCGCTTGACGCCGGAGGCGAGGCAGGCGTTGATGAGGGTGATTTGGGCGGTGCCGAGGGGGTCGGAGAGGGCTTGGATGAAGGAGAGGACGGTGTGGGTTTTGTGGGTTGAGAGGGCGGTGGTGAGGGAGGGGAGGGAGGTGTAGTCTACGGTGATGTGGGTGATGAGGGGGTTGGTGTAGAGTGGTAGAGAGGGGGATGGATGGCGGCTGAGGATGGTGATGGTGTGGTTTCCGGTAGCGAGGAGGGCGTCGATGACTTCGCGGGCGAGTTCTGGGTGAGGTTAGAAAAGGGGCTTAGGGGGTGATAAACTTAGGGGGGCATACGCCCGGTACCGCCGGCGACGGCTACGTTGACCATTGTGGCAGATAGTGAGAGACACGATGTTGGTATTGATGGAGAAGCGGTGATTGATGTCTTTTGATAGAGAACAGGTGAGTTTTCAGGGGTGTTTATATCTCCTTCTTGTCGTTCCCTCCAAACCAAACCAGCCAATCAGAAGTTCCATTTCGACCGCGGAGCTGTAAGCCAAGGATCATTTCGTCCGCCGCGGCGATGCAGACCTCATACAACTTCCAACTCCGCCGCGGTCTGAACCATAATTTTCATACGGCAAAAATGACAGAGCCGGCTCTCAAACGTCGAAAACTGCGTAAAGGCACCCAAAGCTGCTGGGAATGCAAGCGGAGGAAGACGCGCTGCACCTTTGTCTCGCCAAGAGAGTCAGTTTGCGACGGATGCAGGAGCCGCGAGGTTCAATGCGTCAGTCAGGAGTTTTGCGAGGAGAACGAGGAGAATACAACGCCCAGATCTGTCCAAATTGATGTGAGATCCGTATCTCTCAACCGTGTTCTGCCAAACTAACACCTACTAGGTGAACGGGAAAGCACCCCCACTTACTCATGATGCCACGAAAGGCAATGATGGCCAGGCCATGCACCATGCACTCCTTGATGTCTGGCCAAGTCCAACAGAGTTGGAAGACATACTTGACATGTCCACCAACACGTCGATCCTATTCCATGGCCTCATTTGCATACCATACTCTGAACTCATAGGCAAGGACATCGCCGCGCACTGGCGGCGGGATATCCTGCTCAAGCCCTCACCAGACGTCCATCCAGTGACGATAGCTCGCAAATTGTTGTTGCTTGGCACCTTTCTCCAAGGCAACCCCAGGGACTCCATCAAGCGCCTCAATACAACCTCCCATCTGTTAGTCGAGACAGCAAGTCGACTAGTAACAAGTCAAGACGACCTCATCGCCTCACTCGAGGGCATAGAGTGCCTCATGATGGAAGCAATGTTCCATAACAATGCCGGAAACATCCGCCGGGCATGGCTCACTCACCGTCGGGCCATCGCGATAGCCCAAATGATGGGCCTTCACCGTGATTCTTCCTATCCACAACCAAAGGCCATCGAACCCGACAGTCAAGCCAATCTAAACCCAGAGCACATGTGGTTCCGCCTCGTCATCACAGACCGATACCTCTCACTGATGCTCGGCCTGCCCCAAGCCTCACCCGAAAGCCCCTTCTGCTCACCCTCCGCCCTCGCATCTTGCAACCCCCTGGAGCGAATGGAGCGACTAGAATCACTCGCCGGAGGACGTATCCTTCAACGCACCAACCCCCGCGATCTCGCCCTAACGCACGAAATTGACAAACTCCTACAAGACGCCGCAGCCATCATGCCACCACAGTGGTGGCTACTCCCCAGCATCCCAGACATTGCTGGCGACGGAACCCAGGCACTGACCGAGACACTACGGCTGATGAACCAGTTCACGCACTACCACCTTCTCGCGCAGCTGCATCTCCCATACTTACTGCACCCGTCGGACGAGAGGAAATACGACTACAGCAAGACCACGGCCGTGACTGCCAGTCGGGAGATCCTCGTGCGATTCGTGGCCTTCCGGGGTTCAGCATCTCCGGCGGCGGCGTACTGCAGGGGTGTTGACTTCCTGGCTTTTATTGCAAGTACGTTATTGACGCTGGCGCATGTTGAGGCTCGGCGGCGACAGCGGGAGGTTAGCGGGGGGTATGTGCTGGATTTCCTTGCGCATCAGAGGCAGGGTGACCGGGGCCTTTTGGAGAGGACGGTTGAGTGCATGGAGAACATGGCGAAGGGGGATGGTGATGTTATGGCGACGAAGGTATCTGAAGTACTGAGACAGTTACTTGCTGTTGAGGCCGGGGCGACGGAAGGGGTGGTGTACTGTGCGAATGTGGGGTCTGAGGAGACGGGGGAGGTTGAATCGAGCGGGCTGGGTGAGGATAAGGTGTTGCGCATCCATATTCCGTACTTTGGGATTGTGAAAATTGAGGAGGCAGAAGGCTTGCCGTTGGTCCGAAAGGGCTCAACGGGGACGGAAGCAGACCCGGTCGGGTATCAAATTGGCGGCGAGCCTGTCAATTCCGATTGGCAACAGGTCCCCGACCATGGCAATGCCACCGATGAAGGGCTGCTGGTTCCCTGTTTGACTGCCGAGGTCGACGACTGGGTATTGCAAGGTGTTGACATGGCTTTGTTTGACAACCTCATTTGGGGGGCAACGGCAACTGATGGTCAGGGGGGTTAGCGGGGTCTTGAGAGCAGCATCTCGAGGTGTCTGTGCGTCTTCGAGAAATATTCTTCGCGGCCGATAAGGGGCTCAGCGGCCAAACAAACAAACTACATTCTTTTCATTGTTGACATCACTATTGTGCAACTTCGAATCCAAGCCCAAAGAAAACCCGAAGGAAACAACGGGCGGGTGGAACCTGAGCTGCAATATCGATAACCGAGGTCTCGAGCGTTGGCGCATACCATTCGGCACTGATTCGGGAGTTCGAGGACACTTCAGTGACGAAGTTGGACTTCAATCCGCCAGACGCCGGTTCCAAAACGCGCGCATCCACCGGGCACCCCCTTCACTAGTTTCGAGGAGGCGCGCGTTCATTTTTCGACTGCATGCTGTCGCGACGAGCTCGAGTCCTTGGGCCGCTCCCCGCGAGGCTTCTGAGGACTCTGCAGCCCACTGCAGCATTCTCGTCCTTTCCACCAGCACCCAAACCAGCCCACAATATGCTCCCGCAGCCTTCGACCCGCCACCGCCAATCACAGGCCCGCGCGCTGTCGTCACACCCTGGGACCCAGTCCACCACCGCAGCCGGAGCCCCTCCCCCTCCTTCCAGCTCAAGTCCTGCTTTTAATTCTTTTTCTGCCTCAACCCAGCAATTGCCCTCGAGCTTATTGCCGCAACCTTCTGCCACCATTCCCGCCGCACGGAGAACCGCTCAGTTAGCTCGCCACATTGCGAGTTCTGCCTCCGCACCTGCCCGGCGCAGCTTCACCACCACCGCCACCACCGCAGCTCCCCGCTCCGACACCACAATGTCGTCCTCCTACGGCATCCGCAAGGTGGCCGCTCCCCACACCCTGGAGCACCGCGTCTACATCGAGAAGGATGGCGTCCCGGTCTCGCCCTTCCACGACATCCCGCTCTACGCCAATGCCGAGCAGACCATCCTGAACATGGTCGTCGAGATCCCTCGCTGGACCAACGCGAAGCTCGAGGTGATTACCCCGCCAAAGTCTACCAGAGGAAGAAGAAGAAGCACGGATCACTAACCAGCATAACCAACGCAGATCTCCAAGGATGAGCTCCTCAACCCCATCAAGCAGGACATCAAGAAGGGCAAGCTTCGCTACGTCCGCAACTGCTTCCCCCACAAGGGCTACCTGTGGAACTACGGCGCCTTCCCCCAGACCTGGGAGGACCCCAACGTGATCCACCCCGAGACCAAGGCCAAGGGTGACAACGACCCGCTCGACGTGTGCGAGATCGGTGAGCTCGTTGGCTACACCGGCCAGGTCAAGCAGGTCAAGGTTCTCGGCGTCATGGCCCTGCTCGACGAGGAGGAGACCGACTGGAAGGTTATCGTCATCGATGTCAACGACCCGTTGGCCCCCAAGCTCAACGACGTTGAGGACGTCGAGCGCCACCTTCCCGGCCTCCTGCGCGCCACCAACGAGTGGTTCCGCATCTACAAGATCCCTGATGGCAAGCCCGAGAACCAGTTCGCCTTCACCGGCGAGTGCAAGAACAAGAAGTACGCCATGGACGTTGTGCACGAGTGCAACGAGGCCTGGGAGAAGCTCATCACTGGCAAGACTGCCCCTGGCGGCATCTCCACGTATGTTTCCATCTCCTGTTTTGCTCTGTGAGCATGTTACTGACGTGATACAGCACCAACCTTACCGTCAACCACTCCCAGAGCCGTATCTCCCTTGAACAGCTCCCTCCTCTGCCCCCCAACCAGGACCTCCGCCCCGAGCCTATCGACAGCTCGATCGACAAGTGGTTCTTCATCAGCGGTGCCTCCGCCTAAATGCTTTAGAAGGAAACCTGGTTTCGGTTCATGCAAGAGCATGATGCCTCTAGGCGTAAAACTAGTATACCGACTGAGCGTGGACAAGTGAAATAAAGCAAAAACGCACAATGGCCTGGCGAACGCCGGCTTGTAATTTATGCCCCCCTCGGTCATGCCGTGATGTGGTGATATGACCGAGCCGAATTCTAACAAGAACGCCTCCCAATGCTGTCAATATACAAGTGGTCGTAATATACATTTGTTTCTTGTTTAAGCTCTTTACTCTAAATCAGCCTGCTTTTGCAGCTGCCGTGTGTGTCGCTCGACCACCTCGACTACACCCTTGATGTTCATCGTGTCGCAATCGAGCTTCATTTCATGGCCGTCCTCTGCTGAAGTTAGTTTCCATCCTCCTCATTGCGTAATTGCAGGGGCACGCACTGAACTTGATAAACAAGGAACTTGGCTCCGTTGAAGCCCGCGGCAACAGCTGCGTTGTGATGTTCATGCCGGATGCGCGCGCGCCAGGCGGGAGACGGGTGAGGAAGAGACGGGCGGTTTTGGCGCTGGCGGAGAAGGGGTTGAACCGCGTTGAGACTTCGGAGATCCAGTGGGTCAGCATCTTGGCGGATTTATTTTTCTTTTCTTCTTGTAGAAGGCCCTGGGTTTTGGGTGGTCTCGTGTCAATGGGTGGGCGTGGGCGTGAGCTTCGTTCGTTTTCGCGGTGGTGAGGTTCGATTTCGATTTCGACAAAATCGGATCGCGAGGTTGCGAGCTAGCTTGGCGGTTGGGATGAATTGGGTTGGCGGGATGTGCTGTTGTGGTGGGCGGTACGTACCGATTTTACAAGGGGGGCGGCGGCCGTGGGCAGCTGGTGGCGGTTGGTGGGATGGGCTTCTTGGCGGATGACGTTCGGTGGAGGGTTGGCTTTGGGACAGCTTTCAGTGCGCCAGGGGATTTTGGCTTGACAAGGAAGCTTCGAAGTTACGATTTGACGATCGGAGGACGGCGAAACGCATGAGCTTTTACGAGACGGAGTGATAATTGGGAGGATATTACGATTCATAAAAGAGGGATACAATGGCCTCCTTCGAAACGCTCCAGGATCGCCTTGCGGCGCTTCAGGAAACCACCGCGCAGCTCCAGGGCCTCATCGAGCGCCTCGCCACCATCAAGTTCGAGCCCGGGTCGGTGCCGCTCAGCTTGAGCACGCTTAGCACAAATAGCAGCATCAGCAGCACCGCGGGTGACGCCCAGGGCGACGAAGAGCCGAATGTCGCGACGGAGTTGAGCGGCGAGATCAGCCAGATTTTACGAGAGGAGGAAGAGGAGCTGGAGCTGCTCAAGGAGGAGATCAGCGATCTGAGGACCGGCAAGCCAGGGAGTGATGCGGAGCATCATAAGAAGAGGCTGAAGGAGGGGCTAGGGAGGTTAGAAGCGGTGCTGAAAGAGTATGTCCCCCTCCTGCGTATCTGATCATGTCCAAGAACACCAACCAACTAACAACCCCCCAGATCCCGCACCTCCTTCCGCAAAGCCCAAATCTCCGCCCGCCGCAACCTCGAAGAAGCCCAAAAACTCGAACGCCAGGCCCTTTTCGCCTCCTACACCGCCTCCGTCCTCCCCTCATCCACCACCACCGGAAACAACACCTCCCCGAAGCCAACCCACACCGAACTCTTCTCCGCGCGCGACCGCCGCCGCATGCGCGAGAAGGAAAAGCTTGGCGCCCGCGACGTCGTCTCCGCCTCATCGGACGTAACCGACGCCCTGCGCCGCACGCACGCGCTCATCGCAGGCGAAGTCGCCAAGTCGGCCTTCGCGACGCAGACCCTCGCCGAAAGCACCGCCGCGCTGAAGGAGCTGCAGCAGACGTACGACGGGATCGATGGGATGCTGGCGAAGTCGAGGGACTTGGTGGGGGCATTGATGACGAGCCAGAAGAGCGATACGTGGTATTTGCGGACGTCGTTTTATATGCTGCTTTGTACGCTGGGGTGGTTGGTTTTCAGAAGGTTTCTATACGGGCCGTTGTGGTGGGTGGTTTGGTTTCCGGTGCGAACTACGTTTAGGACGGGGAAGGCGGTTTCGAATCTTGCTGGGGGAGGAGCGGGCTCGGGGGCGAGTATGGCGGTGGTGGACTCTGCGGGGAAGACCAAGGTTGTTGGGATTGAGGAGGAGGGGGCGGTTCCGACGGCGAAGGTTGGTGAAGAGGAGAGGAAGGTAGATGGGTCGTTGGTGGATGAGCTTGGGAGAATGGTCGAGGATTCGCTGAGGGGGAAGGTCCCTGAGGAGGTTGAAGAGGCGGTCTGGAATGCGTCGGGAGAGGTGGAAGGGGAGCCGAATCCGAAGAAGAGGATGTGGGAAGAGCCAGTTGCGGCTGAAGGGGAGAGAGAGGGTTAGAGATGAGTTATGAGGGTAATAGACTTGGTTTACTTGTGCATAGTTGGAAGTATTCTCGTAAATACACCCTTTACACCATGTGCTGCTGCCATGTCTACTCATTTCATGACGGCAACTAAGATGACTCAGTCAAAAGGCTCACCACACATCTCCATCACACATCACACTCATGTATCCCAATATATACACCACAAATCAAAACCGCCTTATATTCAATATTTCTATCCACCCTATACTTTTCGCGCGCCTCCCATGACGATGATGCTAATGCCGATATGATGATAGTGTATGATGATGATGATATGCTTGCCTTGGCTCCAAGAAAAACCAACCGCCATGTAAATGATATGATATGATGATACGATATCCCCAAAAGCCAAACCACAAAAAAACGCCAACCCATTCGGATATATATACCCCACCAAGAATATATACCCGTGTACTTCTAATAGAGAAACTTGTGAATCTCGAAAAAGATCGTATCTCACTTCACTTCACTTCACCTCACTTAATGCGACGACGGGCCCTTGAGCGCCTTGCCCAGGGCGACCATGCCCACAATCAGGAACATCATCTTCGGCAGCACCGTCGGGCCACTGTTGTCCTCCTCTGCGTCTTCTTTCTCTTTCTTGCTCCCACTCCGGAAACCCCTCCGCTTGGATTTCTTCACCGTGTCCTTGTCCTTATCACCAACCACAGACTCAGTCTCAGCCGCAACAGCATCTTGCTGCACCCCCAACGGGAAATTCTGCAACGGCAGGCTCAACCTCCTGCTCCTCGAATCGCCTAGTGCCCCACGTAAGCCGACAAGCTCCAGGCGATTCTCGCGTAAGCCCAGGAAGCCCGCGGTCTGCGGGCGGCTCTGACACCTCTCGCGCTCAGGGGACTCGGCGCGTTGCACTGCCTGTCGCGCCTCGTAGCTAGGGCGGTAGAAGGTCTCCACCGAGTCACGGCTGGCGTTGACGACGGACTGGACGTCGGACCACTCAACCGACGAGGTGCTGGTGCGCGGCACGGAAGAAGGGGAGAGATACACCACGTTCCCGATGGTATGGGTACTGGTATCGGCCGCAATGCGTGTGACCGTCGGAGCCAAGAGGCTCTCGTCAGACGCAGACGGTTGCTGACTAGCCTGGTGGGACACGTGGACGACGACAACGTCATTTGTGGTGGCGAGCGGAGGCTCGGGTGCTGTTGGCGCGAAGTCTTGCATCGAGATTTCTGGCGCGACGACGACGGGGGGTTTGTCATCCGAGACTTCGGGGGTCAGGTTCTCGATCTCGGAGCCTGAATCGCCCTTAAAACCTGCCGCGTCGTCGTCGTCATGGTTTACTGAGGCGGGTGTGTCTTGGTCGTTGGATACCTCGGTGGGGATTTCACGGTCGTTGGTGACCGGCTCTGGAATATTGGCTGAGGTGAGTTGCTCCGAGTCCTTGATCGTCTCCGTTTCGACGACCACAAATGTGGTGGTCTCGCTCTCTGGAGCCTGGACCTGGGGTTCGACGACCTCGACCTCTTCAACCTTGACCTCCGCTACCTCGACGGCGGCGTCCTCCACCAGCTCGACCGAAAGCAAAACCTCTGAGGAAGCGACATCTTCGGCGCCGTTGCAAACTGTCGTAGATTCCGGGATATCCTTGGCCGTCACCTCCACGACAGCGGCGCTCTCGCCAATCTGGTCATCGACGACCTTAGTAGCATCAATCACGGGAAGCACAGCATCTAAGTCTGGCTGCACGTCCAAGACGGTCTGGACACTGGCAGTATTCTCAACCTCCGGAGCAACGATCTTCTCCTCGGGAACCTCGGGCTCGTAGGCCACAGCATTGTCCTGGGTGGTATCCTCAACCGCATCAACTTCAGAGACGGGAGCCGGAGCCTCATTCAGTTCCGTCGCTCCGACTGCGACAGCATCTGCACCGGGCAGCGAAGTGTCGGCACCGTCAATTTCGAGGTCCCGGGTCGCATCCGCGGGACCGACCTCAACCGAGGCCAGATCCTCGGCGCCACCCAATTTCTCGTCAGCGATCTCGACAACGTCAACGACAACGCTCTCATTTGCTTTTTCGGGCTCGGTTTCTTCAGCGGGAAGATCTGCATCGGGCTTTTCCTGCCCAACGGCTTCTTCAATGGGAGCCTCAGACACTGCGGGCACGAGACCAGGTTCCTCTTCTGCAGGCTCCGGCGCCGATTCGATATCGGCAGCTTCGCTCTGGACCGACCCGATGCTCGCGCAGGTCTCAGGTTCCACGACCACCCATTCGCTGTCGGAGTGGATTTCGGTCTCAGTTGCAGCCGATGTGATCTCGCCGCTGGAGATGATGCCCCAGAGATTCACGGGGCCGAGCGACTCGTCTGCCAGTGCGATCTCTTGGGTTGCTTCCTCTGGTGCCAGAACCTCCGCAACGGGCTCCTCCTGGGTGGGCGCTTCAACGATAGGTTCCTCTGGCTCCGATTTCTCCGCGACGGACACATCCGGAACCGCTTCCTCGGGTTCAACCTCCTCGGCGGCAGGCTCCTCTTGGGCTGCCTCCTCTACGGGAGCCTCCTCGGGTGTGGGCACCTCGGCGACAACTTCTGGAAGAGGCTCATCTTGGGTTGCTGCTGGAAGCTCCTCTTCAACAGGCTCTTCAGCCACAGTCTCCTCCACAGCGATTGCCTCTGGAAGCTCCTGCACCCGCACCTCACTCAAAATTCCCCAAAGCTCCGCAGGACCTTTTTTCTCAGATTCCTCCTCTTGCAGATTCGGAAGCGACACAACCGCCGGCACCGCGGTGCTTGTCTCGGGACTCTTGACGATTCCCCACAAATTGGCGGGGCCGAACGGCTCGTCCACCCCGAGTTCAGGCCGTGGCTCCGGAGCCGAGGTGGTCTCCGTGTCCGCCTCCCGGATGTCACCAGTGGGGGAGTCCGGTGTAGGTGCGCCACACTCCTCGGGTGGCGTGGTTGAGTGTTCGGGGCCGAGCTCTGCTATGTCGGTCGACGTCTCTGTGGCGCCGCTACCCTGCCGATCGGTTGTGGCTTCGGGCTCTGGTGTCGCTGTCTCTTCCGAACCGACCGGCTCGGTTGGAGATGCGTCTGACCCGAGTGGGCGGAGGCTTTCGGGACAGGCGATCTGCGGCACGAGGTCTACCAGTATGGGGTGCGCGTCATTATTTTTGTCGTCAACTGCCTTGCAGACTGAGACTTCATTTATCGTTGCCGCTACGCCCATCTCTTCGGCTTCGTCGGGCTCTGACTCGGGTTCGAAGTTGCGCACGCTGGCACCCGAGACGGTCCGCTGGTCGGTCGGCGTCGCGGAGATGCTGTTCCTGGGCGACGAGTCTGCTCCCCAGCTCAGGCCAGGTGTCGAGGGCGCGGTCGAGTAGATTTCGGGGCCGGGGCTTGCGAAGTCTGCCGGGCTGATGGCTTTGAGATTGGCGCTGATTTCTGCGAGGTGGTCAACCACAACCGGACCCGATGATGCAAACTCTTCTTGGGCGTCCTCGAATGTCTCCGGCGTGTCCATTATTTGGGTGGCCTGTGGCTGCTGCTGAGAATTTTGACAATTTACTCTTGTACCCGACTGCGATTCGGCGTGACATACGGAGCCGTCGGTAAGATTGATTCGGGGCTCTGCGACCAGGTTCATCCTTGTGCGGGCATCGACATCGTCAGTTTCTGTCTCACCCCGCGTCATGGGATTCAATGCGTCGCCCATTTCTCGCAATGCGTCGCCACTTTTTTGCAAGGCCTGCGCACTCTCATCTGAGGGGGCCCGCTTTGCTTGTGCTGCCTCCACAGCGACATTTCCCAGCTCCAACGCCCGCTGCGCATCTTCATTATGCGCACAATCGCCTGAGCCGCTGTCCTCGAAGCTGCCTTGGAACTCTTCGATCAGCGTTGATGCGTTGCTGACGTTGCTGATGCGAGAAGAATACCGCTTGGAAACGAGGGGAAACCGGCGCTGAGCGGGCTTGATGGGCGATCTGGCGTACAATGACGGTCGCTCCTCATACATCAGGGACGGACCTTCCGAGACGTCTTCCGAAGCGACGGAGACGGCCCTGTTGCTGCGATTTTCGGCAACGTCGCCGATAGACCGGAGATCGTTTGTGGATCCGGCCGACTTCAAGCTTTCCGTGTCTGCTCGCGTGGAGCGCCGACTGCTGAGAGAAAACATGCGCTGCACCCGTGGCTTCGGCGAGTTCTTGACTGGTGTTGTTGGTAAGCTTCCGAAATGGCTAGGAGAATAGTCACCCAGCGTGCGCTTCTCAGGGGTACCGGCTTCGGTTCCGGCGATGGTGCTTGGGGAGACCGGTCTCTGTTCCTCTTCTGGAATATCGTCGATGGAGCAAGTGTCCTCAAACACCTTGTCGATATCCTGCTGTATGCGAGCCTTCAAGCGGGAGGTGAATATTTTTTGCTCGTCCTCTGGCGACGAGAAAACCTCCTTGGGGATTCCACGTTTTGCGTGGGCGACAATGGCTTTGTCGAGGATCAAGTGACCTCGCTTGTGCCCGCTGATGTGAATAGCTACGTCGAATCCACGGAGAACATCTGCAATGCCAGTCTGAACCCGGTCCAGGGCTGCCTGAATGGTCCGTCTCCCGTACGAAGCTGAGGCATCCAAACTGAAAACGGCTGGTTGATGAACCGACCATCCAGTACCTCTAAGTTCAACAATCCGCAGCTCAAAGTCGTTCAGGGCGTTGATCTTTCCATCAGCCTCGTCCCGGATACCCACGAGCGCCGTTTCGATGCCTTGAACAAACTCTTCGCATGATTTGGTGTCGCTAAATAGTGCTAGTTTGCTTTGAACAGTCCGCCGGATATCGTCGTGAATCGGCCCAAGGTTGTTCGTTATCCGGAGTTCGATTCTGAGGGACTCCTCGTCTGAGTGATGGCAGTCGCCGCCCGGACAGCTGCTGAGATGTGCGTCAAACTCCTGCTTCTTCGGCTCCAACCCCTTGTTGGCCGCCTGTAACCCCTGCCATAGCATATCCTCACTCATGAAGAGCGTCAAAGGTGCGGTCTGTTCAGACCCTATCCGAACCTCCTTCGCAAAGACTGGCACTGCTCGTCGTGGATCCCGGCTTCGAAACGAGAGATCGAGTGTGTAACCCGGTACAAACTCGAACGACTGCGCAGATTCGATGAAGCGTGAGCGCGGTACGCACAGCAGACTGAGAGGCCCATCTGTCGACGGCGACATTGTCTGCGGTCCTTCTATGCTTGTATCACGAACCGCCCCATCCAGCCATCGAAAGTCCTTGTCATGCCGCCGGAGGAACAAGCCAACGATCCGATGGCTAGCCACAATGATGTCCTTCGTCAAGGAGACCGTCAGAGGTTGCTTCTGGTAAGACCGATACGTCCTCTCGGCCCAATCGCCCCCTTCCCTCGTCGATATCCGAAATGCTATCTCGTACCGCAATGGCTTGCGCTCAAACGTCCCGTCCTTGAACATCCCCAGGGCCCCCGAGTCCTTCCGGGTGAGCAGCTCCTCGGAGCAGCGCTCGATGCGCCGCAGCAGACCCTTGCATAACCTCGCGCTCGGCGTAAAATCAGGCGAGCTCCCATAACTTCGAGAATATCGCGAGCGGATCACGGGATCGGTGAATTGGATCTCGACGTGCACCACCAGGGCCGGTGCACTGAGCAGCGCAGGCTGTGCTTCGAAGACAGGCGACAGCTGCGCTCGCCGCTGATCCATGGTCATGTTGGTCGACCTCCGGGGCTCGGGCTCGAGGACCGGGAAGGCATCTCCGAGAGCGAGCCGTCTTTTGGTTTTTGTCGTCGTCGTTGTTGGCGACGCTGGCGAAGAAGGCACAACAGGAGAGCAAGAAACCTTAGACAACGGAGAAGTCGCACCGAGGCTTCTGTGCCTGTTCTTTGAGTCCCACCAGGCCATTCGTTTCCACACGCGCGGTTGGGAGCTTTTGTCTTTGCACCACCAGTGTTCCAGGATAGATCCTTGCCCTTCAGGGCTTGTATGACACGCAAAGACGCTGCGAGGAACGCAGGATCAATGCGAAAGAGTAAAAAAAAGCACAGGGATGAAACTACCATCCGCAAATGACGCGATGAAAGAAAAAATCACCATAGGAAACAACGCCATTGCTCACCGACACCTACCTGAGGTACATATGGTCAACCGCCCATAACGATGAGCGATAAGGTAAACAAACCGCGGGGCAGCAGAGCGGGAAGGAGCTGGGCAACAAATCGCCGCAGCCCAAGTGGCCGACGGGGCGTGCAGTCAACCCCACACCACCGCTGTCTGAGACCACAGGGCGCTTCCGTTGCGCTGCAGAATTGCCAGTTGATGGCCTGACACGTCAATGATCGCCAGGCCAGTCCCCCGATGTCCGTAAGGCGAACCAACCACTCGCTCCGTCCTCATGACCTGTCAAAACTGAATGAAAATGGACGGGCGGCATTGACAACGCTGGTAGGCTGGGCATCCGTGAAACCGCAAAGCCCCGCCTAGACAATGGAAGAACTCCCGTTCTCACATGTCTCGCTCGCGTGCTCGCCATCTCCATTATCCCCATTGATAGCACCTCACCTCAGCTTCTGTAGAACTCACCGCCAAAGGCTCCTCAAAGCCAGACAACGCGCCCCATCAACCCGCATCACAACCAGTCGGAAGCCCTGATCGATCAATCAAAGTGCACTTCCCCATCTATCCCCTCCATCCTCGCTCGGCGAACATCAACCGGGTCGGGTGCCATCTTCACGCAGCGCCGAGAGACACGCATAAGACTCACATGCCCAGAAGAAAAGACCTGACCGGGACCGGGACTGGATGGTGAGGGGGATAGTGGAGATCGACCAACCGTCTGAAGAAGTCCTTTTCTGGGTTCGGTTTTTTTGCCAGTGGTGGTTTGCAACAGCGGCTCTTCCAGGTTCCTTTCTTCGGATGTTCTCCCGGCTGGATGGTGACCCCGCAATCGTTATCGTTAGGGGACCCAGTTGTTTTTGTTTTTTTTTTCTTCCTAGCGGCGCCTCCCGGCAACTGGCGGCTGGCGGTAACGGCTGGCCAATCACGGCAGTTAAGGGGTTCAAGGTGAAGTTGAGGTAATATCAACACTGAAGTGTGTAAACCAACAACAGCGATTCGACATTGATCACATTATTAGTTCTTTTCGATGGACAGCTCCATGCTAAACTAATCTCTAATCTCCCACATCCTGACCTTGCCAGCATCGTTGCCCACGGCCAGCACCTCGCTCTGCGCGCTGAAAGCCACCGTGGTGACTCTCCCCAAGGGCGTCTGCTCCGTCGGCCAGTTCCTGTATACAGTGCAGCTCGGCAGGTGCACAAGCCTCAGCGCGTCCTTCTTGTGCTGGCTTCCAAATGCCAAAAGCTGGCCGTCTGGTGAGAACGTCACAACCGTAATAGGGGTCGTGAGCTGCTCAAACACGCGGGTCGGCTCTGGGAGCTTCTGGATCTCAATCGCGCCCTTCTTTTGGTCCCCGCTGGTTTCGCCTCCAGATTCCTTCGCAGTGCTCGACTCTGCCGCCACCAAGTTATTCCTGTCGTAGATGTTGAGGATACCGCTCGTAGACCCAACAGCGACCCACCGATCGCCGCCCAGCCCGGCGGGGCCGTTGCGCCCGCCGAGCGCCAGAACAGTGCCGCCAATTGAACCCTCATCACGCCAGACGCCAACGGTGCGGTTCGTGAGCATGCTCCACTCGGTAACTTGACCATCGCGACCCGCAATGGTGAGTCCATCACCCGAGCGCCACCACGCGAAATCAGCAACGCCATGTCGACCGTTGAGACACGCCTGGGCAACCCATTGCATTGTGGCGACGTTGAGGACGTTGACCAGACCGCCGCCTTTGCGTGACGACGCCGCGAGCGCCATATACCGGCCGCATGGGCTGAGGCGAAAGTGTTCCATGGTGTGGTGCTCTTTCTGGTGACCTTGAATTTGCGATATGCGGCGCACGATACCGGTGGAGAGGTTCCAGACGTGGAAGTATCGGCGACGGCCCGCGAATACGATCTCATCGCCATTGAGGCCGACGAAGGCGGTGCGACGGAGATCGGTCTGCTTGACTTGTACCGACGCCAGCGAGGGGTTGGGTGTGGGGTGGGCTGCTGGGTCGAAGTGGTGCAGATACATAATGGAGGATGTGCTGGAGGAAAGAAGAATGGGATGGCGAGGGTGGAAGGTGAGAGAGCTGACGGGGGCCTTGTGCGAGTCGGGAATGTCTCTTGTGCGCTGAATGTCGATTGTCTCTGGCCGCAGCTTTCTCCTTTTCCTTGCTCCGGCACCATTGAACGAGTTGGCGTCGCGGAGGAAAGATTCGAGCGGGGCGGCCGAGTCGGGCGCTTCGTCGTCGCTGTCCTCCTCCGAGGCATCGGAAGAGTCGCCGCGGGATGCCGAGGATCGTCGCCGATGTCCCTTGGTGTGTTTCCCGTCTTCTACCCCGTCTTGTGCCCATTCGGGGGGCGGATATAGGCGCAGGTATTGCTGTCGCAACCTGCGGGAGTACTCCGTGCCACTAACGAGATCATCCGCCTCCGTAGTCCTCAACTTCCTCAACCGTGTAGCCGCAGCGAGCGAAACCGTCAGCCGCTCGTCATCGCTGTCCTCCCACGCAGCCACTTCCTTCTGCTCGCCGGCCTCCCCAGCGTCGGGCAATTGTCCCAGCGCCTTCCCATCTGTAGGTTTTGCCGTGTCGATGAAGAACAGCGCAGAGTCGTCGAGCCCCTCGTTCCTAGTGCCAGTTTGGCCAGCATCCCCGCCCTTTACCAGCGCCGCCGAGTCGGCGTCGAGTAGATCATCGCGGAATAATTGGTCGCGGAAGCTAGCCTTGTTGCCCAAGACAAAGCGCTCGAGATCCTCCTCGTCGGAATCCTTTTCGTCGCTGCTGAGCGCCGTATCGAGTTTCACGTCCACATCGTCGTCGTCCTCGCTCTGCATGCCGACAAAGGAGTCATTGTCCTCGTCGTCGGGCCCCCTAAAGGACTCGCTTGAGGAATGGCTTGTTTCTTGGTGCCGCGCCGACATAGTGCTGGGTTGTGGTGTTTCGATCACTACTGCTCTCTTATTTTTTTTCTTTGCCAATCGTTATCGCGGGGGCCAAACTTTGCCCCACATCCTAGCCAAGCTTCTTCGCAGATGACCCTAACCCTTGGGAAACGAACCCAGAAAAAAACCCACGAAAAAACCTACGGACGGCTCATCGTGCAATTAAAGTTGCTGCACTGCAATTCTTAGCCTCTTCGAAGGTTTGAGGGCCCTCATCTGTCGCGATGGCAACCGGTCAAAACTTGCTACCTACCTCCATTGCAATTCTCAGTCTTCCATTGTTTAGGCATGCAGAATTACAGTGCAGTTCCATTTCCATTGCTGCCGTTTCAGGAACCAGGAATCAATGTGAAGGAAACCCGGTTGTGCACCGCTGTAAACCCATTGAAAGCCTCGCAAAACCCCGCCGAAACCCGAAAAGAGCCCAGCCCAACGACAACGCTTTCATTCTGGTCTCGGAAGGGTTACATCCCCGTTGAGAAATGGCCAGGAACCAGACAAACCTTCTCAAGGGACAGGACTTCTCCCCCCATACCAAAAGCCACTCTCAGTTGGCTATCACTTCACAACTTAGGCACTCGGTCGATATCAGCTCCTCGATGACAGATCTTGAACCGCAAGAATAACACACCACCCGATCCTAATTGTCTCCTGTCACGGCCCATCCCTCGCCCACCTCCCTTCACTTCTGCAAACTCACACCATAGAAACCCGCACCGAGGAAACTTGCTCCAGGAAAAGAAGAAACAAAACCAGTCATTTACTAACTCTGAAATGCCAAAACCATATGCTGCTGCTCCCTGCCTGCTTGCTACCTGAAACTGCCCGAAAGATACCTGATCCCTTTCACGCACCAAGGAACTAAAACACAAACTCCCCCAACCCAACTACCGTACCGTGCCGTACCGTACCATGCCATGCATTCTCCCTCCCAAATCACACTCAACTTGACTTGACGGCCGTTACCCCTTGAAGAACCCAGCTGCACCCACTCCCTTGATACCAGGCAATACCCCTTCCCCCTTACCGCTGGGGCAAATTATTCCTCCCGTACAGCGCCCCGCCAAACGCCGGACCCGAGCCAAAGCCCTGATTAACACTCTGCCTCACAATCATGGCCGCCTGCTGCGTCGCCGCCATACGCTCTCGCTGCCTATGTCTCTCCCTGAGATAGCCCGCGGCCTCGGGACGCATGCGCAGAATGCGCAATATCATATCATCACTCGGATCCGCCTGTGCCTCCCTGCGCTTCTCCTCTTTAGCCTTGCGCATTGTGCCGAGGTTACGGCTCATCATGATGCTCTTGCCACGGCGGATGGTGCCGAGGCTGCCGAAACCCGCGCCGCTCCAGGTTGCTCCAAACGTCGGCGGCGCAGAGAGTCGGTTGCTTGCCGCGCTGCTGTGGAGTTGTTGTTGAGCTCGCTGCTGCGCACGCTGGGCATTAGCTGCTGCCATGCGCTCCGATTCACGCATCAAATTCTCTGTCGATTCAGTGTAGAAGAAGTTGAGCGATGCCAACTCATGCCACTTGGGAGACTTGAGCACGTCGGCTGGAATACCCAAAACTTCGCCGGATTGGTGATCCTTGGCGTTGAAGAAGTTGAAGAGAAGCTCTAGCCAGCGGTAGACCACGTCCAACTCGGGTTGCGTAAGGGGCTTTTGCGACGACGGCTTGTCTGAGAGTGGCGGCACCAAGAGATTCTCAATCGCGATGAGAACCTCTTTCCAGAGGCGCGTCATGACTGCCGTCATGGTAGCGTCTGTCAGTGTCTGCTTCATGATCTCAAAGTTGTCGTCGAAGTAGTTGAACAATGGGCGTAGCGCATTCTCGACGTCAGCAGGCGTGAGTGCTGGCACCGTTGACTGACGCTTCTTCCATAGGCTCGCTACCGACGCGGCAAGGCCACGGCTCAACAAGCTACGAAGCGCCTCACGGGAAAGCGAAGCGTTGATGTGCGCGGAGAGCTACAAATCTGTCAGCAAAGCGCCATTCCCAATATACCAGACTCATCACATACCTTCTCGGTGATCTTGCGGACCATATCGCGCTCCGTCCTCTTGAGGTGACGGAAGGCCTTTCCAAAATGGAACTGAATGTCATCGCGCTCCCCCTCCATGCTCACCCTGATGAGCAACCTTCCCTGAGTATCCAAGTCCAGCCAGAACTCTCGAGGCAAGTAATCGCCAAAGTGAAGCGGGTCCAGCTTAAGTGACGTCCTGCCCACAAAGTCGTGATCGCCAATCAAGTCCCAGTCCCAAATCGTCGCAATGAGATTCAGCGCCCCCGATACTGTGATGTCCACCGACTCGTCCCACCGCGGATTCAGATTACCCTTAATAATCCGAGTCTTGTGCAGCCGCTTCTGGTATTCGTCACAGAGCACGAGATAGGGATCACTAGACCCGTTCGCATCGCACGCCTTCAAGTCCTCGGCCTCCACAATCTTAACCGTGAACACATAGTGCTGGGGCTTCTTAACCACCGGCCTAGGGCCCTCGGCCTTGCGGATGACCTCGGCACAGCCGTCGACGTCCATGAGCTTCTCCAGTTTGTCCAACTCGTGCATGGCGTATTCAATATTATTGAACTTGATGAACGACTTCGAGCAAGTTAGCAGTGAACACAAATGAGCCTGGAGTTGCAACGTACCTCAGGCAAGAACTGGTAAGGCTGGACTCGCTCCTTTGCGTTCCAAGCCTCCTTTGCATACTGCATGAACTTCTCCTGCGTCGTCTTGGACGAAGCGGCCATCTCCTCTTCAGTTGGCCTGTCCATCTCCTTGGCGAACATCGCCTCGACAACCTCGCAGTAATGTCCAATAGCGGCAGCAATCCCCTTGGCGAGTGCCGTCATAAACCGCGCATGGTGAACATGATCGTCCCAGTGCAACTTCCGGATCTGGTCGACACTCTCCCTAAAAATCCTGAATGTATCGATGATGGAGACGCTATGACGGTCGTCGTCGGTAGGAATCCCGTCAGGACCGGTCGCTCGGACGTGGAACTCATCTTCCTTGATGGCATTCCCGACCATCTCGATCATCCTCTCTGCGGTATTGTTGAGCCATTTCCACACAAATTCGTCTAGGAGATTTTCGATGTGAAACGAAAAGGGAATTTTGGGAAGCGACTCCAAGTGAATTTTCCGAATCGACACCAGCTCCTTGTAGAGAATGAACCCATCTTCCACGCTGAGCTCGGTATCACGGCTCTTTGCGACTGACATGACGCGCTTGATGAAATCCTGAGCGTCTACTTCGAAGCTGGGAAACACCGTCTCTACCCAGACTTTATGGGGGCTGACCTCCATGATTCGTGGGTTGCTCTTATACCTCTTCTTGATCTTCTCCGAAAGGGCCACAACTTCCTCGCCAAGCTTCACCACATGACTGAAATCCCAATCTTCGTGATCGGCCGGGATGATTCTATTGACAAACTCGCTGTATCTCTCAGACGCCGACTGACGTAACCCAGCTTCGAGTTGTCTGGTAAATTCTGCGGCTTCGTCCTGTCGTTGTGAGAACGCCGGGTCGGGGAGGATGTGAACTTTGATCAGGGCCATGACGGCGCCGATTGAAGGCGGTCGATCATCGTAGCACCTCAGCAGAAGGGTGTAGAGATCTCGCAACAATGCGTCATTGAGCTCCCTCAGGGCCATCTGGTAAGCTGAAAAGTCGGCCAAGGTCCACCGGCTGGGCTCGAGATCGGTGAGGGGTGTGGAAAAGTGTTGAATAGCTGGCGGTTTCTTGACCTCGGAGGAAGGTTGTTTGACCGAATCAAGGCATGTAAACAAAAGCCCGTGATCCAGCTCTTGGTCTAGAAACTTCCGTATTGAGACCTCCACAAAGGTCACATCCCGGGAGTACTGCGGTATCCGCCAGCGAACCGCAAGCTCAATCAGTAGGTTCCGGGTTTCCTCTGACAAAGGATGCGGATCATCTTCCGTCTCATTGGCATTGGGGTCTGAGTGGAGCAGATCGTGAGACATGGCATACTGCAATATGACCTTGTATACAGCACGGGGGTCCGCTGGTATGAAGACGTAGTTTGGCTCGTCAACCGCCCGTATGCTTGAGCTTTCATCAAGCGACATTGAGCCGAAGCCGAGAGACTGGTCCAATCCAAAGCCTGCAGAATCCGGGTTTGACATCATCTTACTCAAATCCGCGTACGCTTGGTCCTCACCGTACGTTGACTGGGGTCGTGCGGGTAGCGCTTTGTCGTTCCCAGATGTCGAACCCTTGAGATCAGGTCGGATTGTCAGAATTTCTGAGAATAATTTGGCAAGCATGGAAAGCTCCTGTCGCTTCCAATCCTCGTACGCCTCATCCACATCGAAGTCCCGCTTCCGCAACGTCCCGGCCATGTTGGACGACATTCTGAGATGGTAGGCTTTGTAGTCCTTCAAGGCCGCCTCCTCGGTCCATGTTGCCATGTTGTTGTCCAGGACGTTTTGAACATCTGTATGTGTAAGCCCAAATATCTTGGCGACAACCTGCACCATCGGCATGTCCTTCACAAGATACGTCAGGGGTATCTCGACCTCAACGAAGGAGTGGTCCTCCTGAGCAGCCGAAAGAGATAGATTCTGGTCATTAGTCAGAAGCTTGCTCTCCAGGGTGTTCAGGCGCTGAACAAGCTCTGGTCGGTCCCTGTCGCCCACCAAATCTCTAATCAGGCTGGCGAGAAGGCGAACGAACATGGCCAGGTGCCTATCGGGAAGCGGTCTCCATGAGTGGTCATCTGGTGCCCTATTTCTGGACTGGGCCTTGATCGCGCTCGAATAGAAGATCAGAATCAGTGGTTCAACCTTGCGATCCTCCTTGATGTTCTTGTAGAAGTCCTTGTCGGTGAATGCGTTGTAGGCCTCTGCGAATGACCGCTTCAATGTGGGATCGTTGTATCCGGGCAGCCGCTCGATTCCTTGCAAGACTCCCGTCAACCTCTTGTCCAAAGCCGAGCGGAAGCCGTGGGGCAGCTTGAGGCTGGAGGAAGTAGAGCCCGAGGGCATGAAGTCCTTCATGAGCTCCCCCACGCCCGTGTGGGCGCGCGGTACAGGCTTCGGTGCCGAGGTATACTCCTTTCGTTTCTTGCGTGGTTGGAGGAGGTAGTTGAGGAAGGCGACACGGAGGGCGAATGAGAAGGCATCGTCGTAACTAACGGCAACGGGGCGGGCTCTCGAGGAGGCACGGTTTCGAGCGCCATCGCGAACGCTTTGCATGCTCTGCACACTCTGCACACTACCGGCGCGACGGCTGATGCCGTATCTCGAGGAGGTTGACATTATGGCGGAAGGGTCACGCGGGGCGCCTGGCGGTAAGCTTGGCGGACGGGCAGTGGGGAGCAACGTCGACAATTTACTGCGCTCCCCTCATGTTGCACACTCCCACCAGCGACGGCGCAGGCAGGCAACAGTATTTACGGGTATCTGGGAGAGGACAAGGAGCGCAGGGAGACTCGGTGGCGGCGTTGTTGGGGTGCGGACTGTTTGACGGGCGTGTTGGCGGTTAGGTGTTGAATGAAAGGAGCATCAGCCGTCGAAACGTCATACCCAACTATGGTGCCCGTGCGCTGCCCCTGGAGCTCTGCCCACAGCCAAGTGTCCAGGCCTAGGACGATTTGGTTGACGTCCCCGGCTTGATGGCACCGCCCGCCGGCCATCCTCTCTGACTGTGCATCGATCCGGCATTTTCTGGAAAGTCCTGTGCTACGCTCCCGTAATCGAGTGGCCTGAGAACCGAGCATTGACGGGAACTTGCAGGTCGATTGCCTATCTTATCGGCACAGTTCGAACGGCTCAAGCACCAAGACAGAGTGTAAGACACCTGGCTGCAGGACTTGACACACTGTCCGAGCTCGGGCTTTGGGTATCACCAGAATGAATTTGCTATCACCTGTCGAGGGATGGACATAGGGCATAGGACAACATTTTGTCTAGCGCGGAGCCATTGGCTCTTTTCCCCCGTCGGGGTGATCAGTCCTGCAGTGCCCGCGTCACTGCTTCCACCTACCTACGAGATGGAGCACATCTTTGGAATGAGTCCACATTGTCATTCCAGGGTCCAGGTTCAACACCAAACAACCTCAGGTCTGGTCGACATGAGAAACTCCGGGTAATGACCGCATGTCTCGATAACCCCAAAATAGGGATGCGGCCGACTGGATAAATGTGAAGAGCACGGCAAAGCGGGATTGAGACTGTTTGCGGCCAAGATGAAGTCCCGGTCGCTTGGCCGTGAGGCTCGTGGTGGGGTGTGCGTCCTCAACATGATACAACAGTGTCTATTCCTAAAAGGCCACAATTGTGGCGACGGCAACTCCCAAGAAAGCGCTTGTGTTAATCAGACTAGGAAGGGGCTCAAAATACCTACCTGTTGTGGCTAGTCACCTAGTCCAGTTTATTTCATCTGTCTAGTGCAGCTCGCATGCATAGAGGGAATACGATGAAGCGCGTGTCCAGCAAAAAGCCAGCAATTTGTTCTTTTCTTCCCAAACGGGAGGCTGTCGGTAGTATCCCAACACCAGACCAGAGCGGCTGAGGTTGAAAGAGTGATTTGTCTTCAACTGCCCTACCTTCCGTCAGGTCTCAGCCAGTGACATCATACGCTAAGTCTCTGAATGTTGAGTGAGATACGACCTGGAAATACACACCTACTTTTAGCGCGGGGTCTTGCAACGAAGCGATAAAAAGTCACCCCTCCACCCAGTAGACAAGCCCTCAAGGCCTGGACCAGGCACTCCCGTCACGAGGTGAGCACACCCATTGTCGGCCTGGCCACGGGTTTTGACGACTGCCAAAGTCACTACCTGCAGTTTCCTGAGGATCTTATCCCGTGACAAGCAACAGACGCGCCCATCACGAACTAGAGTCCCGCTCACCGAGACCACTGGGTTCATTTCTTCTGCAATACGGGCCCTGCAAAACTCTAGGAACCGGGCAAGCAGGTGAGGTGTCGCGTATAATTCCATCCGTCGGACCCTGGCTACATTTGGTACAAGCGCCTGAGGGACCCTTGCAACCACTCGGGCGTCTGAAGGCGGGGCTCGACTGCCGCCGTTTGTTGCGTGCATCAATCTACCAAACACCTTGCTGAACGACCGAATGCTTCCACCGCTGAATCCACGTCGTAGAGATGGGCAACGTCAGCAGCTCGCCCGAAGAGGGCGCAACACTTTATCTTAAGGACCAGAATCGATGTACGTCTCCCCCTCGTCGCAGTCGCAGTCGGCCCGCCCGCTCGGTGGCCGCGAGCCGCAGACCACAAGCCACCAGACACAGAGCACAAGCCGCAGTCGACGACCTCACCGTGGGAACAAGGGGCGCGCATGCTGACAACAGTCGCAGTATCTATCTCCTCGGTAGTCATATCCAGTCCGCGAAAGCGCACGTCGATCAACATAGTTCCGAATGCATTTCCTGCTACCAGAGTATCTGCATCACGATCCCTAGGCGACAACTCGCCCATCGAGTTCGTCCAGGTGCGCCCTCCCCATGACATCCCTTTCTCCTGCTCCCGACGTTGACAATGGGACTTCAGGACCCAGAAACATCCAGCGGCGCGATAGGCCCCGCATTCCTCCTGAAGCTCGCTAGCGAGGACGACCTGCTCTTTACCTTCACTTTCGTCATTCGCAAGACTCCCTTGGCGGACGGCATCAAGACAGCAGCCACAAGCGATACTCAGATCAATGGTCTCACCTTTGTGTATGCGTCGAACCCCCGTGAGGTCGAAAATCTCGTCACCCGAGAGTTCCACGCCGATCCGAACCTGCACAAAAACGCCAATGTCGAACTGGTTGGCGGCGCGTATTCTACCGAGGGAAGCCCGTCGGTAACCTTTGAGTGGATGTGGCGATGGAAACCGCCGAAGAATACCGAGGACAAGGGAGGAGGTTGGAGGAATTCCTGCAGCGTTCGTCTCCCCCGTCGACAACTACATGTGTGTGCGCAATTGCTGAGGTTTTGCTTGTTAGTTTGTCGAGTACGACCAACGAGCCCACCGGCTGGTCACCCTGGCCAGCTTCTCATTTTTCGTCACCAGTAAGTTGCTCCCGCTTTTGATATCCACAGCAGTGTCCTCATGTTTCACAGATGCCTCGCCTTATCTCAGCCACCCCAACTCCCCGATACCCCCTATCCTTCTCAGTGCGCCACCAAAGGTCCGGGTAGTGTCATCGCAGTCGGTTGAGTCAAGGATCAGTGCCGTGCCCGAGTTGGACGAAGCGATCCCGCCAGTGCCGACGATCTCCGACACCAGTACCAATGTCTCCCCTTCGCAAGTCTCATCCAAGGAAACCATCAGAGTCGACGTTTCCTGCCCACGACCAGGGGAAGACATGTCGGTGTCGGATGATGGGCCGGTATTCAGGGCAACCATGAAGGCACTCGAACAGAAGACTGGCAACATGAGGATGCAGATGAAGAGGCTCATCAAGAAGGCCGAACAATTCCATACGGCACAGCAAGAGGCGAATGATGCGTTCCTGGGTTTCATGGAGGCTTTGAAAGAGGTATCCTCAACGAACGCGAATGCCGTCCAGCCTGCCATTGAGCACTACTTCGACAAGATTGCCCGCGAAATTCTGTCGTACGAGCGTCAAAACACCTCAAACCTCCAGAAAATCGTCATTGATCCCATGAATAAGCTATATCAGCTCGACATCAAGCAGGCTGAAGCCAAGAAGCGCGACTTTGAGGAGGAAAGCAAAGACTTCTATGCCTATGTCAGTCGCTACCTAGGACAACGGCATGACTCTGTCAAGGCGAAGCAGAGCGACTCCAAGTATCAGTCCAAGCGCAGAACTTTCGAGCTCAAGCGTTTCGATTACTCTTCTTTCATGCAGGACCTTTCAGGTGGGCGCAAGGAGCAAGAGATTCTGTCACATCTTACAAAGTATGCCGACGCTCAGGCGAAGTGTTTTCTTGCAGCTTCCAAAAAGATCGCCGGTCTACTTCCGCAGCTCGAAGCACTCTCCAGCGAAGTTCAAGTGGCAGACAAGGAGTACCAGTATCAAAGGCGAGAACGGGAGGAAAAAAGAAGGCTCCTCGAGAAGAGCAACCTCAACTATACTGAACCAGAACCACCAGCCACGGCTGTGGGATCCGCGCCAGTCGCCGTTCCCAACGGTAACCAGTCCAACTCCGAGTCCGAACTGGGTCGGGCAGATAGCACTGGATCGCAACTGAAAGCAACAACACCTGGGAACATACCCGGTGTCTCCAGCGTTGCGGAGTTGTCGAGATCGCCGGGAAGCCTAAGCCACAGTCAATCGGTTGGGAGTCCCCAGCAAAACAACAAGTTCCGCGGCATTCGCGACTTGGAGGAGCGGGATCCCAGCCAAGTGGCTAACTCGGAGAAGAATTCGACGCAAAGAAAGGAAGGCTTGCTCTGGGCTCTCAACCGACCTGGTGGGCATGTAGACCCACGGTCTTTGAATAAGCAAGGCTGGCATAAGTACGGCCCATCTCCCCTGTCATCACGGGTGCTGGTTACTAACCGTTGACTGTAGGTTCTGGATTGTTCTCGACCAAGGCAAGCTTTCTGAGTACAGCAACTGGAAGCAACGGTTGGACCTACACATGGAGCCAATCGATTTGCGTCTTGCCTCGGTGCGAGAGGCCAGGAATGCAGAACGCCGGTTCTGCTTCGAGGTCATTACACCGCAGTACAAGCGCGTATACCAAGCAACATCTGAAGAGGACATGAATAGTTGGATAACGTCTATTAACAATGCATTGCAAAGCGCGGTCGAGGGCCGGGCTTTCAGGGACAACAAACCGGCACTATCCCCGAGCGATGCTGCTTTCAACGGCATAGATATTGGGTCAATGCTGACCGGAAAGAGCCCATCGACTGGCCATATTGGCCACCATCATATGGGGCACCTTACCCACAGCTCTAGCGGGATTCCGTCAAGGCGCACAACTGTCGGCGCTCGCCCTGGGACGTCCCGCAGTACCAGCTTTGACGATAACCCCGACAGGCTGCTTCAAATGCTGAGGGACAACGATCAAGGAAACTCCTGGTGTGCCGACTGCGGATCCAACAACAAGGTGGAATGGGTTTCCCTCAACCTCGCCATCATTGTATGCATTGAGTGTAGTGGCATTCACAGGTCGCTCGGGACACACATCAGCAAGATCCGATCCCTCACGCTCGACACGGCCTCTTTCACGCCGGATGTCATTGAGCTGCTGCTCCTCGTCGGGAATAGGATTTCCAACATGGTATTTGAGGCTAAGCTGGACCCCTCGGCAAAGCTTACACCACAAGCAACTCGAGAACAGCGACTCAAATTCATCACTGCCAAGTATGTCGAGCGCGTATACGTCGAGCCCCTCTCGCCTACATTATCAAGATACCCGACACCGGACGAGACCTTGCTCGCAGCGATAAAGAAGAACGAAGTCCAGCAAGTCATCTACGCCTTGGCACTGCGAGCCAACCCCAACGTGACCGACAAGTCGCGTGGTACACATGCGGTACACTTGGCTCTAGCTGCTGCCGATCCCGCCTCGCCGGGATCTCCGCTACCGCCCTCTGCCACAGCCCCAGCTGCCGACAAAGTTGTTCCCTTCCCCATTGCCGAGTTCTTAATACAGAACGGTGCTGAGATCCCCACATCGCCACCGGCCTTCCCCCTGAGCCGCCCTGCGCAAGCCTACCTCGAGGTCAAGCGTGGCCGCCGTGCTGCAGTCGAGTCCTCCACGGGCTCCTACGATAGCATCGGTGCGTTACCCTCCGGGTCGAACTCCCTGTCGTCCTCTGGTGACAGGGTACAGCGTGAACGCGAGGCAAGGCTGCAGAAGCGCGTCAGCGCGGGCGGCAGGCTCGCGAAGACGCCGATTCCGGAGCGATAGGGGGGCGCCGGAGTTAGGGCTTATGGAGTGCCGCTCTGGAGCCTTCGCTTCAGCGGGCGCCAGCGGCCTACGTCAGATACCTCTCCGTCTTTTGGTTACGAACTTGGGTTGTAGTGGCTGATGATCTATCCGGAGTAAATGGGGATCGGACGGCCTGGTAAAGGGCGCACAGGTTGGATCAGGTCCGTTAGTCATGGCATGGATGATGATGAATTCTCTTTTACGGTGTGTTGTTTCTTTCTGCTGGCTTGTCGTTGCCAGTTAGGTACAGTCACTAGCAGTGGCGTTGGGTGTGTGTGTGTGGGATAGGAAGGGCTATGATGGAGAGAGGGTGGTTATCTGCGGAATGGTAAAGATGGGAGCGGTTTGTTTGAGTTTCAAATTTGAGATGAATGGAAGAAAACGGCGGCGGCGGCTTCATCTCTTTTGCCTTTCAACTGTACGAAAAGAGCGTGGTTGCTTGTAGGTTTGGGACATGCATGGATGGAAAGAGGGAGGGAATGCTTTTTGGTTTAATCGAGTCGGGGAAAGGTGGTCAAGGGTGTTGGGTGGATGGACATAGTGGTTGAGTGTGGCTTGAAGGTGTGTATGAATCAACTGGTCAGGTATAATTGTAATGAGAGATAATGAACATATCGTGCTCAACGTGGCGGGTTCTTGCTTTGTGTTCCCGATGAAGATCTGGCTGTCGATTATCAGTGTCCTTGAGCTGCAATCAAAATTTCACGCCAATGATGAGTATGATGCTAATGTTGATTGTATCCTTCCCTTCCCCTTCTACCTGCCTGCTGCCAATTACACTCCCTGCTTTCATCTCACACCCGCGAAATCTCAACAACTTTTTTCCATGCCGTTCCTCCGCTCCAGCACCCTCACTCATGTGCAATGTCTTCCGGCTCTTCTCCTCTCCACTCGAACCCAGTATGTGTCTCAAATGTACCTAATAAAACAAGCCCGCCTACAAAACTCCTAAACCGTCCAAAACTGTCAAATCCATCCCACCTGATCACCGCAAAGGACAACAACAATTGACGCATATGCAAGCTCGCCAGATGCTCCATGCCTAACACAAAATACGACGAGCAGATGCGCCAGATCCTAGTGTCATACCATACCAAGCCAAACCAACGCATGTTATCTGTCAGCGATTATTTCGCCTTCCCTTTCCCCTTTCCCTTGGTCTTCGGCGCGCCCTGTGCGTTGGCAACGTCGTTGGTGGGATACCGACTCCCAGCATCATCAACGTAGAGCTGCTGATCACCCTTCCCACCTAGTTCCATGAACTCCCTCGGGTCCCGATTATCAGCGGGGCGCATTTCCTTCCTTGGCGGGGTCGACGAAGCGCCAGCCGCAGCCCCGTTGGGGTTCTTGGCGTAAATCTTGAGTTCCGGCTGGTTAGGGCCCATTGGTACTCTGTTGGCGAGTTGGACGGTGTTGATGGAACTCAAGAGGGTTCGCTCTCTAACCACTCCGCGGCGGTTAACCTCAAGCCCGGCCAGACCGCTGACAAGGCCGTTGGTGCTGTCATTGACGCCGGGAGTGTCTGCTAGCATCCATGGATGGGAGAGACACTGGTCAATGGTAAACCTCCTGTCAGGGTTGACGACAAGCATCGAATCGATCAGGTCGACTGTTTTGTTGTGTTAGCACAAATCCTCATTGTCAGGGATGAAGTATGCTTACGGGCTGGATCGCCAACAGAGTCCCAGTACGGAGAAGGGTAGTCGAATATCCCTTTGCGGATTTGTTGCGAAAGCGTATAGGGGTTCTCACGGCTGTAGAGTTCGTCGGAGAAAGGGGGGAAGCCGCACAGGCAAATATACAGAACCACACCGAGAGACCAGATGTCAACGGCCTTCGTATACCTTCGTTGTTTGTTGTCCGCCAGAATCTCCGGTGCCACATAACTAGGGGTACCGCAAAGCGTCGTTGTGAACGACTCTTCGCCAATGATTTTTGCGAGACCGAAATCGGCCAGTTTGACCTGAAGATCATCTGGATCCACCAGGAGAATGTTCTCCGGCTTGATGTCTCGATGCACAATATTGCGATCATGCTGCATGATGTCAGTGTTCGGGTCCAAACCTAGTTTCAGGGGCTGCCTTACCAGGTACTTGACGCCTTGGAATAGTTGACGGAATAGCTTCCGGCACTCGCCCTCTGACAACTTCTGGTGCTTGACAATGTAGTTGAACAGTTCGCCCCCTGGTGCCAACTCGAGGATCAGGTATACTGCCTCTGGCTCGTTGAACGTATCTTTGAGACACAGAACGTTGGGGTGGCTGACGCTCATCAAAACAGCAATCTCTTGCTGCAAACCTTCGTTCTTCGACCGCTCCTCAACCCCTGGCGTCTTGCTAAATATTTTGACGGCATACCGCTGTCCGGTCGATCTCTCAATGCAGAGTTTGACCTCAGCAAAGTGGCCCTTTCCAAGCTTTTCTATTACTTGGTACTGCTGATGGAATGCGCTGGTGTGTCGACTCTTCGGGTACCGGAAGACAAAGCGAGCCTTGTCCAAAACCGCAATTTCGTCGCCTTCTTGCAGCTCCCGCCGTTGGTTTCGTCCTATAATCCCCTCGTTCACAAACGTTCCATTCGCAGAGAGGTCCTCGAGCACAGCGATTGTGTCACGTTCCGTATTCTCGGTAAATAGCAGACAATGCCGGTTTGAGACCACCGGGTCCTCGACAACAATGTCTATGTCCGTCAGCTTGCTGCTTTCACCCCAAAATTCGGCACGGGATATCTTACCACACTCGGGATGGCGCCCAATCAAATAGCCACCGGATGGAAGGCCGCTGGAGATCTTCTTTTGCTCAAAGCTCTCTTCGTCCTTTACAAGCGCTTTCTGACCCCTCCGACCTCCTTTCTTTCCTTTGGATGATGCAGCTTCCGGAACCGAGGGTGTGTCGGGGCATGCGGTGCGCTTCCGTAAGACGACGCAACGGCCACCGTGCCGTGTGTCCATGGGGAAGAGGTAGCCCCATACGCCTTCCTTGACCTCGTCTTCCACCTCTTCTGACAGCGGGGCATTGGGATCGACATTCATCTGACTGAATGCCTGTGTGTCCTGAGGTGGCGAACTGAAGGCGTACGCTTGCGAGTAGTTGTCGTCGCGATGGGTTACCTGGCTGGGACGGCCCTCGGGCGGGGTGGCTGTCGCCTCCTTGACGACGCGAAGCTCCGTGTCATCGCCAACATCGCTAGTGTCGTGGGTGACAGGTGAGGGAAGCTGTTGCCTGGTGGAGACGGGCGTTTTGTGGCCGTCGTCGACGCGCTGCGACAGGCGTTCGGAGCGTCGGGGTTTCTTAAACGACTCTTGTTCTGCGTCGTGGGGAGAGCCCTGCAGGGTATGGATTAACCGGCGGATCATGGCGACGAGCGTGACGCCATAGTAGAGGAGACACATAGGCAAAGGGCGGGTCTTGGGGGCAGAGGCAGCGCCAGCAGGAGGTTACATACGGGAGCGCGAGCTCTCTTCAAATGGCTGCCTTCAGCCCGTGGAGCCATGGTGAGGGGTGTGCAAGCGAGTTAAGGGCGCAAAATGGCCAAAGGAACGCTGTCTATGTTGGTGCGATGAGCAATTGCAAATTGGGGGGGGGCAGTGTGCGAGTAAAAAGTGTGGTGGTGCCTGGTCACCGAGCGAGGCCTCTTCTTCGCCTCCTTCGCGGCAGGGGGACTCGGTCATCCACACACGCTTGCAAAGCTCGCGTCCAGGAGCTGCAGGCTGCCGCGCTGCGGTCCTTCTATGATCCGAGGGTGCTGATGCAGGGGGGTGACCCCCCTGGGTGGTAGGGCTGGGTCATTAGCGTCCCACCGAGGGGGCACTGTGACTTGTTGCCGTCATCTGTCTCTCTCTCGCCGAGTTGCTGACTTCGAAGCTCGCCGTGACGTTCGCACGCCGGCAATTTCTGGCATAAAGCACCAGCTGGCCGCTCAAACCCGGTTTTCTGAGATATTATCCATGACGACTGGGTCTCGGTTCTTGAGTAGGTGTTTACTACCCCCGCAATCCTGGGCGCGCGGACTGCAGATGGTCCACTTCCCCTGGCTACTTCGTCTGAAGAACTCAACCACTGCCGTCCGGCACGGACTTGAATGGGGTTGAGATTAAAATGAACAACCAGTCTAATATGTGATTGCATAAGGTTTTGTTCTTGAAACCAACACTCAAATCCCCATCCATTCTAAAGTTCAAGAGTCGGGATGATGTAGTGGATGGTCAAGCATCTTCGTCAGGGTTAGGGTCTGTATACAGCATGGATTCAGCAGATACCCATTCCGGTGCAACACCAGCTTCTTGGTGTGGTCGATGATAACTTAAGAGCACTAGAGGTCCGTTGTTGATTTTTTCGCAGCTTCGTTGGCTTATGTTGGCACGGAGGCTCATCAGCGCTTTTCACCCTCAGGTATGGACTCCCAAATTGCGGAGTAGAATGTCGGTTCGACTAGGCTCAGTTCTTTGTTTATTTTAACTACGCATCAGTCAAGACGATTCTCAGCCGCGATACTCAGGGTTTGATAATACCCAAAAGCTAGTTTCGGCTACTGTTCGAAGTGCAGTCTATGGAGAATTTTGGAAGTATCCGTCTCTGATTTCGACATATATAGGTATCTTTATAGCCATGATGCTTCAGGTTCTTGGAGATTCAACTCAGCGGCATAACGCAACGTACCTTGTTCTCTGGCAATAGAGGTGGCACACAGTGAGTTGGGTTCGAAAGCGGCCTGTCTGCACCCTTCAACGGTCTTGCTGCATAGATAGAGGAGATAAGAGTATCTTCTTCATGCTTGCCACCTGAAGTAATGGGAAGTTTCTTTTTGTCCAAATCATCAGTCTAGCAGTCATTTCTTCCCAAGAGGTGATTCTTCTTTGCGACCTTGCAGGCGCTCGCTTAAAACCCTTTGCTAGCGCGGGGCCGCACGTGATTTTCAACTGCGCAAGCCCACCAAAAATATTCACTGCGGATTGCGGGGCAAGGTTGAAGGCGACGACAGCTGGGCGACGATCGTTAAAGAAACCTCACCCACCCAACTAGCAATCGACACCGTGTCCACCAAGCAGACAACATGGCGTCCCCTCAGCTGATTTTTGTCGATGGCACCTTTGCCGAGTTGGCGCAGGAAATGGCCGACTACCTGCAAATCGGCGAGCAGGTCAAGCCGTCCCTCGAGAAGGAACAGCACGAAGAGGCCCTGCAGGCCATCGTCAAGGCCTCGAGCTACCTGAACTCGGTCCCCGAGAAGGAGTTCACCGCTGCCTACAACCTCCTCATTCACCTCGTCCTCCAGGCCAAGGAGCCCAAGAAGTACCTCCCCACCATCTGCGGCAACCTCCTCAAGCCGATCACCTCGTCGCCCGTCCACGGCTTTACCCTCGCTTCGGGCGCCCTCAGCACCGTCTTCAACCTGCTCCAAGTCAACGACCCCCTCCGCTACAATGTCTTCATGCAGATCGTCCGCTTCCTCCGCCAACACGGGCAATTCGAGCTGCTCAAGCCCCGCCTCAAGAACCTGGAGCTGTGGTTTGAGGAGTGGGACACGGATGAGGAAAACCAGTTGAAGCTTTACACAGAGGTTTCCGAGGCTGCCGCCGAGTCAGGCGACGAGGAGTAAGTTGTGTCTGATCGCATTTCGCTGTGAGCCATGTGCTGACCGGGATAATTGTCAGGTCCGCATACCACTACCTGCTCAAGGCGCTCGGCACATTCGATCGCGACGAGCAGGAAGACATCACCTCGGAGGAAGCACAACGGCTCTCCCTCAAGGCAGTCCGATCTGCCATCTCCTCTCCCAACCGGTTTGACTTCCAGGACCTTCGCGTACTTCCCACTGTACAGGCGCTCAGCGACTCGCACCCCATCTACTCGCAACTCCTCGACATCTTCACGGAACAGGACCTTGAGGACTACAATGACTTCAGAGAGGAGCACGAGGGTTGGATCGAGAAGGAGAAGCTCGACCATGAGAAGCTTCAGCGCAAGATGCGCCTCCTCACCTTCGCCAGTCTCGCCGCGAGCACGCCCAACCGCGAGATCCCGTACAGCAGCATCGTCAAGGCGCTCCAGATTACCCCCGAAGAGGTTGAGCTCTGGACCATCGATGTCATCCGCGCTGGCCTCATCGAGGGCCGTCTGTCGCAAAGCAAGAAGGTCTTCCTCCTCCACCGCACTACCTACCGCGTCTTTGGCGAGAAGCAATGGCGTGAGCTCGGCACCCGGATCGACCAGTACAAGGCCGTTGTTGACAGGCTCACAACCGTCGTGCGCAAGGCCCAGTCGGACGTCGAGTCGCAAAGAGAGCGCGAGCAACAGGAGATTGAGAGGAAGCTGGCCAATGTAGGTATGGGAAGCGTCGGCGGCCCGGGCGAGAACAGGCGCAGGGGACCTCTGAAGCCCAGGACGGAGGATGACGACTAGGTGGAGTGAGATGTAAGAAATAAAATACGTTTCTCTCGCCCATACACACCAAAAGGGTCCGGTTTTCTTTTCCGATTTATTTCTGGGATGAGATAAAGAAAAGGGAATAGAAAGATATGGGAGAAACGGATGGGTGGATGGACGGATGAGGGTTTCTGCTGCTGGCTTGGCTCTACATGCTTTCTCCCTGGGTACACGCTAGATATCCCCCCCTGCTATGTTTTAGTAGAGGCGCCGGGCTGTATGTGGCAAAGTTCCCCCCTTTTCCCTGAACAACCACAGAGAATTCCCGGAGTTTTACGGATGGCAAATGATGAATTTTCTTTTCATATCATGAATTGCATGCATGGCATTGAGAAAGCGGCCAGGGAAAAGCGCGGAGGGCGGAGAGAAGGCCAAGTGGTGATGTATGGTGGTGTTCATGTCGTGACGCGGATGTGGCAGTCAGTGGACCAGAAGCAGGAAGCAAGAAGTGTTGTGGTTCAAGCTAGCATTTCTTTTTCTTCTTCTCTACGAAGAGGCAAAGATTACTGCTGAGGGTATAGTGAACAAAAGAGAGTCCGTCAAGTCAAGAACCCATGGGAGTTGCTCGCTCGCCTGCTCCAATGATTGATCTTAACCGCAATGATGTAACCGACCGCGAGACCGCTTCGCTATATCCACCCACTCTATTGTGCTGCTAATAGGAAACGAGAAGCCAAGTCTAACTTTCCAACGACTAAGAGAATTGGGTGAGTGCTTAGAACTTATCCCCCAACGCCTTGGTCAGCCTCTCCTGAGTAGTCTGGAAAACAGAATCGGGCGTGGGAGTGGCATCAATCTTGACCACACGGCCCTCCTTCTCGTAGTGGTCGACGACAGGCATGCTGGTCTCAATGAAGGTGCGGAAGCGCTTGCGAATGCTCTCGGCATTGTCATCAGCACGCCCGCTGGTCTTGCCGCGCTCCATAAGGCGGCGCTCCATCTCCTCCTCGGGGCAGTCGTAGAAGAGAACCAGACGGGCCGGGCAGACCACCTCCTCGAACTTGAATGCCTGGTCCATCTTACGCGGGAAGCCGTCGATGAGGAACTTCTTGGGAGCAGAGGGCTTGTTCTTGATCGTCTCGGTCATGGCGTTCTCGAGGAGCTGCACGGTGACTTCCATGGGCACGATGGCGCCGTCCTTGATGCATTGCCTGATCAAGTCGCCGAACTCGGAGCCGGGGCGCTCTTGCTCGGCGCGGAGGAGGTCGCCCGCGGAGAGGTGGGTGAAGCCGTATTCGGATACGAGACGGGCGCATTGGGTGCCCTTGCCGGCGCCGGGACCGCCGAGGACGAAGAGGACAGTGACATCCTTAGGGGAGAATGTGGGGGTGGACTTGGCCGGCGCCGGGAGGGCGGCGGCGGAGGGATTCGTAGGCATATCTGGGAGGCGAGATTGTTAGTCGGAGGTTTGTTATATGGCGCAATATCGGCGCTTAGGGACAATAGTGGATAGGGTGGTGAGATATTGGGGTCAGAAGAAGGGTTTGAGAGGCGGTCGCTTGAGACAGGCCCAGTTCATGTCCGGTATGCTTCGGAGGGACGGAAACTGGGCTGCTTGATGTTCTTCGCCCCTTCCGTCCGCAACCTCAAACCCGGTGAGGAGCCGGCCACCAGGGACAAACTTCAAGGATAGAAAGGGCTCCGGGGCAGGCCAACGCACCTTTTCGTCGGTTCACCAACAGCATGTAACCTCCAGATCCCAAGGCAATCACAGCCACGAACGGCCAAAACTTGATGATGTTGTTGTTGCTGTTCTTCGGTGGCGGGGCGCCGGAGCTATAGGAACGTCGAGTGGTCGGTCTTGCGATCGCGACGGGCTTCGCTTTCTGCGTCTGAGACCAAAGGCGAGAGGAAGAAGAAGAGGCGTCCCTCCGAAACACGAGGCCGCAATGCGCGGTCGGCGGCCTGCTGTTCGGCCTCGGAAGGTTGCGCAGCGTCGATGCAGCCAGTTTCTGCCAGGCTTGGCGATGCGCTGACGCTGTCATTGGGTGCATAGCGGTTCTGGTTCCTGTGATCGGGTCTGCACGATGACGACCCCTCCGAATTTGCTAGACGTGACGGCTGACACCCTTTTTTTGGTCAGGAACACTATTCAGCCGACCAAAGTTCCTATTCCTGTGCGCGTCTCTCCGAAAGAAGCTTGTTTTCAAATGAGTGACTTGTAAGTTGGTTTCAAGATGGGAAGGGCGGGAATTTTGGGAGTCGCGACCGTCAGGGGTGAAGCTTGGAGCTCTCGGAATTGACTTCAAAATAAATGGCACCAATAAATTGTTAGCGTCGTCTGTCCAACGACGTCTTGCGATTGACCACCTGAGAAGGGTGGGTCGTCTCATCTCGTCATCCCCTAGACACAGGACAAGCGGTTTGCTTCAACCACTGGGCTCGAGGAGAAATGGCTTGAAATGCGGGAAGTTTGCCTCCAACCTCTGGCAGCGAGAAAGCGTAAAATACCGCCAAAATCCTCAAGTGTTGGATGGGGAGGCTTCCAGCCTGCTCATGGTCTCGCTCTTACAATACGGGGAAATCACCTCGCTATCCCCAGCAGACTTCACTCAAAAGACTCCCTTAAACATGAACACAACGCCAACTGAAGACAAAATCCTCACAAACGCCTTCAATCCCTTCTAGAACATCCGCAACCGCCACCCCACCCAACACCGCTTCGAAATAGCCCCCCACTGGCAAACACCCCGATCAATCAATCACCTTCCGCCGCGAACCGCCGCCAGGGCTCTGTCTCTCAATAGAGTCGGCCACCCCAACAACCCTCCACGACGAAAGAATGCGTGCAGCTACCTCACGTGTCTAGGTTCTGAGGCTCTTCCCGCCTGCAACAGTGATACTCCGCAAGACAAGACAAATGAACGTCTAGAAGCTAGCGCCCGTCATCCGTTATGGAACTCATCCAGCATACCCTTGAACTGACGATCAGTTTTGGACTACCCCTGACATCCTTCCCAACATGGCATCTCACAATGTTCATGCAAACGCAATTTCACGATTCAGCGAATTCATCTTAGACGACCAAGCGAGTATGCCATATTCCAGCTAAACCTCTCGCGTTTAGATCAGAGCTATGTAATCTCATCTGTCCTCCCTGCGGCACCATACCTAGTGTACAACTTGGATAAGAGCTCCCAGTATTAGAATGTACCTGGCTTCAAACCAGCCCAGCATCATCATCCATCCGCATCAATAAATCCCGCTTCGCTGCTTTGTCCCATTCCAATGCTTTCGCCACCAACGCCTCTGGTATTTCCCAATACAAAAGAAAACAATAAAAATAAGATCAGCCCAGCCATCCCACAGGCAGCTCAGCTGTCCCAGTTGTTTGAAGAAGTATATGCACAAGAATCAACACACGCCCGCCGATGCAAAAGCGATAGGAATTTATCGCTGCATGTTGAAGGTCGTCTGGCTAGGCGGTGGGCTCTTGACAGCCTGTCCGGCGTATGCTCCGGGTATCGGAACAGCCTCGTATTGCTCCTCGCCGTCTACCATAGGCGCAGGCTCGTTGACTCTTGGTGCAGTGAATGTGCCCTTCGTCGTAGGTGTCGCGGGGTTGGCTCTTGTGGGAGGAGCCTGGAGCTTGAAGCTATCCTGCTTGGGCGTGAAAGCAGACTCGGGCACAACCAGTCGGTTTCCGCCAGGAGTGAAGGGCGAGGCACCCTCCTCGATGTCGCCGAGATTCTTGTACGCGGAAGGCGGGAAGCGAGGCGAAAGCGCATACTGAGAGAAAGCGGGGGACTTAGGACCGAAGCCGGGTGTGTTCGGTGCGGATTGAGTGCGAAGCTGGGCAAGGTAGAGATCGGATCGGGCCTTGTCACGCATATCCATGGACTTGTGCAACTTGCGCTTGGACCAGTATCGGTAGAAGACGATGCTGTACAGGGTGATGCTGATGATCTCGACGACGAGCTCGATAATGATGCAGATCAAGGTCCAGTTCTGGTCAATGGTTAGCAAAACCGATGCATTTCAAGCAGCGGATGCCGAATTTCTTACCTGGAGGCGGCAGACGAGGGCGTAGTCAACCTTGTCGCCAAAGAGCTCGGAACGATGATTATTCACGCAAGCCCATCCCCACATGTCCTGATTGCCACTATTGCTTCGACTGTGTTGCAGAACGCCAGCAGCCACGGCCCACATGACCATACTGAAGATGAACCAGCCGACAGCGAACATGGTGTAGTAGACTCCAACCTTCTCCGCTCTCTGGTGACCACCACGGCAATACCCGACAAAGACTCCAACGCAGATAAGAAGCGAAACACAGGCGACAGCAAGAACGACTTTCTGAGGCCAGGAGTTGGTGTTGTGAGACCAGGCAGGGAGACCGTTCATGGTGGGCAGAGCCCGGGTAGCGTTGAAGATAGCGAACGAAGATGAGATCATAGCCATGATAATGAGACTGCAGCTGAAGTTCACACCACGCAGCGCAAACTTCGCCATGCGGACCCGCGTCTTGACTTTCTGTTTGGTTGTTAGAATACGAGGGTTTGAATCAGCAATGGCGGTTGACTTACAAGATCCTTGGCCTGCTGCTTGTCCGTCTTCTTCTCCTGCTTCTCAAGATCCTGCTCCTGCTTGAAGGTCGGGCTCTTGAAAGCCGGGCTCAGGGGGTTGCCGAGTCCACGGCCTGGGGTTCCGGGCACCTTCATTGCGCTCTTCAGTGGTGACCTCGGCGTCATGGGCATCGAAACCGACTCCCGGCTGTCGATGTAACCGAATCCAACGTCTCCTGGCTGAGCCTGCGCGACCTGTGACCGCTCCGAGAAAGGAAGCTTCTTGGGTTCGATGGGCGAATGGACAGCGGTAGCCTCGGCGAACCGCGGAGTCCTTGGTGGCTTCGCCAGCGACGAAGATGTGGATGATGTCGACGCGGAGGACGCCGAGCCGGCAGACATGGTACGCGCCGGGGTAAGGTTCAGGGCCGTCGGCCGCTTCTTGTCGTCGTTGATCGCCATGGTGGCGTCGTCGTCGTTGTCGTCGGTGTGGCGAGAGGACAACAAGGAAAGTAAGGAAGAAACCAGTCTTCGATGTTGCAACGAGCTGTGCAGGAGGTAGACTCTGCAAGACTGGGGCAGAAGGGAACCAAGCGACGTATATGGGAGGTGAGAGCCCAGCTACCAGCAGCAAAGAAGAAGAGGGCCAGGACTTCGAGGCCAGGCGCCGGTGGGAGGGTGGTGGTTTTGAATAGCCGCTGCCACTTCCACTAACACGGCATACGACTCTGGTGTGCCCGCCTTAGTGCTGCATGGGACAGTGAGTAGATGGCCCGAGGCGAGGGAGACAGTGACCCATACCTTGGACAGGGGGGAAGACAGTCTTCGGCGGGATGGCGCCGCTGATAGGAGGACGGGTCGATCTGCCAATAAGCCCGGCGACTCGTGATGGAAATAGACGCCCACTGGGTGACAGAGTGGGACTGGAAGCACTGCAAGCTGCTGGCGCGGCCTTCCGGAGCGACCAGTGGTTGTCACGGCTCGGCGGCGGATGTGAGATGAGCTGGGCCTTGGGAACGGGCGAGGATGAAGCCTCTCACGGTTCCTGCGTCTCAGAAGCGTAACGGCGATATGGAGAAGGTTAGTGAAGAGAGGAAGTCAGCCCCAGGTTCAGTCAGCTAGCCCACGATCTGAAAGACGCAGAGAAGAGAGATGGCTGCCCTGGACCATAAGGCGCAACGCCGCGCGGAGCGTCCGTTGATGAGGGGCTGGACCCGAATATAGCAGCAAGTATACTCGAAAAAAGGGCTCGCGTGGCGGCACAATGGGGTGTGTCCCGCACCAGGGCCAGCCATGATTCTTTGAGCCCTTTCACCCTCGTCCTTCCATTCTCTGCAAGTGCGCGCCCATTGCCGTCGCTGGGCCTTGGCGCCCACGTCCTCGCAGAACCCGGGACGCGCATATGCGGGTGCGTCGCATCGATTGGCTAGGCGCGGCTCGACGAAGAGAGCGCTTTTGCCGGATTTGCAAAGAGAGGCTGGCCAACAAGAGCACGATGTCGGCCGAAGAACGGCCCAGAGGGGGGATGACGGACTGTGGTTGGGCGGCAAGCACTCATCGCCCGCCCCCCGCCCCCGGCCTCGACTGGACGTTTGCACCTTCCCGCGCATCCGCCATCTGCTACCCCTGTACCGATCATTCGCTCCAATAGGCCTGGCGCCGTTGGGGTGCGCAAACACGCAGCCAATCAGGGCCGCAAATGCCGTGATCGAGCTGCCGGTCATGCATGGGCGTGGGCGGCTCGCTGTGCCACCCATCAGCAGCCCCGGCCACTTTGCCGCTCTTTTCTTCCAGCGAGCCATGCACTTTGCCCTGAACCCCTCCTGCCCTCCAAAAATGCTCCCCCCTCTCCCCTCTCCCCGCTCGCGGCCGTACGACCTTGGGAATCACGAGCGTTAGCAACAGCATTCCATGGGCACCGTCGTCTTGCCTGGAAGAGCACGGTGACACCGATGTGCTGACCATCTTCATCGTCATCACGCAACCCCGCTTTCGTGACGACCTTCTCTCCTTCGACTGCACCGTGCTTGCGTGCTATCACCAGAGAAAAGGCCCTCGACTGCCCTCCTGCTGGTCAAGATAGAAATCGTATGTTATGCAAGGTTCCATTTCGTCAACAGCCACAGCGGGGGCCGGGCATTTTGGAGAGTCATCCTGGCATCCCAGCGATCGCGGTGTGTAGACAATATAAAATGCTGACCGGGTGTAAGATCCTGTAAACTGCTTAGAAGCAGAAGCGTTCAGGACGGTGCGATACCAATATGGAAGAAGGCTTCCAAATTGTATCCCTAAATCGCTCGAGTATATTACCCTGCGGCGCGGTTCCCTTGGCGCAGTGGTGCTGGGGAAGCGATCTCTCTCGCTTCTCGCATTGCTCCCGTTCGCAGGAGTCGATCATGTCGCTCTCCTCCCGAAGGAGGGGACACGATATGGATTTTGCCCACCACCATCAACTTCGGCTGCCACCCACCGCCACCCCTTTTGGTATTTTTAGCCCAATATCTGCAGTGGTGATGTTCACGATGGGGGCAAGAATTAGCCCTCTTTTCCTTGGTTTTGCCCTTCGGTCTGCCCTCCCCGTCACAATCATGACATGCAGAGGGCAAACAAACCGCGGACCGGCGAGCGCTCGGTGTCTCTTGTTGAACGGCTCGGCAATCTCTCCGCCCGTCGCACGACCACTATCCGTTGTCCAGGCACATATGGAACGCTAAAATTATATGAGATGGATTCATGGACGGCGACTCTCAGATCTTTTCTTCCCAGGGGAGCAATGACCTGCAGAAGGCCGGTTTTTCCGAACACATTTCTCCACGATGAATGGAAGGACGGCTTGTGTGCCACGGCGCTGACCGCCTCCGACTGCAGTTCTCGAACCACCAGTAAGTGCTGCAAGACCACGTAGTACGGATTACCAAGGACGCCTCCCCTCTCCCAGCCCGTTTGTACCACAGCACAAAGAAGACGCCGAACCAGTTAGATTTTCTTTCTTCCCAAACTTGAAACAAGCGCACGAGGCACCACGCGGGAAACAATCAATGTAGGGTTCTTGGTGCGGGTGGGCCAAGATTTTCGCAACTCTTTGACAACGGCAGCTTCCGCGCACCAAGGGCTGGGAAACTGATCGACATCAATTGACGACACACTGCGCTCTCAGCACCGACGCCGAATGCTGTTCTTCGTGGGATGTTGGCTTCGCATGAAAGCGGAGCATGCCTTCGACAGTCGTTGATCCATCCTGGGGCTGAAGGTCCCCCGCCTTGTCTTCAATCTTCAACGGCTGTGATGGGCGATGCATTGCACTGCATCAGCTGAAGGATCCATGCGTGCTCGCCACCCTAGGCTTACTCAGTGGCGTCCATGTTGAAATCATGCTACACCTGTTCTCGCCCATTGTGATTCTCTTCATTTTCAAGAAAAGGTTGTGGAGTTTTCGTGGTTGATCTGCAGTCCAACGCGGACAAGGGGACTGCTTCCCCGGCCCGAGAGAAAGAAACAATGCTGACATCTGAAAGGTCAGGATGGGGAAACACACGTCCGGTTGCCAGCGTTGGCGGTGGCTTAGAGCAACCAGCTTGCGACTCCTCGTGCCAACACCAAATCATGGGGCCAATGGGCCAAGATGACTGCATCGGAAGGGCCATTCACCGCGAGGCCAAAAGGTCGAGACCACCCCTGGAGAACATTGCTTCAGAGAAAGACTGCCCCTTGACGCCAACAAACTGCGACAGTTGCGCAACTTCGAGGCTGTGGCCATGAAGTTTGGACGACCAGATGAGGTCCTTGAAATATCTGCGACATTCATCGGGTTTGCTGCGGTTGGCAAGTTGGTGAGTTTCGTGGCGAGACGACTGGCCTTCACGTTGGCCACGGATGGGCGACAACCCCTGGTGGCGGTGGAGGGACAACGAATCATCGGCTTTCGTCTTGAAGTCAAGATCTCGGACTCGAGGAAAATGCGCATCTATCTCGTTGTGCGAAGCAGTCAGGCCGATCAGATGTGGGTTCCGCTTCTCAGCTGGACTCCTCCTGTTTGTTTACGTCAGGTGTTCCACTGGCAGTGAGCTTTGCTCGATATGAACTTATCAGATATGACGCACCCGGACGCTATTTGACGACGACGACATGCCTAGGAGGCAGCCGTCCGGCTTCCGTAATCTCCTCAAGCAATTCTTTATGGTTTCTCCTGAACTCTAACTTGCAGGTGAGTCAAGTTTCAGGATCTGACAAAGACCAGAACGAATCGAAGTGCTCGTGGATTCGGCCTGGCTAGAAAGAGATGAAGATAAAGAAAGATGGTCCCTGTGGCTGGGCTCAAGGAAAAGAAGCTACCGCTCAGCTGAAACAAATGAACTATGTAGGTGACAAAGGCCATCCCGAGGGTCGCTGACTCCGACCGAAGGTTTCGGGTCGCCCGCCCGATGCCGATACCTGCAAAGTAAATGTTAAGTTGACACCTGCATTGAACCCCTCAGTTGTTCGAAAAGGAGCAAGAATTCGAAAGAGCCCTCTTGTCCGACCGAACAGGCGTGAGAGGATGTCTCGAAAGAGAAGCAACTGGTGTCATTGTAAAACTCAGTAGGCATGGCAGAACGCCGTTCCTGGCATATAATCAGGCACCTGGGTATTCCGTAGATCCCTTTGGAGTGTAACATCACCCTGTCACTGTTTTTGAGCATCTTGCAAAATGCACTCGACGACCGAGATCTATGGATCGAATCCATAAACCTTGAGATCTGATGTCAGTCTGGGCATCTTATCAGCTTATCGGTCCAGTGTGGGGCATTAACCGCTAAACCTAGTCCGGCTTAGCACAATGCGGCAACTTCAACGCCCACCTGGCAAGCCTGGTAAGGATGAGTCGTCTTTTGGCACACGAAAATCAAGTGCGGAAATATCAACCATCTGCGAATCACTCCGCCCACGCCAGTCTACGCGAAGACTCTTTGCCTGCGCTCAGATCCCCCAGCTCTCGCGGAAAGTATCACGCTCGCCTCTACCAGCCGAAGAGACAATCTAGGCCCGAGAAATCCCCACACCCCTTCCAACCTCTTTTAGTATTCCGAGGAGGGGTCAAAAAATTCCTGCCCCGCCGCGATTGATTCATCACCATCCATCATGGCGGCCAACGGCGACAAGTTTGGCAACGACATCGAGTCGGAGTCAGACTCCGGCAACGAGTCTCAGATCGATGAGCAGCTTTCCGATAACGAGCATACCGAGAAGCCGCTCAAGTCTTCAATGAAGAAGGATGCGCCCGCCCCCCACGTTGAGAAACCCTACCTCCCTCCTCAGACAGAGCCCAAAGACCTCGATGTCAAGACTCTCAGCCCCTTGACACCCGAAATTATTGCGCGCCAAGCTACCATCAACATCGGCACGATTGGTCATGTAGCTCACGGAAAGTCTACTGTGGTCAAGGCCATCTCTGGCGTCCAAACGGTCAGATTCAAGAACGAACTGATCAGAAACATTACCATCAAGCTTGGTTACGCAAACGCCAAGATCTACCAGTGCGACAGCAAGGAGTGCCCACGGCCGACATGTTACCGAAGCTACAAGAGCGACAAGGAAGTTGACCCTCCTTGTGAGCGGGAGGGCTGCACAGGAACCTACCGGTTGCTTCGTCATGTCTCGTAAGTGCAATCCTAGGCCACGCCCCGAATCCGAGCCCGACAACTGACGCTGCGCAGCTTCGTCGATTGCCCTGGTCACGATATTCTCATGAGCACCATGTTGTCAGGAGCCGCCGTCATGGACGCTGCTCTCCTGCTGATCGCCGGAAACGAATCTTGCCCCCAGCCCCAGACGGCTGAACATTTGGCAGCTATCGAGATCATGAAGCTCGAAAACATCATCATCTTGCAAAATAAGGTTGATTTGATGCGGGAGGAGGCCGCGAAGCAACACTATGAGTCGATTCTCAAGTTCATCCGAGGAACAGTAGCCGACAAGTCGCCCATCATCCCGATTTCTGCCCAGCTCAAGTTCAACATCGACGCTATCAACGATGCGATTGTGAACACGATCCCAGTCCCACCCAGAGATTTCACACAAGATCCTCTCATGATCATTATTCGTTCTTTCGACGTCAACAAGCCGGGTGCCGAGATCGACGAGCTTAAGGGCGGTGTGGCTGGTGGCAGTATTCTTCACGGCGTGTTGAAGCTTGGAGATGAGATCGAAATTCGACCCGGTATCGTCACCCGTGACGACAAGGGTGATCTCAAGTGCACCCCCATTTTCAGCCGTATTGTGTCGCTGAACTCGGAAGCGAACGACCTGAAGTACGCTGTGCCTGGTGGTCTGATTGGTGTTGGCACACGCATCGACCCTACTCTCTGCAGAGCCGATCGCTTGGTTGGCCACGTTCTGGGTCTGAAGGGTCGCCTCCCGGATATCTACAGCGAGATTGAGATCAACTTCTATCTCCTCCGCCGTCTTCTCGGTGTCCGGACGGCCGACGGCAAGCAGGCCAAGGTCGACAAGCTGACCAAGAACGAAGTTATCATGGTGAACATTGGATCTACCTCGACGGGTGCCAAGGTTTCTGCCATCAAGAAGGACGCTGCCAAGCTTATTCTCACAAGTCCCGCATGCACCAACATTGGCGAGAAGGTTGCCCTCAGCAGACGTATCGAGAAGCATTGGCGTTTGATTGGCTGGGCCAATATCACAGCGTAAGACTAACCCTTTCCCTGCTCTCTTCATAGGTACGTGAATGCTGATACTGATACAATCGATATAGGGGTGTGACACTCGAGCCTTCTGCTTAAGGGAGGAGCGTTTGTGGTTTGGCTGGGATATAGCGTAACATTTGTGTGTATTGGCCATCAAGTAGCCAACACTAAAAGGCGTTAAAAATGGACAGTTTAAGCCTAGTATCCCTGAAATGAATGCCTTTTGAATGAGTGAAAAGACCTCCATTGTATCCGAAAACACGTATATCGAGCCACTGGATGTCTCGACCCATTTTGAGAGGCCTTGTCGACATTTGGACGGGCATTGTTTGTACCCCTGATAATCCCGATTGTGTCACTAACTGTATCTTTCAGGTTTTTGGAACGCCAGGTCAGGTTTCTGGAACGCGATCACTACAATCAAAATACCTTGGTTGTATCTCAAGATACCCGGCATGTATGCTAGTAGACGTATGTATCTGGGGGTTTTCCCGCTGTGGTAGACAGTAGATAGGGTCTTGCAAGAAGTTACCTGGGAACGACAGATGTACTGAATGTCTTCGTCAGGATGGCAGGAGGCGTATTATGCATTGGACGTAGCCTTGGTGTATTACTGACCCTGGTCCGGCCCAGGGGATTTCCTGCTGTGGGTTCGAGACGCTCACACGATTCCCCAAAACGTTCGAGCACGGCGTATTTCTAAGTTTATTCTGCTCTGCCTCGCAATTGGTCGGTCTATCTCGGGCTTTCGACTAGTATGAACTGACCTCGCCAAGTTAATTGCTTCTCGGGCCCATGAAAACAAAGGGAAGAGCAGAACGAAGCGGTACAAGCGATTTGTCAGGCAGTCCAGCAAAATGAGCTGTGTGGATCAAGCTACGAGAAGGGCTTTTACATCGCTGCTGATGCATGCGCGTCAGGACTGGGTGTAGTGTTGTTCCAGATACAAGACCCAGACCCAGAGGGTTGAGCGGAAGCACTTCACCACACTTGAGTTTGGATTGAAGGACGCCGTTCTTGAAATTGAGCCAGATAGATGAGTCCGCTTTAAGGCGATATTTGGGATGGATGAGCTGGGCTACAGGGGGGATACGATGGCGGCAATTAGAGTGCCTGATTTGATCAGAATGTATGTACTTGTCGCATGTCCTGCAGTGTCTCGACAACATCGAGTTTGTTTGGCAGTGCCGCGTTCAAGTTGGTTGTGTGTTGCCAAAAGATGCGACCCCCTAAAACCGTTTCGTCTTACGATATTTGACCCGACTCTTAACGAGTGATACCAATGGGATACTATGGGAATTCGGAATATTGAATTGAGTAGAGCTAAACTTACCAGAGAAAACACAAGACGAATACACAAGGGAAAGACAACATTTGCATAAGCATGGTGACAGGGAGCCGCTAAGATACACAAAGTAGCTGGCAACGTAAACACCTGGAAGGAAAATGTGAATGGGAGTAGAGTAAAGAGAGACTTTGTTGCTTGGCTGACAACCTGGCCATAACCAACACAACGACTCGTCTGGGCATACAGTAGCTATCTGTATCCCACTCGAGTCCCCTCGAGTAGATACAAACCACGACAGGACGACAGGGAAGACCTGGGGCGGGCGGACCAATGTCCAATGTACATATCTGATTATTATCAACAACCTACTTCCTCACCTTCCTTGCATGCTTAACCAAGTTTTCTATCACACCCTCAAACGCTTCTCGGTCCCCAATCTTCTCATCTGTCCGTTTCTGCCAATACTCCAATACCTCCTTAACCGTCCCCTGCATTGCTTCTAATTTTGCCACATGTGTCTTGAGCTCTTCGTCTGTCATGCCACGCAGCGCTTCATCTGTCGTTGCGCAGAGCTGCCGTGCTGCTGTGAGGTTGAAGGACGGGTCCGACAATGCGGGGCCTTTCCTCTTGCTGCTGCCAGCACCGGCGTAGAGGTTATTTGTTGATAAGGACGGGGAGGTGGAGGGCTCGCCGCCAGGGGGTTTCGAAGACGATGAGGTTGGTTTGAGGTTGCCCTGTGAGTCGACCGAGGTTCGATGGGCCTGTCGCGCTCGGGAGAGCGACCGTGATTCGGACGAGTCCCGGCGAAACGAACCGTTGGAGCTGACACGATGAAGAGAGGGCAGTACAAGTTTCTTTTGCTTGGAGGCGGGAAGGATCTCGTCCAAGTCAACAGGGACGCCGAGAGAGACGAGGAACAGCCGACGGATACGAGAACGAATCCAGTCCGGCGGCTGGAGTGGTGGTGGGGCGACGAGTTGAGACCAGAGAGAAGCGCTTCGTGGTGTGAGAAACACAGGGTTATCCTTTGAGATGGGTGGGAGAAGGGGAGGTGTCTCGTCTTCGTGAGGGAAGAGGGCGTCCAGATAAGACTCTGTGATGCCAAAGATCTCTGACGCTTCGAGGTCGTTGAACTCTGGTATAGGCTACAAAGTCAAGGTTGGACTTAGTCATGGATTACCGGGAGGGTAGAGGGTTACGGAGGACATCACATACAAATGATAATGCTGACTGGGGAGGGATGGCTGGCGCCTGAGCGGCGGCAGGAGGAGGGGCTGATGCCTTCTCTGCCTGCTGGAAGCCGTCATCATCAAAGTCGTCAAAGTCGCCGTCATCGCCTCCCTCCTCAAAGTCGTCAAAGTCATCACCAAAGTCATCACCGTCTTCTTCCTCTCCTTCTCCAGCGGCGCTTTGCAGGCCGGGACTTCGAGGCCCTGGAAAGGAAGGGGACAGAGGTGAGCGCCTTTGCGCAAGTGATGATTTCCTTCTCGCACGTGCTGAAGCGGGAGTGTTTAAAGTGGGTGATATTGGAGTATCTACGCAGAAGAAGGAAAAGTCAATACAAAGGAGGAAGACAGGCGAAAAGGGGTAACAGGTTTGGCAGGGAAGAGGGCTACGCATCCGTACCAGGTGCACCACCATCTTCCACGACCTTATGCCCATCCGCCTTGAGCACCACGTCGGGATGGGGATCCGAGCCGTGCCTCTTCTCAATCTCCGGGTGCGTCACGGAACCCTCGACATCGGGGCTCTCCTCGACTACAGTCTTGGGAATTGGCTGGCCACCCGGAGTCGGGGGCGTTCCGTCTTGTTCGGCACCAGGGGCGGTTTCCGCGGCGCTGGTAGGGTCTGGGACATAGGCTATCTCATCCGGCGCCGCGTCTTCCTCCCTCTTCTGGTATGCTTCTGTGCCCGGAACCTCGCCATAGGCTGGCTTGTCATCGACCCGCTCCACTCTAGTCTTGGGGATTGGTGAAGTTGGGTGCGACTCGGAGACGGCCGATTGCGCATCAGAGTAGTGTTCCTCGGAATCCGATGTCTCTGGGAAAAGAAGGTCAGCACTGTATGGGCTGCAGTTGAGTTAGATAGATAAAATTACCGAGGTCATGAGCGCCTGGGTCCTGAGTGTGCACTCTCTCAGGAGGCGACAGGCTGTTTCTTCTCGACGACATAGTGAATTGGCTTCCAGTGCAAGAAGTAAGTAGTCGTCGATTTGGACGCCGCTTCTCCACACGGATGAAGAGCACTGGGGGATAAATCTGTGGGAATGCCGGCTGAAGAGACGCTGTGGCTACGGGCAAGAATGGCCACGTTCCCTGTTCGCACGGCGGTGTCTGTTTCGACAGTTACAGAAGACGTTGGGCTCGCTCCTCACGATGCAACTGGCGTGCAAGCCAGCAGGGTCAAGGGTGGCCAGGAAAACTGTGGAGAAGCGCCAAGAAATTGGAGCCCCCCACCACCAGCCACACATCCATAAAATGCCCGTGCGTTTTACAGCAGCTGAGTGAGGCTGAGAGGCGCGACCGGAAGCTTTTTCAGGCGCGCCTGAGCTACAAGTTAAAAAGTTGCTGGTCGCGAAGCAAAGCGCCTGGACATTGCGAACAACAACCCGACAAGGCGGTCTTTGTCGTTGCGCCATCCCTACGACGCCGTCTCTGAAAACACGCACATCCAGTTTTACGTCTCTGTTGCTGCATCTACTACTGCACATTTGGCCTCTTCGTGCTCCTCACTGCATCGCTTTCAGAAGCGACAGCAGGTGGGATTGAGCCCTCGATTTCGTGCTTGAAGCTCTCGCATCCCTAGCGACAACACGCAGAGTCGCCTAATTTCCAGGTTCCCGCTCAGATATCCGACACATACCAAACCGGCGCGATGTCATTCACATTTGGCGGAACTGGCGGAGGCAACTCCAGCGGCGCCTCTAACCCTGCAAACACCACAACTGCCCCAGCTACAGGAGGGCTCTTTGGAGGCGCTGCTGCGGGCGCGAGCAAGCCGAGTTTCTCGTTCGGAACCGCAACGCCTGCAAGCACACCTGCCACTGGAGGATTATTCTCGCAACCAGCGACCTCGGGCGGTCTCTTTGGCAGCAAACCTGCTACTGGCACAGCTTCGACACCAGCAGCGCCAGGGGGGTTGTTTGGCAGCGCAGCTCCCAGTTCTGGGACCAGTGGAGGGGCAACTAGTTTGTTTGGGAATGCCAGCAAGCCTGCTGGGGGTGGTCTATTTGGAAACACATCAACACCAGCTGCGACCACCGGTGCTTCTTCCACACCAGCGACGGGAGGCCTTTTTGGCAGCAAAACCACCACTCCAGCCACGACCGCCCCAGCAACCGGAGGTCTTTACGGAGGCGCAGCACCGACTTCTGGGGCTCCTCAGTTAGGATCTGTCACGACTCCATCGGGAGGCTCAGACGGCGGTCTGTTTGGTGGCCTTGGTGGAAACCAAGCTACGCCCGCCAAGCCAGCTTTTGGTGCCTTTGGATCGACCACTCCGGCTGGCCTCCCTCCGGCTGGCGGCGACTCCAAAGCTCCGGCTGGTGGTCTTTTCGGACCTAAGCCGCCGGCACCGTCGTCCACAGCACCTTCAACTGGACTCTTCGGGTCAGCGTCGAAAACTGCTGCGTCGTCGACCCCTGGCGCAGCTCCCGGAACATCTCTGTTCGGTGCTGCCAAACCAACTCCGTCTGCTACTGGAACCACTCCTGGTGGGTTGTTTGGTGGTGCATCCGCTACCGCTACTTCTACTGCTGCCACATCTCAAGCGCCAACAGCTGCCGCTACAACAAGTCTTTTCGGCTCGAAACCCCTTGGAGGTGGACTTCTGGGTGGTGCCGCCAGCTCAGCACCCTCGTCGACTCCGGCTGCCAAACCGCTATTTGGAGGAGCCACCCCTACGACAACTGCACCCGCCGCGACAACCGCGGCCACCACATCTCTGTTTGGTGGAGCAGCCGCTACAACGGCAGCTCCAGCGACGTCGACACCGGCACCCACCGGTTTGTTTGGAGGAGCCGCAGCATCAACTGCTCCAGCCGCAACTGCAGCAGCGACTACTACCGCCACTCCGTCGCTGGGTGGCCTGTTCGGGGCCAAGCCGCCAGCAACTACGGCCCCTGCGGCTACGACCACAGCTGCTCCCGCCAGCACAACCACCCCTGCCACTACCGCCGGAGCCACGTCGAGTCTGTTTGGAACCAAGCCTCCAGCAACGACGGCAGCGACAGCATCCACGGCTCAAGATGGGAAGACCGCCGCTACCGCCGCCGCCCTTACGGCTTCCACCATGGGCCCTCAGTCTCAACTTCCCCGTCTCAAAAATAAGACCATGGATGAGATCATTACCCGCTGGGCCACGGACCTCTCCAAGTACCAAAAGGAATTCAAAGACCAAGCCACCAAGGTCGCCGAGTGGGACCGCATGCTCGTCCAAAATGGAGAGAAGATCCAGAAGCTGTACACAAGCACTTACGAAGCCGAGAGAGCCAGCAACGAGATTGAGCGTCAGCTTGCTGGCGTTGAGAGCCAGCAGGATGAACTATCGGCCTGGCTGGATCGATACGAGGCGGATCTCAGCGAGCTTTTCGTCAAGCAGATTGGCACCAATGAGCAGGTTGCGGGACCGGATCAGGAGAGGGAGCGCACTTACAAGTTGGCGGAGAAGCTGACGGATCGCCTTGATGATATGGGCAAGGATCTCACGAAGATGATTAAGGATATCAATGATATGTCGGCTGGCTTGAGCAAGGGCAGCAAGCCTGATGATCCGGTAGGTTTTCTGATATTGCACCTATGGTTTATGAAAACAAGCTAACCTTCATGTGTAGCTCACCCAAATTGTGCGTGTCTTGAACGGACACCTGGTTCAACTGCAGTGGATCGATACCAACGCTGCGGCGCTGCAGTCCAAGGTTGCTGCTGCTCAGAAGGCAAGCGGCAACATGGGCGCCAGCACCGCTTTCGGAGAGTCGGATGCAGCAGATAGCTTCTATCGGTCGTACCGAGGAGGACGTTAAACGTGGCGATGATGGAAACGCCTGTGAGCGGATGAGCAGCTTCTTGCATCATGTAAGAGTAGGTAGCACGAAACAGGATGGTTACCCGCAACATGACCCAGCAATCTGGATGAGGGACACGAAGCAGAAAGCTTCTTGGAGGAAAGACATAGGTTGTGATAACTGGGTTGCAAAAGATGCATAGTTTATTGTATTTGTACAACTAAATGGAGCGTAATCTTTCCCCCACTGATGACGGCAATCAAAGCAGTAGTCAATTACCAAAATGAGTCGAGTTCAAGACGGACTTAGCAACCAAGCCGACTGATGCAGCGCCCAACCACTCTCCATCCTACTATTTACTACAGGTCCCTCACGCAAACACGGGGCCTTGCGGAGATCTTGTCTAAAGGCGTATGAACGACATACGTAACTTAGTTGTGCTCACCACCCTGGTCCTTGGTGATCTCGTCGCTATAGTCATGTGTCAGTACTCCTGATTTCCTCGCTCTCTCAAATTTTTCCTCTCGGAGGATGCCGAGGACGGGTGCACGCACATGTGATCGGAGAGCTGCTTGAGGTGGTCTTGCTGCTGCTTGATCTTCTCCCGGAGCTGGAGGAGCTTCTCCCTCTCGGCCTTGCGGATGAACATCTCCTCCTGGGCGCGCTCGCGTTTTTGGAAGGCATCCCTGGTCGGTGGCGTGGTTAGCTGGGGTGCATGACGTAGCGGATGGTTCGGGTTGTTCTGTTGTTTTTGAGGGGGGAAGAGGAGGGTTTGAGGTAGAGGAAGGGAAGGGGATAGTGAAGGGGCGAGGGGAAGGGCTTTGAACGTACCCCTGGCCACCGGTCTTCGGGGGGGAGCCGGTGTCGCCAGCGGCCATGGTGCGGGCTGATGTCGAGAAGGTGCGCAGGACGGCGGTCGAGCGCGCGGCCTTGGTGATGGATGTGCGAAGCATTTTGGCGGGAGCTGTGATGGTTGATTGAATCGGTGGGAAGGAAATTGACGTCGGAGAAGCTCTTTTTTCGGCTTTTGTGTACTTGGTGATGGTTCAATTAGTTGGTGGTGTGATCTCCAAAGAGCTTTTTGACTGGGAAAGCAACGTCAAGCTTCCGTTGTTGCGGGACAAAGCTCAGATCAGGTTGCGGCTTGGCATCGGCTGTTACGGCAGAGGCCTCAGGCATCACCCGGAGATCATCAGGCCAGGTTGGTGGGGCAGCAGCGCAATGTTTCGAGGAGAGCCTGCCCCGCACTTGCTTTGCCCAGCATGCGCTCGGGAGGTTATTCTGGACACCCTGGAAAGGATTTCTTGTCTGGCACTTCAGTTGTGATAAGATTCCATAGACTTCAATCATAGTATCGGAAGCTTTCTTGGCATTGAGAGCGGCCCGGGCGGATAGGTAAAATAAGGTCGGTCAAGATCCTCCAACTGCGGAGTCTTGACAGACGGCTTCACCCTTATTCACAGCTGCTGGCTGGGAAGCTTTTAAGCGCGGGAGGTAAGCCGGGGACAAGAAATACTCGGCCGACAGAGTGGGCGACTGCCCCTCCGATCTCAGCCTCATCCAACTGTTTGCGCACTGAGATTTGTGTGATGCCTTAAAAGGGCGGGAATGGCCTTCTACATGATGTTGGGCCTTTGCTTCGTTCTGATGTGTATCATGCGGCGCCGGGCTGGGATGCGTGCTGGCAAGTTGATGTGATACATCAGCGGCAGAGACGTGAGAACAACGGTCCGGTCCTAATAAGTTCATCCTTTCCGCTCTTCATGACTGCGAGAGGTGCTCGGCCGAGTGTTGCATGCTTATCCTCTTGATAACATCTTGTTGAGGATACCCTGGAGAGGGGCCAATGGGGTGCCTGTCTGCCATGCCAATTTCTCGTTCATTTGGCACGAGGTCCATCCCTGTCTGTTGAAGCTCAAGGGAGCTCATGAGGGGTCTAAGCTCCCAGTTCCATGGAAAGAGATAGAATCCAGCAAGGTGAAGGCCTCTCTCATCAGTGCTCTGTTCCTCACCTTGCCTTTGCCCGGTACGGCTTGGAGACTAGACCCAGCAACCAGCTGAAGGAAGCGCTGCATGAATGAAACATTACCAACCAAGCGTGGGTTGTGGCTCAGAGGAGAAACTGCTCTGGCCAGGGTGAAGAGGGGTCGGAGGGTTGGCGGTGGTCGCTGCTTCGGCTGGCGCTGCGAAGAGTTGTCAACCCAGCGAGGAAGGCGCAGCGCAGGGAGGAATAGACAGCAATACAGAACCTGCGACAAGGAGCCCCAACGAGGGGCTGCAACGGTGAGCCAGGCTTCCAAGTTGCGTGATGGCGAACATTTGGGCGGGCGCCTGTGACGTACTTTTCGTCACGTGGCTTGGGTGAATGAAGGCGAGTTGCTGGGTCCCAAACACTGGACCTAGGAGGTGGCCGGCCAAATTTCAGCGCACGGCATCCCATCCCGCCTTGTGTTGTCGCTTCCTCGCCTTGTCAACCCCTTCACCCGCATTTCCAACTTTACCTCCAAAACCGGTCCCCATCTTCCCCCCCTCACCACCAAAAAAACTAACACACAACTGCGTTGTCGGTTTCCACTGAGATCCCGTCGTTCTACCGCTTCCACCAAACCATTTCGCCCACCACTATCTATCAACTCCCACAGGTATGTCTGCGTCGTTCCGCACCGCCCACCATCATATCTGCTGCACCGCTCGTCGCCCTCTGTCGTCATCGCGGATGCGACGCCTCCTGGCCTCCTCCTGGAGCGGCCATCGCCGCGGCCTCGTCGCCTCGAGCCAGAAGCCCAATTGCCCCGGATTCCGCCGCGATGCCACCGCAGCAGCTGCTGAGCGCGGCACGCCGACCAGGCAGGCTGCGAGTGCCCCACCGTGAGCGGGGAGCCTCCGATTCTAGTCATGAAGTCAGCACCGGCGCATTCGCCGCAGCATCTCAAGGGCTCCGAAATCTCGGCCAATGCGTGCGGCTACTTCGTTTCTGTCATTGCCTCTGTCTATTTTTCGTTGTTGTGTTTCAGAGTTTTCCCGATAGGGCGCTCACCGACACGGCCGACCCCGGCACCGAACTTGTTGACAGTCGCTAACTCGCCCCTTCCAGATCACCACCGCCAAAATGGGTCACGAAGATGCCGTCTACCTGGCCAAGCTGGCCGAGCAGGCCGAGCGCTACGAGGGTATGTTTTCCGTCAATACACGCGGGGCGATGGCTCGGGGCTGATGCTGACGGGGTTTTCTTGCACAGAGATGGTCGAGAACATGAAGATTGTTGCCTCCGAGGACCGCGACCTGACTGTCGAAGAGCGGAATCTTCTGTCCGTCGCCTACAAGAACGTTATCGGTGCCCGCCGCGCGTCGTGGAGAATCGTCACCTCCATCGAGCAGAAGGAGGAGTCCAAGGGCAACTCTACCCAGGTTGGCCTCATCAAGGAGTACCGCCAGAAGATCGAGGCCGAGCTCGCCAAGATCTGCGAAGATATTCTCTCTGTTCTTGACAAGCACCTCATTCCTTCCGCCAAGACTGGCGAGTCTAAGGTGTTCTACCACAAGATGTTCGTCGTTCTGATCCCTGCTGTCCATTGCCTGCCTGTCTAATGCCCCTACAGGAAGGGTGACTACCACCGCTACCTCGCCGAGTTCGCCGTTGGCGACAAGCGCAAGGATTCCGCCGACAAGTCTCTCGAGGCTTACAAGTCCGCCACGGAGGTCGCACAGACTGAGCTCCCTCCCACTCACCCCATCCGTCTCGGTCTTGCCCTCAACTTCTCCGTGTTCTACTACGAGATTCTCAACGCCCCTGACCAGGCTTGCCACCTGGCCAAGCAGGCTTTTGATGATGCCATTGCTGGTAAGTTCGAAGTCGGACGATAGTTTGCTGGATCGGAATCTGACAAAAGCACTTGCAGAGCTTGATACCCTGAGCGAGGAGAGCTACAAGGACTCCACCCTCATCATGCAGCTCCTCCGTGACAACTTGGTAAGCTGCGTTTATTTCTGGCACGCCAGGCTTGGTGCTAACTCCTATCACAGACTCTCTGGACTTCCTCTGAGGCGGAGCCGGCGGCTGCCGCTCAGGAGGCCGCCCCCGAGGCTGAGCCTAAGGCCGATGCACCGGCAGCGGAGGAGCCTAAGGCTGAGTGAGCGGTGTCATACATTTCCGTGGTGTTATGATCGTGATAACCCTGGCTGATCTTGGTAAACCTCGGTGGAAATGGTGTCTTTGGAGTGCGGGCTGGAGATCCCCCAAGTGGCTTTGCATGTTTTACGCAAATACACAGAATTATCAGCTTTCTGGCGATTTTCTAGTAATGGCCAAGGGCTAGAGAGCAGTGCATTTGGAGGGGTCTCTTTATCAGATGGCTTGCCTTTTAGACTCTTCAACACACCTACAGATCGTCTGGACAATAAAAACCAAAAACCTCCTCAGTGAAGCAGGCTGTCCCAGTTCCCAGTCCGACTTGGCTTGTGATATGCGGCTCTGTGCCGATCCCGAGCCCACGTCACGTCTCTCGGTACATATTGAGTATGCAGTCAATCTTACGTTGGCCAAGGCAAGACGGATAGATATCCCGAGATGCAACATTGTGCATTGCGTGCCTCCTCTTGTAGATGTCAACCCCCTTGCATCTTTTTCCTGCAGAGAAATGCAGATGCGGAAAGAAGACTAAGTTGCAACCCTGAGACTACCTCTCTCACTAACTTGTACCACGATCACCCATCCTCCTCCCCCTCAACAACAGCAAACTGCACCCTCAACCAAAGACTGCAATCTACACATCCTACCATTAATTCCCCTAGATCTACCGAGTCTTCAAGATCTTCTTCCCTGAAACGATAGCCCCGTGGGTTCCCGCATCGACAGGAGCGGTACCATTCTGTCTTTGTGTCGTCGTACTCTAAGTCGTCCAGATCGATAGTCTCGATGCCGGTTTGGAACTGGGAGGGGAGGGGGTTGGTGGTTGAGGTTGTGGTGGGGGGGAGCTTGTCGTAGGAGGCGCGGGAGGTGGGGTTGGAGAGGATGGCGTAGGCGGTGGAGATTTGGTCGATTGTGAAGGTTGTTGATGTGGTTGTGGTGGCGGATTTCTTGTCTGGGTGGTGGGAGAGGAGAGCTTGGCGGTAGGCGCGTTTGACGAGCTGGGAGGCGTTCTCGTGCTGAGATATGGTTGTGGGTGAGAGGTTGAGGATTTCGTAGTAGGTTGGAGGAGGCTTGAGATGTGTGGTTGTGGACATTGTGAGAGGTGGTTGTGTTTTTGGTGTGTTCCTGAACTGATGGTTGAGATGAATAGGTTGGGATGAACCGGATCAGATGCGAGTGAACATTTGAAAATTCGATTTTTAGATCACGTGCAAGCGTTTCTCGACGGTGATTCTTCAACAGAAAAGAATTGTATATCCGAAGGCTAGCTCTCAACAGAGCTATAGGCCTTTGAGATTGTGATGAGCAGAAAGGTAAGCCAAAGATATGTGAGTTTGGCTGTCCAGGGGTTGAAGGGCAGTTATGAGAGCTCTGACCAGAGGCACAAGATGAAAATGGGAGCTGGGACCAGACAGAGCGGAAGTCAATATAAGGGGGACAAAAGACAGACACTTGCCGCCCGACGGAACTCGCATAGAACAACACGCAGGGGGGTGATGCCCACCGAGAAGACAATTTTCGAGATGTTGTACATTACTGGTAATACATTCTATACATAACATAGTCTGGGCGCGCTCCCGCAGGGCGATCATGATGCTGACTTGGGCCACTTCTCCCACCTCTTCCTTCCAACCTAAACTCAAAATGTTAGCAGCTGAATCAGAGGAGAAATTTGGCGAGGCAGTAAAGGGGCTGCCTACCTTCTTCCATTCCCTGATGAGGTCCGGCATCTCCAACATGGCCTTTCTCCTCTTCTCCATCCTAGAACGCGAGTTAGCAAATATTCCCACAACTGAAGCAATCCAGATTGCCCCAATGGCAGCTTCAACATACTTGGCCACCAATTGTCTCTCGTGCTTGTGACCCTTGACCTTCTCGCCAACACCAGTACCCTTGACCCTCAATCCGAGCTCGACCCTCTTCCGTAACTTCGCCTCGGTGCCCTTGACGGTGTAGGGCAGCAGCTCCTCAACGTGGTGCTTCCGTGCCAGCTTAACCAACTCGGCCTGCCGTCGGAGGGAGTACTTGGGGTTGTGCCATTTCCCTGTTATGGGGTGCTTCGTCGACTGGAAGGGGTTGGGTGCTTCTTGTTGGTAGTGCGTCTTCGACGTTTCGGGGTCTGCGGCCTTGGGCAGGATCGAAGTGTGAGGGTACCGCGCGAAAAAAGTACGCAGTCGCGCTGGAAGCGCAAGCGCTAGCTGTATGTGCTTCTGCGCAGCCGTCGCCATTGTGAGCTCGTGGACGAGGGTCGAGTCGTTCGAGGTTGCGTGCCAGAACGATCCCGGCGTCTGTTCGCGCATCCAAAAAAGTTCCCAGCAACAATGGCGAGAAGTCGGCAGCAACCCTAACCCTGTTCCTGAAATTGCCGCCGGCAACGCAAATACGCCCCTAGTTATTCAGCGTCCTATTCGCCGCTCAACCGTTCTGCCTGGGCAAAGTTTCCAAGCTTCACGAACTCCCTCGACAGCACGCGACAACTAACGTGCGAGACATCGCCAAACAACTGCGGTCTCTCCATTTACGCACCCGGAGCTCCGACTCGCCTGCTACAATAGCCTTGAAGCACTAGGCCCTTGCGCACGCACTACTACAAAGCAGACCTACCTCGATCGTGGTTCTCAAGCATCATCATGTCGCAGCGAAAGCTGCCGCCTGACCTGGCGGCGCTGCTCCAGCAAAAGAAAGCCGAGGAGGCGCTTGCATCGAAACCACGATTTATTCCGAAGAAGGAACGCGAACGTCTTCAAAAGGAGCAAGAAGAAAAGGAAAAGGCAGAGCGTGAAGCAAAGGAGGCAGCACGGCTTGCACCGAAACCCTCTCCAAAACGCGCCGAGCGCCCCCCAGAGCCTGATGGAGCTATCCCTACGGGCCCGAAGGCTATGCGCCAAACAAACGGTGATAGGGATAACCGGAATGGTCCTCGTCAGGATAGAAAGCGAGCCCATAACGATGACGAGGAGCGCAGGCTCAAAATGGAGAACAAAGACGAGGCAGACCTTCGAGCTCGGTATATGGGGCCTCTGGTGAACCAGTCCACATTCTCAGCCAAGAAGAAGAGGAGGAGAACTGCCGCGAACAAGTTCAACTTTGACTGGGACCCGGATGATGATACCAGCCGGCCCTTCGACCCTATTTATGCCGAGCGGCTTGAGCCTCTCGTCAGACTCGGAGGCTACGAGATGACCGATGAGCTCATTCAAAGGAAAGCGGATGCCATTCGGCGAGGTGATCCAGAGACAGGAGAGCAGCGTGCTAGACAGCTTCTGGAACAGCACGAGCGCGCGAAGAAGCAGTCGGAGCGGAAGAACCTGGGCAAGCATTGGTCGGAGAAGAGTTTGGAAGACATGAAGGAACGAGATTGGCGTATTTTTAAGGAGAATTTCGGCATTGCGACCAAGGGGGGCGCCATTCCGGACCCGATGCGCAGTTGGCAGGAGTCGAAATTACCAAGCAGATTGCTGGACATCGTGGCTGGCGCGGGCTACGACGAACCTACCCCCATCCAGAGAGCTGCTATTCCGATTGCCATGCAATCTCGCGATCTCATAGGTGTTGCAGTCACAGGTTCCGGAAAGACAGCTGCATTCTTGTTGCCTCTCCTCGTCTACATTTCCGAGCTGCCACCCCTCACCGAGATCAACAAAAACGACGGCCCTTACGCTCTCATTCTGGCGCCTACCCGTGAGTTGGTGCAGCAGATTGAGAGCGAGGCCAGGAAGTTCGCAACTCCCCTTGGCTTCACGGTTGTCAGCATTGTTGGTGGACATTCGCTTGAGGAACAAGCCTTCGCCCTCCGCAACGGTGCTGAGATCATCGTTGCTACCCCTGGTCGTCTTGTGGACTGTCTCGAGCGACGTCTCCTTGTCTTTTCACAGTGCTGCTACATCATCATGGATGAAGCTGATCGCATGATCGACCAGGGCTTTGAGGAGCCACTCACCAAGATTCTTGACGCCATGCCGGTTTCGAACGAGAAGCCAGATACGGACGACGCAGAAAACGCGCAGCTGATGAGCCAATATCTGGGTGGGAAAGACCGCTACAGGCAGACGATGATGTACACGGCTACGATGCCGCCGTTGGTCGAGAAGATCGCAAAGAAGTATCTCAGACGTCCTGCAATTGTTACCATTGGTAACGCCGGCGAAGCTGTAGACACTGTCGAGCAGCGCGTCGAGTTCGTGGCGGGTGAAGACAAACGCAAGAAGAGACTGCAGGAGATCCTCAACTCCGGCCATTTCAAGCCCCCCATCATTGTTTTCGTCAACATCAAACGGAACTGCGACATGGTAGCAAGGGACATCAAAGGCATGGGCTACTCTGCGGTTACTCTACACGGAAGCAAGACGCAAGAACAGCGTGAAGCGGCACTGGCATCCCTTCGCAACGGGCAAACGGATATCCTAGTAGCCACGGATCTTGCTGGTCGTGGTATCGATGTTCCGGATGTTTCGCTGGTTGTGAACTTCAACATGGCCACCAACATCGAGTCGTACACCCATCGTATTGGACGTACTGGTCGTGCGGGCAAAAGCGGTGTGGCTGTTACCTTCCTGGGCCCCGAAGATAATGATGTGCTGTACGACCTTCGGCAGATCATATCGAAGTCGTCCATTTCGAAGGTGCCTGAGGAGTTGCGGAGGCATGAGGCGGCGCAATCGAAGCCCCAGCGGGGTGGCAAGAAAGCCGACGAGAGCTTTGGGGGCGGGTTCGGTGGGAAAGGGCAATCGTGGAATTGAGTATGGAACCCAAGTATGGAGATGTGTATCTATTACTGGATCCGCTCTGGAATTGAGCGACTGAGAACCCATTACGAGAGCGAAGTTGAAACGAACAAACTAGTATGATCATGTTCGCTGCTGGGGTTCTTCGGGATATGACGGGCAATACAGTACCCCATTAACCCCTCTGCCAAGTCAAGAACATTGCCGCCCGTTCAGCCAAAGCCTTCAGGCACATCATAGCGATCTCGTGCATCCGAAATGCAGCTTCTCCCGGGTTCGGCAAGGTCAGGAGTGGAGGGAGCTTGGCGGTTCGGATCTGATAAACAACCGGCCCCACTCGGTTGCCGCAACATGCGCTGTAATCTTATCAATCAATCTCGCCAAGCCGGTCTCGAGCTGACCCCACCTATCACGCCCTGAGGTGCCTGGAATTGACTCAATTCTCCCCTTAAAAAATTTCCTGCAACGGTGTGACAAGACAGCCTCCGTTGCCAACACCAGCCACTATGAAATTCTGACACTTTTACTCCACACCAGCCCTCAGACGGAGAGGCGGTCGCGCCCGCGTGCTGTGAGGTCTTCCCGGCCTTGTGCGTGTTTGGGCGAGGGACTAGCTCTCGCGTCTCAAAGAAACGGGCCAAAACCAGTAAACCAATCCCCAAAGAACGCTGCCCGCTCCGCACATCGGACCACTTGCTCGTGGGCCCCAGAGTGGTGAATTCGCGTGCACACCTAGCGGGAACGATTGAGCGGTGACTGAGATCGAAGAGAGAGCATGTGTTTATGACTGGGAATTGTTAGCTGCACCTCCTCCCGATCGCAAATTCGACCCAGCAAACTTGCCATCCTCACTGCCAACAGCTTCATCAAACCCAAGAAAGCCGGCCCGGTTTGGTTTGCTTCATCTCGTTGGCTGCCGACCATCACACCCAACCAACGACGAAAACCCACATATACTCACGCGCACATACATCGTACATACGCACCGCGCGACATTTTCGCTACCCACTGTGCGACTGAGCATCCCACCGCAGCCCAGCTTACTTGAGGTCCCCGTCCACGCCGCTGGTTGGCTTGGTTTCTCATAAGAACATCACCCCTACAACCCCCACCTGTGCTGAGCGATCAGCCAGGTCCTCTTCTCTCCTCTTCACCAACTTCTCATCACAATGCAGTCGGCATCTCAAGGGAGCCTCAAGCCCGAAGTGCCCGTGCGAGCGGAAGCCTCTTCGACAGTCGCCAAGCCTGCGAAGACAGCCGCCATGGAGTCACTAGAAGACATCACATACGGCTCTGTAAACCAGCCTCTCCCAAACTACTACTTTCAGGGCGCTAACTCCTAACCAGATTGCCGGTGTCGTTGGTAAATACATTGAATACCCATTTGACACAGTTAAGGTTCGGCTCCAATCCCAGCCAGACCATCTCCCTCTCCGCTACAAAGGGCCCCTCGACTGCTTCCGCCAATCCATCCGCTCTGACGGGGTCCTTGGCCTCTATCGCGGCATCAGCGCCCCCCTCGTCGGTGCCGCCATCGAAACCAGCTCACTCTTCTTCTTTGAGCGCATCGGCCGCGAAGCCGTCTACGCCTTGGGCTTCTCATCCCGCGACACGCCCCTCCCCCTTCCCGCCCTCTGGTTCACGGGTGCCTTCTCTGGCGCCTTCACCTCCTTCCTGCTCACCCCGATCGAGCTCGTCAAGTGCAAGATCCAAGTCCCCGAAACCGAAGCCGGCGTGGTAAAAGCGCCCCTCAAGCCTATCCCCGTCATCAGGGACATCTTTCGCCACCAAGGGCTCATCGGCTTCTGGCACGGCCAGCTGGGCACCCTCATCCGCGAGGCAGGCGGGTGCGCCGCATGGTTCGGCTCCAAAGAGACCGCCTCCAAGCTCCTCCGTGACTGGAACGAGCGGCACGCAGCCACGCCCGCCGAAATAGAGCGCATGCGCGAGGAAGCTCTGCCCCTTTGGCAACAAGCCGTGGCCGGCGCGACAGCAGGAATGTCGTACAACTTTTTGTTTTTCCCTGCGGATACGGTCAAGAGCAGGATGCAAACTACGCCGATTGGGGGGGGAGGGGGGAAGAACAGGTCGTTCGGAGAGGAGACGAGAGCACTGTGGAGACAGGCCGGCATAAAGGGATTCTACAGAGGGTGCGGCATTACAGTGTTGAGGTCGGCCCCGAGCTCGGCGTTCATTTTTATGGTGTTTGATGGGTTGAAGAGGTTCTTCCCTATGCAATAGTTTTGCGGGAGGCATTCTTCAAGGGGCAACACTGGGAAGGGAGGAGGGCAATGACAGGGAGATTAGGGTTGGTGGCTAGTTGCTTCATTGCTTTGGTTCGTTCTATCGTTCGAGCGCTGGTGGGAGAGCGAGTTGGGCTTGGCATGCGAAGCAGGCATGGGAGTCTGGATAAAGGCATCGCTTGCGCACTGATTCAAGTGTGGTTTTTCTTTTCGGTCTTCATTGGCATCTTGGAATGGCGTTACGGTTTCATGTGCATTGGATTTGTCTTTTTGGTTGTTGTGCTTGAAAGAAAGGGGTAGCGTTTCTGAGTGTTGGTGAGGTTGGAGAATTATATCCCTTACATATATATGCATCATGGTACGCGATGGAGCAGGAAAACGAGCGATTGGTACATAGATGATGAGACATAGCATGAGGCTCAAAGGTAGATAGCGTCAGGGAAATAGACGGCGTTGCTCTCCATCCATAGTCCCGTTCGTCGTTTACAGCCCCCCTTTCCCGTCGCCTCTTCGTTCAACTTCTTCCCTCGGCTCAGTTAAATATCCTTCTTCTCCACGCTCCGATCACTCAAATCCCAATCATTCAGATATCCCGTCCCCGCGGATAGATACGTCGCAAACCCCAACCACGCCACATACGGAACCAACAACCATCCAGCCAATTCATCAACTCTACTCCCCCACAAATACGCCAAGTACGCATTGATCCCTAACAATGCCGCACAATCAACCGTTGCCTCAATCGGTCGTCGCAGCCCGAAGAACAACGGCATCCACGCGAGGTTCAGTCCCAGTTGGATCGTATACAGTGTCGCGCCGTGCTTCGCGGTCGAGATGGTATACGGCAGGTTGAGAGGCGAGGTTCCGAGGTATACGGCGCGGTAGGCGGCGTAGCCCATGGTTCCGTAGAGGAGAGTCCATGCGGGGCCGAAGACCCAGGGGGGCGGACGGAGAGGGGGCTGCTTCCAGGAGAGGTATTGCCGTTTGGTGTCTTGGGCTGAGGGGGAGGGTGTTAGTTAGGTATTGGGAGGGAGAGGGAGGGAGGAGGGAAGCATACGGCGGGTGCTGTAGCCTACGGCGGTGCCTAGGGCGATGGGGAACGCGATGGATGCGGCGGCGCTGTTGAAAATAGAAGAGGGGAGGGTAAGGGCGGGGATGTAGGTTGTCATTTTGGCGGTGGAAGATTGGGTGATGGTCCAATTGGTGTTGGATTTTTAGTACGGAGTGTGGTGTGAGGGAAATGGAGGCTTCTGCTGGTATAAATTGTGAAAGGGAGAGAGAGGTGAGGTTGCTTGGAAGCAACGCTGGATGGGTATGACGACATATTTAAGGGTTTAACATGGGACGGAAACGGGGCTTTTGGCGGGCTAATGCCTGTGCCGGAAGCAGTGTGGGCATTCAACCTGGGGTATTTACGCTGAAACGGCTTCAGTTACTGATTAGCGTAGCTATAGATCGCGGGCCTTGGTGGCATCCGCGTTGAAGCGTTGGTAGCTACGTTGTTGCGAGGCTTGATATCGTCCACCGTTCTCCATTACCTACGTAGTTAGAGTTCTGTATTGAGCCAGCTTGTGGCCTTTGTTGTCAAAATTGCACCTTCACAATTGATACCAGACGAGGACTGAAAGTTCTGCTGTTTCAATACAGCTTCAAGACAGCTCACTGAGCTGTCAACGATCATACGATGAAAGGCCCGATGGCTCCCGCATCCCCCGTTGTTCCTCGATCGAGTGCGATGTCAAAAAGTGGGGTGACTTGTTCGGCGCCGTTCCCATTTTGGCGCTTCCCCAGCACCAGCCCAGCTACCCCCCAGACACACGTGACCCTCGAAGTACCTAGCAAGGGGAATTCTCAACTCCCCAACTCCTTCCACCGAGGCGCGCCGCCACGATCGACCTTATTCGATCAACACCACACGCGCCTATTCATCCACTTCGGGAGTCGCTTGTCTCCCTACGGCTTCATGTAATTGTTTGTTACACCCTTTTCGTTGCCTTCTTTCTTGCCCGTTACGCCCCGTCTTGTGCCTTTTTGGTTGCCCTTTGGGTTGGGTCGTCGACTGTCCTCCAGAGCTCCCTTCCACTCTCCCACCCGCACCTCCACGTCGCTCGACCCCGTCTACACCCCCCTTTTCACATTCATACTCCTCATCACATTTTTGCTCAGGTGCTATCATGCGCCTTGGTTTTCTTCCTCAATTGCCCCCCGCCGCTGACTTCTCTCTATCTTTACTCCCTTCACGCTTCTCAAGAGTCATTCTAACCGCAATCATGTCGCCAAACAGTGGACAGCTTCCTCAAGCAAGCAGCCGCCCTGCTTCTGACATAACATAAAGCGGCAAATAACAGCTGCGCTCTAGCGCATATTAACTCACTCTTTCCAAACACCGACTTGCCCACAACCCGCTACTTCGTCGCCCTTTCCTCTCAAGCAACGGTTTCATCAGCGGCTTCCGACGAATTGAAGCTACTGTTTTTTTTCGCATCGTGTCGCTAGCCTTCAACAACATAACAGAACTTGACCATGGATTCCTACACCTATCGCGACTCTTCCTCGGCCCGGTCGCCCGACCGTGGCGGATGGAGCAGCCGAGACGAAACTAGGGTTAAGGAGGAAAGAGGGGACAGTTTCTACCGTGGAGGAAGATCTCCTGGTGCGTTCTACGCTCTATTCCGCCCTTGAATTTCGCCCTGTGCTTGCTCGTGTTATGGTCGCCACCCGGACCATCTGTTTGGATTGTTGTCTCTTCTTCAGCTGCTTACATTTTCCAGGTGATCGCAGCAGACGGCGATCGCGGTCCCCCGCCGCGGTTGATCGCTACGAGCCTGGCCGACGAAGCCGGGACGATTACGCTGGTACTCGCGACCGTGGCGACCGCGATGACCGCTCCCGCCGCATTGGCTCCCCTCCGGCCAACATCGATCGATATGTGCCTGGCCAAGAAGCCGCACCAGCTCCGCTTGCAGCCAACCCGATTCCGGACCCAATCAAGCTCCCGTATCAGGTGGGATTTTCCTATTTCGGCGAATGGTGGAGGGCAAACGAGAAGATCAAGGAGGAGAAAGAACGTCTGCGGACGGGCAGGCGTCGTGAGCCCGAGCGAGTTCGGGGCACCCCTCAAGAGGAGCGGGACAGGGAAAAGGCCAAGATTCAGGTCGCTTACGATGCCTACAAAGAAGATCTCCAATCTAAGATGGCGCAGACTTTCGTCAAGCAACACAAGGACGAACAGTGGTTCAAGGAGCGCTACGTGCCTGAGATTCGCGATGGCTTCAGGAAACAGCTTAACGAATTCCGACGCGGCGCCTACACCCAGTGGGAGCAGGACCTCGAGTCGGGCACCTTTGATGAATTTTCGCTGGAAGGCATTCCAAAGAGCGAGAGCAATGGCCTCGGGGGTGTTGTTGAAAAGGAGGAAGGTGAAGCAACCGCCGCAAATGAGGTTTTGGGTGTCGGCGATCTGGTGCCGGCCAATAGCGCCGATATCAGGGATGACAATCTCTTTCAACCTACACTACTCATCAAGACAATTGCTCCGTCTGTCAGCCGCCAAAATCTGGAAGCCTTCTGCAAAGAACACCTTGGCGAAGAGGAGGGCGGGTTCAAATGGCTATCTCTAAGCGACCCTAATCCGAGCAAGAGATATCACAGAATAGGTTGGATCATGCTGCATTCTGTGCCGGACGCCCCCGGCAACGCGGAAGAGGTCAAGGATGACGAGGAGGGCGGTCTTCCTCTCACCTCTCCAGTGCCCCCAGCCTCGACAGCGGAGAAAGCTCTCGAGGCCATCAACGGCAAGACTGTCAAAGATGAGCAGCGGGGCGACTTTACTTGCCATGTTGGCGTCCACAACCCTCCAATGAACCCCAGAAAGAAGGCTCTCTGGGATCTCTTCTCGGCCCCGGAACGCATCGAGAAGGACCTAGACCTTGTCAAGCGCCTCGTGAACAAGTTTGAGGAAGACTTTGGCTCCAACTTCAATGCCATTCTCAAAATTGAGGAGCGTGTCGAGGAGATGAAGAGCCGGGGCCAGCTTCAACCTGCGGTTCCCGTCAAAAAGGCCAAGAAGGAGCGCGTTCTGAACATGGATGAAGCCATGGACGAGGATGGCGAAGAGCACGAGGATCTTGATGGTGATGATGATGAGGACGAAGGCGCTGTTGATGATGAGGTTGACGACGAAGACCTTCTCGTCAAGAAGAAGCAGTTGGACCTGTTGATTGAATATCTGCGACGGGTCTTCAACTTCTGCTTCTTTTGCGTCTTCGAAAGCGACTCTATTCACGAACTGACCCGCAAGTGCCCTGGTGGTCATCTTCGGAGACCACGAAGCACTCTGTCATCGTCTGCCAAGGCCGTCGCACGAGCGAGCGCTCTCGGCGAGCCCTTCCCGGCCAAGAAGCGTAAAGAGTCAGACGAGGCAGAGGAGGGTGAGACTGTTGAGGGAGAGCGCAAGTTCCGAACCTCTTCAAAGACTGAGCAACAGCTCCAGCGCGCCTACAACTGGGTTAGGACATTTGAAGACAAGATCATGCAGATACTCGAGCCCGATACAGCGGACATTCGCAAGCTTGGCGGAAAGCCTGTTGAAGATGCCATCAATGAGGAGTTGGTGAAGCATGTCAAACAGGAGGACGAGCACAAGTGGCGCTGCAAGGTGCCCGAATGCACGAAGCTTTTCAAAGAAGATCACTTTTGGAAGAAGCATGTGGAAAAGCGCCACGTGGAGTGGCTTGACAAGCTCAAGGAAGAGGTATGTTCAAACCACAGTGTACTTTTCTTTTCTTCTTCGTGAGCCAGAAACGCTGACTTGAGACAGTTGGAACTGGTCAATGCTTATGTCATTGATCCGGCCCACATCGCTCCGTCTCGTACGGATGCCAACTCCAACGGACATTTCCCGCCTTCCAATGGTCAACAACCGACAGGGACTCCTCGAGGCTTCAACCTCCAGAACTATGGCATGAACAACATGCTCAACCTCGGCAGCTTTCCGATGGCTGCCATGTTTAATTCCATGGGCGTCAACCCTCTAGCTGCGGTGCCCAACTGGGGAGCTGCTGGGGGTGATGACCGCGGTGGTGGTCCCATTCGCAGAGGCGGCGGCCCCCCCGGCGGAGGTGGTCGTTTCCAGAACCGGCCGGGTCCTTACGATCGTCGTTCCAACCCGAGGTATGGCGATGGCGGCATGATGGGCGCCATGGGTGGTCGCGGTCGACCTGGGCCAGCCAATCGCTGGGGCGACGGCGCGGCCGGGGGCGCGGCAATGGGACCTCGCGAAGCAGTTCAAGGCCGCACACTCAAGAGCTACGAGGACCTGGATCAGGTCTCTGGTGGTGGCAGTGGTGAGCTCAACTACTAAGAGGACAAACAAACTAGGCGCTCTCCTGCTCGGAATAGGCATTGCTCTGATGTCTGGGCTGAGTGTTGTTGACCTATATTTCCAACAATCCGGGGAACAGGCAAATCTTTCATTCTGGGGGTATGTTTAGGCGTTAGGGATCGGTCTTATTTTCGCATGGGCTCCGGCTTTCTTTTCGTGGGTTGAAGTTGCCGCCCTGAACAGAGAGTATGAGCAAGACGAGGAGGTAGTTTTGGTCTCCCTGCCGCGCAAGGCTGTCACCGCAGGGTTGCACCGTTGATGTGGCAAGAAGGGAAAAATTAATGCCGCGATGTATTGCATGTAGTGTACAGTAGAAACTAGCAACACAGTCTAGCAGTGATATGAACGTCCCAATGCGACGTGACATTATATGTTACTGTGGTAGGAGAATCGCTGGTGCTTGAAAATACTTTGGCAACTTTTGATGTTATCGCAATGGCTCAGTCATAATTCAGCTCGGGTTTCTCTGCGCCTTGGGGTGAGCCTGGCTTGTACCGCGTGTCGGTAGGGCAGATCGTTGTGACCGGTGACAAAACAAGTCACGATGTTGGGCATGTTTGATCTCTTCTCTCAAGACTAGAATTGCAGTGAGATGTCACCAGTAACCAACCAACCACAAGGATAGATTGGTATAGTCTCTCCTTTTCATGTCAAAATTGCAGTGGCGCAGATACACTTGTCAGATAAGTCCCTTCCATGTAGGATTCTAAATTCAGGGAGGCTAGTTTTAAGCCGGGCTGTTGATGTCCTTGGTATTTATTTGTATGTCTGATACCAATAGCACCGGATGGAGCGTTCCCATCTGGATGACTTCGCCTATCATGTCTATTCGTCTCCCATTCGTAGGTAGGTAGGCATACAACTCCTTAGTCTATTAAGCTTTAAGGAGCCAACTGTGATCGGCCAACAGGATTGGTGGGCCATCCGCTTGTTCCCAGCCGCAAGTTGGTCTTTTATCTTCACTTACACCCTGATCTGTTCTTGCGCATGGTAGTCCGTCTCCCGATGTCATTTTCACGAGGTATCGTATCTACCGAGGTATCTTTCCATCTAATCCATCATTCCTTTAAATTGTTGACAGTGTACTCTCTATCTGCTCAAGGCAATGTCATCAATGCGTAGAATCATCTTGACCGTCTCCGCGGCCAACTCGATCGCGCTTGTGCTGACCAGCAATGGCTGCAACACATTCTCCTTTGCAATATTGGAGTTGACGCCTCCGCTCTTAATGCTGACACCCGCGTTCTTCTCACCCATCTCGTGACGGTGACGCAGCGCAGTGACCACCTTGATGCTGTTGAGACCGGCGTTCTCGGCCAGGGTGGTGGGGACGACCTCCATGGCGTCGGCAAAGGCCTTCCAGCAGATGGCCTCGGTGCCGGTGAGGGCACGCGCTTGCTTGCTCAGCTGAGCGGCAATTTCAATCTCGGCGGCACCGCCACCGGCGATGAGGGCCTTCTTCTTGACAAGGCAGCGCACGACGCAAAGGGCATCATGGAGGGAGCGCTCGGCCTCGTCGAGAATGAGAGAGTTGGCGCCCCGTACAACGACGGAGACGGTCTTACCGGCTGATCGTGTGCCTAGCACCTTGACCATGCGGCTGCCGGAGCTCTGGACCTCCTCGATGATGTCGGCAGATCCAAGCTTGTCCTCAGTGAACGAGTCGATGTCGGCAATGGGCTTGCAGCCCGTAGACTTGCAGATGAACTCGACCTCGTCGCGCTCGATGTCCTTGACGGCGAGTATACCCAGGCGCTGCAGGAAGTGGAGGGAGAGGTCGTTGACCGCGTCGCGAAGGATGGACTTTTGGATGAAGAGGACGTTACACTTCGCCTTCTTGATCTTCTTAACCATGTTGAGCAGGTACATGCGCTCCTCCTTGACGATCTTGTCCATCTGGCGGTAGTCGTTGACCGAGATGGTGTTTTCCATGTCTGGCTTCGGGGGGCTGAGCTGGAACTGGATGAGACCGATCCGGGCCTTCTCCATGCGGATGGGACCACCGGCGCTCTTGATAACCGGCTGCGTGAGGACGAGACCGTCAACCAGCTCGCTGTCCTCGATAGTGCCGCCCACCTTCTTCACAATGCGGATATTCTTTAGGTCGACATTCTCTGCTGTCTTGATATCTATCGTCTTGGTAACGGCGTTGACGGCCATAGGCCCGAGGAGGTTTGCGTACTGGGAGACGATCTTGGAGGATAGGGAGGTGTTTGCGGCCTGGAGGAGGGCCGAGGTGTCGGTCAGCGAGATGGGTTGCGACATTTCGTGCAGAACCTTCACTGCGGCGGCAGCAGCCCTCTGGAACGACTCGGAAATTACTGAGGGGTGGATGCCCTTGCCCAGTAACCTGTCTGCGGCGCCCAGCAAGCTACCGCAGATGACCACCACGGAGGTGGTGCCGTCGCCGGCCTCAACATCTTGTGCGTTGGAGAGCTGGACCAACATCTTAGCTGTAGGATGCATGACGGCCATGCTCTTCAGCATTGTGCTGCCATCGTTGGTGATTATGGTCTCGCCCTTGCCACTTCGAATCATCTTGTCCATACCCCGCGGTCCAAGCGATGTTCGGATCGCATCGGCGACGGCTATGAATAGGTCAGCACGACGACGACAGTGCTAGGGAAGAGCATGTAAGAGGCAGCATACCTCTGGCAGCGACAATATTTGCTGAGCGCACGGCGATCGGCTTCTCCTTGTCCTGCACATCGTGAGATTAGTTGGGCGGTCCCCACGCGGGGAAGGAACAGGGGCCGTACTCTGAAGGTGGTATTCCCACCCACAATCGATGGCTGGGTTGCGGTTGCCATTCTGAAAGTTCTGGAAAAGGAGGGGTTTGAAGGGACTGGTGCGGGCGAAGGACGTTGACCTGTTGCGACGGCTGGGTGTTTGTTTTCGTGATGGTGACTGCAGGCAACGAGCTCCCCTTCAAGTGCGGTTTACATGGCGGGACGGTCAATTTTTTGTCGGGCCTGGAGTTCACCCACTGCAGCTTGCCATGCATGGCCCGTGCCCATAAATTTGGGGATTGCCTTAGCTGGACTAGCCCTTTTAGGTCTAGCCGCTTTTCAGCCTCGCAGAGCTCCAGCGCAAGGCAGCATGGATTACGAGCTGCTTCCATCGCCTGCTGCTGTTCATCATCCTCATCAACAACAGCAAGCCAACATTCCGCGCACCAACCCCGCGAATCCTTCTTCCACAACACGAAGTAATCTCTGGTCGGAGACAGTTACTTGCTTCAAAACCCTTCCTGGCACGGACGTCTAACAGATTTAAGCTGCGGGATCCTGCCAGGTCCCGACCGCCGCCATCATGGTTCGAATACCTCACCCCTCTGGTCTTCGCGCGCGCCGCTAACCCTCAATAGCCTTCTGCCACGGGCTCAAACTGGGAGAAGTACAAGAAGAACTTCGCCGACGATGAGATAGAAGAGAAGAAGATCACACCACTCTCCGATGAGTATGCTCGACCCGACTCGCGAACCATTCCCGCCCAACTGTAGCTGACAAACCGAAGGGATATCCAGGTTCTCAAGACATACGGCGCCGCGCCCTATGGTGCTGCGCTGAAGAAGCTTGAACAGCAAATAAAGGAGAAGCAGCAAAGTGTGGATGAGAAGATCGGAGTCAAGGTACGACCGCTGGGGAGGGGGACCATTGAAGGCGGGCTATGGCTGACCACATTCCCGCGACGATAGGAATCAGATACTGGTCTCGCACCACCCCATCTCTGGGACGTCCCCGCCGATCGCCAACGCATGGGCGAAGAGCAACCGCTGCAGGTAGCCCGGTGCACGAAGATCATCCCCGACGAGAAGGACGAGTCGAAGAGCAAGTATGTCATTAACGTCAAGCAAATTGCGAAATTTGTTGTCCAGCTTGGAGAGCGGGTCAGTCCCACCGATATCGAGGAGGGCATGCGTGTCGGAGTCGACCGGAACAAGTACCAGATTCTCTTGCCACTGCCGCCCAAGATCGACGCCAGCGTCACCATGATGACGGTTGAGGAGAAGCCCGATGTCACATACGGCGATGTCGGTGGGTGCAAAGAGCAGGTAGAGAAGCTACGTGAGGTTGTGGAGATGCCCTTGCTGTCGCCAGAGCGCTTTGGCAACCTGGGTATCGACCCCCCCAAGGGCGCCCTGCTTTACGGACCCCCCGGTACCGGCAAGACCCTGTGCGCTCGTGCAGTTGCCAACAGGACGGACGCCACATTCATCCGTGTCATCGGTAGCGAGCTGGTCCAAAAGTACGTTGGCGAGGGCGCGAGAATGGTTCGTGAACTTTTCGAGATGGCCCGGACAAAGAAGGCCTGCATCATCTTCTTCGACGAAATCGACGCTATCGGTGGCGCACGCTTCGACGATGGTGCTGGCGGAGACAATGAAGTGCAGCGAACCATGTTGGAGCTCATCACACAGCTTGATGGTTTCGACGCACGTGGCAACATCAAGGTCATGTTCGCCACCAACCGGCCGTCCACTCTCGACCCTGCGCTCATGAGACCGGGCCGTATCGACCGCAAGATCGAATTCTCCCTGCCCGACCTGGAGGGCCGCGCCAACATTCTTCGAATCCACGCCAAGAGCATGTCCGTGGAGCGGGACATCCGATGGGAGCTTATCTCTCGCCTGTGCCCCAATGCCACTGGTGCCGAGCTGCGCAGTGTGTGCACTGAGGCGGGTATGTTCGCCATCCGCGCAAGACGGAAGGTAGCATCGGAGAAGGACTTCCTCAGCGCCGTTGACAAGGTCATCAAGGGTAACTTGAAGTTCAACTCGACGGCCGCCTACGCGCAATATAACTAAGTTGGGCGTGTGGGAGCGAGGAACAAAGGGATAATCACAGTACCATTGTATGATAGACCTTTTCCTGACTTTTGTCTATGAGCGTAGACTGCATGGCAGGCTTGCTGGTGGAGAAATAGGAAATATGAGGAGCACGAGTGAGATGTAATGGTTACTTGTTGTGATATTTTACACTCGTTTGCTTCTGTCAGAGCTATGCTTGCCATCTCGGTAAGGGATCTACCGGAAATCGTACATTAGGCCGAGTCACTGTTTACACAAACGGGGACCATGGATTTTGTGTGATGATGCTTTGGTAAGTCCTACATTACAATGCTAAGCCTACGGGAACCTATCATATCGCTCTCTTCCATTATGAAACAAATAGCCTTTTCCTCCGAAAATAGACAGCAACGTGAGTTAGCTGTCTCAGGCCTCGCTGGGAGACCAAGAAGAGTACTTCTTTGTCGTATAATAACTGCAGATTCTGCAGGAGATTTGGTGTAGCACCTGCCTTGGTGATATGATGTCTTGCCCGTGACCGTTCCACCGCAACTACTGCGCCGTGTGTTGCTCCGTCATTCCCGAAGTCGGCATGGTCAAGTCCTTGGTGGTTGTCTGCCACGGCGGGTAGGCGGGACTCTCTCGGAGGGCCTCAACTCCGGCTTCCTTGCTGCCGAAATAGGGTGTCCACAACTTGTTAGTGGTTGGGAAGTGAAGTAGTAGGTACGGCGCCGAGTTGTTGCTTCAGCGTTCGTTGATGATGATCCTCGCCTTGAGGCTCGTTGGTCGGTCACCGGGCTCTTGGGCATCTCAACCCTGGTACACTTTGCCGTCCAATGTAATCCAACACCATTCCCCACAGGGTTGTCGTCAAAAAATAAGGATAATGGGAGCTGTATATCCCAGTCCACATGTGACCCTTTTCCCTTAGCCTTCGATGAAAGCCAAGCACCCCAGGCAAACAACATCCCCATTCGCCCCCCTTTCCACGCAACACTGGCTGCAAACAACCTGCCTGTGGCCTCCCCGTGCCCAGCCGTCCGACTCTTGTGGCCTGTGGTTCCTATCCTGCATCACCGTCGAGTTTGTATGTTGATGATGCCCCGTACCCTCCTCAGAAACATCCCCCGCATCCACCATTGTGAAAGACGCGTCAGACCTTGGCGACTCGGATGGCCTCGGCCGCGTCGAGTCCCCGCCGTGGAACATCCCGTCTTCGTCAACACGCTGCTGGTTTGGCATCGCGCCTCCACGCCACCCTAGGCACTCCCGGATGCACACATAACACGTCCGTTGGCTGCACCCCTGGCAGTCGGCGAAGGAATCGAGGTCGGATTTCTTGGCAGGTTTGCGGCCGCAGATATGGCAGCGGCTCATTAGTTTGGCGGAGGGCGCGGCAGTTCGAGAGGGAGTTGTTGATCGGGTGTTGGGGCTCTTCTCTTGGAGTTGTTTTTGTTGAGAGGGAGAGGAGAGCCGGCGCCGCATGGGATGGTCGTCGGCTGATCTGATGTCTTCATCATCGAGGACCCTTTGTCGTTTGCTAGCGGGCAGGGGTATGATCTTCCGGACGAGTGGAGACGTGTGGTGGTGGTGATGGTGGTAGAGAGGGCCGTGATCGAAGGTCTTCTCGGGAGGGATGCCACAGAGACTTATGGGAGAGTTTGGAGCGGGCTGAGCGAATGTGCTGTAGAAAATGCCATCAGACGTGGAGATGGGCTTTGCGAAGTTCCCCGGAAATAGCGGGAGCTGCGTTGTTGGAGTGTTGTGGATATGGTCGACGTCCTCTCGCCTCCGCTTCTTGCACTGCACCGCCGACGGCGATTCCTGTGCCACTGACGGCATGGCGGCAAGAGAAAAAGAAATCTTATGTTCGGGTGTATGATAGGCAGCCGCGGGAAAATATTTCGGATATGATCAGGCGGAATGGAATCAATCTAGGAGAATGGAAAGCAACAGAAGATGACGAGTACGAAAAGAGCGGTCGTTGATGTTGTGAGTGGAGTTGAGAAACCTATGTCGGGGCCGGGTTGGCAGCTCACCTAAGGCAGCTGTCGTGGGGCGCTGGGCCGGGTTCATTGTGGTTGCTGTGCCCAAAATGCCCAGCGCTGCATGTCGCGTAAAGTGGTCTGGGCTTCAGGCCCCTCCGACATGGCACTGGCGCAACCTGCTCCGCAACAAATTCCCGTCAGGGCGGGTGCCACGACTGGCACACCACCAAAATGGGTGTTTCAAACACACATTGAAGCGAATATGCGAGGAGACAGAACAAGTCGTTCCACAGGACAGGGGACTGAGTAAAGCGGAAGAGTTGTAATTAGCACCGTTTCCCCTTCCAATCATCCCAACGCGGTGGCGGGATAGCCAGCACCGCCGAGCTGTTCTTTGAACACAACATTGGCCGCCAGCGCCAACAGGTGGCTAACAATCACGCGGTGCTCTGCTGGCCAATCTCGACCCAAACTTGGACCTAAACTTTTGCATACTCCCTCGAAGCTGATCTCAGGTAGTTGTTGGAGCTTTGGGGGCGGTTGCAAGGAGGGAGACGGCGCACATAAGACAAAAGACGACAAAAGACGCGGTCGCCTTATCAGCGGGTCCCCCAGAAATAAACTAAGGTAGCGTTGCACTCCCCAGAGGCCGGCTTCGAGACGGCTCCGCGATAAGTTGTTCCTGGACGTCGCTGGCTCCGGTGTCAGTGGATGCTCTCGATGCTGTGTCATCATTCACAGTGCCAGCTGTCTCGGTTGTTGCGCTGAGTGACGGATTTGGCCATCACGTGGGGGCGCTAGCGGGCACGAAATTGCCCCACCCTGGCCGCTTCCCATCTTTGAACTTTCTCCTCATCACTGCACTCCCGCATCCACCCGTCTCGCATCCCCTACCATCACCCCAACCCCGTTATTGACGAACGAATCCATCGAGAGAACCGTGTCGAGAATCCCCGAAATCGACATCGAGATATGAGTCGCGCCAACAAACTTGGCCCGGAGGTAAATCGGTGAGTCAGCCTTTCTTCAATTGCTCCGTCTCCACCCAACCCGGTCCGCCCGACACCTCTCCGGCCGGCCAACCATCTCTCCGAACCCGCGCCCCCCGTATTTCGGCTCCCTTGGCTAACCACAGTCACCATGGAAAGAGCTTTGTTCGTCAAGAATCTAAGGTATGTTGCCGATTACTGCCACCTTCGAGGAGGGCTTTCATAACTGACACCCTACAAGCTACAACGTAACTCCCGAGGAGCTGTTCGACCTGTTCGGAAAATACGGGCCCATCCGGTATGATATACCCTCCACCCTATTGTCGCGTGGCCGTGTTGTTGCTGACAACCACCCAGACAGGTTCGACAAGGCATTGCGACCAATACCAAGGGCACCGCTTTCGTCGTCTATGAAGACGTGATGGATGCAAAACAGGCTTGCGACAAGCTGAACGGGTACAATTTCCAGAACCGTTACCTCGTCGGTATGTTGATATCTCTCCTCTCGTCTGTTGTCAGCCGCTGATTCACGTCGCAGTCCTCTATCATCAGCCCGACAAGATGGCCAAGACAAAAGAGGACCTCGAGGCCCGCAAGGAGAACTTAGAACGCATCAAGAAGCAGCATGGGATCGATTGACAGTTAGACGGGCCTGCGGACAGCTTTCAGAGTCAACACCGACAGTCTGGAGGCCCGTCTATTACGCTATCATCACCTTCCAGGGCAAAGGCGGCTTCGGCCTCCGCGCCGAAGACGAAACCGATCGTCAAGAAGGCCAGGCCGGACACGGGCACGCAAGTGTTCAAGTCCATGCCTCACTTCGTACGGAAGCTTCTCCCCACAGTGCCAGAGTGCGCTTAAACGACATTATCGCTACCTCCATCTAAGATTTTGGAGCGTATCAATGACGGCTTCGGCGCCTACGAGACCAATTGCCGACCTCCGCCCTGGTCAACCTGGCTCTCTCCACTCATGAAAGCAGCACCACAACAAACAATTTGCGCGTTCTTTAGGGTTTTAGGTTTCCCTCCCGGTCAAGGAGTCTAGGAGGGATGGGTTCTGCGGGTTCTGCGGGTTTGCGGTTATGATGGTATCTGGCTTCGACTGAGCAGTTGGCACAATTCACAACACCACTGCATTATCTTGGGGGTGGCCGTTGATGCCCCCCGTTGTATCGCGTGAGGATCACCCACGACAGAATCTTAGCATGGCTGAATGATATTTGGTCTTGACTTCAATTGAGTTGCCTTGACCGCTCGCCAACAGTGAACTGCTTTTACGTACGCCTGCTTAGAGATGTGATCCGCTGATGTAGGTGAGTTGTCACGAGACTTGACCGAGCCACGAGGCTGTCAGCTGTGAAGATTCGACACGTAATAGTGTGATCTTACAAAGCCGCCAAGGTCACTTTGATGGAGATGGGGCATGGATTCCGGGATCTGGGGCCTTCTCGAAGTGCATTGAATCAAAAGAGCATAAGCGAGAAGGTACGAACACGTGTAGGATTATCGAATTTCGTGGAACAGATTGACGAGCTGGACGAATGAGCCGGATGTTGAGTTCGTCAAATTTACCGGCAGCCTCCCGTCTGGGGGGTTGAGGTCCGAATTTACAGTGGTTTAAGCGCTGCGGGGCAGGAGCTTCCAAACGCTGGGTTAGGCAGGGCGAGCCAAGCCAATCGGGATGTCTCAGGAGCGTCGGCAGTGCAATGACCAGTGCATGCGCCTCCGCTCCTTTCCTCATGGTGCACCCGTGCCAGAGTCCAGACTGCAACCACGGGCTCAACTTCAGGCACCACTCGAAGCTCTTCTAATTTGCTGTCAACATTTTTCTGCTTTTCGTTCTTCTCTTCGGTCTCTCCTTCAACACAACTTCTGCCGCATTTCCAACCCCCATCCGTCGAGTCGGCGCCGTCGAAACCAGGAGGCCCCTAGCCGCTGACGAAACACGACCGATCTTATCTACCTCCCTCAAGGTTCCACAGACTGCTGAAACCGATAGATAAAGTCTGCGCCGTCCCTGCAACCGCTTGCCGTTAGACTCTTGTCTGATCGCAACGGTGGAAGAGGAGGAAGAATAGGAGAGAAGACAAAACCGAAAACGTCACTGGGAACCAGTAAATGTTCCCTCCACCGTCTGGCCTCGTCCCGTACGTCGCCCTGCCGCTCGCACCTCGAGATGTCCCTGTGCCCCATCCGGCGGTAGCAACAGGTCTACCGTTCTCCGGCGTCATCGAGATCGACCCGCCTGCTTCCGAACCGGGTGCTAACACTGCTGCGCTTATCTCCATCATCATGACGCCCTCTACTACAACAATAGCCGCCACTGCGGCGGCGGCGGTCGCGACGGCCACCGGCGCGCCGGGCGATACCAAACCGACGGAGTGTCGTTTGCTGGGATCGTTTGCGATACTGGTGCAGCTTGCGCTCGGGGCGCTGGCGCTCATGGTGCTGGTGTTTAAGCGCTGGCGGGAGCGGCCGCAGCGGCCGGTCAAGATATGGTTCTTCGATGTGTCAAAGCAGGTGTTTGGGAGCGTGTTGGTGCACGTGGCGAATGTGTTCATGTCGATGCTTACGAGCGGGAGGTTCACCATAAAGGTGATGCCGGAGACGGTGGCGGTGCAGGCAGCGAGGATGCTGCTGAGGAGGGGGGAGGAGTATGTCCCGAATCCGTGCAGCTTTTACTTGCTGAACTTGGCGATTGATGTGAGTACCTGGAGAGGTTGATGATGTGGGGATGTGGCTAATATGTGGCAGACTACGCTAGGCATTCCGGTGTTGATTATCATCGTAAGGGTCACCACTAAGCTTGTGGCCTTTACGCCGCTGGGTCAGCCGCCGGAGTCGATTCAGAGTGGCTACTATGGCCACCCGCCGAATGCGTGGTGGTGGTTGAAGCAGAGTTTTATCTACTTCTGCGGGCTGATGGGGATGAAGATCTGCGTGTTGATCCTCTTCATCATGCTGCCGTGGCTGTCCCGAATCGGCGACTGGGCTTTGGGCTGGACTGAGGGCAACGAGAAGCTGCAGATCGTGTTCGTCATGATGCTCTTCCCGCTCATCATGAACGCCATGCAGTACTATATTATCGATTCGTACATCAAGAAGCAGGCCGTCGACGGGGCAGACTCGGATGCGGGGACGATTGGCGGAGGGAGCATCCATGGCGAGCCCGCCTACGATGAGCTGTCTGTTTCGGGGAGTGAGGAGAGCGATGGGGAGGAAGATAACGACGGAAGAAAGCACGTCAGGGGCGGGCATTTGCGTTTGGCTAGAAGGGACACGCCACCGCTACCGACCGGGCAGAAGGACAACGAGTACGACCCCGATGTGGATGGGGACAGCCAAACGATTATCGGAAGTAGCAATAGTCGGGACTCGACCCGCCGAGGGTTGCTGCAAAAGGAGCTGCTCCCCCGGGAGTAGTTGAGAGCATGAGAAGAGGAGTTGTTTCATTGGACATAGGGGTTTGGGTATATATTCTCCCTCGTTTGGCTTGTTTTCTTTTTTTTTTTTTTTTTTTTTTTTTTTTTTGGTACTGTCACTACAGGGTTTCACGCCGGTGAACTCTGAGTACTCGGGGATCCATCAGTAAGCGCGCGGGTCGAGGCTGGTATGGAAATTGGGAAGGAGAAGCATGGCGAAGAAGGCTGGGCTTCAAACTTATTGTTTAGTCATATTGTATGTTCTGCCATTGGTGGTGTTATGGTGTTTTGGCTTCACTAGGTGGGATTGGAGCTCACTGGAGCGATGATAGAAGAGGGGAACAGCACTATATGAATATAAAGGTCTCATCTCGATGCCATGCCCCAGTGGCGGTGGGTTAGTGTTGGTGATGGAGTTGGCGTTTTGGCTGCAGGTGGCTTTCTGTCGAGAACACGGTAGAGCACGTCAGGGGCGTCTGACAACTCCCCTTATTTCTTAAGCCATCTCGTCTATCAAGACAACCTTACATGAACATGCATGTGGCCCAGCCTGAAAGTCAATGCGTTCGCTGGCAAGCCACGTACATCAGCTTCAAACTCTAAGGTATAGCCTTCCAATGTGGTGGATGAGGTCTTGGGGGCGTGTAAGTCGAGGTCGTAACGAGGTTACATTCCGACAGAGCTGCCTGTTGGGTAGGGTATATGTCACTTTACACACCTTCACTTTCAGCGAAGTAGCGCTGAATGCAAACACTTACCTCCATGGTCCCGAAGCTTCGCTTACTTTTTTTTCTTTTCTTTTTTCTTCTTCCATTCTTGTGAATCTTCAAGCCGTAATCTTCATTCTATCTCCCCCCTTCGGTTTGGAGTCCACCGAGCTTCTCCTCGGACGGACGTGTGTAAGTCGTCACCGCCAAGACCCCATATGTGGGAGTCACCGCCGTCCTCACCGCCACAGCCTGAACCTCAGGCATCGAGGAGTACCTGGGAGGATCGACATGACCTTATCATCTAAAATCCCAATATATGTTTTCAGCGAAGTAGCAAAATACTTACCAAAATTCAGATTTGTATTTCCTCCATCCCCTGGGGTGGAGGACCTTCGCTTTTGCTACATCGTGGTATGCTTCTGCTTCTAGCCACACCCCTTTTTTTTCTCACCTCAGTCCGTCACAGCGGGCCTGGCGCATTGTCCCCAGCCCCAAGCTTTAACTGGCGGGGAAAGTCGTCTGTGGTGCAGCGGGATTCTAGGCAGCGTTGTGGCGAGGGAAGCGAAGAAGATTCGCACCGCTTGGGTTCAACTCCGCGTTGGGGTATGTTGGTTTTGCGTCTTTCATTGCTGTTTCCTTTTCTTTTGGCTTCTATGACTCTTGTGCTTGGGGCATGGCTAGATCTTCTACTTTGTTTTCTTTTGGACACTCACGACAGACCAGTCGCACGCTGCCACGAATTGATGCCCTTCAGTATTTCAAAATATTATTATGCCAGATAATTATAAACTTCAGTAGAAAAGGGAGTCTGTGATATGTCACAGCTCAGGGTATCATGAAAACGAACCACCTCACCTCCCAACCATCACCGTCTGTGAACTTGCACATTTTACAACGCCAGCAACATTACCGCGCCAACAGCCAGGACCACCTCCCACTGTGCCCTTCCCCTTACTCTCTCCGCTCCACTCCCCAACCCCTGACTGGCCGTCGCCCCAGGCTTCGTGGGCCCCAGGCCATCCTGCCCACTTCCGTCTCCTCTGCTGATCGCCTGAACGACAGTTGCATCACCAGGGGAAAACATCACCGGGACGGTGTTGGCGCCGGTGATATTGACCTGGTCAGGCGAGAGCAAGAGGTTGGAGATCTCGTCACAGGTAGGACGTAGGACATCATTCGAGATGGAGTTGGTGACAGAGATGGGGAGGTCGAAAATGGTGTAGTGATCCTGCGAGTTGAGGCGGAAGGATTGACGGATGGAGATCTGATGGATGTCAAAATGTGATGTATAGAAGGGGAAGGGCGACTAGACATACGTTGTAAATACCCCTCGCAGAGTTGAGCTCCGTCGGCTGTCCATCCCCCACGAGACAATCCGGCCATGTCCACTTGACGTGCTTCACCGTCGAACCAGGCTCCTGCGCCATGATCTCCCCAAGGCTGGCGTTGAAGATACCGCTGGCGGTACCGTTGCTAATAGTGAAGTTCTTCCCAGTATCGTAGCTATACAAAAAGATGGTGATGTTGTGGATCATGGACGGACTCTCCGGGTCATACGGCGGTAACGGGAGTCGTCCGTTTGTGGATACATCGAGGGCGACCTCCAACTGCTCGCCACCCAAGGGCGTCCCTGGCTGCGGAGCATTGAGGATGGCGAGGCCGGGCGTGAAGACCTGCCCGCCGGCGACAACGAAGTTGAGATCTTGAGCGAGTGTTGTTGTTGCAGCAAGGGCAATGAGAGAAATAGAGGATAGAAACATGGTCATTTAGCCTGGACGGTGTGTTTCCGTCGCGATCGGCCGGCTATGAAAGATGCAAAATGGATGAAGAGAGAGGGAAGAAACAGAGCCGCATTTACGAAGGGAGGGAAGGGGAGGCCTATTTAGCAGCCGGTGGGCTGGAGTTTGTCATTGGGAGAGGAAAGAAACAGGAAACGAAAGGGAGGAGGATCACGGTTAGGTCGGGATCCAAGACTTGGACGGAGACGGCATGCCGCCCTCGTTCTCGCCATCGCGGGCCTGCGGCCCTGCGCTAGGAGGGAGCGAGATTGGCGAGGGGGGGCAGCAGACTCTGGAAGCGAAGGTGTGGGAACCGGGCATCAGATGGTGTCGACGTTATGCGATCGCCGTCGGATGTGCCGCCACCGGGTAGGTTGGGTTGAGACTCATGGCGGTCTGCCGTAGGAGCTGCCACAGGGACAAGCTTGGAGCATGAATGAGCAGCAGCAGGTTGTTGCGCAGGGGTGGTAGAGCAGCGACGATGACGTTCCCCGGAATCTGGTTGTAACGGTTCTGGCGCATGGCTTGGCGGGTTTCAGCGTCCCGGGACTTGGCGCACACCCGAGTTGGAACTGCGTGCGTACCCTGGAGAATGGCCTGGGAAAGGTGGGGTTGGCCCCCAACCTTGCACGGGCCATAGGATCCCTCAACGGGACCTCACCTCTCACCTCACGCCTTTGTGTGTGGAGCCTCAATCCTCATCCGCCCTGAAGACGACGAGGTAAGAACGCCAAATGATTTTGGCCCCCTCGAGGCAAAACTATGACTGAATCTAAATAACCAAAAAGCTATAAGAATTAGGTGTTTCTGCTTCATCTGGAGCAGAGAGTCACCATCAGATCATAGCTCTCTCTCCACCCGCATTCTTACCAACAGATCAACTACCTGAGTAAGGACGGACCACTAAGCTTAATGAGATAGCTCCCCCCTCCCCCCCACGAGAGCCCGCCTCTTGTATCACCACCACCACCGCAACACACCGCGCCTCGGCACCCCCACAATGACCGCCCGCCTCCTCCTCCCCGCCAGGGCCCTGCGCCTCACCAAACCTTCCGTCCCCTCATCCCGGCGCCTCCTCTCCATCCACACCTCCCCGCCCCCCAGCGTCCTGCACATCTCCCCCGAGGTAAAAGATGCCCTCGCAACGAACCGGCCAGTCGTAGCCCTCGAATCAACCATCTACACGCACGGCGCCCTTGGCGATGATCTCGCCGCTTACCTTGAGCAAGTCGTGCGGGACAATGGCGGTGTCCCGGCGACGTGCGGTGTCCTTGCGGGTGTGCCGACGGTGGGGCTGACACCAGGGGAGGTGGAGAGGATGGTGAAGGAGGGGGCCAGGAAGGTTAGCAGGAGGGATTTTGGATATATTGTTGGGATGGTAAGTCGTGATATTTTTACTGTTTTGGGAGAAGGAAAAGGGAGGGGGGGTGTCTGGTTTCAGTGGGCATTTTCCCGGTGATCGGCTTGTCTGTCTGGTTTTGCGAGTAATGATTGGTGCTAAGTATAGCAGGGTATTGCGGGACACAAGATCCACGGTGGCACGACAATCTCGGGGACGATGGTGCTTGCGCGACGGGCGGGGATCCGGGTGTTTGGGACTGGAGGGCTGGGCGGTGTGCACCGCGGCGGGGAGAACTCTCTCGACATCTCGGCCGATCTTACGGAGCTGGGGAGGACGCGCGTGGCTGTCATCAGTGCAGGGTGCAAGGGCTTCTTGGATATCCCGCGGACGCTGGAGTACCTCGAAACGCAGGGAGTGACGGTGTCGACCTTTGCGGATGGGCGGACGGGGGATGTGGATTACCCTGCCTTCTGGGCGCGGGAGAGCGGTACGAAGAGCCCGTTCGTGGTGAAAGACGAGAAAGAGGCGGCGGCGATGATATTGGCTCAGGAGCAGCTTGGTATCGAGTCGAGTTTGCACTTTGCGAACCCGATTCCCGAGCAGTATGGGATCCCAAAAGCCGAGATGGACGCAGTGATTGAGACTGCTGTTCGCGAGGCGGGCGAGAAGGGGATCTCAGGTGCTCGGAATACGCCGTATATCCTGACAAGGATACGGGAGCTCACACGAGAACGGAGCACGACTGCGAATGTGCACCTGGTGAGGTCGAGTGTGGAACGTGCCACGAACGTGGCGGTAGAACTGGCCAAGCTGATGGGAAGCCCCGCGGCCCGTTCCGAGAGTGTGTAAGTTGTGTCTTACCTGTAGTTTGGAATGGGGAGGCCAGGGAGGTAACAGCGAGATAGTCATAACACCCAGGTTCCAGCAGCGGCGCCGGTCAAGCAGGCACCGGAGGAGCCAAAACCGAAAGACGAGGTAAGAGATATGACGTGATCGGTTTCCGTTTCAGTTCCTGCATTGAGGCCGAACTGACCGAAGTAGACCGCGCATCCAGTAGATGTTCTTGTAGCGGGCTCCATTGCTCTGGACCTGAGCTGTGACTATGCCGGCGGTGTCACCGCAGGGGGCACGAAGACCGTCTCGCCGTCTCTCCACACGTCCAATCCATCTCTCATCAGCCAATCTGTAGGAGGTGTTGGACACAATGTCGCTCTCGCAGCCCACAGGGTCAGTGAAGAAGGCAAGGTGAGGCTCTGCAGCATGGTTGGCGATGACATGTAAGCGTGACCCTTCTCTCGATTGATTGTGTCTGACCCCTTTTAGTGCCGGCTCGACCATCCTCTCCTCCATTGCGTCCTCCGGCCTCGACACCTCGTACATCCGTAAGCTTGGACACGAATACCCGGCCACTCGCACGGCTCAATATGTCGCCATCAACGATGCCCAGAAAAACCTCGTCCTCGCCATGGCCGATATGGCCATCTTCTCCCAGCACTCCTTCCCCACCTACTGGGACTCTGCCGTAGCCGCCGCCCGACCAAAGTGGCTCGTCGTCGATGCCAACTGGTCCTCTCCCGATCTCCTCTCATGGATCTCCTCCGGCCGCCGCCACGGCTCATACATCGCGTTCGAGCCCGTCTCCGCCGCCAAATCCGAGCGTCTATTCGCCCCTCCGGCCCGCGACTCACCCCCCAAACTAGGCCTCTACCCGCACTCCTCCCTCGACCTCGCCACCCCTAACCAATTCGAACTAGCAGCCATGTACGCCGCCGCCGCACAAAACGAATACCTCGAATACCCAGGCTGGTTCGACATAATCGATTCTTTCGGAATGCGCGGCGCCCGCGATCGCTTCGTCCGTCTTACCTCCAACAGCATCACCGACGCTGGGATTCCCATTCAGTCTGTGCAGCTCCTCCCTTATATCCCTACCATCATCACCAAGATGGGCGCCAACGGTGCCCTTCTCACGCAGCTCCTGTCTGTCGATGACAAGAGACTGAAGGACCCGAATGAGGCGAGATACATCCTCGCTCGGACGGACGGTAGCCACGCTTGTGTAGGGGGAATCTATATGAGGATGTACCCTGCCGTAGAGAGGGTAAACGACGTAGTCAGTGTAAACGGGGTGGGGGATACGTTTTTGGGAGTGCTCGTTGCTGGGTTAGCGCAGGGTGGGAGAGTAGAAGAGTTGGTGGATGTTGCGCAGAGGGCGGCGGTGTTGTCGCTGAGGGTTGGGGAGAGTGTGAGTGCGGAGGTGGGAGGATTAAGGGGGGAGGTTGGCAGGGGTGGGAGGTTGTGTTGATGTTGGCGTGAGGAAGGGTTTGTAAATAATGGGGATTTTGGATGAAGAAGAGTTTTGTTCAAATTTTAGGATACATAGGGCGGCGTCTTGGATGTGAAATAGATTTGAAGGGTATTTCGTTCTGGCTCTGCCTGTTTGAGGCGTTTGTGCCTTGGCGGTTGTTTACTGTGTTCATACCCCTGAAGGACACAGATCGCACCTGCCATATGAGAATTGAGTATGTTCCGCCAGCCAACCCACTATCTAATCGAACCCACAACCTACCTAGGTAGGTAATTCGTTTGAACGCTGACTGGGGATGGCATTTCTCCTCGAATGATCAGGTTGACATTCTAACTCCCCTTGGCCTCGACGCGGCTCCTCAACACCAGAATTCCGGCGCGTCCATCATAAGACAACCAAGAAATCGGTAGCATGACTGCCTTGGCACACAAAAACACGCCAAGTTACCCCGCTGGATTGGATCAAAAATATCTGGTCAAGTCATGGTATGCCCCTCCGCCTTCTTACTCCTGTCGCGGTGGCAGACTGAACTCCAAAGCTCTCAACCGCTAGGTACTAAACATCCTAGTGTGGGATCATGAGGCTTACCAGATTTCTTTCTGCAGTCCTCACTGCCAGCCTTGCGTTGGCGTACTCCCATCACGATGGGCCCCATTGGCACGACAAATGCAGCTACAAGACGTGCAAGCACGATTGCTCTTCTCCGGCGTCCCTGTCCCGGGGTGTCCCAAGTTCCACGCGCCTCGTGAAGACAATTGGCCTCAGAACTGCGCCGCTATTGTCATCGACTCAAAACAACCATCGGAGTCGAAATGGCCTGAAGATTCGTCCGTCTCCGATACCTGCGTCGAGTTTGTTGGGCGGTCCATCTGGTTCAAATTCTCACCTTTCCCTGACCACATCACCAAGTCCGCGTCTGTTGCTTGGAGGCTTCGCGATGACGAGGACGACAACCCGGATCTGGAACACGCCCCCAGCATTGATTGCGAATCGGTGGGAGATCATGGTGATTTCCTTTGCAAGCTCCCCTTTAGCGAAATCCTCGGGGTGTGCCCTCGCACCCCCTTGGTAGAGCTTTTCGAGGGCATCTGTCCAAATGGGGTAGGACGGGGTTTAGAAATCGACTTTGCTTTCTCGGGGAAAGCCAAACCAAAAGGGTCTCCCCCAGGAACTCGTGTCTATTTCCACCAACGAGGTCTATGTATCAAACGAGGCCATCATGGAGAATGCAAGAAGCGAAAGCCGTCCGTCAACATGAGATACCACTGCTCGACTTACAAGACCAAACCTTGTCCATCGACTTGCACCACCACATCGACAGCCGTCATCACTTCAGTAACAACGTCAACTTTGCCGATTACGGCGACTGTTACAGAAATAGACACGAAAACACTCACCGACACGGAGATAGCGACAATGACGGACACAGAAACAGCAACAAAAACAGAGACTGCCACAGTTACGGACACAGAGACGGCCACCAAAACAGAAACAGCGACAACTACAGACACAGAGACAGCAACAAAAACAGAGACGGCAACAATCACCAACACAGAGACAGCCACGAAGACGGAGACAGCAACAAACACAGAGACGGTCTCCCCAGTCACCCTTGAGTGCCCCATCGGAACGGCAGTGGCGTACCGCCCCCTTTCCCGGTGTAATTTGAGGTCTTTGCCACTCCAAGATTTCGGTTGCAACCGATTAGGGTGGTTCACGCAAGCAACCCCGAACGAGTTCAACATTGGCCTGTGTGGCCCCTTGTACATCCCAGTTGGCGGCAACGTTCCATCCCAAGCCATAAGCGTTGGTGCCTGGTGGACCAACCCCAATCCTGCCTCGGGGGATTTGGAGTTTCAGTTCAATGGTGTCCTCCTACCACAATCTAGATTTTCAAGAGTTTATATTCGGGCTGCATGCTACACTCCCGTTCCACCATGCCAGCCCCAAACCCCTCCTTGGTATGACAGCGGCCTGATCCCGAGGATGCCACCCGCGTTCACCAGTGATCCGCTGCCTTATTTCGAGACTTGCGATGGAACTACTGTCGTCTCTATAATATTTTGAAGATCTCCTCCTAACTACCGCGACGGTTTGCCACCCGCCTTACCCGACTACCATTCCCAGTTGATATCAAGCGGGGGGACGATCTGGAGTTCTTGACCGAGGGTTGTTGGGAAAGTGTTGAAATGGGCATGTGACGGGTGTCTTCATGTGTTCAGCCGGCGTTGACGATACGGGAGAGGGTTGAAGTTGGGATGTGCAACATCTAAGGCAGCCTGGGTCTAGTCTTGAGATGTATTCGAGAATGTGTACTACATAGTAGCAACCTGCGGTTTTCTTCATGTTCCGTTAAACTCATGACTGCGGATAGTATTGCTCGAGTCTACAATCATAATGAGCTACGCATCAGTCATAGGCGAGCAAGCAGTGGCCACTATCAAGCAACTGTCTGACCTTGGAATCAAAAAGGGGCAAGGGGCAAGTAAGTACGGTGGGACTAGCCGGGAACTTGGCGGTGCTGGCCTGCACACAACCACGGGTCTACCATGTCATACTTGTTTCTGGTGCTGAGTCTCGACATTACCACATCCGGCACATCTCATCTCTTGTTCAAAGCATGGAAACTGGTATTACCTCGGTATATTCCGACTCCTCCAGACCAAGGCGGCGCTGGTTGCGACTTAGAAACACATAGCGTTGCTCCCTCCACACTTCACACTCCACCAACTAAGAACGGCCATGCACCACCACCCACAAGATCAAGAAAGAGCTCTCAATCTGATAATCCTTATTGTATCTGGGTCTGGTGGGTTTCCCCGTGTTGGGTCAAATTAAGCCGCAGGCTCTTGTGGTGGTGCCTTTCATTGTCCACCACCCCTCTAGTAATCGTTGCCATAGCTCTGGCGGTTATCTTCCTCATCCCGTCCATAGCCACCAGGACGGGGGCGGCTGCTGTCCTGACCGCTGCTCCCGTAGCTGTTGCCATCATTGCCATAACGGTCAGCGCTGGGCCGGTCATTGTCCCGACCAGATTTTCCATAGCCGCTGTTGCTATTGCTGTTGCTACCGCCGTAGCCAACAGCGCTCGGGCGATCCGAGTCCCGACCATAGCTGCTGGGCTTGTTCTCGTCATCATCGTCACGACGGTTGGGACGACCGTAGGCGGAGGTGTCTTCGTCGTCGTTGCGGCTGTTTCCGTAGCCGCTGGGCCGGTTAGAGCTGCTCTGGCCGTAGCTGGAGGAGCTGTTCTCGTTGTCGTCCTTGCGGCCGTAGGAGGAAGGTCTGTCGTTGTCTTGGCGGCCGTAGGTGGAGGGCTTGTCGTCGTCGTCATTGCGGCCGCTCCCGTAACCACTAGGCTTGCTGCTGTTCTGACCATAGCTGCTGGGCTTCTCGTCGTCGTCATCTCTGCGGTTGTTGCCGTAGCCACTGGGGCGGCTGGAGCTGTTCTGGCCGTAGCTGGAGGGCTTGTCATTGTCATCCTTGCGGCCATAGCTGGGTTTCTCGTCATTATCGTCCTTGCGGCCGCTTCCGTAGCCACCGGGCCGGCTGGGGTTCTGGCTGTAGCTAGGCTTATTGTCATCATCGTCCTTGCGGCCGTAGCTGGGCTTGTTGTCATCGTCATCGTTGCGACCGCTTCCATACCCGCTGGGCCTGCTGTTGCCCTGGCCATAGCCGGACGGTCTATCCTCATCCTTCCGACCATAGCTCGGCTTGTCGTCGTCGTCCTTCCGACCACCTCCATACCCACTAGGTCCACCACTGCCACTGCCCTGACCATAGCTCGAGCCAGGCCGGCTGTTGTTGTTGTTATTCTTCCCATAACCCGAGGGCTTATCCTCATCGTCGCGGCCATAGGAAGAAGGCTTGTCATCGTCATCCTTCCGGTTGTTGCCGTACCCGCTGGGCCTGCTACTATTCTGACCGTAGCTGGGCTTGTCATTGTCGTCGTCGTCATCCTTGCGGCAGCTTCCGTACCCGCTGGGCTTGTTGCTGTTGCTCTGGTCGTAGCTTGTAGGCCTCTCATCCTCGTCCTTCTTGTTGTTGTTGCTGCCGTAGCTGCTGCTACCAGCCTGGTTCTATTAGCTTCTCTCCGTCCCCCCTTTCACCTCAGCTCCCCTATCGAGTACTCACCTGCGACTGCGATCCTGTCTTCTCCTCCTTTCTCCCGCTCATGGCTCCGGCGACAATCCCCTTCCCGACTTCCGCGGGGTCCAACTTTCCACCACTCGCCTGATAGGCATTTGCTGCCTTCCTGGCTAGCGCACCGACCTCAACATAGTCGACCTTTTGGGTGTACTGGTAGTTATCCATCGCCTTCTTCGCTGCTTGTCCGACCTCTTCCCAACCCTTCCCCTGGCTGTTGGAGGTAGACTGCTTGTTGTCATTCGGGAGGCTGTCAGGAACGGGGGTGTCCAGGACAGTCTTGATGTCTGAGAGATTGAACGGCATTGTTGCGATGTGTATTATCACTTGTCCAAAGCAAGGAGATGGAAGATGAAGCTTGGCAACGAGATTTGTTGTATCAAAGCTACGCTGGTGCTCAGGGAGAGGAGCTCCCAGGTCTTATACTTGCGCTGTGGATGGCGCTATCGCGGAGTCGAGCCCGCAGTGCCCGCCCTCCCACGTTCATTCTGGACAGGCTGGGAGCAGCCCGCATTAAGACAGAGCCAATGCAAGTGCTGTCCCCCCGGTGGAGTAGTTAGACTGCACATAGCCACATCGTTCGGCAATCCCGCTTCTGACAATGTGGTTTTGTGCTCTGTCGCAGCTGGTATATCGCGCGATGAAGCCCGCCTTGGGTGACGCCATGTCTCAGACCAGCTTAGCCAGCACCCCGCGGCAGCCGAAGTGGGCATCCTGGCCCAGCTGAAGGCCTTGGGATTGCGCGTCGTGCCGCATAAAGTGGGGACATCCTCCGGTCTCTGGCGGGTCATGAGGCCGTCAGATCTGGCCCAGATCGGAGCACGATTTCAGCACCGTTCGGGTCTAGGTGGACTGGCCAGCTGCAGGACATGGATGCGCAACCCGGACGAGCCGAGGTTTATTTATCAACGGCGTGATGTTTGGATAGCTTCACTTCTCATCATGCCACGTCGCTCCACATGCCGGTCGCCTCAACAACCAGGTTCACGATGGTGGTGACGGACCAGATCCCAATTAACCCGAACCCAATCTTCCGACTCATGACCCACTTGTTGGAGGGAACCGTGATCAACAGCACAATCAAGGTTGTCAATACCCCAATTGCGGATATTATCAGTGTTCCGCCGACCTGAATGCGATATGGGCTATAGCGAAGCGGTCTGTCGGGGTGTTTCAAGTGTTGCTTGTTCGCCGATGAGACGCCCATAGCAGCCCCAGCAATACCTATCCCCAGCAGTATGTTGAGCATGGGACCTCCGAAGCAGGCCGCCCTGTTTTCGACAGTTAGCAAACGCACCCAAGAGCGGCATACAGCCGTCACTTACAGTGCCATCACCGGGAATCCAAGACGCGCAACAGTGACATCAGCAACCAAATCGCCCAGCGAGTTGCCAACCGCAAATATCGTGAGACCGAGAATAGCCTCTGAGATGTTGAGTATCACCCCGAACGCCTTGAGAACGCCCACCACTTCCCCAGCAATGGTCGATATCCATGCTATGCTGATTATGAAGCCAAGAAAGCACAACGTAAAGTGGTATTTCGGCTTCTTGTCGGGAGACGTCAAGAGAAGAAGGACGATGAGCAGGCCCGTGGAAAGTGCCAGCGAGAATCCTGCCAGTTTCAAGAACTGCCGTGCTGGGTTCTCCATGCCTTCAAGTTCGCTGGCCCACCATATGAACACGACGAACAAAGGCCCGGTGAAGAGTTGAAGCGCAATGAGCCATCTATTCCATCCCTGATCTTCCTCGGTAGATGTTGTTGTGAGATGGTCGGGTTCCCGGGCGACGCCCGGCTCCGCCAACTGTGGAACGGATACGCTTATCGATGGCATATAGCTGTGTTGTCCTGCCTCGGGGCCATCTGCGGGAAATATTCGGGGAGATATAGCGGGTGGAGTCCTTGAAGAAACGGACCTCGTGCGCCGCCGGAACTCTTGCCATGCTGCTGCTTCAGGCTGCGCGCTGGTGTCTTCTTGAACGGAAATGGGCAGAATGGCACTCCCAGGCTGAATGGCGCCCAACGGCCCGGGTTCATCATCGTCAAGAGTGTGTTTGGACTCACTCTCTGCCACAGGCAAGGTGGTGACTAGGACAAAAACACTTGGTACTGAGATCAAGCCTACGAGCTTATCCCACAACGACTTTTCTTGCCATCCCTGAAGCGTTGGGAAGAGGGTACTGAGAAGAACATGTGGCGGTGGTAGAACCCCATAAGGCCACCACCTGATCGGTTTTGGTTGTCCCTCATTATCCTCAATAGGATGGGCGGTAGAGAGCCGTCTCTCAGACAGCGGGGGGAACGCAAAAGTTTGGTTTTCGTTTTGCGGCAGCGGGGTCAAAGCCCCGGGAGATTCGGTGAAGCCGGGAAACGGTGAGAGAGACGGCGAAGATCGGATGCTTGAACGCCTGGAAAGAGGTGGGATTTGGAGTTGTGGCGGTCGATCAGACCTCCTAGATTGATCAGATCCCTTAGGCTGATGCTCCGTGGGCTCGGTAGCCATAATGGCAGGGCTTGGTGGCGCAAGCCTCCCATCAATCGTGGAGCTTGTTGTTCTCCCCACACCAGGAGATGGTTCCTCAGAAATAATCTCTGGCAGATGGCTCCCCAGATTGAGAGGGAGGTTCCCGTGCGAGAGTGCCCTATCCCTCTTAGCGGTAGGCGAGTCGTCTAATGAGGTGTGGGCGCGTGCTCGGACTCGGGCATCCTCATATACAGTTGCTGACCGTTCCAGAGCCCCAGATAGTTGCTGTGCATGATCCGAGTACATTCTCTCGGTGAGCGGTGCTAATTGCATGTTCCTGGCCCTTTGCAACGAAGAAAGAACAGATCTGAACTCAAGCGCACCCACCAAACTTGGCCTGATTGGGGTGATGGTGGTGTTGCTTCGGCCCCAGCGAGGTCGGTTCACCCGCATACTGCTGGTCATTTCAGCGGCAGCGTGTATCTCTCGTCGCTCCTCCTCCTCATCGCCACGCCCGTCATCGATTTCGATTCTCGGACCGCGTTCCAAGGCGCTGATATCAGCAGGTTCAGGGGCGCTGACGGTTCGACGGTCCAGAGGTCCCTCCTCGTCATCCGGGAAGTCGCGGTACGGCTCCAGATCCTCGCTACCATGGCCTGGAGCCCCGAGAAGATGTGACCGAGATTCGATCTCCCTCCGTCGCTGCTTGCCCTTGCGAACGACGTACCAGTGCCACCCCACAACAAATCCCACATACGCGAGGTAGAATCCGATCATGGTAAAACATTCCCACAGGTGCAGCTCGCCGTCGGCCAAGAATATCATCGTAAAGCTGATGGCGACGATGAAGAAGAGGATATCTCGTACAAATGTTCGTTTGCTGACCTTGAATTCGCGAACCAGAGCCATGGATCCTGCAACCACAGCGGTGATGAAACTGGCAGCGCCAATAAGCTCACCAATGGCCATGCTTCCACTATTGGACCTCATGGCGGCAAAGGTGCTGAAAACGTCGGGGGAGCCATTTCCAAAAGCTAAAAATGTCACCCCAGCCAAATTCTCACTCAATCCCAGTACGCGCGCTATGGTACTCAAATTGATGCTGAAGAAATCGCTGGCAGCGATTCCGATGGTGGTGAAGAGCAGACCCATCCACACCGCGAGGATGGTAAAGGCCATTGGTTTTGCATTTCCCAAAGTGCAATAGTAGAACTTGAGGTAGTGCAAGAGGCCCGCTTCGTCGTCTTCGCAGTTCGCCAGAATGAAGGCGCATTGGTCAACGGCATGGTGGACAGCGCGGCAATCGGGTTCTGGCTCCTTGGTCGATCGCACCAGTATCGCAGCTTGAAATGGGTTGGAGATGAGCGGTCGGGCGATTAGGGCGTAAGCGGTGAGTATGCTGATGAGCAAAAGCGAGACGATGAACGGCCGTGAGCTATACCGGCTGCTTTTCGGATGGGGCGCCATGGTGGTCGCATGACATATTGTAGCGGTCAAATAGTCACGTATATGCGCGCAGCAATTGCTCTCATCCGGGACCGTACTGTTGGTGCTGTGGATTGACTGGGGGATACCACCAGGACGGGAGGCCAGTGAAGCGGAATTGTCGAGATGTGCTTTGGTGTTGTTCCTGTCCTGGAAGACAAGCTTGCCTGCCTGTTTGGTAAAGAAGAACATTAGGGACCTCAAATCCTACAACAAACGGCGGGTTCAACTAACCTAGCTCTAGCAAAAGAGCGATGCCTATAATGTCGTGGCTCGTACCAAACTAACTGTTCTCAAACGGCAAGGGGAAACGAAGCTGGCCGTTTGTTGTTATGAGATCATCGTCGCCCGTGACGGCACTCTTATCTTGCGGCCCTGTTCGAGTGCGCTCGGTGCGCAAACCTGCCTTGGCAAAGCGACAGGGGTGGGTTGACGACTGGCCGCGTGGGCGAGATCGCAAGGGGCGATGACACGCCGCAAAGCTCGGCGCTCCCAAGACCTCGTCTGGTCACATCAACCCCTCTCATTTGCTTGGTCTTTATCGTGGAGCTTCGCATGCGCAGCACAGCGTTCATTCGAAGCCTTGGCGGCGTGAACGTCCATTGGACTAAACGGCGTATGGCGAACGGTAATCTGTATTTTGACTGCCGACGTCTGCATAAAAGACATCAGAGACAGTTGGGGTAGTGCAACACCTGATGTTTTGAACTGACACGAAAATGCATGACATAGGAAAGTTCAGGCGATTAGAGGCCGCCAGTGCAAGAACAAACGAGGAGACATCAAATGCCAACAACGCCTAATGCAGCCCGTATGGGTTAGTTGCACCTTCCTATTTGGTGCCAACGTCTGGAATGCGCCTTTGTCTGAGCAGACCACCAGACTGACGCAAAACGCAAGCCATAGCAAAGTAATTCGAATTGGAGATTGAGCACGGTCAGGACCGCCGAGGTTTTCATCTTCAACTTTGTGTTGATCGGCAACAAATGAAGGCAGCCGCGAGCTGCGAAGAACAGTTCATTGGAGCTTGTTGGGACACGGAAATGGCCAACCATCGCGCAATTGTGCGAGTTTGAGGCCTGATCATTAAGTTGAAAAAACGACTCTCTAGGGTAAATGTCTGAGATGTTCCCTTCAAAGATGTCACTTCAAGCCTGCCGCCCGTCAGCATTGAGGTGAGGTTGTGACTTCGGCCCTCGGGAGCAGGAGCCTGTTGGCAGCCCCGCGACCAACCCCGCGTCCCGAAAGCGCCGACCCCAGCGCGTCATTTCAGCATCCACCAGGCCGACTTGATTGGCCGCCAACCGCTCCCACCTCCCTGCCTCACCAAACAGAACCCCCCTCGAGTGGAATTGGGCGATCTCCGCGATGCCTGAGCTCTTTTTTAGTTCAAGTCTGAGGGGGCATCCGCCGACGCCAACCCATCATTGATCCAATGCGGGAAACCGCCACACATCTGTTATCTGGAAAGTATTGCGCACCTGCTCTTTGTGCCTCTCCACAACCATAATGTCACACCAAGACAAACCCGCCTTGCGAGGGACGAAATCGGGACTGTGTTTTTGGCTTCCATCGGCGGCGAGCGTTGGGTGAGCGATTGCGACAATGGAATCAACGGGCAATAAGAGCGAAGACGTTGGCTACAATGCCGCCGTTGAGCGTTTCCGGAATGACGAATATCCCATGTTGCAGGGTGAGCAACGTCTTCCGGTTCGCACTTCATCCACACCTTACTGAGTGGGCTCTCTAGGATCCGTCTACCTCGACCATGCTGGCACTACCCCGTACTCCAAGTCGCTGATGGAGAGGTTTGCTCGGGACATGACGTCGAACCTCTTTGGCAACCCCCACTCGGCATCTTCCTCGTCGCAGCTATCAACATCACGGATTGAGGATATCCGCCTTCGAGTTCTCCAGTTCTTCAATGCCGATCCGGATGAGTTCGATGTCGTGTTTGTCGCGAATGCGACTGCTGGCATCAAGCTGGTTGCGGAGGCCCTAAGAGCACTGCCTGGTGGTTTCGATTACCTTTACTACCAATCTAGCCATACCAGTCTCGTCGGTGTTCGAGAAGAGGCTCGAAATAGCATCTGCCTTGATGACCGACAGGTTGAAGAATGGCTCCACGGGCGTGAGCCCCTTTCCGATCCCGGTGATGCCGGGTCCCGTTTGTTTGCGTACCCTGCCCAGTCCAATATGGATGGCCGGCGATTTCCCCTGAGATGGGCCGACGCAGCACGCCGCACTGGTGCTTCCCGGGGCAATCGAACCTATACGCTTTTGGATGTCGCGGCGTTGGTGAGCTCATCCCCCCTGGACCTGAGCAATGCCGAGACAGCTCCCGACTTTGTTGTCCTCAGCTTCTACAAGATATTCGGCTTTCCAGACTTGGGTGCTCTTCTTGTTAGACGCGAAGCAGAAGATGCTTTCCGTTCCAGAAAGTACTTCGGGGGCGGCACAGTTGATATGGTGGTGTGTGTCAAGGAGCAATGGCATGCTCCTAAAAGCCAATTTCTACACGAACGTCTGGAGGATGGGACACTTGGGATACATAATATCATCGCCCTCGACGCCGCGCTGGATACTCATCAACAACTTTTTGGCTCGATGATAGACGTTGCGGCTCATACTGCTTTCCTGTCTCGGAGACTGCATCGCGGGCTTCAGTCCCTGCGACATAGCAACGGGCAGTCGGTCTGCACGATATACTCTCGAAACCCTGACGAATCATTCGACAGCAGCGGCCCCGTGGTGGCATTCAACATCCGCAACTGCTTGGGGGCCTGGATCAGCTTGAGCGAAGTCGAGAAGCTCGCAAATTTGAAGAACTTCCACATCAGGACGGGTGGCGTCTGCAATCCGGGAGGCATCTCGTCAGCGCTTCAACTCGAGCCGTGGGAAATGAAGAGGAACTTTTCCTCTGGCTTCAGATGCGGGACAGAGAATGAAATTATTGCTGGGAAGCCAACAGGCGTAATCCGGGCAAGTCTCGGGGCGATGAGCATCGCTTCTGATGTCGACAGCTTTGTGGATTTTATTCGCGAGTTTTACGCGGACAAGCAACTACCATTTGACACCCAGGAGCCATCGTCCCGACCACAAAACTCAACTCTTCATATTCATAGCATCTCTATCTATCCAATCAAGAGCTGCGGCGGCTTTGAAGTTCCTGCAGAAATCGACTGGGAGGTGCACCCGGAGGGTTTAGCATGGGACAGAGAATGGTGCTTGGTTCACCAAGGATCAGGCCAAGTACTGAGTCAAAAACGATACCCCCGCATGTCCCTCATACGACCATATCTGGACTTCCAGCGCGGCGAGCTTCGAGTACGCTACACCGGAGCGACTCCAGCAGACACACCACGAGAGATCAGTATCCCGCTCTCGCAAAACCCGGCATTGTTCCGGTCCCCCGATTCTTCACGATTACGCTCCTCGAGGGTGTGCGGAGAGGAGATTATAGCACAGGCGTATGCATCACCACGAATCAACGGCTTCTTCTCAGCAGTCCTCGGGGTGCCGTGTGTCTTGGCCAGGTTTCCCGCTGGCGGCCAAGGAAAAAGCATGCGACATGCAAAGGCCCATCTCCAGAAGCATCAAATCGCATCTACAAACAGCATAACCATGCCAGGAGCATTCCCAGCACCTCCATCCCCTCCAGATTCTGACTCAGAGCTAGCCGTCGAAAGGCGAATTCTACTATCCAACGAGAGCCCCATCCTGGCTATCAGCCTAGCAAGCGTCGACGCCCTCAACCAAGAGATCAAGCTCAACGGAGGAAGAGAGGTCTCTCCGGCGGTGTTCCGAGCGAACGTGATCATTTCTCCCGGCCCTTCCCAACCTCAAGCGCCATACGTGGAGGACTCCTGGACGACGTTGCGCATCGGGGAACACGATTTCAGGATGCTGGGGGCATGTCGACGCTGCCACATGGTCTGCATCAATCAAGAAACGGCGGAAAAGAGTGAAGAGCCGTTTGTCACGCTATCCAAGACGAGACGATATGAAGGGAAGGTTTTCTTCGGGACGCACATGTGTTACTCCCCTGGCGAGGGCGGGTCGGTCAGCAAGGGGGCACAATTCCCGACTATAAGAATTGGAGATGCGGTGCAGCCGGGGTGGTGATGTAGTGAGGAGGTGGTTTATCAGTGTATACCAGGACAGGAAATTGGAGTGTTTTATTGCAATATTTATTCGCAATTTGGGGTGTGATTATGAGTGCCCAGTCGGGTCCCGGGAATGGGGCTGAGGATGATCGCCCTTGCATAAAAAAGTCCGTGGTATCAGATCGGAACATGCCGAGATGAATGTTCGTGGCGCTGTTACTTCAAATATTTTTATTTGGCATAAATGGCTTATTTGGCAGCGTGATTGCTGTTCTTGAGGGTGGAGAGCAGGTTTGCTGGTGCTTCCATCAGAACTCGTTGAAGCAGAGTGGGCGGTCGCGTGTCACTAACTGTGGGCGAGGTCCAACGTCATCACTCACTGCATCAGCCGCACCCGTCAAAAAACAACAAACCTCTGGCTTTGCATTTCCAACGCTCTTCCCGCCGTTTTACTGCAGAAAAAACGCCGGAATTGAGTCAGCACTTCTCAATTGGCTAGTCTAGGTCATCGCCAAGGCAGCTCGACCAGCCATGCGGCGAAGTCTATCCTCCGCAAGTTGACCTCCAGCGCCGAGAAACCCACCTCCCGGCCGTCCACCTCCTTCATCGCCACCGTCATGTCCAACTTTACCCCTGGATCTGACAATAGCGCCATAGACCTCCCAACGCACTACCTCCACCATCACCGCTCACAATTCCGCGCTGCCCTCGCAGCCGGCACCGCAACACCCTTTGTTCTCCCGCGGTCTGTTGCTGGCTCGTTTGTTATCCCAGTACTTTACCTGTGTATTCCGCATCGGAAGAGACCATGGCTGTATCGGCTTCGATGGGCAGTGGTGGGGTTGATGGTGCTGCTGAATTGGGAGGTTGTGAGATCGGGAACGGGGAGTGAGAATTATGCTGTAGGGTATGCGATTGGCTTGGTAGGTTTATTTCTCGCTTTGTTTGCGGGTAAAGGAGTTGGGGGTATGAGAGGAAAGTGTTACTGATGCTTTCTAGACCGTTGCCTGGGGCACGATATGGGGTACAGCTCTGGTGGCCTTTATGAGAGTGCAATGGGATGTGTGCAGAGTGCAACTGAGGCCGAGAGCTAAAGTCGAGGGTGAAACTGAAGAGGAGAGAAAACGCCGAAGGAAGAATGCGCCAGACGAGAGCGTAGCGGCCATGGTCGACGACTGGGAGTACTACTGGGAACCCTTCCCAGAAGATGGGACGTTGATGGAGAGGCTAGGCTGGGTAGTCAGTCTGTACCTCTCATTCAGGGGCGCGGGTATGTTGACATTGACCCCCTTTTTCACGAATCCAGCTAACAACACCAGGCTGGAACTTCGCCATCCCGTCCATCCCGCACCCACCTCCCCCCTCGGATCCACGATCTCTGTCTCCCGTCGACCTCTCCTCAATACCCCTATCCACCCGCTTAGGCCACTCCCGCTCAACGGCCTCCCCCTCGTTCATCCTCACCTGCCTCCGCCCCATCCTCATCTCCTACATCCTCCTCGACTTCTGGACCCTCACCGCCCGCTACGATCCGTACTTCGTCCCCGGTCCCTCCTCCCCTCACCCCCTCCCTTCGCTTCTGTCCTCCCTCCCCACCCCCCTCCTCTCCCTCCTGCGCTCCCTCTTCTCCCTGACCGGCGTCCTCTCCGCCCTCCAGCTCTATCTCCCGCTGACCCAACTCCTCTCCCGCCACAACCCCGTCATCCCCGCTTCGCAACGCGCCCTCTTCCTCTACTCCTCCACCTTCGGCTCCCCCCTATCAATTCTCACCCACGGCCTCACCGGCTTCTGGTCTTCCTTCTGGCACCAGTCATTCAGAGTGGGCTTCACCGCCCCCACAACCTACCTCGTCCACTTAGGCCTCCTCCCCAGACCAAAAGCAACCACGACAAAAATAGCCGGCGCCGGAACCGCCTTCCTGCTCTCCGGCGTGATGCACGCGCTGGGTGGTGTGACCTCCTTGCCAAAGACTACGCACTTCTCAGGACCGATTGTATTCTTCCTGCTCCAGTTTGTGGGGATCTTGATACAAAAGGTTGTCGGAGGGGTAATGGGGCGGTACATCACGGTGTCGAAGAGGTGGAAGGGCGTAGGGAATGTACTTTTCACCTGTGGCTGGTTACATTTCACGAATGGGTTGTTGATAGAGGATATGAGCCATGCGGCGATATGGTTGTTCGAGCCGGTGCCCTTCTCGCTGCTGAGGATGATGGGTTTTGGGCAACCCGGTGAGGCATGGATGAGGTGGGATTGGACATATGTCCCGCAATGGTACTGGGGGGAGAGGTGGTGGAAGAGGGGGATACGGTTGTAGGGTCTTGGGTGGTAGGGAGCGGGTGGGAAATAATAGTCTTTCTGATGAATATTCCGCTGCAGTCTAAACAAAGCTACTTCGCAACTATGTGAATGCAGTATTTTCACGATGTTTAGAATGACATATGTGCTGAAAGGGACGGTCCGCGCCCTCTATTTTCTCCCCCGATGCTTGCCTCCCTTATCCTGGCTCGTCTCCTGGGGGCGGATATTTTAGCACCAAGTTTCGGACCTGGAGAAAAGCAAAACGGACTATGATCTCGCTGGGGAACCGATGACGGGAGAGTGGCAGGAGGTTCATTGTATACGAGTCCAACCGACACAAAAAGATTGGTTGCCATGTTGAGGATCTGTGTGGGCGGTCTGGCGCTAGGGCTGAGAAGAGCGATGGCTGCGGTTGCGCGATGTTGGCATAAGGCAGTTCAATGCGAGAGCGAGGAAAGAGAAACATTCGAAGCATCAGGGGAGAAAAAAAGAAGAAGCTCGAGGAGAAAGTTGCGTCGCGACTCACCTGCGAACACCCACTGCCATGGCGAGGAAGTTGGTACCATGCTGACTTCTTTTCCTTCCACCTCGTCCAAGATGACTCCTTTCATTCACCTCGTCGTAGAGCGGGCAAAGAACCCATTGTTATGCGATGTTCTGAGTGCGGTAAGCGCATGTGGAGTTCTTGCTGCTTTTCCAGGTCTACGTGTATTTCATCAGCCTCAATCCGTCTCTTGGTGGGTACCTACTTGAGATACACAATATGGTAACACCTTCCTTGACAACTGACGAAATTTGCCATTCCCAAACCCCTGCCGCAACAACTGTCTACGTGATGTCCAACTAGCATCGGAGGGCCCCGAGATGTTGCAAGAAGAGAAAGGCGACCGGAAAGCGCACCTTCCCACCTGGCTGACCGCCGTCCGATTCCCGGATCGCAGCGGCCCAATCCCGGGTGAGCGCCACCATGCTTGTGCCGGCAATACCTCCGGCGGGCTCTTTTGGACAACGCTGAAGGCAGAGACTGTGTTTCACAACACGAGCTTCGAACCGCCACGTGAACCGGCTCCGCGGGGTTTCTCAAAACCAATCTGCGTCGGGTAACGCAGGCCCACCTCCCCAAGACACGATATCCATGATCCGATTCAAGTCAAGTTCTCGGCGGACACGGAGCGAGAGCCAAAGACAGTCCAGCATTCGCAGCTGAACATCAAACGCCGACCCCCCGCCAAATCTTGGGATGATCCACATGACGGCCGATGGCCCCAAGGGTCCTGGGGACAATGCAGGCTCGCGCCTTGAACCCTAACCCTTTCGCGAAGGTGCAGAGATCATCAGGACCCAGCATCCCTAGAATTTGCCGATCAATCTGCGGGTTCACCTCTTCGAATTGGTCCCCTGGATGTTTGGCTGACGCCCGAAAGTGCTGGTCTCAGTTCGTTGGAACCGTTTGCTCTGGCCAAGGTTCGGGATCTTGACAAGGTGCACATGCATATTCGTGAGGCCAGTCTCAATCATTGCGACCAATCTGTTTGCGCATACCTGGTTGTCACCGTCGTCAAGGTGCATGCGTCAGGCGACGCTGAAAAAGCATCCCAAAACCGTCCTGCGTTCTCCGAGCTTGGCAGACGAGCGGCGTGCAGCCCGGCCTGGAAAGCCGTGATCGTGGCGTCGGCACGCAACAAGGCGGCAGGACTGTTGCAAGCTCCACATTTATGACGTAGGTGGCTTTGGAGGCTTTTTAGAGCGGCACCGTTGACGCCTGCTTGCACAGAAGTTTCCATCAAATGTCTCCTGAGAGGGGCAAAAGCAACATCGAGATCCCAACGTGCCCAAGTCCTAAAAAGCGACCATTGAAAAAGGGAAGAGGCAACTGGTGTCCGGCTCTTGACCCTGCCGATCAGAGACAAAGGCTAAAGGGTGGCTCGAGTCCAACAGCGGCAGCGAGGGCAGCAGAGCGGGCGGGGTTGCTCAACTGTTCACACTGTGCGTTTGAAGCACTGCGCTGCCGGCTCGTCGCACATCACCAGCGCCGTGTCTTCCAATGGGCCCTCGACTTGACCGTTTCTGCATCCAGCCCGGTTGGCTGCCTCCCCGAAAGGCATCTCGCCACAACGACCCGCTTCCTTGAGGGGGGCGCGGTGGAGACGACGCGGGCATATCCTGTCGATCGCAGCTCGTTTCACCACTTGGAACAAGATGCACTCCCGCTCGCATGTGCCTGATGAGAGCCTCACGACCTCCTGCGCTGCCTTGTTATTCTGTTACTCTGCTATTGTGTAATCCGTTGGACGGTGCTGCTTCAGGTAGGTTATGATGTGGATTTCTCCCAGCAGAAAGCAAGCCCAGACAGTGCCAATTGCGTCTGGCACGGCTGCATTCTTTGCAGGAATGCCAAAGTGAGAAAGGTGTAGGTACCAAACCCCATGTGCTTGGAACGAGCAAATAGTGTGCGAGCATCACAAATCGCCTCGGCAGCCTGCATGTGTGGCTGTCACTGGCGACATAGAATACCGCCGCGCAAAACCAGTTGATGCTCCGGAGAGCTCACATCTTTTCCATCGGTTGCCATCTGTGAGTGTGGACTGTGTAACGGGAATTGGAAAGGTGAGGTAGGGCGTTGCCGGCTTCCCAGTTGTGGCACATCCATGGATCACCGGCCGCCAGCAACTGGGATAACTGGGACCGACCCAAGGGCCTGGGGGAAGACCTTCGTAGCGCACTCGTCCCAATGCACTGACCCGGTCAACAATCAGGGCACCCTCCCTCCCAACAAAAAAAGAGGCACTCAGTAAGTAATCCAGGCTTCAACCTGGAATCAAACCACCAACACTGTCTCCAAAATTGTATCAAGAATTAAGAGGTGTCTACCTCGTCTGAAGCTTTATTGGTATTTTTCGCTTTATTATTGTGGCTTGTTTTGTGGTACTGTCAGTAGGTCAAGTTATCGCTGGTTTGGGGGAAATGTATTGAATGTGTGGCGATCGACCATTTGTGAGTGCCCTTTTTTTTGTTGGAGGGGAGGCACCCTTCCAACTCTTTCGCTCTTGGCCCGAGACCCCATTTCACCAACTTGTCGTGCTTGCCTCCAGTCGCTGTCCCTCCCTAATGCTTAATTACTTCCCGCGGCCGATGCAGAAGTGCGTTGACAGCCGACTAGAGCGTCCCATGTTTCCGTAGTGTGTAGCACGTACAGATTTAATGGGCACAGAACTCCGCAGGGGAAGAGAGTTCTGATAACCCGGGCCGCTAGGCGTAAAAGTCGATCCCCTCCTTTTTCGGACAAGGTGGCCCAGGGAGGCCGGTAACTGTCCCGCCCCTCTCCCCCCAGGCACCTCAGAAGCACCAGCCCACCCCTCTTGTCAAACGTCTCTTAGTTCCCTTCTCCGCCTCACTCTGCCTCCTTCGCATGACTACGGTCGTCCCTACCTACTTCCTACCTACCTACCTTACCTGCCTACCCGGTAAACAACGTTTCCAACGCTCAAATCCGGGAGGGGTGAAGAGAAACTTCTCCACATCTCACATCACATTTTTGATCGGTTTCTCAACACCACCAGGGCAAGATCGCCAGGACCGATATATCTCCCGTTTCTATTCCCTATGTCTGTTGGGGAATTTTGTTGTCGCCTACTCCCAGCACTCGCGGCTCGACCTAGCTAAGATTGACGAATCCGACTTGGCACGAAGTTCATTTGCGACCGTTTGCTGCCGGTTTTCCGTTGAATGCCGACCCCCCTTCAATCGCGCGCGCAACCCCCCCATTGTGCCCTCGCCGTCTCTTTTGTCTAGTCGATCCCTCGATGCCAGCACAACGCCATTACGACTTTTGGTAATCTCCTGATCGATTCGCAAACCCAATCTGTTGCCGCCCCCCCCTTCGGCCGCAACATCGACGGCCTGCGCCCTCCGCAACCATGAGCGATACGGCATCCCTGACGGCGATTGCCTCTCTCGTCAAGTGTCTAGCCATCGACCCGACGACGCCCCCGGTCGTCAAGAATGGCCGTCCGAGCCAAGAGATTCGCCTTCCCGGCGCCGACTCGGTAGAGAAGACGGAGCTCGAGCGCGAGCTTGCTGCTCTCGTGCTCCGTGTTCACGCTCTCGAGAGCCGAGCAAAGAACTCACCCGCGTCTGTCTTCCCGGATACCCCCAACGAGGCGACAGACTCGCCCTTCCCCGACGAAAAGGGATCGTCCCCGATCAAGGCCAACAAGCACAAGCATGCCCCAGCGCCCGTGCTGCCACACGATGGTTACATTGATGAGGCTCTCGAGGGCCTCCGGGAACATGTCGATGACCAATCCAAGCTCCTCGACAACCAGCGCCAGGAGCTGGCCGGCGTCAACGCGCAGCTGCTTGAGCAGAAGCAGCTGCAGGAGAAAGCGCTCGCTATCATCGAACAGGAGCGAGTCGCCACCCTTGAAAGGGAGCTCTGGAAGCATCAAAAGGCAAACGAAGCTTTCCAGAAAGCGCTTCGTGAAATCGGTGAGATTGTCACGGCCGTTGCGCGAGGCGACCTTTCCAAGAAGGTCCGGATGAATACCGTGGAGATGGACCCTGAAATCACCACGTTCAAGCGCACTATCAACACCATGATGGACCAGCTCCAGGTTTTCTCCAGCGAAGTGTCTCGTGTTGCCCGCGAGGTCGGAACTGAGGGCATCCTCGGTGGCCAGGCGCAGATCGAGGGCGTTGACGGAACTTGGAAGGAGTTGACAGATAACGGTGTGTTTCCGCGACTCATGCCGATGCCAAAGACTATGCTGATGCTCTCACCCAGTGAACGTTATGGCACAAAACCTCACCGACCAAGGTATGCATACCGTCCCCCCTTTTCTTCAGACCTTCATTGACATGCTGTCCGATAGTGCGTGAAATCGCCTCTGTCACTACGGCTGTGGCGCATGGCGACTTGACCAAGAAAATCGAGCGCCCTGCCAAGGGTGAGATTCTTCAGCTTCAACAAACTATCAATACCATGGTGGATCAGCTCCGAACCTTTGCCTCTGAGGTTACGCGCGTAGCCAGAGACGTAGGAACAGAGGGTATTCTTGGTGGCCAGGCCGACGTGGAAGGGGTCCAGGGCATGTGGAACGAGCTGACCGTCAACGTGAACGCTATGGCCAATAACCTCACTACTCAAGTCCGAGACATCATCAAAGTTACCACCGCTGTCGCAAAGGGAGATCTCACACAGAAAGTCCAAGCCGAATGCCGAGGGGAAATATTTGAACTCAAGAAGACTATCAACTCTATGGTGGACCAGTTGCAGCAGTTTGCTCGGGAAGTCACCAAAATTGCCAGGGAAGTCGGTACAGAGGGAAGGCTCGGTGGCCAGGCTACCGTCCATGATGTCCAAGGCACTTGGAGGGACCTTACGGAGAACGTCAACGGCATGGCTATGAACTTGACAACGCAAGTGCGAGAAATTGCAAAGGTCACCACGGCTGTCGCACGTGGTGATCTCACCAAGAAGATTGGGGTCGAGGTGCAAGGAGAGATTCTGGACTTGAAGAACACTATCAACACCATGGTGGATCGTTTGGGGACTTTCGCCTTTGAGGTCAGCAAGGTCGCCAGGGAAGTCGGAACGGACGGCACCCTCGGTGGCCAGGCCCAAGTCGACAACGTGGAAGGAAAGTGGAAGGACCTTACGGAGAATGTCAACACTATGGCCAGCAATCTCACCTCGCAGGTATGTTTAGTCTTTCGTCTGGCTCGGTTTTACCATCCGTCTGTATCGGGAATTGGACTGACTTTATTCTGATAGGTGCGAGGTATCTCAACTGTCACACAAGCCATTGCCAACGGCGATATGAGTCGCAAGATCGACGTTGAGGCGAAAGGAGAAATTCTCATACTGAAGGAGACGATCAATAACATGGTTGACCGGCTCTCCATCTTCTGCAACGAAGTGCAGAGAGTCGCCAAGGATGTCGGAGTAGACGGCATTATGGGAGGTCAAGCCGACGTAGCCGGCCTCAAAGGCAGGTGGAAAGAGATCACAACGGACGTAAACACAATGGCAAATAACTTGGTATGTTTCCCAGGCCCTTCCTTGACGGCCACAAATCTAACCCGTCTCGGCAGACTGCACAAGTCAGAGCGTTCGGCGACATTACCAACGCGGCCACGGACGGAGACTTCACCAAGCTCGTCGAAGTCGAAGCCTCCGGCGAAATGGACGAGCTCAAAAAGAAGATCAACCAGATGGTGTACAATTTGCGAGACAGTATCCAGAGAAACACACAAGCCAGAGAAGCGGCCGAGCTGGCCAACAAGACCAAGTCCGAATTCTTGGCGAACATGTCGCACGAAATTCGGACGCCTATGAACGGAATTATCGGAATGACACAGCTCACGCTCGATACGGACTTGACGCAATACCAAAGGGAGATGCTTAACATCGTCAACTCGCTGGCGAACAGTCTGTTAACCATCATTGACGACATTCTCGACTTGTCCAAGATCGAAGCAAGGCGCATGGTCATCGAGGAGATCCCCTATACGTTGCGGGGAACCGTGTTCAATGCGCTGAAAACTCTTGCCGTCAAGGCGAACGAGAAGTTCCTCGACCTCACCTACCGGGTGGACAGCTCCCTTCCGGACCACGTTGTGGGCGACTCGTTCAGGTTACGCCAGATCATTCTCAACCTGGTGGGCAACGCTATCAAGTTCACCGAGCATGGTGAGGTCAGCCTTACCATCCAGAAGGCAGCTCAGGTACACCCTGGGCCAGACGAGTACGCTATTGAGTTTGTTGTTTCCGATACGGGCATAGGGATACCGTCGGACAAGCTCGATCTCATTTTCGACACCTTCCAGCAGGCAGATGGCTCCATGACGCGAAAGTTTGGCGGGACCGGACTGGGTCTGTCCATCTCCAAGAGGCTGGTCAACCTCATGGGTGGTGACGTCTGGGTCAAGAGCGAGTACGGCAAGGGAAGCAGCTTCTATTTCACCTGCGTCGTCCGGTTGGCGGACAACGACATTTCGTTGATCGCGAAGCAGCTCAACCCTTACAAGGGCCACCAGGTGTTGTTTATCGACAAGGGTAGGACCGGCCATGGGCCCGAGATCACGAAGATGCTCAGGGGCCTTAGTCTGGTCCCTGTTGTTGTTGACTCGGAGAAGAGCCCTGCCCTCGAGAAGGCGAGGTCGCAGGTTACGTCGCCATATGACGTTATCATTGTCGACTCTATCGAAGATGCCAGGAGGTTGCGGTCTGTGGACGATTTCAAGTACCTGCCCATTGTGCTCTTGGCGCCAGTGGTGCATGTTTCGCTCAAGTCGTGCCTCGACCTGGGCATCACCTCGTACATGACGACACCGTGCCAGCTCATTGATCTTGGCAACGGAATGGTTCCTGCCCTGGAGAACCGGGCTACCCCCTCGCTCGCGGATAATACCCGCTCTTTTGAGATTCTGTTGGCCGAGGACAACACTGTCAACCAGAGACTCGCGGTGAAGATTCTGGAGAAATACCATCATGTGGTAACAGTGGTTGGAAACGGCGAGGAAGCAGTAGAGGCCGTCAAGAGGAGGAAGTTCGATGTCATTCTTATGGATGTTCAGATGCCCATTATGGTATGTCATTCCCCTTGGTCTCGCATGCTTCACTTTGGCTAACAGGAGGACTAGGGCGGTTTCGAAGCTACGGCCAAGATCCGGGAGTACGAACGCAGCCTCGGCACACAGCGGACACCCATCATTGCGCTCACGGCACATGCCATGATGGGAGATCGCGAGCGTTGCATCCAGGCACAGATGGACGAATACCTGTCCAAGCCCCTCCAGCAAAACCACCTGATCCAGACGATCCTTAAGTGCGCGACGCTCGGTGGCCAACTACTTGAGAAGAACCGAGAACGCGATCTCACCCGAACCGCAGACGCCGTAACCAGCGGCCGCCGTGGCAATGCCTCACCAGTGACATTCACAGCCGCGGCAGCGACCAGCTTGAGGCCTTCACTATCCTCGCGTGCTCTCACTGTAGCCGAGGCGGCGCTGGCCGGGGGGCTTGAGAGTCCGTCCATCGTGACAGACCAAGACGACCCTCTAAATAGGGCACGTACCAGTCTTTCCGAACCGAATATTCATGTCCGCAACTGAACGAAAGCTGACTGTTGAGCTTGGTGTTACGGGCTGCAGCTGCTTTTGCGGGCTCATAGCACATGATCGTTTGCGCTCGCGATGCATGGGTTTCGCTTGGTCATGACACGTAAAGTCCTTGATGGGACTTGTTTCATTGCACACACGTCTTAAGCTCCTAGTCCGAAAGGCAGGATTGGTCTTGATGCCGGGATTGGGGCCGTTTTCTTGCTGCCGCGATGGTGCTCTCTCCGGTTTGGTTGGAGATGCAGAGCAGGGCGAGGAGGGTACATGCCTCGTTAGCTTCGGGAGTATTCGGGATTTCGTGTGAGAGCGGGAAGGGACCGACCGTTGCCTGCCTGCCTGCATGCTGTGAAGCGGCGATCTCTTTGGTGTTTCTGCTATGTTTTCCATTTGGTTTGCTTATCTGTTTTGCCTGAGTTTTGGTTGGTTTGGTTGGTTGGTTTGGCAGCGAACGTTGGACGTTGGACGTTGGACGAATGGGCAATGGCAATGGCAATGGAACATTTGCATGTGATACCTCTACCTTCACCGATTACCTGTTATCCTTGCTTGCTTGGTGTCTCTGGTGCTTCGAACTATGGGTTGCATACCTGACGAGTTATTGGCTGTGCGTGTGACTTAGTCTAGTTGAGTCTAGTCTAGTGTAGAAGAAACAAGGGGTTGAGCTGGCCGTGACGTGGTCTTGGATGGAAGATACAGTGGACTGTAACTGAACTCCACGGTTGCCCTGGGGTTTGACTATTGCAGTGAGTTGTGTCGGACAACCAAACTGCCCTCTCCCAGACCTTCCTCGATCAACCACTGTTGCTATTGCCCCTTTGAGCTTTCGTGATGAGAAGCTGGGCACTCACATCCTGTTGTCTAACGGGGCGAGAGAAGCCTACTTTCAACAGGAATACGACTTCAATCATTGTCACCACACAGCCCCTTTTCAGGACAAACATCGCCTGGTTGGCACACTGCAATGTGGCAAGCAGCCTTGACACTCGCAGCAAACTCTGCGTCAAGATTCCTGTTAGCGTGTCCCAAGCCGAGAACTTGATTATCAGAGTTTTCAGACCGTCAACAACCTCATTAGGGATGACGGCGTTTACTTTGATTTTGAAACCAGGATTTTACATGACGTTTATTTTGACTTCTGCCTAGTGTTCAAACTCAATAATCCTAAATTGATACTTTCCGTCCGTCAGCCGCCCGTCAGATCTTTAGTTTTGAAAAAAAAAACAAAAAAAAACAAAGAATAGAACCTTATCGCGCAATACCTCGGTAAACAACGCTCGACTCAGGTAACTTCATAAGTCTATCAACGGATCACGCCCCTTCCGGCATCGTGGCTGCTCATCGCGATGAGTATGGTCCGACACCAGATTGAATCACTGTGTCTCACCCACGTAGTACGCCCCCCGCTTGTACCCCTATGATTCATCACGGGCCGCTTGGAGCTTCCCTCGTCGACTCCTTTACCCCCATCTTTTTCCCTCTTCTGCATGGTACCCCTATCCATGGCAGGTAGAGCGAGTGGAAAACGCAAAGACAAATCTCACAGCTCCAGACTCACAATGGCCCCCAATGCTCGACTGAGACAGGTTTCTTTGATTTCTTCATCACCACCTGCCCCTTCAATGGCTCAAACACCACGATGGGTGTTGGTAGATGCAAAACAGGTGTGAGGATATCCAGATCTATGTACAAGTCCCCTCATGAAATTTCTCCAGTTGCTCATGTTACAAATGTGCAGCCTGTTCCACAACCATGCAGAAAGGACGTGTGTTTCATGTACTGTCCGTCAGGAAAGAGAATATTTTGCGCCCGCTCTCAGAAGCCAGTCATCCTCGCTTCTTGGGCTCGATTTGGGGCGCAGAATTGTGTGCGCCCATGTGTGTGGTTTGAAACATGTAAAAGCCGTCATATCCAGGGTATCCAATGCGATGTTATGAAGACGACAAGATCAAAATATGCCGCAAAGAGTGGAAGGTGCATTAAATGGTCGCAAAAATGCCGTAGTTACGGTCGCCGATCGACCATCTCGCCTGCCCTCAGCAGAGCGCTCATCCCATCCAGGTTCGCGTCTGGCTTTCCTGGTCGAGGTTGGTCGGATGCTGGTGGTTGTGTGCTGTGCCCGCGGTTATTGTTCATAGCGGGAGGGTGGGGTGCTGCACTTCCGTTGTGGTACCCTATTCATCGTTAGACAGCTGTCACGGGTGGTAGCGCGTGTGTGAGGCAAACCATTTGTCACTGGCGAAGTAATGCCGTTGGGGATGTGATGCGTATATGGTGACTTGTGATCTGGAATATGCGCCCCTTGAAAGTAAGATTGCTGCTGTACCGGCTCGAAGTGAGGGCTAGGCTTTGATGTGAGCAAGGCGTGGATGGGCAGCGAGCCGTCGATGGGTGTCCGAGGATAGCTGTAAGAAGATCCAGATGACGCGCTCCCGGCCGAAGAGTCCTCCTTCCGCAACATCGGGGGCCTGTTGTCACCGCCGACAAGATTAGGTATTGGCCCAGGGGAAGGGTGATCGCGTTGGAAGCCATAGCCGTTCACATCAGTCGACGGATGCCTCGCACTCGCTAGTCTCTGACTCTCAAACACATCGGATAGAGATGGCAGATGATGCCTCTGCGCCCCATGATGCTCTGTACGCTGCTCTTCCATCCAGTTGGAAGCGCGACGCGCTGGGATCGGGGGCAGTTCCCCTGGACTAGTGCTGAAGGTGGGCGAGCGCTCTGCCGAGTGCCTGTCCACGTTGCTCACCATGGGCGAATGCATTGATTCCTGGGGAGAGGCCGGTGTCGTCGTGGGCGAGTACGGAGATTCATTGGCCGAGATGGTGGAGTCTAGCCTGTGCGAGCTTCTTGGTGGCTCGCTAGGTTGGCGGTCCTCACTCCTGCTGGCGCTCCTGCTCCCTCTGTTGGAGGTAGCATTCGCACTGCTCCGACCCGGCCCTCCGGATTCGAGCTTGACTCGCTTCGATACATCCTTGTCTACCATGGTGTCAGCATCTGTATATGGCAAGCGGCACAGTCCCGAGCATCTGATGATGTAGCCGCCGCGGATTGTTGTGCTGCTGCAATGTCCCGGGTACGTACCTTGTGACTGGGTAGCATGCTTGGCCTTGAACTCCTGTAGATAAGCCATGTACTTCTTGTACTGGGGCGTCTTCTTGTACTCGGCGAGGTCACTGTGGTACTTGTCCTTGATTGCCTGTGCTTGTGACTCGAACGGCTCTTTTTCGGGTTGCGAGAGGCTCTGCCAATTCTCCCCAACGAGCTTGGCGATCTCGGTGAACGTCAAGTTACGACCCTTGAGCTCGTCACGCATCTCTGTTAGGATGAGCGGACAATTAGCAATGCCACATCACTACCCTCGATGATGCCCTGACTTACTGTTGGAGAACAGAACGTAGGCTGAAGGGGGGCGTTCGGGTGCATTCTCATCAGGCTAGTCATGGAACCACAGTCAGCTTCAGTGTGCGTCATATGGCGGGTGGCTGATGGCACACACCTTTGGATGCCGCCGATACTTCCGTTTTGTGATGACAACGGTGTTGGTCTCCCGGACATCAGGTCTAGTGGGTTCGGACCGTTGTGTGTCCGGTAACCTCGTGTCTTCACCGCCCGATTGGTTTGCGGGAGCCAGAGAAGTCCCTGGCGCGACTCCGCGGGAGTTGGCAATGCGCCTCTGAAGTTTCTAAAAACCATCGTCAGCACTCGGGCTAGTGAGCATGTGAGCCCACGTCTGCTTACTCGTCGGTGTCCCAACTTCACTCCTAGGGCGTCGCTGTAGCCCGTTGTGTCAGTACGACATTCTTTGCCAAGCGAGGCACAAGAGTGCGCTTACAGATCCGATTCGGTGATATCCAGTATGGTCTCCCACGAGTCAAAGCCTTGATCGATGAAGTCATTGAGATACTGCACTATCCCCAGCTCCCCAAAGATGGTTTCCAGTTGTTGCGACATCCAGCTCAGCGAGTCCCTGACGTGCCTCGCTGGTGTGTTACACGTCTGAATACTCATCAGGTGATCGGTCGAGGGGGTTGCGGATTGTTGAGGGTGATATCCTCTTCGAGACACAGGGATGGTGCGGCTCAACAATAGCCAATGGCGTGGTGCCCTTCTCTTCAACCAAGTAGATAGATAAATGACAGATGGCGGCGGTATTTGCGCGAGAGGCTCTCGAGGCAGAGCAAACGGGTGTACGGCCGAGCTGTCTGTAGTGCAGCAGCAGCTGCAGCAGTTGGTGCGACTGGGTTCAGGTCAGTTGGTCGTCAGCGGCCGAGGGGGTAGTCTTTGTCGTCGTGATGGTGGTGGTAGTTGGGAGAGAGAAAGTGAGGCTGGAGGCCGAGATCGTGAAATCGTGAACGGGGTTCGGGCTTGGGGCTTTTGTGGATGGGAGCAAGGGCGAAATATCTGGGGTGGAGTCAATGGCAATGTAGAGACGGGAATCAGTCACGACATGGGATTCTTGGAACTTGGCCCTTTTGTTGGTGGGGTGAGGGCCGAGATCTCGATGACATGCTGCTGAGGGTTGCAGGAGAGGCAGCAGTTGAGGTGGTACAGCACGGAATCGGCAAGAGCCAGGGGGGGTGCTTCGACGACGACATACTTATTGGGAGAGGGTACTTACATGAACGGTCCCGACTGTCAAGGCCGGGCGGATGCCATCCGGTAGTTACCTCGTCGGTGGCGTAACAACGGTACCAGCGCTGGGCGTCCCGTCGTGTGCTTGGGCGCGCACCTCAGGTTCTGGATGGATGGATGGATATCCCCCGTACGGGCTATGCGCGGATCGTTTCGATGACGGGTGAAATTAGAACGCACTTCAATCTGTGTGCTTGGGTCTAGACTCCAAGGGTGTTCTCCTGTGACGTGACGACCACAGAGAAATGCTGCCGGTGTCTCTATGCAGAAACCTATCAGCGCGCGTGTCGATAATAGGCGCCACAGGCTTCGCGGTGGCCCTTGTGGACGTTGGGGGTGAAAGTTCGGGCGGTCAGAGGTCAGACGAGCTGGAGACGCGCGACCACGACTTTGATGTCCAAGACGAAGTCCACACCGGGGAGGCGGGAGTGGAGGCTCTTGAAGGCCTGCTGATCTTATTGCAAGGTTGCGGGTCCCACGGATGCTTGACCAATGCTTCTTCACACACACAATGGGGCGAAAGTGGCAAAGGCACACCCGTCAAAGTAGTAAGGTCTGCGTGGGTGTCGGGATGTTGCGTGCAGGCAGTAGAGGCAGGAGGAGGCAGGTACGGTAGCGCGATGTCAACAAGGGCAGGAACAGCGGGGAGTTCAGGTGGGCACCGAACTTCGATGTTCGTGCGAGACCAGAGCTGCCGAGATCCAGATCCCCCTTTCGTCCTCGAAGCAGCGCAAGCTACTGATTTCTGCTGCGCGTATGGACGTCAGACGTCGCCCAGGCACATGAAAGAAGCAGCGGAGTATTGAGCCGGCTGCACGCCCTCGAGAGCGAGCAACGCAGCGGGAAGGCAAAGCAATTGGAATTTTGGGGAACGGCGAGGGGAGCAGGGAGCAAGGAGGGGTGTGGCCCACAATCGGAGGACGGCAAGTCACGGAACCAATCCAGTACCGCGTGGCAGGGACTCGCTGGTTCGAGACTCACGCAGGGGACGATCTGGGAATATCGAGTGGATGGGGAAATGTGCTGGAGGCGGGGATATGACGAAACGGAGGGTTGAGAGGTACACGCAAGTAGACGGTACTCACGGGGAGCCGGGCCTTTGAATAACATCAGAGCAGCATCAGCGGGTAATGGACAGGCCGCCGCCGCGCCGCAATGAGGAAAAGGCCGCCGGCGGTTTTTTGGCATCTGGCGTATGTACAGGCGCGCGTGGTGCGTGGTGTAGTGTGTCTGACTGACCGCTTCCCTCTCTCATCAGACGGGCATCGGCATCGACAGTGAATCGACGGGCATCGATCGAGTGATGCTATCGATGGGGAGGCCATCCACTTGCAGTTGCTCGTGGTCGTGGGACTTGCCCCGTCCAACCAGGGGGCGACGTGAGCGACAGTGGCCTTTCGTTCTCAGACTCTGCCCAAGCAGATTGCGGCTCTCGTTGCGCTGGCACCGTCCAGGCGTGGTTAGGCCGGCATGGGTTTTCGGATTCCAGGAAGCAGGGCGGTTCAAAAACAGAAAAATCTCATGTTCCAGCTCCATCTGCAGGACATGGGCTTTTCTTCGCCAGAGAATGGGAATCCGTAAGTCGCTAGCTCCGAGCACCCCTCCCCCCCCTCCTTGCACTCAGCGCAAATATCAACCTCCATCGTTCGCTTACATCATGGCACGGCCCTGCCGACCTGTCAGAGACAACACGGGTGTCGAATGCATCGAAGGGCCGCAAAATGCCATCATGCTCAAAACTCGGATGGCGGGCACAGGAACAGCGCTGCGCCCAGCGCTGGTGCGCGGGAAGGGGGAAGGGGAGACACGGCCAAGGGGGATCTCGATCCCCATCGACTGGGAGACACATGAAAAACGTACGATAATGATCGACCCACGGGGCAAGCCGGCCAATCAGTGCCGCGCCGCCCACTTCTCTTTTCCCAAGCGGCGCGAACCCAGAGCACCCCTCTCTCAGCAGCACGCAGAGTTCCCAGACTCGAGCGATCAAGGGCTCATCGCCTACTAGCGCACAATCTCTTCCCGGGGCAGATATGCGGACGGACAGGTTTGGTGCAGTTTGCAAACAAGTACCTCGCCGGTTAGAGAACGTGTTTCGGCCTTTGGTGTTGCACGACAAGCCGGATTCTTGCTGAACTGACAGCTAATGGAGGTGATGATGCCGCTGCAGCTGCTGCGAAGGGAGCTTGGGCCCTGCCCAATGTCGTTGCCAACTGAAAGGTATTTCGGGACATGGAAATCGACAATTTGCCCACAGATCGTGACTTCTCCATTCGTGCAATAAAGTGTACCCCTGCCCGGTTCGAAAACCACCGCATTGGGGATGTTGCTGTTCCTAAGTAAGAGGAATATGCAATAAGCGACCTCGAACCTCTCTCTTTGGCTCTTTTCTTGGGCCTCAGTCCCAGCCAGCAAGGCATGCGTCATTGGTTCTGAGGCAGCGGGCGGCGTTTGAGAGGCGTTTGCACAACGTGGTTTGGGCGTGGTTTTCCATCTGCCTAGGGCTGAAGCATGTCACCACCTACTTCATATCCGTTGGGAGATGGGTCTTGTCACTGCTTGAATGAATCGTTGTGTCCACGGGCTAACGAGGAACATGGCCGATGTTGTTCTTGACCACTTGGTTCTGTAGACAGTCAGTCGAACGGAGACACGGAGAAGGCAGACGGGCGCCTTCCGAATCCCGAAATTCGACCAGAGACTTGAACTGTGTAATGGGTTGTCGAGAGAAGTTGCGAGTGTGGGCGCTCCTCCGCGAGACGCTATTGGCCCACGCCTCCACGCGTTGGTTGGCCCGAGGACCTGGAACTAGGACCAGGGCCAGAACGCGGAGTGTCCGACAAGCGATCAAGCTCGTTCCTAATGTGGCTTATTCACATCTTGCATCGCATCAGAACCATAGGTTGCGACGACGACGACAACAACGTTTCTGAGCTCCCTGCGGACTGCGCCGGGGCGGAAAAACTGAATTCTGAACGGCCAAGAAACGAAGAAGGGCGTCAAACAATCCTGCCACGTTTGGGAAAACTGCCTCTCCGCTCAAGCGCCGTAGCCTGGCTGCAAAAATCGTACGATTAGAGGGGCAGAGGTCTGTGTTTCCCCGGCAAGCCTCGACTGCGATATCTCCCGCCATCAGTCATCCAGGGCATCCTCTCGACGTCGGCCGACCACGCGTGAGCGGCGGGGACCACGGGCACCATCTGCAACCCAGCTTCATCGGAAAGACTCCCGGCTGGTTTGTGGACTCCTGTTGCGTCAGGGATTTGGGAATATCACACCTCGCCGTCACGCACATCGCAGCCCTAGGACAGTGAGGCTGTCTTCAGCAAGCGCCAACCACATCCCGCTCGCCGCAAAACGCGCAACACTTTCAGCTTAGGAGCACAACGCCAGCTCATATGGCGCCAGCAGAGGAAGCACGTCCCCCTCATCAGGGCAACGGAGATGAGCCCTCATCCGCGAACGGCACCTCAGCTTCGCCGTCCTCGTCGACACGGGTGTCAGCGAATTGGGTCGGCAATAATATGGCGCAGGTAAGACCACTTCGAGCAGCCGCCAGGGTCCAACCCCCCAAAAAAGATATCCGCATCTGCAATTCCGATGCTTCAGGGGACGCTCGCATCTTCCATGGGAGTGTCGCCAAAGAACGGGATTTGTTTTGCACTCCCGAGTCCCCAGCCCTTGACACTTTTCAAGTCTCCCCTCCGTTTCCACCAGCGACCCCACCATCTTGACTGACCATACCCCTGTCGGGGTTGTGTTCTAGGCCCTTAGAGACCTTGCTAGGTATGGCACGATTTCATCATTCCTCGCTTTCTGGTTCCCAAATGCCATGGTACGATCTGGACTTTCCGGTCCCAAAACCAATGGAGGGGAGGCTCGTTTCCCCATGCTGCGAATCGCGCTGCGGCCATTTCCCCCATCTGTCCGAAACGGAAATCCCTTCTCGTCGCTCTCGCTTTTGCGTGTCTCGGAGGAGAGTCATGAATGGAAATCTGAGAGCTGAGTGCCCAGTGGTGTAGATGCTCGCGATGATTTCAATTTCATTCGTCACCCGCCAATCTCCTTTTCACACCGCTGCCGGTCTGCTCTCCCCACGGGATGTGAGACTGGCAGAAAGAGAAAACCCCCCCTAGGGAAAACGCACGGTCTAGGCTCAGCAGAAATCAGCAGATTCCTGCTTGGATTTGCCCATCCTGAAGATCGCTTGCGCCGACTTGGGGAAGGCGGGAGAAACGCAATTGCTTGGCGCTATCTGACCGGAATCTACCGTGCCGGAGCGGCGACGCGGCGGGTCGGGATCCTGCAACAGCTCGCAGGACCCTGAAAATCACCAAAAAAAGAGAAGAAAAAGAAGACTTCTGCGCAGGCGGGCAAACCAACGCACTTCGGCACACGCATTTTCTGCAGGGTCCTCTCCGTTGACAGACCCATCGCCAGACTCGGATGCCCACCTGGCCTGGCGAGGGATCGATACCACGCCCATCCCCACGCTGTGGCATCGCGTGACGCGGTGCGTTGGCGAGCCGAGTCCCGTGGCCGGGAACGTTGTGCGGTGGGGCTGTCGGCTCTGCCATCCATTCTTCCCTACCGTTTAGTATACCCCCTCCGTTGGCTCCCAGAAAGCTCCGGATGTTTGGTTAGCGGGGGGAACTATTGCCTGCCTAGTGGGCGGGCCAGCCGTGAATGTCTGGCACGGGTCAGGAGGAATTCCCATCAGCAGCAGCGTGTGCGTGCGGCGAAACCGATTTGCCGAGCCCTCTTCCCAGACATCGGGATTTGACTTTGGCATTTGAACCGTTGCAAGTGTTTGATGGTGTTGTCAAGCTAACTGAAATAGGGGCGAGCAAACCGCCGCTGCGCTAGAGGCAAACCTGACAAGTCTGGAGAACAAGCTTGATGAGCTACTTGCATCGTTCAGTGCACCGCTTGAGGAGGAAGAGACCACGGACAAGGCTGCTTCCCCAGACACCAAGCTCCCACCCAAGGACAGTGACAAGAAAGGAGACGAGGGGCAGAAGACGAACAGCGAGACGAAGTAGTTCAGCCGGCGAGAGCTAGCGACAGAGAGGAGAAGCAGCACCTATAGACTAGCAGAGATACCTTCTGTCGTCCGGTTGGATGGCATTTAGTGTTTAGTTTCGCAAGCACTGACCTAGACAACACGTTCAGTTCCTACTCTTCATTCCTGCATCAACACTAGTCAACCAAGAATATCTCTCACAACAGGGAATGCTTCATTATCGTGTATAGAAAATCCATCAGAATACACAGACCCATCCAGCCGACAGTGTCCTCGCTCATTGTGCTCCGCATTGCAACCAAAAAAAAGAGTAGGGGGAATCCAGCCAGCCCCCTTTCCAACTTTCATAGCAGCCTACCCATTCATTTCAAAAGGCCAACCCTGACCAAAGCCAACCAACCAACCAGTCAGATAACCCTCATTGGCATTGACAAGTTCCACATTCAAGCGCTCTCATTATAACAGCCGCCTTCCACTTATACACACTCATTCCCCGCCCTCCGTAATCTCCGCTGTCCAGTCCTTGCGGATCATCAGCTCGGTCATATCTGGTGTCTTCTCAATGACGAGGCCCTTCTCGTTGGCGAGATGGAGCACGCAGATGAAGCAGAAGGAGGTAGAGATGTCGTCCATGAGAGGTTTGGGGTAGACCTTCTGCAAGCCGTTGATGACATCGGTGAACTTGAGAGTTGGGTTGCTCTCGTCTGCCGGGTCGTCTTGAGACGGTGGTGTGGGGAGCCGGGATCGATCGGGTTGCTGGGAGTGTTATTTAAAGGTCAGAAACTAGGGGAACAGGGGGGAACATACCTTATCAAGCTTCTCGAAGTCCATACCCTTCCACATCTCTTCCTTTAATCGCCTGACGTCGACCTTCTTTGCCACCCGCGCGTACTGGACGTACTCGGGTCGGACTCGTCGACTTTGCGTAACGAGCATGGTACCAAACGCCAGATCGGCCGGGTTCGTGACCGTCAGACCGTTGAAAGCGCCAGTCATGCCCACTTCTGTCATCATGCCGTTGCCCGCTTGGTCAGGCCCGGGGGTAAAGTGCTCCCTTGCGTCGGCGAACTCATCCATATCGTCATCATCGTCGTCTCCCCCAGCAAAGGGGAGGCCGTCATCCTGGAAGAAATTGGCGTCATAGTCGCCTTGTAGGGGAGCAGTGTCCTCGCCGTCGGTTGAAGCTTCAGCGCTCTGTGCCGGTGCCTTTTGTGATGCCCAGAACGCCTCGTCCATCTCACCTTCTGGGACATTTTGGTTCCCAGAGTCGGCGGGGGTTCCAAAGATGCCGCTGCGTGTGGTGCGCTTACGCCCGAGGCGTGCTTTGGGCTTGAGGAAGAGACTGAGTAATTGACGGGAGCTGAAATGTCGGTCGTCGGGCAGGAGATTGCGCGACTTGGACTTCCAGTCCTTCTTCGGTAGCGATATTGCGGCATTAGTCGTGGCCTGTGTGTAGATGACTTCTGCAAGTGATGGCGTAAGAGGTGATGTGAAGTCAATTTCGAAAGCTTGCTTCTCCTTTCGCTGTCGAACGGGCCCCTCCGTCGTCTTCGTGTCCTTGATCTTTCGGATGCGCCAGTGCTCAGCGTTTGTCCAGTTCTTCTGCAGGGCTTGGTCGAAGTAACCAAGGATATCTTCGTGCATCCTGTCAGCGTTCTGGGCCTGCGTCATGGACACAACAAAGTCGCCGTTCTGGTTCTGGTTGCCATCCAGCATAAGGTCGATACCCATATCGCCAGCGTCACCGTCACCGCCTGCGCCATCCCCACCAAGGCCGAGCCCTGCGTCGAATACCCTCATCATCTGTGGCTCCAGTGCTGCCTCCCGTGCCCAGGCCTCACCGCCCTCTCCGAAGTCGATATCGGCATTAATATCGAAGGCACCAAGTCCGTCGGTGTCATCAAAGCCGAGAGGGTTCTCGTCATCGATAAACATGCCCGACTTATCACCGATTCCGGGGGTCTTCTCCTTGTCGTCCTGTCGCCAGTCCTCCTGTGCCTTCAGGAAGGGAATGTCGAGGGAGCCCGATGGGTCACCGAGGTCGAAGGTCTTCAGCGAAGGGCAAACATCCATATGGTCAAGGCGGCTCAGGTCGGGGAAGAATCGGGCACCCAGTGAGGCGATATCGATCTCTACATCCTCGTCGTCTTCGGGTTCTGGGGCCTTTTCTGTCGCTATCGAGACATCCATCTCATCATCATCCGCATCCTCGTCGTCCTCGTTAGTTGAAGGCCTTTGGGTCTTCTTGGTCTTGTCCGAAACGTCATTTGAGTCATCGCTGCTGTCAAAGACGATACGGCCCTGGGAGTCGATCATCAAATGGTTCAGCAGGAGACCCTTCGCGCCACCCTCGTCAAAGTCTGCGGAGGCCTTCTTGAAAAGGGGGTCAACTGTGAACTCCAGCTCGAACTTCTTCAGCTGGAGCGAGGCAAAAGATGGTGCCAAGGTCGCCTCAGAGGATCTTTGGGCCTATGGCAAAGTTAGTGAGCGAATACACCGTAGCTCTTCATGCATGATCGCCAACCTTTTTCCTCGGCTTCTTCCTAACATTGCCGTCTTCATCGACCTCTTCTTCCTCATCGTCTTCTTCCCCTTCCTCTCGGTCCTTCTTCTTGCTGTCGCGACTATCAGCTAGACCGCTCAGAAGCTTGCCTGTCTCAGTCGCGACGCTGTCGATTCTGCTCGTATAAATCTTCACGCAACCGTCAAGCGTGCAGCTGGCCTTCTGAAAATTGACACCGTTGCCCTCCTTCAGCAGTGTCATATCGTGGAAGTAGTCAATGAGCGCAAAGTTCCACGAGTTGGCGGCGTTGATCTTGTTGTCGGTGGCCATCTTCATCCACTCTTCGAAGTTCGCCAAAATCGGTGGTGCGCGCTTCATAGGCGTGACGGCAGCCCCGTTGACGACAAAGCGGCTGCCATCCTCCTTGTCGATCAGGTTCTCCTTGCCGCTCATGCGCGGGCGTGGGGTGCGCGGGTTGGAGCCGGGTGATGACCCGGCGGTCTCGTAGTCGTTGAGCGCGATGCTCCCTTTTCGCGCCGGCGTGCCTGTCGCCGCTGCCTTTAGCTGGTTGATCTGGGCCTCATGAAGCACTTTTCGGCCATGCGACCGGCGCGCCTTTTCTTCGGCATCGTCGTTGAGCGGTATTCTGGAGAGCACAGCTTGGTTAGAAGAGGGCCGACAGTGGCTGCTAAAAAGCCCCAGCAACGCGACAGAGGGGAAACGCACTTCACTGGCGATTTGAAAGGCGACTGCGCGAGCGACCCAGAGGCCACTCTACTGCCACTTCTCCTACGCGGCGCTTGGGCAACTCGAGGCATCTCGTGTGGTTTAGCGCAGGGTATGTCAGGAACAGATGCCCTGTCGTCGTCGCATTGGAATTGGTCCTTGTGGATTTTGGGCAGCGCTCCCCCCAAATGTTTTGTTGTTTGTTTACGCGGTGAATTTGCAGGGGTTTGACCAGCAGGGTTAGGGTCAACTCCCCACATCCACTTACAGGGGTCTTGAGGCGGGGGGGGGGAGGGGGGCACGTGTCAGGTGCAGCCATCAAGCCACAGGTGGCCCCACATCCCACGGAGCCACGACTTTAATTGACGCGCGAAGAATCGCGTCTTCGCTGCTCCACTTCACGCGGTCGCGCGGCCAGGACCAGGCAGGGGTAGGCGCGAATACCATTAACGATGCGGGCCCCAGCACTCACTTCCACACCACAGCTCTTTCTCTCCAAACCAGCTCATCCTCAAATACTTCCTTCCCTGTCACCAGCCTCAGCGATTGCAACTTCTGCAACTCACGAAAATGGTGTCAACAACTCTTGGCAAGAGAACCCGGAGTTCTACGGTTGCAGGTATGTCTCTCCTGATCTCGGTCAAAATCTGCGCCTGCTCACCAGTCTTTTTTTCCACAGCACCCGAGCCGCTTCTCGAGGAACTTCCTTCGAAACGACCGAGGCGCACTGGCCGCAGCAATGCTGCGAGCGAGAAGCCACCCAAGGTCCTTGTTGACATCGCCGAGGATCAGGAGAACCAACAGCCATCAACCGAGTCGGAGGAGTCTGAAGACACACACAATTATTCACCGACAAAGCAACAGTCAAGGAGGACGTCGATTGCGAGCACAGCCTATACCACAGCGCCTGTCACACCGTCAACGCCCCGCCACTACGATGTATTTGCCAAGTCGGCCACGACACCTCGCCATCGGGTCATGTCGGTGGGCAAGATCTCGAGACGGATGACACCGCAAACCCCGCTTACGCCCAGCTCCCTTCAAACAGTTTATCACCAAGCGCGTCAGTTGTTCTCACGTAGTGCCGACCCGGGCCAGCTGATCGGACGAGACGATGAGCGCGCTCAGTTAAGGGCATTTCTCGGCCGCTGCGCGACCTCACGGCCTGGTGGATGCCTCTATGTCAGCGGACCTCCAGGCACCGGAAAGAGTGCCATGACCAACGAAATCACCCAGGAGGTCGTGGCATCTACTCCGGGTTCCCGGAAGGCCTATGTCAACTGCATGAGTGTCAAGACGTCCAAGGACTTGTACATGACGCTGTTTGACCAGTTGGTCGGGGAGGTTGATACCTCAGAATCGGACGTTGTGGCAATTCTGCAGAAGCTTTTTGTACCAAAAAAGAAGTCGGAAGACGTCTTTGTGGTTGTTCTCGATGAGATCGACCATATCCTGACTCTTGATCTGGAGAGTTTGTACCGCGTTTTTGAGTGGTCTCTTCAAAAGACCTCTCGGCTCACCTTGGTCGGCATTGCCAACGCGCTCGATCTGACGGATCGGTTTCTCCCTCGCCTGAAATCCCGAGACCTCAAGCCCGAGCTGCTCCCATTCCTCCCGTACACGGCGCCACAAGTCAAGCGAATTATCACCACTCGTCTGCGGAGTCTCCTGCCGGAGGGTACCACTACCACACCAGACTTCATTCCGTTTTTCCACCCCGCGGCCATTGAGCTGTGCTCGCGTAAGGTTTCGACCCAGACAGGCGATTTACGACGTGCCTTTGAGGTCTGCCGTCGTGCCCTGGACTTGGTGGAGAATGAGACACGGATGAAGCACGAAAATGAGATCAAGGAGCAGATTTTGCAGATGAGCCCGACTCGAAAGGTTCTGGGCGAAAACCGGAATCTCGCTTCGACCCCCAGAGGACCTCAACAGAGCACATCCACTTTGCTAGCCAGAGCGCTCCAGGGTCTCACGGTCGAGACAGCTCCCAGGGTCTCCATTGGGCACCTCAATAAGGTGACCGCCGCAGCCTTCAGCAACGGTACCAACCAACGGCTCAAGACGCTCAACCTGCAACAGAAGGCAGCACTTTGCGCTCTCATGGCGATCGAGAAACGAAATCGAGCAGCAGTTGCAGCGGCTACAGCAGCAGCCACGGTTCCCAGCACGCCATCATCGAGGTCACAAGTCACGGCACCGACAGTCAAGGCTCTGTACGAGGCATACTCCCTACTTTGCCGACGCGACTCTATTCTCCACCCCTCTCGGCGTCTGAATTTCGCGAAGTTATCGGCAGCTTGGAGACTTTATCACTAATCACGGCGGTGGACGGCAAGACGGGATCCTTCGCAGTGCTCCAAGTGCCCGGGAGCGGACGAGGGAGGAAGAAGAAGGATGTGTTTGGCGGTGTTGGTGGTGTTTGTGGCGACGAGAAAAGGGTCGCCAGCTGTGTTGGAGAAAGGGAAATGGAGGCAGCTGTGGACGGGACAGGAACAGACATCCTGCAGAGTATTCTGAGCGGAGAGGCGCTGGACTAATTGATTACGGAACGGATTTGATGTTTTGATATGGCTTGAGCGGCGTACAGCATTGCATTGAGACGCATATTCAGCGTGCGGGCATGGGAATTGGCTTGGAGCATACTTGTTGGCTTTCTGGGTGGTAGCAGGATAGCATTGTTGCGAAGACGTCTGTCTTGGACTGTCACAGAGGAGAATGGCTGTATTTTTAAAGAAGACAAGGACGAGAGAATATAAAAGGTGTAAGGACACCGCGGACCATGATTCGAACGATTATGCAACATCATGGCAGACCCAACCCCATCCAGCATGACCCTGTTGCAATGTAAATAACCCACATCTGTCAAAAGTCAACCAGAAAGCAAAAACGCCCATCAGAGAGGGGAAAACACGAAGAAATGGGTATTTGGCTACCTTACACATAGTTACCTCCGCCGTTTACCTGCGCTTGGCTGGGTTTCTTCACTTTGACATTCAGAGCGCTAAGCAGAAATCACATTACGTTGACACCAATTTCTGGCCATCGCAATAGTATGTTTTAATTCGACAGTCAGATCCCCCCTATCCATACCAGTTCTCAGTTGGTTGTTAAACGTGCGCCGGACACCCGAAGACTACTAGGGCATCATCACCGCCACAACCACGCAATTTGAGAGCACGCTGTAAACCATCCATGATAAATTGCAATCTAGACAATCGACTGCAGTAACCATTACCTGCTTTACAAAGCCAAGTCAAACCAATGCCATTTTCAGTGTGTAGTTTACACCCCCATCGCAAAAGATTCCAGATCCAGTCTTTCCCTAAATTTTGATCTAGCTATGCGTTGGCATGTGCACATCAGCCTTCTTTGAAATGGCATCTGCGCTCGACCACAGACTCGTAACGGTCTTGAGCTGCGTGTAAAAGTTGATTCCGGGCTTTCCGTAGAAAGTGCTGGCGCCACCGCCGGCAACGCTGCGCTTATTTCCAGTGAAGCTGAACATGGGCAGGGGCACCGGGATGGGAACATTGATGCCGACCTGTCCGGCGTCGATGCGCCGGCGGAAGGTCTCCGCAGTGGGGCCGCTGCGTGTGAAGATGGCAACGCCGTTGCCGTACTCGTTCTCGTTGATGAGATCGATGGCCTCGTCGAGGGTGTCGACGTTCAGGCAGACCAGGACGGGACCGAAGATTTCCTCTTTGTAGCATTGCATGGAGGGGGTGACGTTGGTGATGATGGTTGGGGCAATCCAGTTGCCGTTGGGGTACTTTTCGGGAGCGAACCCACGGCCGTCGAGGAGGATAGTGGCACCCTCGGCTTCGGCCGAGGCAATGAGGCCCTCGATGCGTTGCTTAGACTGGGGAGAGATAACAGGGCCGAGGTCGGCGCCGGGCTCGAAGCCGCCGTTGACTTGGAGGGCCTTGGCGCGCTCGGCGAGTTCAGGGAGCCACTCCTTAGTTTCACCAACCATGACGAGGGTGGAGAGGGCCATGCAGCGCTGGCCGGCGGCACCAAAGGCAGCGCCGACGATGGCGTTGAGGAACTGGTTCTTGTTGCAGTCGGGGAGCACGGCGGCGTGGTTCTTCGCGCCGAGGTTGGCCTGCACACGCTTGCCGTTGGCAGAACCGCGCGAGAAGATGTACTCTCCAGCCTTGTTGCCGCCGACGAAGCTGACAGCCTTGATAGCCGGCTCGTCGAGAATGAAGTTGACAGTGCGGTGAGCACCATGCACCACGTTGACGACACCCTCAGGGAAGCCAGCCTTCTCGACCAACTCCGCCAGAATCATGGCCGCGCCGGGATCCCGCTCCGACGGCTTCAGCATCAGCGTGTTACCCGTGATAGTCGCAATGGGAATACACCAAAGCGGAATCATGGCCGGAAAGTCTACCGCCCGTTAGCACCCTTTCCCCCTCAACCTCCAACGTCGACAACAAACAACAACAACAAACTTACTAAACGGGCAAATGGCCGCCACCACTCCCAACGGCTCCCTGTACGTCCTCGTTTCCATATCCTTCGCCACCTCCAACACCTCCCCCTTCAACAACTCCGGCGCCGCACACGCCGCCTCAGCAACCTGCAACCCCCTCAACACATCACCCTTGGCATCCGCAAACGTCTTGCCCTGCTCCAACGTGATGCTCGCCGCCAACCGGTCCCAATTCTCCCTGATCAGCGCCACAAACCTAAACATAATCGCCTGCCGATGCAACACGCTCGTGCTCCGCCAGGACTTGAACGCCTTCTCCGCCGACGCCACCGCAGCCTTGAGCTCCTCATCCGTGTTCTGCGGGACCCGCGTCACCAAGTTATTAGTCGCGGGATCATGCAGGTCGATAAACTGCGTCGTGGCCGACGTGACGAACTGGTTGTTGACAAAGTACTGCGTATCCTTGACTTCCTGGATCTTCTCGTGCGTCGTGGGATAGCTCACGGCCGCGCCGGAAGCGGCAGGGTGGAGGTGCCCGGCCGTGGCGTGTATCCTCCTCACCGCCGTGGTAGCGAGGGGCTTGTCCGACGAGGAAGCCATTGTTGTTCTTTTCTTGGGTGCGACGGTGCAAAGGTACCGTGGCGAGCTGGACGAGGCGAGACGGCCAGAAGCGGAAACGGTGGCCGAAAGGGAGGAAGCGCGGGTTGTCAGACGACGCATGTTGGAATGGAAGGGATGAAGTAGGTAGGTACGGGCGGGTAGGTATGTGCTTGCAGTAGTATTATCCAGTGGGAGGGCCTTATCGGTGTAGGGGTGCAGTGTGTCCGGTCGGTGCTAAGTGGAGAGCGGGTTGAGCGTTAGACCAAGCGGCAGGCGGCTCCTACTATTGACACCCGAGCTGCGTGGCACCATTTGAGGAGGTCGAGGGCGCTGGTTACGTGGTGCTTTATCCGGCCAGCGATGTCGCAGGTCTTTATGAAATGCGGAGGTCGCCGCTTATATACGGCATCAACGTGAAAATGCGGAGAGTGAGGGGGATCGGGCGAATTGGGGGTTAGCTCCCGCTGTGCCGAAACCAATCAACACCTTCCAATTCCACCAAATCTGGAATTCGCCATCCCATGTTGGAGAGGTCAGGGAGCACGGTGGGGAGCTACGAGAAACCTAAGCTGTCTCAGGAAGCTCACAAACACAAGCTCCATGTGCCCGAGTAGGTCACATGAGCCACCTCAATCCGCCAGCCTCGGATTTGCTCAAGTTTATCAACTCCGACTCTGTGGTATGGTGGGTGTTGACCGTGCCGTCTTCTTCCTGGCTGCGCAGCATTGATAGAAGGCTCCTCAGTCGTAGCCTGGGATTTTGCGTTTCTTCCGTAGCTCCCGGAAGAACTTCGAGAATTCCGGGAACAGGAACCTCTTTCACCGATTCCAGAGCCTCAATTCGGGACATTGTAGTCATCATAATGCAACTGTATTTTCTCTTAGCCATACACAATACAGGAAACCTGGAACAAATGCGCCTAGAGACTCCACCAGGTCAAGCATGACGAACAAACCAAAAAGTAACGACGCCCTTTCACGATGAGCCTTCTCGGCTCTCTGTTTTGTTCCTTCCCGCTACGGCTATCTGGGTACGATTACCATCCCATATCATCACAACCTAAAAGCCCCATGGTATCTATCTCCCCTACTGTTGGCTCCGGGTAGATCGCTTGGTAGCCTCCGACTTGGCAGTCTCCGCCCCGGTGGTGGTGGCCTGAGCGACCTTGTCCTTGACATCCTTCGCCTTGTCCTTGGCATCCGCGGCAGCCTTCTTGACAGCCGGGGCAGCAGAGCTACCACCAGTGAGGATGCTGACAACGAGGGCGAGGAAGGTGAAGGTAATGGCAGCGAGGCCGCCGGCAATCTCAGGAACGAACTTGACAGCCTCGATGGGGTCGCGCTTGGCAATGGTGAGGAAGAGATCGAGCTTCTCCTTGATGTAGGTAACCGGGTCATCGGTGAACTTGAGGTCAGAGGGGGAAGCAGGCTTCTTGGGCTCCTCCTCCTTGGGCTTGTCAGCGTCCTCGAGGAACTTCTCAACGGGCTCCTTCTTGAAGAAGGTCTCCTCGGCGAGCTTGCGGGCATCATCAACGGAGTGGCCAATGTAGATGTTGTCGAAGAGGATGTTGTTCTGCATTGTCCAGATCTCGAAGCCAAGCTACCACGTTGTCAGTAATTGAACCAAACCATTTCTTATGAGTGGGAACTTACAGCGCCGATGGGCTCGAAGTTGGCGGGGTTCTTGTCCTCAAAGTAGTTGGGGTTCTTGATCTTGCGAGGAGCCCAGACACCCTTGTAGGCAGGGTTGTCGATGTAAGGGGCGGTCCACTTGCCCTTGTAGTCAGGGTTCTTCTTCATGGGCTTGGTCCACGGGCCACATCCAGAGACCTCAGAGCACTTGGGGTTGGGAACAGTGGGGGCGACCCAGTCGCCGTCCTCCTCATCATCCCAATCCTCGGGCTTCTGAGACTCGGGGTCGGGGATGGTGGCGGGCTCATCAGGGAGCCAGTCCTCAGGCTGGGTAGCCTCTTCGTCAACGATCTCAAACGGAGCCTCCTCATCCCAGTCATCAGGCTTGGTGGCATCCGGGTCGGGGATACGGGCATCATCAACCCAGTCATCGGGCTTCTTGTCCTTGGGATCGTCGATCTCCTTGGGGGGGTTGACGGAGGGGGTGAAGTCCTCAAGAAGGCTGCCCTCCTTGACGTTCTCGCCGTTCTGCTGAATGATGTAGGTATTGTTGGGGTGAACGATGAGGGTATAAAGCTCGGTAGTCTTGACGATCTTGGCCGTCGGGGGAGAGGTGAGGTGCTTCTCCTCGTACTCGCCCGTCTTGGGGCTCTTGTGGTTGAAGATGAAGTGCACCTTGTTGGTGTGGCCGCACTTGTCGGGGCCGAACATGATGACGTACGGGGTCGTGTTGGAGAACTCCTCCTGGTGAAGAGCCTTATTCTCCCGGAGGAGCTTCATGTACGCGCCACCGCATTCGAGGCCATCTAGAGAGACATTGTTAGCAGAGGGGATTTCCAATGGGCGCGGAAAGTCACGTACTCTGAAGCTTGACCTCGTACTGAACGACCAGGGTCTTGCCCTTGGGATCGATCTTCTTAGGGAACTTGGCCGAAATGGCGTGATGGGCGGCAGCGTTCTTGACAACGAGACCGGCATCACCCTCCATTCCCTTGTAGACGGTGGGCTCCTCAACGGACCACTCGCCGACGTAAGCCCACTCCTCGTCGCCCTGCACATCCTTCTTGGCGTGGGAAGGCTTCCACCGCTTGTCCCAGCCCTCGGTGAATTGCTCGAGGAATGGAGCCTTGAGCTTTGTGGGCTGCAGTGCAATTGCGTCAGCGATCGTGATCAGAGGAACCGCAGACAGGTTGCGCTGCCGTGTCCATTGAATGCGAGAAGCACGGGAGGGGTAGGACACCGATTGGAGGTTTGGGATTACTCACGGCGAACGTCGCAACCTTGGGAGCGACCTTGGAGGCCGAAGGGGTTGCGGTGCTGGTACTAGAGCTCGAGCTCTCATCCTTGACATCCTCTGCGTAGGCGCTGCCCGAAAGGACTGCCACGCTGGCCACAGCGGCCGCGGCGACGTTAAACCTCATTCTGAATGCCGAGTGCTGTCTCAAGCACTTGGGAGCTGGCGATGCAGATGGGAGTGAGAAATGGAGGGGGTGAAGAAGAAGCAAAGGGAATAAATCGTCTACGGAGACAGACGAGACGTTTTATCTGGGCAATGGATACACTCCCCACGGCACGAGGGAAGGAGGAAATCTCCTGAACTGTGATGGGAAGAAAATGGTGTGAATTTGAAGTTCGGCAAACGCAAATCTGACAACGTGTCTTTAACAGCGATGCTGAGAGCTTGCAGAGCTTGGTGCCGCTGCACGAGCGGGACCAGGCAGTTTGCGGGGGCAGATTTGGGGCGGAGGCTGGAAGGGGCAACCAGCCAAGCTGGCCTCAACGCTAAAATGTGGAAGGCCTTCGAAACTTCCATTGGCTATCGCATCGCATCGGAGCCACTATCCGTTTAAATCGTTATGCTATTGCAGGAGCCTCCCGCTTCAGGCAAGCCAGGGTAGCGCACGGCTGTTTGATGTTATACGTCTATCTGTTCACTCGTCTGCTGAGGGGAGAAGACAGCTCTCTGCTTTCCTGTCTTCTCAATGGGGACTCCCATCGTTGGCAGCTCAACTCGTGGACCCTGAACATTGGCGCCATCCCCAATAAAGGTTGAAAGCACGAAAGTTTGAGGTGGGGCATCTGGCCCTGTCAATGGAGAACTGGCCATGGGAGCAAATGGAATCCATTCACCAGACCTGTTTGGGAAGCTCTGAAAACGACCAGAAATGCGCTGGGTAATTGGGTCACTTGATTCTCCATGATTTGGGTGGGCCGTTTTTCATCTTCTCTTTATGTGATTCACCGCCGAAACCTCAAGGTTCGCATCTTCCTGGTGATGCTGGAGGATGAACAAGGCTCGCATGAACCCTGAGTTTCGGGAACACATTGGTATAATGGAACCTAATACGAAGTAGCACAGATGCAAACAACACCCGCGGGAAGCTTGCATTCGTGCGTACGGCACATTCCAAAGGGAACATCTGTCCTAGACAAGGCTCTATCTGTCGGGTCCTCGCAAAGAGTAGCCGCATCCACGTGGGTTGAATTGTGGGAGCTGTCGATGGGTCTCCGCCCAGACTTCACCCGCGCTCAAGTGGGTCATCCTCACACCACGATTCCCTGGCGTCCTGCTGGCCATAAAATCGCCGCACCAACTGGGAGCGAGAGCAAGGGTTCGCACATCGGAACCACGCCGACGAAGCGAGGGAGGCTTTTCATCGTCCGATTTAGCCTCATATTGTGCCATTTACCATTGAGACTGCCGCCTCGTTAAAATCTCGGTAGAAGAGCTATTCTCCGGATCCAATTGCTATACCTACCTGTCCTTCCCGAAGGTCTCCCATTCGTCAATCCCGCCCGAGGTTGAAACCCAGGGTAGACAACCGGTCTTAAAATTTAGTATCAACCCCGCGACACTGATAACAGCGAAAAATATGGCCCCGCCATCTGGCGATAACGATGTCAACAACAACCACCTCGTGCAGTCGGATGACCCAGACCATCCATCGAATCTAATTCCCTCGCTCTGCGCGAAGTTCTGGACATTGGGATGGGTCACAGGAACAGGAGGAGGAGCCTCCATCCGTGAAGAGTACGGCCGCAATATCCGTCGTCAACAACATGGGGAGAGAGCAAGCTGACTGACGTCCAACCCGCGCAGCGACCTCGTCTACATTGCGCCTTCGGGGGTACAAAAGGAGTTGATGAAGCCATCAGACATCTACGTTCTCTCCCTCGCAACGCAAGCCAAGTCGCTGGACAAGCGCAGCCGTGTCTACCTGCGCAGCCCCCCGCAGTACAAACCAAGCCAGTGCACGCCGCTCTTCCTCGCCGCCTTCACCAAGCGACGCGCCGGATGCTGCATCCACACGCACTCCCAGTGGGCGGTGCTGGTGACGCTTATTCTCGAGAAGGGCGGGCCAGGTTATGACCGCGAGTTCCGCATCAACAACATCGAGCAGATCAAGGGCTTCGGACGCGGGTTCGAGAAGTCCGGCAACCTGGGCTATCATGACACCCTCTGCATTCCCGTCATCGAGAATACGGCGCATGAGGAGGACTTGACGGAGTTCCTAGAGGAGGCCATGGACAAGTACCCCGACACCTACGCGGTTCTCGTGCGCCGCCACGGCGTGTACGTCTGGGGCGAGAACGTCCACAAGGCGAAGACGCAGTGCGAGAGGTACGTGTGCCCCACCTCTCCTCAAAACTAGTTCCACTAACTGTACCCTCAGCTTGGATTACCTCTTCCAGCTGGCCGTCGAGATGAAGAGGCTCAACCTTCCCTGGATAACAGACATCCAGCCCACTGTTCCCACAAGATCCACATAGAATTTCACGGTCCGACCTCTTTAGGTCCCGAAAATTCGAATCGAGGCAAACTTTTGAAGGACATTTCGGCACGGTAAACTCTCCACGCAGATATCACATGTGCCTGCTGCTCTATCCAAACGACCAATCCATTACGCTTTGTTTTCTTCCCTTGATCCACCCCCTAACCTTAAAGCTCATAACACACCTACAAGGTATCACTCAGCCCAATCCATTACAACATCAATAAGCCACAAAATCCACCCAATTCACTCAAGCCACCCCCCAAACTTAGATAGCAAGCACCGCCGCGAACAACCCCAAGACCCCCATCCCCGACCCGGCGATAGCAGCAGCGCCGGACGTGCCCGTCGGCGACGACGCGGACCCGGTTCCAGACCCAGACGCCTGGTTGCCAACCGTGCCACTGGCTCCTGGGCCAGCGGAACCTCCGCCGGAACCTGACCCAGAACCAGAGCCGGAGCCTGCGGTAGGCTGTGCGGGCGTGCCAGTCGCAGTGTAGTAATATTTCCCAATGCACCCATCAACGCAGTTCGCGTACGCGAGGTTGTCGGCCGCGGTACCCTTGCCCTTGGGGCACTCAGCGACGCACTTGTTGGTTGCGTCGGCCTTTGGGTCGTTGTCAGTGATGTGCTTCGGATAGATAAGGAGAAGGAGGGGGTAAACTCACTTCTACGGCGTCGGGGTTAGGGACGGCGATGCACTTGCTCTGGCAGTCGACGTCGCCGGCCTTGCACGCGGCCAGGCACGCGGTGATGGCGGCCTGCTGGGATGTCTGCCCGGAGGCAGCCGTGTTGGTTGCTGAGGGGGTGGTGGTTGCGGCGCCGGAGCTCTGGGCGCTTGCGAGGGCGATGACGCCGGAGTAAAGAAGGGTGGTGAGACGCATCGTGCGGTTTGTGGTAGGTGACACCGGAAGTTTTGTCGGTGGGTGAAGCGATTGAAGGGGAGAAGAGCCGTATTACAACGTGTAGACACCGGACAGGAATATCAATGGGTAGGTAATGGAAGAGAGGGAGAGAGAGAATGCGATGTGGGAAAGTTTAAGACGCGGCGGGTAAGCAGTAGGGGTGGTGTGGAATGGGAGGATGGGAGGCGCACTTATTAATATCGCCAACTGGAACCGGGCTGAGCTGGGGGGAAGGGAGCTACAAAAGGCCGGGCAAGAGAGGGCCTGTTACCGGGTACCCTGCTGTTATTTTTTTTCTTGGGGAGTATTTTCACCCTCTCGCTAGATACAGATTCTCCGGAACGTTCTGCTTGAACACGAGCCTCGCGTAACAGCAAGATATACGACTGGCTCCTGGGCAAGCGGGCGGATGCCGCGACGGGGAAAAATAACAGAAAAAAAGGAGCCGAGCCCATTGTTGTGAGCGTGACCCTGGCCCGAGACCCAGCTTTGTTGTTCATCTCGGGCCATCCAGAGAGGCTCTCCCTGCGTAGCGATGTCAGTCAATGTCTTTGCTCGTCAATGCTCCTCCATGTGTTTTCATGCCCTCATCTCATCTTTTTTCCCCATATCCTTCCACTGCGAGGGGAACTTTGGACAATCTCCCGCGCCAGGGGAACGCTGGCTCGATTCGGCATTCGATTGGCCTGGGCACCAATCAGACGAGGACAAATTGGAGACCGAACCTTGGCAGCCACGCAGATTCCCCGGCTTTTTGCCTTGCTTTGGCGGCACACCCCTGTCTGTGATACCCATCCGAGCGACGCAAGTCTTTGCTTTGGCTTCGCTCTCCGCAAAGAAGACATTCTTGACATGTTTCTGTTCCCGTTTCTGTTTCTGGCAAGGCGCGACGAGGGGGCCAACGAAGCAACAAGACAACAGCGGATGCAGACATGCAGGAGCTGCATCTGCGTGTGTGTTGGACGGAGCGCGCCGTGTAAGAGAGTGACGCAGGAGGCCGAGCTGAGCTCAGCTGGAGAAGGGGGGGGCGTGTCCATCGCCCGATCCAGTGGTCGGCGGCTCTTCCCCTTGGCAATTACGCAAGGGAAAGAGGGCAGAGAACGGCAGAACCAACAATCGGACAATCGGCATCCAGTCCAGGGAGCCGAGTGTCGACACGACCACCTCCAAGAGGGCCGAGCTCGAGGCCGGTGTCTCGCCCAGACGGCGATTCTCGTCCAGCAGCAAAGGTACCAACAGCGATTGTCGTGACATATGCGGCATGGGCCTGTGCCACGCTGGTTGTTGTTCGTTGTCATAGACGACAAGGTCAAGTGCCTCGCCCGCGAAACCCCAACGTTGATGTCTCGGACGGCGGAAATAGACACGACCCTGCGAGTGCTTGCAGGTGTCTCGGCAGCATTCCGTAGCGCGCAAACTCTCCTGATGTTGACACGCACGCTACAACGTCTGACAGCAGAAGCTTCCAGCTCTCCAAAGCGAAAATGAATGAAAAGACACCAGATGCTCCCCAATCGCATGAATCATCCAACGCCTGAACTCATCGTCTGATGTCTAGCCGCGGACACACTCCACCATGGAAATTCTCCATCCTGCGCCACGGCACTACGGCAACACGACAGCAAAAACTTGGTAGTGCACCGTCAAGTAAATTCTCGAATATCCCTCCGGCTAAACAAAACAGAAATAAAATATACATCATACGACTTTGCTTTACGAGGCTCGTGAATCTGAATGCGAACTCGCTTCAAAGTCCACGCATTGCTCAACATCCATCAAACTGCCGCCGCCGCGCAACCACACACTCGCATTCCAACAATCCCCTCTCCATTCCCCTCCGTTGCATTTTCGCTCTCAACACTGACAAGGGATGAACTGAAAATAAAACCCCCGCATCCGCCACTCAGCACTGATCGGCTCTAGGATGATTCCCTCCCCTGAGGCCGGTGATAAGAGATGATAAGATAGCGATTGGCTGACAACAACCAAGAAGGCTCGCGATCCCGGAGCCGAGATCGTCGGGTCCGGCTTTTGGCTCCGCTAAAGACCGGCCGGTATCCACACCTGTCAGAACTTTGAATTTGAAGTCAGGGGCTGGTGTCTATCTTGACAATGTTCAGTCACGACAGAGTCAACACACGCAAGTGCGCATCAGGAATGACGATGTGTGAATACGCGTCTCTCTGTTACCCGGTCTTGCTATGTATCCTCTTGAGCCTACACGCGGCGTGATTTACCACTCAACGACCCCATCCTTGTCGGTAAAGGTGCCTGTCGGACCGTCCGGTCCCAGCGTTGCCAGCCTCACCGAGTTCACGGCCCCTGACGCCGGATCATCGAACCCCGCAAACCCATTCAAGTTCGTCGCGCAGAACCCTGGGCAAGTCAAGTTGATCTTCCACGTCGGGTCGTCCTCGTATCTCACCACGTAATGTGCCGTGAGCATATTGAGCGCCGTCTTGCTGGTCGAGTACGGAGGATACTCCACCTTGTGCTGAAACGTCGTAGGGTCCAACTTTCTCTTCAAGCTTGCGAGGTTTGTGGTGACGTTGACGATGCGTTTCGTGACTTGCGATTTCTTGAGGAGAGGGATGCATGCATCAGTGATGATTTCGACGGCCGCGACGTTCGTATTGTAGATGTCGAGCCAGGTTTGGCGATTCACTGGCCCACTCGTTCGTGAGATGCCGGCATTGTTGATAAGAACGTCGAGACGGCCGTGGGCTTGATCAATTTGTTTGATCGCGGCGTGGATGGACTCATCGGAGAGCACGTCCATAACTACCGCTTCAACGTTCTTGAGGCCGAGGGCGTTCAGCTTGGCGACGGCGTCTTCGATGGCGTCCTTGCGACGGCCAGTCATGATGACATGGTAGTCGTCGTATTCTGTCGCAAGCTTCTTGGCGGTTTCGAAGCCGATACCTTGGTTGGCGCCAGTAACCAGGACGTAGTGGATGTAGGGGGCAGAAGCCATTGTGATGCAGGGGGTGTGCTATTTGGGAGTGATCTGAAGTGATGGCTGTTATGAGGTGGCAGAGAAAACTGTGTGACTGTGATGAGAGCGAAAGAGAAATCTGGGGAGTTATCGTCGCCATTGTATAGTCTTCTATATGCCGTTGTGCGTTGCGGACATAGGCGGGGTGTGGTTTGTGTCTGGTAGCCGTCTCGGTCTGATCCGTTGTTTATCTCCGGGAGCGCGGCCGCACCGTTGTTAGCGACCTGACCCGCAGTCGAATCCTTCGTCCCACAATCGGCCCCGAGCTGCCAATAAACGGCGCTCACAACGCAAAGGGACCTAATCCTAGAATCCCATAATCCAAGTAATGACCCTAGGTGCTGTGGGATTAGTCAGGCAGTGATGCCTTCCATCTTGACTGCGCACTGTTGACGAAGGGTATCCATTTCAGCCAACTTTCGTCCATGATATCGAGCCCGGGCATTGCTGAATGCGAACCGATCGTGCACTGGAAGCGGCAGGTTCTGGGCAGACGTAGCGTAAAGTCCGGCGCGTATTATGAGCTTAGGCTTCCAATCCTTGCTCAGGAGAGAGAATTTAAAGAAGATTACGGGCTGGCTTCCGTTTGGTTTCAGTTGGTGCTGTCTTTCAAACGAGCTCGGCCCTGCCCGACTCGACAAGCGATTTCGCATCCGACCACCTCAGTATGACGATATCTCCTTCCTGAAACTCAGAAGTATCGTCAGTGTCCACGCCACGGCCCATGACTAGGGAGTCGTTGAGCAGCCGGATGAAGACCGCCGACTCGAGATCAGGCGTATCTACCATGGCGATCCCGCCGGACGTGTCGTTGAGGTTCTGGAGAGCCGGTGGGAACGATGAGAGAAACGAGGAGAGGTAGTGGTTGTGCAGCAGTGCCTGGTGCCGCGATGCGTAAGCCATCTCCGTATCTGACAAGCGGGCACGAAGTTCGTCGGTCGAGAGGTAATGCAGCGCATGGCGGTCTATCTTCGAAAGGCGTGCGCGAAGGTAGCTGCGGACGAGGAACTTGAATCGCTCGAGCTCGGTTTGGATGACGATGAGGGCAAAATTAGTCTTGGGGTCCATGTCGCCTGTCATCTCCTCGATGCGCTCAATCTGGCGCCTGATGCTGTCACTGATGCGCTCGAAGAGGCCATCCGAAGGCCAGCTTCCTGATCGTCAGTCATGTTGAATCAAGTTGAGGGGAGACAACTGTGCAAGGGCTGTACCTCAAGAGCTCTGGGGCAGATCTCTCGGCAACCCAAGCGCGGGTCAAGTCCTGGAGATCACGCTTTTCTTGAGGCACCTCATGGAACGTCGGGTCAACCTCACGGAGAATATCATCAATATCCATGTTTCCGGGTCCTGAGGTGTGTGTGCGTTCGTAGCTGGCGCCGTTGCACAGCTAGCCGTGCCGCTGCTGTTGACTCCTGACGACGACCTTTTTTCAATATTCAAGCCGGCGTTCAAACGCGGGGCGGCGCGTTGACATGTGGGGGCATCCCGCTGCGCCAATTCGATTGTTCTCGAGCACGGGCCTGGCAATATCACACTGCTAAAAATAACGTGCTTCGTACCCTATGACGACCTCAACTTCGAAAACTTGGGTTAGCTCCCGCTCCCGCCTTTCGTTAGCCGCAATTTCTCGATTCTTAACCCCTCTCGAAGTTCAATTGAAAGGTCGGGGGTTTGATGGAGACAGGTCGGGGCAGCTCGCCGCGATGTCGTGTCGTGAGAGGCATCCACCCGGACCGCTAGACTACCTTACCAACCTCTTCTCATCCTTCCGGAGGGGTTGAAGAGGAGTCGATGCATGTCATCGTCTCCTTGAAGATGGAGCAGAGGTTTGACCTCCTCGGACCAAAGAGCTGACAGAATATCAGGTTTATCGGTTCGGTTCCGGCTTTGCTCCAGTGCTCCCCACAAGAAACCCTGCGGTCCCAGTCCAATGGATATCGGCCAGCGACAGCAGTAAGCAACCTTGGCGGGCGGAACAAGTGCCTCTGACAGGCCAAGAATCCTGCTCTCCACGTTGAACGTTGCATTCCACAGCACAGCCATGGCCTTGTGCAGCGCCTGTGCAACACAAATGACGAACAACTGGACGGATCGAGCCAGGCGTATCGGACCATCTTGGGAGCTGCTGCAATGGCCGCTGACTCGTGAGGTGTGCAAGTTGTTCATCAGTCCGAAGACTTGCAGCGCTGGTGCGGCACTCCCCAGCCAGCTCTTGGTGGGATTTCTGAAGCACTCCACCTGCACATCAGAGTGGAAGGCTCCGCGGACTCCAGTGGTTCGTCCACGCTCGTCTGTTCTTCGGCGCGTCGATCCACGGATCAGGCTGTTCGTCAATCACTCGATGCGAGCCGGCGCTTCTCAACTGGCGGTTACCCTATCGCATCCCGGGTGCCCGGTTCTTGTTGTCGCTGCTGGAGCGGCAGACTGAGCAACGGCCCTGCACAAATTACCACATATTGCTACAGTGAAAACGCCCTTCCGTCTCATGTTGGCAAGATCCTCGAGTTTGAGTCCGACCGACTACGACACACACCATCAGCTGCAGCCGCTGGAGCTGAGGTCGACCGAGAGGACCGAAGCCCAAGCCACTGCAGCAGGTGGAACGGGAGGCTGGTGCTAGTGATTATTTTTCGATTGCACAATTCATGATAACCTCGCCGCGCGGCACCGCCAGGGAACAATAGTTCAGAAAACAAGTAGAACAGCTCAATGGCGGTCAACATCCTCTTGACCGTTCGTCTCTCAGTGTCGATTTGCAGATACAGTGCCACAGATGAGCTGTTTTCACAGCGGATATCGAGTGTTTTGGCGGGGTTGGAGCACCGCCGTGTCAGGCTTGCCAGAGTTGGATGGATTTGATGCAGCCACTTGTCTCCAGACCCCCGCTCTGTTTCGCTGTCTTGCTGGGGCGTACGAAATGCGGAAAGGCGCCTGTTCGCCAGCCCTCGCGCCCAAGCCACGGTATATACGGGGGGGCTTGCCACGCCCTGTCCCCTGACAATGGATCTGCGTCTCTTTTCTGCTTCTTTCATCTCATCAACGCGCTGCTTGCTTTGGTTCTCTGCGGCGGATGCAATCATGAGATGATAATGCTGCCGCCGGCTCTGCGACGATATATCTTGGCCGCAGTGCTGCTGATTTGCTGCCTCATTGCGACATCCGGACACGCATCGGCTCTTCCGGGCGGCGAGCTGGAGGCCAAGAGCCTGGGCAACACGATTGACGACGACGACAACACCAACAACAACAACAACAACGGCGACAATGCATTCCTGAGAAGATGGGATCCGGCCCCGGGAGTCAAGGCATTGGCTGGGCTTTGGGAGCGCGGAACACTTGAGCTCAGGCAGCAGGGTTGCCTCCCGAACGGCACCAATTTCTGCTTTGGTGATAATTCTAATTTCTGCGCCAGTTGTGGTACCTGCTGTGTCGAGGGCCTCTACTGCTGTTCCGAGGGCTCTTCTTGCTGTGGAAATGGTTGCTGCTCGAGCGGACAGACATGCAATCAGGGACAATGCGTGTCGTCAAAGTGAGTTGTTGAGTCTCGGGAAAAGGGAAAAAGGGGAAACTAAACATGACGAAGCGAGAAAGCGAGGAAGCCATGCTAACCATTTTATCCAGTGGGCCCGTTACCGTCACATCCGTCGCCTTTCAGACTGTCACGCATGTTGCAACGCAAGTGGCTACCGTTCTCATCGTTGTCGTCGAGACATCAACCGTCGTTTCCACCACGGAAACCACCATCTCAAATGCCGAAACCCAGACGAATACAGTTTGGATCACCCAGACCACGACCCTCGAAAGGCGGGGGCTTCCGACTGCTGAGGTCCGACTGATTGGAAGCGCTGATGATACTCCTTTTGAGGGTGCGTCGCTCGAAACACAGCTTTCATGGAGAGAGACACTGAAGGCGGCATGGACTTCGGTCACAGCTCGCCGGTTACCGCACGCAGTTCACGATGCCGCCCTTGAGCGCAGACAGGCAACGAGAGATCCGCTCACCGTACAGGCGCAGTCCACAGTCACGAGGTTTGCGACCTCGACGGTGGATGTCACCAATGTGATCTCGACGACAATCACGACGGAGTCGACTTCTCTCGTGATGACGACGGTGATTCGAACGAATACCATGTAAGTCAATGTGCATGTCCGGTTGTGACCAATGCGCGCTGACATGTTCTCAGAGTTGTCAATGCAAAGACAACCGTTGATGTGACCTCAACCATGATCATCACAAGGCGTGCGCCAGTAACCCAGGTCATCACCACCACAGAAAACCCAATCAACACGGGGGGCGGTCAAGCGCCCACTCGCTCTGCACCTACTAACACCAACCCCCCGACGCTCGCTGCGGCGCCCCCTAGCTCATCCTCATCATCCATTCAGACGCCCGCCATCGTCGGCATCGCTGTTGGCGGCACCGTAGCAGCCATCATCGTCGCAGCCATCGCCATTTTCTTCATTCGCCACAGGCGCAAGCAAGCCGCTCTCAATGACAATCCCAACGCCGACCTCCCGCCCGACGTCAACGCCCTCGACCGAGAGCCAACCTTCCCAACGCTCACACACTTCACCCCCGCCGCGACGACAGCCCACCACTCGATGCAGTTTACTCCGCCCCCTGGCGGAATCGTCGCAGCTTACCTTGACCCCAAGACCGCGGGAACCAGCCCGAGCACATCCCCCTCTCCACGACCAAACGGGCACCACCGCAACAGCTCCGGGTATTCGACCCTCGTCGGCACCCCCTACGGCGCAAACGGCAATAACAAACGCACCTCTCACCGCGTCTCCGCAATGACGACCGCCAGCGCCACCTCCGGGCCCCCAGTCCCCGTCGCCGAGGTCCCGGGCAACCAACCCGATTGGCAAGAAAGCAGCGGCCGCAGCAGCGGTTCGCCACCCCTGGGAGCAGCCTCCGGGTCCGGATCTGCATCACGCAGGCTCTCCCAGCAGCAAACACCAGTCCACCAGTCCCGACATGGATCCTTCGGGGCGCAAGATGCAGGGCCTATTGGGCAGGCGTATTACCTCGGTCCGCAGCAACAACAGTACCAACAACAACAACCGCCACAACCGCCAGGGGAGCTGGACAGTAATGCGATTTTGGAGATGGGGATAGGAAATCCGTACGCGGATGAGATGGAGGATAATACCCAACAGCAGCAGCAGCAAGGAAGGGGACATAGGCGCACCTGGAGTTCGGATGTTCGGTACGACGGGTTTGAGTATGGGGATCCAAGGAGTCCCAGCGTTGCGCCGCCACAATAGGGTTGTTGTTAAGCTTAAACACTATTTCTAATGGATATGGAAATAACGGGAACGGGAATCGGGACGGGACGGGACGGATCGGAACTCTATAAAGAGGAGAAGGATGGAAACGGGTAAAATAGGAGGAAAAAGGAAAGAAGGAAATTGGAAACCATCTGGGAGGAAACTGGAACTGGAACCGAAGTCGACAACACGCGGGAACATCTCCAGGAGCATCGACCTCAGCCAGCCCCCCCACCAAACATTAAAGATATTCACGACCGCAACACACAACAAATAAGATCTTACCTTTACACAAACCACAGGGATGGATGGACGGATGGATGGAATACTTATTGTTTTGGCAGGCCAGCCAGCGAGCCAGGAAAACGGATACCCCTGTTACCATTATTTTCGCAATACTGTCGTTGAGATATACATACAGATACTTTACTTTCGTTGTCATCTGGGACTGCGGGAGTCCCTCTCTCCTATTATACTTCGCTACAGTACATAGGCACAGCGAACATGGGCCTGGTATGAGCTTGAGCTCGTTAGCATTGGGTGGCGATGAGCATTTGTTATTTATTTTTCTTTCTAATTTTAGTTTTCAGTCCCCCTCCCTTCTGGAGACGAGACAAGAGAACTGAAGTCAAATACGAAGAGTGATCAGCTTCACATCCTACTTCCATGTGTCTTTGCAAATATATGACTACCAACTGGTAACGGATATATTCCCCATTATCTCACTAACGTCAGGGCACACATTTGCCCTGGCAGATCAAAATGACCCCGTATATACATCATATCCATCTATATATTCCCCATATCATAAGGTATCCAATAGAGAGAGCATCTCATACACTTCATCAACTTCCTGCACCGCCAGATAAAACCCGGGGTCATTAGCATCACGACCACATGCTGCAGCATGTGTCACCTCTCATATCTTGGCAACGGTTCCTGAACCCTCGGTTCCGTCGCCACTCCCTGCGAAGACGACGATGGGCCTGCCACGGATGCGTAGGAGAAATTCGGCCCGTAGCTATCCTCTTCCTCGGCGAGCACAGGAGCCGATGGCTCGAACGCGACGCTTGTGGGCGGAGGCGCGCTTGGGCCAGCGGCGCTGGAGCTGGACCCGACGCCGCCATTATCGTAGTCCTCTGGGAACTCCGGGGGCGCGCTCGCTTCGGCGAGAAGCCGGCGTCGCTCCAGCTCTTGCTTATCTTCAGTTGGAGGGGCGGTCATGCCGGCGGTCAAGTCTTCGAGTGTGGGGGCCGAAGGGGCCTCAGGTTGGCTCAAGATTTCGGCAGGGGGTAATAACCCTTGCAGAGGGGGAGGTGGTGACTGGTCATCGGCATCGTAGATGTTTTCAACGGCTGGGACAACCGGGTTGGAAGGCCCGGCGATGGGCACCGTTGGCGGCTGGCTCGGCAACAATCGTTCCTCGGCGCGCTTGATTCGATCTTTTTCTGTCAGGTTGCTATCATCTGGCACATCTGGAGGCGGGACGTAAAAAGGGGCGGAAATCGGCGCGGAGGGAGCAGGCTCCCAATGTGGATACTGTTCTCCGGGAAGTGGTGGCAAAGGTGCGTAGTCGTGTGGGTAGCCGTCAAACTCGTATTCATCCTCCTCAACGGGCTTCGGCAGGCCCCCCTTCTCGTAGCTGCTGCCCCTGTTCTCGGGCACAGTTATGGTCTGGGAGCGGATAGACGGTGTGAGTTTCAGTTGACTCTTGCCGCGCAAGCGACTAGTGTCCAATGTTCCTACAACAAGCTCAAACACCACCGATATGACTCCCTTTTCGCGCCGGAGTCGGTCCGTATCAATGATGCTAGTGCTCCAAGATGCGAGCGCAGCTGCGCCGGCTTCATAGGGGTTTCCGACAAGGAGCGGTGCCGATGTGGAGCCTACCCTTGCGCCGGTGGGCTTGCTAGTCTGTATCTGGCTGGCAAGCTTTCCTCCAAGGTCGACGATAACCTCAATGTTGTATTTGAAGGTTATCATCTCGCCCGGGACCCCTTTTATAGTTGGGAAGACATCTTCGGGCACCCTTACTGATGTTGTGACGCTGGCTGTGAGTGTTGCCGGGTCGATGATCAGGGGCGTGAAAGCCTGTGAGAGGTCCTTGCGGAATACGCTGCAAGACCCCGCCGACGATAGTGAGAGACCTCCAAGACCTGTTTTCGACTTCGGGTAGTACTCTTCTTTCTCCAGCCGCTTGGCCTCTTCCTTCGTCAACTCCCTGATGTCCGGCAAGACGGGTGCCGAATCTATCCGCCCCTGTCTGTAGAGCGTCACTATGACTCCATGCATGCTTTTTATGCGCCGAATGTGCTGGACGGATATTTTCACAGGCACCAAATCCCCAGCGAGGCAACCGCCTCTTAGGAGCTCGATGGTGGCCGTGATGGTCCTCTCTTTCAAGTGAGGTTGTCGCGTTCCCCCTGGCGAAGTGTTCGTGACCCCTGCATGGTTCCCCTCGACCGCCCTGGTTGGGCCAGACCCTGCGCTCGCTGCGCTTTCACCGCTGACACTTCGCATGTCGGACTGCACTGGACTCCTGGCACTGCTGAATCTCGAGTCCTGCCCCACGTCTTCCCCCACCACTGACAGAGAACCTTCGGTCGAGTTCTCGTGCGCTCGAGTAGAATCCATGTCAGATGCGGGCTCTGGTGTGGTCTCAGACGCCGTGGATCCTGGGCCCCTTTCCACACCAGGCGGCCTCTTTTTCTTAGGTCGTTTGGAAATGGGTTCAAGATAAATGGTGCGCGCTCGGGGCAAGGGCACTGGCCCAATGTCGACTTTTTCGACTAGGTAGATCTTGCGCTCGCAACTCGTCGTTGGTGTTATCGAGGTCGGGCGCGTCAGCGTGGCGGTGATCATGTACGAGATGGTGCCCCGCTCAAACTGAACCATCGCATTAGCAAACAATTGACAGCAACCGCAAGTTCCACATAACATACGTCTATACTGCTCGGCAGCCCCTTGGCGGGGAAGAGAAGATCGAAATTGAACTCGTATCTGCCGGGCTCCAGCCTCCCGTCAGAGCTGAGAACCTGCTCATCCTGAAACAGCGACGCATAGCCATGGCCTGCGTTCTTGGATCGCGCGGCGCGCCCAATGACCGACGGTACCTCGGCCGGATTGACAGAGGGTTCGTTCGCGGAGCCGTTCGGGCTCTTGTAGACGCGGACGTAGCCGTGAAGCGACACGGTGAGGTGGGTGATGCGGACCGGTTTGACCACGGTCAGAATCACGGCGCCCTGCACATGGTCCCCCGCAGCGTACTTCCGATGGGGGTCGGCCGGGCGGATGTGAAAGTCGGCAACGTTTCGCGCACGCGACCGGAGGGGCAAGCTGAAGCGCGAGAAGAACGAGCGGCTCGCCGAGGGCGCCTCCAGCGACACGGACGTTGTTGACGATGACGCGGGGGCTGATGCGGCGGCGCTGTTGTCGGCGGGTTTCTGGTAGGGGCCCATCTATACTCGCTGCTCGGGCCCGCAGCCGGTGCTGCGTAATCGTCGGCGATGGCGATGGCGAGGTTGTGTGTACAGACGTGTCCGACCGTGTCAGGGAGGAAAAGTGGGTGCTTTCGAGCGTGCGTCCGGGTATTTCCACACGTCGACTGGGCTGGGGGGAAATGTGCAGTGTGCGGGACAGCCGTTCCGACTCTCCCCTCCCATCCCATGCGCGACGCAGAGAGGATCGGTCGGGGCGCGATCCAGCGGGCGAGTTGCGCACACGTCCGAGGCACTGTTGAGCGTCCAGTGCCGTGTTGATAGTGAGAACCAAGATGCAGTGAAGCCAAGATTTCGTGGAGGCGCTTTCACCTCTGCATATGCCAAGGCTGGACAGGCCAAGGTTGGTTGCCAAGAGGGGAGGAGAAAATGTGCGGAGAGGGCAGCGAGGGGGGGACATTGGAAAGAGCTTCTTCACCAGCGACGACCCTCCTCCATCCCGCCCGCCACTTGCTAACTAGCGGCGGCGTGGGCCCCAGGAGCTCCTGCAGCAGCCAGCACCGCACCGCACCGCACCCAGCATCACCCATCCCCGGCTATGGACCCGACGCAGCCGACGAGCTTTGCTGAGACCCCCTCGCGGCCTCAAACCATGCATCGAACCTCGAACCTCGAACCTGGCTCTTGGAGAACACAATGGGCTGCAGGCCCGACAACGACTCATGGGCCTCGTGGGACCCTGAGACGCGAGTCCCGCAGATCCGCAATTGCGATACGACGCGGCCAGCCACAGCCACACTGGCAGCGACCTGCCATCGTAACAGTCTCAATAAACTGAGCAGAGAGTTATCCCAGTCGCTTGGATGCGCAATCGCTAGCCGCGGCCACCAACCACCCTCGGACCACACCCCCCCTTAGGTTGGCTGTGCGTGGGAGAGCGAGGACTCGGAGGGCGGGAGAGGTGACTGATGATTGACTGGGAGAATCCAATCCGAATCCGCATGTCGCGGCCAACCCCCGCATGAAGTGTCACACCGCTTGCGGTTGATAATGCGGATGGGTTCTTCGTTATTTCGTTTCTGTTTCTTGATGAGCCAAAATCAAGCTCTTTGAGTTTCGCTTCCCTCCACAGGGCTGGCCCGCCAGGGTCCTTGGCAGCCGTCCTTGGCTCTGCACGTCACCTCGATGCTCTTTTTTCGCCCTTATCAGAAGCCATCCCGATGGCGACAATCACCGATAAATTGTAGAAGGCCTCGTTCCGATGCGCCCGCACCATCAGACCACGGCAAACTTGTGCCGAGATACGTGGGAAGCGCTGTTCTGCCTCGGGCTTCATTGGTGAGATTGCCCGCAGCCAGGATGCACCACACTGGCCATCCCTCCACCACACGTCAGGCGACAAAGTTGATTGAGGGGGTCAGGGACAGGGGGTAGTGGGATGCTGCCCCGGATCCGACAATTGGGCGGTGAAGACGATGGTAGCCACGGGAGGTAGGTTGTGCGCACTTCGAGGCAACGATGCCTATCATCGAGCACACAAAAGGAGCCATTGTTGAGAGCGTCCCAGGCGATCGGTTGGCAGAGATCGCCAGCGCGCTTGGCGGACATGGCTTGCTTGGCTTGGCTCTTCGAGAAGCCTGTGAACGATTCTTGTGCAACGCACCTTCCGAAAATGGCCGCGCTCGCCACGATTCCTCGATGTCGTCCAGAGTGGGTGACACCTGCCATTCCGGCCAACCATTCGGCAGGCGCAACTCATGGTTGCAGAGCTTTGGAGTTCAGCTCCACGACTTCAGACAGCTCGGCGCATTTCAGCCAAGCATCGACTCCCCGTGGAGTTTTGACTCAAGCGTAGACAACCAACTCTTGAGGTTCTCGTGACACGAGAACGGTCTGAAGTCGAGTCGTCACTGCCAAGCCCAAAACGGGACCAGTAGTCGCTGTGAAACAAACAACATCCACGCGAAATTGCCTGTTCCCCGCGATGTTCCGGGCAATCGACCAACTCCTGACATCGCTTGACGGCAGCTGTCATGAACCCAACAACCTAGCACGGCTCCCCTCGACCCTCTACCACGATGAGGGACATCACAGAACTCCCTCATGACCTCTTTCTTCTTGTCATCTCGTATCTCTCGCCAAGGACATGCGTGCTTTGCCGCTCCGTCTCGCGTCGATGGCTTTCCGCCTTCAGCGATAACGCCAACTCGTTGCTTCTATTGAGATGGAACTTTCCGAGATGCCGCGAGATGCGGTTGCTCACGGATAGTCAGCGCAGCTCAGCGAGATGGGCTGATGCATTCGCCAACGTCGCGCGACGATACTATAACTTGGGCCTCGGAAGGCCTCACGCGGTAGAGAAATTGGAACTGGCAGTGTCTAGCCAGAGCGACACATCTCCGTACTCATTCCTCGGCATCGCGACATGGAACCGGTTCCTCCGTCTAGAGTCCAAAACGGCCAATTTCCACTATCCGGACCCTGTGTGGTGGTACAGTCAAGAAGATGGGGTTTTAGTGTACCCTGCAGAAGATATACGGGCCGATGTCAACCAGTACGACGGCCATGTCTACCAGGTCCTTGATTTGGACACCGGTAACCGGGTCCCCATTCCCTTCGACGTTCGCCAAAAACACATCCGGCGTGCCCGGGTTGCTCAAGGGGTCCTCATTCTCGAAGTATGTGTTGACTCCTCCAAAATTGTCTTGCGGGGTTGTGGTCTTGGGTTGCTCACACACGTCAAAGTGGGCCGAGGCCCTACCGTACCACCAGCTCAACGACAGAGAAGTCGTTCACCGGCATTTTGTGACCGCTTTTGATGTCTCCCGAACCGCCAACGACTCGACTTGGACCGTAACGTTTCGCTCTGAGTTCAAACTCCACTTCCTCGGCCTGCCACTGAACAGATCAGATCGATTCTTCTCGGCGCACACAGCAAATCACTACGCTGTATACTTCTGGCAACCTAATCGCTCGCTGTACCAGGACGACCCCATTGAGCAGTTAGCTGTGTGGGACATATCTTCACCAAGCTCTTACCGGCCATCCGAGGATCCGAGGGGAGACCAACGCCCAGCTCCATGTCGGGCTCAAACAACACCAACAGGGTTGTGGAGCGGACGAAATGGGACGTTGACTGTCAGAGCATCGGTCTCGGCCGAGTCTGTTGTTGCCGACCGCAAGGCCTCAAACGAATCATCGCTCACCGTAACCGCTACTGGGCCCCGGGTCATTCGGCGCATGGCATGGCGTGAGCTTGACTTCTTCGGTTTGCGCCAGAGAGCAACACCGCAGCTTCGGAACCTCAGACTAGACGACCGGAACTTGTACGTGGTAGAGGAAGAGCACCGTTGGGCCGACGGCCAGCACAGCTCTCTCAACCCTCCCCGCGTTCATGTTGTCCGATGCACTGGCATCCCGATCGTTCCAAACCCATGCCCAATATCCAACGTTGCAGACGGCCCCGTCTACGGCCCTATTTGGGTAGATGAATGCGGCGGTGACGGTGATGTGACAATGTGCTTTTGCCGTCGTCTCTCGTCAAAAAACACCACCACCACAACCCCGTCAACACCCATTCCCGAAGAAGACACCACCCTCCAAAACCTCAGGAGACCCCCCCGCCCACGCGATACCCTTGCTGCCTGGCCCTGGACAATCGGCCGTTCAGAGCGCTACGCTCCCTGCTGGCGACACGAGGAATTTCCACACCTTACGGTGTCCGAGATGCTCGACGCCGATGCCGGCGTTAGAATCACAGCGCGTCACTGTTTCATCCTCGAGACATTATCAGTTCACGTGCGGCCTGCCAAGATTTCGGTCAGAGGGGCAGCCGGGGCGTCATTCGCGGATGAAGATGTGACCTCGGAGAACTTGAGGAAGAAGACGAGAAGTACAGACAAGAAGAAGGCTGATGAGGAGACTGCTTTGCGGACGAGAGAGGTGCAGTTTCTCAATTCGATGTGGCGGCAGTTGATGGCAAAGGGGCATATTTCTGGTGATGAGAGGTGGGTCTTGGGGGAGGATGAGAAGGGGTTCATTACTGTCGTGCGGTTCTGAGTTCATTTGCATCATCATGGGAGTCTTGAATTGTTTGTTGTACTTTTCTCCGCATTTTCTACTCTTCTTGTGGGATAGCGATCAACCAACTGCTCTTTTAACTAAATTTGTTCCTAAAGCGTGGCCTTCATCCCGGAAGAACACGGGACGACAACCGCAAAAAGGGGCAAAAACATACAACACTAGGGATTCGCTGGTCGTCACCGACCCAACTACTAGTCCGGCCCTCACTAGTTTATCGATGGGAGAGCGGACAGGATCCCGAGTTCTCCAGTGGGTATGGTCGTATGTGGTAGATCACTTCGTTGTCGGTAATTATGAGGCCGTAGTGTCAAGTGTGAAGCGAACGTGAGCAAATTAGACTGGCATGATGCAGATGGGGTTTGCTGTGAACAGTATTAGAAAGAGTATTGTATCCTTTTGGTATGCTGAGCCTGGAGGACAAGTTCCAACAAAAATATCTTTGCCTTTGGTCGAGTCGCAGGGGGTGAGATACAAAAAGGGGAACGAGTGAGCCTCCACTCGTCATGCGTTGTTCTGTTGAAGCAAAAAGGGGGCTAAAATAACATAGCAGCACGCCATCTCAAAGGTCAAGCTACCAGAGTTTGTTGAGTTCATTTCAATGCCGTACTATACAATAATTCAACCCAGCCTACCATACACACGCCATCGAATGCAGCCCCTTACACTCCCCAAAACGCAAAGACCAACAAAAAAACAGCACCGTCGTTTTCGCAGGTATCGTATACAGCAACATGCCCACCGACTCCATTGCGCCCAATTTGCATCTTGCGGTCGTCACCTGGGTAAGGCGTCTTTCTGTCCCTCATGGTTCTTCCACTGCCTTCTTTCATGCGCCCCTCACCTACCTCCCCCATGTTTGTCATGCCCTTTTCATCACGTCTACGCAGCTGCCTCTGGCACCTGCAAAAACCTGTCATAATACGTATCCAGCCACTTGGCTGCCTCCTCGCCAGAATCATCAACACTGGAATCCCAGCGCCCTATCGAACCAACGTAGCCATCGGGGCGAACATTGACGATGGCGACCTCACCTGGCCCAAGACTGCCAAGCCACTTGTTTGTGCACAAGGAACCGCGCGTGTCTTGCTCCGGGATATCGTCGAGGTAGAATGTCCAACGGCTGTCCTGGAGTAGAGGAGGCAAGTCCGTAACTTCAATATCGCTCTTGGGCATAGTGGCTGAAGGAGGTTAGTGCATGCCATCAAGGACTTGGGAGCCGACTTACTGATCAAACCAAATGTGAAAAGATGGCTCACGGCTGTGTAGCGTTCTGGCCGGAGGTAGATATCTTCTGGTGCAGGAAGACGGGGCTGCTTGGCGTACGAGACGGCTGCTGCCGCGGACAGCTGGCTGACGAGGGAGTCGCCCGAAGCAATGGCCTGGCAGAACGTGTCGAGGAAGATACGCGACTGATGAACATCCCACATAAGCAGGTAGATGCGGAACTGGCCCATCATCGGGATGTCGAGCTGAATGTCGACGGGGTTGGAGTCGACGTAGCGGGTGACCTTGGCTGGAGGGAGCAAACAGCCTGGCTTGGCCTCCCCCATAACCCAGGATTGCGATTCCACCATGTTGATAGGATTTTCGCTGTACTCGGCCCCTATTCCCGAGATGAAGCGGACGTTGGTCTTAAAATTCTCAGCAAGGGCCATCGCATCGCCACCAGCAATCTGGTTGGCATGCTCATAGTCGAAGTTGACAAGATCCAGGGCGATTTTCCTCCTTTCCTCCTCGTAAGTTTCCAGCAGAACCTGCTTCGCAAGACCGCGCACTGATAGGTTGAGTTTCCACCCGAGGTTCCAAGCGTCGTGCATCGAAGTGTTCATGCCCTGCGCGGCCTTGGGCGAGTGTGTATGACTGGCATCTCCTGCGAGGAAAGCTCGCACGTGGTTGTCGCAGAAGCGGCTTGCGACACGCTGTCCGATCTGGTATCGTCCGAACCACTCGATGTACTTCCACCCGACCTCGAAAGGCGCCATGATTTCTTTGGCGCGCTGCATGACAAACTCCTGGCCAAGCTGGCTGCGATCACCCTTTGGCCCGCTCTTCAGCTCGATATAAAACCTGGTCATGTTGCGCTCCCGGGGAATGATGAGAATCGAGCCGTGTTCTTGAGAGTAGACGAGAGTTTTCGACCAAATATCCGGGAAATCAGTCTGGAGCTCTCCATCCAAAACACCCCATACTGAGGGTTGAGAGACACCGACTGGTCGCGCCTCCGGGATGCTCTTACGCACCTTGGAGTGTGCGCCATCACCTGGAGCAGTCAGTTCAGCGGTTGCAGGCCAAGGGTGTAGCTCGGGGGTACCTACAGCCGACGAGAAACTGCGCCAGAATCGATTTCCGATCCTGGGTGACGTTTGTCCGACAGTGGATCTGGAGCGGCGCACCCTTACTGTCACAGACACTGTACGAGTCGAAAGCGGTATTCCTCCGCACTTCGACTTTCCGCTTCTTCAGGTCTTCAATAAACAGACTCTCCACCATGCCCTGGTGCACAAGCAAAATGTAGGGATCGAGCACGTCGATGACGGGCGGGTAATGGACTTCGCGGCCGAGGCGGTGGAGGGGTTCGTCGGCGGTGCTGCGCCAGAAGGCGATGTCATAGACTCGGACACCGCGCTGGAGCAACGGGTCGGCCAGCCTCATCTGGCGAAACGTCTCGATCGTCTTTGGTTGCAAGCCGTCCGCTCTATTTCAATCAGTCAGACAATGACATGCGCGCGCCCCCATCCATACGACTTGCCTTCCTACGGGCGTCTGATCTGCCCGATCGTCTACAATTTCCACCTTGACTCCAAAGCGGCCCAGGTTGCACCCCAACATCAGGCCGGCGGGACCGGCGCCCACGACGCAAACCTGACATTCTATCGCGGCCTCGGGCATGCTCCGGAGCAGCGTGAGCCGGTCGGAGCACTCGGTGGTCTCCATGGGGGCCTCGCTGAGCTGGTCCGACGCCGGCTTCTCCAGGGCCGCGGGAGACATTTTGAGAGGATGCGCTGAGAGAAAGAGGGCCTCTAGAAAGGTCGAAATCGATCGGTAATAAGAATGGTGGAATGGATCACTGACCGCGCAGGCGGGGCATGCGCTGCGGGTGGTTGATCAGGGGGTCTCTTTTTTTGGCTTCTCCAAGTTCAGGCTGCCAAAGACGCAGCTTGTGCTCTGCAACGAGAGAGAAATACCCAATTGCAACTGTGGGTGTATCCTCTTCGCAGAACGGCTTGAATTTCCCGGCTGGACGCCGACGAAGCTACCTAGTAGTGGGGGAATTGCCATGTTGAGTGCTCCGGTGGGCTGATTAAGTTCGATGTTGTGGTCTGATCTCGCCTTGATCTCTCCCCTCCGCGGCATTTGATTGGCTGCGGAAAACGTCTAGGCCCAGACCTCAGGCCAGCTTGCCCGCTGTGGGACCAGGCGCCTCGACCAACCTTTGGCGATCTTTCCCAAGATGCCATTTCGGCCTTGTGTCTGGGAACCCCAGGTTTTTGTGTGCGATGTTAAGACAGCAGCGACATGCAATTGCGACCACATCTCAAAGGTGTTTTATCGACTGCAGCCCCGCAACCGTTTTGTTCTTCAAGTGAGTCGAATTCTTTCGTCCTTTTCTCTCGTCAGTGTCCCCGCGATTCCTTCGCAGCGACGACCCCCATCCAACGCCAGATGAGGAAGTCCTTCATGTACGTGGCGGTCTGAGATGGCCTTATCCGAGCGGCATTTGTCCCTGTTTCGTAAGTTTTTCTCACCTTATGGTCCGATCGCTCCGCCCAGCCGCTTCTGCGCCTCCGGGATCTGACATCCAGAGCCTCGGGCTTGATTGAAGATTACATAAGCACAACATCAACCATCAACCTCACATTCCGATGTTGTTTGCTGTCACCGTCTCAAACAAGATGTTCCCTTTGCGTTTTTGCAGTTGCCTGCGCATCAGAACACATGAGACGGAGATGGCTAGCCTCACAGTGAGGAACTCCTGCCATGCTCACGAAGGACAACCAGGTTGGGCTCGACGGCTAGACTGGCCGCTTGGTCGATGATGATATATGTACGCATGGTAATCCCACAGGAGTCGCAAACGCCAAACGGAAAGATCAGAACCGAGAAGCGAAGGAAAACGGCGCGGGCCACGTCATCGGGGGCAGGCCGTTCATTCATCACCCCGTGGTCACAAGTGAGACCGGAATACACCCCCAAGTTCTCTCCCCAGACGGGCCCCGAGAACCGAATGTTTGTTTCCAGCACAGGTTTATTTTCTGTCTGAATTGGGATTTCTCCCCTTAAAAATAACCACACCCAAACTCCCCCCACTTAAAAAGACCCCAACACCGAACACAATGCTTGAAACCAACGCCGAGGCGCTATGCTGTCTGCAAATTGCAGAGCCGGAACTGATGCCGCATATAAAAACAAAAGAAAAGGCCCCTCGTGGGAGGCGATTGGCGGGACGCTGGCTCTAAAAGGTCGGCCTGCTTGACAAATCTGTTAGCGCGGCCCAAGTCAAGGTGAAGCCGAAGATGAGCATAACTCACCTCTCAGGATCCCCAAAGCTGGGGGACTCCCTACTCTTCAGCAGGGAAGGCCGGGAAGTGTGTCTTCATCTCTGAAAACTTGGTTTCTCTACACTTCTTCTTGTGCAGAGTTGCTTGCTTCTTAACAAGCTTCTGCTGCTGCGGGGCTAAGAAGTCCCCAAGTGAAGGTATGGAAGGCTGCTTGAAGCCCTTGGCTTCATGGCTGTCCATGACAAAAGGGTTGTCATGGTGAGGGTTCCCGTCGGCCAGGCCCGTCAAATGATCTCCCAGGTTGAAGTCAACGAAGGGGAGGTCGGCAAGAAGAATGGTATCCATGGCCAAGGAGTGTTGAAGGAGAAAGAGATTCGAAGTTCTGAGGAATAAGAAAGCTTTTATTTGGCTGAACTGAAACTGGCTTCTGCTGATAGGCAGCGGTGAGAGCTGGGGGTAGATCTTTGGGGCCTCAACACCAGACTGACGAAGGTTGGATTCTTCTTCGAGAGTTGGAGTATAGGTAATGGCTTGACGGAAGTGGAGGCTTGCTGGCTTGGACTTCAGGGGTATCAACGTTGACGAGTGTCTTTGAGCCAGGAGGTATTGGTTGCCAGGGCGATGGTGGTGAAGGGGGGAAGTTGGCAGAGTGAAGCGCCGACCGCCGAGAGTTTATATTCAGCTCTGGAACGACTGCTTCATCCCGGGTCAACAGCCAGAGATGAGTGGGTCTGCGGTTACTCATTAACGACTTCTATTCATCAATCGTTCCTATTGTCCTCTGGCGTGCTTCTGCGTCAGACGACCGGTGAAGAACCATCTTCCGTCTCATATTCTAGGCGGTGGAAGGCACGTCTGGGCTTGTTTTAGGCCTTGCTGCCTGATCTTTGGGGTCACGAGGGGGCCATGTGTGTTTAGGGGGAAGCCTATTCAGGACCCCTACGTGGTTACTGGCCGTCTGGCTCTTGGTTTGTTTATTCGTCAGGCATTTCCCTCCTTTATCCGCCGTTTCTGTGGCTTACAAGTTGCAAGAAAAGTTCATCGCTGAGTCATAACAGCATGTGATGTGCTTCTGGCAGAATGAATAGGAACGTCCGATGTATATTTCGGACGGTCCACTGGAATTTCTCAGGGTGGGATATCCGGGTGTGGATCCAGTGGCGTATGTACCTGCCTCGGGAGCTCCCGCTTTTTCGGCGCGGAAGAGCGGGTGGCTTTGTGCCACGCGTTGGCCAGGTCTGGGGGCTGAGGGATGTGATTCGCGAGGCTAGGTTTGGGTCTGTATGGCAAGATGTTGGCTTCGAAGCCATCTACTCGCTGGGACACATGGATGATGCTTGAGGATGATAACTCGATTGGTAACAGTCAGTCAGCCAAGGCTCGTGAAACATCACCATGGTGTTTCACAGAGGCAATCATTCAGGACTGAAATGGTAGGTGGGCATCACCAAACTGACACCCGAGTCCCAACGTGGGCTCCTCGCTACCAAGATGACTGGATTCAGCCAGCTCAGAGATATTGGGAAGCTTGTGTTACAATACTTTACACGTCATCGAGTGAGTTTCAACATGGTAGGAAATGTAACTGGACAATGATAACCCGCCGCCTTCCTGGCTGGGGCACTTGAACTCACCTTCTTAGCCTATCTCCATACCTCTTTGAAGGTATGCTGATCTTTTGTTCCAGTTACTCACAATGCAGATGATAATGAAGACAAAGACGAGCACAACCGCACACGCACACGTCCTCCCCTTGAAGACTTCAGCACGCTGCCGCTGGCGAGATGGAGGGGCGGGCCTCGTCTTTTGCCAAGGCAAAGGTAAACAAAAAGAGTTCTTGTCCAGTGCTGTCTGCTGAATAACACTCGTAAGAAATCTTGTTCAAACGAAGATACCACCCCTTCACCCCCAGCGGCATCGCGAATGCGCGCAACAACCAAGCGCTAACATGTATCCACAGACCGACACATCGAGCCCACCTCATGAGTCCCTGTGTCCAACCCTGTATCGAGATAATCCGCTCCAAGTCAACCCGCGAATCTCGATATGTGCTGGAACCGAAACAGAGCAATACCAAACGAACCTCAAACGGCTGGACAACAGAATTTACGACCATAGCACCCCATCTTCGCCAGTCCCTCCCCAGTCCCTGAAAGCATTTACCCCTGAGCTGACGACTGTCTTACCGACAAGACCTTTCCCCACCCACGCCACATTCGGTTAGCCCATCCAGACTTCTACGAATAGGTATTCCCAACAACACAAGTGGGCCTCGCCCCTATTCCCTCGGAACTCCTTGCCAGCAGCTCCGCCGATAAGCTAGAAGTACCTCCATATTCAAGGAGAAATCTCGCTCAGGGGATCCTCGAGTTCCGGAGCTGGCGTTGGATATGCCTGGGCTCGTACGCCCGGATCTGGAGCTTTCGAGGGCTTATGTGGTGAGGCAGGGTGGATGCAAGTCCCTGTCGGCATGTTTTGTTTACGGAGGGGAGCAAAGGCGCTTCAGGGGTGAGGCAAAACACACCTGGCTTGCTCCGTACAGGAGTTTCCAGAGGTCAACCCGTTGTTGAAGCCCTTGAATTTCACTCGTGAGACGATCGCGAACAGTAGCTCCGTTGTGTTGGAGAGGCGGTGCGCTGGTGCCCTCCATTGCAACGGCTTGTAGTGACTTCAAGTTGCTAGTAGGTTTGGAAAAGTAGGATGATGGCGGCAGGTAGAGGGAGATTGTGGCTTAAAGAGGAGTTTGGCAGGCAGTTCTCGCAGGTTGTTGGTTCTCGCAGGTTGTTGAAGCTCGGAGGGGGTCCTGGTGAGGTGATCATCACCCAGAAATCATATCCAGCTACAGACTTGAACAGCAAGTTCCTGTAGGATCTGCACAGTATCCATCATTTCTCTCAGCCGACTCTGAGAAGACAAAGCACCGAGCAAATCAAGAGCCGGCGAGGCTGGGCGTCAAGCCCACACAATACATCAACGGCAAGGTCGCCACATTCGTAGAACTTCCAAGCTCAGCCAAATCAACGATAAACATAATATTTTACTTTGCAAACATGGTATACAACCCTTAAATTCCCAGGAAACAATTCCAGAAACCACCCAGCTTACAAAAGAAAAGTCCTCCAACCACAAATTGAAACATCGCTCGCCTTTACTCGTCCTTCCCAACCAAAACCGTGCTAGCCCCAACTCCTCCCTCCTTCTCCTCATAAAACTTATCCACATCCTCCACAACTTTCCTACCCTTGAACCTCTGCATGATGTTCACTCCCCTCGTCCTCACCCTCGCCTGATACCAGTGAGGCAAGGCCGCCATCGCCGGCAGCGTGTTCCCCATGGCCGGGCAAATAACCTGCCCGCTCCTCCCCGTCAGCACCTGCTTGACAATCGCCTCCGCCACCGTCTCGGGCTCTAGCGCCGGCAGCAAGAACGGCTGCGCATTATGATACCCCGTAAACAGCGGCGTCTTCGTATACCCCTGATTCACCACCACCGTCCTGACCCTCGGCGCCCCATACGTCGTCGCCAGCTCCGCCGCCAGCCCCTCGTGGAACGCATACGCCGCCGCCTTGCTCGCCGCGTAATCCACCATGTTCGGCACTGTCACAAACGCAGCCGCCGACGCCACCGTCACCACCATGCCGTGGTTCTTGCGCACCATGTCCGGCAGGAACTCCTTCACCATCCAGTAGTGCGCAAACGCATTCACGTCAAACGTAAACCTGACGTCCCGCTCGCTCGAATCCAGCAGCGACTTACCGACCACTACCCCCGCATTGTTGATCAGCACCGTCGGCTCGCCGACCTTGCCGCGGATCTCCGCCGCCACGGCCGCGATCGCCTTGGGGCTCGTAATGTCGCACTTGAAGTAATGCACGTTGCTCGTGGCCGTGTACGTCAGCGCCTGGATGTCCAGCACCACGACCGTGATGCCCCGCTCCGCCAGCAGCTGCACGACGTGCCCGCCGATGCCGCCCGCGCCGCCCGTGATCAGCACGACCTCCCGGCTCCAGACGTACTTGTCGGCGGTCCAGTTGTTCAGCACCTTGTCCGAGAGCCAGTTGTTCAGCAGGCGGAACGTGCCGAGCGCGAGCAGCGTCTTGAGGCGCGCGTACGCCGTCGGGTGCATGATGGCGAGGTCCTCGCCCTTCTTGGTGTAGCGCGCGAGCAGGATGAGCGGCAGGAGGAGGGACGGGTTGAGCGCCGTGGAGCGGATGAGGCGCAGGACGGCGTCCATTTTGAAGCCCTCGCGGGGCAGGAGGCCGGAGTGCATCGGCATTTTTTTTTTGGGGGGGGGGGGGGGGGGTTGAGCGACGAGGAGGTCAGATTGGTGGGGGAGGAAAGGGAAGGTGCGACGGCGGCTGGTGGTAGGCTGGATATTCGCAATATGTTTGATTATCGGTAGGTCTAGGTGGAATGAAAACTGGGGATGGTGGCCTCGCTATGTGTAAGATACCACTACCGCTAAGGGCGTCGCCATCCCCTTCCCCGCATCGAGGCGTCGAAGCGACGTTCATGTGGTACCGAGGCAGAGGTAGGTGTGAGGGGATGGTTGGGGAAACTTGGAGGTAGCCTCGTCTGGGGAGTAGCTTCGCGCCTTGATCTGGGCCACTTATCGCTCGCTCTTTTGGACTGGACTGCATCTTTGGCATGAAACTAAAAACATCGGTCAAGTTGTGAAAGGCGGGCTTGTCAGTGGTCTGCTTTCGGAATTCCCTGATTGAGAGCGTTTCGGGGATGGAAACTACGGTTTAACAGATGGGATGCTTGCTCTCCTGGTATCTGTGCAATTGGTTGGCATCGAAAACCACATACAGTGTCACTCGGTAGTAGTATCGACGACGCAACGCTAGCCTCTTCTTTTGGGTATCAACTCAGCTCCTACCAGCTACCTTACATTGGTAATTAGCTTCTCCCAATATTCCAACACGAACATGCCCCAACCAACCAAACCCTTATCAAGAAAAAGCAACCTGACGCTGGCAATATATCATCCGATTCCCTGACTACTCGCTCACCCCGTCGTGTCAATCCATTTCCAGTACCTGGTGGCAAGGCTACCTCCAGCTCCACCATTCCCTCCAGAGTTGCCCTTTGAGCCCATCATCAGACTTGAACTTATGGCTTCTGAAAAAAATCCTGAAACAAAACTCCTCCCCATAAATAACCATGATTCCCATTCAAGTGCCGTCTACCCATTCGCCCAAGGATGCAAGCCGTCTTTTGTGCTCGTGTAAAACCTTGACCTCAGGACAGTGAGTTGTTTGTTACTTATTTCTTGCCTGCCTGTATCTCGTTCGCCTGTCTATCGTGAAGACGCCAGGCCCAAAATGCCGTCCAAATGTCAACCAATCAAAGGAGAAAGATTTCAGCCCAAGGGCTATCTCGGCATCGTAGCTGGCATCAGCAGCCTGAGCTGCATGGCAACATGTTGTGCTTAGCCACCAGCTCCTCGATCTTTGGTATCAATTCCGGAACTCGAAACGGCTTCGATATCACGTCGTCCTGTCCTTCAGTCAGCTCTGGCATTTGTCAAAAAGGGAAAACAAAGAAAGAAAAAAGCTCACCACCCCAGCGGCCTTTGCGTTTTCAATCTGCTCGGGCCTCGCGTACGCAGTGACAGCAATGATTGGGATGTGCTGCGTGAGCACGCCTAAGCTCTCCAGTCTCCGGATCTCCCTCGTGCAGCTTATGCCGTCCATGACCGGCATCTCCAGGTCCATCAGAATCACCGATATGTTCTTCTTGTCTTCGCTGCTGACGGCCAGCGTCGCCCCCCGCAGCTGCTTGTCCATCGCTGCTTTCCCCTCGTTCCAGAATCTTGAATGTCGCAGCGCCTCGAGCGCCTCGCCGCCGTGGTTGGCAACGTGCGTCTTGTTGCCCGAGAGCTGCAACTGTCGCTGCAGCACTTTCTGGTTGACCAAGTTGTCCTCGACAATGAGGACGTCGAGCATCTTGGCGGGGTCGATGTTGGCCGGCTGCAGGTTGTAGCCCGCGCCGGCCGGTTTGACCCCGGGTTGCTGGGACACGGCAGCCGCCGCCAACTTGGCCGGCGTGGCTCGCGGCACTGCCGAATTGTCGGGGGAGTCCTGGGGCGGGGTTTTGGCCTTGCGAATTTTGATGTAAAACGCAAAGGTGCTGCCGTCGCCTCTCTCGGACTGAACGCCAATTTGGCCGCCTTGCATCTCGCTCAGGATGCGGCAGATAAAAAGACCCAATCCTGATCCGCCATATTGGACGTGGGTCCGCGGGCTGACCTGGGAGAAACGCTGGAACAGGATCTTCTTTTCGTCGTCATCTAGCCCCGGTCCCGTATCGGTCACGGCGACATGCAAAAAGAGTTTCTCGCCATCGGCCCATTCTGCTGCATCGGTAATGTCTTTCTGATCCGTGCGCCGCGGTGGGATGAAAGAGAGGCCTTCGGCGGCGCCGTCTTTCGATGCTCCGAGACTGATGGTGATGGCACGTACCGGCCGGCCCTGCGTGAACTTGATAGCGTTGGTCATCAAGTTGATCATCACTTGCCGCAAGCGCGAGGGGTCCAACTTGACCCAGTCCACGCCCAACTCCGCGATCGATTCTTCGATGCGGAGCGCCCCGTCGATGTTGTGCGACACGAGCTCGGCTTCGAACATCTTCAGTACATTCTGGACCACCTTCACGGGCTGCACATCAACCGGCGTGACAAGCAGCAGGTTCGAGTCCAGCTTCGAGAGCGTCAGGATGTCATCAACAATGCGCTTCTGATGACTTGCGCAGAGAGAAATGGTATTGGAAGCTTCCACACAGCTATCAATCAACAGGTTCAGCGTCTCGGGGGTCGCCTCGCTTGTCTTGTATCGGTTGAGACACGACGAAATTTCGTCAGCGCACTGCAGAATAGCGCTCAGCGGGTTTCGCATTTCATGGCTTGTTATGTCGATGAAATTCTCCTGTTGCCGCTTCAACTCGACCGCTTCATCTCGCCTCCGCTTCTGGAAGTCCTCGGCCCATTTCTGTTGAGCAATGTCGGTAATGCAGCCAAAGATGCTCTTCAAGGCACCAAAGTCGTCCTTTTTCGGGTGGGCACTCATCAGGGCCCAGCGGTCGACCAAGTGTCCGCCCTTCAGCTGCCGGGAGCCATTGAATCGAAACTCGTGCGTGACGGGCAACTTCTCCTCCACTAGACGACGCCAAACGCTCTCGACGCCGGCTCGGTCCTCGGGTCGAATGCTCAGCATCCAAGAATCGGGCGAGCTTTCGCTATTTTGGTGGCCCGATATCCTCCACCACATGTTGTTGCAGTACGTGATGTGCCCACCACCGTCGGTTATAAACATCCCCACCGGTCCAAACTCCGCCATCTTCGAGAACCGATACTCGCTTTCCTTGGCTTCCTGGGTCCGCAGCTCCAGCTGCATCGAAAGCTCTTGCTGATTCAGAGTTGCCAGTCGCGCAGCTCTCTGGCCTCGTCTGATCTCCTCTTCGAACAGGACAACTGACGCCATAGACGTCGCAAGCTGGCGCGAAAGGAGGCTCACAAAAAGTTGATAGTCGGCATCGTATTGGCGCCGGGGGTTGATGCCAAGCACGATGAAACCAACAATAGAGTCCCCAGCGGTGGTCGGATGCACCGGAAAGACGACAATGGTCCGGCAGCGATCGCCGAAGCCTCTCCATGCAAAGCCCTCCAACAAGTGGCCTGGCAAGGTGTCGTCCTCCTCACTGAGCACAACTGGCCCGCTCAGGTCCGCCATCGAGTCTCGCATATAGGGCGCGAAACCGTCCTCGCTCGACTTCAGATCGATCAAGGGAACAGCACTGGGATGCCCGTCTGGGACACCCAAAGATCCCTCGAGCACTATCTGGGGAGGATTCAGGAGGCTGCCTGAATGCATCGACGAGACCTCGCTCTCATTGCCGTCGTCGACCGAGTAGACGAGCGCGAAGGGGACATCAAATGGATTGTATTCTAGGCCGGCGAGCATCTGGCCCCAGAACCCCTTGACGTCACGGGCGAGTGATGCCTTGACGCCAATCTCCTGCAGGGTCAGCATCCTCCGCTCGCTGATCTTGCGCCTGGTGTTCTCAAAGGCGGGGTTGTAAATGGCAACAACATTTCCGTCACCCCCGACCAGAGGGATCAAAGCCCAGTTGAAGAACGTCTCCTCGGTGAAGCCCTTCCGGGTGAGAAACAGCAAGTCGTCGTACTTCATGGTCGCGTCACCATTCTCCCAGGCCCTCGTCATCACAGGTCCTATTTCGCTCCAGATTTCTGACCACGCCTCCTGGTATCTCGATCCCATCATCTGCGGGTGTTTCTGTCCGGCGAGCGCGACATAGGCTTCGTTGTATATAGCGACGTGGTCCTGTCCCCAGTACATCGCGGCGGGGTGAGGACTTCCCATAATCATGTTGGACAGGATCCTCAGGTCAGCAGGCCAGTCCTCTACAGGGCCAAGGGAAGTAGACCTCCAGTCGATGGATCGTGCCAGGCGGTGGTGCGCACCGAGGTTGGGGTCGTCAAGAGGTATCCTCGTCCAATCAAAAGTTGTCTGCAGCTGACTCTGGAAGGAGGTTATGAGAGACAGCTCGTCGCCCGGTGTGACGAGTTCGTCCATCGCTGTGCCAGGCCTACTTCCAAGCATTGAAGTCGTGTCGGTGCGAGCCGTTGAGGGTGATGCAAGGTCCTCTACCACACCGAAGTAATCGGCTTCCGGGGTACTCGCATCGTTGTGCCTGGATCTGATCTGCCCCTGGCTTTCCAAGGAAGATGCGGAAGGCAACATGCTCGGCGACGAGGGAGTAACGGGCGCTACATTCGAATTCCCGCACACGAATCGAAAGCGCTTTCTTAGGGTCGAACACGTCCAGCCGATCCCCCCGTATTCGAGAGACTGTGGCCACGAGCTCGGTGACTCTCTGCTAGGCTCACAGGCAACAGCCCAGGCTTTAAACCGAGAGAACTCGTGGTTGTGACCTGCGTCTTCGGCGTCGACTTGGAGGTGCTCGAGGATGTGGCGTGCGGCTCTCAGCGAAGCATTAGCATACACGATACGGATCGGGCCGGTGTCGAAGTCTGCTGTGTTATCAAGATCGATTACAAAAGCCGGTCTTGGATCAGTCTCGAGAAACTCCATCAACCCTAAGCCGTGGAAAAGCTGCGCGGGCGATGTCAAGGGCCGGCCATCAGGGTTGCGTGATATCCCGGGAAGCTCGTTGGAAGTCCAACTCCCCGGGGTGCCCGAAGACCGGGGCGGACTAGAGGTGCTGACCTGGCCCTTCGGTAGACGCAAAGTGGTGATGCCTTCATGGGGCTCGTGGACGGCGCCCATAATGGACGGCGCCGAGCCCAAGGCCTTAAAGCTCGACGGATGGCTGGGCATGGGGGTTGGTGCCGTTGACGTCGAAAAGAAGAGTTCGAGTGAAATGTCGGGCTGTGCGGTATCAGAATGCTCGCCGAGAGCCCGAGAAAGAGAGGGCAGCGGAAAGATCCCAGGAGCAACCAATCGAGGTTTCTTGGGAGGAGATTCGAGAGAATATGGCGTTGCACGTCTTTGCAACTCAGCGGACCGCTTGCCTAGATGACCCGGCGAGATGCCCGCGGAGGCGCTGGTGGGGGGAGAAGCGGACGACAGCAGAGGTTGTTGTTCAACAACGGCTGGAAAATGAGCATCCCCGGAAAGTGTACGGGCTGTAGCTGGGGGGGTCAAACCATGCCGGCTGCCTCCACGCCGCCAGATCTCGTCAAGGTTCCGTTCGGACCGCTTGGAGGAATCGTCGGGCACGCAGCAATCGGGGTTGGTACCGGTGCTGCTGTTACGGTTGCTGTGGTTGCTGCTGCTACTGGTACTGGTACTGCGGCGACGGCGGACCGGGCAAGCGAGCGGGCCCCGGTAACCGGAGGAGGGCGAGAGCGGAGACACAGGGACGGCGGTTGACGGCGCGGGGGGTGGCGGGCCCAGGCTGGCGGGTTCGGGCGTGGCGCAGAGCTCGACTTGGTTCTCCAGCGTCATGAAGGAGGAGTGATGATGGTGTCGAGGGGATCGTCAGGGGTGTCTTTGTCTTTCGTTAAGCAGGGCGGGGCCGTGGGAGCTGCTAACGGCGGCGGCGGAGCGGGCGGCTCAGGCTGCCAGAATCGTTGTCTTCCACTTCCACAACAACACCCTCGATATTATCCGTGACCGACAACGACCGGCTGCGCGCTTGGTGAGGGTTGATGCACAGAACAGCGCCCAAGAGCCGGTCATTGATGGGGACAAGAAGCCACAAGTCCTTTCCGCAGGCCGCGATAGCCGGGTGCCCGAGGGCAGAGAAGCTGAACCCAACTTCGGCCTGCTCGCTCGGCCTACTAGCTAGCTAGACGAGGAAGGGCAGCAAACAGCAAATCTTCTCCCTTGGCGCATCGGGCAAGTGCAGAGCAGGGCGAGTGATCAGTCATACAAAGCCGGCTTCCGGGCACGATGCGGGCGCGGTGTTGATGCCTCTATCCTGTCAAGTCGTCCTGGCTCGCCGTCTCCACAAATAACAGGCACGCGGGACACGTGAGAGAGGCCCAGGGCGGTTGAACCGAAGTTTATCGACCAACCTAACAGCTGGCGATGAGGGCTAAACCGAACTGGACGGGGGGAGAATCGGGGGAAGCTAGTGGGAGAAGCAGCAGCAGCAGCAGCACTGGCCTGGTCGGTCGTAGACCTACCAGTGCGGTCAACAACCTAGTGAGCAACGGTGAGAACTAGGTATTGCTACGGATGGTTTGCGCCGGCCAGGGCAGGCTCTGCAAGATTGGTCCAGTGACTAAGAATTTTCGGTAGGTTTCGTTAGGTTCGCCGGGAATGCGGGAAGTGGAAGGAGCACTGGAGGAGCACGCATCCGCACAACGGGGCAGGTGCAGCCACCACGAACACAAAGCTACGGCAGCGTAGGAGGAGTCTGAGTGGCCTGGGAGGCTGCTGGGTCAGGACACAGAGCAGGACGTTGTGCAGGGGCAGCAAGCCGGCGCCGTTGATACCTAACAACTGAGACCTTGGATGCTACTTCCAATGGACTGGCCGCCCGTCAAAATAGGACCCAAGGCGGGATGCACGTAACGGGCAGGCAGAGTGGCTTCCATTATGAGGAGGTTGACACGTCCATTGTGGGCTGATGATTTAGCAAGGGTTGCGGGTCTATCAGGGCCTGGATCTTTTTCTTGGGGACAAGACAAACGGCAAGCTGCAGATCGCTGCAAAGCCCGAAACGTAAACTTTCACCAAGCTGCCCGCTCCACCTTCACAATGCCCCGTTCCAGCCTCCAACAGCCTCGAATCACCGACTCTCTGCCACTGGCGATGTTGCGCAAGAACCCGCGTTCGAGGGCTACTGAGAGCGTGACACAACGACGCTGCTCCGCGGATGTACGTGAATGGGTGTGTTTATTTACCCCCCACGCGCATCTATGTGCGCCCTCAGCATCTGGCACCCTATCGAGATAAGGCCCAGAGCAGCGAAGGCCAGACGGCGAGACACGTTGTCAGTTTTGATCGACGAAACTCCAAATGTGGATTATTCCCATTGGTCTTCTCTTTGAAGGCGTGATATGAGAGACCAGCAAAGGCAGATTAACGGCAATCAATCACGGCTCTGCAGCATGTTGAATCACTGAACACAGTCTTGTGAAGTTCAGCTGGCGCTGCTGATTACTTGAAGAGTCCCAGTGCTCTCTCTCTCTCTCTCTCTCCACAAGACAGTCTTGGGAGAACTCCTGCAACAGAAAACGGCGGTCGATCAATCGCTGAAGAACGGTGTCCTCTGCCGTCGCTGGTCTAGACGAGTCCATTGTGAACTCAAAAGCTTGGCTTGATGGTTTTCCTGATCTTGCAGCGGGCAGGCAGCTGTCACGCCAGAAATATGGCCTGATCTTGGGTCACAGAAATCCCATCAACCCACAAGCGGCATTCGCCAATTCCCATCCTGCTTGCGCCCTTGGGCACCACAACGCAAAGTTCCCCCGCAGCAGTGACCGTTGGCAATTCACTTTTGCATTTGATATCTTCATCTTTGAGCCGCCGTCGACCAAGGCCTGCACTGACTGGGATTGGGCTGGGATGTTGTCCAGTTGAAAGAGGGGGCAAGAGAATTCCACCAGCTTCCCCCTCGACACCACTCTCCCAACTACATGACTTCTAAGGCTGGCAATTGCGCCGGCAACCCAATCTTTGTGGTGCAGTGACGACGACGCGAGGGCGAGTAAGAGTGGGCCAGGTTTGTTCCTTTCGTGGATGACGATGACGAGAACTCCGGACATCGATGCGCACGCAGTGCTGCATTTCATAATCAAAGCTTGGAGTCGCGATAAGCGAGCGAGCTGAATGACCCTTGAATTTCTTTAGTTACACGCCAACATGCCCTAGCATATTTAGGCTGGAAGTTCCACGGAAGCTGGTTGTCTCTTGTTGGTCATGAAAGCGAGGCGAAGTGTTACCGTCGACGTCGGAGAACGAGCGGCAGTAGCACCAGATCCAGTCTCCATCTGCACTGATATTTTTTTTAACAAACTCCGGGCAGTTTTCTAATCTCCAAGCCTCACAATATGGAATTGCCTGAGAGATTGCATGTCGCCTTCTGCTCAAAGAGCTTGGACAGGCCTCGTCTATCTTTTTGGACAATCTGCCCCACCAAGCGATGGATACGCGGTGGAAGGAAGTATTTTGACACCCCTCCAAAAATGAAGGGGTGTTGATGGGCTCCCCAGATGTGCCTCGCGGCTCTCTGAAGGTGTTCAGCAGCTCTCTGAAGGTGTTGAGCAGCTCTCTGATGGCGTTCGGCGGCTCTCTGAAGGCCTCTGAGCAGCAAACCGTCAAACTGATTCTTCCCACTGCGTGGACGGATCACCAAGGCAGATCTTCAGCTTCCTAAAGCCAAACGTTGGACTGGGACATGATGGTTGGTCGTTCGCCACCTGGCTTGGTATTTTTGCTCAAAAGTCCACGTTAATGGGGCTTGTTCTCTGTTGGCAGGAGAGCGGGCCACAACGGCTGGATAGAAGGGGAGAGGAAGGAATGCAGTCATCAATCAGTGTTTGTTCTTGGCTGTCGTTTCCAGGTTGCTACCGACCCTCCAAGTCAGCTCCAAGAAAAGATCTTGTGCGACACTGAGGACGGGAAGTTCGAGCCCCAGGTCTGCCTTAACAATTTTCAGTACCCACGATGAAGCCCCTCCGCTTGGAGGTTCGTCCAATTTACCCCGCACCAAAGCCGGCAAGGCCAGGATAACCTCTTGAGAAGACCCCAGGTTCAAAGACCAGGTCTCCTTGAGCGGCCCCGTACCTGACATGGCCTCGATCTGGGCTCGAATGAGCGTGATAGGGGTTGTCACAATCATGCCTTCTCGCCAGCGCGTGCACTGATTATTTCACTGGCGACGGCGCTGACCACTCCAACGCTCTTCTCGTGCTGCCGCGCTGCGCGGCATCTCCCGAAGGCAAAAATGGCTTCGCCGTACCAGCCAGTCACAAGCAGCCGGGAAGCGATCGCAGATGGGGGCCGATTGCTCACAGGGGGCAGACAGTTTGCTCTTTGCAGGACACGGGAGTGATGGCAGTCGGTGACCCCCCCTGCTAACGCTCCCGCGATACGCCCTCTCGATTGGAAGAGAGCGGGCGCTTACACGCCGGGGCGGTCATACCCCTCCGATTCTCCGATTGGGCACCCGCTTGTGATTGACCTGCCACCCGCATCTTCAGGCTGCTCGGCATGGGCCTGCTCGCACTCGGGCGGCACTGCGGGTGCGAGGCAATCTGGGCTGGGGCGCGGTGTGGTCCAAAGCGCTCTCTTTTAAATCGCTGGCAATGGCCCCCTCTTTTTCCGACCAGGTAAGCTCAAGTCAATTCAGCCGCTTTACTGCGTCGCCGTCGCCGTCGAGATCGCCATCGTCGAGATCGAATCGTCGATTGCGCCGGATTTCAATGTGATCCATTGCTGCTGGCAACGCCTCAAGCGCAGGAACCCCCGCGTCGATCCGCAAAAACGCCAAGGGACAGTCGTGGACGACCATCTGCGGGAGAGAGAGAAAGGGATCTAAGGGGAACATTGCGACAAAGCCGACTACAAAGCCGACAAAACCAGCAAGGCCGACAAAGCCGCCAGCAGGGGGAACGAAGAGGTATATTTGGTCCTCTGGTGAGACCCGTGTGGTCAACAGACATCCGACATGGCGCGCACATACAAAATCCTACACCGGAGATGGAGAGTCAAGAGGCCGCTGTATTGGGGCATGCTGCCAGAACTGCTCGGCACTATCGCCGTGCTCGTTCTCTTCGGCGTCCAGCAACCCGATCTGTTCCGGACGGTTTTCTGGAAGGTCGGAGCCGAGCTGGGGTACAACTCTAGTCCCGTTATCCTGCTCTACGCCTACGCAAACCACAGGCCACTGCCCACGATTCCGTTCGTGTGGTCGCAGACGTGAGTATCAGCCTCAAGCCGGTCATGGGGTCAGGAGCTGACTCGAAACTTGCAGGTTGACGAACTTCAATGTGGCCATTTCCATCGTCTCGCTCTTCGTCTTGCTCGGAAAGCTCATCATGGTGATCATGAAGGTGTACTTCCCGATCCTTGGCCTGGTACTCAGCATGTCTCTATCAGCCCTCTACGCCGTAAGCATCTACGGCCAAATGGGACCCGACTTCCTCGACCCAGAACACCCCAGTTCGATCGCCTGGTACATTCGCGAGAGCTGCAGCGTCGCGGAGAGGTTCAAGGTCGGGAAGCACTGCGCCATGGCGAAGGGGACCTTTGCTGTGACTATATTCATGCTGTAAGCAGCCGCTCCACATATTCCCGCTCCTCAAGTATCATTCTAACAAGATATCCAGCGCACTCTACCTCTTCAACCTGAGCCTCGCTGTGTGGGCAATGTGGCCAAATCCGGAGCTGGATATCCCGCAAGACGACGATGACGATGACCACGTCCACTCGAAGGAGGAGGTTGAGATGCAGCCGACTACCCCACGTGCTCCCAACGGCATGCCATTTACGCCCCGGACACTAGCGTTTAACACTCTCGAGAGGAAACTCCCACTGAGGCAGCAGTATACTTAGTCTCTACGCACCACAAGTCACGAAGACTCGACGGATGAAAATACTTATATCGCCGTCATATCATATCGATGAGCCACGGACCATCGGATTGTATATCTCACTACCTTGGTCGAAGGAGAGGAACCGGTGATGTCAGAAGGACGGCATTTACGGATGGGGGTTTCCTTGATCGGATCTGCACTGGGCTGGAATTGTTAGAGAAGCATGTTCCTTGGATGTCAAATCAGGTTCGGAGTTTACGGGAGGTTGTTTGCCTGTGGTTAATGTACATGCCCTGCGGATACTCGCTGGGTAGGTACCTGCGGATCGTGCGAGCAGCACCGTCGATGTCATTGGTTTGGCCAGAGCCGAGTGTTGACGAGTATCATACACGGAAAATCATGAACCGTTTGTAATGTGTGCGCTGTTGTTGTCTCTGGCGGGTGTGATATTTTCCTGATATATGGATGCGTAGGTTTTGGTGAGCTTTTGGATTCTGCTTGGGGATGCTCACATCACTTCCCGACGGTAAGTTCAGGGTGGGTATCATCAATTCGGGTGTTGTTCAGAACTTGTATACATTCTCCCAGGCTAGGTTTATCCAACCTACAGATCGCACATATATTCCCCTTTCCCGTCCGCTGAAGTCCGAGTGGATACACGATTTTCCCCTTCACTATCATAAGTCCCCTCGCCATCCCCATCATCAACATGAATCAAAACCGCACTCCCATCCGGGACTCCCACCGTGAACCCCCCTTGCTCTTCAACCTCCACCGTCTCACCCGTGGTGACATTCCCCATCCTCACTGGCCGCCCCCTATCCAGTTCATAGTTGTAACTCCACCCATCCCAAGTAATTCCCGATATTGCATCCGTCCCGTTCGCCAACAGCCGCTGGATTTTGAGCGCAGTCCCCTTCTTCATCGCAGGGGTAGTATCACTACTGCCAGTGGAGGTAAACGCAAAGGAACGTATTGGTCTTGGAGGGGGGTCAACAACAGACACAGTCCCGGCTCCATCAACAGTGGTATTGTAAGAATGGAGGTTTATCACCACAATACGAGCAAGCGTTGTCCCGTTGTGGGTATACACGGCATAGACCGCTTCTTTATCTTGTTTAGTGGCAGGAGGGATATGAGCCACCGCAGCGGGAGAGACGACGGTGTTCCCTAGTGACGCGGCAACGGCAATGTTTCCATAATACGGTGCCTTCGTCCCGAGCGTGGCATTCGGAGTGTCGATGGGCTGCCATGAGGCGTACCGGTAGTTCGTGCCTTGATGCATGTGTACGCGCTTGAGGCCAGCGGCGGCGGCGTAGAGGTTGAAGTCGAGCCCCCAGAGGGCGGCACCAAAAGTGTTGGACAGGCCGGGGCGGCCTTGGTTGTAGAGCGAGTTGTGTTCGCCGAATATGGGAGGGGGTGCTGAGGGGTCGGAGGAGTGGATGGATTGATATTCGTTGACGTGGGCAGTAATGCTGCGGATTGTGTTCGTGTGGTTCATGAGGGTGGACTGGAGTGTGACACCGGGTGACTCGGCACCGGAAATATAGCTGGGGAGGATTGTTAGAAATGCGGCCAGGGAGAGCGGAAGGGGGAGCAGACTTGTGAGTTGAGAAGAGGGTGATGTCTTTGTTCGAGTTGAGTCCTGCTGCCCAGGCGGCGGGCGCCTTGAGCTTGTTTCCAACTCCGGCGAATGCAGGGGCTAGATATCCATAACTGCCGTCATCGAGAAGGTCAGGGCAGTGATCCTGGATCAGTGACTTGATCGCACGGGTTCCATTCTGCCACTGTTCGATGTAGGTCTTCTCGTTCCAGCTGGGCGGTCGAACGATACCATGCGTCGAGGTGGAAAATAAGTCGGGCTCGTTGCCATATTGCCAGATGTAGAGCTTACCCCTGAGGGCCTTGCATGTCAATGGAACGGTGTCCAGCAAGGTCTGCCATCCTGCCGAGTTGTTTCCACCGAGGCCGAGGTTGAAGCCGTGTGAGAACTTGACATCTTCCCAGGTATCGTAAGACTCGAAATACGAGGGCCCGATGTAGATGGTGGTCGGGTAGTCAGATGACCGAGCGAAGTCATAAGTTCCGTTCAGGGCATATGGTAGCGAAACATTGAAGAGGGCGTAGTCCTGGGTGTTCCCGCCCACTCGAATATACGGCTTTGACCCGATGATGTCGGCGATATTCCTCAGAAGAGCATCCGAGTATGTGTTGGGACTCGAGTGGTTCCCGGCAAAATCCGGAAAGCTCGAGAATTCAATGCTGTAGCTCATGAAGCCATCAAAGACATCGCCCCCAGGTGAGATGGAACTGGAGATGCTGTACAGAGATGCACAGTCTGCTAGGGTCGATATGGCGATGACGACAAGAGCTGGTCGCTTCATCGTGACAACGCATCTGGGTTGACTAGCCAGGTGACCAGGGAAGGAGAACCTCGAACTACACTAGCTTTCTTCAACACCCACCCCTTATATTTGTCGCGGATGTGGTACGAGTATGCACGCCCAAGCCCCGACCCGGGGATCGACACGAGCTGCCCTCTTCTCGTGCGGAGACATGACCGAATTCCGGGGTTCCCTGGCCCTAATACATCAGAGGCGACCAGCTCAACGCGGAAAGCACATCTACCAGCACCCAAGGCGAGCAATCAACGACTGGGTCCGGTAATAATGGCGAGGTTCTTGCCAGGTCAGCCTTCGAGATGACAGTTCTTGAAGGGGTTGGTATTTATATCCGGGGCTAAAACAAGCTCGATTTACATCGGAATTTATGCTTGCCTGCCTTTAACGCAGAGAGAGGGGGTAGCCCAACTTTCTGTCAGTATTCCAGTCGGGAATAACATGCCCAAGCAGTGTGTCAGTGTTGTGGAGGCTGGGAAGCTATGAGGTGGTTTCATGAGAATGTCGGCGAAAAAGGATTTGAAGCCAAAATTCTATGCGAATGTTGTGACCTGCGGCTGCGCATACGAGATCATCCGTCCATCAACCACGAGAAGAGTGTGCTGCAGTTGGGGAAGGGAAGGTGCCGATGTTAGGCGCCTGCCGCTTTCCCGCGGTTCCCCTCCCCGCAGCTCCACCGCTCGCGCCAAAATGCGGAGATGGTCTGACCGGCAACTCCAGCGGGCCGACGTCATCAAAGCGAGGTCATCCAGAGCGCCGGAAGCTCGGGTCTGGCCTTCTCAATTCCAGTCCTACCTTACTCCTTCCGCCAATGCCTAATTGGAACCGGCACACGCGAGTTGGCTGAGGATTGAAGACAATCTGTGACCAATGAAGGGTGCATAGGTTGTGAGAGAAGACGACATCCGATTCAACACACGCCACCCCCGCAGCTCCTCCATCCAGGGGGCAACCCATCGAGGGTCGCGCCAGAATGGCCTCGGTACAAAGGACACTGTTCTCCGCATCGAGGGTCGTCTCACGGTCCTATTGCAAACTCCCAAGAACTCAAAGACCACTGCCAGTACCGATAGCTCGACTAGTTGTCACACACCCTTATATTCGACTGGCCTCGACAATGGCGCCCAAGGTCGGTAATATCTGGGCGCGCCCTCGTGTGTAGCTGGTCACTGACAACCTCCCACAGCTCAGAGACCCCTCCCTCTTCAAGAAGGATGTCTGTTATGTCAATGGAGAATGGGTAAAAGCCCGATCTGGCAAGACTTTTGAAGTCAACGGTACGCTGAGCTTTCTCGGTCTCCTTCTTGATCGTCTCTTCTTACCGCTCGCTACCAGATCCTGCCACTGGGGAACATATCGGGACGTGTCCCGAATTTGATGCCCACGACACTGAGAAAGCCATCGAGGCTGCCGAAGCCGCTTTTGAGACCTTCCGACACACCACGGGCCGCAGCCGCTCCAAGCTGCTGCGCAAGTGGTACGATTTGATGGTCGAGAACGCTGACGACCTGGCAACCCTCATCACCTGGGAGAATGGTAAACCCATGGGAGACGCCAAAGGCGAGGTCACGTACGCCGCCAACTTCTTCGAGTGGTTCAGTGAGGAGGCCCCCCGCATCTATGGCGACACTATCCCCTCATCCGTCCCCGGCAACCGTGTATGGACCCTGAAGGAGCCTGTCGGTGTCTGCGGCCTCATCACCCCCTGGAATTTCCCCGCTGCCATGATAACCCGCAAAATCGGCCCTGCTCTGGCCGTGGGTTGCACTGTCGTCTGCAAGGCCCCTGGTGAAACTCCCTACACATCCCTCGCCATCGCCGAGCTAGCCCACCGCGCCGGCGTCCCTCCTGGTGTCGTCAACGTTATCACCGCGCTTGACAACACCCCCGAGGTTGGCCAGGTCCTCACCACCCATCCAACTGTCCGCAAGATTTCCTTCACTGGCTCTACCCCCGTCGGCAAGCTTCTCATGCGCCAGTGCTCTGGTACCCTCAAAAAGCTCTCTCTCGAGCTAGGTGGTAATGCCCCATTCATCGTCTTTGACGACGCGGACGTCGACCTCGCCGTCACCGGCGCCATCGCCTCCAAGTTCCGCTCCTCAGGCCAGACCTGCGTCTGCGCCAACCGCATCTTCGTCCAGCGCGGCATCTACGACGAATTCGCCACCAAGTTCGCCGCCAAAGTCCGCGAATTCCGCGTTGGCAACGGCTTCGACTCCTCCGTCACCCACGGCCCTCTCATTCACCACCGTGCCATCGACAAGGTCGACCAACACGTCCGCGACGCTGAATCCAAAGGAGCCAAAATCATGATCGGCGGGCATAAACTCCCTTCTCTCGGCCCAAATTTCTTCCAACCTACCGTCCTCACCGAGATGACCACCGACATGGCCATGGCCTCGGAAGAAACATTTGGTCCTGTTGCCGGTCTCTTCCCCTTCGACACAGAAGAGGAGGTCGTACGCATCGCAAACTCCACCACTGTGGGGCTGGCAGGGTATTTCTTCTCAAGGGATTTCCATCGGGTGCATAGAGTCGCGGAGCATCTGGAGGTTGGTATGGTGGGTGTAAACACGGGATTGATTTCGGACCCGGCGAGTCCATTTGGAGGTGTCAAAGAGAGTGGCTTTGGGAGGGAAGGATCACTTTACGGGATTGGAGAGTACCAGGTCACGAAAATGGTCACATTTGGCGGTATGGGGCCCTTGCAGACTTAATGAGATGTGGGAGGTGTGTATTTCAATACTGCTTTGAGGAACAAGTTTGGGATGTAGCAAGCCGGTGTTAAAATTTGAACAAGAAATATGTGGAATGTACTGGTGAAAAAGAGTAAGCTTGTTGCTATTCGTGATAGGTGTGCTGTGGGAAGAGAATTCAACACCAAAGACTCAACGCAAGCAGCTTTGAGGTTATTTTGAGTCCGTCAGTACGCAAACAGTTGAGCCAAGATGTATCTCCTAATGCCAATCCAAGCATGCCGACCATTGTATCTATGAAGCGCGTGAGAACACAGGACAAGTACCGGTCTATACCGTCCACAACCGGAGACTTTCCAAGGCCAGTCCGGTTCCCTCAACGCACAAGATCATCTGGGGTTCATAGCACGTCACTGACTTTCAGCATATTTTCACAAAGTGCAAGGAGCCACAGGAAAAACGGAAGTATGGCGAACTCAACACGCGAGAGGTATATTATTAGCTATTAGAAAGGTTTTGCTTGGCCCTCATCCGACGGTACGTGTCATGACAAGTTAAAAAGCCACCAACACCAGCCACCACTCTACCCACCAGCGACTTTCCCATCTTCACCCACTCTCTCACATCATATTTTTGGTGTTTTCGTCGCTGATGTGACAACTTCCCTCTCCCACCTTCCAATCTCTCATCCACACAACTAGCCGTCCTCCAATTCAATGGCGGCCATCCACACCAATCAACTGGGGGTGCCTCCAAAGAGACTCCCGTCTTGCTTGCGAGGGGTATACGTTGGGTATCAAAAACACCAGAAATACAACACAGCTTTCATGTACCGAGAGATCAGAAATGATCGAGAAAGGAAAAGAAAAACGCAAACCGAGAGAAGGGGGAATCAAGGTATCCGACAAGGAAAGCAGTCAAGAGCTGCAAGTAAACTAAAACAAGAAAATGAAATCAGGAGCTCGGCAGCAGGGCTCCTTGCCAGGGCCATGCCGCTGTTGCCCAATGAGGGTATCAAAGAACCGGGAGGGTATCTTGAAATGCAGATCCGATTCCGACCAAACCAGGGGGATGTGTTGTGTATGTGTTGCGTGTCCTCTCAATGTTTGTATGCGTGCATTGGTTGACGGGCGTCGTTTGTGAGTTCGCTCTATTTTAAGAGATTTTCGTGTTCTAATCCGACATCATGTCTCATGTTGCAGGTCCGGCCAGAGGTTGTCATCAATTTAGGCGGCAGCGGTGACCACGGGAGTGGCAGCGACGGGCTTGGCCGGCTCCTCAGGAGCAGCAGCCTCGGCCTCAGCGGGCTTGGGAGCCTCAGTGGTGGCAGAAGCCTCGGCGGCCGGGGCGGGGGTCTCCTCTGTCTTCTCCTCAGCCTTCTCTTCGGTCTTCTCAGCCTTCTCCGCCTTCTTGCCCTTGATGGTAGCACGGAGCTTGGAGAACGGCGAAGTGGGCTTGGGCTTCTCAGACTCGTCGTCCGAGGTAGCCTTGGCCTTGAGGAAGGCACCGACAAAAGGCAGGGAGCTCTTGCGCTTCTCGCTCTTCACCTCTTTGGTCTCGCCGTTGGTCGCGGGGGCGGCCTCAGTGGTCTCAGTGGGGACGGTGGCAGGAGAAGAGACCTCGGCGGAGAGGGGCTCAGTGGTCTCGACAGCGGGGATCACAGGAGCGGTCTCGGCAACGGCCTCGGTGGTGGCGGGAGCCTCCTCGGTGGTGGGAGTGGGCTCGGGGGAAGCAACCTTCTTCTTGCCGAAAGACAGATGGCCGAAGAGGCTGGCACGCTTAGCGGGGGCGGGCTTGGCCTCGGCAGCCTCCTCCTTCTTCTCCTCAGCCTTGGTCTCGGCAGCGGGCTCAGCGGCAGGAGTCTCGGTGGCGGCGACGGGCTCAGCAGCGACAGCAGGGGCCTCAGTGACGGCAGCAGTCTCAGCGGCAGCAGTGCTGGCCTCAGCAGCAGGAGCCTCAGCCTCAGGAGCGGCCTCGGTCTTCTTCTCCTCCTTCTTACCAAGGAAGCTGCCGAAGATAGAGGCACGCTTGCGGCTGGCAGAGCGGCGCTTGGGCTCCTCCTCCTTCACTTCCTCCTTCTTGGCCTCCTCCTTGGGAGCCTCAGCAGCGGCCTCAGCAGCGGGAGTAGCAGCGGCCTCGGTGGTCGCCTCGGTGGCCTCAGCGGCCGGCTCGGCGGCAGCAGGAGCCTTCTCCTCCTTCTTAGCAGGGACAACAGGCTTGAGGGCCTCCAGGGTCTTCTTGTAGGTCTCGGACTCGGTCACGGCCGTGGCAAGCTCCTTGGCCTCAGCAATCTTGGCCTTGAGCTGGGCAACCCAGGCATCGCGCTCGGCAGTGGTGGCAGCCTTGAAAGAGTGCTTGTGGCCCTTGGAGACGAAGTGGAACTTGTTGGCACCATCAGTCGCGGGCTCAGAGGCCTCGGCCTGTTTAGCTGCTGGTTAGCTCCGGTTCACGTCGAATTTGTGCGAAACATTACTGCTTACGAGCTGGATGGCACCCTGGGGCGCAGACTTGTCCTTCTCACCGAAAAAGAGCAGGCCCTTGCCAGTCTCGGCAGCCCAGGCGGTTACGTGGTGGGCGACGTCGGCAACCTTGTCGGCCTTGAACGAAGGGGTGGCCTTGACATCAACGGCATCGGAGCCAAACCAGAAGAACTTCTTGGAGTGGATGAGGTTCCTTTGGTCGCGTTAGCACGGAATACGTGAAAACAGTCGCGGCTGAAATAACGTACTTGGGGAAGTTTGCGCCCTCGGGCTTGTGAGAAAGGTGACCATCCTCCACGGGCTTTGCCTCCTCAACATCCTTCGCGGCCTCCTCAGTCGCAGCAGGTGCCTCGGCGGTCTCAGCGGCGGCGGGGGCAGCCTCGGCCTCGGTGGCGAGTGCGGGTGCAGCAGCAGCAGCCTCCTCGGTGGCGGCGGGTGCGGCGACGGCAGGGGTCTCCTCGGTCTTCTTCTCAACGACGGGCTCGGCAACGGGAGCGGTCTCGGTGGGCTTTACGTCGGCCATTGTGATTGTGTTGTGGGGGGAGCTTAGCTTCGAAAGCTGGGTATCAAAAAGAAGCAGAAAAAAAAGAAATGGGTATCAGGGTATCACTGAGAAAGAGAAAACGGAGCTGGCTCGATGTGATGGGAGCTCGGCACTGGTCTTCGAGACACTGTGGTTGAGGCTGGATGTGAGGAAGAGAAGAGAGGGAAGTGGTAGGACACCGCGTGATGGCTTCCGGGGGTACTTATTGCTTTATTGCGGGAAGAGGTGTTCGGTTTGCGGACGGGTTCGAAAACGGTAGGACTGCTGTGCGATCCGCCCACGATGCCCCTGGTCAGCGAAGCGAAGAAAAAAGCTACCCAGGCCCTACCAACCAGGCCAGAAACGGAATCAACCTGCTGGACTGACGGGTGGACCCCAGACGCCGGTGCTTGGCCAGTGCTTGGACAGAGAGGCAGAGGCAGACAAAGGCGCAAGCTCGAAGGGGTGGTCAATGTGCAGTTGCTAGGAGAACACGAAATTGCTTCAACCGTTTTGGGACAGGGATCCGGCGTTCAGCATGCGCTCACGCTGCAGCCACTTGAGCTCACGCCCACACGCCTGCACTCGCCGCACACGATACACCCACTGGCCAGTGCGTTTCTGGGGGCTCATCTTCCCGGGCATGTACTTAGGTCTCAAGTACCGGCATCCTGCCTCCTGCAATGCAGCACGCCATTGACCCCATCACCTCCAGCCTGTTTTCCGCACTATGGCCACCCGCTTCAGCGCATTTCCGGTGCATTAGGGCGCTCTAAGTGCGATCTACGGCGGATCCCTCGGGGTGCAGCCACACGCGCCCAGTGACTTTAGTCGCGGGTAGCTCAATTAAAGAAGACCCTTTCTCCTTGTCGATCAGGGCTCGCGCTGCATCGTCGATTCTGACAGCAATGACCACCTCGCAGTCGGGTAGGCCACGAGCCCCAATCTCCAATATCGATTCATGGATGTGCTGCCTCCCAGTGGTCAACGTCCCTCAAGGCGGGAGACGAGACATCACCACCAGCGACGGAATATTTGATGTGGTGGTCCGCCGCAGAAATGTTGTGTCTCGATCCTGCAATTTGGCTTTCGCAGATACCAACAAGCCCAGGGGGCGTCACATCGAAATTCGATGGTCTGCCGGCCGCCGTCGTTTAGCGATGACAAAGGAACCATGTCGCGGATGTGGGCACCTCGGCCATTGGTACAGGCTCCACACCGTAAAATTTGGTGACAGACGTTGTCAATTTATAGGGATCCACTGTTCCCACTCACCACCACCCGTTCCCACCTTCGTTGTGGCGGCTGCACCCTCGAGCTGTGAACGACAGATGCCACACAGCCAATATCCATGAGAGCATTTTGTTCCGTCGAGACAGTCAGGGCAACAGCTCCGACCCGACCCTGCCACAGAAATGTCGGGACCACAGCAGCAGCTCGGAAAGGAGTGGAGAGAGGCACGCCCATTTTGTTTTTCCTGGTGGGGCCGATCTCCGTCGTCAGACGGTGCCGATTCCCGGTAAGTCAGCCAACCCGTTTATCTCGAACAGGCGGCAACGGCAACGAGAAAAGGTCCGCTTGGCAGATGATGGATCAGGCCCGCCCAGCCAGCAGAAGCAGCGGCAGCGGCAGCGGCACAGTTGGAAAAGCGAGCGTGGCGGATGGCATCAGATCCCATCAAGTGACAGAAAAGGAGACAGGAGAGCGATGCAGCCAACAACGTTATGCCGTCGACTCCCACCGTCAGACCATCCCTAGTCCCCTTGTCCCACCAGAGGCTACGCGATGCAACACATCTCAGGGCGCCCTTCCGTCCACTGTGTAGGCGCTCGGTCTGCTCCCTGCGTCACGCACGCCGCCATTTCCCAGCAGTGCACAATCCCTCATCCATATTCGAAAGCTATCTCAGTCTTCTCCCTTTCGTTGCTCATCGACTCCATTTTCGCTCTCTTGTGCGGTTCTCGTGCCACAGGCGCTCGGATTCCAAATCCAAACCCCGTGGGCTTGCCGGAACAGCTCATTTACCAATCGGTGACGAGCCGTGTGAGGTACGTATATCTCTCTCTCGGCACTCTCGACCTGGAAAGATATCTGCCCGAATGCACAAAATGCAGTGGACAAACGGGCCCGGGTGTTTCAGACAGCCTCGCCATCGGTCTGGCTCTCTTGTCGTTCAGCGATATCCGCCTGAGCACACATGTGCCGCCGCATCGCTCCCCACTACCATCGATCTAGCTTCTCAGCCGTGGCCGTGGCAAATGTTTCGGACACGATCTCACCAGTCAGCATTGACGCCGCAGATGCGGTTGGCCGCCGACACCTCTGCCAGAAAAAGCCCACTGGCGGGGGATTCGCGGGTTCCGTCCATTGACCCCTCTCGCAGCCTCGATGCTCCTCCGGCCAGTGCCCACACATGCAACCATCATCTTGTAATTCGTACGCATGATTCCTCGTTGCGGCTTGCCGGGTGGGGTCGTGTCTGGACCAGAGTCTTGTCCCATCAATGGGCCGCAACCACCCGTTGCAACACACGCCACTCGACCCAGCCTATGCCTGCTCACGATGTCGCCTGGAGGGCATGATTGCACCATGATTGGTCTTCATCATGCCAAACAACACTTGGGGTCCGGCGCCTCTCGCAGCTACCTGCATGGCGAGTTGAGATTTGCCTATATGTCGTCCCGTAGCTTGCTCTCCACCGTCAGGACCATCATACGTCGATCCCCGACGACTTAGAATCGACGGAGAGCGGGATGTGGTTATCGCATGCCGCTGCCAGCTTCGGGGCGCCTGCCTGTTGCTTCTATCTTGATCCCTGCAGCCGCCTGTCCGTGAGGCTCACTCGCCTTCACGCCGATGCCTCGCCGTTGGCAAACGGTCTCAGACCGCTCTCGAACACAAGCGATGTCTGCAAGCATGGCCAGAAGGCCCCGTCCGTCCTCAAAGATTTCAGATTACCTATTCCACCGTCGATGGAGCCAGACCCCTATTTGAAGTGGCGACGTGAATGCTCTAAACGAAGCCATCTCGATTTGTGAGCTTTGAGAAAATCGTAGCTTTTTGCCGTTCCGTGCCCCGCTTCATAACGGAATCCGCCGTGCAAGGCTTCAAGCCCGCCGCTAACGTATATTGCCAAGACGCCACCATCTCGCAACTGCAAAAGCCTGTGAGCATCAGATGGTTTCAAATGCTGTGAAGCTGGCTATTGGTCCTCTTTTCCTAACTCAAGCGAACTGTCTCTGCCATGAACAAGAAACTTCGGTTTCCGCACGCCAGCAGGGTGTATCATGCCGTGAGACAAAGCCCTGAAGTGGTTGTGCGCCTTCAACAGCAGCGTAGAATTCAGCACGTGGGGCATGCAGTCCTCGCCAAGACCCTCGAGCATCAATGAAACGCCAGATGTTGTCTGCCTCGAGCCCGCTCCAAAGCTGTCGTGTGTCCCCATGCAATGGAATCCTAAGAACCTTGAGGGGCGATGGGAGGTTCCAGAAATCCCCAAGTGACTCATGCTCGAGGGCAACAACGATCCCTCAAGGCTCCAAGAGGATCGCGATTTCCCTTGTTGGATTGCGACATCTCGCAGCACGCAATCAGAATCAGAAGCTGGAGGGTTGATGAGATGACGGAATCTCTTCGTTTGCTGCCGCTCCGGGCTTGCGGGTGCGACGAAATTCGTCTTCTGGGGGGACAAGGCAGTCCGAGACTTATTTTGCCCCGCGAAGCACCATTTGACGTGGAGCTGAAGGCTGCGCATGACACTTTGGACGTTACCCTTTCCTGCCACTCTGCGGTACGCGCCTCTGACTGCTGACCGCCCCTTCCCTCGAGTTTGCTGCTTCCATCTTTGTCGTCCGTCTTGCCGATCCCATCTCCATACGGGACGGATGGGATAGACTGAGCGAGTTACCCCACCAGATCTCGATCCTGTCTCCCCGTGTGGCCTCTTTTGATATTCCGTCTCGCTGCGATGCAGGCCAATCAGGTATCACATCTGCAATAGACGATCTCTCCCATTCTGACCAGCCGATATAGGCCATGCCGCTTCGGCCTTTGCAGTCCACCACCGCCGCTGCTCTGCTCTGCCGACCGACCGACGAAGCCCCGGTTCTGGGCTTGACCGAAGCATCTCCATACAGCAGCACTCAATTCTCCGGCTCAAAACGCTGATGGTTCAGATGTTCATGCATGCAGCAGCACAGGGGGGAAAGGAGCAAACGCACATCTTCCCTCGCGGTGCATCTCACTCATCCCGCCTATCTTATCTGGGCAGGTCAGGGAAGCATCATTTTCGGCATGCTGGTCCCAAGCCGGCTCTTCCAGCTTCCTCGGCTGGTCTGAGGGTGGGCGCACCAAAAAAAAAGCCCGGCCAATCTTGGGGAGTTGAAGTCCAACCCGGCCAATGATGGACGACTGGCCTGTCTCGTGCCAGGCGGCAAAAATTTAGTCTTGCAGGCACTTGGCGGGATGCACGCGACATGTTTGCCGCGCTGCGCAGTGCGGGGAACTATCATATCATTCCTCAATGGCGAGGAAGGTGGTAGTAGCTGACTGTCGTGGCAGGCGAGTCGGCGGTGAGATTCGATGGCACATGCGCACCATGGGGATACCGGATTGAAAGTCACTTGCCAATGGGGTCTAACCGGCTTATCTCCTGTCGTCCATGCTGTCTTCGGTGTACGGTTCAGCGTTTGCGGGCCCCTGAGAACTTTGCCATTGGTATCTTGCGCTCCATCGTTGCGGAGGTCAGGCCTGCCCTGCAGGCAATTTGAACGGGATGAGATGTATTGAGAGAGGGACTGCCGAGCTCGCCAACCGATATAGAGCGGGATGACGACACCGGGAAGCTGCCTGACTGTTGATCGAGGGAGAAAACGTTGGATGTTGCGATCTGAGCGGCTCGTACTTGGTTGGGGATTCTACTGCCCCTGACTGCAACCCAAGTGGAATTTGGTTGTCTGTGTGGCCACCATCTCTTCTCGTTCGTCAGAGCATGATTGTTTGTTTTGCCCACCTACCCCTGAACCAGACTGAGCGTCTCGCTGGGGTCCTGACATCCCTCTCGTTCCCCTTCCCAACAAGTGTTAGGGTGATGCTTTTCCTTGATGTCCGTTTCGGGTTCCTTGCAAGTCATTCGTCTTGCTTCTGCCAAGTCGTCAGAAAGGTAGAGGGGTTTTGGGCACTTTCCCTTGTTGCTTTTTGGGGGTTGTTGCGTGTGCCATTGCGAACGCCTCAGGCTTTTCTGGCCCAGCGCGAATGGTAGGAGGCAACCAAATGTCAGCTCCTGCCTCTTCAGTCGCTGCTCGTCGGTTTTGGCCCGTCAGTTGCCTGCGGAGCTGAATTGCGTCTGCTGAGAAAAAGGGCCCGGTTGGCTGCCGTGTCTGTTTGGTGAACCGAAGTCTGGAAGCGGACATGGTTGGAAGAATCCTGGAGCGTGTCGTCTGGTTGTGAGACGGTTTGTTGTCGGTCTAGTGTTCCTGCCTTCAGGCAGCTTGATCTCGTTGATGCTTTGAAGGGTTAAAGAGACAGACGTTCGGGCGCTGCGGACGCAGCCGAGTTGACTCGTGCCGCTTTGGCGTCTTCTTTAAGACATCCCGTCCTTTGGTTTGCGGCTCGAACAGCGCCATCGCGCCTGCTTCTGCGAAGTGACTGGTTGCGCCTCTCCTTCCGTCGCCGGGAACAAGAAGGAAGCCAGGCCCCGTTCTAGCTCGGCGCAAGGTCTCCGTCATCGCGACCCCAGCTTTCCAGCAGGAACCGAGCTCGCGTCTGTGACGAGGGATTAGCCCTATCCCAATAGCGGATGCCCAAGGTTGTGATCGAAATCGTGGGAGGTTTGGCTCGTCCATCCATTCACCTTTCTGAGAACCTGCCCCTTACGGTCTCCGAGCAACACAGACCCATTCACTACCCCTTGCCAACCGTTTCTTGAGCACTTCCGCATTCACTCGCTTTTTGGTGCTTATCCCATTAGATTGGATGACAACACCGAGTTACAATTTGAACCGAGCACAAACTTTCGGAATCATCAGGGTTTGTATACTTGAAATTTCGTTGGGGGGACTCGTTGGGAGCACCATAAACTCCCACCCTATGGTTGAGGCAAACTCCAATCTCTTCCAGTTCTGCGTCTCTAGATCCGCGCCTCGGGCAGTCTTTACTTTGGACACTACAAGAACGCCACAAGATCCTCGGTGTTTCTGAAGCCCAAAATCAGAGACTTGTGATAGAAATCACCAAGTGAGACGCTCACACGACGGTTGGGTGCTTGGATGCCCAGCCGAACATTTCGAGAAGAAAAAAAAAACGCTGACCTCAGGCACAAGTTTTCCTCCTGGCTCTATTCATCCCTTCTTCTGGGGGCTACAGTTTGCCGCCGTCCGCGAATTTACTTTCGATCAGGTTATATGAACCATCTCCCCATCACCACCAGCACTCTTCTTCCTTCTTCCAGCAACCCGCCTCAAATTCTCCAGATCTTGAGCAGCAATTCTGGTTCCGCAACAACCTCTCGACACTACCTAATCCTGCACTGACAAGGTAAGCCTCAATCCCTTTCTGCCTCACATCTCGGCATTGCAAAAATGCTTCGCCAAAAACCTTGACGCAACTCCTTAACGTCGCCTTCACTTTGCCGAAGGCCTTCCTCACCCCATGAACACGCCCCTCATTCTGTTCCCATCACGAAAGAGCACCTCCACAGAGCTCTCTCACCCCCACCTCCAGTCCTTGCCTGACCCTCTCACTACCACGGTTGAATCCTCAAACACCTCCCAATCCGCTTCGTACGCAAGAGCAATTCCAACAAATCACCACAAATCTTCCCTCACTGCGAGCCTTGCCATCTCATTTTACCTTTTTTGTTCACATTTGAACGAGTGAAACGTTGACGACTAGGCAAACACAAGACTGAGGTATACCTCAAGCCCTCCCCAACCTTCCTCAAAAAAAACCCCTTCCTCAAACCTTTACCCTCCTTTCTCACACATCTCGTCAAAATCTTCAGAAACCCCACATCTCCCATCTACCGTTGAAGATATTTTGCCTCACATCTTTGCAATTTCACCTCGGCTTACCAACCTCTGATTGCAGCAACCTTCAGGATTCAGTCATCTCCAAAACATATTGCCACGATGGTTCGGCGCAATACAAAGCGTAGCGGGCATCCCGCGGGCTCCTCGGGACCCTCAATTGCGGGACTCGAACTCCCGGAGGGCTTCACCAAAAATGGCGTCAACGGTGGCAACAATAACCAGGGCAAAGGCCCCTCTACTCCCCCCAAGACTGTAAGCCCATCTTCATCATGCGTTCTCACTCGCAAGCTAACACCCTCAGGCTGAGGCGCTTGCTACAATCCCCAAGCCTTGGGACATTGACGATTCCTTCCCAAAGCCGAAGATGGAGCGCGAAAAGTTGTACTTTGACTACAACAGGCCCTGGGTGTCATACAGAGTCAAGCCCGAGCAAGTGGGTTCCGAGTTGGCTCGAGATTTGGCTCGTCAGAAGCGTGAGCTGCTGCCGGCCATTCTGAAGGGAGCTCCGCGCGAGAGGTTGGCGCAGCACAGAAGGCGGTACGAGGGTGCGGGCGAGCTGCAATTGTTCGACATCAGGTACAAGAATGTCAACACCAACGGCTTCACGCGGTTGATCTTCACGGTAAGTGGTTCCTGACCTGCTCCGTGTTTTATATATCTTGGCGCATACTGACTGACGCAGTCTCCTGTGGCGGCCCGCGATGAGCGCCGCACCGAGTTCCTGAACGAGGACACGGCCCTCATCAAGATCCTGCGCATGCCTGAGCTGGCGAGTCAAATCATTGCCAACCTCCTGCCCAGCGTTCGAAACGTCAGTGTTCTGGCTGCGACTTGCCGTGATGCGGCCATTGAGGTGTCTGCCAATATGGAGATTTGGGGGGCTACGACGGGCGAGTTTGCCCTGGACCGCTTCAAGGGCCACATGGACGAGAGGACGGGAGCGTTCGTGGAGAACAAGGGCGTTCGACAGAGCGTCCTGTGCATTGCGGCGTCGGATGTCCAGCATCTCAAGACTGTCAGCCCGTACGTGGACGGGTGGAACGTCATCAACAAGTTCAGTGAGTATTTTCCCACCAACAAGTTAGGACTGGATGAAACTAACGAGAAACAGTTCGCGGCGTCGTCGAGATCAAGAACAGCTTCAAGGATGTGATCATCGATCAGCTCCCCTACTTCGATGTCCGTCTGTTCGAGATGATGCTGCAGTCCATGCCCAACTTGGAGACTGTCGCTATCTCTCGCTGCCTTCTGTTCGACTTCACAAAGCTTGAGCCGCTCATCACGGCTATCAAGAAGCATCCCCGGACGCGCAAGGGCAAGAAGAAGTACGTTCGCGTTGACTTTGCGCCCTATTTCTTCGACGGTGGCAACTTTGACGGACGCTATGGCTCCTACGGTATCACGCACCACATGCCCTTTTTTCCTATTGCGAGGGCAGCCACGGCCTTGCTCATCGACTGCATGCCCAAGGCTCGGGAAATCGGCATGGACCTCACCAGCGAGAGCTCGGCGTTTTGGCGATTCTTCTGTCGCCTTCCAGGCCCGGATGCACTGTGGCAGGTCAAGGTGCGCGATGCCTGCGCTGCCCACAGCCATGCGCTGGCCGAGCTAGGCACCAATCGCCCAGAGGACAGCTCGAGATACAAAAAGATTCGGGACAAGTACGCTGATGATCTCATGGCCGCGGTCCTGGGCGACGGCGTTGCCCCAGTGCCGCTCCCCGAACAAGTTACGCGCCGCCGCGACGAGTTCAAACCCGCCAAATTCGGCCACTGGCGCAAATTGCGTACCTGCACAACGTGCAGTGCAGACCGCTTGGAGGTCTTTATGACGTTGCATGTCCATCGCTGCTGGAGCTGCGACATGGTTGAGTTTGTCGACGAGGCGGAAGATTCCCACTTCCGCTACCGGCTCAAGGCCACGCTCGGCCAGTTCCTCGACGGCATCGACAGTCAGAGGGCTTCCTTCAGGACGCTCATCGACGCCGACCGCGCTCCCATGATTCACCTCGCCAACGAACTTGCCAAGGATACCGACCGCGCCTGGACGCACCACCTACTCCATGCCACGGGCAACGCGCCGGCCATCCCACCCTATCCAGAGCCCCCCGTTCACACCACCTTCAAAGCTGCCAGCGTGCGACGCCTCGCTCTCGCCCATCGGGGCCTCAAGGCCGTCGACTTCCGTTGCGGCGGCCCCCAGCTTCTTCACCCCTGCCACACCAGGAAATTCAACCGCAATCTTGAAGAGTTCGAGCAACTCTCACAATACGGTCTTCCCCCTGGCTCGCAAGACTTGGAAACCTTCAAACTCAAGTGGCAGTGGACTGAACACACCACCGACCTCATGGTTGCGAAGCTCCAGTGCATGGATCTCTCCGCCACCGGAATTGACGCCTGGGCCTGGGTGGAGCGAGCCAAAAACAACAAGAGGCAGAGGGAATTCGCCATGAAGCTGGAGTGGATGCATCAGTGCGTCGTGGACAAGAAGTTCGAGTTGCATGCCTTTAGCCGTATCGAGGATGCGGTTGTCTCAGTGATTGGCCCGAGCGGCAGACCGCACAACAAGGACAAGGACAAGGAGCGGCTTCCGCTGTCCGACGACATGTGCGAAGGTAAGGGCTATATGCAGGATTCGTTTTAGACGATCCGCCACTCGCTCTGTTCCTTCGCAACATGGAGAGCACCGCTCCTTTCTCCTTTTTTGTTCCAGGCGACGCTGCTGCCCCTTGGCAAGCACAACACAATACACCGGGGCTCCTTCACCACTTTCGTACTCATCATTCATTAGCATCGCATGCCGCGTTCGGTTTCGGGCACTCACAGTATTGCTTGCATTCACGAGCACTCAGGGCCATTTGGCGGCGTTCGCGGCTTCCCCCTATTTTGACTCTCCGCTCTACGGTGTGCATCATATTCTATTTACTATCACGACACGACATGACACGAAGGGCCTCCCAGCTCTTCATCGGACACGAAAACGACGGTCCGGCACAACAATACAACAACAGAAACGGCTCTTTCTTCTTTCCCTTTTCGTTGCCCAATCGGGGGTTTCCCCCTTCTTCGCTTGCCCTCGCTGCTGAGACTCTCGGCATATCTTCGTCTATTGGGATTGACGATGCGGCATGGTGTAGCGTGGCATAAACTGCCCAATATCCGGCATCTGGTACCTTCTGGATGCGGCGGCTTTGGCTGCTGATGGGAAGGGTGGAGTTATGGATTGATGGATGGTCCTTGGAGAGGGAACGGTATACGGGAGACAGGAAGAGCATTCATGGTTCGCAAATCATTAATATTCATAATTTATTTGGTTGCGGTAGAGAATACAAACATTCTCAAAATCGTGTGGTTTTGATGTGAATGTGATACAATGACCTGGTGTGTTGGGTTGTCTGGTGACAGATAGTCAGGGGGAGGGACATCCTTTTTTCCACGGAAAGTGATGGAGATCAAGACGTCCACTGCATGCCAGTCACGAAGAATAAATAGAACATCAAATGGTATCATTCGCTACTACCGTATCTCACATCATCGTACAGTCCCACGCCCTCTGGCCGTGGTCTCGGCTTCTTGCGACCCTCCATATCGACAAGAGGAGGTCTCCTGAGCGCGGACACTGCAACCACGTTGCGCAGGTTCCCAAAGCTCAGCGTATCGCTAATTCGAGGTGTTCCAGAAAACAACATGACCAGCCTCTCGATACCGCAACCCCACCCACCGGTAGGAGGCAAGCCAGATTCGAGCGCTTCGATATAACTCTCGTCAATGTAGACGTCATCAGCCTGCTGCGACTGGCTGCGAATTTTATCGTTGGCGAGTGCCTGTTGGATAAACTTTTGACGCTGGGCAAACGGGTCGTTTTCCTCCTCGTACATGTTTGCCATTTCTTTACCGCCGATGAAGAGCTCTGCGCGTGCTGAGACCATCTGCTTGGTACTGGGGCATGTGAAGCTCTTGGAGAGAGGCGACATGCAGACGGGGTGGTTGGTTATGAATACGGGTTCATCCATTGAGTGGGGTTCGATGTAGGTTGCAGCAAGTTTATCAAGTAGCTTGGCGAGGGAGGGAGACTCTTCTGTGACAAGAATAGACTTGGCTTTGAGCAGGGCGACCAAGTCTTCGAGGGCGGAATTCTGTGTGAGATCGGGAAGGGGAAAACCAAGGGCGGACTCTAAAGTGGGGATAAACTCCATTTGCTTGAATGGGCGGCGGAACCCGGCGAGGTCGATGGCTGGGAGGGAATGGAGCTTGTCCGTGATTAGGTCCTGGCAGTGCTCGGCAGCGCCGCAGATCAAATCCTCGGTGAGTTTGAGCAAATCGTCCAGGTTGGCGTACGCGTTGTAAAACTCGCATGTGGTGAACTCGGGGTTATGCGTTTGGTCGATGCCTTCGTTTCTGAAGGATGGGCCTAGCTCGAACACCCTGTCGATACCGCCGACTACGAGACGCTTGAGCCATAATTCTGGGGCGATTCGTAGAGAGAGACCTCTGGAGGATAAGTCCTCGCCCGAGGTGACAAAAGGGGTCGCCAATGCACCTCCGGAAGCGTCGGCCAGGATGGGTGTCTGGAACTCGAGAAAGTCCCGCTCGTGAAAGAAATCACGGATATACTTGATTAGATAGGAGCGCAGACGTAGCGTGTCTACCGTCCTGCGGTTCACCAGCATGTCCATGTGGCGGCGCTGGATCTGCGCGCCCTCGTCCTCCATCTTGACAGGCAGGGGCACCAAACTGGGTGCTAAGATCTCCGGCATCCTAGTCGCCAGGACCGTCAACTCCCCGCTCGTGGTTCGGGTTGCCTTTCCAGTTACGGCTGCTCCCTGTCAGCTCCTATTCCTAGGCTGATGAAAGTTGCAAGAAGACACGCACAAACAATGTCACCCCTAGCCACCAGCTTCGACCACTTCTTGAATACACTCCTCGTCGTCTTGTCCGCAGGCCCCAGCGCTCGAAAGTTGAGCATCCCTTGGACCTGTTCGAACTCGTTCCTCACCACGACGAACACGAGCTTCGAGCTCGCGATGCGGACAAACTCGACCCGACCGCGGATTGTGACCTCCTCATCAACAACGACGCCCGGCTCGATGTGACCGTACTTCTTCCGGAACGTCGGGATCCGCATGGGAGTGCCATCGTGGCGGATTCTGGGATACTCAAGGGCATCCGCCTGCACCAGCTCTTGCTGCCTTTCTGCCTTGTAGAAGCGCAGGTAGGCCGGGTTGCGGGCCACGAGCGGCTTCCACGCAAACGGCCGCAGGAACTGGAGACGGGGCGCCCAATTCATCGCGTCTGTGTATTCAAGTCAGCAAAAATTGCGACTCGTGTTACAAACGAATAGTGAAAGAGAAGGAACAATGTCAGATATTTGGCAGCTGTGATCATGCACGCAAGCGTGTCAGTCGCAACGGTTCTAAGGTTTATGCGGATCATCACGTAGGGGGGGTGTATTATTGGGATTGCATCACAGTGACTTACAATCATTCTGGGCGTTGTCAACGACAGAACTCGTATCAACAACGGATTGTTGCAAAGTTCAAGTTCTAACCCCCAAGCTCTGATATTTATGGTGCCCTAAATCTCTCGATCCAGCCAACCACAGCGCGCAATTGGATAAGGAGCTCCCATCTCCACCCCTGCACGGCCCCCTGCACACCAACCAGCCCAACAATCGCCCGCGTCACCGCCCGCGACCAAGGCCCGGCAGAAAAGAACTTGGAAGCTTCATCACCGACGAGGACTCGCCTACCAATCGCCGCGACGACATCAATCCTCGAAACCTGCCCGCGCCACAACCAGCCCGACTTCCACCTTCACTCCTACAGATCCCTCAAGATGTCCATGTTCGGCATGTTTGGTGGTCGCGCGCCCACCTCTGCAGAGAAGGTCGCCGCCGTTGAGAACGAGCTCAAAGTCGTCGCCGAGATGCACACCCGGTACTTCCCCTTTTTCGCCCCTTCCATCACTTTTCTCTGTCACTCTTGCTAACCCCAGTCCAGGATGGTCAAGATCTGCTCCCTGAAATGCATCGACAAGACATACCGCGAGGGCGAGCTCAGCAAAGGCGAAGCCGTCTGCCTCGACCGGTGCTCTGCCAAATTCTTCGAAGCGCACGCCAAGATCTCCGACCATCTGCAGCAGCAGTCCGCGCAGCAGGGCGGCGGCTTCGGGGTGTAAATCGCAATGGGGGATGGAAAATGAGAGAAGAAAACGGGCATGATGAAGTGTTTGATTCACTGATACCATATCATAATGGCGAGACAGGAGGCCCCAGTTGGCATCTCACGGGGGCTGCCTGTAACGCTTCTGTAATATACGAACAATTCAGTCGAGGGACCGCGGGTTGGTGATATCTAGCAATTGGTCAGGCGGGCTGTAGCATGTAACAATAGAGCATCCCTAATGAAGGACTAGACGTGTCATTACCAACAAGGGAGGCACTGGGGAAATGGCTATATAAATGAATCTCTTCTCTAGAGAAAGCCTCCATGGGCAACGTTGAAGTTTTATTAATTGTACCGGCCTCGACCGAGCCCCCGTCAAAGTTCTGGCAATGATGATGATGCTGTACGTATCCCCGTATAATGCTGTTATCCAATGTGCCAAACATGGCATGCTCCAGTCCGGCCCGTATGATGCCACAAAGCAAGCAGAAGAACAATCGTTTACCTTCCCCTCTGGCTGGGCCCCCTTGTGATGTTTGGTCCAGTCCCTATACCAGTAAGAGTCCGTACGAACCAATGCGGCCAGCTCTCCGTCTCTAAAACAGCCTTGAGCTCCTCTGCTCGTCTTTCTACGTCCTCCACCTGCGCTTCAAAGTGCGCAACCCCGTCTTCGACATCCAGCACCCGGCCCACCAAGGCGTTGATCTCGTATTCGAGCTTCGCGACGAGAACCTCAACGTCCTTGACGGCCTCAGTCAGGCGCGACCGCTCCTCTGCCACCAGCTCCCCGCTGTTGTGATGTATACGCTGGTACGCATCATTCACAGCCAGATACAGAGCTTGTAGTTCGGCTTGCTGCGTTCCGAATTTGTCGTCAAGAGCTGCGACATCCGCGATCTTGCTCGTCACCCACGGAGCAAGCTCCGTTTGCATCACCAATAAGTGTTGGTACAGACTGCGGGCAAGCTCTGCTTGTGTGCGCAGCGAGTCCAGATTCACAGAATCTCCAACCAAATCCGTAATGTCCACAACCTCGTTCCAGCGCAAGATGGCTTCCTCTGCGTCGCCAAAGGAAAGACGTCGGGCGTATCGAGCGTTGTTGGGACGGCGACCGTGAAGAATGCCCAAGTCCTGGACGCTGTGGCGCCGTTGGAGAGACGCAAGGCAAGTGTCGCCGCCCCGGATGGTGGCCAGAATACGACCTTGAAGATCGGTGTCATCGATAACAGAGCCCGCAACCGAAGTGTTCCCGCTTATGATTCCCTTGGGGATGGCCATCTGATACGAATCCGTGGATATGTCCTTTACCCCCGTTCGCTTCAATCCCTCTTGTTCCAGCCGTCGGCCATCTTTGGTAATTACTGACCCATCCTCCGTCTCTGAATTGTGGGTCAGGGGGGTCAACGAGTCACCGGCTTCCTTCTCCTTCAATGTGTTGAGATACTCCTCTGGCTTGTTCTTCCACGTGAATGCCCTCCCGACAACGACGGGGCTCGTCACAGCCGCGGAAGAGTGGGCCAAAGTTGCTATACTAGGGCTCGTGTACCCGCTGTTCAATGACTCTGCACCTTCGTCTCTGGACGAACGAGGGGCGTGACCTCGCAAACCAGTGCCTACCGCATCTCGGATGCGGCCCAAGCCTGAGCGGGCGTCATTCACCTTCCCGGCGACGCTTTTGAAGACCGTCTTGCGCAGGGCGTCCTGGTCACCTAGCACCTTTGCCACAGCTGGCGCAGAGTTTGGTGGTGGTGTTGTGTAAACGCCCGGCGAATCTTCCTTTTTCCTCCCATCCATCTCGTCCTCTACAGGGGCGGAGTTTGTCCTTCTGCTGGTTTGACCTGAGTGGTCGTCCTTCGCCTCCTTCGCGAAGGGTGCCATTGAATCCTCGTGCTCGTGAAGGGTCCTCCTCGGCTTTCCGTGCCAGAGCCATTTGGTTCGTTCGCCATAGGCTAGGTTGATGAACTTGTCGAGGTCAGCCGTCTCAATATCGCCGATGTTCCCCTTATCACGCCCCCCAACCATGCCAATGACGAGCTCGCCTCTCTTGCCGCCGACTCCCGCAACGGTGGACTTGACAGCCCCTCGCACACCCCAGCCCCCCTCTCCGGCAGCAGCTTTCGCCGTTATGGAGTGGAGTTTCAGTAGAGTCTGCCGATCCAAGCGCCTCGTCCTCTCTATCTTCTGGGACTTCTGGAATGTGCCGATGCCCCTTTTTGTGCATTCGATTTCGAAAACATCCTTTGCAACGGGGGCGCCATAATATCCAAGTCGATTCCTTGCCCCCATCAGCGTACCGAGAAGTGCTGCAACCGTGGTTGGCCCCAGGATTCCATCTGCGGGTTCGATATTAAAGTATTCTGATCCAATTTCGGTCCACCAGTTGTTGATAGCCGTCTCGGTAAGGTCGCAGAGCAGACCATCGATGTATTCTTGTTCGAGTTTGCCGAATATAAAGAGGGCCACTTGGCAGAGCTTGATCAACTCGGTAACCGCTTGGAAGAATGGTATTCTGTCACTCGTCTTATATAGCTGCAGAAACTTGGCCTGTGTCGCCGGGGTTGGGTCTGACAATGTCAGAGCTGATCGACCAGAGCATCCCAACCGTTTCAGATCTTCGTTGACGATAAATACTTGACGGTGTTTCCTAAAGTCACCATCAGGAATCGAAATGACCGTGAGGGCCGAAGGAAAGCTGCTCAGGTTGGTAATCATAAGCTCCCCTATGTCTGTTTCCTTCGGTCGTGCATGGTATTGTTGGATGGCCTTGAAGTACGTCCTCAGTCTCGGGGACCAGTCCTTCTCTTCCTTTGGTACCTCCAAAACTCCAACCACTATGGAATGTTTCGGGTCGCCCGTATAAGTCGCAATTACCAATGCTGGAGACTGGCGAGAACATGCCCATTGCTCGACAAGATAAAGTTCGTAGCCCGAGAGGATACGTTTCCGATCGACAACCGTGACGGATGGGTCTTCTTCAAGGAATCTGCGTAGTCCAAATATCAGCAATTGTTGCCAGGATCACTGCCGACAGACTTGCCTGAAAGCGATGGGGTCGGGGAGAACAACTCGTCGCCGGGCAGGACTCGGAGGTGCGAGCGTGGGGCTCTCGTTGACGACGGCAGCGCTGTTGGGTCTCGGGCCAGGAGACATGATTGGGAGTGTATCAATAACGGTTGGCCTGGCGTTCCGCTGCGAATTCAACCTTGCTAAAGTAACATCTTCCTCTCGGTAGGCTCTTCCGTCCAGTGCGGAGCCCGGGAATGGGCGTCGCAGAGACATCGGTCGAGGCTATATCTGCAAGCCACGCGCGATCATTGCGGAGACTCTAGCGCGCTGAGCATGCGGCATGCGCAGCTACTGCCTATGCATCATTTCGAGCCCAGAGCGGTGAGTCGGTTGCGCAACGATGTTCTAAGGATCGGGCGACACCTGGTGTCTACAACGGTGGCCGTAGGAACAAAAGACTGACAGCGAGTTGAGGTGCATGTGATGCAAACGTATTGGAATTGTGATGCTTCCCCGCCAATGTTGGAGAACCTCGCGAGCTGGCTAACACCAGTGGCCAGCTGCCCCGTAGCGCTTGGGCCGAGCTGTGCTGGAAGCTTGCCCACCGCTGCGTCATTCGTGGAGAAGTTCTTGGCGGTTTTGGGCGGCAGCCAAGGTGACAGGACCAAAGTACGGGTCCGTATTTCTTGTCAGCACTTCAGCTTTGAGAACCGCTTTCCAGATGTGATTTCCGCTCAAGCATTTTTCTTCTTTATTTCGAAGGGCTTTATGCAGTTTACAGGCTCCTTTCTTGGTTATATTAGAAGCTAGAACACTCTGGCTTTGTGTGAGAGTGGCCCAGGTGTATATCACACAGGAAATACCTTTCCTGAGGTGGGTGTGGATCCTTCCCCCGCTGCGCTGGGTGTGGATGAATACTATGGGACAGAACCTGACCTTGATGAACCACACCCGCTTGTTGGAGCCACCACTGTCTAGACTCCAACCGTTGACATCCACCTCCCTGAATCACCTCTCAGTACTGAACTCCCGAAAGCTCGGTGTGGAATCGAAACTTACTGTTTTTGCGCCCTTCGAACCCCCGAATCTCGTGATAGAAAAATCAGATCCGACGTCGGATCTAGACAATGCGAGCGCCCTCTTGCCACCCGTAGAGGTGTTTGCCAATTAACCCCTAGCGCACATCGATCGAGATAGAGGCAGCTCAGCCATGGCAGATGCGACGGGAATGGAAAACTTGCAGAAGGCGTTGGCGCAGACGAACAAAACGCACAGGCTTTCCTCCGCCGTCGACAATGTCGACAAGATCATCGAGCTGCTTACCGCAGCCCGGGAGCAGGTCGTTGGAGGTTGGTTCCGCCCCCCCTCACTTTCCTTCGAGCGGTCTGGTTGCTAATGGCTATCAACAGCGCTGGATCCCCATACGACGAGCCTCACAATAACCAAACTCCAAAATCCCACAAAGAGCGCTTTCGATGCCGTTCACGAGAACATGCAAAAGGTGTCTACAGCACACAGGAAGCTCGGGAAAGCATTGGATAAGGTACGGCGAGGAGGGCCCGAGCTATCGGCGAGAATACTAATGATCGTGTTGTCGTAGCATTTCCCCTTGAAGCCCCTTCCATCGGATCATGATGCTATGGCGGACCACCCAGCTCTTATCAATCGAGCTATCGCAATGCATCTGCTGCGCGAGGGCCAATTCTCTGTTGCTTCGACGTTTATCGAGGAGGCCCAGGATGATACTGCGCACCACAACCCCTACCACAGAACACAACCGGATGACACGCCATCTGTCGATCTTGACGAATCCATGGACGAAGACGGGGCCGATCCTGACGCCAAAGCGTCACCATCCGCGACAGCATCAAGCCCTGGTGACGGCCAGGACCTTTCCTCCCTTCAGTCACAGGAGCTACAAACCAGGTTCTCGGAGATGTATAGTATATTACAAGAGCTGAAAGCCAGAAATCTTGTACCAGCCATTGAGTGGGCACGAGCGAATTCCTCGGAGCTGGAGACCCGCGGGAGCAATCTGGAGTTCGAGCTCAGCAAGCTCCAATATGTTTGGCTCTTCAAGGGCCCCACCGTCAACGGACTACCTGACGACGAGAGCAACGGCCGCGCTGGTGCCTTAGCCTATGCACGGAGGCATTTTGGCCGATTCCAAGGCCGTCACTTGTGCGAGATCGATCGCCTCGCCGGTGCCATGGCTTTCGCGTCCAACATCCCAGCGTCGCCATACCGCGATGACTTCGCCATCGACGGAGCGTTTTCCGATGTCGCCTCTTCTTTCACCCGCGAGTTCTGCAGCCTGCTTGGCCTCTCGGCAGAGTCGCCTCTCTACATTGCCGCGACGGCGGGCGCGCTGGCGCTTCCACAGCTGGTGAAGTTTATGGCCAAAACTCGTACGAAGGGAACAGAATGGACTACGGCAAACGAGCTGGCCTTCGAGACACCATTACCGGCACGTATGATGTACCACAGCATATTCGTGTGCCCGGTGCTCAAAGGGCAGACCACGGAGTCAAACCCGCCGATGATGATCCCCTGTGGCCATGTACTGGCGAAGGAGACGCTTCAGAACCTCTGCAAGGGAACGAGGTTCAAGTGCCCCTACTGCCCGCTCGAAGGCCAAATCAAAGATGCGAGGCAAATTATACTCTGAATTTAACTGGGCAAGCGGAAGGCGTTTTTGGAATGGAAACTGGAGCTGACGGGACAAGCGATTGGTGTATGACCATTCGCAGATTGATATTCGTGCATAGAGTCCACTTGACGCTCAAAATAGGGCACGAAAGGCGTTGGCTTACTATATATTCTGTCTAAACAACCGTTGCTTTTCTCTTTGTGCCCATTGGCATGAACTCGAGGCTTGCGGTGATGCGTCAAGATCCCATGAACGTATGAGACGTTCGCAGACCCGTCCAATATCACCATATCACTTTCTGATCGAACGGGGTCTCTTCATTTCGTGTCACCCCTGATTCCGGGTCCGGTGATGTTTGGAATACCCTCCTGCATTTACCTGGCCCCTCAAAGTATTTGATGATCCTTTGCTTTGATGTCCTCTGTTCCCAATGAGAGTCTCCCTACACCCAGTTCAATACCCATACACCGTCAGCCACGCAATCACAGCTGCTCGGGCACAGTAAGACACCCCAGCAGGTAGACGTAGGTAAACATATGTTTTATGTATGGTAGGAACTTGATATAATAACAGATGTGGTATCCGCAAAGAGGTCTCGTCCTCCACTTTCTCCTAGCACCAAAAAGCTGGAGAGCTGTGACATCAACACGGTAAAAGCAACCAAAAATGAATGGCCAGTTCTGTCAACTTTCTTTCACTCAACCGCCCCGGAACGCCGTTGAAGCCAACCCCTGTTCGTCTCCTAGACCTAGACGGGGGGATGTCAGATGCTCAACTCAAGGTGCCTATCGGAATGACCAAGGTTTCGAAACAGGAAGAAAAAAAACGCCTGTCGTGAGAAGGGGGGGCAGGGCGTATCTGCCCACCCGCGTATAGAACAAATACAACAACAGCAGCCAAAAGTTAAGACAAGCCAAAATGTTGTCTGTCGTCTGACCAGGCCGTTGGCCCAACACCCAAGTTCCTCCCGTTTTCAGCCGCTTGCACACTCGCCGGTATGCCCCAAAAGTCGTAAATGTCGTTATTTGCAACACCAAAACTAGATTTGGCTTGTTTCCTTCTTTCTATACCAGCCATATATCCCTGATATACAGCCGCAACAGGGGTTCCTGAACTGTCAACCCTCTTCAGTCGATTGTCATCCGGCTCGAGAGCTGGGGTTTCTGGTCCTGCAGCTGGTATGAGTTTGCGTCTTCCTTCTCCAGATCGTGGACCTTGGGCTTGACCAAGTGCTCCTTCAGTCCTTGACCAAAGTTGCTCATGCAGATGAAGGCATTGATGATCGTGAGAACGATGAGAATGATGGTCATGACCGCGAAGGCTGTAAGCGACTTCCTAACCGCCATATAGTTCTTCGCGGTTCCTGGCTGATAGATGCGGACCAGCTTAAAAAAAAAGTACGCAAGGGCGCCAAAGTAGAGGAGAATGATTGCGACCATGCCGACCCGGTTCTCGCGTTGGGTGAAGAAAGCGGCGAAAAGCAAGATCGCGATGGTGACGGGAATTGCGGCAGTTGTGAAGCCGAACTCGTACTCCCGCTTTCCCGTGACAATAACAAGAAATTGCACAGTGAAGCCGAGGAAGAAGAAGAAATCGAACTTCAGGAGCGCGATGTAAATCTGCCCTCGTTGTTAGCAAAGAATATTGCAAATACGATCCTCCGAGCGTCTTGGTGGCTCACCTGGTAATGCAGAAACCGCTTCTTCATGCGATAGTCTGCGCCGATTTGCTTCAAGATATCCCATGCAAACTCGCGGTAAAGCTGGTAAGAAAAGTAGGCGATCGCAAACGTGGTCACGCCGATGATGACCGGAATCGTCAAGAGGAAAGGCTTGGCCAACTTCCAGAAGTCGTCCCTATTAGCTACGTCGGTGAACGCATCGCCTTCCCGCAACTCATTGATTGAGGTGTCAATCTGATCAATCTGGATGATCGTGTAGACAAACAGTGCCAAGTTGGCGACGCAGAGTCCAATGATCTGAATCGTGTTCTTTCGCCGCAGCGCGTCCCAGGACAGGACCAACACATATAGGAAACCGAAAATGAAAAGCGTCAGGAACGTTTGTATCGTTCTGGACTGCGATTCCAGCGCCGCATCGTTGAAGTTGGGTTTGAGACTGTCCTGGAAGCGAGCGAAAACATATCTATTGCGCGCAGAGGTCAGCATCAAATTCCATGTTGTGATTCCGCATCGTCGTAATTGGAACAAGCCTTGCACTCACGACTCAAAAGCAACGCAAATTACGGCTTGAAGGCAGACGGCGATGAAGAACAGTTTCGCCCATTTTGTAGAGACAAAGTCCCCAAGACTCCTCCGGGAGCTGGCGCCTGAGGAAACCATCGCTCTGTCTCTGTACTGATATGCACCGTTGCTCGTGCCGTCGAAGCTCGAGAGAGGTTGCGAACCGGCCAAGTAGGACCGGCGAGGATCTTTGAGAAAAGCCAGGTCGGGCGGGCCTTCACGACTCCGGACAGGAGCCGGTTAAGTTGCCAGTCAGGCTAGGTAGGTAGATGGTTGGAGCGTCGTTGATGGTGGTCGTTCGCGAAGCGGTCGGGGGAGGATGGTCGGGAGAAAGCGGTTGGCGGTCTGACGGAGCAGACCAGAACTCTCGGGCGGGTAAGCGCCTCGAGAAATTTAGGTGCGGGCGGCGGTCAAACGCGTGTCTTCTGGTTTGGAGAGGATCGCGGGGACGGGAACGGGGTGTCGCTGTTGGCCCAAGGGGGAGTGCTTTGAGTTCCGTCGTGGTGGGCAAAAGCTGAAACAGGTCGAGGAGCTGATGCGTTCGAGCGAGACAGGGACTTGGCTGGGTGACAGTTTTCAGGGGGCGGGCCCAACGGGTGCACCGCGCGGTGACTGTTTGTCGAAAGTCAAATTGTATGAGTTGGAATTAATTTTGAAGCGAATGGATGCTGTGAGAAACAGCTCTTGCGGTGGCAAGACTAAAAGGTGGTGGGCGGAGATAGAGGAAGAGCAGGATGAAGAAAACTGAGGGAATCGAGGGAGGCCTACGGATGGAAAACGGTCTCGCCTGGTTGGGCGACCGGGGACAAGAAGCGCGCAAGAAACCGAGCGGAGCCGTGAATACGGCACGCAGGGACCACAAACCTCCACAGTTCTTCCAAACGTAACTCGAGGCTGTGCATCCACTACCGCAGTTGGTGTCCCCACCAAACTGTGTGTCTCGACCACAACCTCGAGGCCAATAATTCTTGTCTTGGACCTTGCCGCAGCGTCCTGCGAGCCTCAGTCCTATTCTACACTACCCGAAGCCTTCGCTTGGATGTGCCCTCATCGGGGGAATCGCCCGGCCCCCAGGTCCCAGACAGATAGCGAGGTGGCGTGAGAATTTGGTCGACGCTCTTGGAGCTGGATGTGGTCATTTGATTGGCCATCCCACACCTCCAAAGACCTTGGAGTCTCGCCAGCGCAGCCAAGCTGTGTCGTGAGCCAGTCCCTTTGGGGTCCATCTCGGTCTCACATCCTCAATTCTTGTCTGCTGGTTCTTGGCAGTAACTGGAAGCGGAAGGCAGGCTGGGCCTCGCGGGCGATGTCACATGAAGAGTTGCAAGCCAAAAGGTCGCCGTTTTCCCACAAAACCGATCACCGTTGAGAAAAGGGCTGAGACGTTCAATGGATGAGGCGCTGATGAGCCACAGTTTGTCGCTCGCCGAGTCTGCCAATGACGGCATATCGATTCTAGGTTGTCTGACAGTGAGCTCGACATCCCGTCCATTCTTGGGTCGTCTGGCTGCACTTTGCCGTCAAGCGCAGATAGTATCATCTTATTAATTAAGATCCCACGGGAGGTCTGCGTCGTGAGGCAGGACGTCCTGCCTGGAGATGGAATATGCCCACCCAAAGAGATGCGGTCTTTGGCTCGAGCATTTTGCGCTGACACAAATGCCTGGCGAGCCAGGCTAGCTAATCATGCGGACGGATCGTCAGTGGCTGCGATGAGCTGTTACCGATGCGATGGAAGTCCTTGTTGGGGTGAGGCTCAGATGCCAGACTACACTAGCTGTGCATCAACATCAGCCTCACCCTCTTTCAAACAAGGGGCTGTGCAGAGTTCGTGGGGTTGCTCGGGTTGGAGAAGGAGAGCGCCGAGGCGGTGGAAGGTATCTCTTTTACAACAGACCTCTAGTTACATCCAGCCACAGCTCCTGTGTAATAAGGCCTGGTCTTTCTCGTGGAGGGACCAACAGGTATCGCTGGAGGTCTCCACCCCATATTAAAATGCCTTTGAAGCATTTAATACGGCTTGGGGGATGTTCAAAGTGCGTGGTGGGATGGCTCCGATGAGGGTGGTGGATGTTATCGGCCCGGAGTGGTGATAAGATGCGTCCTCTGGGGTCGCTGGCGATCTTGGCTCGTTTACTACAGTAGGTTGCTTGGATGCTGCCTCGACACAACAATGGTTATCCTGGAATGATGTGTGAAGACAAGAATCAAGTCCCTGATGAACACAAATCTTAGCACATCTGCATCGCGACATAAAAAACTTAAATAGGAACGTGCGAAAACGTCGTGGACAGAACCTGCCGTGATGCCTCAGGTTTTGGCTGGATGCAACTGTTCCAGTTCTTCGTCCGTCGTTGAGGCTCCAACCGGGTGGGGTTCAGTGGAGGAACAAAGCCCCGCAGTTTTTTTCTGGGTGGATGGCTTTTTCAACTGCTGAGAGGTGAGCGTCACCGAGCGCGCCTGAGCACGCGCCGCCGCCAACAAACAGCCCCAGCCTCACATTCGCCGGTCTGCGACTCCGCCGAACATCCGTCAAGATGGCCGAAATGGAGATCGAAACCGACGATGACATCCTCAGGAGGGTCGCCATAGACGGCTCTATGGACTAGTAAGCTTTTGCGGCCCTGCGATGTGCAGCGCGAGCGCAATTGTGGCTAACGTTTGTGTGCTACAGCACGTCCTGGCCTGCGCTTCTCCTCACAATCGTCTCGCGCATCGAGCAGGTGAGCGCAGGACACTGCCCGCCCAGCTCCATACCAAGGGGCATCCCTTCTGACTGATTTCTGCGTGCAGATTGCGCACAATGACTTCCCCATCCCTCACATCCCGCCGCCGCGACTGCCGCCGCGACCTGCGTCACCACGCTTCCTCACCACTCAGCTACCCTCTTCCGACCTCGCCGAGGCCGGCGACGGCTCTTCCGACACCGCGGCCTCTTCGCAAGAACAGGAGAACAACAAGGAGAACGCCAGCCCAACACCCTCGGCGGCGTTTTCCCATACGGCTACCAATGCCGCCTCGTCGTCATCTTCCACCGTCCTGCACTCCTCCTCGCCCCCGCCAGCATTGAGCAATGCCACCCTCCCCTCGAATCAAGATCTGCCGCAGGCTCAGAACCAACCAGCGCCGCCACCGCAGCCCGAGCTCCCACTCGGGACCCTCCCAACTCCCGTCGCTGCTCTCCTCAGCGAGGTTACATCGACGCTCACCCTCAACTTTACTACCTATCCGCCTCACACCATCCAGCGCCTTGCCGAGCTCGTCTTGCGGCCACGACAACACTACCGCAGTGTAGTTTCCTACCTGCACGCCCTCGATCGCGTCGTCCATGTTACCAGCGGTGCCAATATTTACCCACTGCCCCCTGCGGTCCCGGATATGGGTGCCATGTCCGTCCTTGCCAACGGCATTGCCGGCGCGGGCCTGGGTGCTCCAGGCAGTGACACGGAGCTATCGGTCAGCACCGCTGCAGGCACTGTCGGTACGGATGAGGCGCTGGGCGGGGCTCTACTGACACCCATCCCATGGCTCGCGAGACGGGCCAACGGCGGTGCTGGGGCCGCTAGAGGCGGCGGCAGCAGCGATGATGGCAGCAGCGATGCCGGGACTGCATCGCCTTTATCATCCGGTTCCTCATCTGGCGGCGGCAGTGCGAGCGCGTCCTCCGCGCAGCAGCAGCAAAGGCAGTCGGCCACACCAACCCCCAGCTCCCAAGCAAACACCACACTAGGATCTGGGTCAGGACGCAAACCCGAACCGCAGCTGCGCACCGAGAGTACCGAGACGATCGAGGGCCCTAACGGCATGGGTAGTATCGAGACCGTTTCCATCTCTGTCAACGGGATCCCATCTATGGGTGCTGCTCTCACCCAAAGGGGCGTCACACAAGGCGAGCTCCTCCGCCAAGAGCAGCGCGCTGGTGTCGTGCCCGTCAGTCAGCTTGCCAGACACGGGCAATCCGTCGCCCAACAGCAACAGGTACATCAACAAGGCACAGCAGCTGGCAGCTCCTCCTCTCCAGGAACAACCTCTCCCGACGAGGACGCCTCAATGGACGACGATGGCGCCCGGAGCGAAACCGCCGAGGAAGGAGACGACGAAGTCCCTCACGCTCGCGGCCCGGAGGAAATTGGTGCAGCTGATACAGGCCCCCAACGCGCAACATCCAGCCCCTTTACCGTAGCCGGCGATGGGACGGTCGAAATGCACGGCATCGATGTTGAAGCCGCCGTAGGAAGACGAATTGCCTCTCCTGATACCCCCCCGCATACTTCTAGCAGTCCTGAGGCCAAGGTCCCAAGGAGTCCCAAACGGGAGGCTACCGAAGACCTGGATAGTGGTGCTGCGAAGAAGATAAAGGAGGACGGATCTCAGCCGCCTGAACGCGAGCCGAAGACGGATGCAGAGGGCGATGTGGTGATAGGAGATGATTTGAAGCCCCCTTCCAGTCCGGTGACGGTCAAGCACGAGGAGACACCCGTAGAGGACAAAGCCATGACCGATGATGATAGCGCCGCAAAGGTGCCCATTAATTTGGAAGCTTCACCGAGCGAATAAAACGTCACATGATATTAGCGAAAGTCAAGCCATGGAATTCTGGCTTCCGCTTCTCTCCCGGTTTGTACCAGGGAGATCGGCATGGGGTGGGTGGGGAATCTTGGGGGAATCGGCGGGCGTTGCTTTTTTGTGCGGGTGACGGTTTGATACGGTTTTTTCAACCGCTAGGTCGTTCGCATCGGATTTTGTATTCAGAGATAGTGAGCAGGCAAGCAACCCGGAGAGGGGGCTGAGCAGGTTGGGGGATAGGAAAACATACCAACCAACACTGAGTCTATGACGATGATCGGGTCTTGCAAGTACGCATCCGGTCGGTTCAAGTAAAGTTGAACGAGCGACTGGCCCGGTTTGCTGAAACCCACTGCCTGAATCAACTTGGTGCAACCCATATGTATTTGTGTCAATCCTCCAAATAAAGTCAGGATGATTGCCCTACCCACAACCTACGAACTCCCTAACACCCACCCAAAGGCATAGATGCATCATATCGTATCATACAACATCATCTCATCCGAATCTCCTCATACCCCTCATGCCAACAGCCTGCCTACTCGGTGATCCTAGTGATACTCTCTCTCTCAATGACGCTGTTTTGCCTCTCGTCTCTCTTGACGCGGAAGAAGTCATCGCAGAACTCGCTGCACTGCATATGCTTCAGAAACTCTTCGTCATGCGTGATGATGATCAGTTGCAGATTGCTCTGAGAGGAACGGGCCTTGATGATGCCGTGCAAGCTCTCAGCCAGACTCCTGATGTTGTCGCTGTCAAGATTGGTCGTGGGCTCGTCGAGGGCAATCAGCCCACAGTTGATACCGAAGGACTCGGCGAGGGCCAGCCGGATGATGATGGATGCGAGGACTTTCTGACCAGCGCTGCAACGACCACGCATATCCATTTCCGCGTCGCCTTTGACCATGGACACCCGGTAGTTGTATGACTTTTTGTTAGAGTTGCCGCTTTTTGACGTCTCGACCTCCTCGTTAGACCGGATCTGAATGGTGTCGATATCAGTGCCCTGGTACGTCGCTTGCCACAGCTCGCCAATGGTGCGGTTGACCTCCTCCATCTTGAGCGCGTGATATCGCAGGATGGCATTATCAAGTGCAAGCATCCCCTGGCCCAGGTCTGCAATGGCCGCCTTGGTAGTCTCGACCTTAACGTGCGACTCCTTATATTTTAGTCTCGCGTCTTTGAGGTCGAGGCGGTACTCCTCGTCGAGGCGGTTGAACTCTTCGTCCTTGCTCGCCATAGAGCCCATCAGTCGCTCGCGGTCAGCACTGATCCTTGCGCGCTTCGACTCCAAGTACTGTGCCTCCTGTATCAGCCGGTCATAATCCTCCTGGGCATTACGAGACTTGAGCTCCTCGATTTCACGCTCGAGAGCTTCGCGCTCACGGAGGTTCTTGCGATAAGTGAGGTTATCGGCGATGTTTCGCTTCTTAGCGTCACTGTTGTCAATCTCCTTGTTCAACTTGTTGATGTGCTCCGTCAACACCTTCATGTCATCCTCAACCTTGGCCATAGTGGCCTCCAAGGTGGCGATGGCACGTTGGTTCGCAGCGAGATTCGATGGGCCGCCCCGATCCAGATAATCTTGGATCTCCAAGTTGATCATCTTCAGTTCCCTGACGGTGTTCGCGATTCCGTCTCGCTCTTCGCCAAGACGTTGCTCCTTCTCCCGGCATTGAAGTCGGACCTCGTCCAGCGCTGTCCGCGCACCGACGATTTCCGGTTCGAGAGCCTCGACCCCTTTACCGGCCGCTTGAATCGCCTCGCGCAGCTGGTTCTGCTCCTCCTTGAGTCGCTGGATGGTACCTTGAAGGGTCTTCTTTCGTTCAAGATCTAGAGTAGCTTTGGAGATTTTGTGTCTCACTTCATGCTTCTCGACCTCAAGCTGCGCAATTGCGTCCTTCATACGCTGCCTTTCGGTCGTTAGTTTCGTTAGTTTTGTCTGAGCCAGGCGGGTTTGCTCGGAGCAGGTGGTCTGCTCATCGCTGATTTCGTCGGGACTTCGCATCACCACGCTCGAGGACTGCTGTGAACGCTCCACCTGTCTCTCAGACTCAATGATATCCTTGTGCATCTGTGCAATTTTCAGCACGTGCTTGCCCAGTGACTCCATCTCTTGCTGCTTCTCTTCAACCTCTCTGTAGGCAACATCGTGATCCTCGAGGCGGCGAACAAGCCCTTCCTTCTGGGCCGCCAGCTCGGTAATTTCTTTGCTCAATGACGGCAATTCCGCCTTGAGGCGCCGATTTGTGTCATACTGCTGGCGAACAATTCGGACAATCTGGAGGTCCTTCTTATGACGAGCAATCTCACGGCTAAAGGTGTCCTTCTCCTTGTCGCTGACCCTGTCGTCGATTCTCTTCAGCATCTTCGTCTTGGTGGCCTCGTCAGAACCGAATGACCGATTGCAAAGTGTACACTTGTTCTGCTTCGCGGCATGCTCTTGGGCCTTTAGATAGAACTTCTTCATGCCCTCAAAAAGCTCCAGGTTCAACTCGTACTCGCTCAAGTCGTGCTCAATGGTCTTGACTGCTTCCTCATAACCGTCGATAGCCACGTCTTCGGCGTCCACGTCCTTCAGTGCTTTGACCACCGCCTGTTCGCAGCGGTATGCCTCCTCTTCCGACTTCATCTTCTTTTCTCGGGCCATAGATAGCTTGTACTCCAATTGCTTGAGTTCCTGCTGCGTCGTGTCCTTCTCCTTTCTAGACTGGATGACGAGCATATTCTGTCGCTTGAGGGCGTTCTGGAATTCGTGTTCAATGGTCTCGGGGTCCCAGTCCTGTCCAACGATTTTCGATAGCTGTTCCTTCCAGGTGGTTTTCAGCACGTCCAAATCTCGCCGGCGATCAGCAATTTGCTTCTTCCGAAGGTCGAGCTGCGCCCGTTCAGATGACAGTCTTGTGCACTCAACCAACTCTCGGTTCAGCTTTGCGGCTTGGGCCTCTAGCTTCCAGATATCGTCGCTCACAGTCCGCATTTGAGCGTCGAGATCTGCCACTTGCTCGTCGGCCTTTGCCGTAGCAATCTTTGACTCCAGCTCCTTCATCTCGGTCCGCAAAACTGCCTCTGCGCCTTCGTCAACATTCAGGGCACTCAGCTCACTCTGTGCGGTGGCCACATCCCTGCTAACACTTCCCATTCGCTGCATAGCAGACGTCCGATCGTTTTGGAGTGATGACTTTTTCGCTTCCAGCTCCGCAATAACACCGGCTTTTTGGTCAAGCTCCGCGGCGTTGTCGCGCTGAAGACGCTCCAGCTCACGCTTCTTGTCGTTGAGAATTCTTTGGATGCGATCGTAAAAAGCGTTGATCTGTTGATCGTCTAGTTCATTGTCATAGCCTCGCACTTCGTGTCGTCCGGCTGCTTCTTGAACCATCTCGCTCCTGGCGACTAATTGGCGCTCGTACTTGTCCTTGTCGGATTGGTGTTTTCCCTGCTCAGCCGCCTTCGCAGTATGTTCACCTCGAGCAGACCTGAGCTCGGTTTCTAGCTCATTGAGCTCGAAAGCTTTACGATCTCGATCAGAGATTGTCCTCTCAGTGTTCTTCTCGTACTCGCTCAGAATACTCCTCAATGCGGCATCAGAGTCGGGCAACTCCTCAATGCGGCTCCGCAGTTCTTCAGTGGCCTCCCTTTTATACTCCAGCTTCTCCGTCTTCATCTGGAGGTTGTTGACAATGGAGAGAAAGCTGTTAGCCTGGATTTGCTTTTGCTTGATACGATCGGTCTCCTGGTTCATCTGATGCAGGAGATCCTTCAACTGCTGCTTGGCAACTTCATTCTCGCGAGTGAGCGCGTCCATCTGCCTGTCAACCTTGTCGGCCCTCTCCTTGTTCGCCTTATCGCTAGTCTCTTGAACGATGAGGACCTTCAGCTCGTCTCCCTTAGCCTTGCGGAGGAGTTTGAGGTTGTCGATGACTTTGGTGTACTTCATAGCTTCGAAGATCTCGTCGAATCGCTTTTTCAACGCCCCAGGCTCGCTTAACGGCCAGAGGGACTCGTCCTGATGGCAAAAGATAACAGACTCCAACACGGCCGCCGAAACGCCAAGCTTCTGAGGAACAAGCTCGTCGAGGCCGCTCACTTTGCTCGAGATGACCGTCTTCTCCCCGCTGTTCCTAACTGTCAGGTTTGACTCCAGGGTCTTGAACTGCCTCGACTTTGCTCTGACAACAAGCTGCATGTTTCTTGTTATGGTGTAGACCTCGCCAACAGTCGACCGGAAGCTCAGCTTGATCTGTCCACGCACGTCTCTCTCGCCGACAAGCTGCGAACCTGGCTGTTAGCTGGCTGACCACAAACCAGCGCATCGATACAGTTGTGAGACTCACGTCGGGATCATGGACAAAGGCGCCGCCCTTGCTGTTGGGCGGCAGTTCTCCGGTGGTGGCATACTTGAGACATTCGATGATGGTGGTCTTGCCTGAGCCGTTGTAGCCCACGATGAGGGTGAGCGGGGTGTTGAAGGTGATGGTTTCCTGGTTTAGCGTCCCAAAGGAGCGCACTCCCTGGATGGAGAGCTTATCAATCCTCGACATGGCGTTATGTGAGTTCAGGAGGTCAAATCGGAGGGGAAGGGCGCGAAGACGCGTGGTGGTCGCGGTGGGTTTCTTCGTTTGCTTCTGCTTGATGGCGGAGACAAACGCGCCACAAAGCCAGGTTCACGTCTTCACATGACCAAGGCGGCAGTGATGCTTGTGCCTAATCGATAACGAATTAGGTACGAGTGTACCTAGCTACAAGTAACTCGAGGGGCAGGATTTGTAACGCGATTGCTGCCTAGGCCATGGCTAGCTTGACGTTACCCCTCCACGGTACGGATACACACAGTGCAGCTTGGTGCCATGTTTGCTCGAGCTCACTGGCGATGACAGGAACAGACAAGCCCCTTGGTGGAACAAACTGGCTCGGACGAATTGCCCCGCTATGTCCCGTGGTAAATATGCATACATCAGGCCATTCTCTCCAATCTCCACGCATCCCGGCCATCGCAAATGGCCGCTGGCTCATCATAGCTCCCATTAAGGCTTCGTCGTGAGATGCTGGACAGCCATCGCTGCCTCGGAGACTCGATGTCCCACAGAGCTGCCGCGTACCTTCCTCTCGTGCGACCGGATGATGTCAAAACGGCCAGCCTATCGCCAAGGCCCTTTCGTGTGAGCCTGGCCGCTCCAGGGGCGTCTGTTCTGCACTTTGTTTGCGGTCAGTTGTTTCTTCATCGGAAATGGATGGTCGACAGCCGACTGGCTGCCAAGCTGACCCAACAGATCCAACATGCGGAGCACCCCCTGCCGCCCGCGGCCTGGAACACATGCTCCGAGTGAGACCCTTCGAGTTGGATGGGTTTGGATACAGCAGCTGCGGGAAATGCGCTCAGAACGACGCTTTGCCGAAACACTCGGCTCTTCGTGTCATGGCCAAGGTACCGCAGGTGCTATCACCATAAGGGTTGCCTCCACCCAATCAATAGCGCCATTACACACTCTCGGCGAGCGCTTCAGGCCAGCAGAGAGGCGGCCGGTCTCTGATATTGTCGGTTATGGGCAGGGGAACATGCCTCCAGCTACGAGTAGCCTGCCAGCTGCCGTACCTGCCACCCATGACGGGAGGCAGGAGCCATAGACCCGCCTAGATCCAGATTGTGGGCAGTGGGTAGTGAGAAAGATAGTGGGGGTGTGAAGATGGAATTCCTAATTCCCATCCTAAAATACCAAGGAACCCCGCGAGGTCCAGGCCTGAGCTTCCATGATCGGCGCTGGCAACCAAGATACAAACCTCGTTTCCACCCACAAGGGAGCTCAGGACTTCGTGCACCACTTCCGCTGTTTCCCATCAAGAAACAATCTTGCCACTCCTTTGGTCCATACATTCTCCTGAGGACTGCTGCTCTTTTCCCCTCTTTCACCCCGAGCTCGGCAATGTGCAGCGCGCGATCGGAAGCGCCGTCTATGCTGTCCCTCGGTCGTTGCTCCGTGGCGGACGAATAAATCGACTTGTCGGTTTGCAACAGCAAGGAAGAGCAACAGCTCCAAGTAGCAGCCAGCAAGCCAGCGGCCCAAGCAGCCTCGCTCTCGTCCTGCCGGCGGCCCCCCTGCCAGCGCCTCGCCCGAGAGGCACAAACTCGATCATGTCTAATGTCTATGACGGTTATGGCGCCATCCCCGAACCGCAGCAGGTCCGCCCCCTTTCCCACACACCTCACCGCGATTGTTTTCTTTTTGCTTCTTTGCTTCGAGAAGGTTGTTGCTTGCTTGCCACAGCATTTAGCTCCTTGCCACTGTCGGCGAGAGCTAACGAAGCTTGACGGACAAAGAAAACACAAGCCCCGCCCACTGACCCCAGCTGCAGATGAGCGCCAATGCAAATGGCATGATGTCGCTGCTGGACGGCCCGCTCTTCGGCAACTTCGACGGAATGTCCATGAACCTCAACGTCGGCGACGCAATGCCGCAGCAATACGGGTCGGCCGGCATCGCGCACGGCTCCTCGGCCTTGGCAGCAGCAGCAGCAGCAGCAGCCGCAGCAGCGCCCGCCGAGCATCCGCAGCAGCAACAGCAGCACGTCTTCTCGCCCGAGGACATGGCCCCGAACGTGCCTGGTGCGGGTCCGATGCCCGTGGCCGGCCTGAGCTCCGCCAGCAGCAACCCCGCCGTCACCAGCACGCTGACCGAGTTCACCAAGCGCCGAAACTGGCCCGCACGGGTCGTCGAGGAGCTCGGCGACTTGTTGCACATCCTTGATGCCAACGGCAAGATCAAGCATGTCTCGCTGAGCGTCGAAAAACTGCTGGGCTACACAACCACCGACATTCTCAACAAGTTCCTGCAAGACTACCTGCACCCGGACGACGTCGGCGTCTTCAACTCCGAGTTCAATGACGCTATCGCCTCGGGCGCCCCGCTGCGCATGTTCTACCGCCTCAAGAAGAAGGACGGCTCCTTCGCCGTCTTCGAAGTGATCGGCCACGCCCATATTGCCGCTGCCAAGTTTGCCCCCAATCCCAACAACCAGACCCCCTTTTGCCAAGCTGTCTTCATGATGGCACGCCCGTATCCCATCAAACAGGCTGCGCTCTTGCACTCGTTTCTCGAGCACAAGATGGAGAACGAGCGCCTCAAGCGCCGCATTGCCGAGCTGCGGAAGGAAGAGGCCGAAGAAGTCGAGGAGTCGCAACGGACTTGGCGCCTGAGCCAGGAAGGGCGTTCCGACCTGACACCCTCGGAAGGGACCGCTCGCGCCGGTAACGCAACGCCGTTCTACCAACACGGTGCCAATCCAGCAACGAGCCCCGATCTGGCGATGCCGCCCCCGGAGCGACCTCCACAGGCACCAGCTAATGTCGCACTCACGCGCGAGAACCTCGAAGGAGTGGCTGGTGGACGGCCGGATTCTATTAGGGACAAGATGGCGCGCTTCGAGCGTGTCACGCACGAAGAGACCCTCGAGCTTCTTACTGGGATACCGTCTTATCGAGATGGCGATCGTGCCCGGGGCATCACAGCGGGCAACGGCAGCCCCACGGTGATCAAAGGCGATGCAGGCATCGCCATCCCGATGGACCGGGATCCGCGCACGGGAGAAAAGAAGAAGAAGGCCAAGGTTGCGGAGGAATACGTATGCACCGACTGCGGTAGGTTTCCTCGTCCGAGCTCTAGGCTCTGATGACACCAGGCTGACTCCTCCCAGGTACGCTCGACTCGCCTGAGTGGCGAAAGGGACCTAGCGGGCCGAAAACGCTTTGTAATGCGTGCGGCTTGCGGTGGGCCAAGAAAGAAAAGAAGAAGAACATGGGAGGGGGCGGCATGGATAGCCAAACGCCGATGGAGGGTATGGCGTAGCTGTCCGTATTTGACACCGGCGAGAAAACAGAAACACAAGGGAGCACACAGCCATGCTGAACGGTCTCATTCAAGCCGTTATATCCTCGACGCAACTTGGCCAACAGACGACGCCTGAATTCAGTTCGAAGAGTGGAAGAAACAGAGAAGAGAGAAGAGTAATCCAAACGCGCAAGTGGATGTGTTCATACCCCTTTCCTAGTCGGGAACTTGCTCAGCTAGAGGATAACGGCTACGCCAACAAGGCTGGTGGCCCTTAGGGGATCAGGTGCTATTCATCTCAAGGGCGTATCTGCAAAGGAGTATTGTACTGGCAAGGCGTCAGGGCGACTCAATGGAGCAGGGAGCAAGCGAATAACCTATCATACATGTCGCTTGTGGCATTGGAACATCTTCAGCGGAACCTCTTTAGGATCGGCTGAAGGGTTGTATGTGGGAGTGTACTGTAGTATTGCAGATGTGTACTTGCATAATGGCTTCAATGGCATTTCGGTCAACTTGTTGGATTTTTGAAGGTAGGGATGCAGTAGAGGGGCTTCCTTCAGATCGAATGTTTTGTTCATCTTCCCCTCCTCACTTCTGCAAGCCAACCTGTCTTCCTGATCCTTGCACCACGAATCAAGGGAAGGTTACCGTACTTGGTTTCCCCAAAGACGTGTCCATTGTTGTCAATGACAAACTACACGACAGCCGAAGACATCGCGCGTGACTCTACTCGACGCCTGGTTTCCATTTTCTGCAAACACACGTACTTCTTCCCTGGTACGGGTATCATATCACATCAATCGTCCAAACCTCCCCACTCCTCTCCGCTCTCTTCTTCCTGCCTCGCCTTGCCCCCATTCTTCATCGCCTCCCTCTTCCTCCTCTTACTGGCCTCAATCGCGCCCAGCTTATTCCTCTCCTTCCTCAACTCCCATGTGCTCTTCGTAGTAATCGACGCCTTTCCGCCCGCCCTCCTAGACTCGACACCGCGGACCTTCAGCTTCCGCTTATCCTCCTTTGCCACCTTCGGCAGCGCATCTAGCAACCACTTCTGCACGGTGCTGTTTGAGGCGTCCACTCCGCATTTTCCGGTGAAAGCCTGCTTTTCGCTAGCGGCGATAACATTGGCAACGCTCTTGACGAACGGGATATCATCCTTGGTGTAGAAGGTTACGGCAACTCCGCCCTCGCGACCGGCACGGCCCGTTCGTCCAGCGCGGTGGACGTAGGCGGCGGCAGAGCCAGGGACATCGTAGTTCACAACGCCGTTGACGCCGGCGAAGTCGACGCCGCGGGCAAGGACGTCGGTGGTGATGAGGACCCAGATTTCGCCGGCACGGAAACGAGCCATTATCTTGGAGCGGACAGAGTCGGGCAGGGAGGAGTGGAGGACGGCGACGCGGGCTGAGCCGCCGGCTTCGAGCGGGATATCGTACTTCAGCTCGTCATGGAGGGCTTGGGCGCGCTCGATAGTTTGGGTGAAAACCAGGAAAGGGGGGCGTAGAGGAGGGCCAGAGTCAGGCTCGGATACCGGGTGGAGGAGCTGGCGGAGGCCGAGTAGTTTGCCCTGCTCGGTGGCTGTGTAGATGAGTTTATGTGTGACGTTGGGGACAGCGGTGTCCTTGAGACCAACAACGAGGCGGATCAGTGGGTAGGGTTTGCTGATGTGGAGGCGCTTGGCTCGCTTACCAAGCTCCTTGGTGATGAGCGCCTCGATATTGGAAGCCATGGTGGCGGACCAGCAGGTGAGGGCAAGGTCTGGGCGGGCGCAGGCTCGCCAAATAGCCATGGTCTGTTTTCGGAAGATCGGGTCCAGGAGAACATCCGCTTCGTCGAGGATGAGAGACCTGACCGTTGGCAGGGCCTTCTTCGCCTTTGGATTCTTCACCACCTTCTTCTCACCAGAGAGAAAGTTGAGCAAGACCTTCGGCGTTGTTACCAAGATGTCCACACGTGCAGGCCCCTTGGGCTCCTTCCCGTCGCCCTCTTTCTCCTCCTTCTCAGCCTCCGACCCCTCCTCCTCCTCGCTCTCCTGATCGCCGTTCTCTTCCTCCCCTTCGCTCCCTTCCTCGTCTACTACCTCCTCCTTCTCCTTCGCCAAATCCTCAGCTACTAGCTTCAAGCTCCTCCTCATTAACACAACCCGCACCCCCGTCCCAATCGCCAGCTTTCTTCCCTCATTCACGATCTGGCTCGCCAGCTCCCTCGTTGGCGCCACCACCACAGCCTGCAGCACATTCTCCTCAGCCCCCTCCCCTTCCTCGGCCCTCCTCCTCAACACCGCATCAATCGCCGGGATCAAGAAACTGACTGTCTTGCCACTTCCCGTCGGCGCGACCCCCAAGAAGTCCACACCGCTTTCTCCCACCTCCTTTACCGCCATTCCGGGCCTCAGCAGCAGCGGCAGACTCCCCATCTGCACCTCAGTCGGTACACGGAAGCCCTGGCGCACGAGGTTGTCTGATACCTCCGGCGAGACGTCATACACATATCTGAGCTCCCCAAACGCCTTCAGCGGCTGCGGGAAGATCTGCTCCTTGCGTTTCTCCTTCTCTTTCTCCTTTTGTGGTTCCTCTCCCTTCTTCGCCTTCTTCTTCGCTGGCTCCTTGACCCCCTCGCCCTTCCCGGAAAGGATTGTAAACTTCAACCTATGGGAGCGCAGTGTAGCGCGACACTCCTCTTCGTCAAGCAGCTTCGGCTTGCGCTGCTTTTGCGCCGCGGCCTGGTCCGCATCGGGGACGACCGCTGTCTTTTTTGGCGCGCCCTTGAGCGCGAAGTAATCAACATCGCTGACATCGGAATCGTCATCGTTTTTGTCGTTTTCGTTGGCTTCGCCAGCAGCAGCGCCCTTTCTCCTCTTGCGCTTCTTACCGCGCGATGCGGCGCCAGCTACCTCATCGTGGAAGAACTGCGGGTTGGGATGTGCGCCTGCGGAGGGCAGGGCCGTACCTATGGCCGCAGCGTTGTTTCTCTTGGGATTAGGCTTGATGCCTCGGGAAAGCACTTTGAGTATATCCATTTTGAGAGCTCGGAACGGATTGAGCTGCCTGGACTGCACTCGGGTTGGCGAACCGTGATGATGTTGACCAGCTCAAAATTTTGGCGGTCAAATCGATAAGCATTCGTCGATAAAAAATATCGGGACGGATGCCCCGCCGCGGGAGCTTGGAGCTGCTTGAACCCCTGTCGATTGCAGTGGCCCGGGTGGTGTACTCTGCGATCTGGACCACTCCTCGATTCAATCGTGACCACATTTAACTTCGTCAAGTTCAAGTTCCATACAATGGGGCCGCCGCGGCCGACATTTGCTCAACTTGAAGGCAACGTTCGTGCGGGACGCCCAATTAGGTCTTCGAGTCTAGGTACTGGCTCTTTGTGTTGCGATTTTGTGATATTGACGACCTTAATCTTCAAATTCCAAAGCGACTTATTGCTGCAAGGGCATCGTTGGGAAGCCTCCACAACTGTGGTCGACGCAGATGCCTCTGATCGAGTCTATACTTTCATTCACTGGCATGTTGAGATTGTCTGTCTGGACGTCAAGACGCAACCATGCAATTTGGTTCCAAATATCAGGGGAATAGGTCGTTGCGAACAACCCCTCTCCATACTAGTATCCCAAACGCATTCAAGGTAGCCTAACCCTGACACTAACAACGTTCTCCTCGGTACAAAAGATAAACAAAAACCTTGAAAGCCACCCATTTCAAAGGGGCCCCGAACCACCTCATCCAGTCCCAGTCCATTGACCTCAGCAAACGGACCATTTCCAAGTCAAAGCACCAACGACGCAGCGGGTCTTTGACCACCATGACAGGTGACGAGTTACCATCGAGAGCTTCATGTTTGGCGGAGAATGTAAAAATCCTGGGAGGAACTGAGACTCAAAAAACAACAGTCTTGGTGGGCCCCCTGCCACTTGAGGTGACCGGCCGGGGGGGGGGGGGGGGGGTGGAGGGGCTTGCCAGTGGTCGACAGGCTTGGTTATCTCGAACTTTGACATGTGACAGCACTTGCTGAACTTGCCATGAATCCTAAACAAGCTTGGGCAGTGCCAGTGCGCATAAGATAGCAAATCGGTATCCGCATGTCAGCCTTCTAGCAGCTACCCGGCCTCAGGTCGGTCGTGGAGCCTGCGCCCAAGCCGGCTCGCGCAATTGGAAATATCCACTATGTGGATGGCGAGCCATGGCGTATCTCGTTGGATATGGTACAGGGAGCTCGGTGACCTTTGTTATTACATCGCCGACCTGTGTTCAGATCAGCCGAGGCAGGTATTCCCTCATCCCCTATCGCCAATGATCGACTACGGTAGTCTCAGCAAGATGGCCAAGCATGATTCCAGCTGCCCCAAGCCCAAGGAATCCCGACAACGGCTTCTGCCATATCTGAACCGGCTCGCCCAACTGCGGCAACTTCTTCCACAGTAAGGCGCTCACCACCAGGGCCACCCCCATGCCGGCCATTCTCCAAAGCTCCCCGCTTTCCTCCTGCAACGCGTCGACCCTCCCAGTTACCTTCAACTTCCTTCTCGCCCACCACCTACGCCACGGCTCCCCAAGCCCTGGAATCTCCCCTACCAGCCCATTCACGAACCTCCCCCCAATCCTCACCCCCGCCCCCTCCGCCATCCCTTCCCTCCACGGCAACGCCTCAACCCCCTCCGCAAACCACTCCCCCATACCCCCATCCACGAAGTCCCCCAGCCTCGCATACTTGCCCTTGATCGTCTCCCCCAACCACCCCCTGGGCACGTCTGGCACCATCATGAGCGCCAAATACGCCCAAGCCAAACACCTCGTGCCCACCTCTTCTTCCTTCCATTCTACCTCCCCCAGAACCCCCAACACCTCCCCCGCCAACCCTTCCAGCCTAATCCTCGCCCGCTGCTCTGGTGCCAGCGCCCCTCCCACCCCTTTCCCTAGGCCCTTGGGAAGATTCACCCACCCCTGCGCCACCGCGGCTTCCCTCTCCGCCTCCTCCCGTTCCGCAGTAGCGTCCGTGTCCAGGCTCGACATCCCCAGATGCGCTGCCCTCCGCGACATAGCCGCACGAATAGCGGGAGGTTCTGTCCAGCCGAGGGGGAAGGGGAGAATCTTGCTGTAGGCGGGGCGGACGGTGGAGGACCAGTTGGTGGACGAGACGTAGAGGGAGAGGGCGAGCAGCGGGGCGGCGTGGGCAGTGAGGAAAGCCGAGTAGGCGGTAGAGTCGGCGGCGGTTTTTCGGGAGGGGGGAGACGAAGGCGGGTATAGGGAGAGTAGGTGGGATGTTATGGAGGGGTAGCCGGAGTGGTAGGTTTGGGAGTTGGGGTTGTAGAGGGTTGGAAGTTGGTCTGCCACGGGGTTAGTCAATTATGGGGATCGATGTGCAGCGGGGCAGAGCAGAGGGAGAGGGGCGTACGCGTTGGTACGGCGGAGGGGCTGCTTTGGATGAATTGGTATTGGTCGCGGGGCGCGGTCTGGGTGATGAAGGCGATTGCGGCGAGGGATTCGGGGTCGATGGAGGGGAGCCCGAAGGCCGGGCCCCAGACGTGAAGCTCAAGCATCATCATGGATGCCAATTGTATTGTCTTTGGCAGGTTGCGCAGTTTGGAGGCGACACGGTCTTCGTCGGGTTGAGATGAGTGAGCCTTGAGTCAATGGTGCTGCTGTAGTGCTTGAAAAATCTGGCTCCACCAGCAAACGTGCACGCGTCCACGATCGTGCTTGTGCGTGCACACGAACGCACGTGGTGATAAGGCACCCCACTTATTTATCGTCCCATCATCTGGAATGGGATTCAATTTGCGCCGCTGACGTGGGGCTGATGGTGCTCATTACCACTGGCACCGCAAAGGATCCGGAATTCGGCAACTGAACAAGTGGATTCTCTTCCGTTGTTGCGACCGTGCCCATGGCTTTGTTTTCCCTGTGCCTTGTTGATTCGTCCGCAGCTCGTACGATTTGCGCCTCCCATCACAAAGAGCAAGTCGAGTTTCAAGGGACGCTACGGATCCGTACGGAGTTCGAGGTACGCTGTGCCGAATCCGTATTCGGCCACATTCCTTGCGTTGCATGGCAGCCCCGCGCCAGGGCAGCCGAGGCAAGAAGGGGGGGACTGCAACGTCGAGAGGGTAACACGAGATGTCCCATGACGCTGTTCTGGCACAGAGCAATAAATTGGTTGCGGTGATTGCTCACCTCCGTTGGCAAGTGTTAGCATGGAATCTCACTCAGTGCATGGCAGCATTGCACAAACAGCGAGCGTTGGCCGGGGCCGGGGCTAGGGGAGGAGGCAGTTGCCGTTTGATATAACCCTGGACGTGAGGGCTTTGAACTTCGAAGGCGACAGGCCGCGCGAGATCGCCGACTTGGCTCTCATCAGCTGGCTACTAGCTTGACAGCTTTCACACTGACTAGCGCAGCTTCAATTGGGGGGACGGTCCGTTCTGAACTAGAGATGTTCGCGTTGAGGTGGTTCGCGTCTCGGCTGTTTGACAATTCGGCGGGGACTCCGTCGACGTCGCTTTCTTTGAGTCGAGTTGTACCCCGAGTCGAGTCCTGGTTGAATCCGGGCATGGCCGCAGCTCTGGGGCCCATACTACGACTTCATGTTCATCTCGACACTGGGTTAACTCTCCGAGACAGTTACATCCGGGTGGAGCTGTGGTGCGCGTGCGACAATTGCTTCAGAACACCCCGCTGCAGATCAGCAGCATGCAAGTAATGGTTCCCGAGGTCGCTCTCACGTTTCACCAAGGATGCTGTACATTGACATGACAGAAGGGAAATATCTTGTCTCTGAAAGCAATCTCGACATATGATCGACTTGATATTAAAAGTTTGTAAAAGCCATTGAAGTTCTAGCTGCTATCTCCCGAAGCTCACTCCTAGACGGTGTCATCCCACGCCTCGAAATTCCTAATCCGGTTTCCCGAGACGTCTCCCCTCCCTGCTCCCGTCTACCGCAGTTGTAGACATGATTTATCGGCGACGATGGTATCTTCCTGTTGCGCCGATCCCAAATGCTCTGATGATAGTACAATGAATTCCCTCCCAGCTTCCCGATATGTTGATCATGATCCCGTCTTCGTCGTCGTGGCTTGAGATGAGAAATAGGGAAAACAGTCGATTAAAAGCTCCGTATCCGTAATATTACAATGTGAATGCGTTCGCGTTTGCTGTGCGAACCTGATGCCGAACGGAAAGATCGTAGGTTGGAAGAAACCGACGCCCGGGCCAGCTCTGAGGCGCACCGTAGCGGAGGTGGGTGCGAGGTGATGCGGGCAAACTGCGACTGAAGGTTCGAAGCGTCTGCGGTCTAGTGATACTGTGTCTTGGCGCGAGGACGCGGTGTCGGAGCAACTTCCATTTGCTAAAATGCTGTTGGCAATACCGGCGGAGAGGCTGACAATGGGTGGTCGTTCTGCGCGTGTAGCTGTGGGGTGTTGTTGGCGTGCAAAGGCGATATGGCGTGCAGCTCTTGTGAAGGTGCGCCTGAAACCGACATCGGGATTCTTTGCGACCAGCACGGATTGCTACCTCGCATCTGCAGCGAATAGTGATAGTGATGACCTGGATGATCCATGAACGGCGAGAGTAAAGCCTGGCGAGACAATGACGGCATGAAGACGTTGGTTCTTGATCGTTGGTACTATCTGCGTACTCTACCCACGTTTAGGGAGAGGCGGCAGAGGCCGACTTGGCGGGGGGCCGGGGCAAGGAGGAAGCTGCGAGGGTCGTTGAGAAGGCATGGTGGTGTATGCGTGGTGAGCCAGCTTGAAGGTTGGTGATGAGATTGCGGGAAGCCGGGTCGAGGATGGTGCGAGGACCTGGTAGGTATCGTTGCTGGTGACTGGCGAGAATATATGATATATGCGAGTGGACGCGAGAAGATGCTGTGGCGGTATTGCTCTTCGTGTGATCTGGCGCTTTTGTTTCTGATCTGGATGGTGGTCGGGCAACGGGAGGGAGGAAGGCTACGGCTGGCTTATGTAGGTAGCCGGCAAACTGACAACTTCGAGATTGCTCTTACAAGCCGGGAAAGGAAAGGCAGGGCTGTGGGCAGTTGCGAGCGAGCGCTGGGGCTTAGAGCTGGGCGACGCATGGAGACTGCATGTAGGCAGTACCGCACATGGGGGATCGTGTACATGCGGCTTAGCCAGCTGGCAGCCTAAAATTGCTGCGAGGGATACACGGATAAAGTCGCGGTTGCGCAACAACAAAGTACCGTAACATGGTGTGAGTCCCAACTTGCGGTGACGCAGCTAGGCTTGGCGATGACTTTACACAGTAACACCTGGTCTGGAGCCCACTTGCGCAAGAAATGAAACACCGCAGGCACACAGGGAACCCCTGCCCTCAATATACCGCCTGCCCCCTGGTCGTCGACACCCGAAAATGTACTGTACATGCCAGCTCTGATGCGGTACGAGATCGCTGCTTCGCAGACCTCCGCTCCACCGCGTCGACGCCCGAAGTTTGGAAATAGACCGCCTGAAAGGAGGTGGGGCCGGCTACAGCATGACGGCCAAATTGGCTGCCCGGCCGCCTAACGTGGGGACTGCCAGCTGGCTTCCGCATCACCACCGAGGCGGTCTGCAACAGGCCGAAGACCATAAGGTTCACATCGGTGCTTCCGCGCTGGCGTTTGGCCCGCCCGGACACACCTGTGGTTCCAGAGCAGGACGTGCTAAGTGCTTCTGGCCGCTCAGATCAAGGGGGAGGGCGCAACTCATCCAGGTCCAGGGAGGACAACCCAGCACCCGACACAACGAAGCGCCCGCATCCTGGCGTTTACGAGCATTTCTGGTGGTGCACATTGGAAGGAAGGCTGCGATGAAGTTGGGAACGAGAATGTTGCGTCTCCGAGAAAGGCATCGTACAGCGAGCTGAAGGCGATCAATTAGAAATGCAGATGCAAATTTAGCACCCGCACTGGGGCAAGCCGGCTTCCCTTGCCTGCGTCGAAGCCTCATGGAAGGTCCGAGAGCTCCACCCGCTAACTTCAACAGGAACGGGTCCGTATTTTGGGCAGCGGAGCGAGGAAAAAATTTCCACTGCGTGCTCGCTAATTTCTTGTCCCAGGGCTTCTCCTGGGGGATGGCAGCCCCTGTCGGGATGGTTTGGGACTCATTTCAGTGCGCTAATGCCCAAAGATTTTGGCCCCTCAGGGGCCAAGTCCGCTGTGATACGCACGCAAACTGACGCGGGGAGAAAGGGGCATGGACATCACGCACAAAACTCGCTCGGCCGAGAAAAAAGAACAAAAAAAACCAATTGCTGCCCGAGACTTTTGCGCGAGCCTTTCAATTTTAATTTTGACTTTGCGCTGTTGTTTGAGAGGGGCGCTGAAACAACCTTCTTCGGCAGGAACAACCCAATAACCTCTGGTGCCGAGACAGTCTGATCAGGGGTTGCCTCTATCTGGCAAATCCGACGCAGGCTGGTGGTCAGCTGGTCGTCGCTGCGACCCTTCCTTCGGTGTGTCCCTCCGGTGTATCGCCCTGCTTGTATGTATCTCACCTCTGCATCACGCCAATGGTTGCTGATGTCCCAGTTGAGGTTGACTTCCGTGGTCGTCTCGCAACATGTAAGGTCGGCAGGCAGTCAGGAAATCTACATGATCTCCCCACGTTGTCCTCCTTCGGAGGGTGGCTTAGAGTAATCAGTCTGCACGGTGTTTGCGGTTTGTGATAGCTCACAAGGCCCCGGGGCAAGCAGGACTTCCCAGCTGGCGAGTCCGACCAGCGACATTGTTGGCGCCTGGGTTATTGTCCAGGCACGGCCAGGTCTACGAAAGCTCTTCTCCTCCACATTCTGAATTGCTTTTTCGGAGCCAAAGTAGAAAGCCTTCACACCGAAGCGCACCACATCACGATTGAGCCAAGACGACAGGGGTCTTAGCACGCCCGCTTCTCAGCTCGGCGGCGTTCGCCCGGCACCCACGGCGATGCCGAGAACTCCATTCGCTGGGGACGAGGACATTTACGCCGCGACACACTTCAACATCAACACACGGAAATCGAGCTCAGCGCCTGAGCGTTACTCAGCACTCGTTTCGGGTCATTCTCCGTAGCCGACATCATGGAGGAGCGGAACGGGAATAAGCAGACTCTGTGGGATGCGCACCACCTCGCCGGCCCAACCATCCAGGAACGCTTGTTGGTGCACGCCTCGATTGGTCACCGCTTGAGGTGGAGGGGCAGTGATACCTGACGCCACCGTTTTCTCGGTCTGGTGGGTTGGCTTCTTCTACCTAAGCCCCGCGCAGGCCAAGTGTATCGCAAGGCTACGCTATCCTCTTCCCCGCATCGCAACACCGACCAAAGGAGATAGATTGGGCTGAGGTCAGACTCCCCCGCGAAGTTCGCAAAGTCGGTGTGCGAGCAATGTGGGAGATGAACTCGCTGTCGTCGTGCTCGCCCTGCTGCCCAATCCCCACCGCCAACCTTCCATCATTCATGGACACAACCTCAAGTGCCAAAAGTAATGAGTCACAAATGCGGTGACCTTCGGCTCTGCCCAAACACGGCACTTGATGCGGGGTCGACAACAATCACGTCTCGCTGATGAACAATCGGCCATACACTGGTTGAAGGTTGGGTGTCTGATCAAGCGCGGGCAGAGATGCCAAACAGCGCTGGCCCGAAGGAAGGCAGGGTTCCTGCATTGATCACCTTGCTGGTCACAGGAACGCATCGTCTCCCCGAATCTCCGTCGCAAAAAACGCCAGTAACTTTCCGCACCCGGTGGTGGACGAGGAGCCTGCAAGTATCCCTTAGGCGCGATCGGTGAGCACGAGGCCATCGAGCCGCTGACCAAACAATAGGCGCTTAGGTAGCTTGGTTGCTCGCTTCACCTCGCTTGCCGCTTCAACCTTCAGCGCATCATGAGTGGCACAGACCGTATGAGCCGTGTGAGCGCTTACTGTGGTATAGCTTTGGGCTCCTGAAGCTCAGAGCCCACTGCCAGCGGGTATGGGCTGCTTGTCAATACATGATAGAGCTATACTGTTATGTTTGGTGTTGTTATCTGGGGTATTTCCGGGCGTTCTCGCCTCAACAGAGTGGGCATATTGACAGGGGCGTAACACTGCCGCAAACAGGCTGCAGGAAACGGAAACGAAATGCCCATTCAAGTCTTTTAGCGCCCCGGCCTGTAGGGGATCGTTACGCTGCCTCGAGGCTGCGAACCGACGTCAACTGTCTTTCCCGCGCCGAAGACCACTTCCGGAACAACTGCCTGTGTACTCCGCAGAGGGTGGTCAGACTTTCCAGGTGCCCCTTTCTGCGCCTCTCAGACACAGTCACCTATCGCCGCTCTTCCCGGGCCCAAAATCGCTCAAAATGCCGCTGATGAAGGGGCTCTCGCCCGATGAGGACGCCTCACACGAAGCTGCGAGCGTTCAGACTTTTCCCCTGTGGTGTGGTGTGGGAAGTGGCAGCCATGCCGTTGCTGGCATCCGCATGCACCCCATGCTAGGCCCCGGCCCAACGACCCAGCAGTCTGGAACCCGCCGCAGGACGCCTCTGAGCTGCCCCTGCGCAGTTTTCGTGCAGACCGAGCAGTGAGGGCAAATCGTCGCAGCGAAGTCTGCTGTCGAGGGCAGCACAGATGGTGACGATTGCAGGTTTATTCCTGACGGCACTTGTTCGGGTGCACGAAGTACCGCCGTATGGATCACGCCTGGTTTCTGGATTCCACCTCCACCTCGAGGTTGGTACTTTCGTCGCCAATTTTATTTATTGCCTCCATCCAGGGATGGACCCGCTGGAGTTGGTTCGCCGGACACAACGACACTGGAGCACCAATCCGCAACAAGAGTTCTGTCCATTGGTTAGTCCATGTTGCAGTGACAGTCATCTGACACGCCAAACCCTAACCTACACAGGGAGACAGGTACAATACCTACTCCTTTCCCAGCTACGGAACACGGCATCACCTGGTTGCGTCACCGCACTCGTACGGCACGACTCCGGGCCCACTCCGTTTCTAGAAACGAGGGAAGCCTGTCAAGAGCCTTCCCGAGGCTATAGCAGCACACCGCCGGCTCAGCTCGGCCATTGCACCGCTTTGACATATGTGCTTGGCTCTTGCCTCTGGATCGCAGTCCCCAGGCCCCAAGGAGAGCGGACGCGCTGTTTCAGTTTGGACGAACAGCGGTCGGCTGACGCTTTGCCAAAGTTCGTGGGGGGCGGGAGCGACCAACCGGTGCCCCCTCCGTCTGTGCCGAAAGACTCTCGGGCAAATCTCACTGATAAGAAATGTGACAGGTCTTGCCCACAGATTCGGCGTCATATCCCCGAGAGGATGCGTGGGAGCCATGACCAAGCTTGGCCCGAGCAAACGACGGTCAAGCAACGTGGGCGATGTCCTTCTGTAGGCCTCCTGTTGCTGTTGTCCTGCAGGTTAGGCAGCCCTACGGCATCGTCGGGAAGCTTTGCAGTTCGTCCCAGCCACCAATCCTTTTCCAAACACGCGGTAGATTGCGCAACACACATCCCATGCGGTCAGCCCGCGCACAGGCAAGGCAGTGCTAAAACGGTGTCGCTATCGAGTGTCTCGGACCCATAACAAACTGTCAGGCTGACAATTGTCCAACACCCCCAGGTGGTTGCTGATTACCACCCACGTTTTGATATAATCCATGCCATGCGCCATCCCACATGCCAATATCACGGTTGCTGGAACCTAAGAGCTGTCAGATCGGCATCTCGATGTTCTCGGCAGCTGGGTTGGCGTGAAACTTCCACATTATCCACTTCCCCCCCCAGTCCTCCCTCAGGGCCATCCGACCACTTTCGGATTCTGCCAGGGCAGGTCTCTTTCAGCACTGTCATCAATTCAGCACTTTAGGGACATGCAGCCGCACAAGGAAGGAGCAGAGAGGCCTCGATTCGCCGTCCGTCCAGATTCAATGTGGCTTGAAGATAAAATTCCATCGCATTGTGACCAATCACCTGGCAGTATTCCCCCTGACAAAATCTTGAAACGCCACGTTGCGCCAGGGCGTCACTTTCAGCACGCCCGTTCAGAACCGAGGTGCCACTTTGACGCCCCACGCCGCCGAACCAAACGAGAGCTGCCAGGACCCCTGACTCCACGTGGGAATTCGGCGTCGATGGCGGAGTAGGGGGCTAGCCCCTGGCGATCCCAGTGGGCAATCGCGGCAAGGACTTCGCGTTGAGGGTTTTCACTAGCTTCGTTTGGTGGAAAGGTGGTCCACAGGCCCCAGGAACCAGATTTTTGAATGCTGCGTAAGGATGAGGCTCACCTCACCACTTTCTGGCTACCAGTGGTGCACAAGAAAGCGCTGAGCTGGGCAGAGATGCAGGAGCAGGGAGACAAGGGGGTGTTCGCTCGGACGCAGCAAGTCTCGCCGAAGTTGAGACTTCGCTTTTTTCTTTTTTTTTTCTCTGCCTGCAAGTGCGGCTACTGCGGGCCTGCATCTCAGTCTCATCCTGCCGAGGCTCTCGGCATGCGTGAGAGAAATTGAAGCTGTTCAGATGGAATTTCACATATCCTGGCCAAGTGGTTGAAAGCCGGGATGCCCAGCCCTGGGGAAAAATAGGAGTGCAGAGGACGCATGATGGTCCTTGGGATCCCGGCCTGTCAGCACCGAACGATCCCGGAAGTGCGGCCCACATCGTGGCCTCAACAAAGATCTTGGAAGATTGCGATCGCACAGACGCGTTGGACGCGCATTATTAGAAATTGAAAATTTGGAACGGATTACGGAGTACAGATCAAAGGTTCTCTTTCACTTCTTTTGCTGCGTAATGCGCATGTAGCATCCTTTTGTGAGGCCTAGTCTTGACCCACAAACCGGAAATGGGACGGAGGAGAGGTCCGTCACGATGTTTGAGCGTGGTGGATGCCGCACGTCACTAGCAGGAGGTCGGAAGCAGGACAGGCCCTCCAAGTGAGCTTTGTTCTAAAGACGCCTTCAGCTATGGACTTCCATGCAGCAATATTCAGGTAACAACCTAGGTAATACCTATCTGGAGGAGCAATTTGCCAAAATCGCGATCCAAACCGACCAAGGCTTTGGATCTTTCAATTTCCTGCCTACCGAAGTACTATCGGTTTCTTTTCTGGGAAGACCAAGCCGTACCAAACCCTGCTTTTTGGTCATCGACAGGGGAGGTTTCCATTCTGGTCTTCAACTTGGTGCGTTGCTACCTATAGTGTACACAGTAGCCCTCTTTCAAGGATTGGACGAGTTTATCATCATTGAGCTACTCTGTGGGGCTTCCCGTTGTGTGGATGCCTCTCGCTCGCCGGGGTTTCCTCTTTGGTATGGTCAGCGCAGTGCCTCGTCGGGAGGCAATTCAGGAACTGGCATCAAGTCCCGGAGAGAAGTCCCGCAAGTACTGTACATCGTCCCTCGAGATTGGGTACATCCCACGCCCCGCATACCCACGAGGTGGTATACAGGTGGGTTCTCTCTCCCTCTCTGTCTGTTGATTTGGTTTGGTTTATTTTTCCTCCCGCGGCACGCGGTCGCACGGATTGCGTGCATCAAATAGGGCAGAGAGACACTATAAACCACCACGCGGAGGCTGTGTTGCATTTGTTGGTGTGGAGGGGTATATTAATCTACTGCGGGATGCAGTCTTGGAGATATACGGCTGATCCTATTCTTGGGATGGATGGTCAATGTCCTGCCTGCCCCCCCCTCCCCCCCCCCCCCCGCCCCCAACATCTAAGCGCCGCAACACGCACTGCAAAGTGGCCCTCCCGTCATGCTGCCCTCAGAGATGGGACGATTGATGGTGCCGTAACGTGCTGCCGTTGATCGCCGTGGGTCAGGTGTAACTCGCTTTGCTGGATATATGCTCGTTGGCGGCGTGAATACTATGGACAAAATGCCCCGCGCGTGGGCGCGCCTCTAGCGGCAAAGGGAAACGCAAGTATCAAGCGTGGGTCATCTCGGTTCAGGGTACGGAAGAATTGGTGGAATCCTGCTTTTTTGGGTCCCGGTTGTCAATGTCAAACAAAAGATCGCGATCCGCGATCAGACAGATCAGCAGGTCGGTATCGGTTTCCGAGTTCCGACCCGGGATAGCTTGTTTTGCGGCGGGACGTGGGATTGAGGAAACCGAATGCGAGCGAGGTCGTCGTGAATCTTAGTGCAGTGGAGCTATGATCAAATCGTTCGAGATTCTGTTCTCATCACATGTGAGAATCCAAAAGTTTGCAGGTTGTCAAATGCTCCGCTTTGCAGCGACCGCATCGTCTCCTTCTCCACTGTGGATAACCTCGTGGCCTTGATGTCAGTCCTGCTGTGCAACGTTTTTTTTTCTTTCTAGTGCAATTTATCAGCGCCTGATGATGGCGTCGGCGATGATGCAGCTCGGCTGAAGTGCTTGTGTGGTGGAGCGACTGTGGAATGATTGTCATTGTGTCCTTCTTGGCAAGCGCGAGATTGTGGGCTTACAATTTGCGCTGGTCCGAGAAGAACACGAAGCATTGGGGGCGATGGCGGCCGTCGCTCAGACCTAGTGATGATGCATGCCGTCTGCTCCCCCTGAGCCTGTCCTCGGAGTCGACATGTATTGTACGACTCGCGGAGTCGGAGGGCATGTCGAGAGTCTCAGCTCCGATGGCCTTGTTCGAGCGTCGGGGGGTATGTCATGATGGCCACAGCACACATTGTGGTCGTCTATCAGGTACTAGCGCTGTTTGTTGTCTTGGACTGGGGTCCCGTCACACAAGCGGCGATCCATTCGCGGGGAAGATGTGATGGTGGGTGTGACGACCAGGCTGAGGGCCACCATCAGTTGATCGGTGCGTTCTTTTCGATGTTTATCAGAAGGTGTGATCCACAAGAGAAACGGAATCCATGAGGGTGGCGCGTGTTTCAGTTGACGCTGTTCACGGTGTCGGCCCATGGAGGTCTGCCGTTCCTGGCGGGCATGAAAGCCGTCTCGCTGTGAGGGGAGGAGGGGTAGCCCCAGGACGGGCTCGGCAGCAGCTACAGACAGCCCCTCTGATCGCCGGCCGGCTGCCGTGCGAGCATGTTTTCTAGTCTTTGGATCAAGAATCCCATGTTGATCGCGCACTCGGTCAAGGCGAAACAGAGATAGCCCACGGGACAAAAGCAGGCTGGCTTGCTCCATGACATCAAGACTGAAGATCCTCAGCCAATAGAGCCGGTCTTTGTGCGAGGCCCCGACAGACCGTCCTGCTGCTAGGCCAGAGACGCGGGAGGGATTGGCCCGCTCGCTGCGACCTGACGGGAAAAGGGGAGGTGCATTTCACATCGCTTCGCCGCTGGCTGCCTCTGTTTCAGGAAGCTGAGTGGATGTAATCCAGTTCTCCATCATGGCCTGACCTCCAGGTCGCCCAGGCTGGGATCTTGCGCCAGACGGGACTGCTCCGCTCCTAGCCCCCCAGCCATCGCGGCGCTTGACCACCAAGCACAGCACGCGCCCGTAGATCGCAAAACCCTCATAGGAGATGTCCATGGCGAGCTTCTTCTTGTCGTCCCTCTCATCCCTGCCTTGTTCCTTCTCCTTGCGCCGCTTCAGCGGAGGCGGGCCTGCTCGCTCGTCGTCATCGCTGTCGCCTACAAACAACTCGCTGTCTGATGAGTCGGTGTCAATAGTGTGAAATGCGCGGCCTTCGTCGTCAGAAGCCCCATCATCATTGTCGGAGCCTCCCTCCGGTTCCGCCGCTTGGCCCGCGGCATCCGAGGCCTGGCGCCGTCTTTTCGGTCTTCTGGTCGAGGGGCCCTGCTCCGCTTCGTGAAGGTCAGGGATGTCATCCAGGTTGATGGGCTCATGATCGTCATCGGGCTCCTCGCGAAGTATCGGTACGTCGTCCACGTCGGAGCCTTTGGAAAGATTGGTATTGTCGACGTCGATCGGCGCTTCGAGTGAGTCTCCCCCAGTCAGCTTGGATGAGTTTGACGTCAGCTTAGTTTGAGCCTTATTGCGGAAAATCTTTTGCTTGTAGAGCAGAGAGTGGCGGGTGTCCGTCTGTGTGAGGAAGATGGAGACTTCAAACTCGTCTGCAATAGGCACGGGTTAGTTTTAGTTTGCTCCAAAGTCAAAGAGAGGGCGAAACGCAGACCTCCGACTACTACATCCTTGATGCTGCGGACTTTCTTCTTCCGGCCGCGCTCGCGCTCCTGTTCCTCTCGGAGTTTGGGCAAAACTAGAGGACGCACACTCTCGATGACGCGAGGGAGCACGGGATCTCGGGGATTCAGCAGCCACGACTGCGCCAGAGCGGGGTTGTCGAGATAGATGCGCGTTTCCAGGACCGAGTATTTGGATATCCTCAAGTAACGGCGGATTGGTGCCATCGTTTTTTCTCGTTTCGGCAGCAATATGGGGTGATGAGGCGAGGAAGAAATGGTGCAGGCAACGAGGCAGCGCATATGTCATACCAACAGTGGGGCTGTCAGCCTTGCATCAACGTTAGTGGCTTGCAGTGAAGCGGCCAGGCGGGAAGCTTGGCGATAGGAGCTCATTCTGAGCTTTATTTTTTGCGACGCCGCGAGACACAGAGAAGCAGAGAAGAGCAATTGAAGTCGGGTCGGGATTGCACTCCCGCCATGATCCCTGAGACAATATGTCCAAGAACTGGGCGTCTACACTAAAGCTTCCGAAATCGACGTTCCCGTAAGAATTCGCTGCTGCGCGCCAACTCCAAGGCACCCGAGTAGATTGCTTCCATTGCTCACCTGTCTCCAAAATAGACCGCGACCACACCCCTACAACCGAGAGCGATATATCAAGCGATGCGCCGACGAGTTCTACGAGTGGCAGCGCAACAGCCGGCCCGACGATGATACCTTCTTGCTCCACGATGGGCCCCCGTACGCCAATGGCGACCTCCACGCCGGGCATGCGCTCAACAAGATCCTCAAGGACATCATCTTGCGCGTCAAGGTCCAGCAGGGCCGCCGGGTGGGTTATATTCCGGGATGGGACTGCCACGGCCTTCCGATTGAGCTCAAAGCTGTCGACGCCGCTGAGGGCAAGAAAATGACACCCGGAGCCATCCGTCGCGCTGCCCGCAAACTGGCCACCAAGACGGTATTGAAGCAGATGAAGAGCTTCCGCACATACGCCGTCATGGCCGACTGGGACAAACGATGGACTACCATGGACATTGCGTACGAGGTGGAGCAGTTACAACTCTTTCGGCGCATGGCCTCCAGCGGTCTTATCTACCGAAAGTACAAGCCCGTTTACTGGTCGCCCTCGTCTGGAACGGCGCTGGCAGAGGCAGAGCTTGAATACAACGACGACCATGTTTCTAGAGCCGCTTATGTGCGGTTTCCCATTTTCGGAGATACCAGCTCACTTCCCGGCCTGCCTGCGTCCACGAAACTGTACGCGCTCGTGTGGACGACTACTCCATGGACACTGCCTGCGAACAGGGCCATAGCCGTCAGCAACGACCTTGATTACCACCTTGTCAAAATGGGCAAGGCTGCGATCCTGGTTGCTGATGGATGCCTGGAGCGTGTGTTTAAGACCCTATGCGGAGAAGAACAGGCGCCTGAAATTCTTGGTACTGTCAAGGGGTCCCAACTGTCGAGTTTGTCATACCGGAACCCGCTACAGGGCAAGGGCGGTCAACTGCAGCCCCTCACCCACGCCGACTTCGTTACGGCAGACTCCGGCAGTGGTCTCGTACACTGCGCGCCGGGTCACGGGTTTGACGACTACCTGGCGTGCAGCGCCCTTGGCATTTCTGGCATCGCCCCGGTGGACAACGACGGTCGCTTCACCGAGGAAGCGTTCCCAGACGCGCCCGAACGACTGAAGGGGCTCTCAGTTCTGGAGAATGGTGGAGCTGTGGTGCTCGAACTGCTTGGGGAGGATGTCCTGGACGTGCACCAGTACAAGCACAAATACCCCTATGACTGGCGGACGAAGCAGCCCATCATCATCCGGGCTACGGCGCAGTGGTTCGCTGATGTTGGCTCAATCAAAGAGCACGCACTGGCTGCGCTAGAAGAGGTGAAGTTTGTGCCGGACAGTGGCAGAAACAGGCTAGAGGCGTTTGTGAAGGGGCGCAGTGAATGGTGCATCTCGCGACAGCGTGCGTGGGGAGTGCCAATACCGGCTCTATACAGTGCTGAGGGTGAGGCAATCGTGACGGATAAGGTCATCGACCACATCATCTCTGTTATTCGGGAGAGAGGCACGGATGCTTGGTGGAACGATGACCCGCATGATCCGGCTTGGGTTCCGGCGTCGTTGGGAGATGCCGCACAATACACTCGCGGCACCGACACAATGGACGTCTGGTTTGACAGCGGTAGCAGCTGGGCTCAAATAGATCGCCAGGCGGATTTGTATCTCGAGGGCTCCGACCAGCACCGCGGCTGGTTTCAGTCCAGTCTGCTCACGCGGGTAGCTGCCAAGGTCGGCCAGAAATCAACGTCTAGCACTGCTTCGCTCGGACTCTCGCCGTTCAAGACGCTCATCACGCACGGCTTTACCTTGGACAAGGCCGGTAAGAAGATGTCTAAGTCCTTGGGCAACATCATCTCCGCCGACGAGGTTATGGATGGCTCGCTTCTCCCACCTCTCAAGACGAAAAAGAAAGGCGGGGACGGCAAGCCAGTCGCCGATGCTCTTGGCCCTGATGCTCTTCGGCTCTGGGTGGCTGGCAGTGACTACACGCGGGACATCGTTCTCGGCGAACCAGTCCTCATGTCCATCCACCAGTCCCTCATCAAATATCGCACCATTATCAAGATGCTCACGGGGTCCATGCACGAGTCGGCGAGGACAGCTCCCCTGACGGCGCTCGACCACATCGCCCTTGTCCAGCTCAAGAACGTCATGGCGGAGGTGGCCACGTACTACGACAGCCACGAGTTCAACAAGGCCATCGGTGCCATCAACCACTGGATCGTCAACGACCTCTCTGCCTTTTACCTTGAGGCTCTCAAGGACAGGCTATACTGCGCCGACGGCGGTGGCGTGCTCGAGCCCATCTTCATGGGCTTCCTGCGCATGCTCGCACCCATCACCCCTGTCCTCGTCGAAGAGGCATGGGAACACCGTCCGGCGTGGTTGCAGCAAGACACGTAAGTCAACCTCTTTCTCAAACCTGCTTCGTACAAGCACTAACGCGCATCCAGCTCCGTGCTCCATCCCCTGAAACAGCTCTACTCATCTCCATTCATCTCCTCGGGGCGCCTCAGATTCGACGATGCAGAGATTCGCAAGGCACTCCCCATTCTTCGCTCCACACACGACGCGATCAAGGTCGCTGCTGAAGAAGCCCGTGTGAACAAGTGGATTGGTTCCATGCTGCAATGCTCGGTGGTCCTAAAGGTCGAAAACCCTACAGCCGTGGAAGTTCTGAGCAAATACAAAGATGAGCTAGATGCGATATTTGTGGCTTCTAGCGTAGATATCAATGGAGACGTGGGTGAGGCGGAGTGGAAGGTGGTGAAGGAGTTTGAGCACGGCACGGTGGTGGCAATACCCGCAAGGGACTGCAAGTGTCCGAGGTGTTGGAGATATGTGGCGGAGAGCGAAGAGAAGTTGTGCGGGAGATGCGAGCAGGCTGTCGGAGAAGGTGTTTGAAGCAGTTGTATCTATATATGTATTGTATGATATGAGTAGGTCCCTGTAAAATAGAGTAGAGGACATAGATTCCCCTTTGGTCACATAATTCAGATACGCTTTGGACATTGGGGGTGGATGAAGACAAAAAAAAAAAGCAATGACGAGAGTGGGATTCGAACCCACGCCCTTTCGGACTACGGAATCATGAAACCATGATGGTATTAAGGAAAATCCTTAACGTAGCGCCTTAGACCGCTCGGCCATCTCGCCGTAAGTTGATAGAGTGGAGAGGGAATATTCTAAATTATGAGTGTGACGGGGGTGGCTGGCTGGCTGGTCGGCTTTCTTCAGAGCGGGTCAGGCCGGAGTTAAGCGGGGGAAAGGTGGGGCCACACAGGGGTTGGGCGTTCTTCTCGTTGACACTACGGGTGTTGGAGGATGAACGGACATCTCGGTGAGGGCATTGATTTATGGCTTCTCTATTGAGTAAACCTGGAGAATGAAGAGCGTTCGGTGCGTTGGATCTTTCAACCTCCGCTCTTCAACTCTCAACCTCCCGTCAGTCGCTCCTCTTCAAGCCCAACCGCACAGCCTTTGCATACAAAATCGAGTTGCAATACGCGGGCTTGAACCACGACCACAAGGACGAACCAGCTGAGAAAGCGACTGCGATTGTGCGGCGTTGGGAGGCCGTCACTCGTGTCCAGTTTTCTCTTGCCTCGAAGGGAACGAAGCCCTGCTCATCCATCTCTTCCCAATCCAGGGCTACCTAGGTAGCTCATTTGCGTTTCGCCGTCTGCCAGTGACGCCCCAAGCAAAGCATGTGTACGAAGGCTGCAGAAGAATTGGGAGCGACTCTATTGACCTCAAGATGCATGTAAACAGTTCACAATGGTATCGAACCAGTTCGGAGCCATGGAGGTCATGTTCTGGAACCCCCACGCCCAGGCGCCGAGACATATGGGGTCACTCCATCTGAGCTTGGCAGGAGAACAGGGATTCACTGCAGGCCCAAGCGCCAAGCTAAAGCTTACTTCTTCTTCTTCTTCTTCTTGACGACACTGCGACGGCTTATCGCAATTTACCTACACAAAGATCGGGCAATATGGGACGCCTCGGTAAAGATGGAGACGGCGGCTTGAGGCTGAGCAAGAAATCTCCGTCTGGGTGGTAGGTGACTCGATGTTCGATTTGGGGCACCTGCTCCGGCTGTCGGCAAACAGATGACGTATGCGGACTCCAAGCGCACCACTGCGAAGTTGCTTGAGCCCCGAGTTTGTTTGTCACTGCGTCCGGGATGGACGGGTTTTCACTTTGCTCGTTGCATATTCCCGTCCGTCCAATGACTTCAATTTGTCATCTCGTCAGCGCAGTAGCGGCAGCGGAAACGGATACATGTGGAAGCGTCTGACAAACTCTGAAACCTACCTACACACGTGGAGAGAAGTTGGTCTTGTCATGGGAGTTGCGATTGGCGTCGCGCCACGACAAAAACAACAACGTTAGAATTTCCAGAACATGAGACGCCTAGATCGGAGAAGATGATTAGCCAGACCTTTGACACGTCGCGTGTTGTCAAGATACCAGTGTGAGGTCACACACAGCACCCACAGGCACCGTCACAGGGTGGCGGCATTCCATCGCTCTTTCATGTCACCTGCAGGCTTGCTCTTTCAGTATTGCCCGCTGCGTATAGCGGGGGGTAACCCCCTGCAGCCACCCGGCTTGGACCATTAAATAAGCTCTTGAGATTACGACTTCCTCCCTACCCAAGTAGATTCCAATACCCTTCTTTCAACATTCCCGGTTCGTTCCTTTGCCTCACGTCTTTTCGTGCCTAGCCAATCTTGCCAATTCCCTTTCGATGAAGGAAACCTCAAACGAGCCTCAGTATACTGATCCTATCCCCTTGAGGACAAGATCGCATGGCGGCACACACGGTTCAACCAGGCCTTCCAACGCAAGTCAATTGCTTCCCGTAAGCAATGCCACCGCTCGTAACGACCTCGTCGCGACGCCTGGCAGTAAACATGCACACTTCACTTCCTCTTCCACCAACGGCGACGGCCCTGGCGAAAAGCTGCCCTCGAATACAAGCATCGACAGCAGCCGCGCCGGCGTCGCAGAACATGAAGCTGATGGTGGTGTCATTCCGCCGCCCGGTACATCTCCGCAGACTGCTCGGCCGGGGTCTGTCCTGAGCGGTAACAACGAGGAAGATACGAAGAATGTCGTCGTCAGATTCTTGGTGACGACCAAGACCATACTGCAGTACAGTAAGCTCAACTTGCTGCTGGTATTCGTGCCCATAGGCATCGTTGTTGGCTCACTCCGAAGTATGCCACCGGGACTCATCTTCGCCATGAATGCTGTTGCCATTATCCCACTCGCCGGGCTTCTATCTTATGCGACCGAGACCGTGGCTAGTAGGCTTGGAGACTCCTTCGGTGCTCTGCTGAACATCACGTTTGGCAATGCCGTAGAGCTTATCATCTTGTGAGATATCCCGAGTTCAATTGGTTGGTTTCCACTGATATGGAACTAGCATGTACGTTCTCCTTGGCAAAGCGATCAAGAGAAAAGTGAGCGAGAAGCCCTGCTTGAGGCGTCAGCAGATCTATCGCGTCCCCTATATATTCTTGAATATCCGCTTGCTCTCGACATGTGTTTCTCTTCTCTGATCCAGACACTCACATTCTCTTGCTGACTGAAACAGCATTGCCCTGGCCAAGGTAGGCACATCCTCTCTCTGGAGTCTTGAAGACCACGCTGATATCAGTTAGGACGAGATTCGCATCGTTCAGGCTTCGCTTCTCGGCTCGATTCTCGCCAACTTGCTGCTCATCCTCGGCATGTCGTTTCTTCTGGGTGGTCTGCGCTTCCGAGAACAGGTACCGGCGATTCCTCGATCGCTTGGGTGCCTTTTGCTAATGACTCCAGATCTACAACAGTACCGTAACCCAGATGAGTGCGTGTCTGCTCAGTCTGAGTGTCATCAGCCTAGTGTTGCCTGTAAGTGAGGTTGGCATCGCTTGTCGTTATGTCCCGCCCTGACCGTCACACAGACGGCGTTTCACGCGTCGTTTAGGGACAGCGAGAAAGCCGACATACAGTCGCTCAAGATCAGTCGTGGTACAAGTGTTGTAAGTCAACACAACATGTGTTACCAATGAGCGCCTCCGTGGTGCTGACCCTTGCAGATTCTCCTACTGGTGTACATCATTTACCTACTGTTCCAGCTTGTGTCCCATGCATACATGTATGAGTCTACACCGCAGCATATCATCGATGAAGAGGCTACTCCTGGACCTGTCGCGAACTGGCTTGACTCGTCCACCTCCGACAGCCACTCTTCCAGCGATTCGGACTCACCCGACTCGGAACACTCTCGTGGGACGGTCCGCAAACGGATGAAGCGTGTCATGCGGAGGAATCGTCGGCGGAAGTCGAGCGTAGTGTCTGTCGACACAACAAGCGAGGCCCTCAGCGGTCCTACCAGAACTCCGTCGTTTGGAACATCTGATGCTACTCCCCTGCATGATGAACCACTGGAAGACATCAGACGTCGACCGCCCCACGGTGAGCCCAACGAAAATGCTGGGTTTTTCGAGGGAAATGAATCCGCCATCGAGGACGACAAGGATCGCAATCGTAGGAAACGCCGGCGCCGCTACTCAAGAAAAAAGCACCAGAAACACAAGCACAAGGGTCAGCATTCCAACGACTCCGGGGATCTTGCCAGCTCGACAGTTATCGGCGAGAACTCCGAGGCTCAGACCAAGACAATAGACTTTGCAATATCTACCCCAGCTGATAATGTGGAGATCCGGCCCGACACCTCCAACTCGGTGCCTGTGGGTGCTCAGTGGCTACGTGGCGTCTCTCTCCGGCCACTGGCCCCAGCAGTGTTTGTTCAACCGCATGATATTGCAATACCAGCGGGAGGACGAGTTCCGCATGTTCGCCTTGGGATCCGTCGGACGAACTCGTTGCCGGACCGGCTCAACCAGTATCCTCGTCCACCAGAAGCCATGATGCCGTCGCAAGTCCAAATGGCCACAACTACGGCGGCGATTTCCATGGAGGGGGATGACGAACAGCTGATGTCCCGGACCAGCGCCATCTGGCTCCTGCTCATGTCAACCGCGCTAGTCGCAGTTTGCGCCGAATTCATGGTCGACTCGATCAACGGTCTGGTTGAGAGCAACAGCATCGGCGAGATATTCATCGGTCTGATCATTCTTCCCATTGTCGGCAACGCCGCAGAACATGTCACGGCCATCACAGTGGCCATGAAAAACAAGATGGACCTGGCGATTGGCGTTGCCGTTGGTAGTTCTATTCAAATTGCCCTCTTCATCACGCCTCTCATCGTAATCATTGGTTGGATAATGGATCGCAAGATGACGTTGTACTTTACGCTGTTCGAGACGGTCTGCTTGTTTGTGTCGACGTTTATCACCAATTTCTTGGTGCTGGACGGGAGAAGCAATTACCTCGAGGGTGCGCTGCTAGTAGCAACCTACGTGATTATCAGCGTGGTGGCGTTTTTTTATCCCCAGGCCGGGGATGCTAGTTCGTGGGGTGCTTGAGGGTCGAGGAGGAAAGTTGACTGAAGTCAAGAGGTGTTTACTTCAGGGGTAGGCAGTTTGGCTGAGTGGATTTGAGTGGATGCTGGAGGTTTTCGGCACTGCAGGTTCTCCAACAACAAGATTGATACTTTAGAGGGCTTATGAATTCTAGCGCAGCTTGGGTCTGAGATCCAGAGGGATGGACACATACATTGTTCGTTACGTACGATAGTCTCATGGCGTTGGTTTGAGTCCCGCCTTATGTCATGTGCTGAGATCATCCCCAAAGCCCAAAAGCGGCCACGGACCAAGTTGGCGTGCCATCTCTCCAATACCTTAGGTAATACATAGATACGCGTGCGCTCTCCAGATCCGTACTCGGCCGAGAATACGCATCAAAATCATACCTAATGCGCTCAAAGGAACGTTCCTGTTTCTCAGCCCCACTAGGCGTTTCTTCTGTGATGTCCCATCTAAAGAGGTGCCTGGACGTTGGGTCAGCCAATCGGAGGGTGCTGTGCCCCTGAAAACGTCATCCATCAGGGCGGAGCGGGGAACCGAGAGGCCGCCTAACCTGTGGGGTGTGTGGAGACGACATCAACTTATCCGCACTTTCGTTGTTGAACCAATGTTCCATGTTCGGCCGGTTCCTCAGTCAATTCTCCTGGGACCCTAGAGTATGTCTGCGCGTGACTAGACTGACTGATCACTCGGTAACCTTTTTTTTTGGTCTTGCTGCGAAGTCAAATGGGAATCCTGTGACGTGGTCAAAAACGGCTTGTTAGTTCTGGTCGCCTCAACAACACACTCAGCAATTTCGCCAGGGCTCAGCCAAGGCTATAAGTCAAGCAGACAACTGCGCCGCAAGTTTGCCTCCTTCTGCTTCATCATTTGCGCAACCCGCGCTTCAGAAGCAGCAGGCAGCTCTGTCACTCTCCCCGCAGCAAATAAAACGGCAACCATCACCATGTGTTTCGGCAGCAAGGAGAAGCAGCTTTACAACGACAACGACGACGCACCGCGTCCCGCACCAGGCCACTTCCCTGCGCAGCCCACATACGCAGATCCAGCGCCGAAAGCCAGCATGCCACAACAGGTCCAGCAGCCCTATTACCCCCCGCAAGCATCGACGCCGGTATCGCCGGTATCACCGCAACAATACCAGGCGCCAACGCCAGCACCCTACCAACCTACAATGGGCCCGCCCCCCGCCGAGCTCTCCTCCATCACGCATTCCAATCCGCCAGCCGAGCTGTCCTCCGGCGACTTCGCGCCTCCTCCAGGACCGCCCCCTTCCCACAAGAAGGACTCCGACTACGCGCCTCCCCCGGGACCTCCTCCGTCTCACAATGCCGGCAACGACTTTGCGCCTCCTCCGGGACCTCCCCCATCGCACACAACTAAATCTTCTGATTACACGGCGCCTCCTCCTGGCCCATCCCCTTCCTCCGCCAAACCCGCCCACGACTGGGAAATCGCCGTCCCCGATACGTCCCTTTTCCCTCCCCCTCCTGCGATCTTCTCCGGGTGGTACGAATCTCCAACCTCCAATGCCTCTGAAGAGGAAGCCAAGAAAGGCGAAGCCTGGTGCGAGGCATACCCCCTCATCGCGCCCCTCGCCCTTGACGCGGCCGCCCTCTCCATCCTGCGCACCCATTCTATCCGGCTGATGACCCCCAACACGAACTTCATGGGCAGCTTGACCTGCACGGCGCCCGGCATCTGGTCCGGCGCGACCGAGCCCAAGTCAACCGACTCCTGCATTCTCGGCTACCCGCCTCTCTATTCCGTCCGCGAACACAGCCCCCTCGCCACAGGCCGCACCAAAACAGTCTACTACGAGGCTCTCGTCAAGGGGACCACCAGCTCTAACCCCTTCCACTCCTCCTCCAACCAGGATATTACCCTCGCACTCGGCTTCACCGCTCTCCCTTACCCCAACTTCCGCATGCCCGGCTGGCACCGTGGCAGTCTCGCTGTGCACGGCGACGATGGGCACAAGTTCATCAATGACCGCTGGGGCGGCAAGTCATTCACGGAGCCTTTCCGCCGCGGCGAGACGTACGGAATTGGCATGACGTTTCGCGCGGTGGACGGCGGGCGGATCGAAACGGAGGTGTTTTTCACGAGACAGGGGCGGGTGAGCGGTAGCTGGAACTTGCACGAGGAGACGGACGCGAAGGAGGATTTGCCGGTTACAGGGCTGGAGGGTTTCCATGATTTGAGCGTTGCGGTCGGGACATATCAAGCGGTGGCGTTCGATCTTGTCTTTGAACCGGCGAGATGGCTGTATAAGCCAGCTGATGTTTAGACGAAAGGGGAAGGGGGGAGGTTTGTAAGTTATGTGCGGCGATGGGTGGACTGCAATGTTCAGCCAAGTGCTTGGTAGATGACACTTCGAAAAAGCAATTGTAATGACAGCCCTGTACTTCAAATGCCAACGTGAACTCATACGCCCATGCTTGCTTGCTCGCTTTATGAAACTTGGGTATAAACAAAAATGACCAGTTCCTTTTTTCCCAACCCCTATCTAAATCTGCCGGATATCCTTGCCCACCATTTCGGGCCGCTCAACCTCCCACTCGTCGCGGAGGACTGCAAAGGTCAAGTCGCACACCAGCAAGCTCAGCCCCAAGCCCCAGACCAGCGTGATGGCGTAGAAGAAGTTGGCGTTTCCGCTCCCCGCGTAGATCCATAGGTGGTAGAACGCCGGGCCAAGGAAGGTCGTGTACATGATCACTGCCGCGATGACAAAAGTGTAGCGCATCAGCGGGAAGACGTGTCTGTACAGCGGCACCATGGCCAGGAATAGCGAGGCATCGCTGATGCTGGGGTAGGGCTTGAAGATCGCGAAGAGGCCGAGCAGGAGCGTGAGCACTACCAAAGGTTGGCGTCGGATGCGGATTGATAAGCCGCCGACGTAGCATGAGAGGTGCAGCCAGAAGACGGCGAGGAAGAAGGAGCGAAAGGAGTCGAACATCTCGATGAAGAAGTACCACCATAGGCCAATGTTGGGCGTTAGGTCGGAGAGGGTCAGTTGGACACCGTATGTTGAGGGGAGGAACTCCCAGGAGCCGGTCATGAAGTAGGACATTTGGAAGAGCGCGCCTAGGACGGCTATTACGACGCCAATGTTGGTTGTGGCGAATTGGTATCCAGATTTGACGGCTCGTGATGTGGGTTGTCTGTCGTAGCAAAGGAGGAGCAGCGGGGGCAGTAATAGCAGCGGGTACATCGAGAGGTACGACGCGAAGGAGATGGCCACCATGGCGCTGAAAGGGGCTCCTGCGACAGCCTTGGCGATGGCGTGGAGGATGGCGGCTGTTGTGAAGACGCTTGTCGATCGCCCGATACATGTTGCGACCGTAAATGGGTTGAAGAGGAAGCTATGGTCTGTTAGTGGGTGCGTGGCAATCGGGCACGTTGCTCACTTACACAGCCGCGACAATGAAGCCGCTCCATCGCTTCTGCCGGCGCGGGGAAGTGAAGAGGGCGGACGACCCTGCTTCACCCGAGTCCGCAATCTTGATCAAGGCGCTGGCGCTCGCTAGATCTACCGCGATGTAGAGGAGGTATGTGAAGATGGGGAGGGTCGCGAAGCTCGGGAGGAGGGAGAAGAGCGGCAGGAGGAGGGGCGCTTGGTGGTAGACACCGCCGTCGTACGGAGAGACATTGTGGTTATATAAAAAGAGACCTTCTTGCACTGCGCAAAGCTGTTAGCAAGGGTCGCCGGTAGAGCGCAAAGCGGGAGGGGGGGTAAACATACGTCGCTTGAAGCTGGTCACTGGTGTCGAGATCTCGACGCGCCCCGTCAACAGATCCGGGAGGCCGGGAAAGAGGGTAAAGAGCGCGAGCCGCAGGACGGCCGCCCCAGCGTATAATCCGGCCGTCCTCCCCAGCGTTACCTTGGAGCCATCCATTGCTCAAATCGCCATCGCCCGCACATAGAAAGGCAGATCGAGAGGTTCGGAGCTGTCTGAAATTTGGAGGCGAATCCAACCTTGAATTAGGGGGATCTTGACAGCGAATCAATTTGACAGCCGTAGGCTGACCGGTGCCGGCTGGCAAAACGGGATGGGGCCGCCAAGATAATCTTATCGGAAAGCGGTGAAGAGGGCCAGAAAGGTCGCAGACAAAAAAAAGTTGAGCTTCTAACCAATGCCCCACCAAAATTTTGCTGCAGCATTTCCTCCATCCGACACTTTGCACTTCCCAGACCACCTACCCGTCGCCTTCATCACACAATTGAGGCGCTATGGCGAAGATAAAGAAGAAGGGCCAATCCGGCAGCACGAAGAACTACATCACTCGCACGCAGGCGGTCAAGAAGCTGCAAATCAGCCTCCCCGACTTCCGAAAGCTGTGCATCTGGAAGGGAATCTACCCGCGCGAGCCCCGGAACAAGAAGAAGGTCTCCAAGTCGGCCACCGCCTCGACGACCTTCTACTACACCAAAGACATTCAGTATCTGTTCCACGAGCCGCTCCTCCAGAAATTCCGCGACCAAAAGGTTCTCGAGAAGAAGATTTCTAGGGCCCTCGGCAGAGGAGATGTGTCGGACGCCGCGCGCTTCGAGCGCAATGCCTCCAAGCCCGAGCAGACTGGCAAGCCTCGATATACTCTCAACCATGTCATCCGCGAGCGCTACCCGACTTTCATTGACGCATTGAGGGATCTTGATGACTGCCTGTCGATGCTCTTCCTCTTTGCGAACCTTCCCTCGACCTCTGCTGTCCCCGCCAAGATGATCGCGCGGTGCGAGCGACTCTGCCAGGAATTTCAGCACTACCTCATCGTCTCGCACAGTCTGCGCAAGTCTTTTCTCTCGATAAAGGGCATCTACTACCAGGCGAACATCCAGGGAGAGGACATCTTGTGGCTGGTGCCTTACAAGTTCAACCAGAGGATCATGGGCGATATCGATTTCAGGATCATGGGCACATTTGTCGAGTTTTACATGACACTGCTCAGCTTTGTCAACTACAGGCTCTACACGTCGATTGGACTGAAGTACCCGCCAAAGTTCGATCAGTCGATGGACGAGCAGGGAGCCGAGCTTGCCGCATTCTCCCTGGAGGGCGTCAACATTGCGACAGATGGTGATGCCAAGGCTATCACGAACGGCGAGTCGGCGCATGGCCCAGACCCCAAGGTCCAGGCTGAGGTCAACAAGCTGGTGAAGCAGTTGAAGGAGGACTCGTCAAACGGCGACACACCGATGCAGACGGACGCGGAAGAGGGCGAGGAGTCGGCCACCGATGCGATTGACAAGTTCGAACCCGCTGCCCCTGGCGGTGACGTTCTCCCTCAGCCTGAAGAAAGCATCAGCGACCCCGCCCAGTTCTTCTCTAACTTCACCATTTTCCTGTCTCGAGAGACACCACGACAGCCCCTAGAGTTTATCCTGCGCGCCTTTGGCTGCAAGAGGATAGGCTGGGACGCTGTTCTCGGTGAGGGATCTATCACGACTGACGAGACTGATCCCTCGATCACCCATCAGATCGTCGACCGGCCAGTCATCCAGGCTGCGATGAACGGGAACGGAGATGGTGAGGACAACCAGACTGCACAGAAACTTGCACCCAACCAGAGATACCCTGGCAGGATATACGTGCAGCCTCAGTGGGTATGGGATTCCATCAACGACCTAGAGCTCAAGAGCCCGGAGCTCTACGCTCCTGGCGCTGCCCTGCCACCCCATCTCAGCCCCTTCGTGAAGGCCGCACCAGGCGCATACGACCCCACTCTTCCCCTGGACGCCCAGGAGACGGAGGCGGAGGCTCTCGATGCGGAGCTTGCGGATGCCGATCTTGAGGAGGGAAGTGATGAGGATGTTCAGAATGACATGGATGTCGATTCTGGCAGTGAGGACAAGGACGATGAGAATGAAGACAACTTCGGTGGCTTCTCTGAAGGCGAGGGTGAAGAGGAAGAAGACGAAGAGGAGTCAGCAACGCTGCAGCGGCAGCGTGAGCTCGAGGCGGAGCTCAGCGGAAAGTCACTGAAGAGCAAGTCCACAGATGCCAAGACGAAGGCGAAACTGGAGGCTAAGAAGGCGCTTGACAAGAAGGCTCGTGAGGAGGCCGAGGACTTGGAGAGAGCGAAGGGAATGTTGAGCAAGAAGAAGCGCAAGCTATTTGAGCAGATGCAGTACACCAACAACAAGAAGAGTGCTGAAGACCTCAAGCTGCGGTCCAAGAGGAGAAAGCTGGAGAAGGAAAAGGCGAAAGCGAATGGGAAGGCAGAGGTTAGATTTCGATAATGTTTCTCGGATTGGTGTATCTAGGTACAATACGTTGGGGGATACCAACTGGCTATTTCTTGTCTTATTGCTGTGCGCATGTCTCCTAGACAAGCGTATTTGACCATGACTTCTACTCATCCACCAGGAACGGGAGGCCTTCAATATATGAGGGTGAAGAAAGATTAAATAAAAAAAAGGGGGTACGCAGACAAGGTGCAACCAGAACGAGGATATGGTGCAAGTAGACATGTAGACATTATCTTGAGATTGCACCGAAATATCTGCTTGGATTCAAGGCTAGCGTGCTCAAGAGAAAGATATGATAGCAAGGCCGTCCAGCCCCAAGACATGCCATGCTGCTGCTGAACTTGAGGTTCTGCCTCCACTAATCAAAACTGACAGGCGCGCCTGGCCTTGAAAGTTTCGCTGCTTCAACAATTCGCATTCCACTTTTACCACCAGGGCTTTCGCTCACTCACTAACTCCCGTCACTCACTGCAACAATTCCGATTCTGTACTGCTCTTTTCTATTTTTCCCGCACCATACACACCGGCGGGTGCGCCAAGGATTTGCAACTTTCACAAACCCGTCACATCCCGCCCCTGTCGCCACACTCGCTCACTTACTCACTTCGACGAGGATCTCATTCATTACTGGACTGCTGTTTCCTGCAGCGGGACTAACCTCCCGCCACGTTAGGCAAACTCAAAAAGCAAAAAAAAAAAAGAGAACGGACGCAGCCCGCTTTTACTGCCACAGAGAAAACCCCGCTGAAATGAACTCGTCTGAGGACGAGGACGACCCCTCACGACCTCTAAATATTCACCTTGGCACGCCCCAATCGAAATCCAACCCCAACCCTAACAAAAGCAGAAGTAACCACGGCGCCGCGCCCAACAACTCCAGCAGCTACGATGCGTCTTCGTACGATGCCTCTGACGAAAATGGCGAATGGGATGAAAGTACAGACGACATCAATTCTCTCTCGTCGGAGGAGCTGAACCGTACAAGGCCGAATCGCTGGACAGGCGCCGTGCGCACGTGGACGACGTACGCAGAGCGCGAAGGACAATCGTATGCGGCGCTGGTGGATGAGAAGAGGGGGAACCTGAGTGAGCAATTATATGATGTGTGTGCCTTAAAGGAGAGGCTGGCGGTGAGTTTTTCCCCAGGCCTTTTCTTCACCGTCGACTAGAGGTAAGTATAGGACACGGTATGCTGATAAAGCTGTCTAGGAGTGGGATTCGGAAGAAGAAGAGGATGAGAAGGGCCCCGTGGAGCAACGTCTGCTGGAGAGTTGGACGGCATGGCCGATACGCGCAGCCCAGCTTCCGCATCTTGGGTTGATGCGGCACGCGCCGAACGACGAGCATGAGAAGTTCACGGTGCGAAGACCAGACTCAGGATGGCCGAGCGAGAACCTTGAAAATGAGATCTCGGCGACTGTATTGAGGCTGGCCAAGGAGAAGTTCCGGCGGAGGAAGTTCAGGGAGGAACAGCCAGATCCCGATGTCATGGAGACGATCGAGCACGACGAGGTTGACGACTCGGAGGGAGATAGCGCTGAGAGGGGCGACGAGGGTGAATCCGGGATGCAACAACACAAGGAGGGGAAGAAGAGGGAAGAAGAGTCCTTCAAGCCGGTCCATTCGGCAGATGACGAGCTTTCTTATTCGATTCTGCGCCCAGCCACCAGGAGAATCCTATCACAGTTGGATCAAACGCTCGCCATTCTGCACAACTCGAGGATGGCTCCCGCACTGACTATGAACGAGTCCGAACCAGACGACGATACAGAAACGGAAGCGAGCCAAGGGGAATGTGGGCTATCACGGAAGCAATCGCTGAGGAAGAAAAACATATTACCGTCTTCTAGCACTGGGCAGCCGAAGGAAGCACACGACCCAGAGGAGGGGGGAGATTACGAAGAGGTGCTGTCGCTTGGTGGGAGGGAGTCAAAGCGGCGGATGCCCGAGTACTACGGATATGATACTCAGAGCGACGATGGTGTGCAGCAGAGGAAGAGAAACAGGTCCGACTCGGTTCCCAGGATGGAGTCTTATGAGAATTTCATCAACATGTTGGGCCTCAGAGATTGGCGCGATGTCATGGCCGCCGCAGCCATGGCCGGTTTTTCCGAATCAGTAATGGCGCGTACCGTACAGCGTTGCTCTACACTGTTTGGTCAAGAGATGATCATTCACACACTACCTGAGCAAGGCATGGAACCCTGCATACCCGCCATGCAGACGGTGAAGTACACACCAGGCGCCCCCTCTACCGAGTCATCAGAAGAGGAGGACAATACGGAGTTGGCGCCCGTACGGGCGCGTGCGGTAAGTCAACGGCCCAGAGTAGGGCCCAGAAGCTCGCCCGAAGCCAGCAGTTCAAGACGGCGCAGATCAGTCACGACTGGGGGAAATCAGGAGCATTTCTGTCCGCACACAAGCTGTCCCCGGGCAAACAATGGCTTCGCCACCAGATACAGACTCACCCGACATTTGGAACAGGTGCACGGAGGTGAAATGTCTCATATTATGACGGAAGAGGAGGAGGATAGCGCGCAAGAGATGGATGGTGCCGTCCATACGGATGGATTTCTAAAGGTTGTCAAAGCAAGGGGTGGTTGGAGGACGGAAGACGTCAAGCACGGAAGATTGCGCCCTGTGTTGTCAAGATACAGATCACGATCCTGCGCAAGGGGCTCAGATGAGAAATCAGATGAGGAAAATAACGACACGACGTTCTCGTCAGATCCGTCAGACCAGTCAGACCAATCAGACCAGTCCGATCAGTCTACAGGGTCAACAGCAATATAACCTCCTACCCAGACCCGCTCTTGACCTTGAACTGTTTCTCCACCTCCGCCGCCAACTGCTCAAGTGTATCAAACTTCCATTCAAAGGCAAGCTTTCCCTCCTCCGTCAATTCCTCCAAGTTTCCTCCCGTCCCATAGTTCTCGGGCTTTTCTCCACCCCTCGCGATGAAAACGCTTCTCAACCCCATTTCCTTCGCAGGCACATGGTCCGCTGTCAAGGACCTCGCCACATGCAGCAACTCTCCCTTTTCCTTGTCTACCCCAAAATCCACCTTGGAATGCTCAAACAAATAGCGAAAGTTATTATGGCTTGGTTTGTACGACCCGATATCCTGCGCGGTGTAAATTGCGTCGAACTCCACAGGGGCGAGATTATCCTCTACGGTCCGAGCAATGTTCGCACCGTTGACATTGCTGAGAATGATAAGTTTGTAGTGCTTTTTCAGCACATGGAGGGCCGCAACGGTGTCAGGGAACGCGGGCCATCTCCCCGGGGCGGAACCGATGATGTTGGGATCCACAGAGGAAGGAAAGATGACTTCGGCTTCAGAGGCGAGGAGTAGGAAGGACTGGATGAGGTTTGCGTCGTAGGGGAGGAGAGGTTGCGTTTCCCAGAGGTGAGAGGAGTGGTCGTTGAAGCGCTCTACTGCAGTGAGCGGACGCAAATTCCAGGGATGAGAGGGTGGTAGTTGAGAGAGAATGGGACTGAGCGAGGCGGCAAGGCCAGATTCCCAGTCGATGAGCGTGCCATAGCAGTCGAACGACAGCGCCTTAAAGGTAGTAAGGTCAGGGTAATTGGGGGTTAGAACCGCCATTGTTGTACAAGTTAAGTGTAGGTTGTTAGTAACGTCTTGTAGGTATAAAATCAGGTTGTGCATTGAGGAATGGTATAGAGGTTCCCAAAACTTCAGCTATGAAGGTATATATAAGTGTCTGAGATATGTGCGTGCCACGCTGGGAAGGAGCAGCCACTTCCAAGGCGCACGCCTTTTGAAGGTGGGGTTTTGTTCATGGGAGGGCGCACGCCAGTCTTGTGATCGGTTCGGTTCCTTCTCGCCAAACAGTGGCGAGATGGGGGATCAACATAACCGCTACAATTGTGTTATACAGGTTGCCAGGTAAGTTGTTGCAAACGTCATTTGCCCATTTTATGTTGATAGGTTTCAGACAAGTCATTCTTACCTCAGAATGCGAGTGATTGATAGCAACGGAGCTCATGGGGAAGAACGGTTTAATACCACAACATACTCATTTTGATCTACCTCTACAATTAATCTCAAGACTTAGCAAGCACTCAGCTTCCCTCCTGCGCCTCTCCTATGAAGCCCGCCTTAAAAGCTCCAGTCAGCCTTGACAAGCACCGAGGTATCTATTCATCAGGTAGACACTCCCAACCCCCCGAAACAAGTGCGAAGAAAAGGCAGGCACTAGCTATATTTCTGTTTGCCTCCTTGAGCCCCTTGAAAGTAATTCAATTCACCATCTTCACTTCACCACTTCCCAACCGGCCCCAAACAACGGTCCAATCTTCAAATATAAAATAAAAGAAATGGAGAAAAACACATTCCATTTCGCTCTCGCTTGAAGTCAATCCACCCACCCAGACACCTCTGTAGGTACTCTACCTAAATCAGCCTTGACAATACTCTGCAAAAACCAAGCGCACGCATCACATGTCCACACACACAGCCAGTACTAACACAGCAGTGAAACAGATGTGATATGGGGTAATAGGAGGGAAATAAAAACCCAACGCTTCTTCATCGACATTACAAACACAGACAGACAGACCTCGAAGGGCATGGCGCCGTAATCTTCGCCACAATGAGAGCGGGTTCTCCAAACCCTAGCGGTCTCAAATAATCTCTCCACAACCCCTTGTCTCATCTCGTATGCTCATTCCTGTCGCTGTTCCTTTCCTCACTGCAGTCTCCGCCTCCCGTCCTGATGTCGATGGCTCGAATCGAGAGTGACAGCCGCTGAATCCATCGTCCTCCAAGCATCTGCGTCAGAGGTGTCCACCATCAGCAGTCACCATGGAAGCGGCTCCATTTGAGCTGCTTGTCTCCGTTTCTTTATTACAAGAAAAATATATGGTGTTGATAGTTCGAGAAAGTAAGCGGGGCTTTCTTGGATGAAGACAAACTATTTCGTTCTTTCTTGAATTTCAGTCTTTGCCCCCCAACGCCGTCTTATCCCGTCCTGCGCCGGCCGGGGCGTGACAGGGCCAAAAATGCCATGTTCCCAGATAATGCAAGTTGCCGAGCGGAGTGAGGCCGAGTCTTCCATACCGCGAGATGAGTCCCAATGTCTCTCATACAGACTCAGCTGATCTCGCCTCTAGCCTTTCCCCTTCGCCTAAAAAAGTCCATAACTCTTCGTGCCGGACCGCTGCTACCAGAGTGATCATGTGTCCGTGAGAGCGAATCCGTATCGTAGGCATCGCCGAGCCGCTTATTCTTCTGGAGAACCCCACGCGGGGGCCGACCGCTGCTAGCGATTCGACGCCCATCAACCGCGGCGTCCTGCTGGGAATACGGCGCAGAGCCTGGAGGGCGGCGTCTTTCGCCTGGTGGGTCCGATGATGTGTTCAGCATCGCTCCGTGGGCGAACACATCGGGTCCTGAGGCCCGCCCGTATTGGCTGGACACTTGTTGGCGATGTTGCCCTGAATAGGTGTCAGACGACCCATGGAGCTGTGCGTACATCCCGTCCATCGTCCGCGCATCGACCTGCTCCCGGTCAATGTCCTCATCGATCAAACGGCCATACTGATCATGGGCCGGCGGCTCTTGCATAGGCAAATCTTGCGATTCGGGGGCTCTGTCGTCGTCCTTGCCAAGTCCTATGGCCTTGAGCGAGAACGAAGTAGGGATGAAGGAGAAGCGGCGTGCGTGCTTCTCATGCGAGGTCTGTGATCCTGATATGCTCCCGGACCTCTTCTTGCCCAGGCCAATGGAAAAGGACCGCCGTGAGCGCTTCGAGTCCATCGACACCCTAGGTTCGTCGCCTGCCGGCATGGAGTTGTTCATGCTCACGGGTGGGTAACGCTTGGGCTTCTCTCCGACTTGCTGCTGCTCCCGTTTGCGGTTCCTACCGCCGAACAATGAGCCACTGCGGCCAAAGAGCTTGCCGCCGATTTCACCCATTGTACTTGACCTCTTGTGGCCCTTAACTTCCCCGCTGCTAGTCGGGGTAGGGCCATGGCCAGTCGCCTCGCCATCTCGCGAGAATCCGGACACCCTAGCAAACTTTGGAGGCACACTGATGCTGGGCCTGCCGTAATCCATGCTACCCTGCTCTTGAGAGGTGTTTTGCATGCCGTAGTTCTTGGAGCTGCCTCGGGGTGGTTGTTGGATCCTTCCGTGCGCATTAGTATCGGCAACTTCGGGGGGTGCGGGTTGGCCGTACGAAGCTCGCCCGCCTGCTCCTACAGCCCTGGAGCCAGATGTAGATCCGCCAGTTGTTGGCCGAGCGCCAGAGCCAGCAGCAGCAGAAGTCATATACGCCGCCTCTGAGACAGCGCGGGCGTCACGGCCGGGGCGCTGAGGAGCTCCGGCAGTGTTGCGATGAGCGCTTGGGGGTCTCTTGGAAGAGGAAGACTTTCCGTATGCATCCTTAGAGACAGGAGGATCCCTGGGTAGAGGCTTGTCCTTCGGCGACGCAGTAGGGCCGTTGTCGACAACCTCCACAGCACCTTGACTGCCTGAGCGTGCCCGGGTCTTGCCGCTGGATGCTTGGGCGCTTGATGAGTCGCCGCGCTGGGTCGTCGTGTTCGGCGGAACATATTCAACTTGAACGGTGCGACGCTTATTGTCTTTTTGCTGCTTTAGGTACGCAGCTTCTGCCTCGGCGTCCACAGTGCCATGCTTGCTGACCAGGCCACCAATTGTAGGCGTGACGGTAGACTTCTTCGAAGACTCGCGCACCGACGAGCTGCGCGCAAGCATCGGGCTGCCCTCCTCGTCCTCCGCCGGCACAGTTGTATTTTGGATATCACCTGGTGTTGTTGCGCTGGACGTGATAAACTCGACGACGTGTGCGTACTCGCTCAGCCAACTGTGGCGCGCGACCTCGAATAGGTCCGCTCTCTTCCGAGGGTTGGGCACGAGGATCCTGCGGAGGAGGTCTCGCGCGTGAGGGCTGACGTATTCGGGGAATGTGAGGGGTGTGTTGACAATGTATTTGTACAGCAAGTTGATATTGTCTCCTTCAGGGTTCGCAGGGTCGTCGTCGAATGGGAGATAGCCGGCCAGCATCGCGTACTGACCTCGTTGTTAGCTTGGCTCGAGGGGGAATAGGAAACATGTTGCTTACCAGAATAACTCCGCAGCTCCAGACATCCACCTTTCTTCCGGTGTACAGGGAGTCACTAACTACCAGTTCTGGAGCTGCATAGCATGGGCTGCCGCAGCTGGTCTGCATGAGATCGCCCTTTCTCGAACCGTTCTGCTTCACCTTGTCTAGTCCAGCACGCTTGACAAACTCGCGATCCGACAGATTCAGCTCTTCCTCCTCCGAGAGCTCCTCGTTGGGATCAAAGGTGTTGGCGAACCCGAAGTCCGTGATGATGATGTTGCGATTGCGATCAAGAAGCAGGTTCTCGAGTTTCAGGTCCCGATGGACGATTCCCTTCTTATGTAAATATCCCACCCCGGAAACGAGCTGGGCAAACAGACGCCGCGCGGAGTTGTCTTTGAGATATCGGTGGTTGAGAATGTAGTCAAACAGCTCTCCGCCCGATGCGTATTCGAGAACAATGCCGTAGTGCCGCTCCGACTCTTCCATTTTGTGAAGCCGAACAATGTTCGGATGCGTCAGTTGCTTCAGGATGGCCACTTCGCGCATAATCTTGGCCATCCGGGTCGGGTTACTACCCAACTGGTCCTTCTTGATGAGTTTGATGGCGACCTGACGGTGACTTGGTTAGCAGTTTACCGAGCGGGCATTGCGCTTCAACGTACCTGCACACCGCCCTCCTGTTTCCAGCCAAGCTTGACTTTGCCAAATTCGCCTTCGCCAATAGTATTTCCAAGGATATATTCGCCAAACTTGGTGTGCTTCTCCCGCTTCGAATGGTCGTGTCGGCTTCTGCCGCCTCGGCGAGCCTCTTCTCCATGATCGGCAGCTTTGTGAGCAACAATGGGCGGAGGCGCTGCATCATCGCCATGAAGGCTGTTGATCTGATGGGGTTGGGCCAGCTCGAGACGCTCCCGTTCCCGCTCAATGTCTACCTCGGGCTGCGATATCAATATGCTATTGAGAATTTCGCTCGCTTCCCTCGATGGGCCCTTGGAGGAATTCGCCGTGGCAGGCGGCGAGCGGGCGGATGATGTGCCGGCCGGTCGGTTTTCGCGACTGCTACTCGAGCGGTGCGGCTCTTGGGCAGCCTGATGCGTCCTGCGTTGATCTGTGCTGCCATTTGGATCCCTGCCCGAACTCCCGTGAGCGTTGCGAGGTGAAGCGGTGCCGCGGTCATTGGATTGGGTAGCGCGTCGGGAGCCCGATCCCCCGTTTGAATGATGCGTCGACGACGTTCGCGGTGGCACGGCTGCAGGCATGTTGCGTTTTCGGTCCGACGACGACGTATTCTGGTCGGGCGAGGTCGAGGACACAGGGACCGGGACGGGCGACGCGAGGGCGGCGCGGGAGCTCATTGGGGAATTGTCGTTGGCGCTGGGCCTGCGGGAAGGGCGTCGCGATGATGATGCCGGCGATGCTCCCGAGGTGTACTGATTGGCATGGTTGCCGGGGCCTTCTCGCGCCGGGGATGAATGTGACGACTGATAGTGTCGATTGGACGGCGACGCCGACGCAAGGGGAGGCGTGTTTAGGGCAGAGACGGACGTCGGTTGTAGCGGCGCCGGCTGGAGGGCACTCGACATCTTTCTACGCCGACGCGCAGAAACTTCCCAGGCAATTGCAGCACGCTACTGCGGTGGACGAGCTGATGTTTTTGGGGAGTTGTTCCAATCCGAGCGAGATAGGGGCGAGTGCGCGGCTGGGGGGGCTTGCTTTGGGCAGGCACCGTGGTCGGGTGCAATGGTGCGAGAACGACGGAGCGACTCGACAAAAAAAAGCTACCAGTTTCAAACGGCACTGCACAATGGATCCTGTTTGCGTAAGGGGAAAAAAGAGCTCAACCAAAAGCAACAAGCAGCCCGAGTCGCTTGATTCACCAACGAGCCAATCCAGCTACCATTGTGTGTCGAGTGGTTGTTGTCGGGGCCTTGTGCTGATCGCTTTTCTCGGCGGCGTCAACCTGCAGCTGGGACGTGATGTCTTGGGGGACCCTCCCAAGGCGGACGGGCCGGGTGCTGACGAGCTTGTTTACTTGCGTCGCAACTGCAACCACAAAACAACAACGATTAGCGGGCAAGGCGAGCAGAGTAGAATCGATGGGCGTTTGTTCGAGCTCACGGCCGGGGTTTTGGTTCCGTTCAGGGACGCAAGCAGGCGTGCGAGGTTGGGAGATGGTGGTCGGCGACGGGATTTTGTCGAGATGAGATGGGATGGGATCCTCAGGTCTGTCCGCCAGCACCCGTTCGCACACGCTCTGTCTCCGAGATTGGATACATGTGGTCTGCGGAACACAAACTACAGTGGGAATTCTACGAAGTGGGCGTGCTATAGCGCCACCCCTGACCCTGAGGGCGGTCGGTACATTCTTTCGCGCAATAGCTGGCGGGCCGGACGCGTACCTTGCGTTTGGAAATGAGCATTTAAATTGCCTCTCCACGCTTGGTTCGAGCTGACGGTGCTTGCCTGGCTGCTGAGACGAGCCGTCAAAATTGGTGCCCACCCGGGCTGCTAGCGGAATTCGGTTGAGGGACGGCCAAAGACTGTTAGCGCACGAGCCACAAGATAACAGAGAGCCCTGCCTTTTGTGCCATCCAATCCGTATCTGTTCAACAACCTGCATCTTTTATCGAAATCGCTGGCCTCACCATTGAAGTCCTCCATGGGATATCAGACGGTTTGGCTCCGCCAGCACGATCGACATCGACAGTCTAGAAGGCCTCACCCGGCCCTTCAACGGCTTGAGGGCGAACCGACCAAGTACGAGGAGCGTCCCCCAGCTAAACAGTGACAACGAGAGGGTAGTACCTCTTGTCGTGATGAGGTCTGCGTCACGTTCAGTGGCCAGAGCAGCGGCGCAGTGTTTTGAGCTCACAGCCCTGTAGCATTCATGTTATTATTAGCCGGGGGCCATCCTGCTGCTCCCAAACGGTGTTGCACACAATAGTAGCCAAGCTGGTTTTATGGGAGAGCATCGCAGTGCAGCCCGCGTGGGTGGATTACGACCTGAGTCGTCCACGCTCGACTCGTGGACGACTCAGGTCGTCCTGACCAGTGGCTTGGCCGGGTCTTGCGCTTGTGTCAAGCTCCTCAAGCGGGCAATTCGGCCTGATCCAAATGCCCAGACCGTTGCGCTCCAGAATACGGATCTCCAGCTCTCCCGTTCTACAGCGCTTGCCTCGGTATCCTCTCAACGGCGACGTCTGAGGTTTCCGCATCGCCAAATCTCAAGTCAAATGCAGCTCGGGCTGGCAGCGCCCGCAGTGTCATGTGGGAACAGGTAATATTAGTTTGCGGTTCGGGCACTGTGTGCCTTTGCCTGTGAGCGTCAGCGACACGTTGCTTCGTTCCTGGGCTGGGGTCAAACAAATGGAAGTAGGGTCAGGGGTCCGCCCCACAGTATACTTGCTGGCTTTTCAACATCTCCAGCTTCAGTTGTGAGAACCTGAATGGATTTGGGGACGGCATGATCAGACTGTAATGCGCGACGCGGTACAAAGGAGATAGGACTTGCCCGGCCCTCCAACGGTTTGTTTTTCCAGCCCCTACGGTCTGGAAGTCGCGACCTTATGGGCCAGGACCATGACCATTGCCCATTCGTTCAACAACGACCGCACGTGTGCCGACAGCGCGCTCTCGCGCGCGTTGTGTTTCGTTTCTGGTAAAGGCATTGAGCTGCGATGTTTACCACACAGACAACCGTCTAGGCTGCTTCTTTAGCCCCCGCTCGCGATCGTTGATCCATGATCCATGGATTCGCCCTGCGATCCAACCAGCAGTGCCGTGACATTGACGTGGCCCAAGGAAGTTGATCTCTTTCCGGGGACTTGACCGTACCGGCAAAATATCTTGATGTCACCACCACAGCAAATGCAGCGCAGGCTACCAACCGAAAACACTGGCCATTCCCATCACAAAACAAGGTGCCACACCCAATTCTGCATGAAACACCTGTAATGACTGGGTGGGACAGCACCCGCCTTAAATCCATCTTTGAGGTCCATGGTTTTCTCCGACCGCAGAGCAATCTCGAAGGCAGCTTTCGCTTCAAACCCTGTTGACTTTGTCTCGTTCCCCACGCTCAAGACGATGCGAGTCATCAACCACAGCCAACGCGAGGGAAGGCATTGACGCCGGAAATGAGGCGCATAGCGAATGCAGGGATTGGCCACCCACATCGCAACCTCTCCCTCTCCCCCCTCTACCACCCCCATATGGCATCAAAAATTCGGTTGCGGCTGATAATTCCGACCTGCCGCCCTCTGCCGTAGCTGATGCGAGACAAGTGCGCATCTGCCTGAGCTATCTAAACGTGGCTTTCTAGCACTGTTGCTGGGTCATGAACCCGGGCTGGAGTTGGCTGATGGCGCTGTCACATACCTCGTTGTCAGCTGCACGTAGGTGCCCTTTCGATGGTACCAAGTGCTTGAGTGCGAACGCAGACCTTGAGGTTGACCAAAACTTCTACCCCAACTATTCCCTTCATCCGATGAAACCTCCCTGCCTCGGTTCCATGGCGCTCTCCCCGTCAACAACCCCAGAAACTGTCACGAAATTCATGCATTGCCCCCCTCTTGCGAGACAGGTCAACAACACCTCCATGGCCTCACCCGCCAAACATCGACCGTGCGTCCATCGCAACTAGCAAAAGAAACGAAAGTATCAACGCCTATGCATCCCTAAAAAGTTTAGACTTTTTTGCCCCCTTTTGTGTAGCTTTCATCTGCTAAACATTACATATTTGTCGGTCTCCCGTAGAAGGTAATAACGCCGCAGCTCAGACGGGTCCCCCACCTTTCGTACCGAGCTTCTGCCGTTACCCGTAACCTCCCTAAGATATGCAGGCATCCGGGTGCCACTAGGATATTTCGGTGAGTTGAAAAAAGCCGATTTACATGTAGCTTCTTCTGTGTGTATTTGCTGTGTGTGACAAACGACTACGGACTGCCGTTCCGTGGCTGTCAGATCTCTCATGGGCTCAACAAAACGAAATATGTGATGTGACGGTGACCGCCCGGACACAGATTCGTGTTCTTGTGTGAAAATATTCGGCCTGAGAAGGGCAATAAAATTCATGGTTGAGTTATGCTGATGAGTCTGACGTAGAATGTGTCGAGGTTTCCCATTGTTCGCTTTGGGCTAGGACTCAAGGAGGGGGTATCTAACTAAAGCTTGATCGAAATATTACATGCATCTAGCCCGAGTGCGAGGGCCGTCACGGCCGCCATGTACCCCGTCAATATACCCATCGTTTGCATCGGGTCTACATGCAGCGTGCGCACTGTCATGTTGGCTAGCCCCGTCAACAGATTAGCCACGAGGAAGACGGCGAGGCCATTGCGGTTGTACGCTCGTAGTACCTGGCTCGTGGCCGTGAGGTACGCTTCCCGCTCGGCGCGAGGGTCATGCGCGTTGTAAAAGGACGGGAAGAAGACAATATCGATGACGTAGAAGACGGACAGAAGGATGGTATTAGAGGCCACGACCCAGAGGATATAGGGGAGGTTGGCCATGCGTCGGGATACCGAGAGCCCGGCGCCATAGGCGTAATCGGTACAGAGGAAGTAGAGGATTGACCAGGTTGCGGACCAAACGGCTAAGGTGAGGAGGAGTCGGGTCCGCGGGCTGGCGGCGGTGGCGGTGGTGGTGGTGGTGCGCGCGTTGAGACGCCGCGGGAGCACAAGCATGCCGATGTCTTGGCCGGCCAGGAAAATGGCCAGGTATCCCCAGAAGCTGAAAACGCCTTCCCGGTTCATCGAAAGCAGATCCGTTCGGGGGCCCGCCAAGATGTATGCCTTGAGGTCGGTGCTCTCCAGCGTGACCTGGTAGAGAGTGCCAAGCAGGAGTGCCAGACTAGCGTAGGAGGGGATGAGGCCCAGTGCAGACTGGAAGAGGGCGACGAACGGCGGAAGGAAGCCCAGCGTGAAGAAGAAATTCCAGTGGACGCCGTACTCTGTTACGTGCTCAGCGTAGTCCAGGCCCTTGACGCTCAGCAGTCGGATCACGCCCAGGGCAAGGAGGGGCAGCGAGTGACGCATCGACCGAGCGAGCCGAGTTATTAATGGGGTAGTGCGGCCGTCAGCGCGCTCCTTGAGTATGGGGCGAGAGGCGACGATGCCTGCTGAAAAGACAAAGGAGCCAACACCCATGTCCATCAGAGAAGTGCCCCAGGTCTCGACCTTGGCGAAGCGGCGGGGAAAGATGCGGAAGTCCACGGCGAGGATGCAGATGCAGGTCAGGACCATCATGCTGCCACGGTAGGATGTGAGGAATGGTTTGGTGGAGAGGATGTCGAGTTGCGCGGCTGTGGCCGCGGAGGAGGACGAGGTCTTCGACTCGGGCTGCACATTGGGAGGCAGCTTTGGCTTCTTCCTGCGGCCTGCTGGGTTTGCAGGGGCGACATAAACAAATAGAGCTGTGGCCAGGAGAAATGCGGTTAAAAGTGCCGGTGCGCTGGAGTACAGCGTGACGGACAGCAAAGGGGCGCCGATGTTCAGGAGGAAGTCGACGACGAGTCCAAGAGGTGTCTGCGGCTTGAAGAGCGCCTGGCGCGCCTGCAAAACCGACCAGAGCACCGAAACCACCTAGGTCAACGTACGTCAGCAACTAGATCTATGTTTTCCGCTCTACCCAAAGCCGCATACCGTTGGGATGGCAATGATATGCGATATATCGGCCACGGATCCGCCCGAGAGGTTCGATACGAAATCCTCCTTTAGCTGTTTGTAGTTTGTCGCATTCGCCATGGCAGGCGGAGTGGCTGCGCTGCTGCCGCAACCTGAACGGAAACTGTGAAGAGGGTGGGGGAGCAAGTTCAGGTGTTCAGAAAGAAACATCAACGCAGCAGTCGCAAAAGGACTGTCGTCGACCTGTCAACTGTCAGCCTCGCAGCCACCCACAGTTCTGGACAGCTGGAGCTTAAGGTGGTCTCAGCCCCAAGCCGAGTGGCAGGAACTGGCCAATCATTGTTGAGAGCCGCGATTGCTGGTCTGTGGGTCCCCACGGCACCCCCTTGGCCTAGACGTCACCTCGTCACTTCAGCTTCAACACCTCGTCGTCAGCGCTGATGGTCGGAAGACTCGTCATTGCAATCTGTCCAAAGCTCCTGTTTTTTTTCTACAGTTTTCTTCGTTTTCGGCAAAAATTTTTATACCTGACAGGTAACGTTCTTGTGGCTGGGCTTGGGCTGTGCGTCTTGCCCAGTGGCCAAATTCTGTCCGATTCCACCAGCGGACACTGTCCTTTTCCTTTGTTCGATGTTCCAGAAAGCTGGTTTCCAGCTTCAGCCGAGTGACGCCGTGGTGGAATGCGCAATTTGCCCGAACATAACTTGACACTCTCCGTGTTCCTGTTTCTTTGTCTCCTCGCTGTCAACACCCTTCGCGAGCCCTGTCAAGGGGCTTTGTCTCGCGTCGCCGCATCTGACTCAACGCCATCAATCACTCCTGCTTTCAAAGCCACCGGCGAAGTCGCCATCCCCATACCCGCGAAATCCAGCGTTAACGGCAGAGAGAGATACATAAGAAAAAGGATGGGCTTGCCGCCGTACTTTTTGCCGCTCCTCTTTCCTCATCGCACCCAACACCCTTTTCTTGCCATGCCCTGAGAAGTCACCAGACTATTCTTAAGGAGTTCAAAGATATACAGAAACAGAACACATCAAAACACCGCTCAATCGCCATGGAGACTCAGTCTCGACTCCGGCCACCGAGTCTGCAGACGGGATGGCCGGAACGCGAGAAGCTGGACCAGTTCCAGTTCCCCAAAGCTTCTCATTCCGCTCGTCACTCGGCTCATTCGCCAGGCCCTTATTCGCCCTCGCTGAGATCACCAAGTTTTCCCAGCCCCTTATATCCCAGATCGCCAGGATACGACCACTCGATGCGGCGACACGAACGGGCAATGGTGGATAGCTTCGATCCACGAGCGAGACGCGCATCCCAGGATGGTCGCAGCCCGCACCGGTCGCTCTCCCCAATCGCCGAGGCAAACTGGCATCGACGACGATCTTCGTTCATCACGAGCCCGGCAACGCCTCATGCCCCAGCACCCACGCCTGTTACAGGCCCCCCTGTCTCGCACGGCCTGTCGCTGTGGCGTCCCAGGAACCAGACTCTGGCAGCTGAAACGAGATCTATCCTGCTCGCTGGCACCCCACAGGCCGCCCAAACGTTGAGCCCGAGTCCAGCCTCGGAACGCCGCCGTTCCTTACCGCCACGAATGCCGAGTGGGCGTCGAAGCAGCTTGCAAGAGCGACAGCAGCTCCAGGCCTGGGGCAAGGTGTTCCTGGGAGATACCACCGAGGCCAGTTGTTTTGTATCAGCTGTTTCTGTTCGGCGACCCAGCGAGCCTTCATCAGGTGGCGAGGCCCCGACACCAACGGCTCCTGGAAAGCAAGCTGAGCCTGGAAACCAAGTGACGATTCGCGCAAAAATCTGGCCGTTCGATCAAACTAGGAAGCCCTATGTCATCAAACGAGTGTTCGATATGGACGAGTTGAGAGCGACGATCCAGCTGCCGCCCTCATCGCCGAATCCGACAGACCCTCGCAAACCATCCAACGATCTCAGGGCCGACAGCCCCAGTCGATCACGTCGTTTCTCTTCTGAACCAGGTGCCTCAGTTTCTTCCGTCGGAACTCCTGCCAACACGGCCCCGATCCGTAAGTGACAAACAGCAACTCCCTATATCAATGCAATGATGCTAACTCCAACAACAGACATTCGTTATGCGTGTGCCTATCTCCCAGTGCTTGCCGCACTGATTTACTCCGGCCACGTAAAGGACCCCCGCGACATCATCGACCTCCCCATGCCCCACCCGCAGGTTTGGAAACGGACAGTGGCTTATGTCTACACCGGCCAGGGCGAACTGACAGACGCGATCAAACAAAATATCCTATACCTGGGAGGCAAGGTTTAAGGCGAATGGCAACTGGGGCCTAGTCCATTGCGCCGCACTTTCTTTCCCCGATAAAGCACCGCGTGACCCTAACGTTATTCTTTGTGTTTTGGGCGAGCTCGTGTCGCCTGTATATTATCTCCAGATCCCTTTGTTCCAGGTTCTTTCTCTCTGGAATACGTCAGTGTCCGCGTCCGTCCCTGCAGCGGCTCGGGACTGATACGGAGTGGGATAAAAAACCAAGATAAAAAAATCCGTATCTAGGTAGGATGGGGGAGTTGTTTAGGTTGGAACACCGGAACCATAGCTGTTGAAGCCGGTATGGAAATCATGATCATCTATCTTTGTCCTGACGCTTTTCTCTGGTCCTTTTAGATGTGTCTCTGTGCCCAACCTCTCGTCGACCACCAAGTATCACCCTACTTCGCCCCAATAGGCTTTCAGTCCTGGGGAATCAAGCTTCGCCAGACCGTTCCACAAGCCCGGGACTAAGCCAACCTTGCCACTGCCTCTTTCCTTATACTTTGGCGGCGATCTGGGTGAAAGGGAAAAGGGTGCTGGCATGCTTGTGGCTGTGTCTCGTTGAGCAGCCAAACGCGCGGCTATGAGATCCGCCCAGCCCCAAACAAGCAAGCCGGGGATCGACTCTCTTCTTCCGCGGACGGATGCCTTCCGCCCGGGGTACCTCAGGGTGAGGGTAACGGCCCGCTTGCACCGCCCTCCCACTCCCACCACTCTCAACAGATCGATCCCCCACCAATTCCTGATCAATCACAGACCAGGTCACATCCTAAGTGGGAGCCCTCCCGCTCAGGCACAGCGCCACAGTATGCTCTGCCATGTTCATGTCATGTCCATCACGTGCATCCCCTACGTGAGAAATGCCGCCCGCCTCCCTGCCATCTAACGTCTTGCCTGCCGCTGACTGCCAGCGCGCGTGATGTCCCGTTGATCTCTTCTGTCCACAGGAAGGAAGCCGGGGACAGAGAAGCAAGCATCGAACGCCACGTGCGAGTGGCATGATCCGGGCCATACCTGCCTTGCCGAGCTAGAGCAGGGAAGACGATAGGAACCTCATGGGGTTCTAGAGCCAACCGCTGAAGAAGCAATAGCTGAAGGTATTGGATGAAGTGTCCATGTGCACATCACCGACATATTTGTCCCTCTTTGCTCAGCTCACTTGGACCAGAGGGTGCGTGTCTTTGCCAAGTCCGGGTTCCCTGGTGTTGTACGCGATACGGTAGTCTGAGCCGAAAGAATGAATACTCTTGGCGGTGACGTCCTATGGCTCCATCAATGTCCAAACGGATTTACCCACCAAGCATCCCCAAGAGCTCCGAATTTCCTTCCAAATATGGCGGCGGCCTTCCGAGTCATGCGTTCCTTGCTATCCTCACACCGGTAGCAACGAGCTCTGCTAGAAGGGAGGATGCCTAAGTACTTACCAAACCAGTGCCCCAGTGTCCAGCAGACCCGGTATGGGCAACGACCGGACAGATCCTTCCTCCTCTTGGCCGTACGCGTTACAATGCAGGTAAGAAGTGGAGGGAAAGAAAAGAAAACACACAGCTAGATCCTGCATGCCCCCAAATTTCTTGCTGACAAAGCGAGGTTATCGGACAAATACTGTTTCCTGCTAAACACCCTCGCCTTGCTGGTGACAGCTGAGAGCGAAGATCTTGAAGATCTTGAAGAACCGTCTTGTTGTCAAGACACTGGCGATACGAACCCACAACACCGCTTCTCTAGATCGAGGCCAAGTCCCCCCTTCGTCCGATCCAGCTCACCGAGAGAAATAGCGGATACAAATTGCGATCCACCCATTCTCTCGGCCAGGTAATCTGGTTTTCTGGTTTTCCATTGGGCCGGCTTGAACTCCATCAAGCCAAGTCGAGGCAAACCTGTCATCCCGCTCTCTTTGCCTGCCGAGGCCCCAGTTGCCGGCCCCTTCAAGCATTTCGGCCATCCACCTCTATGGAAAGAGTGCGGGCCGATGCGAGTTGATCGCAACCAATCTCCATAACAAACTCGCCTCCCACACAAATACATAGTACCTAGGATGCCATCTTAGGCGCCTCCTGCATCACTTGACAAAGCAAGGTCTTGGATGTATAGAACCGGATTCCTTGGCTCCCGCGGCGTTGGCCACGGGGGATCACGTACCAGAGCGCTCTCTGTTCTTCTCCAGCCGCCTGCAACTCATCCGTGTCGGCGAACGAATATCATGACGATGAGACATTATTCTGCCCAATCCCGTCTAACCTCGCAGAGCTGTCGGCCCCCGGCTTGCCAAGGCAGCGAACAGCGGACCCTCCGGAGATCAATCGATCCCTATCATGCCGGCAATGGACTCCGGACTCGGGGCAGTTAGCTCAGCCTCATACCCAACCCTAAACATCGTCAACTGCCCCCCATTTAGGGCCTCGGGGCTTCTGCTTCTCGAACACGAGGGGTCCTGCACAGTTGGCCTTCAAGTACCTGCACAACAACACATCGGCGACGTCGTCCCAAACCAATGACAGAGCAGAATATTGCGTGCTCAGGGTTTGCCGCGCTACTGATGCAGAGTGAATTGCGTGCAGCATGCACGCTCAGACACTTCACGCCCCCCAGCGGAAAGAAAAAAAAAGTGCACTTGGCCATGGGCCTAAATGTCGTTCTCGAAAGTCCATTCTGAACGGAGCCTGCGGACTTGATACGCTTACACCCCTGCCACTTGCCTGTCCGTTTGTGGGGGGATGGAAAATATTTTTTTTATTTAAAAAAATGACCGTTTCAGCGTCTGCAGCATATCCCCGAATGCGCACTGCCCGGTCTCCAGGCCGTGATGCATCCCAAAGCGGTCAGGACGAGAAGAAGTCGGAGCAAGCCGTAATTTTTGCGCTGCACTTGCATTCGTCACCATGCAGATAAGGATGTGCTAGCTGCCACTGAAGCGTAGCAGGGCAACGTCGTGTACATAGCTCCTGCGCTACGGGTAGGCTGGCCGACGGGTCAGTCCACCAATTCAAAGTTGGCTGCGCGATTGGTCCCTCATCTTCGAGTCTCATCCCCCAATCCATAAACTCGCTGCTGGCAGCTTCCAGAAATCCATCCCGCCTTGTATTCTTGTTCTGCCGCTTGAACGATAGTGGTAGGGGACATGCCCCCTTGGCGAGGACTGAGGCGGCGAGATATCAGGAGGTTGGTGCAATGTCATGTAACTACTTCGAGTTCGCAAGAACGATGTGAAAAGGCTTGGCGGGATGATAAGCTTATTTAGTCGGAAACGCCTTAGTCAGCGATGAAACCCACTGCAATCGGCGCATCTAACCCCCCCTGTCGCGGCCGTCCCCGCAGTCGATCGTGGCGATTGTCACCAGTTTTGCTTCTTCTGCTGCGAACATGGCCTGAGCCCCACACCGGCCGTACCTTTCTGACGACCTCCCTATAGATATGAGCTCTCAACTCTGCGTGCATCACGAGCTTGCATTCTGATGAAAACCCTCCTCCGCTCGTTGGTGCGACTTGGCCGAGATCGGTCTAGACCCGAGAGGGCCAAGAGCCAAAATTCCGACATCTTTCGGGTCCGGATGATGTGTCGCTTCGCGCGCTTGTGTGCCTCCTCCTCTTCAACACTTCCCCACGTCGCCGTTTTGGCCAATGTCTCGTGGGAAGATCTGTCCGTCCGATGTGTCAACGGTCGTGGACAACCTTCTTCAGTCGCGTGCCATTGACGAAGGATGATCCATCCGATTGAAAGGCACTTTCCCTGGGAGCTTGGATTTCTCACTCCTGTCATCGGATGTAGTGCGTTCAGTCCTTGCTCTCGCCGGCCCTTCCCCTCATTGTACCCAGCAAACCTTGCAGTCTATGTCGAAACACGCAGCCTTCTCTTGTGACAACAAGAAATGTTGTATTTTGGGGTTTGTCATGGAAAACTCCCCCAAATGCCGTGGAGAAGCTTGCCCAGCTACCGAGTACAGTAGGCGTGGGCGTGCATGCAATTCGCAATTACCAGAACACCATGTTGGATGCATGCGAGAGAGTCCTCCCCCCCTCCCTGAACGCAAGACAGTGTCATCGTCTTCCATGTGCATCATATCTTGGCCGTACGGGCTTGGTATCCGGTATCCGCCACGCCTAGTGTCCTGCAATGCAGCAAGCGAAGTGTCACTTCAAAACGCAGCCCGATTCTGCAAGAAGAGGACTTGAATTTGCTGACTCTGTCGCGGGATTTGAGACATCGCAGGAGGCTATCAATCTACACAGTAGAGTCATGTCAGAAAAGGATCCTCAGAGCTTGCCTACATTACAACGCACCAATGTAGCACCGTGTAGCGTATCGTCGTCCAGTCCCACACCACACCCCGTCGTTGCTCCGTTTACACCCTCTCCCCGCTCCCCCTCTTTCCGTGCTCGCCCTCCACCACCCGGCGTGGGTCTTTTCCGAACTCCAGACCGAGAAGGCTCTGCGACTGGCTAGCGACCACAATGCTGACCTCAAGCTCATGTGCCTATCCGAACGGTTAGCGCTGCTTAGGAAATCCTGAGCCAGAGGTCAAATCAGGGGGAGAAGACCTTTTAAGAGCTCATGATGCGGGTTCTGGTGACTGCCCTGGCTGATCTTCCTCGGCAGGTACCTATCGCTGGTGAGACGAAAAAAGGTGGATTGGTTGATCAAAAACCCCACCCTTTTCCTCTGGGCATACAGTGCAAAGAAAATGCCATATGCACGCCGCATGCCGCTTCAAAGTCTGCGAGACACTGCGTTATGTACTGGTTTCCTGCGAGAGGAAACTCCACTTCAGCAGGCCGCAGGCCGCGACCCGCAGGTTGGCCGAAAACCGAGCACTGAAAGGCCACAGAAGACGCAGGTCCAAGTGGAAGTGGTTAGTCGCCATGAAGAGAAGGGTGTGATATCGCAACGCGTGCCCGTAGATTTGCCGCTCGACGCACCTCAAGGGCGTGCCCCTGAAGAGCCTGGTTCATGGGAGGGAGTGTGAGTGCACTCAAGCCTCATGGCGGCTCGCTATCGCCTGGAATTTGCGGGGGCCGATAGTATCGATATTATTTCGATGTGAGCCACCACCTCCCAACGGCATTAGTGTTGTGTCTTGTGGGAGGGGTTCGATGCAGCTGGTCCGTCCATTGCTAACGCAACACCTCCTAGCGCTGACCTCAAATCGATCTACCCAGCACCTTTTCGTGCTCCATCGTGCTGGGGGCAGGCAACCAACTTCAGGGTAACGAACGGCCTGACAAATGCAATTGAGTTCATCGTTCCATCCGTTCAGTAAACGTTTGTCATCTAACCTTGGCGTCTTCCCATTGTGGCACAGCTGCGGGCGAATGTCAAATCAGTATCGTGGACATCGGAGCAGAGAGTACGCAGTGGAGGAGGCTGTATCAAAGTCGCTCAACATTGAAGGGGGTCTTTCTTCGTGCCTATGACAGCGTGAGGCTTCGCGGTCCGTTGATAGGCCACGGCGGTCCGGTTCAGATGTGATAGGTGTTGTGGTCATTGTCACCATCTGAACCGGACCGCCGTAGCCTATCAACGAACCGCGAAGCCTCACGCTGTGCGACGGGCGCGTGCCAGGACTCTGGGACGGACTTTGAGTGGGTGATGGGGTGGTCGTCCGAATGCAGGATTTGGCCGGAGGGGGGCATTCTGGAGTTTTCCAGCGCTGGAGGATCCGACGGTGGTATACTGCAACCCAGAGCCAATGTGGCAGGTGCTGATGGAGTAAGGTAGGTAAGGTAGCAGGCGTGTGCGGAGTGCTGACAAGAAAGTCTGCCCGAGACGGGCTTGGAACTTCGGTGCTGCGGACATCTGTTTTCGACTCGGGTCGAAACAGAGGACATAAAGAGCCTACCTAGGGAAGTTGTCGATTGGCGAGTGGGCGGGGAAGTTAGCGGGCGGCTTCTGGTTCTGCTGCCGAAATGTCATACTGACTCGATGGTGCTCCCAAATGGATTCCGGGCGTTCTTTCCCGAATTTGTCAACTTGCGCTCTTGCCTTTTGAAGCCACTGGGGCCAAACCCTTGACCGACACTCACCTAGGTGACTCCGCATGGTTTTCCTTCTGAATGGAATGGGATGGAAAGAGCTCAGTTGCCATCCGGGTGCCGTTCCCTGGCTGACTGGTTGGTTGGATGGATCAATGGACTTGACCTAGGATCCAGCCTCGCCGAACTGACCCCTGATCGCCCGGCTGCGAAATGATCGGCTCAACCAAAAATACTGGGACCGGAAACGCCGCGCCTGCCTCCCCGCTGCTTTGCAGATGGATGGTCTAGACAGTAAAGGGCAAGGTCTGGTACGCAAGACTGCACTGGGTACACTGGATATGTAAATGTGTGTAATGTAAGGTAAGGTATGTCACTGTTCCCTGATTCTGCTGTATTCTTTGCCGGCTGGCCAAGCCCGCCAAGGGCCAGCTGATATCCCAGAACCGGCACCAGAATGACGAAGCTCAACTCGTCTGCTGCGCTATACCAGTTCTCTGGGGACCTCCTTTAGGACCAACGAGTTCCGTGACGTTGCCGACAAGGTGTATCTTGGGGAACACGCCCACCCTCCCCTTCGCCCCTTCTCCCCCCACCTCCCCTGCCTATCACGGCAGCTCGAGAAAGCCTCGGGCGAATGATTCCCGGTTGGGATGGTTGCTGAGAAATGTTTGTAGCAGACCCCAAGTCGCGTGGGTGTTGGAGATTCTTGTGGCAATTGCAGAGCCGACGGCCTGGTTGAAGACGAACAGCAAATTGACCATTTAGTCCCAGGCGCCCTTCCCATCATGTCGTGTAACGCCTCTTCTGTTGCTCAAAGTGCCCCGAGAAGAGAGCCAACCAGTATTTCACCGGGAGCGCTCCAGGAACACGCACGATGGCGTGCATTTCCCTGTGTTACCTAAAATGTCATCCCCGGCAAAGTATGGTTGTCACACCCCTTTATTGTGACGAGCCCGATTGGGACGCTGGGCTGCTGTTGATTGGCCACGAGGCAATCCCCGTGTCACTCACATCCACGAGGGAGCGAGGGTCAACCGTGCTGTCACCCCCTTGTACGTCGATCGATTTGGGGGGCATGCAATTGACGGACGTCAGAAGTCTTCAGCTGTTTCCGTTGATCTATCTAGCTCTAACGGACTCCATTCTGCCTGGTCCGGCCATCGCCAACTTCGGGCGGGTATTCGCCCTTGCGAGCGGCCTTTCGACTCAGGATCAATCCCCCCCCCCCCCCTTTTTTTTTTTTGGCAAACCCAAACCTTGTCCCAAAGAAAGATGACACCGGAAATAAAGCTGCTCTATGCTTCAGAGAGAAACCGAAAGGCACGACCAATGCTATCCTCAATGTTCCCACTAAATTGCGCTTGCAATGCTATTAAATGCCTTGGTTGCGCTGACAGCCTTCCGATGCCAAAATAATGCCTGGTAGGAAATCAGACGAGAGAAGGAGACAGAATAACTTTTACATCCCTCCAAAAAACCGCCAGCTTTTTCAAAGCAGAGACCAAGTCGCGCAAATGCTAGATCCAAAAGAATAAAAGAGGACCTGGTGATACCTTCTAGGTCTAGAGGCGAGGCCTGTTTTACCTCGAACCTTTGTTAGTCGCAGAATGACCTTGAGAAGGAAAACCCTTTTAACCCGCCGTAGACATCATAACCTTCGTGATTCAGGAGCCGATAGTGGCCATCCGGTGTTTCCCTGGCAATGTGTCAGGAGACTGAGCTCCTCACTGTGATGGGTGTCCGGCTCTCAGTGCACCCATTGTGCTCGTGCTTCTGCGTCGAAATGGTCACGCGGCGCGTTTGCGAGCTCAGGGCGTAGAGAATCGAGTCCGGCATGTCCGGACCGGCCGGTGTGTTCATGCTGGGGTTGCGAGGGGGCTTCTCCTGCAGTCTGAATTGGTTGTGCTCATCACCGTCTGCTCGGCTGCCCCAAGAAGTCTGCTCTTTGTTAGATATTACCTCTCCCCAAACTAATTGGCCGGATATCTGGCAAACTCACATGTTTGAGTGTGAATAGAGCGTACAGCTTGATCAAGCCGTGAAAGTAACCAAATACCACAGACACGGGCAAATAGACGATATCTCGCGGGTTCTTCCGGAAGAGACCCATGAGCTTCACAACCTTGGTGAAGCAAAACATGAACATGATCTCGGCGACCAAGAGCGTGTAGCGGTTTTTCAACTCCCAGTTCTCTGTAGCCCACCAGCAAGAGAACAACATCAGGGGATCTGTGATGAACGCTAGCGAGGTGAAAGTCGCAAAGTGTAAAGCGTATGTGCACCATGGCTGCTGACTGTTGGCGTTGTGTTAGTTGGGTCTGACGTGCAGAAAGGAAGGAACAGGGGTGACGCACGTAAGCACGTATCGTTCGTGGACGAGACTGGTCCAGTTGCTCCTCCAGTTGCTCCTTGCCCAACGAGAGCACTGGTAGAGGAATTTTGTGCTTGTCTCCAGCGTCGTCTCGATTTCACACTCAGGTTCATACTGGACCCATGTTTTCCATTGATGGGCAACCAACCACCGTGTGACGAAATTGTCGTCATCCGCATTGAGAATGTATTTACCCCACTTCTCATTCTTGAAGCCGCCGAGAAAGTCGTAGCTTTTGAGAATCTCAGTACGGTAAGCGCCCGTTCGGCCAGACATACAGGAAGTGCCACCGTCGATGTTGTGTGTAGCCGAAATCTCAAAGTTTCGCCTCTCGATATAAGCTGCGCCGAGCCAGTTGTAGAGGCGTGTCGTGAGATCGCCGTCAACGCGCTTCACTCGCTGGCAAGTGCCGACACCGCCCATCTTATCGTCCTCAAACGGCGCAAGGATCCAGGGCATCAAGGTAGCAGGCCATTCCACGTCGTCGTCTGCCATGATCGTGATTGGCGTTTTGACATGGTCCTCCTCGAGCGCCTTGCACACCTGCAGTCGCTTATTTGCCTTGTCAACATGGAGGACTTCAATTGCAGTGGGATGACTGCTTCCAGGAGACCGCAGAGTCTCAGCCATCTGCTCTAAGGCCTCGTGTTTGTTGTAAGTGGTCACCAGGATCAATTTTGCGGGGCGGCAGGCTAGGATGCTCTGGAGGGAGTCCCGGAGATCCTGAAAGTGATTGTGAATGGTAGGAATGATAACGGTGACATCGTCAGATGTGTACTTGGGCTTTTCCTCCCGTGGAAGTTTCGACTTGTACGTCCAGTGACTTATACAATGCACAAGAAGCCGAAAGTATCGGTAGATCCTGCGGAGGGGTCAGTACCAATGAGGGGTGAGCTGCGTAGACATGGATGCATACCAAAAGGCCGTGTGGAAAACTGCCCAGAACTTCACGGACCAGAGAAAGTCCAGCCTCTGAATTACAATATCCATTAATCCAGCCATGTTGGAACTGAGAAAGGGGGGTGGCGTGGTTGCGTTTGCTATCTTGCTGCCACGCTTTGGACGAGAGAGGAGCGAAACCTCGGGGCCCAGAATTGTGTGTATGTCTGACTTTGACCCTTATGCAGAGCTGGGGAGCAGATGCTTCAGGAGAAGCGTTTTGAGCCGCTTGTGGCAATGGTAATGGCGGGACGTGGCTGTGAACGGCAGCGGGTGATGTAGCCGAATGACGGCACTGGTGCGGCCTAGGAGGCAGGAGACCGAGCCTGCGGGGGTAGTAACCTTGGAGGGAAAGGATCGGGGATGATGGGAGTGAGAATGAACCTCAAGGGGGAGAGAGGTCGCGAGTGGTGTCGTTCAGATGGGATTGGCTGAACAGGCAGACTGGTTCTCGACCGAGTGCCTTGGCCGGGGGGAGGGGGGGGAGGCAAGTCGTGAAAGGGCCAGCGTGCCTCAAGGGCGGATGTCTGGCAGTTCAATCGATCGAGGACGGGGCAGAAATCAACAAAACGACTGGCACAAGGAGACCTCGTGGTGGGCGTGGGGTTTTGGCTCCGGCGAGGCGAGGTTGCCCGGTCAAATGTACACAAGACGGATGTGCGTCAAGGAAAGAAAGCCATTGCAAAGACCAATTGGCCTCTTGGAACATCAATGACAAAAAGAAACAAGGCTGTAGAGTTGTTCTATGTTCTAGACTCGACGGGAAGGGAGGGAGAGCCAGGATATATAGGCAGATAGCTGTGGGAAGCATGGAGGTAGCAGTCGAGGCTACCCGCGATTGACATGTCCATGGAAGCGAGCCCACACTTGCGGCCCACAGTCATGACCTCCACGCCCGATGCGTGTTGCGCGATGTGCTGGGGCTCCCGCTTCAGGCTGAACGAATGACAACGCGTACAAGCTGCAAGAGGAGAAGTATTGAAGGTCAAAGGCCGCTGGGTCTTCTCTCGGGGAAACGAGACGAGGAACGTACCGAATACTGCGGCGGCAGCAGGTGTTATCACGGATGCGGAGGTAGAAGTACTCGCGATCTCCGTCGTTGGTCTGAAGGTGGATTGGATGGAGAGTAATTTTAAAGGTACCTAGGCCCGTACCCTACCTCCGTCCAGAGCTGCAGGTGTTGTCCGCAGTAGCTGCTGTTTCGACAGCTCCTTTCGTTTTTCTCTGGCCGAGGACCTTGAAGGACGAAATGTGGAATGGTGGAAACCCCAGCAGCAACGCGGGTACGCTGGGCAGAATGTACCCTGTTGTCCCATGTTCAAGTCTTGGAGCAAGTTCGCATTGGGAAAGAGGGGTGTCTCTAAGAGTGGAGGACAGGGGTGGGGCCCTCGACTGCATCATCATGGAGGGGCGTGCAGGAAAGCACGCCTTCTTCCACCTCCTCGTCAATTGTGAGAAACGGAAGCCGCCACACGGTTGACGTGACCCATCCACCCAATGTTATCCACCGTGGATATCCCGTCTGTCTTTCCTGCTCTGTGGTTTGGTTTCGTTGGGGAGTTGAAACAAGATACCCGCGGACGCTCTGAGAAGCAATCGCCCTCCCAAACCCCCAATCTTTTTTCTCATCTAGGCGAAAGGCACATCGATGCTGCCCGGTCCCCGATCCTGTCTCAACGTCCTCATGCGGCCTACCTCAGTGCGGTTTACGTTTGGAACCACACATGAGAAGTCCCTTCCAATTCGAGGAAACGCAGCCAAGCCAGCCTTTGGAGTCTGGCCACAAGCGCGCTGCAGGAGATCCGCTAACCCCGCCAAAACAGGTCTGAACGACTGGCCCCCCAGCAGTGAGGCTTTAACATGGGCCCGCCAGACGGTGCGGAGTAGGCTTGGGCGATCCACCAGCTCAAGACTCCAGTCCTCGGTGAAGTACTCGATGGTACTTCGTCCGTACAAGAGCCCGCGGCGAGCTCGTGGGCAGCCATGGATATCTCGCCAACAACAGCGGCGGTGGCAGCAGCATCGGCATCGGCATCGGCACCAGTAGCACCAGCAGCGGCAGAGATTCGTTCTCCTGCTCCTCTGACCTTTCAGCGGCCCACAGCTAGGGTTTCCAACCCAGTGGAGCGGCTGCTGTGGCCTATAGCTGACTACCTATCGTACGCCTGCCAACAGTCAGTTGTTTTCGATCGGCATGCCCCCGGCCGGGCCAGGCCGAACGGAAAGATCGTTCGAGCCTCTTTGACCGCGATTCCAATCTAACAATAGCGGCCCGTGACGGGAACAGCTGTCTGCCTACTGGCGCGAGTCTCGATGGCGGCGAAAGATATCACACGGCGTAGGCAACCCGCGGCCTGCTGTTGGTCAACTCGCTGGTGCACAGGGAGTGGGTCGTTCCCCTTCCCACGCCTTGCCTGACCAGCTGTAATAAGCCTTGCTCATCGACAGCTGAGAAGGCCAACATCAAACGGTCTCCGACCCTCCCGGCATGCTCTGTTAGTCTCAAGCGGCCCTTTGCGGGTTTATCCAGGGCAGTCTCACGGAGGCGGCTGATGTTGGGGAGACAGCCAGCAGCCAAGGAGCGGGCTTGTCGGCCATTCACGAGCCTAGGATTGCCGGTAGTAGCGCTGCGGGGCGGCAACAGAGCAAACGGTCAACGGGGCGGAGGGGTCGCCAGCGAGGACCGTACCTACTCGGCATGTTGAGTTGACGCCCCGGCATTCCTGTCATTGAGCCGCGAACCATGGGTTCCGGCTCCTAGCTGCTGTTCTCATGACAAGACAGCGAGGCAACAACGCGAAGTGGCTGTCAATGGAGCCTAGCCTTGAAGCACGCTGAAACCCCTTTGGAGCCTTTGGGAACTTCGATGGTTTATGCAACTCCGTTATTCGTCTTCGCGCCGACTGATCGAGAAACAAAAGTCACTTTTTTGAGATGCTGGCGGGGCTCCGTACTGCGTACATTCTCGACACATGCTGTCATTGAAGAAAGCATATGGTGCGCGGGGATGTGGGGAGCGCAGTCGAAAGAATTGGAGAAAAGGGCCCGCCCGAAAATGCTGCAAAACGGTTTCTTGCCTCCTCCGTTCCTTGATGGATCAGGACGTGGGGTGGCCGCGCAAGAAAGTTGTCAAAACACGGAGAGACTGAAAGATGAGGCTGGTGACCAATGTTCTACCGACATCGTTAATTCCCTGCGGACCGACCGCGTGCACACGGACGGCAAGAAAAATCAATTGTCAGGACCTCGACGCGGGATGGTCGAAGGTAGCAGGCGTGCTGCGTGGGCATCGAAATCTCCGTGGTTGCAGCCGTCGATATGGCCCTCCTCCCAACCATCTCATTTGGTAAGGAATATTGAACCACCGTGGGTTGAGACCGCACCATGGACGGCTGTCGATGCAGGTACACCACGCCCGGACAAGCGTCGGCCTACGAGCTCGACTCTCTCACACCCCCCTTCGAGAGAGTGCATGCAGATGGCGCGAATAACTGCCACTGGCGAATCAAGAAACTAAGTACTTCGCAGGATGCAAGAGACGGAATTTGCTGCCAGTATGCACCACAAATTCCTCTGACCTCTGCGACAGACAGCGCCGGCTCGGTGAAAGCCGGAATCGTTGAGGATGTTGTGCTTGAGAGAGGTGCAAGGTCCAGGCTCGGTGAGATCCCTTGCCCGGACCGCGGCTATGGGGGCCAAGCGGGAATGTCGCCGAGGCGCCCTGTTTGAGCGCTTCCCCCGCTCCCGGCTGAAAAGAGGGGCCGTGAGATGGTGATCCGAGCTGACCCAAACTCTTTGCACTCTTGGATGAACGACTCAACAACGGCGGTGACAGCGAAGGGCCCGAGCTCTCCTACCGCCTGTTTGAACAGCCTCAAAGCATGCTCCCGAAGACTACTACCGAATTCCAACCCCAAACCGTGATTACTGCAATCATGTTGGCATTGGCAATGCCCTCCTTCAAGGAACCAACCAACCAACCAGCTCCTGGATACATTTCCCATGCCGATATCTCTGCCTCTGAAACCAGGCTTGCCTGCAGCGCATGCCCTCAGAGGCCTACATGATCAAGCATGCAATCACGTACATTACGGAGCACCCTCGTTCGCGTCTCATGCCTGAGCAAGCTGGGAGGCTGTTGGTAGACGCAGACGAGGAGACGCACTGCATTGTCAGAGCTATGCCCAATTTTGAGATACATCCCGTAGTATCGCACAGCTTTTTTGGCCGTGGTGGCAACGGATCTCGACACTGTGGGAGTTCATTGGACGGGGCGTCAATGCTGCTGCACTTGCTTGTCGGGATGCCCTGAAGATCCGATGGGTGTTGCGGAACGATCTTGTCTCGCTTTCGGAGGCCGGTCTCAGCACCTTGCGGAGCACAACTGCATCGGCCCGGGCCCCGTCGGACGGTCACACCCTTAGAAGCCAAGGGTACTCTCAGAATGTCTGCCAGTTCATTCATCGTTCTTGCGCCGTCGACGATTCCGTTTCAACGCCTCGCCGCAAATCGCATCTATGGGGTTCCTTCGCCCTGCTAACTTCCTCTCATATCAAGGCGGGTTTGGGCGATTCTGAGCAGGACATTGCCAGCACTTAGCTGACCCCCCCTGCATTCACGTTGATGGGTTCTATGAGAGTCGCCTGGACTCTTCTCACAGCGTGCATCACGATGGCGCGACAGCTGTTATGTCGTGCGCCTGAAGTTCGCCAGCCGCATGCCGGACGAGCCGGTACTGACACCGATAATCCGTACCCCTTGACCCACCTCGTTTTCGATCTTACATCCGTCGTATTTGAGAGTGAGGATACACAACAGCGAAGAAGATTTCGCTTGCACGCATAGTGACTTTCCACCTGGCACTACAAGTGCGTGTGTCGCGCTTAGGATGGGGACGGTGGGCCCAGGGCTGCTGTAGCATCAGGAGCAGCAAAACGGAACATCACGGAAGGTCGTCCGGCCGCTGCGGGAGCGGAGCAAGCGCGACTCGAACAGCCCTGGGGGAGCTTTGCTGCCGCCGCGCCCGACGCCTTATCCGTTCGCCGACTATCGGCTTATGTGGTCGACAAGTATGCCTATCATCTTGAGAGTATCTCGACATCAAATGTTACCAATACCCCACGGCAACACGGGACATCCCGCCATCTTCCTCCGTTACACGGCGGGCACCTGGATCAGCGTCAGCATGCCGCCCACCACGCCAAGGATCGTCCCGTACTCTCACTCTCAGCCATCTTATTTACCACCACTTGCGACTGTCATCAGCTCCCGTCGAGATCCATTTTCCCGCATTCACCAAGGCGGAGAACAGGAAGTCTCGATGGAGATTATTTATCGCTAGACTCGGGAACGACGCTTTTGTCCACGTCTACATATCCACGCAATGTTCACGCCCCATCAGGAGGGCCATCTGAGGTGCCGAACAACAACCGATTTCTAAAGGAGAGTTGTCGACACACTTGAGGTGACTGCAACTGGAACTTGTTTCTCTCTGCTCTGAATACACCGGAGCCCCTTTCGCAAGTGTAGTACGGATTGGGGGGTTGTCAAGCCTAGACTAGCCCGTGCGAAAAAAACTTGCACCCAACAGACGGCTGTTTTCTCGCCATGTTGACGGGGGTGGGGTTGCATACCTCAAGTGTCGAGATTGGAATTGGAATTCGGCACCGAAATGTGTGCAGTTTTGCATCCACAAGAGGTTGGAACTGGCTAATTGTCCTTCTCCCCGCCCGAAGTTCCCCTTTTTCTTTCTGAGTATTCTTGAAAGGCAAGGCCTGGTCAGCGTCACAGAGTGCTTACCCTTGGCACGGTTCACTCAGGATCTGCTTTTTGAGGCCATGATAAGCTTTAAGGTTGCTCGATTTCGGTCGCAAAGGCGGTCCAATGAACCGTGGCAGCATGGCAACAGAATGTGCGTTGCATTCTACAAGATTGGCCTAAGACGAGCTGGAAACCGAAACGAGCAAGCTGGAAGACGGAGCTCTGAATGGACCTGTCACCGGGAGGGTATCTTTCTTTTGGAAAACGGTCGCTGCAAGCCAAAACCACACCACTCTTCGCATCCACGGTTTGGCCGCAGGAAACCCTGGACGGCACGATGAGAATTGGGCACCGTGGGATTCAGCAACCTGGCTACTTTTTCGGTTGACGACATCGCCTTAGTGGGCGCATCGTCGTATTTACCAGGCGGAATGTCATCCGCTGTCTTCAACTCACCACCTACCTAAATCGAACCATCTTTGTTGATCCCTTGCCGTGGTCACCCAAACTCGGCCCAAGCTAGGGGCTTCCTCCTCCTACCCACCACCTTGGGGTTCCACACCACCACCACGACCTTCATCAGAGAGCCGCGTGAACGTCAGGGCACCGTGTTCTCAACCCCTAGGTAGACGAGGCTCGTAGATACGAAGAGAAGCTGCCGCGCGCGATTGTCACACATCACACAGTTATCACAGACTGGGGCAAGGTTTCGAGGAACTGCAAACCCCAGCACAGCTCTCACAGCAGAATGCGCCTGCAGCGGGTCATGGCGGCTTCAAAGTGCCCTGTCGCCCGCAATTCTCCCGTAATTATTCCTCACTCCCGCCACCCGGAGGTCGACCTAACAGGCCGGGTAACAGGCTGGGCTTGGGGGTCATACGTTAGCCAAGTCTTGAACAGCGGGATAACTACTACGATTCAACGGCACCAAGCAGCAGGCGAACAGCCACCAGCGTGCTCCGTCTTTCCGCACGGAAAAGCCGTTGTTGCCCTAGCTTGCCTCCGCTGCCGACTATTCCCTGTTACGGAGTGGCTTTCTTCTCTTTTTTTTTTTTTTTTTTCGCCCTGCACGCAATGCCACCGTCTGTGCCACTTGCTGCTGGTCAGGAACAGAGGCAACCCCTCTCCCAGTGCCGTCATAGGGCAGCACGGCCTCGCAGGCCCTCGCACACGGCAACCAGGGTTGGTGGGGTGCGGGTCAGAGGCGACAACAACACTCGCTTGTGCATCGGGCAGCATCCAGGCGAAGCGTCGTTTGCTTGTGGAATGGAACCCAACCCACGCAACCCACGGGCGAAAAGTCATATTTTCGGGAGCGGCTCGAGCGGGAGGGCATGCCTCGGGGAAGCAGGCGAGGGCTTCCGGCATGAGCGGCCGATCTGTGGATGATGCGCATCGCGGGGCCTTCCTGCGACGAATGGCGCATGTCTCTGGATAAACTGCATGCCCATCAGACCCGGCACGGAAACGTCACAGGCGGATGCGCCTGGCAGCCGGTGAGGGAGCGAGGAAGAGGAAAAAAAAATTTTCCTTCTTCTTTCTTATCCTCTTCCCTGCTGTACCACAGCGTCCAACCATGACGCGGTTGTCCCGCATATGCCCTGGATGCTTGGATGCATAGTGTTACGGCACCGGTGCGTTGTCCCCAAAGTGCCTAATGCAGGCGAGGTTCAGGGCAGCGAATCTGGTCTTTGGCAAGACGTGAAAAGGCTCACGATGCTGGGCCGCTGAGACCGGTCGGCCCTCCAACCCGGACGTATGGCTGACCCTCCCGGGGGGAAGGGAGCACGCTGGACGGGTGCGAGCTGCGTCTCAACACGTTCACGTTGTTGTCCGCCTCGAGCGAGGACCGGTGAGCTGAATGAAAAAGGCGGGCAGCACCCCGAGGGAGAGCGGGTCTGGCTTGTTGAGCCAAACTCCCGGCACGACTGGGCGCAACGCAACAGGAGACCGCCGGGCTCTTGCTGTGATCCGACTGATCTGGCGGTCAAGGTTTTTTTGCCCGTCGAATGACCAAGCCCTCCGCCAAACCCGCAACCCGTCGTCGAATCATCGTCTCCGAGCTGTCGTGAGGGCCTTGATTTTCGCCCCTGGCTTTGCGGAACTGCCGGCCAACCGTGTGTTCGGAGCGGTGGACGGAAGGCCGCCCCTTTCAGCTTCCTCCTGTTGAGCCCAAGCTCCGTGATACGTCCGTCGTCCGAGCGGGACATTCGAGAAGATAAGCTGATGCCGACTTTGGCCTTCGGTCGCCCAGTTCGCCTATCGCTGGCTGACTTCTGTGTGCCCGTGGCAAGTGCCCGTCGGAAGTCCCATCGGCACATGATGCCAGTGGCCATGCATCCGTCTGGCTCTCTCCCAGACAGCGACTCCTTCAGTCCTCATCAGTCGGCGCGTCTGTGGCAAAGGGTCCTCCTCCCCGTCGCACAACTGAACCCGAGTTACGACGGTAAAGCTGAGCGAGAGGGGGGAATTCTCGCCTCCCAAGACCTCTCCTTACCTCATGGAGACAATCATCTGACAAACCACAGGGTTCCCAGCGCCGCGGAGAGTCGCCAGATCCTGGCAGAGAACCCCTCTATGCCCTCTGGTTGGTCCGCGGCGAACATCACTTCGACTCTGTTCTGTCCCCGTGCCTCTTCAGCACGCAGCGCTTCGGCCTGGATCTGCAGCAGATTCCCCTCAGCGTCTGGTCGTCCTCGTCCTCTCGATCGCAATCACATCCGTCCGCCCAGAGCGCATCCCAACAGGTTCTCGACCTCTTTTGTCTCGTTCGATGTTCCCAGCGGCCGGTACCCCGCAAAGGGTCTAGGCCTCCTCCCCTGGGCATCCTCCTCCTCCTCCTCGGCAGCGCCTTGCCGGCTGTGAATTGGGGGTCGGTGTCGGGATGGTATACTTGATGAGTACATCCAGGTACGTTGTATCCCTCCAGCGCGGAGAGCGGGATTAAACGCCGAAGTGGCATGGATATTGGGGAAGCTGTCATCTCTTGAGGGGGCTGTGGCGGTGGTTTTGGTGGTGCCAGAAGGGCCCGGCGACCCTTTTGCTCCGTCACAGACGGGGATGCGTATCGGTACCAAATGTGGGCGTTCCAAATCCCATCCCACATCGCCCTGTTCTCGTCTCCGGGTGTATATAAGGTGTGCCTTCCGTCCCTTGAGGTTGAGGTCGAGATGCTTTTCGAGAGACGGCTCTGGGCTTCGCTCTTGTGCGAGTTCCTCCTGCTGATTCATCCCTCCCAGTGTCAGACTGTCGGCGAAGCACGGTGATGACGCTCGCCCTTCCCTGGTTGGGCCGCCCCTTCGCCCACAGCTCTTGCGCTTTCATGGGAGGGGTTGGTGGACACAGTCGTTGAGCCCCGCTCGCGTTTCTTTTTGCCCTCTCCTCCAACGAAACTCGACTTCATGATGGGACCAGCGGCTCCTTCACGCCCCCCATCTGCAACCGCTATCACACCAGCCGGGCATGTCGCTAGAGGAGGGGGACAAAGCCGGCATTTCCTAGCCTCGAGGTTTCAACACACCCTCTCTTCCTTTTTTTTTTGATGCTGGTTGGCTAGCTAACCTGATCCTCCCCGCTTCTCGTCCGCGGGAGCTACTAAAGACGCCACGAAGCAAGCAGATAGCGATGTGACGAGCCAAGGCGGGCGGAGCGGGCCTTGCCATTATTCGACGAGCTAAGCGGCCGAGCAGAGCAGGAGGACCCTTGATCGGCATGGGTGGTGTTGGGGGCGCTGGGTTTGCGTCGCGCTCGTTCGCTCCCAGGTCGTGATATCGGCCTGCCGACTGCATCACCTCTCGACACGGCATGTCTTTACGTGATATGTGCGGCCCGTTGGCATGTCTGCTCTATCCTGAGGGAGGGGGCGTACCCCTAGCCCGAGATTGAGACGTTGTCTCCGTTTCGACTTATATGGCCGGGCGCGCTGCTTGTTGTGTCCTGCATCATATCTGATATGTGAACACGGGGCTGGCTGCCTGACTGACTGATAAAGAGGAACGAGTACGTAAAATAGCTCACAAATTGTGTTTGCTGTGTTGGTTGTCTTAAACGGCATCTGAGCTTGTTCAGATTTGCAGCCAAATCTCGCCCCCCACGTATGTATCTCCATGATACTCATTTGATCTGTTTGAAAAAAGAGCGGACATGAAGGAGCGTATCCAAAATTGACAAGTTGTATCCCTTTTGTTTCTGCACCAGAATTTCGTGGGAAATTGGTGTGAGATGAGGTGTTCTATGTTTTGATTTGATGACGAGCTTTGCTAGAGCCCCTTTACTCCCCTTTTCGGCGGAGCGGAAGGAACGAAACAGTCTAGTTGCGAGCAGAGGCACAGAGTGGCTGGCCCGAGGGGAACAGTACTTGCGTCTGATGAGATTGCTCTTCCTGGGAAAAAAGGTGTCGTTTCGAATTACACACCGCGTTTGCACTCCTCGGTTGGATCAGTATAGACAAAACGGAGGTGATTGAAGTGTGTGGGCGGGAACTCTTGAGTCAGTCAGCAGCACTGATTGAAGCTGGATGCGAGAGTGGAGGCGGGCCTATGCTGTGTCTTCGGCAGTATGTGTCGAATGAGTGGAATGATAAAGGATGGCTCAGCATTCGAATGAGGATGCCATCCTCGAGAGGGGATGTCCATTGGACGTGGGGCGATGTAGATGGGCATGTATTAGTGACCTGCTTGTTTGTCTGCTAAGGGGGTGTGTCTTCGTTTTGTCGAGATGGATGCGAGGTGCCGGGGTGGGAGTTGAGGGGGGGACATAGAGATACGATAGAATCCGAGTCGTTTTTCTTTTGTTGAGATAGAAAAGAGGTGCAGAGTGGGTAAAAGGGGAAGTAACGTAGCTGACTACTAGTGTTGGAGGTATGTAGATGCAATATGGCAAGTGCCTGCTCAGATTTTGTTCCATTCGAGCAAGCTGGTATTTTCATGATGGGAGCAACAACGTGCTTCAGGTTCCGACCAACCAGAGGGCGCCGCTGGGCATTGGGTGTTCATCGATGTGATGAGATTTGTGAGCGAACAGTGTGCCGGGGTAGATACTGTAGTTGCATGTGCACAGATAATTGGAGACGGCTTGGTCTCCTCCTTAGAGGGAAACCTCATGATTGAGCCTTGTTCTCATTCGTTCACCTCTATGCTCGTTGAGCCCAAGTGTGATGATTTGCTCGACTTTCGGGTCGGGGCAGGCAAAGAAAATCGTGAGAGATCTGAGTGTGGGTTGCTGATAGGCTGTTGGCGTGCGGGTCGTCAATGCACAAGAGGAGAAAACAGATAGCTGCGGGCCTGGCAGAGAGGGGTTATCACGGGGCTGCTCTGTTCGAGGCAGGTCGATGCCTTGAGCTCAAACCCCCGCACCCGCATCCATCCATGATACCAGGCAGGGAAGGCAGGCAGATAGGCCAGAAGGGTGACCTTCATGTTTCTTGGCTTTCGTTGCAATTCTGATTGGAAATCCTTCCTTGACGTCAGCTGCTGGCTCATGCAGAGTGCGTCTCTGCCCGTCGAATATTGATGATGGGGCTGGTGAGGCAGAACAGCCTAGATATTATTGGTGGCACCGCAAGCGGCTCGAAGGGCTTGAGACGAGTTGCGTTGAGACAGAAATGGAACACCGGCAGAAACTGCCCAGCCCGCTCAGCTCAGGTGACGCGGCGGGAGCTCGGCTGGCCGCCGGCTGACAGCTCTCCGGGCGGCATAGATGTGTGTTCCAGACTGGCGGGCTGGCGGACTGGCTTTATCAACATGCATACCTTATGGCGAGGGAGCTTCAGATAAAGAAGGTTTCTCAACTAGCTTCGGGAAGGTGCTGTGGCCAGCGAGCCGTGTGCCGCAGCGCCGCGACACCTCATCTAGTCCATGGTCGATGACACCGATGACTCTGGTGACACCGCTGACATTTCTTCGCATTACCGTACACGGATGCCAGCTCCTGCGAAACACATTGCCACGACTAGCAGGTCGCAGGTAGTGGAGCGAGTGAGTGGGTGTATGAATGAAGAGTGAAGTCAATCGGCTTGGCCGGCCGCCCTGCGGTGTCCGAGCTTCCGAGCGAGCCATTTTTTCCTCACTAAGGGCTTTGCGGCGCCTTATTGATATTTACGTTTGGCGTATCGTGTCGGAACTTGATTATTGCCAGCCTGGCGTGTTTTGGTCGTTTGTCGATGGGCCTGTTTGTTGTGGAAGGCCTGAGCCATTTTAACTCTGCTCATTCCCCAATCACCTCTCGCGCCTGGTCGCCTCGTCCTTGGCCCTGCGCCCAGGCCCCTCCCCCCTCCTCATGTTGTGGGAGAAGACCCCGGACGAATCCCTGCCTGGCCCCTCCTCTCCCCACACAAGCACATGCTTTCGGTCTGCTGCCAGCCAGCACAAGTTCTCCAGGGCGCCCCAGGAATGAGGCTGAATCAGTCGTGGTGAGCGAAAGCGGCGCTGTTGCAAAACAAAGTGCGCTCCAATGGTTGCTGGGCGAATACACAGCTCCGGAATTCGTCATCCCAGGCAGTCGTCAAGACACTGCGCGTCCAGCGTCTCGTTTGCGTCGCCGGCGATAACATAAACCATTGATCTCGATTGTCGCGGTGAGCTGCGCTGGGTTCTGCTGCAGCCCCCGACACCCGATGCATCCTCCGAACTGGCGGTCTCGTCTCCCCGCTCGTCGTGCGTGAAACGGCGACAGCCGTCCCAGGTTCCCCGCTCCGCCGCCCCCTTCCGTCCCAGCCGAAGACTTCATCGCTTGCTCCTCGCTCGCGTCTCCTTCTAGGCTGGGAACCGCTCAATTGCTGACCGCGAGCGATGGCATCGTTTGGCGGCCTCTCGGGCGGAGCGTCCAACAAGATCACGAAGCCTCGAGGCAAGATCAAACCCATTCTGAAGAAGCTGTCGCACTCGGAAAAGAACTCGCTGGACCTGGATCGAGGGTGGGAGGAGCAGGCGATTGACCAGATGGAACAGAGCCGCCATGCATGGGGTGGAAACTACGGATCGCGGTCCAGCTCGACCAAAGACGTCGCTTTTGCCTTCACAGCGCCCTTCGCGGCAGGCAGTATCGACGGCCACGGTCATGTTGATGCGGGAGCCGGCTCTATTACGACCGTTGGGGGAAGCGCTGTTGGGAGCACCTCGCGAGGAAAGTTCCAGCACGGTCGTTCTGCATCACAAGCTTCCACAGGAAGCACATCACGCGGCGTCTTCGTGCATCCATTTCAACAAACGCCCCGGACCTCAACGCCGCCGCTCTCGTATGCCAATTCCCTCGCATCGTTCGACAATGCAAGGGACTACTCCCCGACCATCACGGAGAACGACGACGACGAGCTGACTCAGGTACTCTCCTCGCAACCGCACAACAGTCATCACCCGCCGCCAACCCATTCCCAATCAAACCTACGACGTCCGTCTCTCGCCAGCCAGCGGACTGCATCATTCACGGATATCACTTCTCCGGCCGGCCCCCTTCGCGTCGCCACCGGCCGGTCGACGCCCGGTCCTGCCTCTCGTCTCGCACTCGGGAGTCTCACGACATCTGCAAGCCGCTCGGATCTCCATCTCAATCTCGCGGCTGGAGGCCTGGACTCGCCCAGCGCGGCTGCAGCTCCCGCACTAGCTTCGCCTTCTTCTTCCTCGGCCGCGCCCATGTCGCCTCTGCGCAGCTCCCTCGAGGCCGCGGGCTTCCCCCGACTGCGCAGCAGGTCTGAGCTCGACACAGCCGCCCGAGCCGAGAATATCCGTGCTGCCCGACGCAAGTTCGAAGAGCGTGAGCGAGCAAAGGAAGAGAAGTACGACCGGGAGATGGTTCGGAAACGTGAGCGTCGCGACAACAAGCAGGCCAGTCGGGTCGAAAAAGAGTCGGCCCGTAAAGCCAGCAGCAGTGAAGAGCGGCCAAGCCCGCTGCCAACAATACCACCAACCTCACAAAAACCTGCGGCGTCGCGCAAAAGCACGCCGACCAACTTGTCTGCCGCTTCGGCGCCTACCACTATCGCCACTGGCGGCGGTCTGAGCTTCGGAAAGGGCTTTTGGGGAGGAGGCAATGGGTCGCGAGATGCGTTGCAAGATGAAACGGTCACAGGCGAGAAACCGCCCATGACCTTTGCCAGTCGCCAGTATGAGAGCGTGCCCCCTGGTCAAGCGTCACCCCCATCATTCGGGCCAGCGCCGCCGCCAGGTGCGAGCGGCGTGCGGTTTGAGCAGGCTCGGCCGCGTCGCAGTAGCAACGCAAAACGCAGAACACAGAGTTACTGGCAGGGCTTCATCCTGTGGCTGCGGACTAAGTTTCTGCGTATGGGTGGTGGAAAATGACCAACAGACTCGGACAGGTACCCCATCACGAATCGGAGCAATCTTGTGGACAGACATTTTATCATCACTATCATCGGGAAAAGAACAACTAGACTCGAGGGTTCATTCTCACACAGCAGGGGCAGCAACGGCGGGATACGCCGGCCGAGAGAGCTAAGCTGGGCTAGAACAAGGGATAGGAATTTGGTCGGTGGGCGAAGGCACAACAAGGCACAGGCAAATATTGATACCAGAACCACGAAGTTATGACTGCATTTTTGGAGGGGACCTTCATCTCTGATCGACCACGGAAACATGAATTGATCGGTTGGTTCGGAGTTACAACGTTTTTGGAACCATGGGATTGCCTTTGGGAGGGTTGCTTTTGGATTTTCAAGGGCGTTCAAGGACTTACATCCGACTCTCGGACGAGAAAGGAAAGGGTTGTTTACGCAAACTGGTTTGCTCTTCTTTCATTTGGCTTACAGTCGCTTGGATAGGAGGGCATTGGCGTTGAGAGCGTTGCTCTTCGCGATTTCCCGCTCATCTTGGAGGATGGGATAGAGCCAGAATGGAGACTCCTTTGGCCGGTGATGGCATTCAAGTTCATGACATAAGCCCGTGGGATTCACTGTTGGTTTGCTGATGGAGAGTGCGAGAAGGTAGGTAGCTACCTCGTTGCACTCTGAAGCAATGGCGCAATATCTCAATGGAATTGAAATCAGCGCAGGCAGTTGTGTTCCGCCCAGATGAGTCGCTTGTGCTTGAGATACCGCGAGGTATTGTTCACGTTGACCAGGCATGTTTTGCATGAGACGAGATCTTACCATTTCGACAACGAGAACCGCGATCCTGGATTTAACCACCCAGAGGTAGATGGAGAGCCATTCCCAGTGTGGACGACGATCAAGGAGGCAATATTCCACCCGCGCCGCGGCTTTGTTCGGACGACGCTCGGACGCTTTCATTGTGTGTGGATGCGTCACGATGGCCCGGGGCGGCATTCAAATTGCGCCGCTTTCTCTGGCGTTCTCGCCGCAGCCGCACAGCGATCGGGAATCCAGCCAATGATGTCAAGCCTTCCAAATTCCCATCACCCTCTCCGACCCTCACGCCGCGAAGAAGCGAATCGCAAAAGGGTCCCTAAATCCTGAGAGGAGGGGCCGAGGTTGCACAATGCACAATGCCAACTCTAGTTGTTTGCTCGGGCTGTCCAAAGACGAGATGTGACGGCCCCGATGGGGGGTGGGCAGCTGAACTGTTTGGTCCGGCAAGGAGCGAGGAAAAGCCACTACATTACCTTGACCTGCCAGTGCTAAAAAAGAAAAAAGGGGGCCGTCCCCATTTCTAAGCGTTTCTTTCTTGCCTCGGTGTGCCCCCGTTCTTGCCTCGTGAATGAATGTTTCCATCGCTGGGCTGAGATTGTTTGGAGTTTTGGAGCTTTTCGCGACGGCGACGACAACAACAACAACAACTACGACGCGTCCACAACAACCTGCATTGTTCGACACCTTTCGAACATGGCTCCGACTAACCCTGCACGTCGGTTCGCCAACCACCCTGGGGCCAAGAAGGCGTCGGCCGATGCGCTGCAGTACAGAAAAGGTGCCGACAACAATCCCATCTTGCGAGGGTTACCGCTTTTGATAGCATCTGCCATGTGAGTGGTGAGCTCCTTCCAACATCTCCAAATATCCGTGATATGACAGCCGGCCTCGGTTTTACCAGATGGGCTTTTCGCTCGTGGTTGGCTGGGGGGTTGCAATTCATGCGCCCTGGTGGTACTTGCGTGCACGTCCGCGTCGGGAGTGCAGGTGATGCAATTGACTGACGCTAAAACGACTGCAGCATCTCGCGGAGCCAATGGATCCAGCGGTTTCTTTGGTACAATGGAAAGCTGGACCAGCCGAAGCTGGCGCCGGGCTTGGACGAAGAGAACTGGCGGTTCACAGTACGTGGCTTTGGTTACCTTTTTGCGTTGCAGGTACCTTACCCAACGCCGTGGGGTCTCGTGGCTGACGGAAGGTTCAGCCAAATGTCATACCGCTTCCCGAATCGACGGCGGCGCAGAGAATGCTGGAGATTGGCCCGGAGCTGATGGAGCCCGAGCCGTTGGACCTGGCGGGCCGGTTCTATTCGGTTGCCGACTACCATGGCATGTATAGCCGCGGAGAGGTTACGCCACTTCAGGTGGTTCAGGCCTTGCTACCGTTGATCCGCCGCGACGTCACGCCCCCCTCCAAATATTCCGTGGCATGGCTGCAGACCGATGCCGACGCCGTCTTGGCTGCCGCCCGCGCATCCACCGAGCGATGGAAGAACAAGCGGCCGCTAGGCGTGCTCGACGGCGTGCCCGTCGGCATCAAGGACGACATTGACGTCGAGGGCTTTGTTTCGACTATGGCCATGGCAACAGACGAGAAGCACGACTATTTCCAAAAGCCCGCCGCGGCTACTGCGTGGCCCGTCCAGAAGCTCCTCGAGGCAGGCGCCATCATGATGGGCAAGATGAACCAGCACGAGATCGGCATGGACATTACTGGGTGCAACGTCGCCATGGGCACGCCCCAGAACTGGTATGCCAAGTCCTACTACACCGGCGGCTCCTCGTCCGGCGCGGCGTCCGCACTCTGCGCCGGCACCATCCCTATCGCGCTCGGCACCGATGCTGGTGGCAGCTGTCGTATTCCTACAGCCTACTGTGGTGTTTACGGCCTCAAGGTCACCTTCAACCGCCTCTGCACCCAAAAATCAACCGTTTGCGTCGTCGCTCCGGTAGCCGCTACCGTTGCTGACCTCACCATCGCCTATCGCGTCGCTTCACAACCCAATCCTGCTGACCCCAACCAAGGCCTGTTCGCCACCTCGGTTCCTCCGTCCCCCTCGGCCAAGCGCTACATCGGCCTATGCCAGGCTTGGCTTGCCGACGCCTCCCCCGATGTCCGGGGCGTCTTCGACGCCGCCGTCTCCCACCTCACGTCCCCCTCCGGCGGCGCCTACGAGCTCATCGACATTGAGCTCCCCCTACTCCGCGAAGGGCAGCTCGCCCATACCGCAATATGTCTCCTAGAGGCCGCCGACCACGCCCGCTCACGCTGCCCCCGCCCCGGAAACCCCATGGACCTCCTAAGCCCATCCAATCGCATCGCCATTGGCATCGGCGCGCAGGCACCCGCCATTGACATGTACAAGTACGCTCAGATCCGCCAAGTCATCATGTCGCACCTTGCCTACCTCTTCGAGACATACCCCGGAATGATGATCCTGTCCCCCACGACGAGAACCGCAGGGTGGCCAATCCACGAGGGGGACCTCGTCTACGGGACCCAGGATGCGAACAAGACGGTTGCGAACATGGCGTATGTGTGGTACGCGAACATGAGTGGGTGTCCTGCAGTGACATGTCCGGCAGGGTACGTCAAGCCAATCGAGGGGAGGGACGGGGTGTTGCCAGTCGGCTTGATGGCGCTCGGCGAGTGGGGCGGTGAAGAGCAGCTGCTGGGGTTCGCGAGGGAGGTTGAAGGGTATCTGAACGGGGTTTATGGGGGCAGGAAGAGGCCTGAGGACTGGGTTGATGTTTTGGGGTTGGCGACGGGGAGAGTGGAGGATAGGGGGAGGGTGGAGGAAAAGGAGTGACGGGACGGGGCTGGTGGGACGGAAAGGGTGAACGGGGGTCCAAAGGACTGGAAGTTTTTCCTGTTTCCGAGCTTTTTGAAGTTTCTAAGAGTCAGGAAGAAAATCGCAAGATTGCTGCTAATACCCAATGCAAGTTCCAGTTTGTTTTTGATTTACCCAATCTCGAGAGTGATATCAGGACTTGAGTCTCATGATGCCATGGAAAGTTGTTGAACTAAAGTGCCAAGATACCGTGCCAACAATTATCAACACAGTGCCCCACTCCGACGCGTTCCAGACCCGAACCACGCAGTTGACGAATGTCTCCTCCTTTCCCGCCAAACAACTATCGCGAAATGCCTGTGGGTCGCCTAAAAAAGGTTTACGATTGGGAGCCCTATCGGGAGACCATATACAACCTATATGTCGAGCAGGACAAGCCGCTCACCTATCTTAGGGAACATTTGGCCTCGGAGTATAATTTCACGCCAAGGTATGTCGATTCTGCGCAAGTTCGCCCGCGACAGCGGGTCAGTTTGCCTTTCTTTCCCGCCGGAGTGGGACGCCCCCTATCCCGTTCACGTTTCTCTCCATCCATTCACCTATTGACATGTACGCAGCCGCCGCGGTTTCCAATCCCAGATAAAGCAATGGGGGTTTCCGCAGAAATACCGCCGGGCATGGAAGGACGAGAGCCTAGTCGCGCGAGTGCGCGAGATGTGGGATGCCAATTGGAAACATAAAGCGATGCTTGCGCAGCTGCAAGAGGAGGGGTTTGATATCGAAGACCGCGAACTGGTGACGGTGAGGAGGAGATTCGGTATGAAGTTGAGGCTGAATGATTCGGGATTCGGAACCCGGCCGCGGGAGGAGGATGGCCAATCTGAAGAGGACGATGATGGCGAAAGTGACGAGGACGGTGGGGACGGTGAGGACGTCGGGGACGGCCAAAGAAGTTGTGGGAACCGCGAGAAGTCCCATTCGCTGGCGGTGTCTGATGCTGAGGGGCCATTGCTTGATCCAGATTATCTGCGGCTGCAGGAACTCCGGAGACAGGAGCGGAAGCGAGCCTTGGAGGTGGAGCATGCGGAGTTATGGGCGACGAAGAAGCGCCGTCGCCACACGAAGCCCTTCGCCGGAATGCCGGCTGACCCGCCTGCGCCGCCGCGCTTCCCCTCAGAAACCACGCTTGAAGAGTCCAAGACCATTCTACAGCTCAGCCCTAGTGACTACAAGGCCATGCGGCGAAGCTTCGAGCGGATTTGTACCGATGCGGGCGTCGTGAAGAAGACAGTTGCCGGGCCTAAGAAGTGGGAAGGCCTCAAAGAACAACTGATTCGCGAGAGTATGTTTTTGAGAGCGGTCATGTGGGATCCCGAGAACATGGAGAAAAAACGGCTGGCTGTCGAGATCATTGCGAATGATGTGACCAAGCGACTTCGGCTCATTCCGACTATCATGGGGGTCTCGGAGGCCAAGAGTGTCTTGGGCTTAAATCCTGTGAGTACTGGTCTGTTCTAGGGGAACTAAAACTGATACTTCCCAGAAACAGGGGAACGAGGTGCGGGCTCTGCTTTACAAAATACTAGAACAGGCCCAGTTTGGCTCTAAACGCGAAGAGGGGGACGAACACTGGGAACGAATCATATCGTTATGGCTAGAAAAATCCGAGCTGCTGAACCGGATTGTTGGGACAACGGACTCACACGAGGACAACGGTAGGATGAAAAAGGCCATCAACTGTCTCGCCAGAGATGCCTTGCGCAGGTTTCACAGCGAGCGGAAAAGACTAGCAGCTCCTCCCAAGCCGAAACCGAAGGCTAAGCCCAAGCGCCCCCCGAAATCTGCTACTGTTGCTGGGACCAACGGCTCCCAGGGCGGACAACCGCGACCACCTGTCGAGGCACACACAGAGGCCCGCTTGCTTCCTCCCGACGACGTGGACTCTCCAGGCGCCTCTCCGGACGATGGCTATTATGATAATCATGATGATGATTTCATCACAGATGTCCAGCAATCTTCAGAGTCTCACAACCCTTTTGTCAGCCAAGAGTATATTGAGGCTTACCATGCTGCCACCAGTGGCCAGCAACCCACTCCGACCTCGGTACAGCCAGCCTACCCCCTCTCAACCACAGCCCAGGCACCTGCGCATGCACCGACACTCGTACCGGGGCCGGCACCCACCCCGACTGAACAAGCATCCACCATAGCCGTCTACTTCCGCCTGCATCCCTCATCCTCTATTCTTGCCTCTCCATTGTGGATTTCCACCATCGCATCACGCACTATTGACGAGCTACGTGCTGCAGCAGTGGCAAAGTTCACAGAGCCAGTGATATGTGTGGGGATTGAAGGGATTATCAAGTCTGGAAAAGGGGAAGAGATATTGTCATTGCCGGTGAATGATGACGCGGAGTTGGATGCGTATCTACAGCATATCCAAGGGATGATGGCGCCAACGTTCAGTGTTAGAATGGAAGGTGGAAGGGAGTGGGTTTGAAGTGTTGTGTGAGAGGTTCGTGTGGGCTGTGTTTTGCTGAGCTTGGGGTTGCGGTAGGGTACCTAGGTGTTGTCTCCTCGGGATTGCGGCCAAAGGGGCCGCGATGTTAAGCAGCAGAAGAGAGGGTCAGTTTATAAGAGGTTTAGCAATTATCTCCGTGATCTGCAACTCTACGGGCCTTCCTTGACGAGCCTACATTTGCGATAGGTAGGAATCCTGCCGAGGTAACATTAAGCTCTTGACCGAGTTTATTCTTGCAATGCCCTTAGGCACTTGATCTCATTTGTGCAAGCGTTCAACGTTCTCTATAGGACCGATTGCTTGGATTGTTGACTGGAAAAGGGGCTCGGTGAGGAGGGGTCCACTACGTCATGACTGTGTAAGTGAGCAGCTAGCTGGTCACAGTTTTACCCCTTTCGTTTCGATCAAGTTTTCTTGTTCGCACCTAAGCTGCTCCCAGAGCAAACACAAAAACCACATTTGTACCAAGCAGAAAGTGACCATGGACAAGGTTGGTGGCCTTGTCAGCGAGTTTCTCAGCGAGCAGCAGCAGAAGCAAGGTGCGCCTTTTTTCCAAAGTCCCGGACCACATAGCTGAATTACATCTCAGCCCTTCTAGGCGGTTATCTCCCCTCAAACAACGAGGATTTCTGTGACGCTGCTTCTCATGCTGCTGACCACTCCAACGAAGATCCGTCCTTTTTCTCTGACATTGTTGACCGGCTGGGTGAACGGAAGCAACAAGTAGCATCAGGAAGGTTTGATGAAGAGGGTTTGTTCCCTCCTAGCCACTTGTTCCCTCAGCCCTCCCATTCACACCCCCCCTTTATTCTCACGAACTAAAATCTCCATTTCCCTCTAGAAGCAATTCGCCACCACAAACAACACTTTTCCTCCTCCTCTTCCGAAGTCTGCCACGATTCTGCAACCTCTTCCGGAATAGGCAGCGCTGCCGCCCTTCAAGCGCTCAAGCTCCTGGTCTCCTCGTCCTCTGGGGGCGCCCCGGCATCAGCGCAGCCCCAATCGCAGTTCATCGGCCTGGCCATGTCTCAAGCCGCCAAGTTATTTGACCAGCAGGCATTGGCGGGTAATATCGCATCGGGAGCGAGTGGGGCGGATAAACACTCTGCTGGCAGGCGAGGTGGCTCTGAAGATGTACATCCAAAGCCAGGGTCAGGGACAGTATGCGGGGTCGGGAGGGGGACTGGAAGGGTTGCTCGGCATGGCGAGAAAGTTTGTGTGAGCAAATAGGTAGAACTGCGGGATATGGTAGAGCTAAACAGGGGGGGTAAAAGGGGGGACAAAAAGGAGGTAAACAACCTAAGTAGGAGGGAGGTAAGCAAAGTTAGGGGGTTTGAGCACAAACGACACAAAGCATTTCCGTTCTCGAAACGCCTTTCCCGGTTAACAACATTGCCCTGACATGTTCCGGCAAATAAATACATTTTTGACAGGTATCAATCAGGGTATACAGCGTTTCCAACTACTGTTTTCGTACAGAGCTCACACCGGCGGCACTACCATTCCGCGACCTCACCCTTCTCCGGCTTCTGCACGCGAATGACCTTGTCACAATTCAGAATACACAGCGGGTCGAGTGCTAGTTTGATCTAGTTCCAGTTAGCAATGGGTCGGGCGGCCAGCGACGCAGCCCAGTTCTGGATGTAGAGCGCGTCGCCCACTCAAGAGAAGCCACCTGGGCAGTGGCTGCTTCCCAAGAAAGAGATCGAACTCACTTTTCTCATCGTATCGACCGTCGTCTCACCGAGCTCATGAGGCAGGTAGTCCCTCTTGACCAATCCCACACCATGCTCGCCCTATTTCATGTCAGCCACTCATTCTTAACTCGGAACGCACTCCAGAATACTCACAGTAACAGTTCCCTCCATCTCCACTGCCCTCTTTACCATCCGGTGAACACAATCCTCCGCCAACTCCCGCTCCTTGTCATTATACAACAAAATAATGTGGAAATTCCCGTCCCCCACATGTCCCACAATTGAGCTCGTCAGCCCCGACATCTTCAAATCCCTCTTCGTCTCGCTAATGATATCCGTCAACCTGCTCATCGGCACAGCAACATCCCCCGTCCATACGTGATCCCCCGGCCTCTTGACAGCCATGGTACTCCACAACGCCTCCTTGCGCGCGCTCCACAACTCAGCCTGCTCGTCCTTGCTTTTGGCAAAGTCAAACGTCTTGCTGCCCGCCTTCCGTGCGATGCCCCGCACGATAGAGATCTGCTCCTTCACGCCGCTGTCGGTGCCGGTGAACTTGAAGAAGAGAGTCGGGGCCTCTGTCCACTCGCGCGAAGTGGCTCCGGCGGCGTTGATGAATCGCATCTGGTCATCGTCAAGAATTTCTACGGCGGCAACTTGGATGCCGTCACCAACGATGCTGGCGACGCAGTTGGCGGCGTCGCGAATGGAGGCAAAGCTGGCGACGGCGACGGAGCTGGAGGAAGGCTTGACGGTGAGTTTGAGGGTAGCTTCGGTGACGAGGCCAAGGGTGCCCTCGGAGCCGATGAAAAGCTTGGTGAGGTCGTAGCCGGCGGAGCTCTTGCGCGGGCGCTGGCGGGTCTTGATGACAGTGCCATCGGCGAGGACGACAGTGAGGGAGAGAACCCACTCGCGCATGGTGCCGTAACGGTAGGCGTTTGTGCCGCTGCAGCCCGTACCGACCATGCCGCCGATCATAGCGCCCGGGCCGGGGTCTGGTGGGAAGAAGAGATTGTGGTCTGCGAGCTCGTCGTTGAGGTGCTCCCAACCGACAGCGGGTTGAACGACGACGTCGAGGTCGTCCTTGTGGAGGGCGAGGATCTTGTCCATGCGCGCAAAGTCGATGCTAATACCGCCGCGGGTAGGGGTGAAGTGGCCCTCGAGGCTGGTTCCGCCGCTATAGCCAACGACGGGGATGCGGCGGGTGTGGCAGATCTTCATGATGGCAGACACTTCCTCAGTGGAAGCCGGGTAGACGACGCAGAAGGGCTTGTGAGAGGGGTCAGGTTGGTGCGAAGACCAGTCTGAGATGGCATGTTGTTGAACATCGTCGGAAACGGTGCTGACATTCTCCTTGCCAACAACCTCAACGAAGTCGGCCCAGGCGGCCTCAAGCTCTGCCTTGCCAGTCTTGTGCCTCGGTGGGTGCGTCGCGTTGAGGGGAAGTGTGGACGCCGGATCGGGATCGCGTGGGAATTCGGAGCCGAGGAAGAAAGAGGCGCCGCCGACGAAGGCAAGCACTGCAATATTGTCAGCACTCGTTGATCGAGAAAGAGAAGAGGGCAGACGGGCTCCTCACTGAAGGTAATGGACCAGTTCCGACCAGCGCCGGATGTCTCCGTGAGATGGCCGAGGCGCTCTAAATCAGCTTTCTCACGCTGCAATCGCTGCGAGATACTCTCGACCATCTGACCCTTGAAGTCGGGACCAGCAGACTTGTAGCGGACGCATCTCGTAGCCTTGAGTGCGGCGCATGGTTGTGGTCGTCGCGCAGCTGCTGCGGGAGCTGTGGCCAGAGTTCGCCCCAAGCTCCTTGGTGTTTTGCTCGCAAGCTGTGACATTGCGGAAGAGGAATGATTTCAGGGAGAGGTGATCAGTTGGTAGTCATACCGGACTACCGCCGGCTTTTTGTCAACTGCGGGATCCCAAAAGTCTGGACTTTCAATTGCGTTGTGACGTGATAACGATAAGTCTGGGAAGGAGCTCAAGCAGGCAGGCAAGAGAAAAATCACGCCCCGCAGCGGCAACGGGACGGCCCAAGCTCAATGCATCATTGGCTCCAACGGTGCGGACTGGGGTCTATTTGCAGCTCACTTGCAGCTTGTTGTATTCTAGAACATTTTATCAGGCCATCAGACGACCTGGAGACCGCCGAAAACACCGCCAGTTAGCATAGGTAGACGAATCTTCCTTGGTTTGGGCTCTTGATCTCGACAACGGACTTGACCGAGCAGCTCAAGCTGACTTTTAGCCCCTTCAGTTGGTCTGCGTCCCCGGGCTCTGGCATCCTAACACGGGATTTGCGCATGCCAATGGGGAGAGGGAAGCTTCCAATCCCACAATGACACGACGACTCTGCTCAACCTGCTGCGCAAGGCCCGCAACCACATAAACTGCATGTCTCGTAAACTGATTCTATTCACTCGACTATCTGATACACCGAACTGCACCTTCGACCACAATACAGCTCGCTCCTTTCCCATTTCTAAGCATACGATAAGTCAGGTAAAACGGTCTAGGGGCCAACCCAACCAAATGTACAAAGGCGATCGGCAGCCAGTTTTGCACAAAAGAAACCCCTCTACTCGACTTTCAAGCTCTGCAGTCTGGCTTCCGCCTGGATAACCTGTATTGCGTCATGTTAGCAAACAATCTGCGCAAAAAAAAAGCGGAGGGGGATTATCTTACTTCCAAAGCCTGCTGCACCTCCAGGACTTTCCTGACCTCACCAAGCCAGTCTCGACTGAGAGTCTTCGCCCACCCCGACAGTCCGTTCATCTCTCGTGCAGCATTGTCGAGGTCGCCCTCCTCTAGATACGTCTGCGTGCGTGTCAGGATGCTCTCAACATCATCACCAACCGCCAACCCCTGCTTCTTGAAGAGAAGTTTGCTCAGGACGTAGCTAGATGCGTGGCTGGCGACACCCGCATCCTCAGGAAGCAATGACGCCTTGCGAACCTCGGTGGCCACGCGGCGGAAGCGATCGACTAGGTCGGCTGATGTCGAGATCCCACGCTGGTAGGCAGAAGGGTGGATAGAGGCAATGGCTGCGTCAACGACTGTGTCATCTGCCGCAATCTCTTTGAGCGCCACAAGCTCCTTGATGAACGGCCGGGGGTGAGTAGCATCCTCAAGGCTGGCGCGGACAGCGTCGACGGCCACGTGAAGCTGCTGAGTGCGGAGGTTGGTATCAACCACCTCGTTCCAGCCCATTGTGAGTTTCTCGAGCTCAGCCACGGCCGAAGTGAGGTCCTCAAGCTTCCCAAGACGCCCATCCCGCTCCTCTTCAACGTGTTTCTTGATGTCTCCTGCAAACTGGCGCTGCAGTTCGACTGCCTGCTCCAGAAGTTTGTTCTTGAGCTTCTGCTCATTGATCTGCTGCTCACGTTCCTGGATAAGCTTGACCTTCTCGTCGTAGTTCTTCCGGATCCGGTCCATCTCCTCGGCGAATTCGTGTCTCCACGCAGTCTCCTGGGCTGTCATTGCAGCCTCGATGCGAGTGACCAACTCGTTAGCCGCCTTGTCAAACTCGTCGACTCGCGTCTTGACCTCCCTCGCAGCCTGCTTTTCCACACCGGCCTTGATGTCCCTGATCTTCTGTCCGACGCGATCGAGCTCGTTCTTGGCCTTCCAGATGGTCGAAGCGTACTTCTCGTTGGCGCCGTCGTGGTTGATAACCGTGATGATATCGTTCAACATGCGCACAAGATCTTGTACGACCGGCTCGGCGGCGTCAGGAACGGCGAGGGGATCGATTGGCGACGCGGGGGGCCAGCGCGAAGGCTCATCAACCTCAGGCACCTTGAACGGCTTCTGACTAACACCAACAACAATGGGTTCCGCTGCGATAGCCGCGACAGGTGCTGTCTCGGGAGCCTTGGCTTCGACCTGCTTGGGCTTCTTCACAGCCTTTGGCTTGGGTTCCTCCTTCTCGACCGTAGGGAGGACAGCGGTCTCCTTCTTGGCCTCGACGACGGGGGGGATCTCGACAGGTGTGGCGCCGGAAGGCTTTGCGGCCTCCTTGGCAGCAACAACCTTAGGCAGAGCGCTAGACTGGCGGCCGGCAGGCTCGCCATGATCAGCGACACGCCACGATGCGCCGCTTTGCGTCGGGATCTTGATCTGCTCTCCGGTATCTCGGCGGGGTCGACCCGCTACGTTGGGGAACCGCTTCCTGAAGTCCATCTCCTCCAGATACAGCACAGCCTGCTCGCCATAAGGAATGTACTCGGTGAAAAAATCGTGGAAGTTGTCGTTGATGCGCGAGTACCAGACACCGCCACCGAAGCCAAGGGCGCTGAGGAGGGTGAGCGTGAGGAAATAATTGCGAAGCTTGCGGAAGAAGCTCTTCTTGGGCCTGGCTGGTGGCGGGGGAGGCGGAGGTGGCGGCGTCGTCGCTGATGCTGAAGGGGCAACAGCGGGTGTAACTGGCGGTGCAGGAGGTGTTAAGGGGGCGGCGTCCGGGGCTGTCTCGGGAGGAGGAGGGGGCGGTGTCGACGAGGAGGTCAGCGTCTCAGAGGCCGGGATAGCCGCGGGCTTAGCCGAGTCGATTGATGGCTTCTTGTCATCGGCATAGGACCTCTAGACCAGGAAATGCAAGGGTTAGCGGAGCTCCGTGGATGAGGAGAGCTGGAGCTCGCCAGACATGACCTCATACCTGCGCAGAAAGGGCCGCCCGTCGCGCGACATTTGCCTGCCATTGGCGGCCGGCAAATGTCGCGGCGGCAGGCCTGTTGCCCAGGGCCCTCACGGATCGAAGCGATGTCCGCAACATGAGGGAGTAGAGCGGCCGGTGAGGCGCGATTGAAGTGGTAGGGTTTGGTGGTGTTTTGGCGAGAATCAATTGCTGAGCAAAAACGCAGCTCGGCAAAGTGGCTCAGCCCGGTTCGGCAGCAGCTGCCAATTCCTGGCATATCCCGGCAGCCCAACGCGAACAGGGGTTGGACACGGCTGCTGCAAATGACGACGATATATTCCACTGCGCTTCCGTCCAGGTCTTGGACGGTAAAGTCTTGAACGTTTCGCTTTCCAACTCGTCTGCTTTGAATTGCATGACCAGTAAAAGCTGATCGATGGCCGCGAAAAATTACTCGGAACGTTCGGCCTCTTGCCAGGCCTTCCGGCTCACAAGAGACTTTGCTCCCAATACCATGTTTCCGTGAATTAGTATTACCAAGGGTGGTGGCAAGCTGTTGTTCTATCTGCCTACTACTGTACAACCACTAGAATGCACCCTGTGCGCCTACTCTGCCTCCGCCATCTGGGCCCCAGGCATAGCGCGATTCGTTCTCGGCCGCTTCAATGATCCGAGAACAATGATGAAACCCACCAAAAGAGGTATTAAAAGGGGACAGGTCGAACCATCCCATCGCAGACTCCGCTCAAGTTATGTCAATACTCCAGTCGATGCTAGGAGTTACAACGATCGACCCAACCTGTGGCTCAACTCCGGCGCCAGCTGTGCACCACTCCAGATCTTTCCACACTAGTATCGCGCTCCATTCAGAATGCTGCGCTCAGCAGGCACATGGTCCTCCAGCCTGGGTGTTTGCCCCTTCGGGTGCTAGACTGACACCCGGCCTCTGACCAGGGCGGGCGTGCCTCGGCCCAACCTGGTCGAGAGGAAGCTTCTTGGCGATCGCAGTGAACAGCTCTCGCACATTCTCGGCGGTCTTGGCCGATGTCTCGAAGAAAAGGAGTCCAGCCTCCTTTGCATAAGCCTCTGCCTCGGACGTGGGTATCGCCCGTTTGTTAGGCTGTTCGGTGACCAAATCAAGCTTGTTTCCTGCGAGGGCGATGATGATGTTCTCGTTGGCCTGACGCTGGAGCTCCTTCACCCACGCCTTTGCCTTGTCCAGAGAAGACTGCGAATCGGGGTCAACAGGACGGCGATATGAGGGGGTAAGATATGTGACATACTGCTTGCGTGATATCGTAGACAACCACGGCGCAATTCGCATTCCGATAGTACATAGGCGCTAGCGACTTGTACCGCTCCTGGCCCGCTGTATCCCAGATCTCAAACTTCACTGTGGTGTTCTCATCGAGCGAGATGGTCTGTGTGAGGAAAGCAGCACCGATTGTGGATTCCCTATACGAGTCGAATTGGTCCTGGTCTGCTGTCAGCCGCTGTGTTGCACTCTCCGTTATCTGGGGTTTGAGCGCACCTTAACGAACCGCAAGACTATCGAACTCTTCCCTACAGCCGACTCCCCTGCGCAAGGTCAGCACCCTTATGTTCATCGGACCCTGTCCGGGGAAACCCACCTAGGAGCACCAGCTTGAACTGAGCGAAGCGGTTGTTCATGCCGCCGCGCGCGCCAGGGGCACCGCGAGTAGCCATGGCGGATGTGTGATGTGGGTAGTCGAGGTGTGAGGTCGAAAGTCGGAACAAGGGCGCTAGCGATGACGACGCCTTCGTTGTTGAGGGGGTCGAGCTACGAGTCCTGAGGCGAGATAACAGCGACGAAAGCGTGGAAACAAGGTTTATTGCGAAATGCCGTGCACCCTGATTATCGCCAGTGATGAGCGTGCCGCTTCGACAGAATACAGTGGCGGTGGGGGGAAACAGCGAAGGATAGCAGATGGAATGTTGTGTTGTTGAATGGTGGATTGGATAGGACCACGGGATCAGGGCCGGAATTGTCGAACTGGGCTGGCTGGCGAGGCGTTGAGAGAGCGGCAGCCTGGGCGGGTCTGCTGCCACAAGCCGACGAGCCTTCCCGGAGTCCGTGCGGCATGCTGATTGCTGATTGGCCTCACGTGATTCTCGTGGCCATCCACTTGTGGCTGTTGAGATTTGCGCCACATCATTGCCAGCCGACATAGCTTGCAGGGGTACGATGACGGATGGCAAATTCAAGCTGGCCATGTCATCCGTCCAGGTTGGTGCTGGTAACTCGGTTTGGGACAGAAAGGTAGACCTCCTGCACGGCAATCAACGAATTCCACCATATTTAACGCTCGTACATCCAGACAAGAGAGAATGCAATAGAGTACATCACAAATCCTTCTAGGTTTCTTCGCCTCGGCTTCCAACCTTCCGCAGGGTCGTCCGCACCGTACATTGCGCGAACAGCGCAGCGCCCATCGCAACAATGACACTCCCCTATCGAGACACCAATGTCCAGGTTGCTTCGGACTCGTACATATTCTCGTCACCTTCTAGCCCCAATGCGCCAGCCCTCACGATAGACAGGCCCACGGGCGATATCCGCCTCAGCGATGCGTCGCTTTTGGGAGGGAAGCGCGTGTCGCGCCAGTCGAGCATTGCCGGAATCCTGGGCATGATCCAGTTGCGACTCGGTATGACTGACTGGCTTTTGCGTCTCCAACAACTGGGGGGATGCAGACTAACTCGGAGACAGACAAGTACATCGTTGTCATAACCAAGGCTCAACCTGTCGGTCGGCTTAAGGGCCATATGGTTTACAAAGTTGTATCGACCGAGTTCCTCCCGCTGCGCGAGCGCCAGGTCCACGATCCCGACGAGGATCGCTTCCTCGCACTTTTGAAAGGCTTCGTCAAGTCCGGGCCAATGTATTTCTCCTACTCGATTGACCTCACGAACTCCTTCCAGCGCCAGTCGCAGCACGACACCTCGGCCCCTCTGTGGACAAGAGCCGACGACCGCTTCTTCTGGAACCGCCACCTACAGTCTGATCTTATTGACTTCCGCACGCGCGGCGGCCGTGGCCAGCCTGGCCCCCAACAGGGTATCGACCCATATATTCTCCCTGTTATCTTTGGCGTCCTCGAAATCGTCCCGACCACCTTCAAGGGTACCCCCGTGACCGTTGTCCTCATATCTCGGCGCTCACGGCACCGCGCCGGGACGAGATACTTCACTCGCGGGTTAGATGAGGAGGGACATGCTGCCAACTACAACGAGACAGAACAGATCGTCATACTCAACGACAATGGACACGGGTTGGGTGGGTTTGCTGGGAGCAACGACATGCAGAGTGGCATGCGAGGAGCTGACGGCAAGGAGATGCAAATCATGTCGTACGTGCAAACGCGTGGCAGCGTCCCCGCTTATTGGGCCGAGGTCAACATGCTCAAGTACACGCCGAAGATTCAAATCAAGAGCATTGAGGCTGCGTACCCGGCCGCCAAGGCTCACTTCGACGAGCAGATCCGCATCTATGGCGACAACTACCTGGTTAATTTGGTCAACCAGAAAGGGCGCGAGATGCGCGTGAAGCAAGCCTATGAACAGGTTGTTGAGATGCTTGTGTCATCGCCAAAGGAGAAAATGGAAGCCGACCAGCGAACGGACGAGAAGTTCCACACGATCGAGACGGGCGGGCCGAGCCGGTCTCACTTTGATCGGCTGCATTACATCTACTTCGACTTCCATGCCGAGACCAAGGGGATGCAGATGCACCGCGCGCAACTACTGATCGACAGGATGCGCGAAGCCCTCGTCGCACAGCAGTACTTCCGCGCGGTCGACTTGCCGGCGAGCCGCATTGACGGTCGTCTGGAGGTGCGCAGTCTGCAGACGAGCGTGGTGCGAACAAACTGTATGGACTGTCTTGATCGTACGAATGTGGTACAAAGTCTGTTAGCGCGCTGGACGCTCGACCGGATATTCGTCGATTTGGGCCTCATGCAAAAGGGCACCCGCTTTGCCGACGAGGATCCCGCGTTCGAGCTCATGTTCCGCAACTTGTGGGCCGACAACGCCGATGTCGTCTCTAACAGTTATTCCGGAACGGGGGCCATGAAAACAGACATTACTCGCATGGGCAAGCGAACGAAGCGCGGCGCGCTCCAGGATGGAAACGTGGCTATCACACGGTACATCAAAAACAATTTCCTCGATGGACCACGGCAAGATGCGTTCGATCTGTTCCTTGGCGTCTACTCGCCTGGGTCCGCCAACATCGGTTCGAGTCTTGTGTTCGCTGATCGCCGGCCCATACTCATCCAGGCTGTTCCCTATGTAGCTGCCTTCAGCCTCTTCTTCGTTTTTGTTGCTCTTTTTACACCTCGCTTGCCCGGATCTGCGGTGTGGCCGCTGAGGATATTCCTCATATTCTTCACAATCACGGCAGCATGGTCTCTGCACTTCATTCTCAACAATGGGATGCTCTACGTATGTTACCCCAGACCTAACTCAATTGCTGATAACACTGACACCACCAAGGTCAACTGGCCCAAGCTAAACCCCCGGCCGTGGGCTATCGAAGGATACCGCGAGACCATTGGCAAGGTCCGCAAGGACAAAGTTCTAGGCCCTCTCGTTGCAAGGCATGAGCGCGGTCTCAGCACCGCGCGGTACATCAACGCCGAGGAAGGCAAAAAGAGGATCGAGTAGGGCGGATGGATATATTTGATACTTCGGTGTTTCCAGTGCTGGGCTTGCGAAAGGCAGCCGATGGGTCCAGGATGCTGGTAGGTGGTTTGCATACACTTGTAGACTAGAGATAGAACAGCCGGATGACATGAATTGGAGTTGTGGAAAGGTGAGTGTCAGGGGGTAATATTATGTAATGGAAATGTACTTGATGGAAAGCTTGCAGCTTCAGCGCCATCTCTGAAGAGTACAATGCGGTGGGGAAAAGTCAACCCATCAACCTGGAAGACTGGGCACAAGACGCTGTCGTGGCTCTGTTCTGTGACGGACGATCTGGGCCTTGACAATTAGTTTCTTTTGCAAATGATCGAGACGAGAATCACCGGTTTGGACCCCCTTCATTCCGGAACCCACATCCAGTATGATCCATATGCAGCAATATACACTGCGAACCTTGGTCACGCATGCGAGTTCTGTTTTCTGTCTCGAACCACACCTTATTCTGTCTGCTACTGGGTTTGCAACCACCTAATCCCGATGCTCAGGATCCACTCAGCAAGTTGAGCTGTGTTCTGCCCAACACGCGTCAACCCCTTGCTGCCTCATGACCAGAGCCTATCACATTCACACCAGGTAGGCACGCATCCCCACCCTCCTTCGACATTGTGAAATAAATGAGCAACTCGATAATTATCCTTACAGAAGTGTTATACAAACCAGTGTCATGCTCAACCCAGCCAAACCGAACTCCATGCCGATCTGCATGCCTCCTTGCTACATGCTAACCTCGTCAGCTATTAAAAGGATAATTACGATAACAATAGCAGTATATCATCACAACCACAAAAGCCACCTCACCGCACGAGTGACTCCCTTGCCCACGCCGAGCACGACCCGCGCAATCATCACCACAAACCACACATACCACATGAATCCGACAAGCGCCCACTCCACCGCCAACCAGCCAGCTCTACGCACCCAACGGAAGCGGCGTCGCCTTCGTCGCAGCATCTTATCCATGCCATCCATGACCTTCTTCACCTTCAACCGCTGTCCCACGACGAGGTCATGGTTAGCTTCGTCCGCTTCGTCTGTTGCCGCCTGTGTCATGCCCGCCAGCTCGCCAGCAACCTTGCTACGGAGTGTCTCAACACGATGTTCAAGAGCAGGTGCTGTCTCAGTGGCAAAAGTACTTGAAGTGGCCTGCCACTGCTGTGCGGACGCCTGAATGGATGCACCGAGGATGCGGCCTGCGAGGGGATAGATCTCTGTTTGGGCAATCGGGTGGGCGAACAGATGGTCGCGGACCTCTGGGTCGGGGCAAAGGCGGGCCACGTCAGCCCAGGGGAAGCGGGCGGTGCCGCTTTCTGGCGTAGAGGCGGCGGCGCCATCTACAAGGGCACTATGATCACGAACAGAGGTCAGGAGACTTCGTTCTCTGGCGCATCGTTCAGTCTCCATTGCCTGAATGCCATAGCTGAGTAAAATAGCGCGAAGTCTTGCAACTTCGGCTTTCGATATCCTGGCACGAAGCGGCACACCGTGTCGATCAGTCACAGCCCAGTGACGACTAGACATGGTCGGAGAGAGCTGAGGAGGCTTTGGGAGCGCTAGAACAGCGTTGAGCCGACTATCGGCGGCACGAACACCGCTCGCATAACTGCTTTTGCGAGATTCGGTCTCTGAAACGTCTAGGAGTTGGGGATGGGCGAGCTCGGGCGGCGGTGATGTGCTCATTGGAGAGGCGCTTTGGACGTCGATCCTTGGAGGCTTCAGAAGCTCAAACCTTGACGACCGGGGGCTCAATGGCCGGGAAGCGGGATAAGAGCCTGGGGCCGACAGTGACAGTTGCCCGGGCGGCGACAAGAATTGTGACGTAAGTTCGCCGTCACGGCGTTGGGAGCCTGTTCGACTGGGCAGGGCAGACCCCTTAGATCTGCCCCGTGGCCTACCTCTCTTGGCTAGGTCCATGTCGGATTCATCGGACGAGGTTCCCGAAAACTGCTCATCACCGGCACTGCCCGACTCTTTCCGCCATATCATGTCGCTGACCTTGGAAACGCTGCTCCGTAAGACACTGTCGATGCGTGGGCCCCTGAATAGCGACCGCAAACCAACTCCATCCTCCCCGCGAAGCTTCAGGCTGCTTATGCTTTTGTGCGATCTATGGTTGCCATGAGAGCCCCCAGTCGTGACCTTCCGGGGTGGGTTCTTTGACTGCGTCCATTCAGATGACAGAGCAGTCCAGTCTGAGCCGGGAGACTCAACCCTCTCAATCGGGACGGATGGCATCGTGAACTCGACGGTACCCTCTGCTATGGGGGAATAAATGTCGGCCGACCGGTCCTTGCTACGCTCTCTAAAGATACTCCTGACCTTTGTCAACGGATTCCGTGTTGGTGAACCGGGTCTGCTCGACATTGGGGAGAAGTCCGACCCTATCGCTGGGACAAGGGTGCCATCGTGAAGAGGCCGTAGGTCTGGAGAATTTGGCTGCGATGTGTCATAGTCGACCGAGAAACGCCTCCCTCTCTGGGGAACCTCGAGACTAGCCCGTCCAGCTCCTTGCGGTGAGGACGGCAGAGTCTTCAGCTTGACTGGCTTATTCTCGGTTTCGCTTAGTTCCGCTCGCGACTCCCCTCGTCTCTGGCTGTTTGTACGACTGGGGATGGGAGAGATATGCGGCCTTTCCCTGTCAGGCGTCATCAAACCATGGTTGAACTTCATACGCAAAGCCTCGTGATCATAGAGAGGATGCGACTCTGCATCTTTCTGCTCTTGCGCGATCATCGCATCCATCTGTTTAGCCAAGATAGCCTTACCACCACTGGTGATTGTCCCAGCTCTGCCTCTCCGCCTGAAATCATTGTCGGTGTCGGAGGACTCAGACATGGAGCCCCTATGAATGCGAAGGAAGTCGCGGCCGTGCAGGCTGTTCTGGCGGTGATGGGCGTTCCTAAGTGCCCGAAGCTTTTGCTGTGCTCGATCGCGCGCCGTACTCAGCACATGCTCGTGTTCGACTTTTTTGATGAGATAATCTGATGAATGTTTCTCAGAAAGAGCTTGGATTTCTGGCGGTTCCTTGTTTGAGTTCGGGTTATCGATGCGGATCTCGGGCTCTTCGTGAGAAAGGGGTTGGTAGAGGTCCGTTTCCTGCGGAAATACACGCCTCCAGTGACGATCTTCGACGAGTCTCTTATTGTCGTCCTGCTCAAGCCAGTAAACGTCTGCCAGCATATCTGCCGGATTAATGACCCAGTCAACCCTCGGACGTGTTGGCTTCGCCGGAGCAGCGCCTGGTCTCGAATTGGTTGCCAGTGGAGAGTCCTGAGCGACAATGGCGTCGGCGGTCTCGTATGGCGGAAGCGTTGGTCTTCCTGGCGCGTGGGCTTGACCAGTGGCTACCCATCTAGATACCTCATCTGCCCACTCCGAAACCCTCATAACATCACTGAATCCTTGGCGTTCGCCATCAATAACTTTCCTTTCTCGAGCTCGCACTTTTCGGTTGCGTATGTATTGAAGGGGGTCGTATGCCCGACTGGCATTGGGGTCCAACTCGTTAGTAAGGGTCTTGAAAGCCTGCACCGACCCATTTGGGCTCCCTGGTGGGCTTGTAGTGGAGGACCTGGCCGTTCGGCTCGGTTTCAGTGGAGGGAGGAGATCCAGAACCCTTCTGTATTGCGCCATCAATTCAAGGTAATCCTTTGCCTTTTGAGCTCTCGCCAGTGTAGATTGTGAGAAATGATAACGGTAGCTTCCTTCAGGTTCGAACGTAGACTGCAACGGGCTGAGGATTCGCGGGGAGCCAATCCTGGGTGATCGATCTGGCTTTGGGGAGATGGTGCGGGAGACTCTCCGCTGCTGTTGTAGATGCTGTCTAAGGCTGCCACTTGTAGGTGTATCGGGCAGTGGCGCTAGCTTTGGAGGGATCGGTGACGAGACATTCCTTCGTGACGCAAGCCGTCGCGACTCGCTGAGGTTGAGTGCCATCTTGACAATTTGTGCCGAATCCACGTCTAGCGGCGATCCCGACCCCACGGCCGTATCCCCTGCCAGTGATTCCCCCTTAGTCACCGCAGAGCCTGACGACATCCTCTGCGACGGCCTCGTGCGCTCCAGTCCCAACCCAACACCTTGGGTTCCGCTCGGGTGAGACACGAGAGGTGGTAGACCGTCTCGCCCTCGTGTGTTGGTGTGGACTGCATCGTGATGTCGGCTCTGCGGCAGAGTGCGTGACGAGCGGTCGCGGCCATGGCTAATCGTAACAGGGTCGGAAAGGAGAAATGCCCCGTTGGACCTGTGCTTGGTCTGCGTGCGATGTGGTCCCTTTGGATTCTCCGGCCGGGACGACCTCAGGAAGGGCGCATCGGGCGTATCGGGGGAAAGGCTTGCGTCGGCAGCAGCGGTAGAAGCGCTGGAGAAGATATCGTCAGTGTTTGGGCCGCCCTTCCCGTGGGTTTTGCTCGGTGCGCTGTCGCGTTCGGAGAAGTCGGGCTGCTGTGTGGCTCTTCGCGGGCGATGATTCAATGGCGGGCTGCCATCGTGGTCTGTCATCGCGATGCCCACCGCACGCCCCATATAGACGTCAGGAAAGGGAATCGGGACTCAGAGAAAGAAGGGATGGCGATGCATTGTAGATTGGATTTGGCGTTTCGGGTTGGGCGACCAAGAGGCTCGGCTAGCTTGTCGCAGCCGTCACTGGGTTGAGCTATGCGATGTCACTGGAGTGAAGTCCAAGGTTGTGGCCAGGGATTTTCCCATGTGATGGCTGTGCAAGGCAAATCCTCCGCTCCGGTCAAATTGATCTGCTGTGTGCTGCAGAGGGTGCCCACTGTTAACCGAACGAAATGGACAGCGGGAGAGCAGGGTTGTCAGGGCCGCGCTCCGGGTGGGCGTGACTCTTGTGCCTTCTCCAAGGGCGACACTCCACCACATCCCGCGTTTCTGCTCTATTCGTGCAACGCTTACACATCGTCAGGCTCAAACGGGCTCTCGAGACCGACGGAGAAACATCAATGCAATGACTACTGTGTCTTTGAGAGAGCGGAGGGAATATACGATAAATTAGGGACCTCAAATGGAAATTACCTGCATACAGAAAACGTTCCCCAAAAACTACCCCGCAGGCCCTTCAGGTGTGTGATGGCCAACTGGCGATGTTGCATGGGAGGTGGCTGTAGTCCGCGAAGTAGGCTCCGTGGATTCTCTCGATATAATCCACAAGCGAAGGATGGCTTCTGATCATTGTTGTCATGACTGGCTGTCTACCATCCCGGGGTCACATCAGCAAGTAAACATCAGGGGAGGCACCACCAAAACTCACACTTCATCGTTCACCAAATACCCTGCGAGCGCCCCAAACAGTGTAAAATCCGCCTCGGTTGGCTTCTCCTGTCCCAAAATCCAAAACGGCGCTGAAGTTCCGACTTTCTTCTGCGCGGCCTCAGCAAACCCAGCCAGAGCAACGACTGCCTCCTCAGTGAAATGCTGAACTTCCGCCGGATTATGCCTTCCGGTTCCTTGAAAATACAACATCATCTTCGAAAACTGCAAGGTTAGAATCCCCATGATATGCTTTGCCCCGAAAGGCAGATGCCCAAACAGCTTGTCGCGCATGGCGTAGTAGTTCCCATACCACCGCTCGTAGTTCTACAATTCAGCACTCAGTCAACTAGCTCTTGGGAAGCCACAGGCAACATACCACTAGATAGTAAACCCGATCCTCAATCATCGTTCTCAAGCAATAATCTATCGCCCTCTGCTCAGGTGATAGCCCGTTGTCCAAATTCTCAAGCTTACCCTCCTTGATCAGCCTATTGACAATGAGCGCCGTGTCCCCCATCAGTTCACCATTTTCGAGCTTGACATAGGGGATCTTCTTCTTAGGTGCTGAATCCCGAGATCCGAGGAAGTTCTCATAAGGAACCCCGCCATGCCGAAGACGCAGTTGCAGCTTTGTTACAAACATGGACATGCTGTATGTTGCGTGCTCCTGGTCGAGCGAGTAGATGATCAGGCTGGGCTTGGCCTTGGCTGACTTGACCACCGTAGTTTCGAGTTCCGAGCCCCCTGTCATTGTGTCGGTGTCTCTTCAAATGTGCAACCCGTGGGTTCTTGTACATGTATCTGCCAGCGATGCTGTTGTTTTCTTCCACAGCATGAAGCGAAAGCGAAAGATGGAGGAGTTTTGAAGAGCAAAAAGCTGGTATTCCCCCCATCAGCGCAATCTGTTACACCAAGTCGGGCAGCGGAACACAATTCAGCCGACTATGGCAATTTTCCAAGAAGGGTCACCAGCCCGAGAACTTGAAGTCCCAAAGGAAGAAATGTGGCCTATTGGCAAGAATTCTTTCAACAACAAACAGGTCTAGGGTTTGATGATCGCTAGTTACTGACATACTGTACGCTTCCTACCCACAAGCGCCAAACCACCATTCCTAACCGCCCATGCTATCCAACGCCGAGAAAGAAAGAAAAAATAGCCCGTCCCAACCTCCCGACGCTAGATCTAATGCTACTCCCCATGTCACACAGATTGCTATCCTTTGTCAACCAGAGATCCCGTCGGCCTCAAAACACTTGCACTGCGCTCACAAAACCGTTCTTCAGAACCTCGAAGATCAACCCAGGAAACGCGTATAGAGTCGTTGTGGACTCCTCGTTGCCCTCAAACTTCTTCCCAGCACCAGGCCTGGTCGCAGCAGCACCATTCTCTTCCCAGCCCCCGAGGAGCTCGCAGCTGCTCCCTGGACTATTCCCCCAGCCCCGGTTGAGAACCATGCCGCGCTGCTTCTGTCTCGCATCTTCCTCCGAAGCGTAGATCGACTTCCACTCTTCCAGGAGACTGGTCTCAACGTCCCGAAAATGAGTCTCCGAGTTGATCGTCATGTTGGGGTTCTTGTAGGAGAGGTACGGGATCTCCCATCGGCAGCGGCGATGTCTGTTGAAGGGGTAGGATCTCGGCACGTTACCGTGGAGGATTACCTTTGTAACCACGAGTCGATCTGCGCGAAACGATTTGATGTGCTTTTCCGGGAGTCCATGATTTAGGGGCCGAGATGGCGGCGGTTGAGAGGGATTGGTCGGAGTGGAAACGAGAACATCAAACCCCAAGTGGAAGTAGTTCCACCAGTGCTCGTTCGAGACATTAGCAACCGAATCCTCCTCGATCGCTTCGTCGTTGGAATAATAGCCATCCGATGCCGGCGAGGAGGACTGGTCGGTGTCGGTCAGGTCATTCCTCAGGTCGTTGTCATTTGGCGGCGCATTGGTATTGCTAGCTGTCCTCAACTTGTGAATGTACATCCGCTGATCGCTGTTCCTATGCTTGGAGTCAGGCGCCCCTAGTTCTGTCACCAGGTCTTGGGGTGTTGTCTCGCCCAGGTGGATCCAGAAGCAACTGTTGGTCCATTTCCGGAACAGCTGAAGTTTACCACCACCATGAATCTTGACGAGAGAAACTTCATCTGGACAGCTGTCCTTGCCCTTAGAAAGAGGCGCAAATGTCTTGACGCTCGGCAACACTTCTGTCCAGAGCTGATCCCTGGCCTGAGCCCAAGAATCGCCCGAGAATACCGCCATCGTCACTGGGATCGCCGTGGATGGTATCAACGACACCACGTCCTTTGACGGACTGTAATCCGACTCTTTCATCGGAAACGCAAAGCTGACGCCCGGGTAGGAGAGAGCGTATGTTCCCAACCCATCCCTGCTGCCTTGGTTCGGTTCGTAGTCCCCATCGTATGTTGGTCCTAGAAACCGCTGATAGATGTGTCGAAATGTCGGACCTGCCGCCGCATCGGGTTGCTGGGCCGTCACGCCTTGAGTGCTAGGAGGACGGACAAGATCACGCTCCTTATCGTTTGCCGGCTTCAGGAAGATGTGATTCTTTGTGAAATCCCGGACTTCGATAAGTCTCAACCGCTGTTCCGGTCCATCGAAGTGTAGTTGGAGGCCATTTCGGGGCAGACCAATGACAATTTTCCTTAATGGGTCGGTGCCGGACATGAAGTCGATCTTCGGGAATTGCTGGGGTTCGGCCTTGATGCGCGTCAGAATATCGTGGAGCGATGCGCCGAGAACGAGGAACCCCAATGCCCTTCCGGGGTAGAGCTGGGCGGAGAAGAGCGACATGGTGATAGCTTCGCTGAACAAACAGCAGAAGACGTAGAGTTCAGATTCAGTAAAAACTGCGTGCAGCTAAGCAATGGTGGATAACAACAGAATGGCTTGGATGGGCAAAGGACAAGACTGGCCGGAGTGGCGCGGCCAACCTGGAGCTTATGGCTCTGCCTCGTGATCTCTGGCATCAAACAGCTTGGGGCAGGTGAGCCATCGGCCGAGATGGCGGGGTGTGCTTGCTGGACGTCATTTCATGGCAGGCAAGAATGGCGGGGCAAGTGGGTCCATGCACGCTTGGCAGGCGGGAATGGTTGCTGCGGCAATGGCCCTGCCCGATATGTTTACGGCGCACCCGCCAAATCCCTGTCATGATCATGCACGGTCTTTCGCTCGACGCTCCACCAACAACCCTGGACCAGAGAAGCACAAATCCAATCCTCGAAACCAACCTTATCTGCTCCCTGAGTTTTGGATCGAGTTCCTCGCCCGCTACGCACACGCATTCACGCTGCTCCGGGTCTGTTGTTGACAGCACCGCGACACGCTCCACGATGGAGCGAAGGAAGACTTCGATGGCACCGCCAGGGCGAAACGGCGCCGGGGCGCGCTCGAGCATCCGCCCGCCGACGAGGACGACATCGAGACAAGGATATACACGACAGGGCTCTGTGGCACCCCGAGTTGATCGAGCAGGCGCGACATCACCAGCTGAATCGCTGATGTCGGTCGCCACTTCAGCCACGGCGGGCTTGAAGCGTAAGGAACGCGACTTCGATGCGGACGAGGGGGAGGCTACAAACATCAACGTTGTCGTGCGGTGTCGCGGTCGCAATGAAAGGGAGGTGAAGGAGAACAGCACTGTCGTGCTCAGGACTGAGGGTGCTATGGGGAAAATGATTGAGCTTTCGATGGGGCCATCGGCACTAAGCAACAAGGCGTACAACTTCGATCGGGTATTCTCGCAGGCCGCAGACCAGGCCATGGTGTTCGACGATGTTGTCAAGCCAATATTGGATGAGGTAATTCTGTGCGCGGCCACGTTTGATGGCGAATTACTGACTTTTGTAGATGCTCACGGGTTTCAACTGCACCATTTTTGCCTACGGCCAAACAGGTACCGGAAAGACGTACACCATGTCGGGCGATATGAGCTGCAACCTTGGCCTGTTATCGGATGAGGCAGGAATCATCCCCCGTGTGCTCCAAGTACTGTTCAACAAGTTAGAGGTCGACGAGACGGACAGCTGTGTCCGTTGCTCATTCATTGAGCTCTACAACGAAGAACTGAGAGACCTTCTCTCACCAGACGAGGGCACCAAGCTTAAGATTTACGACGACAACTCTAAAAAGAGCCATTCGACGACAGTTGTGCAAGGCATGGAAGAGAGGCACATCACAAGCGCGACTGATGGTTTGAAGTGGCTTCAGCAAGGCAGTCTCAGACGGCAAGTTGCTGCGACAAAATGTAATGACCTCAGCAGTCGGAGTCACACGGTCTTCACCATCACTGTGCACGCCAAACGAAAGACCGAGGACGGCGAGGACTACTTGATGCAAGGAAAGCTGAACTTGGTGGACTTGGCTGGAAGCGAAAACATCCAGCGTTCCGGAGCCGAAAATAAGCGAGCTGCTGAGGCGGGACTCATCAACAAGAGCCTTCTGACCCTGGGACGTGTCATCAACGCCCTGGTCGATCGAAGCGCGCACATCCCATACCGGGAATCCAAGCTCACTCGTCTTTTGCAAGACTCACTAGGAGGACGGACCAAGACGTGCATCATTGCGACGGTCTCACCGGCGAAGAGCAACCTGGAGGAAACGATTTCCACGCTAGACTATGCTTTCCGGGCCAAAAACATTCGCAACAAACCGCAACTCAACGCACTCATCAACAAGAAGATTCTTCTGCGCGACTTTACTGGAGAGATCGAGAGGTTGAAGAGCGAGCTCATCGCCACCCGGCAGCGCAATGGAGTCTACTTGTCGAACGAGGCGTACGAGGAGGTCACAGCGCAAAACGAGTCGCGGCGGATTCTCACAGAGGAGCAAGCTGCGAAGATAGAAACTCTCGAGAACAACCTCCGGAACAAGGTCCAAGAGCTTTTCTCCTTAACATCGAGTTTCATGGGCCTAAAGAAAGAGCATGAGGGGACGCGGGTTCAGCTTGATGAGACCAGGGAAGTCCTCGACCAAACTGAGTTGGTTCTCGCGGCCACGAGGAAAACATTGGCCGAGGAGACCCGCATCCGCAAGGCTCACCAGGAAACAGAAGAGAAGCTTGCCGCTGTTGGAGGGGAGCTTCTCAGCACTTTGCAGCAGACTGTGAGCGATGTTGGGGGGCTGCGTGCGAAGAGCAAGCGAAAGTCAGACCTCCAGAGCCTGAATCGAAGCACCTGGGTTATGTCGCAAGCTCGTGTTGCGGATGTGACTGAGCTGGTTGAGGGACGTATCGAGGACTTCCGCAAGGCCCAGGAGGAACATGTATTTGGCGTTTCTGAAAGGATGCAGTCATTTGTACAAGGCGAGCTTGAGAAGCTCAAAGCAACCCAAACATTCCTTGACGAAAACCTCGCTCAAATTAGCGAGTCAAAAGCGCAGTTGCTTGAACAAAAGCAGAAGTCGAAAGAGGAGATGGACGACGTGCTGGAGGAAATCAAAATTGTCAGAGACAATGTGAAGCAACGCGTTGGTGAAAGTCTCCAGGCTATCGCCGGCGCAGCCGAGAGGATAGCGGAGGATGTGCTCAGTGAGCTGAGCACGTTTCACAGCCAGTTGCATACTTCCTACAGCTCGCTCGGCAAGGATTTCAAATCGCTCTTCGAGGATCTGCTCCGACATCTCAGTGCTCAGAAGGATGAGTCCGATAGACTGAGGCATCAGTTGGAGGGAGCCAGCCAAACCATGGTTCTATCTAACGAGTCTGTGGCCGCCCGCATCCAGGATGTCCTGGAACAGGAAAGACGACAAGCCGCCGCTGAGCGCCAGCATCTGATGCTCCAGATTAGCGCCCTCATCGGTTCTCATGCGGAGGCGCAGGAATCTCGTCTCGCTGGTAAGGCTGCCTTGATTCAGCAGACTGTTGTGGACGCAGGCAAGTCATTCGAAGGCGATGTTGCCCAGTTCTCGCAGGGAATGGATGCATGGAACGCCAACGACGCTCAGCTTTTGGAGGATGTGGCCAAGTCGCGAGAGGTGCTGAAGGTCAAGTTGAAGGATGAGTGGACTGTGAGTCAACCTGTTCCCCCTCCCTAATGGTCAGCCTCGCTAACGGTATCGCAGGCTGCAAACAACTACAGCAACTCCATCCAAACTACAACGAAGTCCGTGCATGCAGAAACCGTTCGTGTAGTGGACCAGCAAATGAAGGATCTCGATGTCCAAATGAGAGACCTGGACGATTTTGTGTCTCGGGCTAAGTCGCAGAATGCTGAGCATCATGAGCAACATTCTGTCTCTGTTCGCACGTTGGCAAACGCCGTTGACAAGTCCTTCTCGAACATCATGGAACACTGCAAGGAAAGTGTGGGCAGAGTTCAGGGCCTCGGGGAGGACATGGATGTCCAAACCAGCAAGCTCCAGGAGAATCTCGGACCCCTGGACGACGAAATTTGCCAGCCACTTTTGAGCCTCCGGGATGACATCAAGAGTACCATTTTACAGGAGTACCAGCCGACTGGCGAAACGCCCCAGCGCATCCAATACCAGTACCCGACTTCGCTGCCACGGACCAGCGCACATGAAGCCATCCTCGCCGACATGCGAGACACCCCAACACCCAGCAAGCCTGCGCCAGCCATCTTCAGCGATAGCATCCTTTCGCCATCGGCTGTATCACCCTCTAAGCTGTCAGTTGTGTCGGGACAGAGGGAGGTCAGGAATTCGCTCAGCATGAGCCTTCGGGAGATGAACCCAAACGTGACGACGGGATCGATAATATTTGAGCCATCGGCGAGCATCATTTCTCTCCCCAACATGGGTGACATTACGGTACCGGCCGCGAAGCGCAGTACCAGGAGTAGATTGGCCAAGAAGAAGACCATCACCACTGTAGCGGAGGGTTTGGAAAATGTGCCACCGTTTGGACAGAGCTTGAGTAAACGGAAGAGCCCGCGGTTGAATTAAGGTGTTAACAACAGATAGCCTGTCAGGTTTAGCTTGGAGTTTTGGTGTCAGGATGGTGCGGTGAACATGGATGGGATTGTTCGGTTTGCGTTGGGACAGGACGTTGTTTATTGTGTACTCTTAGTGAGCACTGATACCCGATGGTTGTGGATGTTCAATAGTATATCTGTTTCAGTGTTTCGAAAGTCGGAGCCAGAAGGGCACTTGTTTCCGTGCTTTTGGCGGCGTATTATGTTGCTTGTTTTATTTCTCAAGGGGCGGCTGATCAAAGTGGTGATAATCGTCACAACATTCCAAACATCAAGGAAGCGATTTCGAAGGGAAGGGAACGGGAAGCTTCACAAAATGTTTGTTGAGTCCTCATTACATGCTCTACACTGTCGCTACATGTGTGAATCGTGTGTCTTAAAAATACAAAACGAGAACTGCCCTCCAATGCTATGTCCAACCCGTTGTTGGTCACCGTTACGCCGTGAGAATAATGCAAGAAAGGGAGAAAAGGAAGATGACGGTCGTTAAGTAGAAATTAGCAGCAGCCACCGCCATGGCCATGTGTGGAGGCCTCTTCGGGCTTAGACTCCGCTGCCTTGACGTCCTCGATCTTGGTCTCAACAACAGGCACCACGGGCTCTGCCTTGGGCTCCTCAAACGACGAGACAACGTCCTTCTCATTGGGGCCGGCGATCAAAATCTTGATCACCTTGCCCTCCTTGACTTTCTTGAAGGCATCCTCCGCCTGGGAGAAGGGCACCACGCCGTCGACGAGCTTCTTCACGTCGATCTTGCCCGCCGCCACAAGTTCAATGGCGAGCTTGTAGTCGCCGCTGCCGTAGCGGAAAGAGCCGCGGGCAGTGACCTCTTTGATGCACAGCGCGGCAATGGGGAAGGTGATGTTGTCCTTGCCCATGCCGGCCTGGACGTAGCTGCCGCCGACGCGGACGGAATGCACACAAGCCTGGATCGAGGGCTCGGCGCCCGAGGCGTCAATGACGACGTCGGCACCGGCGCCGAGGTCGGCAAGGGCGATAATGTTGCGTGCGTTCTCCTCCGGGGAGACGCGCTGGGAGAGGTAGGCGTGGGTGGCGCCAAAGTTGAGCGCAAAGTCCAGCTTCTGCTGGACGATGTCGACCTGGACGACCTTGGTGGCGCCGAAGGCACGAGCAACGGCGGCGCACAGGAGGCCGACAGGGCCGGCACCCATGACGACAACGGACTGGCCGGGGGAGACCTGGGCTTGGCGCACAACGTGGACGCCGACGGCGAGGGGCTCGATGAGGGCGCCCTCCTGGAGGGACACATTGTCCGGAAGCTTGTAGCAGAAGTCTGCCGGGGCGTTCCAGTAGCCTGTGAGGGTGCCGTTGTAAGGGGGGGTGGCCGCGAAGGCCATTTCGGGGCAGAGGTTGTAGTGACCGCTGAGGCACTGCGCGCAGTGGCGGCAGGGGTAGCCAGGCTCGAGAGCGACGCGGTCGCCGACCTTGAGCGTCTTCACCTCGGCGCCGACCTCGACGACGGTGCCGGCGGATTCATGGCCCAGGACCATGGGCTCCTTGACCACAAAGTGGCCGATGGAGCCGTGCACCCAGTAGTGCACATCGGATCCGCAGATGCCGGTGTAGTTGACCGCCACGAGCACCTCGCGTTGCGACTTGAGGCTCGGCACCGGCTTCTCCTTGAACTCTACATCGTCGGGTTTGTTGAGGACGAAAGAGAGATTCTGCGACAGCGTTAGCTGAGGGGACGTGAGGGAGGGGGGGGTCGGACCTGGGATCGGGAATCTGGGCCTGGCTTACCGATCCTGTCGCCATTGTAGCTGTTCTGATCGATGTGCGGGGGAGGAGGGGCAGGATTGGGTTTTCGATGACGAACGGTTACTTGCAGTTACCTAAGGTAACTATGCCACGCGGGGAGGGAGGGTCGACGAGGAGAGAAGGCAGAACAGCAGGACAGTCGGAGGATCGAGTGGCAGAGGAATAAATAGATGGTCGCGCCACGAGCACCGCTGCTCGGAGATGGTCAAGGAGGGAGGGCACGTCGCCCCTCACCCTGCCCCCCTTCCAGGTTCTTTTGCTCTTTTCTTCCGCATCGACGGGGCGAGGGGCGAAGGGAGCTTGGGTTCAATGCGGGGAGCTTGGAGCTCCCAGTCTGGCTGGTATGGTCTGGCATCAGCATGCGGTGCCCCCCACCACTCCTCCACACTACCGCGTGGTTGCCACGGCCAGAGCGCCGTGCCCATATCCAATTACGCCATGGTTTTTGGTGGTGAGCAGCTCTGGCGCCGCTGCCCGCCAGTTCCCGAAGCTTGTCGCGCACCTGGCAGCTCGACATTTTACCCAGACCATTTATCCGCGCCAATCAGCGGTGCCAACCAAGTCCGCTCAGTATCCGCTGTTGCGAGAAGCCGTGATGAAGTGCAATCAGCTGAGGAGCAGAATCTTCTCCCCTTGTTGAGAATTGCAAGGAAGAAGATGGGGGCCTCGCAGAGCCTAAGGTGAGGGCAGCTGGTTTGCCCGACGAGCGGGATGTGGGCCGCTGCGATTGCGGAAGCTTCAGCTGCGGGATGCCGCGCAAATCGATGGAATGCAGTGATAACTGAAGATGCACTCTGCACACGGTGATTGGGTTGCAACATTCAGTTGAAAAGAGAATGGAGCCTGCAGACCCGATAAACGAAACGGATGACGACGATTCCTCATCGCAGGTTGCGTGAGCCCCCGTCTGATGACGAGGTGATTAGGGGGTAGTACCGAAGGTAGGTAAGGTACGAAGTAGGTATCAAGAATGAGTCCCTTCAGGGGTCAAGACCTGAGACTGTAAACCAACAACATAACCCGAATCTCAGTTGTTGAACTCGTCTCAGCGAGTAGGGATCATCTGACGCTCTCAAGAACAAATGCTACCCTGCAGAGCAGATGCCTTGCGGCTGGACGCCGCCCTTCTATGCTTCTCTTCAACGCTGGTAACTGCCGACTGTGCTCGCCCCTCTCTGATAGCGATTGGCTTGTCGTTCCGAAAATCGGTGCTCGGACTGCCAGATTTGGCGTTGAGATCAAAGGTAGACTTTGCCAGGCAGCGGCTATGGAATGGATGGGCTTGGAATTTCTCACGACGGAGTGTCCACAAGAATCCTATTATTAGGAGAAGGGGGAAAGGCCTGGAGGGAAAAGGCGTTGAGTGTGGCCAAGCCTTTCCCCTCATGTTGGCCGTACATTGGTGTGCTGCCGAGTGGTCGAGTTCTAGATTGAGAATTGACTGTCGTACATGGGCCGCGCAATAAGATCAACAAGTCCGCCAGAGGGGAACTGCGTCGTCCGGGCGGTCCCAGTGAACTTCGATGCTGAACAAACGTTGATTTGGATGCGGGCGGGTCGTGTTCCAGTTCTGAAATCGGTATTCGAGTTCCCAGGTTGCGGGTCGCCTGGTTAGCGCTCGTTAGCGCTCGGGGTCAACTCCGGGACCCGCCGCGCCAAACTCGCCTCCAAGCCTTGCTCGGGCTGCACCCAAAATGCTACCACCCGCCCGCGCGTTCGCATCCCATCCCGGACCCACACCACATCGGACCCCAACAACGGCTAATCAGAAACTTTCCAACACCTCAAATCAACGAATTGAACGGTGAGATGGCCGAGCGGTCCAAGGCGCTAGGTTCAGGAACACCTGAATTACATTCTTGTGAATGTTTCCTAGTCAGAGAAATCTGGCGTGGGTTCGAATCCCACTCTCATCACATTTTTTTGCTGGCGGCTTTGATCCATTCCCCCCCGCCCCCCGTTTTCCCTCCCCCCTCTCTCTCGCCCCTCTTCCACTGGCAGCCAGTCTCTTGGCTTTCGGTCTGATAGTTTTCTGATTCACCCCGTCGCTGCCATCACAAATTTCCCATGGAGTCTTACATCGATCGCCAACGCCACGCGATGTTTGCCTCGCTGCAATGTAATTACAGCTGGTGTATCATATGTGCGGTGAGCTGTCATTTGCATCTTCACCCCGAGCGAAGCACATCTAGGAACATTGCTTGAAAATGGGCAGGTAAGCAAAACATACCATCCCTCGTCGGCTTGAGTCCTCAGTGTTCCGTGACGACTTCAATGCCCTAGTGAGCCTGGGTGAATGGAGCCTGACGTGCTCGGGATTGACATGCGGGGCGCGGGGGGGGGGGTTGTGCGGATTTCCGGTCGCTGACGGATCCAACCTTGTTGCCTGCACTGTGTTGCCCAGCGGTACGGATCCCACCCGGCAACAACCCCGGTCTGCTGAATGACATTTTCACATTTTCGAATTGTTGGAATGTGCAGTCATATCCAGAACGCCTGAACTCCTGAAAGAATTTCAGTATCGAGGTTGCTTGAGTTGCCCTTGCAGCGTGCTCCTCCCTTTCCAGGCTGTGAGGGGCGGTGTCGAAGACAATATTCGGGTTAGGGTTTCAATGTGCGAGTTCCATCACAGGCCGATCCTCGGCGGTTCCGCTTTGAGCGGAAACCTCCGCTGAGTTGCATCACTTTCAGGGAATCGGGCGGGAGAACACTCGAAGGGAGCTGACCTCGGTGAATCGCAAAGAGTCCATACCTACCAACTAGACTTGGCTCTATCAAACTCCCAGACATGACTACCGCCAATACGAGCCGCTCAAAATAGAATGCCGCATGCGTCTTCCCAATTGCGACGCTCACTGAGGTCCTTGACCGCATCTGTAACCCACAATCTCACTCACCTCCAGCGTCCCGTCCCACATCACAAACTTGTTTCCCGGCATTTCAACTTCAGCCTCCTCCGAACTTTCACCATGGTTACTCCAAGCAGAACATACAATGTGCGAACAGTCTCCAGTCTCCTCCTCATTCCCATCTCATCCTCTCGAGCCCAAGCCCAAAGCTGACCCGCCCCCAGGACGCAATCGATGCGCTCAACTCCCTCCAAACCCCTTTCGCTATCATCGAAGCCCGCCGCAAAGCTGGCATCCGTCCCGATGCCACCTCCGTCCAAGAGATGCGTGGCTACTTGCTCCGCATCGGATATTCGTCCTCGGACCTCGACCGCCTCAACATAATCCACGTCGCCGGCACCAAAGGCAAAGGTAGCACCTGCGCCTTCGTGGACTCCATTCTCTCTCGGTACTCTCAATCAACAAGCATCCCCCGAAAGGTCGGCCTCTTCACTTCACCACATCTCATTGCAGTTAGGGAACGCATCCGGATCGGTAGTCGGCCGATCTCTGAGGAGCTGTTTGCAAAGTATTTCTTCCAGGTCTGGGATCGATTGGAGAGCTCCGACACCGGGAAGGAACTGGTGGAGCCCGGGACGAAGCCAATCTACGCGAGATACCTGACGCTGATGTCATACCATGTTTTTCTGAGCGAGGGCGTAGACGCCGCGGTGTACGAGACAGGCATTGGTGGCGAGTACGATGCAACGAATGTGGTTGAGCGGCCAGTGGCGAGTGGGATTTCCACGCTGGGTATCGATCACGTGTACGTGCTGGGGCAGACGGTGGACAAGATTGCGTGGCATAAAGGGGGGATCATGAAGAAGGGTGCTCCGGCGTTTACGATCGAGCAGGTGCCGGAGGCTGCGGAGGTGCTGAGGGCGAGGGCAGAGGAAAAGGGGGTGGCGTTGAAGGTCTTGAACGTGGATGCGAGGCTGGAGGGGGTAAATGTGAGGCCAAATGCGCTGTTTCAGAAGAAGAATGCGACGCTCGCTATTGCGTTGGCGGAGGTGGCGCTGAAGAAGCTGGATGGGGGGTTTGAGCTGGATCCGAAAGAACTGCTACCGAAGGAGTTTGTGGAAGGCTTGGAGCAGGTTGTGTGGCGGGGACGGTGCGAAGTCAAGGAAGAGGAGGGCGTTTCGTGGCATGTCGACGGGGCACACACCGTTGACAGCTTGAAGATGGCGGCGAGATGGTTTGCTGGAGAATGTGCTGAGAAAAGGGGGCCGAAGGTGCTCATTTTCAATCAGCAAGGACGGGCCGAGGCCGTGGATTTCCTCGACGGGCTGTGCAACACGGTGAAGAAGGGCGATCCAGCCGGGAAAGGATTTGAGCACGTCATCTTTTGCACGAACGTCACATATGCCGAGACGGGGTATAAGAGAGGTACATACCCAATACGTTACTGAACAATTGTGCTTTACGATGCTAATTTTGTTTGCAGACTTCGTCAACCACCAATACAACCCCAAAGATATTGAGAAGATGACGGCTCAGAAGATCTTTGCGGAGAAATGGTCTGCGCTTGACCCGGCAGCAAACGTCATGGTCATCCACAGCATCGAGGAAGCCATCAACAAAGCCCGGAGTCTGTCCAAGACTGTCCAGGACAGAGAAAATGTGCAAGCTCTCATAACCGGGAGCCTCCACTTGGTGGGCGGCGCTCTTGGCATTCTGGAAAAGGCGGACGCTCTTTGAAGGGGTAGCAGCTGGCATGCTTATGCTCTGCTTAATATAGGCTGTTTGTGGCCCTTGTGCTTCAACATATACAGATCTGGATCAGCACGGTGTCATGGTTGGGAATACAGAAGATCGGGAGATATCTAGCTAGAAAGCCTCAGGGCTAATATTCAACATTATCGATAACTTTGAGTACGGCTCCGACGAGATGGAAGCTACCCGTGACCAGCACCTTGCATGCTTTGCCACTTCTTCTCGCATCGGCGGCCAGTGACTTGATCTCTTCGAGTGCCGGCTGGACAGCATCATGGACGGATGTGGCACTACCGCCAAAGCCCATGAAGATCTCCTTTGCCTTCTCCTGGACTGTCAAGTCTCGAGATGGTGCGCCGTCACCAGCCGCTTGTTCTTCATTTCTGGAAAATATGGCGTGCGTGAACCCCAGAGCCCGGTCACACTCGACCGCAGTAAGCAAAGCCTTCAACAACACTTCCGGATCCCTCTCCTGCTGGTTAAACAGCAACACTCGTACATCATCACCGCTAGTCTGGCCCGCAAACCACCGCCCAACACCAGCCAAACTATCCTCCGTATGCGCTCCATCAACAAACCAATCCACCCCATCAGCGTCTGTCAGCTTCTCACACCTACCCCTCAACGCCGCTTCCCTCAACCCTGTCTTGAACTCTTCCGGCATCTCGCTCAGCTTGTAGTCGTCTTTTCCAAACCCTCCCTGAAAAACCACCCCCATCCTCTGCAAGTGCTCCCTCGCAACCGCAACTGCCAGACCCATATTCTCCCTCTGGAACGGCCCCTGAAGCCTCGCCCCATCGACCCCCTCCCACCCCTCCTCCCCTTCAACCTCCACCAGCACCGCCCCCTTCTCCTCCGCCCTCGCCCTCAGCACCCCCCTCACTCCCTCCCTCGACTCCCTCCTCGTGAACCCCTTCACCTCATTCTTAAACACGCCAGATTTATGCCATGCAATCTCCTCAACCGTGTCCCCCAACATCGCAACGTGGTCCAACCCCAGCTGGGTAATCACGCTTGCCGTGATCGTCTCTTTGGGCAGCACATTCGTAGCGTCGTACTCTCCTCCAATCCCGCACTCGATCACTGCGGAGCGCAACCCTTCCTTGACAAAGATGTGCAGCGCCAGAATGGTTAGAAACCGAAAGAAGAAGGGTTTGGTCTCTGGCCCGTCGTAACCTTCTGCCCCCGCAGGGACCGGATCACCAGCAGCCTCTGCAGCGTCCGAAAGCCGGTCCCAAACCTCGAAGAAATACTTTGTGAACAGTTCCCGGGAAATAGGGCTGTTGTTCAGCAGGATGCGCTCCCGCACAGAGAGCACATGAGGGGATGTGTATGCGCCTACGACCGGGCCCGCGGCGGATGGGTATTGCGATAAAATAGAAGAGACGAGGGCGGTAACGGACCCTTTGCCTTTTGTGCCCGCGATGTGGATGAAGCGGAGGGGGGTGGAGGCCAGGGATGAGGGGGTGTAGCCTGCACGGGCTAGCCATGATAGCATCTCGGGAATGGCGAGGGCATTGAGGTCGGGCTTGGTTCCGGATGTGGAGGTGGGTGCAGGTTGGGCGAAGAGGGAGGTGATGGCCCGGTTAGATTGCAGCTGGGCGAGGCGCCGGAGGGCGTCGTCGTAGGTGCGGCTGGCCATCATCGTGTTCGTGTGGATGCGGTGGTGCTTTCGGGAAGGGAGGCGTGAGAGGACGGTGCAAGGAAGCCGGCAGAGTCGGGTCATCAGGCGGTGTACGGTGGTGCCTGATGTTCTCAGAGGTGGTTAATTATAGAGATCGTGTTGTTCAAGTACATCTAGATCGATGATATGAGTCAATGGTTGCTCATTCCGGGCTCTGGGACGGTCTTGTGCGAGGAGTCTCTCCTGTCGCGTCAATTAAGCGCTCCTGAAACCCCACGCGTACCGACAGTAGGCAAATACGCGCGCGAGCTTGTGAAATGCAAATATGGAGTGAAATGGACGCTTCAGAACAGGCGCGCTGTGAGAGTGTGGTGAGCTTGAAGTTCAGTTGGGTTTTTGAACCCCGGTGCCTGGGAGATGCATTCAGCAAGATCCGATGTTCGGGGTCTGCGCCCCTCATTAGTTACGAAAAAATCCGACATAGAGAGATCCCCCCGAACACTTTAAAACTAAACAACAGCATTAGATCAACTCAAAATTTTATGTAACAGTCATGGAAACCATGGAATTGTTTATGTCGGGTACCTGCCCTTGAGCAGGCTATTGACCCAGCATGCCTGTCGCTGGAGGAAGTCTATTACCTAGTTACATAAGTCTCATGTTTCCTCTCTCATTTCTCATTTCTCATGCATTCACATTCGATTCTACCAATGACTGACTCTTTGCCCCCCGGCCTTCCATTCCACAATCTACGCACTACAACATCCCCAAATACCTCGTCCCAATCTTAGTACCCCCATTCGCGCCCTTGACCCCAATCCTCACCACCTCCCCAGGTACTATGTCCACCAAATTGTCCTCAAACTTGACCTCATCATCTTCACACTCCAGCGCCACCCCCTTCACTGGGACCTCTGCGCTAATCTTCAATGTCTTCAAGTCCTCGCTGAAGACCGCCTCCAACGCCTTGGGCTTCTGCAGATGCAAATACTTCAGCGGCTCCGGCCAGTTCACATATCTCGCAATTTGCTCCCCGCTCTTCTGATCCACCAGATAAGCCGCAACCACCGTGCGATTCTCCTCGCCCTTCCCTGCATTTCTCACGGGGACATCGAACGCAGAAATCTCCGTGGACCGGTTCTCGGGCAGAGAGACACCCTTCTCTGTCTTCTCGTAGGTTTTCTCACCCGTCTCGACGTCCCAGGCGCGGTAGACAACATCCACGACGAGATCCTCAAGCGTGAGGTTGCTCCCCCACACTTCAATGCGAGTAGAAGTATCGATGTACACGCGCGTGTACTTGTCGCGCGGATGGCGGTGCTCGCGACGGGTGATGCCCACCGAGACGGGGGCCATCTCGCGTTTGACGGTGAAGTACGCGTGTTTGGGGCGAAGATAGTAATCCGCGATAGACCACGAAGTGACTGGCCAACAGTCGTTGATCTGCCAGACGAGAGCACCGCCGCAGTACTCGCGGCCGGGGCCTTTCCATTGGCGTTTCCAGAGGCGGTAGGCGGAGGCGAGGCACTCGGCCTGCATGAGCTGGGTGGAGTAGACAAACTGCTCGAGGGGGTCGGGGGCGTAGCGCATGTTCTCGACGAGGTAAAGGGCGATGCGGCGCTCGTGGCCGTCGGCTTTGTTGTGGAAGTCGACGGTGGAGGACTGGGGATAGCGGTCGGGGTCATCTTTGCCAAGAGGGAGGTAGGCATCGATGGTTTTGACCGACGGGAAGGCCTCCATCCCGAACTCGGAAACGAAGCGACCGACGAGCTTATCAAAGTTCTGGTACTTCTCTTGGGTGCCGTGCCAGACATTCCATTGGTGGATGTCGCCAACGGTTGGGTCGTGGGTGTCGCGGCCAGCGCCCCAGGGAGAGCCGGGGTGGTAGAAGGTGCTGGGGATGAGCTCGGCGCACACGTCGGAGAGAAGCTTCTCATAAATGTAACGGGCGGGAAAGTCGGTCTTGAGCCAGTTGTCGGGGTTCTTGTCCTCGTAATTGTAGGTGAGGCCCTCGCTTTCCTGGTACTGGTAGTCCTCATTGTTGCCAGCCCAGATGACGATGGACGGGTGGTGGCGCAAGAGCTTGACGTTCTCAGTAGCCTCCTTTTGGATCGACTCCAGCAGCTCGGGCCAGGCAGGGTAGTTACCGCAGCCAAACATAAAGTCCTGCCAGACAAGAATGCCGTACTCGTCGCAGGCATCATAGAACGCCTGTTCCTCGTAGATACCGCCACCCCAGACCCGGATCATGAACTGGTTGCCCTCGGCGACGAGGCGGACCCAGTCGTAGTACTTCTCGCGGCTAATCCGGGGGATGAAGTTATCGGCCGGGATCCAGTCGCTACCACCGCAGTACAGGGGGATGTTGTTGACTTCGAAGAAGAAGGACGTGCCGGGTTGGTCCTTTAGGGGTCTCTGCACCAACTCGGCCCGACGAAGACCAATCTTCTTGGTCGCTTCGTCAACTGCCTCATCGCCACGCAGGAGGGTGGCCTTGACCCGGTAAAGGGGCTGCTTGCCGTAGCGGACGGGATACCAAAGCTGGGGGTTCTCGGTGTGAAACGATGCGGTCGCCACACCAGAGACAACATCAACCGTCTCGGACGCAACATCCTTGCCATCGAGGGTGACCTCAAACCGCACCTTGTCAGCAGCACCCTCAACCGCCTCCACGCTCGCCGCGGTTCTGATATCAGCCGAAGCCAAAGACTTGTCGACAGCATTGTCGAAACTGAGATCAGCGATTCTCGCAGCGTAGATCTCAAGGTTGATGGGCCTCCAAGGGCCGCAAGTATTGAGAGCTGGGCCCCAATCCCATCCCCAGTGGTATTGGGCTTTCCTCACGGCCAAGCGCGAGCTATCGCCGTTCCAGACACCCCACTTATGCTCCGGGTACTGCTCAACCAGCTTCCACCCGCGCAGATAAGCGCTGTCAAAATGGATGGTGAGCTCGTTTTCGCTGTTGTTCAGGAGAGAGGTAACATCATGGCGGAAGGGCGTGAACATGTTATCCGTCTCGAGAATGACAGTGCCATTGAGGGTCACCGTAGCGAAAGTATCGAGGCCGTCGAAGGCGAGAATGGCCTTGGAACCGCTGGCAACGGCGGGCGATGAGAAGGCGGTCCGGTACAGCCATTGGGCCTCGCCAACCCACTGCACATCGAGCTCGTTCTTGCCGATGAAGGGGTTAGGAATCAGGCCGTTGGCCAACAGGTCGAGGTGCACGTTGGTGGGGAACTGCCCGACCGGCAGGAACTTGCTATCATCTTCGCTCTTGTCGGCCTGTCGAAACTCCCAGCCCTTGTCGATGGGAATCACGGTGCGTGGTGCCATGGTGGATGGCGGGGGAGGGGACGAGCGGAGGGGGATAGTAGCGGGGTATCTTGGAGAGCAACGGAAGCGCCACACAGCAACTTGTATCGCAGGAGGATGGAAGAGCAAAATATATAGAATGGAGACTGAAGGCGAGCAGGTCCTCAGCCAGGAGGACTGTATTTAAAGTCATCGGTCATGGCTGCCAGCTTTCCATGTTGGAGCTGCCGTGGTGAGCTTGTCGATGTCGGCGGGAGAACAATCCCCGAAGTGACGAATGGTAGGCGCGCGTACCTCGCTGGCGCCCCACCGTCTTTGCACCCCTGGGCCCTGGGACTGCTGGGACTCGGGCCTGTGGATCCAGCACAGAGAGGTATCTTCCATTACACTGTCATCACGAACGTAAACTGTCGGATTTGACATCCAGGGCTTTCCTGATGGTTTCTTTGGACCAGCATCAGCATTGCAGCCACAATTTCCATTGTACCCTATTTCCTCGCCAAAACGGACAAAATAATATCAGAGTTTGCCCAGAAAGACAAACGCACGACCACGAATACCCTCTCACTTGCACCGCCAAAAAACCCGACAACCCCAACGACAAGTGGACCCCTCAATGCGCGCCGTGGGGCTCCCAACCTGCTAGAGGCGGAGGAAGGCCGTCCGCCGTCCCGTTTAGGCTAAACCCGCCCTCTCTGCTGCGCGGCTGCTGCACCTCGCACAGGGAGCCGCCAGGCGCCGACGTCGTCGCCTTGTCAAAGCAGTACCGATCTAACAGCCCACGTTGCAAGCCCGTGGTTTATGTAGGATCTGGTGGTGTCACTACCTAGGCACTGGGTAGGATACTACCGATACACGGGGACTGTGGTGCCGCGCACAGCTGCACCTGCGGAAAGTGGCTATATCGGCGTCGCTGCTATAGTCTCCGGGGCCGGGGGGATAGATACGGAGTAAACAACGTATTCTTCAACCGTGGAGGAATTTTCATACTGTCAGACGTTGAACCATATCGGTTCAGACATAGTATTGGATCCCATCACGTCACGCATCATACAGTACGGTATCGATATCCACCTCCATGGTCACCAGGCTTTAGGAATGTTTCAGTATTTCAACTCCTTGAAGTTGAATCAAGTGACATTGATGTCCAAAGCACGATGCCATGAAATCCATGAGTCCGGCCTTCCCCTATAACATAATGTCTGTAGGTAGACGCTCTCGATGCGCTGCATCCTTCCCCCCTCGGCGAGCACCCCGGAAAGAGATATCAGCTCGCGCCTGCGGGCCGCATGGCCGCCCGTCTGACCACCCACGCACATCATCCGTCTTCCATTATTTTCCGTCCAGCTATTTCATGACTCGCTACGCCAGTGCCAATGGTTGTAGACGAATAATGAAGACAAAAAGAAAGAAACGCCCCGCCAAACTTGAAACAAGGAGAGACAAATAGGTATGGTATCATAGGTACGAAGAACGGCATCAGTAACGCTCCAACAATCTCCCCTTTCCCTCTTCTTCCCCCATCCCCTTCTTAGCATTGATCCAAGTCGAATCAGGGGCATCCTCCCTAACAACACCCCCTATTCCTCCTCCTCCCACTCAGCGTAAACACCTCTTCCCACTCCCTCAGCCCTCCTTGGGCCCTCTTCACCCTCCTTCTACGCATTCCAATCCCGCCCCCTTCATCCCCCGTCATCCCACTCTTCACACTCCCCGCATCGCTCGCATTCCCCCCGTTCCACCCTCCGCCCGCATCCCCATACTGAATCCCACTCATCGGATCGTCAGGATCGATTTCACCCAGCTCAATCTTTGTCAATATCATCCTCGCGAGCCGCCCAAAAACCTCGTCTACGCCTTCCCCGCTGAAAGCCGAGACCTCCATTGTAACTGGTATCCCAATGGTGCTCGCCCACCGCGAGGCCTCCAATGCGGAGACTTCCCTACCATCGGGCGCGACGGTTGCTCTAAGCTGGGAGCCTAGACCCGGATGACCCGCCATGATTGTGCTAGTAGAGGAGTATGAAGAAGGCCCAACGGGTGTGCTCGCGTAGGGAACGGAGGAGGCGGAGATGCTACTTGGGGTTGGAGGAGGGAGCGTAGTGTCCACAAGGTCGTTAGCAAGGTCGAGTTTGTTTCCGACGAGGAGGAGCGAAAGGTTCGGCGAGGCAAGGGCGCGCGCGTCGTTAAGGAAGGGCTGAAGATTGGAGAAGGTGTTGTGGGAAGTGATGTCGTAGACGAGAATGGCGCCGGCGGCGCCGCGATAGTAGGAACGGGAGACGGAGCGGAACCGTTCTGTACCGGCAGTATCCCAGAGCTGTTAAAGGGAGGGATGTTAGATTGGCTGACTTGGAATGGGAGGAGAGGGGTGAAGTACCTGGAGTTTTATCCGTTTCCTTCGCGCCCCGGTGCCGACTTTGATGATTTTGCTGGCGAACTCGACGCCGATGGTCTGTGAAGAGAGAACCCGCCACTCATTCTTGACGAAACGATGTAGAAGACAGGATCTGAGGTTGGGAGGTCAGCGCGTCGTCGTACATCAATTTGCATGCGGGCGCGAGGTGAACTCACTTTCCTGTCCCGCTGGGTCCGAGCAAGATGATCTTCGCCAGGTAATCATACATAGACCCGAGTTCCTAAGAGTTTCGCACCACAGCACCGGTCAGCAGTAGAACTTCCGAGGATTCCGGCTCAGGGGAATCCGCACCTGATCGCGTGCTGTCGCTGTGCTGTCTTCGCTCGCGGCCGAGGACCGCCGTGGTCTCGTCATCGCCGTATATTTTCTAGGGTCTTGCGACCCTCACAAATGCGGTTGATTGGGCGCGAATTCGCGGTGGAAAACACCATGCGCTGTCCCGTTCTTGCGTGCTTTCGAGGCTGGTGCCGTGTCCGGGTTGGCGGCCAAGGGTTCAAACAGTAGACGCGTCGGAATGAGACTTCTGCATGCGACTGCGAGTTGGCTGGTGGTTCGACGTTTTCCGGACGAAGCTAGCGCACGCCTGCTGTGGATCTTCTCGTGTCTCCAAGCGCGGTCGGGAGATTTGCTGCTGTGTGTTGTTTCTGTCTTGGAGATAATGTTTTGGTATCATCAATTAAACGAACCCCTGCCGGCTCTTCTGTCCATCCGTCGGCTCAGGCTCGAGGGAAAGGCAACAAGGTGGGTGACCGCTTATCGGGGTGATCTTGGGGAAGACGACATGGGGCGACGCGGGAACTCGGGGACCAGGGTCGAAAAAATACCCACCTGCAGGGGGGCCTCGGGGTCTCACGTCACAGAGCAGCGTCGCAGCGACCCTCCAGCGTCGAGCGACCAATTGCATCCCGTCAGCCGACGTCAAGCCACCGCCGCACCATGCACCAGCCACGGCCTGGAGTTGGCGAACCGAGGCAACCTGGAACTGCCGCTGGCTGGCAAGTTGTGTTGAGCCACAGCGCCGATCGACCAGCAATTGGGGTTCTTCTTTCCGAGACGGTTATTACTGTGCCCGCCCATAATGCTCAAGCTCCTTTGAATGGGGATATCCCCTAAACGCCCCGGATTTGAGATTTTATACATACAAGGACCTCCCACTTCTAGGTTCACCATCATGAAAATCCAAGGGCGGACATTTGTGGTGTCTGGCGGGTAAGTGCCTTCTCCGTCATGATCACATGCGTGAACGCGATGCGCTGACTGACTGATGCGATTCGTAGCGCATCCGGCCTCGGCAGAGCCTGTGTGCTCGACATCTGCGAGAAGGGCGGCAATGCCGCTATTATGGACATGAATGAGGAGCTGGGGGGTGCCTTGGTGAATCAGCTGGGTTCTTCAGCCCGATTTTTCAGGTGCGATGTGTCCGACACGGAGAGCATCGCGGCCGCGGTGGAGGGGCTCGCCAGGTGGACCAAGGAGACGGGGAAGCCACTCGGTGGCATCATCCCGGCCGCTGGGGTAGGGAGACCGGGCCTGGTATGTTGATTTCCACAAAAGAAGATCACTTGGGTTGCATCCCAAACTGACACCCCTAGATTCTCGACAAAAATGGCAACCCTCTGACCCTGGAGGCCATCGACTTCGTCCTTGGCATCAACCTTCGCGGTACCTTGGATTTCGTACGCCAGGTTCTCCCTCACCTTGCATCCGCACCAACGCAAGGGCCCGACGGTGAGCGCGGTGCGATTGTCATGGTCGCATCAGCCGCTGCATTTGAGGGTCAAATGGGGCAAGTGGTGTATGCCGCGAGCAAAGGCGCTGTAGCTTCCATGACGTTGCCAATGGCGCGGGATCTCTCGCGTTTTGGCATCAGGGTTGTCACCATCGCGCCGAGCATGTTTGACTCCGCCATGACTGCGGTGATGTCGGACAAGGTAAAGACTGGATTGAGGAAGGCGATGGAGTTCCCCACCCGACCGGGCAAGCCGGAAGAGTTCTCCTCGTTGGTGGTCCACGCGATTGAGAACAGCATGCTCAACGGGGTGGTCATTAGATTGGATGGCGCCACAAGGATGCCAAGCAAGCTGTAGGTTCAACTGCCCACGGCTAGAACTTCGACGACTCCATTTGGAGCTCTCACCCAAGTATACCAAGTTGGACGGAAATATTATTACGCCTTCTCTTTAAAGTTATACGCATGAAAGAGTCCCACAAAGCTTTCCGCAATCCGTCATAAATCCTTCAACTCTGAATCCGTTTCCAGAACGAGTGATCGAGCCTGGAAGACAATACACACGCATCCCAATTCCAGCCCTACAGCTCTTGCCCGGCAACAGGTATGGAGTAGATGCTCTCAACGATGCATTGCGAATGCCACTGTAAAGACCTGAGCGGCCCTCCCTCTCTTTTCCGACACCCCCTCACGCTCTAAAGACCACTGTCGGCGCCGAGAAGATCGGAATGACTCTTCGTAAGCTTGCGCCACACAATGTGTGCTCGCACGCTCCTACATCCGGGATGAATAACGCTGGGCGTATCCATCATGATCCCAGCGGCGGTCGTTCGGGAACTCAGTCTCACGACGGCTCGGGTGAGAGTTGTGGGACGTGCCGGCACCACGGGACGCCAAAGAGGGCGAGGCAGATTGCTCTTGTTTAATCGAAGCCTGAGAAGATCGACTCTTAGGCTTCTCGTCTCGGTACACACGGTGCAGATCCCGGGAAGGAGAGCGCGAGCGAGTGCGACCGCTATGGGCGGGACGCTGGCCCCTACGGCGAGCAAGCTGGGGGTCTTTGCCTCCATCCGAGGCTGCTTTTTCGGTGCGAAGGTTGTTGATGTTGGCAACGGCGGCTCGGGAGCCAATACTGAGACCTTCGAGGAAGGCCGCCGTGATGGGGTCTTGTGCACGGTCCCTGCCCTCTGTTCCATAGATAGCTTGGAGCCGCTTCATGATGCTGAAGAGCTCCTGCTGTGTTCCGGTGCCGTCGTTCTTCACACTGGGACGCATGCTGCTCTTAGGTGTAGGCCCCTTCGCGTTGCCGGGAGGCACACTCTCACTGGCAGAGGCTCTGGTAGTCTGTGCTGGTGCATTCTGTTTGTCCAAGCACGCCAACGCCACGGCTGCTGTGGCAACTTTCGCTTCCCTCTCCACCGAAAAGATTCCCGGGGAGCGGAAAATCTTGCCGTGCGCCTTAACACTGAAGGCATATCCGTATGTCACTTTCTCTTCAATCCACTCCGGATTGTGCCCATGCGCCTGACAGGCGAGGGAGAGGGCCTCCGTTGGTAGGGCCGTCATCGGTTGAGGCTTCAACTCCTGGGCGCGAGGCATAGACGGAGGTCTCCATTGCTGGGCTTGCAGCATAGTTGGAGGCGCTCGCTGGGCAGGCTGAAGAGCGCGGGTATGAGGCGGGGGCATCATCTGAGAGGGCCCCTGTGGCGGGTGCTGTTGCGGTCCATGGACCGCAACCCACTCATGGACGTTTGCATATCCACTCAAGGGAGGGCCGTTGAACGCAGGCGCTGAGGGTACCTTTGAAGAACCTGGGTGGCCTGTAACAGGACTCGGAGGTTAGGTGCAGATACGACGTGGGGCCGGGGGGGGTTACGCGCCTGTATTTGCATTCATCGTGGTAGGAGCCAAAGGTATGGGATGCGCAACCTCTTGGACTGCCTGGGAATTGCCTGGAAAGATTGAGTGAGCAGGTGTTCCAGGAAATTCAGGGAAGTGAAATGTGTACATATGAAGGGAAGAAGGCGGTCTTTCTGAAGGCTCATTCCGGTAGTGCCACGGGATGCTAGTCCAGGAGGACGGAAGACAGAGAATGGATTGGGCAAAAGAGCACAGGTGCTGCGCAGGAAGGTATGGAGGGAATCCCAATAATAAGTGGATGGATGAGAGGGGTTGTGTTTTGGAACCCTCGATAGCGGCAATCAAATCCAAGTTCGCTCTCCTAGTCGCTGGAGGAAGGAGCGAAAAAGCAACCTGCCCTGGAACCAAGGCAGGTGCGTCTGCAGAGAACCTACCATCACGCGAACACCAGCGCGTCGTGGTAGTCATGACGCGTCACCATGCGACGGAATGCGGTCTGAAAGGTGAACCAAGATGCAAACAAACACAATGACAGCAGGGTCGTATCTATGAACTGGATGGCTACCTTAGGTATCCGCCTAGGCAATCCGCACACTATTGCAAGGCGGCTCATTTGACGGCTAAATATCTATGAGAACCACAAAGGGGAGAGCACACTCAAGTTGCTCTTGTCTGAGAAACAAAAATCGCGGGTTAACAAGGCTGACTCTGATGCCGAGAGGGGCCCTTTATGGGGGTAAAAGTTATCTCGTTTGGTGTTCCTCAGAGTGCAAACAACAAAAGCGTCTGTTTGTATTACCTGCCGCCTAAAAGTAGATAGCACCGACTCCCTGCACTATTTCAGGTTATCTTCTGGAAGGTTACGGCAGATTTGGTCAAACAAGATCATCCTTAGCTAATGCCACACGATCTCAACATCGATTTTAGGCAATGCAATACAAACTGTTGATCAATATAAACTTTGGGTCAGCGGCTCCCCTTTCGCCCACTTCTCAACATTCTCAACCTGCTGCTCATACCACCCCTCCAATGTTTTCTGCTCCACATAACCCGTATGTGGAGTGAGCAGGACCTGACTCCTTCCATCCTTTCCCCAATGCGTGGTCCTCCACCTGCTGTTCAACGGCAGCGGCTCCAACTCAAACACATCCAACGCCGCCACCCGGATTTTGCCCTCCTCCAAAACCCCCAGCAGATCTTCCTCTACCACAAGCGGTCCTCGTGACGTATTCACAAAGATCCCATCCGGCTTCATCAGCACCAAGTCCTTCCTTGATATTCCGCCCCTCGACCTCTCTGACAACACAATATGCACGCTCAGGACATCCGCCGTGCTGAACAACTCCTGTTTACTGACAACCTTGAACGTCTTCTCCCCATCCTCCCTCTCAGCCTCAAAGCCCGCCCCCACCGCCTGTTCATCAGCTTTTCCCTGGGTCAAGTTTGGACTCCACGATACTACCCGCATACCAAACGCCCCGTGCATAATTTTCGCCACTGCAACGCCCAGTCTTCCTAGCCCGATAACTCCGAGCGTCTTCCCGTGCAAACTCACAGCCGAATGCGTCTGCCACCCACCGGACTTGACGCTGTGGTCATCCTGGGCAATGTTGCGCGCAGCGGCGAGGATCATGGCGACGCAGTGCTCGGTTGTGCTTACTGAGCCGACGGCGCCTGGGTGGGATTTATCAGTGGCGCCAACGACAGGGATGCCGCGCTCCTGGAAGGCGGGCAGGTCGAGGGCAAGGTTGCGGTTTCCGGTGGTGAGGAGGAGTTTGAGGTTTGGGAGGCGGACGATGAGCTCCCGCGGGAATGGGGTTCGTTCCCTCATAGTTGCTAGGAGTCAATTAGTAAACCGTGTGCATGATATGCAGGAGCAGTGCCTGTTGGGTAGTTACCAATGACAGTGAAGGGCTTGAGTCTTTGGACGAGTTGGTCCTTGATTTCTTGGGTGGTCTCCGGATGACTGTAGGGGCGGAGGGTGTCCTTAAAGAATGAAACCTCAAACTTGGTAGGGTCTAGGGTCCTGAATTTGGGCTCGGAGAGCCCTTGGTAATCGTCAAGGACGGCGATCTTGATTGGTGCCATGATGATCTCGCGTTCTTGGTAGGTATGGTATATGGTTTTCAAAGACGGAAGCTCTGGATTTGTATTTTCGATATCCGGCGGTTGTGAGGTTATAAGATGAGCAATTGGTTGCTTCGTGTTGGAAAGTTGGAGGTTGAGTCTCCGAATGTCGGGCCGGCCGAGATGCCGTCATTGAGAGCTCCACTTGTGTCTTATTACCCCGCAATCTAGACCCGACCTGTCGGAATTACTGATCCACAGAACTTGACTATCGCCGAAGACGATGGTTGAAGAAGTTACAATACGCTCTGTCAGGATCCTGGTCAAGGCGTAGCGTCTGACCTATTAGGTAAGCAGTTTGTTTCTGCGCCCATCCCAAAACCAAGGGGCAACAATGACTTTAGTGAATGTTCTTGGGTTCTGGCGATTTTCCTCGGTTCAGATAAGGACCGCATGATCATACCAGAGGATGACACTATAGAAAAGATGAAATTATAAGGCAGCAAGAACCCGAGCAAACTCATCATGCCCCCCCCTTTTTTTTTTACTGTTGACACTGATGTGCTGCCGCACCTCATTCGGCATGATGACGACTAACTTGCCCCACCAACCTTGAACACACATCAACGCAACACGAACCAGTAGTTACAGTGAAGAATTAGGATCCCGACTGAATCATCGCCCATCCAAGAAAATGAAGAGCGACAATTACAAGAACGTCTGCCTCGAGCTCGCTGCCCAGTCCCCACTGTTCCATCGCCATGGCAGTATCGTCGTGAAGGGGGGCAAGATCGTTGGCACGGATTCAACGATTAACTCAGCCCTCGCAGCGTCTAGCACCCTGGCTGCCAGCACGGCGTCGTACATTAAACCGTACATCAAACTATCGAGTCATCGTGCAAACGCCAGCCTGCGGGACAACAACGCCATCAGATCCTACGTCGAGCATGTCTGCCTGGATTCCATGGGATAAGAGTCCAAACAACGTACCGGCGCGCCTGAGAATGAAGCGTGGTATTTTGAAACCGGTGCATCGCGATGCGCCGCAGCTTCAGGATTCCAATACCAATACCGATACCAATGCCAATCAGAAACAGAACAAGAGGAATGGTCAAGAGACGAACAAGGATAAGCACCATACGATGGGTGTCGGGAGGAACACTCATGAGAAAAGGGAGATATGCCCGACTTCGCGGAAGCGCACCAAGGACCACAGGATCACGACTCAGAAGGTATGTCGCTGCTCCTATGATGGGTTGCGCGCGCGTTGACCCCCATACAGCAGCAGATTGTAGCCCCGGCACGAAACCACCAGTCATCCCAAAGGGCCCAACCAAGCATGCGTCGCTGGCGGCCCAAGAGAGAATAAAGCACCCGAAGCTCGTTGGCGCGGATGTATACGTCGCCCGCTTAGCAAATAGCAGCTTGTTGCCAACAATGGAACCAGAGACATGCACGGCTCTACCCTCGGATGATGCATCCCTGTTTCCCGGGATATCGACACCACCAGGCTCGTTGCATGATGAGTTGATATGCAAGACCCCAACGCCGACTCCCGTGCCATTGGCACAGTGCCCGCTACCAAGAGCTGTCGATTCTCACCCTTGTTACCGATGCGTCTGCTACATGCGCAGTGTCGGTATAAAGCGCGCATTCTGGACCAACGGCGGGGGAAAGTGGGAGGGCGCCAAAGTGCGAGATTTGGTAGATGTGTTGGAGGAGTCGGGATCTGGCAGCCACGGTGACGCGGATTCGGCGGTTGGAGTGTTCGTCACTAAGCATGAGGTGCTCATGCTGCGGAGATTGCTGGGGAGTTGACAGAAATCGTTTTTAGACCCCACAACCTCTGTGAGTTGGTCCTTCTACTTTGTGAGAGGGGAGATCAGCTGGAGTTCACAACGCAAAGTCGCGTGGCGTTGCAATCCTGTTCGCTCAAAGAGGGCTTGTGGCACATATGTTGTTGAGTTGTCTTGAATCCTCAATCTATTCCCGGATACAAACATCATAACCCTATGCCCAACTTTCCCACTTGCCCATCCAAGGCTCGAGCACCTTCTCAACAGCGAGAAGCGACAATATCGAACATCGTTTACCATAAATCATCGGGCGTGTGGCTCAGTTGGTAGAGCGTTCGCTTAGCATGCGAATATTCAGCATGCGAAAGGTCCTGGGTTCGATTCCCAGCTCGTCCACAACTATTGTTCTTCTTCTCCACACTTCAGGGGGTGTAGCTCAGTGGTAGAGCGTTCGCTTTGCATACTCCTTTGTATGCGAAAGGCCCAGGGTTCGATCCCCTGCTCCTCCAAGGAAATGAGAACATTACATTTTTGCCAGTTGGGTTGTAGAGGGACGAAAACCGGTCGGCGCAGTCTTCATTCTGTCGTCAACAGCGTGCATACTGAGGTTGGAAATTTGCGGATGATTTGGGCTGGGCGCGGGCCCAGCCGCTATGACAGGCACAAGAAAGAGACGATGCAGATTCCTCAACTGCTTCGGTGACGATATATAAATCGCTGACAGGCCAGTCCCCATGCTGCTATGCTTTAAACAAGAGCGAACTATTTTCATGAATGTCATGTCTGCTGCACCTCCCTCTCAAGCGCTGAACTCACGGACCTTCTTGGTCGAGCCAGCACCTTTCCACACAGCGGGGCCGGGGATGACGTATGTCTGGGGGCCAGAGTGGTCGTTGATGTTGAACTTGATGTTGGAATCGGTCTGCTTGGCGTAGCCGGGGATGGCAACCTTGAGCGAGGCAGGGGGCTCGGCGGTGCCGGACCCGGTGATGGTGATTTGCGCGCACTCGGGGTAGAACTGCGGCGCGTTGGCCTGGTGCAGAGCAATGAGCTCGTGGCGGATGAGGTAGTTGCCCGGCGCCAACCCGGCGGGGATCGTGCTCTCGTGGTACTTGTTTCCGCCGACGAGCTTGGCAATCTCCCAACCCGAGGGCCGCTCCGTGTCCAGGAAGACGCCGCTTTTGGGTGTGAAACCGGCCTCGTCAATCTTGAACCAGCCTGCGCCCGAGCCGTCGCACGCCGAAAAGGCGCCCGCGCACTTGTACAGCCATACGAGGATCGGGCCTTGCGAGTGCGTCCACTGGCCCCAGACCGCCTGGACCTTGTCGCCAGGGGCCGCCTCTGCCGAGAGGGTGGCCGAAGTGCCACCGTTGCAGCGCATCTTGGCATCGCCAGCGTTCATGATGGGGTCGTATGTGGACCACTGGCGCTGGATGACGTTCTTGGAGTTGGCGGGAGAGAAACCTTGGTAGCTAATGGTAGCGCGTGTGTGTCAGTCTTTTCCTTCTCTCTGTGTTTTCGGAAAACAAACAGAGAGACAGCTTACCCCTCGTATTTCTTGCCAGCGATGACATAGCTGGTGACGGCGCCGTGAGCGGCAGCCTCGGCGGCAAGCAACGCCACTGCGGCGAATCCGGATGTGAAAAGCATCATGACGGTCTTTGGAGAGTGCCGGGACAAATGGAAGAATGAGCAGTACCGCGGATAGAGAGCCGAGTGAGTAGGTTGGGGTCCAAGAGAGAAGAGCGAGGGCAACCAGGTCGGCAGGGGAGCAAGTATTTACTTTATATCAACACCTACTCAATGCTTGACCCCACATTCCCACTCATTCTCGCACTGCAGCCCATCCATGGTCACACCAGAGTACAGGCATGTCTAGGCCTCCCTTGAGCTCTGATTTCCCCAGCTTTCCCCAGGTTCCACGAGTCTGCACGCAGGCCCGGCGCCCACGGGGCGGCAGAGCGGTAGATGATCTACCGACTCCCGGCTAATCTCGCAAAATGCTGGCCGTTATTGCGCGTTTTATACACATGATTGGTTTGCGGCCACGGGACTGGTGGAAGGCCCAGCGGCACGCGGCAGCGTTAATATCGAGGCTCCGCGCTGCATTGAATGGCGCACGCAAGGGTTGCGAGCGAAGACCAGAATAAGGCCGAAGTCTTCTGCGGTGTTCTGCGGTGCCCATGACGTCGCGCCTACGGCTCGCAAGCCAAATCGTGATAACCAGAATGCGCCCAATCTGGTACGGCCTGTTTCCGAGCCTGGGCTAGCTCCCGCCACAAGGTGCCGAGTGGTGTCTTGTTTGCGGTAGATGGCATGCCGTGGGTTCTCGGCATATGACGGTCCGTAAGCCGGCAGCATTCGCTTTTCCTCCCTCCTCCTTCTGCTCGATTCTGGAAAGTCGACGAAGTATGCAGCCCGATGTGGTCACCCAATATCGAGGCGGCATCATGAGAACCTGGAATTCCCTCCGTTCTGGGTGGCGCGCATAATATTGCGGTGCTGGAGCTTGAACTGTTGTAATATCGAGGCCAAAGGCGGCGATCTGGTGCCAAGCAGAGGGTTCGCATCAACCACACCCCCATTGACATGGAAACAGGATCGACAGGTGATCTTTGCTGTGGCCCCTGGCCTCCTCAGTGCGAACTTGCAGTGTCACAAAAAGGGAAAGAAGAGTTGAATTCACTCGCCATGCGGTGTCAAGAAGTAACCCCCGCTCGCCAAATTCATTCCGCACCACACCTCATCTTACAAATCGATTTGTTCCGAGAAGTCAGGTATTCCATTGCTGTCCATCAACTGACGTGGATCAGATGCAATCGTTCAGTTGATCCACCCCTTCGGCCCTCCCCACGAACCCTTGACCATGTAGTTGGCATACACCCATGGGAAGAAGTCCTTCTTGAGGTGGTAGAACGCCCTCCTTGGCTCGATCTGGTCGATGCCGAGCCAGTCACCAAACGTCTCTTTTGGCAGGCCACCATACATGAATTCGGCCAAGAGCACCTTTCCGTACTCGGTCGTCAGGGGGCAAGATGTGTACCCGTCGTACTCCGCCTTCAGCTCCCTCCCCTCCATCGCGTCGACCAAGTTCTGTACCAGCACCGGTGCCTGTGCTGTGATTGCGGCCGCCGTTTTTGATGTTGGCAAGTTTGACGCGTCACCCACCGACCACACATTGTGGAACTTCTTGTGCCTGGTCGTCCCTTGATCAACGTCCACAAACCCTGCCGCGTCCGCCACCTCGCTCGCCTTCAGCCACGGGTGGGGTCCCATCTTGGGGACCACTGTCGAAAAAGGTCAGCTTCATTCCCCTGGGTTGGGAATTTCTTCGCGTCCCGGGAGCCAAGGCCCTACTTCGGCATATCGAGACTGCGGAACCAGACGAAGCAAGTAAGAAAATGCCTCGATCAGCACTTACCATGCAGTAAATCAAATCTCCTCTCCAGCTTCTCCCCATTATTGCTGAACACCGCCTTGTCTCCATTCACCTCTACCAAATCATGCCCGAACAGCCCCTCAACTCCCCTTTGCTGCCTCAGCTCTTCCAGCTTCGCACTGTCTGTGATAAATTTTAGCAATCGTTTTTTTATGACATTGTGTTAAGACAGCAATGAAGGGCCTAAATGAAAGAACAGCTGGCTGGTCGGGTACTTACACTTGGGCACCCCGAACATGACTGGCAGGCCCGTTGCGAACGCAATCTTAACTGGCGACCCAGCCGAGTTCCCGGGGTCGTAAACCCCCTGCCGCTTCCCTGTAGGAAATGTCAACTTTTATTCGCATGTAGGAGATTTCTCCACTCGGGAGTCGATGCTCTCCTTGACGCTCCCGAGACATCCAGAATGAAATAAACAGGACAGAAAGAGCTCTGAATATCACCCACACAGATCTAAGGCGAGCCACATGACCTTCTGCGGAGCCCCTGCGCACTTGATCACGCCAGCTGGCTGGGTGAAGATTGCCTGCCCTTTCTGAAACTTCTCGAGGGTCTTGAAAACCTTTCCGCAGGTCTCGTATCCGTAGATGGTTGAGACGGAGGATTCCCTGTCCGCAAGCGCCTCAGGGAGACCTTTGATTGCATCATAATTGATCCTGATTCCTGGTACTACTACCAAATGGTCGTAATTCGATATCGACCCATCGGTGAGCGCAACGGAGTTCGAGCCCGGAGATAACTTTGTTACGGCCGAGGAGTACAACTTGAGTCTAGAGTCCAGAAGGGAAGGGAGGGAGTGTCGAAGGTCCTCGCGCTGCTTCAGGCCGCCTCCCACGAGCGTCCATCCCGGTTGACTGATGGCAACTCTGTCAGCTTCTGTTAACCCTGAACAAATTTCAAACCTTGGAAAGAGGAATGTCTCGAGCGAGAATGCTCCCGCGGAGACACCAAAGGGGAACCAAGAACAGCCATGGCCCGGGATTGAAGACAGCAATGAAACGTACTAGTGGTGGTCGGGGGATGGGTCGATGATAGCTAGATCGTCTTGCGTGAATTTGCCGGTGTGAAGTAGTTGATGGGCGATGGTAAGGCCGGCTGTGCCGCCGCCGATGAGGACAACTTTATGGCTGTGAGATGGCGTTGGCACGGGGGGTGTAATCTGGTTAGGAGCGGTGGTGTTGGTGGCTGTCGCGAAGGTGCGAAGGACGAAAGACCGTCGGGCAGAGGAGGTGAAGCGGAGGGCGGTGCGCGCCCTGGAGGCGAGGATGGCCATGGCAACAACGAATGAATGTGGGAGTGAGGGGATGATGAGTGAGAGCTGTTGAGTCGCCGGAGTCGGAGTTGCCTGTGGCCGCACCTGAAAATTGAGGGACGCGCAAACAAAGGAAGGCAAGCCCAGAAGGGTGTGCTACAAGTCAAAGATACGAGGTGAGCGACGCCCTTTATTTTGTTTTTGGGGGGGGGGGGGACCTAAAAGGTGAGGTCGGCAGCTAGTCAGCAAATGTCGAAATTGGACGATGGTGGCCAGACATTTTGAGCCCATCCACCGAGAACCGGTAACGGCGGAACAAGCCGGACCCACTTAATTTCCATGTGCGCTAAAGTTTTGTCACCTTTTCCCTTATTTCCCGCCCGAACTCTTGTCGGCGACTTTTTGCATGCCGAGCTCGTTCGCCGACACCCTGGGTAGCCACCCACGTGGTGGAAAGAATCAGTTTGACGGTCTGCTACCTCTTCAAGGCCTTCAGAAAACCACCAAAGGCCTCGAGAGAGACACGAAACGCCTTCATAGAGTTAATAAACACCTTCGAAAATAACAAACACCTTTAAAGAGCTGCTGAACACCTTCAGAGGGTTGCTGGACGCCTCTAGGGAGCCTATTAACACCCCCTGTATTTCCAGAGGGGTGTCAAACTAATTCCTCCCACCACGTAACACCTCACTGAATGGCCGGGAACCTTCGGGATGAAAACGAGCAACCGGCTGTCGGGCGCATGGGTCATGGGTGTCGGGAGTCGGGATCAAGTGGCCTGACCTTTTACCTGTTTCTCGATTTTGCTCAAACAATGCGTCATCCTATTTCTTCCGGAGGCTTCCTCGTTCTTTCGTTCCATCCAACGTCCGGTGCCTCTGAGCTCCGGCAGAGTGGTCTTGAAGCAGGATGGCAAGCCTCGCGCCCAAACTCAACCGACAGTGCCTATTGGCTGCATGTCGATGCATCGCAGAGCCATCTCTAACAAACAGACAATTGGCTGGGGTGGCCCGCCGCTTGCACAGCTGGAGAGTAGGTGCTCCACCGCTGCTTGTACCTGCGAACAGTTGTTCTGGGAGCACATCCCGTTGTGAGAGTCGGGCATGGGACCTTGCTCGCGGCACAAGAACTTCTGGTCTCACCACCTACAATAAGCATATTCCGATATCGACAACAAAGACTTGCACCCCTTCGTCAACAGAGCCTATTATCAACAGCATCTTTGAGCCAGTCACCGGGACCTGGCAGTATGTCGTCGCGGACGCAGCTACTTTCAACGCAGCTATCATCGATCCGGTTCTCGATTATAGTCCGACATCCCGCTGTATTACCACCACCACCGCGGATGCTGTCCTCGCTCTCATCGCTCAAAAACAATACACCATTACTTGGATCCTCGAAACCCATGCCCACGCAGACCACCTCACCGCCGCGTCATATCTTAAAAATCGCCTCACTCATACCCAGTCCCAACCGCCCACCATCGGCATTGGCTCCCGCATTCACCAAGTCCAATCTATCTTCGGGGCGCGCTACTCCCTGCCCCCGTCCGACTATCACCCTCTTATGTTCGACCACCTCTTCTCCGACGACGAAGTCTTCCCCATCTCATCTTCTCTCTTTGCGACTGCCCTTCACCTCCCCGGCCATACCCCCGATCACATGGGTTATCAATTCGGCACCAATATTTTCTGTGGAGACTCCCTTTTTCACGCCGATGTTGGCACCGCGCGGTGCGATTTCCCAGGTGGAAGTGCCTCCCAACTCTACTCTTCGGCGAGAAGGTTACTCTCCTTCCCTGATCACGTAAAGATCTGGACGGGACACGATTACCCACCTGGAACGAGGGGCCCCGAGGCATGCATGACGGTGGGAATGCACAGGATGGAGAACAAGCACGTCAGGGACGGTGTGGATGAAATGGAGTTTGTGAAGCTGAGGAGAGAAAGAGATAGGGGGTTGAAAGCCCCTAGGTTGCTGCATCAGTCGTTACAGATGAATGTCAGGGCCGGGAAACTGCCGGGGAAAACGGAGTACGGAGACCGACTGTGGTGAGTGATATTCAGAGCCCTTTCTTTCCTGTTTAATTCATTCTGGCTGTCTCGGAAGGGTCAAAGGGAGGATCTGCTCCTGAGACATGGACAAATCTCACAAACAGGTGAATAAAAGCTGACATTTCCGACAGGCATTTGCCGGTGAAGGTTGAGGGGGAGTGGTAAGGGCAAAATACGAAACCGTAAGTAAGGCCGGTGTTTTGTTTTGGAAGAAGTCCATTTCTTGGTTCATGGCTTGAAAACAACGGCCCAATTATTGAAGAAGGCATCGGGGTTTTGAACCCCTACAGTTTTCAAATAGCGCATGTAGGACTCTTGAGTTTGATCAGGTCCGCTGGCTCATCAATGGCAGAGCATCTGACTACGATCCGGTCTTTGACAGGAGAAGTTATCAGGAGGTTCCAGGTTGGACCCCTGGGTGGATCGATGGATAGGTATCAATTTTGATGGGGGACGGTCCAAGTCCAATCTTGTTTACCCGTCTGTGAGTAGGATATTGAATGAGGAAAGGGTCGCTGTCGATTTTGGCTCCAGTAGTATTTCCATGTCGCAGTTAATATCAAGCGTTTGTGCAGCCGTCTTCCACCTGACTTTAGCACTCCCCACTTTTACTCACTTACGAGCGCTCCAATGACAACAGCCCATTGTTGTACCCTAAAGTTGCCCTCAGCAATTTCCATGTTCTTGCGTGATCCTGAGCCGCCCCTGAGCTAGGGTGAGCTATGGGTGAGCCTAGCTTGCGCAGCCGTGTGGCCCAATTTTGGACCGTCGACTAATAAGACATTCTATCGGTACTGGTATGTCATATCCCATCCCAAATTTCGAATATACCATCCCAGGGTTATCTCTGCAAGCACAGCCCCACTTTTCGAGCGCGCGCCTCCTCAGCGCTTCGCCAACCACCGCAGCTTCACCCACATGGTCCGTAACAATGTATTGTGGGTCTGCACCGAGAAAACGCTCGAAAATAGGGTCTGTGGCCCCATTGCGCGAAAACGGCCTTGCTGTCGCAAGTAACAAAACGCAATAATTTCTAACAACACTCCTTAATTCCCAGCCCCCCTTTTATCGCAGTCAGAAAACAAAATGGATACTGAAGATAGCCTAATCGCGACGATTCCAAATCTGCAGTCGGATTTTAATTTGGAGCAATATTGGTGGAGATGCAACTTCAAAGGAAAATCAATATTTTTTTAAAATTCTAAATCAAAAAAGGACCACTGGAACGATTTTCACTAATATAACAGTTCTAGAAAAACAAAATACATGCTAGGTTAGAAAAATGTAAAATCTACCTTAGTAGGTATTTTTTTCTATATAGAAACCTTTCTGTTGTGGAAAGGTAAAGCAAAAGGAAAAAAAAGAGTTTTTTTTTTAGTATTTTTTTTCTAATATAGTATAATATTAGTATTATTTAAAAACAAAAAGAGTAGTACCATTAGAATGGTCTTCATAAGCTGATTCTAATGGTACTATTTTTTATAGTAGGAATTTTATTTAAATTACTAATTTTTAAAATAATTAAGTATCAGTATATAAATTTAGTTAACTCCCTTTATTTTTAGCCTTACTAATACGATACTGACATCAAAATGACTTACCAGTACTGTATAACGTATGCGGTTATAATGGTATTTTCTATTTTTTTATTACGTAATATAATATTACTTATTAAGAGTTTTCTTTATTTACCTAACTATTTTTACCATTTAAGGAAGTTTACTACACTTTTAATTTCTGAAAAAAAAATTAAGTTATTGTTACGGCCTGCTTTCGGCTCCACTGAGGGGTCGGACAAAGACAGATCGTAGTAGCGGACAAAGGCCCAATTGCTACAAGGTTAGTAGGGACAAGATGACTGAATGAAGGCTAGCGCAACTCTCACGGGTCAATACACAATGTAATTGCTAGCGTGAGGAACCAAGAGGTCCCTCACTCCATCGTGGGCACGATAATGGTATCTATACTACTGGGTCCTGATGGTACCTCCGTACCCTGCTCACTCTGTTTACCGTGGTCACCCGTGATCAGGGTGAGCAGAGTGAGCACGCCCACAGACTGTTCACCGTGATCACCTACAATCAGGGTAAGCAGAGTAAGCACGCTCCGTACGCGTCGCTCACTGTTGGGTTTTCACAACCCTAACCCGGCCAGTGTGGCTAGATCCACACAGCCGCAGAGCGGCTGGATCCGTGGATCTGCACAGCCAAGAGCGCCAGACTCCACTGCCAACCTCGTATTCAGTCAGCCAAGCTCGCTTCGCAGAAGCGAGCGTGGCCAATGCACTCCGTGCACTGGCCACGCTCACGGCTATAATAACACGGCTTCCGCTCTCGAAGATAGAAACAATTCATCACCTTCAACCATCACTTCTCTCTCCAATGCTTCCATCCCTTTTGCATCTCGACAAGAAAAGTTATAGAATCATTTGAGCGGGTACCGAGACCTTAAGATGCAGGTGACGGTACAACATACAGCGATCTGCGTGGCAAAGGCATGGAGAACATCAAGTCATTGTCTGAAGAAAAGCCATCCTCGGCTAAAACCCCATACAAAGAGAAGCAGGGGAGTCGAACCCTTGCTTGCTATCGTAGGGAGTCTTGGAAACTAGGACGGGGTAATGTAACATCTAATGTTTATCACCAGATCCACTTGTGACAATCCGAACCTTAATCTCAGTAACTAAGTGAATATATCAGAACAGCTTTAGAGCGCTCAGAGTTAAAGGGGCGCTGGAGTGGCGTCAGAGTCATCGGTCTTGCCTTTAGTGGCGTCAGCACGATACTCCTTCCAAAAGCTATATGCGCGAGCGGCCTGGCCAGTTGTGAAATTGTCGTAGCACGTGCTATTAAACAATATCAGCAATCTTTTCTCCCCAACTAAGGTAGGTACTTCCAGAAGAAAGAAAAACGTACTCGTATGAATAATCCATAAAGTTCGTGATGGGATCCAGTCCCTCCAACTCAGGACAGGAGTCCCTCCCAACAGGGCACCCGCTCGTTGGGCTATCCTGAGCCGGGGTGTCGAAGACATAATCACCATCACCCTCGCAGCCGCCTTGGAAGGTGTGGTACAATCCAAACCAATGGCCAACCTCGTGAGTGACCGTGTATCCAAGGTTGTAATTCGTTTCGCTCCCGCCTGGGACAGTGGTGTAAAGGATGCTGCACCCATCGTACCAGAAATCCTCAGACCCGTAGGTGACGTTGTCGGGGAAGTAGCAGTATCCAAAGTAACCATTGAGATCCTTGAGGAAGTAAATATTGAGGGTTTTGTAGCTCCCCTGGCGCAAAGCCTTCTTCATGGCGAACTCGTCGCCATCCGAAGCCCAGGTAGTGTTGAGGGTGAAGGTTGTGTTCTTGAGGGTGAAAGTGAAGCCCGACGGAGCAAAGGTCTCTTCGAGAACGGTGAATTGATCCGAGAGCATTTTGTCGGTAAGGTAGCCGTCCTCAAGCGAGGTCGACGAGGCGATGACGTGAAAATAGACGTCAACATTGATGTTGGTCGTGCGTTGGGGTCGGCGGGCCTCCTGCGCCGCAAGGGATGCGGCCATGGATAGTTGCTCCGTGGTAGGGTCTGGGGCTCCGCAGCCAAATTTGAGAGAGGGTTGACCAGCCCTGCCAGTCGTGCCCGCAAGAACGGCAGGAGCAGCCACGGCCGCCGTGACGGCATGGATAAGGGACGAAAAACGCATGATGTGAAGGTCAATTGATTATTGTTAGTCAATGTCTTTCCGATGCTGGATTTGTCTCTTCTGCAATATCAACTGGGTCCAAAACCGGGTTTCAACAAGCCTTTATATTGTTCCTTGCTATCTTGTTGCTGATCAGCCCCCTCGGTGCGTTCTGGAAGGTCGGGTTTGACGCCGCACTTGGTGATCACGATGTGATGGTCTAAATGGGGATGAGATGATCCAGTGGAAGGTAGGACGCTCCTCCATCCCATGGATGGCGCACCATGCTATGCCCATGCTTGTTGCTGGCCGCCGCGATGCTAGGGCCTGCATGCGGCGTAGCTGAGGAGGAGAGGTCTAGAGAGGGCAGGTTTCTTGGCACCCGTGACTCTCGACGTCTCGCCAAGACCCATCCACCCCACTCTGCCCCTGCACTGACAACGCGACCTCCAACTTCGACCTTCCGGATATGGCATCTGCCTATCCGAACGTAGGTATTCAACGGTTCAATTAATAACGGCAACGGAAACCCAGTGATACCTCATCGCCTGCACACATGGTACCTATCAATATAAATGTCGGGGCGTATATTGACACACAGCCCCTTTGCCTGGATCTGATCATCTCTGTCTGGACTCTGCCATGTCCCAATGCAAGTCATGTCCACTCTGGGGAGGTAAATGCCGTTGAGGCTGGTCACGAATGAGAAATTGACGGGAGATACACGTGGAGCTCAGTTCATGGCACCCAACGATTGAACGCAGGTGAGCTTGACGGCTCTAACCACATCAACCTTGATCTCTCGCGATAGTCTGTGCGGCACACTCCAAAACCTCAGGGGACAGAGTGACAAGGGGAGAGACTGAATTCCTGATTTGGATTAATTTTAGAACTAGGGAAGGTGAATTGGCTTTGCAACGACGGGCGAAAAGGACATGTCATCGTCTCATCGTAATTCTCGACCCGACTCTGGGTCATGACAGGCACAATGCCAGTTAATGGAACTAGCTTGCAGCACCGAGGAATGTCTGAGTTAATGGCATCGGAATCGTGCATGTGCAGTGAAGGTACGAATTGAAAATACGCCCCCTGTCCCAACAACACACTGCGTATTCGCGGAGTCTGTCTGCTGCTACTCTCTGGAGCTCGCCGGGTCGCCCGGAAGCGCATGAAGCCCTGTTAGGTGGTTAACATTGTGCACATCCAACTCAAGAACGAGTCATGGGATAACTTACATCCGTCATAATCCTCATTGACCTGCCGTTTCACGGTACACTTGTCTGCCTCCTGGACAGTCTGTGTCTGGAGAGCGGAACACACATCGCCGGTGCAACGAGCGTCAATGGCTTTTTGGAGAGAATCCCCCTTCCAGCCAAACACGTAGTCCCCGTGTTGTGAATAGCCATGACTATCGCTGTCAGACACGCCCCTGATAAGATGGACGTGGGAAGAGAGAACTCACTGATCCCCCGTGCTCCAAACAAAAGGCTGCGAGCCATCCGTCGGCCACAGTGACTTGTCATTGAACGACCTGGTCTAGTTTCATATTAGCAACAATTCCCTTTCAGCAAGAGAAATATCCCAGGTACTCACATCCCACCTAACCTCGTACATCACTTGCGGAATCACCACCGGATGACTCTCTGGGCAACTTCCTGTCGGCCCAACATCGTTCGCTTTCGACCCGGTCGCGTACGCAACGTGGCTCTTGTGATCTGGACTGTCGGTGTTCTTCCCATCCCAGCAAGTCGGAAACGTGATGATCGACCGTATCCCTCCTACGCACGGTGCTGTTGGCAAAGTCTGTGCGTCGGGCGCCCCACAGTTGATGTTGCTGTTGTCGCCAGAAGTGGGCATGCATCGATGGCAAACCTTCCTAGCGGGTGACGTTGTTGTGAGAGCGGGGTCTCCCACAAGCATGCGAAAACCGGGCTTGAAGGCGGTGATGGTGGTGCGCTTGTTGTTGGTGGGAATGTAGTACACGGTGATGCCGCCGTTGCCGCGAAGGCCCTCTTCTTGGTGTTGCGGGACGCGCTTGAGGGTGCCGTTAGGGGCGCGGAAAAAAAGCACCGCAGTCCAGTAGTTGGAGAAGTCTTCGCTGAACGTGCACGAGGTGCAGGTTGACTTGGAGGGCAGGTCGTGGGTTGCGGGGTCCATGGAGGCATTGAAGGAGTTGCCGCCGACGATTTGGTGGAGATGTGGAGAAGGAACTTGGCCAGGGTTAACAAGTGGATCTATACGATCCACAACAAGTTGAGAACAGCTGAAGCGCATCATGGGGAAGCCTTGGCCAGAAACGAGGCCCGCCAACAGGGCGGGAAAGAAGATGTTCGACAGCATCTTTCGCGCGCAAGGTATCACCAAGACGGAGGGAAAACGGTGTTGATGGGCAACATGGTCAACTTGGAAAGCAGCCCTGCATCTAATGTGTTGGTAAAGCCTTGGTATATGAGTGCACGTCTGTGCCTATCAACGATGCCGGACTGGTAATTCTCTTGCCCGATTAACACACAGGATGTTTATATTGCTTCATTTAGCCCGGCATCGGGAGTTGCTGCGGGCGTGGGAATCGTATTTTTCCGTAGGCGAGACTGCAAATGCCGCTACCCTGGGATAATTTATCCCGGGCTGCTTGGCTTTGTTTGATTCGCCTGCATGCATTTCGCGGCATCTGGACGGCTGGCATGGTTTCTGACATGCTGGGTACAATCGGAAGTAAGAATATAACCGAGTGACGAAACCAGCTTTTAACGGGGTATGCCCGTGCTACATGGTACGGTGGAGTGTACCTGATACTGTTGAAATGTCCACTGGTGATGGTACAGTGGGGGTATCACGGCTGGCAAGAGAAAGGTGGCAAGGTAACAATAGGTCTATTGCTAATACGAGAACTATTGGTGGAGAAGAGAGAGAGAGAGGAATCCAGAGGCGCAGCCCTGGATTCCTGATGTGGCTCGGAGAGCCCTATCGATAAGGAGTGGGGCCAGTGGCTGTGGGGCAGCCACCAGCCACTGGACCATGTCACGTACATGCGGTGGTGCTGTCACGGGGCTAGGCCCAATCGGGGTTAACCTTGGCTGTAAGCCAAGACCTCCCCTTCCAGGGAACCGGGTCAGGCCCTCCTATAAGAAGGACCTTCCTCAGGGCCACCCCTTTTGTATCTACTTTTACTCCTTCATAGAAACCACAATAGATTCTGTCACCAGCCACGGTTTTACCTGGCTGGACCGTCACAGGTGCTGCGCCGTGCCTTGACAGTCGTTCGTTAACCTATGTTTAGCTAAATACGATACTAAAGTGTGACTTTTCATAGTTAATAGCCTGTATTTTTTTAATTATTAAATATATATAAGATAAGGATAAAGGTAAGTTAACGTTTTCAGTTAATAATTACTTAGAGATCGTTAAAACCTTAAAGGCCTATATTAACGTACGTTCCCTGGTAATGGTCTGTTTACTACTGTTACGGCCTGCTTCCGACTCCACTGAGGGGGTCGGACAAAGACAGATCGTAGTAGCGGACAAAGGCCCAATTGCTACAAGGTTGATAGAGACAAGATGACTGAATGAAGGCTAGCGCAACTCTCACGGAACAATACACTGTCAAGCAGATCGTAGATCCAGAGGTCCCTGACGAATGGATCTCACTGAGGTTCGATGCTCAAGAACAATGTAATTGCTAGCGTGAGGAACCAAGAGGTCCCTCACTCCATCGTGGGCACGATGATGGTATCTATACTACTGGGTCCTGGTGGTACCTCCGTACCTCGCTCACTCTGCTCACAGTGCTCACCTGTGATCAGGGTGAGCAGAGTGAGCACGATCACGGGCTGCTCACAGTGATCACCCGCGATAAGGGTGAGCAGGGTGAGCGCTCCGTGTGCGTCGCTTACATACACTGGGCTACATACTGTGCTTCCTGCGGGGCTATGTCGGTCCGGCCCGACCCCTCCTGCGACCATGGGTCGTGACACGATTCCCCTCTTCAATCGTTCTTTTCCCACAAAGAACTCCAAAGGTAACTTCCTTCCGCGCAACCTTTCATCATGCCTGCTAACGCAATCTCGAAACAAAAGAAACCAAGATTATCATCCTCCGAACGTCGTCGCGACACCGCCCTTTTCATCTTCACATTCGGCATCGTAATGCCCGTCCGCTGCTCCCGTTGCGCGCGCCTTAACCTTGTGTGCAAGGTGGCAAGTAAGAGCGAGTCTTGTGGAAACTGCGTGGCTTCCGGTGGCCTCAGGTTTTCCTCGTGCAACGTGCACGGCAACGACCCGGCCGAGCTTCGCAAGGTTTTTGAGGAGAAGAAGCGCCTCGACGAGGAGGAACGGGCGACGCTTGCGAAGCTGCTTCAGACACAGGCGAAACTGCTGCGTCTGAAGGATCAACAGAAATCTCTGGCCGCTCGTGCAGACGAGTTGTTCGGCCACGAGATCGAGATCATGCGGGAGGAGGAGCTCCGCGCGCCCGAGGCGCCCGTCGGTCCTTCTTCTCCCGTAGTGTCGTTGGATTGGGACGCGTTCTTGAGTGGAGATCCTGCTGAGGAGTCGCCACGGCCGGCGGTGGCCACTTAAATGGGTGGATTGCAAGGTGAGTTTCAACAAATGAGATGGTCCGTTGGCGCAGTGGTCAGCGCGCCTGCTCATGGAGCGGGAGGTCGTGAGTTCGATCCTCACACGGGCTTCTAATACTTGATTTTCCAGGGGACAATCTCGCCTGGGAAGTCGGGTATTTCTTTTGCATGGCTAACAGTGCCATCATAGGGTTTTCGGTCGTTGCACCCTGGACCGCGTGGTCTTCTTTTTGGTTGCTGGTTTTGGTCGATCTGGATTTTGACGGTGGAATTCCTCAAGCTTGTCTGGGCAGTCCAAGTTTTCGATTGGTTCCCATGAGTTGTGTTCCGGTCCGTAATCGAGCCAGCTGATTAGATAATGGAGTTTTCCGTTGCGCACTTGGGAGTCCAGGACTTCTTCGACGTCGAAGTCTTCCTCGTCTGCTTCCACCTCGAGCTTTTTTTCGAGTGGGACGTTCTTTGGCGCTGGTTCGAGGAGTGAGATGTGAAAAACCTTGGTTCGGACCTTCATCGTAGCTGGTAGGTCAAGCTCGTAGTTTGAGGTGGCGACCTTCTTTGCGATTCGGAACGGTCCGAATTTTTTGAAGTCGAGTTTTCTGCTAGGTCGTTTTGAGTGCAGATTCCGCGCGAAGAGGTAGACGTGCTCTCCCTCTTGTAGATCTGGTCCCTCAGATCTCTTGTTGTCGGCGTATTTCTTCATTCTTTCGCGGGTGAATTCGAGTTCGGCTATTAGGTGCTCATGGAGCTCTTGGAGTCTGTCCGCGCGGACTGCCGCTCGTGGTGTCTTGGTCGGAGGCCCTCGCCTCAACTCCGGCTCTCGTCCGAACATCGCGAAGAATGGGGAGATGTTGGTTGATTCGACAACGGTGGTGTTGTAGGCTATTTGTGCTGTTGGGAGTAGCTCAAGCCAGTTGTCTTGTTCGAAGTTGACGTATGCTCTGAGGTAGGTTTCGAGGATTTGGTTGAGTCGTTCTGTTTGGCCGTCGGTTTGTGGGTGGTGAGCTGTCGAGAGTTTGCTGCTGACACCCATCCTCGTCATTAATCCTTGCCAGAACTTGGAGACCAAGAGTTTGTCTCTGTCGGAGATAATGCTGTCTGGCCAAAGGTGTTGTGACACGATTTCTCTTTCGAACATGTAGGCGAGTTGTTCTGCCGTTGTTGTTTTGCGGCACGGCAAGAAGTATGCCCATTTTGTCAGTCGATCGACGACTACCCAAATGGAGTCGTAGCTGACGTCTGTCGCGGGGTCCTTGGAATCTGGGATTCCGGTGATGAAGTCCATTGAGATCGAACTCCATGGTGCTGTTGGCGTTGGGAGAGGTTCGAGCAATCCGTATGGTTTGTGTCGTTTGACTTTGGTTCTGTTGCAAATGTCGCAATTGTCGACCACTTCCTTCACCAATTCCTTTATTCCTGGGAAGGCGTAGCCCTGCTGGGCTTGTGCAAGTGTTTTTGCCCTCCCCATGTGTCCACCGATTCTTGCCTCGTGGATTTGTTGGATGTACCGGTGTCGTTTTTCACGGCCGTGGATATATGGCTTGTCGTTGTACCACAAGGTGTCGTTTTGGTCGTCTCCTCCTGTGACCTTTTTGTCGACCTGCCAGACACTGTTGTGGTGCTGGCATCTTGAAGGGATGCTGTCGTGTGAGCAATCTTGGCAGGGGCGTCTTTCTTTCTTTCCACACTGGTCGCATGCCCCCTTTGTTCCTTCGTTTGGACAAGGCCCTCGAGTGAGGTCTTTTCGCCGGGCCTGGAAGTCCTCCTGTTGCCAGTTGACTTGGTACTCTTGGAGTGTTGTTTGTCGGATTCGGACGGTGTCTTCTGGCATCCAGTCTTCTGTTGTTTGTGGTGTGTGTTCGAGAGTTCCGGTGGTTGTTTCTTCGAACATTGGGAGTGGCTCGGGGTGTTCATGGGCTTGGTAGTGGTCTGCTCTTCTGCTTAAAGCGTCGGCCCTTCCGTTTTCTTTTCCTTTGACGTGGTGGATTTTGAAGTGAAACGGGGCCAAGAGTTCTGCCCATCTTGCTTGTCGGGGGGAGAGTTTTTTCGTAAGGAAGTATCTGAGGTTGTTGTGGTCGGAGAGAACTTCGACTGGTTCTTCTGTGCCCGTCAGATACGGTGCCCATTCGGCGAAGCATTGGATGATTGCCATCAGCTCTTTGTCGTGGATCGGGTATCGAAGTGCCGGTCCGCTGATTGCTTTGGACAGGAAGGCACACGGGTGATGTTTTCCGTCATCTTGTTTTTGGCTGAGGACTCCTCCTAAGGCGAATTCGGATGCGTCGGTTTCGACCCTGAAGGGTTTGGAGAAGTCTGGCATCATGAGGACTGGCGCTGTTGTGAAGGCTCGTTTTAGGTCGTCGAGTGCTTTTTGATGTCGTGTTGTCCATGTGAAGGGAACTCCCATTCCACACAGCTCGTGTAGTGGTTTGGCGATTTTTGCGAAGTTTCGTACGAAGCATCGGTAGAAGTTTGCCAGTCCAAGGAAAGACTGCACTTCTACTTGCGAGGTCGGTGTAGGCCAGTCTTCCACTGCCTTGACCTTTTCTGGTTGCATTGTGATTTCTCCGGGGGATATTCTGAATCCCAAGTAGTCAAGTTCTTGTACGTGGAACTTGCTCTTCTCCGGGTTCACCGTCAGCTTGGCTTGTTCCAAGGCTGTCAGTACTTGTCGTACATGTCGTCGATGTTCTTCGATCGTTCGAGAATAGATAAGGACGTCGTCGACGTAAACAAACACAAATTTGTCGAGGAAGGGTCTCAGTACGTGGTCGATCATGCTCTGGAACGACGCAGGAGCGTTGGTGAGTCCAAACGGCATGACTCGGTACTGATAGTGACCAAGGGGCGTACGGAACGCGGTTTTATGTTCGTCCTCCTCTTTCATGCGAATGTGGTTGAACCCCATAGGGAAGTCGAGGCTGGTGAACCAGTTGGCTCCCACTAGACGTTCCCTGATCTCGGAGATCAGTGGCAAGGGGTAACGATTCTTGATCGTATCCTCGTTGAGCGATCGGTAGTCGACGACCATGCGAAGTTTTCCGTCCTTCTTTGGGACGAACAGAACTGGGTATCCTGCTGGTGACTGGGATTCCACGATGAAGCCGTTTCGGAGGTTTTCGTTGATGTACTCTCTGAGGGCTTCTTTTTGTTTCGGGTTCATGTGGTAGGTCTTGAAGAACTTCAGCTGCGTTCCTTCTTTCAGCCTGATCTCGTGGTCCCAAGGTCCGTGTTCAGGTAGATCCTCGATCTTCTTTTTGAACAACTGGAAATGTCGATATTCCTCTGGCACGTTATTCAAGTCGGTGCCTGGTCTCGGAGAAGATTCTTCCTTCTCTCGACCGTCGTAGTCGTTGGTGAATCTGATCCATAGCATCGTCGGCTCTCGGGACTCAGTTCCTTCAGGGGGTACCCCGTGGGCAGCGTGCTCCACACCGGTCCGTTCTTCCCTGGTTTGTCGTAGTGCGCATTCTGGGCATGGGCTTGAGGCCTCGTCGTCGCGGTTCCGAATCGAGAGGTGGCCACCCTCAAAGTCCATCCATGGATTGTATTTCTTCAGCCAGGTTTCTCCGAGGATTATGTCGAATCCTTCTACCGGCGCAATCCTAAATTCGATCTCTTGCTCGTCTCCGTCCACCTTGATCAGAAGTGTCGAGACGTGCGTGATCTTGCCGTCGTTGTATAGGTATGGTGTTCCTTCTCCTGAGGAGACGGGGATTGGTTCTGGCAATTCTTCGTTGGGAAGTCTCTTTTTGTTGATGAAACGGGGATTGATGAGGTTTCCTGTGCTTCCCGTATCAATCACTGCTCGGGCTCGGAATGGTTTTCCGTAGCCGTCGGTTCCGTCGACGTTGATGACGAAATGTCGGCGGTTATTTTCCATTGTGGTCATCGCTATGACTTCTTCTTGAGGTCTTTTTGTGCGCATCCTCTGAGTGCCTCTTCTTCTTCTCAGTGCTCGCGCGAATCGTCGGTTCAAAGGTCTGCGGGCCCTCCGAAGGGCCTTGAGCCGTTTCCCAAGTCTCTTCTAGGTCGCCGCAAGTTTCGCCCGCAGAGCTCCCTCCACCAGGGTTGGCTGAGGTTGTATTGCCAGTGGCGGTGCCTGCGGTCTCGGAAATCTCGCCTTGAGTTCCAGCGGACCTCGAATGGTTCGAAATCTTGGAACTCCTTGAGGTGGCTCAGCATGACTTCTTCTTCGTGGTTGAGCGGGGTCTTTTTTGCCCTTCTCCTGCGTGCTCGGTTGCGGCTTCTTTCTTCGTGGTTTCGCCACAACTCTTCCTGGCGATGCCATCTTTCTTGCCACTGGTGTGCCTTCTCGGTTTGGTGTAAGAGACAGTGTTTCTCTGGGCAGTGGGCGATGTATCGGCCATTCCAACATTCTGGTGGCGTGGGGTTTTGAAGGGTGATCATTCCGTCGTCAGGCAGCGAGTCGACTTCGTAGAACTCTGGCTCCACGTGGTCGTAGACCGTCAGGACTTCTCTTGGTCCTTGGACTGCTGGGTATTGGACCGTTGGGAAGTGGTTGTACAGGATTTTCATTCCCCAATGTGACGGTTTTCGACAACAGTCGTGGACGCAACTAATCCACAGGATGTGTTCGTGTTCTTCGTCATGGAGAAACGCCGGCGGAGTAGTGTCTGGTAGGTGGAGGGGCAGCGGTTCTGTGGCTCGACCGATTTCTGGAGTCCACACCCGCCGAGTTTCTTCAATCATCGTCCAGTCTTCGGGGTTGATCCAGGAGGCGGTTACGACTCTGTCCCCTTTCTGTCGTAGGATATGCTCCGAATGGTTGACTTGTCGGTTGAGGAGTCTTAACAGCATGCCGTTTTCTTGCGGTTCTTGTTGGACTTGCTGAATCCTCTGTACGAGCAGGTGGTGGATTTCCTTCAGTGGTCTGGTCATCAAGGAGCGTTTGTCTTGTTCGTGTTCTTCCGCTCCCATTGTTGAGACGATGCTGTTCCTCAGCTCGTATTCTTCAGCTTCTTGTTGTTCGACCAGTTGTGATCTCATCTGGGCGTTGTCCTCCTGCTCAATCCTTGAAGGCGTTGTGATCGCAAGCCTCTGCCTGAGTCGGTCAAGGTCGACCTGCACCTCAGGGGGGGCATCACGCGTGGGCGATTCCTCAAGGAGTCGGTCTTCGTCGACCTGCACCTCCTGGGCCTCCCCACCGCCTTCGCTCGCAGTTTCCCAGTTGTCACCGTCGTGATCGAACGGGTTGTAGGGGGTGAGTCCCCTCCGGTCTCTTTGGTCGGGATTGATGTCGTCGCCGTCCGAGTCGTAGTGTTCTTGTCGGTATGACTCATCCTGGTACTCATCGTTGTCGTCATAGTCTTCCGTCGGGTCGTGGTCGTTCATCCAGTCATTATCTTCCGAGTTGACCATGCGGACGACTTCGGTTTCGGTGGTCATTCTGGTTGTTGCTTTGGGTTCAGTGACTGGTGACCAGGTGACTTGCTTCTTCTTTGGTGATCTGCATTCTCGCGCGAAGTGGCCGTTCTTGCCGCAATTGTAACATTTGCTCTGACTCTTGTCCTTAGCAGGCGGTCTGTTTGACTTCTGAGAATCGCTCCGTCCGTTAGCCCTAGCCATCCCGATGTCCATGGGTCCGGGGTGTTGCCCGTAAGAGGTACTCGGTGGGATGACTCGTCCTGATCCTTTGACCTTCTCCGTTGGCTTGGGTCGTGGCTTGTTTTGGAAGGGATGCGTGTGTCGATACCGTCCTTTCTCCTCCATGTACCGTTCGAAAAGTCGGGCGTCAATCTTGACGGCTTCGTTCGCGTAGTTGTCGAAATCGTAGCTGTAGCGGTCCAGCTTGCAGAGCTCGTCCTTGACTGAGGACTTGAGTCCTCTGTAGAATCGGTGCTTCAGGGCCGCTTCGTCCCAATTGACGCGGTACCGGTCCCGATTGAAGGCGGAGAGGTAGGCGGCTGCTGACGTGGTCTGAACGAGCCTTTCGAGGCGATCTTCGGCTTGCTTCTGCTCGTCCCTCTCTCCGTACATCTTGGTGATTTCTTCTTCGAAATTGACCCATCCTTCGTCGGCGTCGAAGATTTTTTGCGTCACGGGTCGGCGCTCGTCCGGGGCGTGGTCGAAGTAGTCGCTGACAATGCCGGTAAACCACAGTCCGGGGTCTCCTTCCATCCAGCTTGCCGCGT